>JARTUT010002175.1:0-2500000 GCA_030674115.1 Micraspis discolor | reverse complement strand
TTTTCATACGTTTTAAATTGAGTAAATTTAATGAACAGTCGTGATAAAGGAAATGACTGTCTCCTAAGACAGATAGCAAACTTAACATGAGAATTCATCAACTTAAGCCAATGAGGACTTATTAACAGAAAAAATGTTGAGTTGATTTCGAATATCTGAAGACCAAGAAAGAGGAATTCTATTTGACAAAGAAGGAACAGTTGGTGGAGGCAGAACTTACCTTGAAGTTAATAGAAATAGAAGAGACGAAATTGCGTTTAGAAGTGATGAAAAAAAAAAATGTTATAGGAAAAATAAATAACTTAAATTAAAAGTTCTCTCATTTACCCCTTGATTAAAAACACAGGTATTCTCTTACATCTTGCAGAGAGATAGAAAGTTCTGACGTCTTTCTCACACAAAGTGACGTTATCTGAGTTGCAAAAACAAGCTTTCAGTTAAGAATTCCCTCGGCTATCACACACGTTTTGCTATAAAATATACATATATTTTTTCCTACTAATTATGGCATTTCTCCTCATTAATAAAGGTAATAATTTCATACCATTGTACCAATTTGAATATTTGTATCTCAGATGACTTCACAAAATGAGAAGCTTAAATACGAATAAAATTAAGAAATTTGAAGAGAATACCTGTTTTATACCCTGCCACTCACCTGAAATATTGAATTGCTATTTATCTTCTGAATGCATTTTCTTCGACAGTAGCATGTATTGACTCAATCAATGCAACCAAGTACACTTGGAAAGCTTGCTATGTTATAGAAGCCTGTCTCAGTTTCTAGAATTTCGGTATCATTTTTTGGCATACATATAAATCTTTCAGATAGTATGGCTATTTTCTTGCTCACATTGAAAATAACTTTAGATACCGTTGATTTATGAACATTGATATCATCACCTATAACAATTTGAAAAGTGCCTGTGGCATAGTATCGTAGAGCAATGCACACCTGTTCTAAAACAGATAATGCCACTTTTCTCTGAGATGTCTGGGATAAAACTGGATTCAGTTCATCACATAAATATCCCACTGTTCAGTCGGTATCTTTGCCTAAAAATATTTGAAGAATCAATATCATATTACGAGAATAATTCTAATATATCTGGTATCAAAAAAACAAAAAATTCGAATATATTGAAACCAATTCAGTTTCAATATTCCATATTCTGACACTTAGGGCGAATTAATATAAATCTAAATTTCCTGCTACGACGCTGTGCTTTCTTCGCAACCACAACGTCCCAGAAAAACATGCCGCAATGCCAGAATGAATTCCTGCTGTCGACGGCCTTCGTTAATCTACCGGGTGTGTCTCCCAGAAAACTGTTGAAATTCACTCATGGCCTTATTTAAACGAAGATCGGCTAGGTGGAGTACCGACAAAAGATTACTTTGGATGTATCGAACGATGTGCAAATTTGTATTTCATCAGGTTGATGGAATGAGGAAGTTGCAAGAAAAATACGTGCGTAGGGTGAAATGAGTGGGCTGTTGCAGTTTTGGATTATTATATGGATTCAGTTATTTTTGGACCTAGAAATTAAATACGGTGTTCAGGACAACGTTTACTTGGGCAAATCTGAAGCTAATTTTATTTACAATATGGAAGATGAGTCCTTTTCAATCTCTATAGGGTAATCAAAATTAAAAAATTCATATGGTGGTATTTTATTTTTTTGTTTTTTCATCGAGCTTAAGTAGACCTTTCTTATTTTATTTTACTTCAATGGATATTCAACAGAATGGCTATGTATGTTGGAAATGGAACATTTTTAAAATTTGCTACACTATTTTTGATTAATTTCGAAGCATTAGTGCATTATGAATTGACTGAGGGAATTCATAAGACAGTACAAAATTTTAAAGTCAATATATTTTATGACAGAAAATATACAGGGTGAGTCTTTGACCACTGCGTTAATTTTAACCATAGGTTCTTGAGATCAAAACAAACACTTTTTCTATTACTGTTTTTTCAAATTCAGCTGCGTTAAAAAGCATTTATATTATTATATATATATTATATGTTATAAGCATTTTAAGTCTTCACATTGGGCAAATACCCCTCAGTAGTTCAGTTAAGTTCGAATGAAAAATACCTTCCACAGCATCCACTAATGAATCTGAATTGTTTAAAAACATTATTTTCCCTCTAAAACATCACTCACTCGTGTTTCATCCGATGAGGTCCATATCTAGAAGGAAGATACAAAATACTTATTTTCTGGTAAAAAAAATTCAACATCATAAACATAGATTTTTGTTGATCTACTATAATTTCTTTCTATTTCAAGATTATAAACCATCCCTTTCTAGTGAGAAATTCCAAAAAAACCTCAGAATTATTGGATGTTATCATCATACATTCGTAATTTTCTTCTTAAGATTTCCACATCATGAAAACCATCATTTCTATGAAAACTTCCAAGGCATGAGGTTGTCACATTGCTTTTTTTTCACTCAAAGCCAGAAAAAATCATCTATGATTTTCCAAACACTGATATTTCTGAAGTTTCTTCTCCGTGACAGAGACCAGTGAAAATGTCTATGAGGTCTCTTGATATCATACTGTCAAAAATATGAAGATCTTTTTCGAAATCTTCAACAATGAATGATGCCACTACGAATATCTATTTTAAAGTCATGTTTATTTTGAATAATGGTTATCCATAGATTATGTCAAATTTTAATACCTTACCATATCAATTCAATACCGAACCCCAGGAGAGAAAAAATTAATAATTGCAAAGTTTTTTAAATGAAAGATAATATCTGTAACCATTATTGATCTTCAGTAATTTTTCTCAGAATAACGAGAGTGCATTATTATCACATTGAAATGTTACAACGTGTCTGTGGTGGGTAGTTCCCAATAAAATGGTGTTCTGTGGTTCCTTGTTGTTTTGATTCTGTTTGAAACTGTCAACAGTCATTTGTATCTTCAAGAAAAAAGTGGAAAATATTCTAGGGATAATTTCGATAGTTTGAAATAATTTAATTCAGTATGAAATGATTATGATCAGAAAATGCATTATATTCCAATCTTTCTTGTTTATGAACCTATAGCTTCCAGTTTCAATTTTGATAGAATTTTAATTTATCATGCATCATAACAAACATTCAGAAATATTAAGACTAAGTCAAATTCTATTATCTCCTAAGTTTGTGAACCAGGTTGAATCGATGTATGAAATAAAGATGTGAAAAAATAGTACATTGTTTACCGGGTAGGAAAAGCTTACTAGGCTTTTCCTACGAGGTAAACATACTATTTTTCCGCAAATCGTTTAAAATTCGACAGATATTGATTGATTTAAAAAAAAAACGCGATAATTTTATTCCCAAATAAAAGGTGCTTTGAAATTCCTAATAAAATTACTTGGGTTACTATGGAAACGTATTGAGGTTGAATTGTCAAACTTGACGGTTATAAATTTAATTGTTGGTGTTCTCGAAAGTAAATTGATAAGTGATGATGAAATTCCCATTCCTGGGACTCCTCCAGAGCTGGTTGAGGCAGTGAATACTGCTTCATTGGAATTATTGCCAAAGAAATCAAGAGAGAAGTACGAAAATGCATACAGACGTTTTATGGATTATCGCCTGAGTAAAAATACGAGTTCTTTCTCAGAAAATGTTGTAATGGCATACTTCCTAGACCTTTGTTTAAAGATGAAATCTTCAACATTATGGGCCCAATTATCCAATGCTGAAGTCAACCCTTGCACTTAAACATAATGTAGATATATCTACATACTCAAAACTTCGTTCTTTATTGAAACGGCAAGCTCAAGGTTATAGGGCAAAGAAATATAAGATTTTAACGAAGGAAGAAATTGAAAAATTTATCCAGGAAGCTCCAGATAAAGAAAATTTAATGATTAAGGTAATTTACAAGTTTTTAATTTCTATTTAGATTATAGCTTTATTTATTTTTTAGGTGGCTGTAATATTTGGTATTTCTGGGGCCTGTAGAATGGATGAGTTAGTCCGAATGACTGTACACGATATAGAAGACTTGGAATCTAAGCTTTTAATCAGCATACCTGATTCGAAAACCAACAAACCAAGATCATTTGTAATTAATCAGATCTACTTGAATGTTTATCGAAAGTATGTTTCGTTAAGATCAGAAAATATGAACAGTGACCGATTTTTTTTTAAATATCAAAGCAGAAAGGGTTGTAGACAAGTGGTAGGAATTCATCAATTTAGAAAAATGCCCAAAGTAGTTGCTACTTATTTGAACTTGGTGAATCCGACAGAATATACTGGTCACTGCTTTCGTCGGTCTTCTGCAACAATATTGGTTGACTCTGGTGCCGACATAACTAGTTTAAAGAGGCATGGCGGATGGAAGTCATCAAACGTTGCTGAAGGATATATCGAAGAATCGCTTAACAATAAGGTTGAGGTGGCAAATAAAATTTTCACAGTACAAAATATTCAACAAAATCACCCTTCCACCCTGCATGTTGTCCAAAATGTCTCTCATAGTTCTAAGAGTGTTCCTCCAATGTTCAATAATTGTACTAACTGTCAAATTACTGTAAATATAACAAATTGATCCTAAAAATGTATTCAGCAATGACTTGATGTTTTCAAAATATAAATTAATTCCTTATAAGCAATGTGTTTTCTATCATTTATGTAGAACACTAACAACTGTACGGAAATATAATTTCCTTACAGTAAGGAAATGACATTTCCTTATAGTAAGGAAGTCCTGACTTTTTCTTCAAGAAATTTTGACAGGAATGTCAAAATTTTCTGGCGATTTGCGGAAAAGATCTTTAAAGCTACAAAACAAATCTAGGAGACTGGGTTCGAAGTTTTTAGAACTCACATGAGCTTAATTTGAAGCATTCCTATGTTAAAATAGATATAATTTGATGAACCCTGAAAGTCTGAAGCTATAAAGAACCAGCTCTTCATAAAGACAAGTCTTCAATTCAACAGGTCCTGACAGAAAATACTTCACCTATTTCATCATTAATAATGAATACAGCAAATGGCAATTTAGATTTTGTAATGAATGAAAGACAAAAATTGTTCAGTGTTTAATTTCATCCATAGTGTTTAATGGTGGAACGATAGACTGGAGAGATTTCCTCAACCTTGTAGAAATATTCAATAAAGTCATAAAATATGGCAACATTGAACAAATCTGATTATTGAATCATTTCAGCACAGAGTTGGATTTGGGAAAATCAGAAAATTTGGACAAAATTATATCGATTCAATTCCATTCAATTTCAAATATCTCAAGAATGGTGCAATTAAGGAGAAAAGATGATGAATGATTTTATCGGCAAAAAAGACTAATAATTAATTCCAAGAAGTACAAGATACGGACCTTTAGTTCAAGCGATATTTGTTTTTCATGCAATTTAACAAATTTGTAGAGTAGTAGTGATAAACCCACAAGAAATGGAATGAATCTATTGTTACCAAAACATGCATGACTGTTATCAAAAACCTTCTAGAAGAGATCATTTCAATTGATATTTTCGTTTGAATATAACAGGTGAAAATGCAATTTTTTTATGAAATTTCAACACCCTATATCTTTTGAACGGGGCCAAATTTGAAAAAATGTTATAGGAAGAAAATGTTTCCTTTGACGTCAAGAATCTATGGTTAGAATTAACTTAGTGGTCAAAGACTCACCCTGTACATAATAGGTTGCCAAATATCTCCCTTCTGCCTTTTTGTCTTTTGAATTTCCCGACTATATACAAAGCGCGACAAAGCTCGTAACTGGCAATACTATAGGGCTTTCCAACGTTCTAACCTCAAATGTGTCAAAATGGCCGCTGTAGGAAAAACAAACGTTTGTTTGCATTGAACGCTGTGTTGTTTTATCATTTTTGTAATGAAAGTTTCAAGATAAAACGGTCGCATATTCCTTTCGAAGTTTGTTCTTTCGGTTAAATGATTGTTAAAGAATAGTGGAAGATTGTTGAATAGATTATTTATAAAGCGAATTATTTGAAGTTTGAAATAGAAGTGCTTAATACTCTAATTTCTAACGTATATAATTTCTGTTGTTATACGTAAAATGAGTGAAACGAATATGAGTGAATATTTCCATAAACTTCAGCAAGAGTATCCTGATGTTGCAGCACATTATTTAGAGAATACAACCCCAGATCATTATTTATTGTTATAATTTCTTCAATAATGCTGTTATAAAAATTCTAATTATATTAATCTTGGAATGAGTGCAAAATAAATATTTTTTTATAGTAAATAGTAATTCTTTATCGTTGTTCTTTAATATAAGACCTGAATGCTAATTAATTGTGACTATTTTGATGAAGATATATCTCATAAAGAAACTACATAATTTAGTGAAATGTTTTTATTTATAGAGGAACAACTGATGGGCATAAATTATTCAAAGCACATGAAACATGAACAATTTCATCCAAAATCGGTTGCTCAACTTGTGGGCTCGAAAGAGACATCGGTACAACATCATGGAGAATGGAATACTTCTGCCTAACACATCCAATTACACGCTCTACATGAATTCTCACATGTGCCAATCCTCTGGTTTCCTCTGTCGTAGTGATTTTGATATCATCTCTTCACTATCGATATCTGTCTGAACAGCTCTCGAATTCAAATCTGCAAATTGATTAATACAAAACACTGCCCAATTACCTCTGAAAATTTGACTACGGACAGAAGTAGTCTGAACAAGAGATTAAATCATTAGAATTATTATAGTAATATACTATAATATACAATGGTAACACTTCTATTTCAACCATATTATCTTACCTTAGCACTACTAGATTCGAGCAATGATTCCATGCCTTACCTTATCTTTTAACATATCTCTGGTCTTTCTTCGTTTAAAACGATAAAGCTTTTTTTCAGCATCTTCTGAACATGTACTACTATGTTTTTCATATCCCAAATTCAATGAGGGAACCCAGTCTGGGTTTAACATGTCCATTAGATCTGCTGGAGCTCCTTTAATAAATTAAGCTTTCAGTGCATATAAAACAGTCAAACAATCAAGTTTTTACCTGAAATAAAATGTTTTGAGCATACTAATGAGTATTTGAGCTTTGTGAGTGTCAGATCACTTCGATGTATAGCATTTATCCAACGATCTCGTCTTAAAACCGACAGTTTGTTCATTTCAATCTTATGTTTAAAGTTCAAAATAGCAGGAATTCGGAAAAATCTATCACTGTCACGGGTTCCTACACTTCCACAGTCAACAATACAACAAAAATTAGGCATTTTGTATAAAAAACAATTAAGTATTTCACTAATTTTTACAAATAACACAACTATTTACTTGTAAACAAAGGCTTTGTTTTTCCTACAGCGGCCATTATACAGCTGTTCGTGACAGCAGGTTGGAAAGCCCTATACATAATTTGAAAGGTCTTGACATAACCTACAAAACGACGCTATGCATGATTAGTTTGGATATTGCGTTCAACAGTTATAGACGTGTAAACATGGAGTTCACCAACGCCGAAATTTGCGCTTTTATAGTTTTCCTTCATTGAAGGCAAATCTGCTAGAGAAACGTTCCGTGAGATTAATGGTGTTTTGGGAGATGGCACTCTATCAGTTCGAACCGCGGATGAATGGTTTCGACGATTCAGAGCCGGTGAAAACGACACCATGGATAAGCCAGCCGGCGGAAGAGCCGTGACGACAAATACCGATCAAATATTGGAATACATCGAGTTAGATCGGAATGTGGCATCTCGTGACATCACCCAGAAGATGGAATTAGTCACCAAACCATTTTAAACCATCTGCAGAAGGCTGGATACAAAAAAAAGCTTGATGTTTGGGTGCCGCATGATTTGACGCAAAAAAACCTTTTGAACCGAATCAACGCCTGCGATATGCTGCTGAAACGGAACGAACTCGACCCATTCTTCAAGCCGAGGGTGACTGGCGACGAAAAATGGATCACATACGACAATATCAAGCGAAAAAGATCGTGATCGAAGGCAGGTGAATCGTAGAAAACAGTGGCGAAGCCGGGAATCAGGGCGAATGATGCAAAGGAATTTATTTTTGACCTAAAATTCTGTTACAAGCCGCGATCGATATGGTGGTTGGTGCATTATCGTGCAAGAGTCAAACTGCCAATTTCTCGATATTCTGGTCGAATACGACAAATTCTCGCCAGCAGACGCTTTATGACGCCCAAGTAAATCTCTCCAGTGACTGTCTGCCGGGTGGAACTAATTATTTGTGAATATTTTTTTAATCAAAAAACAAATCAGCATAAATTTAACAATCGTGGAGAGTTCATATTTGCCATCAAATAAAAATGCGCTTTTGACTGTTTTCACATTATTAATATGGAATTTTTGGATTGCATACGCCAAAATTTGTTTTGTTTCTGATTTTATTCTACACTAGCTGACCCGACAGACTTCGTCCTGTCAAAAATATTTGTAATGTGGCAGTTTTTGTGCCTACGTATTTTAAAAATTCTCCTGAACAGAACCGTCACCCTGGTGATGGGGCGTTGTGAATAAAAAATAATTAAATAAAACATATAAGGATTTAAAAGTAAGTAATCGCTTTATTGTTAATCATGTGAATCATAATTATTATTATTTTCATCATTGTAGTGTTTGGGGTATACGATGTTTTTTGTTTGATTACTTGGCGCATAGATAAACAAATCTGATGGTTTTCCAACACGGGAACAGGCAACATACAATTGACCATGTGAGAAACATGGGTTTTCTAGATTAATACCACAAACACTTAATGATCGCCCCTGGGACTTGTTTATAGTCATAGCAAAAGCAAGCCGCACTGGAAACTGTAGTCGTTTCAACTCAAATGGCACATCAGTCGGAATCATTGGGATGCGCGGTATGAGAACATCTTATCCTTTATACTTTCCTTTGAGTATAGTTCGTTGATATTTCGCAACATTATAACCACCGATCCAACCTTTAATTGAAGATTGTGAGGTGGCAATCCTGGCAAATCCAGCGAGTTTAAAAATCTCGGTGGATAGTTGACTACATAATCTTGATTAGTAGCCGAATCAACTGATTTATATATCCTCAATTCGCCTGTAATTTGTTCTTGAATTTTGAAATTTAATTCATTTACATCTATGTTTTTTGCGGCCAGTATAGCTCGTTCGCTCAAGCAATCATGGTTTCTGTAATTTTGAGAATCATCTGGAAACACCTTCTGAATAAGTTCATCTTTTGATCGAGTTAACTGACAAAAACATTGAGGAAAGTTAATGCAGCCAGTCAACATGTCTATAGGAAATTTGCCATTACCAATGTCAATGAGTTGTTTAGAGAATATGTTTCCAGATTGGTAATTTTGCAACTCGACACGCATATTCTTGCTTAAATGAAGTACTTTGACATGTTTCCACAAATTGGAGGACTTTAGACATGCATTGAGTTCATCAGCTGGCGTTGATCGTGGAATCACTGGCAATGTTTGACGAAAATCTCCTGCTAATAAAATCATTGCACCACCAAATCGGTTATTATTGCTCCGTAGATCTTTAAAGGTTCTGTCTAAAACCTCCAAAGATTTTTTTATGTGCCATCGTGCATTCATCCCAAACAATCAATTTAAATTGCTGCAAAACCTTTTTAATTACGAATCATTTGTATGGGAAAAAGAAAAGGGCTATTTTTAGGGTTTTACCAGCAATAATTCTAATCTTTCTTGCCGTAAAAACCATCCTTGAACTTCAACGAACATTTTAAAAAAAGATTTGGCCAAATTGGTCCAGGCGTTGTTGAGTTATGCGCTTACCAACACATTTTGCGATTCATTTTTATATTATAGATTAAACCATGACTGGTTAACCAATGCGTTTTTTATGGACGGATCTTGATCGCACTATAGTTTGAGGAGAGTTTTTAAATAATCGATATACAAATTATACTAAAAATTGTTTATATTCAAGACGACCTAGCGTCTATTTGGTACATTTAATATAAATGGAATAATTTGATCTCTCACAATCCTCGTATCAATCATAGATAAATAATATTAGAGTACATAAAAATATTGTTAGTGCATTCAAACAAAGACAACATACTATGCACAAGATTCTATAGACAATAGTCATATATTTTCTACTTAACAAATAATATGTACACGAGAAAGCATATTTATAACGACTTAATCAAATGATTTTCATGATGATCACGAAATGGATGCTGACAATTTCGGCGAATCTTAAAATACACAGAGTGAGTACATTGCCTTAAATTAATAAGCTGAATAATCTCTTCAGAAACAGGTACTCAAAGTTCAAATAAGTACCAAAATAAGTAGAACAACTAGATAAAAACCATAAGTATCATTGTTCATGTATAAAATGTTTCACATGTATGAGTATATTAAAAAATCAACTCACACACTGAGAATATATACGAGTAAAAGTTTCAAACAAAAATGAATCTTCAAGTTAAAAAATGATAACTTCTGCATGAAGTGCATCATTGGGCTCTTACAACCAAATTATAAACATGAAAGGCCTCGAGTTTGATTCCTTAAAAACTGAAGATTACCAGCTAACGAATCACAGCAATAATAAATATCTAATAGAAACTTAAAACTAAAATATGATACTTCAAGATCATAATTTTGTTTTGTAAACTTCGAGGGTTTCTATAGGAATCTCATGATTTGGATTGCCCATATTACTATTGTTACTGATTCCATTTTTCTTTTCGAAATTCGAATTACTTCCAGAAGGTTTCATTGAACTGCTTCTCGGTGCGTCATGAGATCTTGTTTTTTCTAAATATCGACGTTTCTTGCCAGGGAATATCCTCGCCATCTTGCGAGCGATTGGATGAACTAACGTTTCATCGTAAATGTCCTTGCTGCTTTCTGTAAAGTAGGATATCGTCCATCCTACGAAGACTGTGATGAAGCAACCGACGAAGGAGTAATACATGTAGGTCATCGAGTATAGCTGAGTGAAAGGATTTCTGTAAAAGATAATTCATTCATTGGTCAACAGATGGAGCTATAATAATAAAAGGAAACTAATGATTGACGAGAAAAAATTTATTTGGCAATTTTAAATATTTGATGAGAGATTGTGTGTATTGACAATTTGATTTTCGAGGACCGCAGAAGATGTCTGACATAACATTATAATTGAGAGCTTTCATAGAGGGGAATAGTCATTTACACTTATTCAAATAAGTTTCAATTCGTTCATTATTTCAGTGTATACTCGGTAACATCTGAAGGATGAAGATTTGTAGTAGAGTTGAAAGGGACACATTTGCTAGCTGTCATTTCAACCAAATTTATTAAGGACTCAAGTTGATAAGGTTTCGAAATAAATGTATATATATTTTTTATTCCGATTTTTTCCTCTGAAATTTTTGTATACATCCTACAATGAAACTTCGTTTTAGTTCTGGGATATAACGTAAGAACAAACAAACACGTTATTGGTGGGACAATGATATAGAAGAAGATATCCAACAAAAAAGGGAAAAATATCATAAGTACCTAAGTTCTAAAAAGATAGAATTGAATATAAGAAAGCACAAGCAACAGTAAGAAGAAAAGTATGCAAGAAAAAACGAGGCATGGGAAACGAATTGCCAGAGAATAAACTCGTACTCAGGAGGTACCAGAAGTTCAGAAAGCTAAAGGTTAGTAAGAAACCTAAGAAAGAATGGAAGCAAAGAAACTTGTATCAACACTCGAAGAGATGTTATCCCATCATCTAGAAAAGCTCAAGAATGGGACGATTACTTCAAAAGACTTTTGGTTGAAAAAAGGACAGAATTCTTAGGCAACAGCCAACGAGAAAAGAACCCTCGAAATAATAATGTTTTGAGATCCCCATCAGAATTAAAACAGAAGATATTAAGAAAATGTGCAAGGAGCTGAAAGTGGAATACCTCCAGACCTATTGAAATATGGTACAGAACAACTATTTGAACACCTAAGAAACTTATTTTAAAACTGTCTCAGTATGTCACAAATACGAAACGACTGGAAAATTTCCTATTCAAAAAATGGGGATAGAAGCCATTGCGACAACTACCGTGGTATAGCTGTAACAAATTCGATGAGTAAAGTGTATGGTAAACTCATAAGGAATAAAATAGAATCAGAATACAAAGATATGGAAGCAGAAGATCAAGCTGGATTTCGCGCAGAAATATCGACAATAGGTCACATATTCACATTAACACAAGGCATAGAGAAGAAAATAGCTCGAAATCAAGTTCACGTGTTATTCGTAGACCTGAAAAAAGCTTATGATAATGTTCTCCTAACTAAACTCTTTCAATCTCTCGAAAATATGAATATAAATGTCGAACTCATATGAGCAGTCAGAACCCTATATGAGAAACAAATAATAAAATTTAAAACGAAAAACACACAATCACCGGGAATACAAGAAACTAAAGGATTGAAACAAAGGTGTTGTATATCTCCTACTCTGTTCAAAATATACCTGGAAAATGTACTGAAGCAGTGAAAAGGAAATGTGAAAATTTGGGCATACCTCGTAATGACCTAATACTATACACATTATCTTTTGCGGACGATCGAGTTATCATAGGCCAAGATTATGAAGACCTGAATTACATGATGAGACAGCTGTTAGATGAATATAAACTCTGGGGAATGGAAATCAACACTGAAAAGAGCGAATATATGTGTAAAGGAGGGGATCAAAGAGGCATGCAACTGGAAAATACAACAACAAAAGAAGACGCCTACAAATATCTAGGTGTCACAATTACACCAGACGGAACATTGGAAAAAGAAATTAGAAACAGAAATGAACAGGGTAGGAAAGCAATAATCTTGCTAAACGGAATACTTTGGGACAAAACCATAAAAAGAGATTAAAAAAAGAATATACCATTCAATTGTTAAGAGCATACTAACAGATGGCTCAGAAGTATGGCCAATTAAAGAAACAAGAATACTTGGTGTGGCTCACTTTAGCTGTCCAAGGAGAAAGTTTGCCATTTTTGAAGTCTACAAAAATCACCTCGTTGGTGTTCATGATACTTTATTTTTTCCAAAACCAAAGAGCTGTTGTCATATTGCTCTTTCAATTTCGTTGAGTAAGCAATTGGTATTGAGCCATATTTGTTCCCATTATGTAGAAAAACACATTTCAAACTTCGCTTTGAGCTGTCAATAAATAGGCGCCAATCATCCGGAAAATATTCAGGAAGACCCATTTTTACCAAAAGTTCTCTAATAGCATGGCAAAATACAAGATTTTGTTCTTCAGAGAAAAAAGGTAGCAGATCTTTCTCCCTTGTGAATTGATGACATCGTTTCAAAATCATTGTCACCTTCAGTAGTGTCAGAATTCTGATCAGAGAGACATGTGTCCTCACAGAGTTCTGGTAGCTGCTAAAAAGTTGGAATTGGCACTTCTTCTGAGTGAGGGATAGGGCGTCTTGCAGAGACTTAATCTGCATAAGTCCACTTGTTACGGATATTTCGATTGATTCCAGTAATTTACTAGGCAAAAATAACAGTCATCGAAGGGATTTTTTGGTTCTCTCCCAAACATTGGTACTCCGAATTTCAGACTTTTGCTTCTCTCGGTAGTCCACTGTCGTAAATGCTCTGTACAAGTTTTACAGACAATATGTGGTGCCCAGGTTTTATCCTGATTTGCAATGAGCTCGAACAAAATGAGTATTCTATAGCCAAAAACAATATCAAATAAATGAAAAAACGAAAGAGCATTCATGATAAAACCGTTCTGCTCTCAAAGAGAGCTTTCCAAATTTTTCAATTCGAATGCAAATTACGCCTTTGTAAATTGTCGGTAAACATCATATTCAAAGGCTTCTCTCTCCATCATTCATTTCGAACGAATTAATTCAATCCGGTTAACTGCCATCGGTCCACAATAATAGGAGTTGTGCACTGAAAAATTTATAATTTCGACTCTATTTGTCACATGCCGAAATTCTAGTGGCTGTCGTGATTCTTTTGTATGGTAATTTTTCAATTTTATGTGGATAATTTCTCTGTTTGACCATAGTTAAATTAGTTGTTTAGGCAATAAATGGTAGATGTACATTGTGAGATATGTTTGATGTTGATTTACTGTTCTCATAGATTAAAGAAAACAAGATGAGAAACTGAGCGACTAACCCGATCTGAACGCCATTTGAGGCCTCAGAATTAACACTAAACATAGGACATAGTGATAAAGGAAGAACTCTTAGACTATATAAGGATAGACCCCTTTATTTACATTGAAAAGTGTCGCATCTGAAACTTAGAGCTGGTCCACCAGGTCATAAAAAATTTTCATGTTGCCAAACTGAGCAAATAGTAGGTTTATCTATTCATCTACAGGGTGTCCCAGAAATCAACGTCAAGCCGAAAATGGGTGGTGGACCAAGTCATGATAGTTATCAGAAAATATATAAAAAAAAATACTTGTCATGCACGCTTCGAATTATGAGTATTAAAAAAAAATAGAAAACTGACACCCTGTGATGATCTCTCAAGTCCTGTGGCTACAAATATTAACTTTTCGTAAAACTTTTTTCTTTAATGTAACCATGGATAACCCTACTTTAAAATACAATTCGAAATTAAACCATAACTGCCTCAATTTTAAATTAAATGTTGGATTTTTGGCCACCACTTAATTTAAAATAATTACATCACCCAACTTTAACCGACTATACCATAAAAAAATGTACAACACTATTTCGGCAAGTAACTTTAAAAGATGGTGCATTTAGTCAAGAATCCAAAATAGTATAATACTTGCTAGAGTACTCCTTAATTTAGGAAAACAAATTTTTTTTAATTAAACCGGATTTCATGACAATTTTATTTTTATTATTATTATTATTATTACAGACCGAATTACCAGATTTATTGGAAGAAGTGCCACTAAACATTTACGGTAGTATGTGGTACCAACAAGATGGCTGCCCAGCGAATTATGCGCGCACGGTACGCGAGTTTCTCGATCGAGAATACCCCGATAGGTGGATCGGGCCAGGTGATACAATTTCGTGGCCTGTCCGCTCGCCCGATTTAAATCCCATAGATTTCTTTTACTGGGGAACGATAAAGGAAAAAGTGCACTCTAAACCCATTCAAGATTCAGACGAGCTACGACAAGGAATTACGGAAGCCGCTGAAAACATTAACTCGAGAAGATATGCTCGTCTTATTACACGGTCATTTTTAAGGAGATGTAGAGCTTGTATTGCAGCTGAAGGCAAACAGTTTGAACATTTGATGTAAATTCTTAATGTAATTAAATTAAAATCATTACTGAGGAAATCTCATAACTGAATTTTATTTTGAACTTGCACCTAAACATAACAAATTCTTTATGAACCCATGGTTATTACTCTTACGACAAGATGGCGGCTCTGTCTCACTTACATTGTCGAAATGATATGTACTTGTGCCTGTGAATTGTGGACTTAAAAACGCCTTGGCTGTATTGCAAATAATTTATCTAATTAAATAAAATTGTCATGAAATCCGGCTTAATTAGAAAAAAAAAATTGTTTTCCTAAATTAAGAAGTACTCTAGCAAGTATTATACCATTTTGGATTCTTGACTAAATGCACAATCTTTTGAAGTTACTTGCCGAAATAGTGTAGTACTTTTTTTTTCCGGTACAGTCGGTTAAAGTTGGGTGATGTAATTATTTTAAATTAAGTGGTGGCCAAAACTCCAACATTCAATTTAAAATTGAGGCAGTTATGGTTGAAATTTGAATTGTATTTTAAAGAAGGGTTATTCATGGTTATAATTACAAAAAAAAAGTTTCAAGAAAAGTTAATATTTGTAGCCACAGGACTTGAAAGATCATCACAGGGTGTCAGTTTTTCTAATTTTTTTTTAATAGTCATAATTCGAAGGGTGCATGATAAGCATTTTTTTTAATATTTTTCTGTTAACTATCATGACTTGTCCCATCGCCCGTTTTCGGCTTGACGTTGATTTCTGGGACACCCTGTAAAATTGTGAATAAAAACTTTTTCTCCAATCTGCATTCAAAACATTGTATAAAGTTTGAATTGAAACTGTCTTATCGGATATATTTGCAAGAAGTAGAAGACTTTAGTTGATTCTGCTATTTTATGTCAGAGACCGCAGATGGAAAGAAATTTAGATGAAAATCAAGACAACGCTGTCGCATTCTCTGTTTAACGATTTGAAGGTCACATGATGTTTAGAAGACACACGTTGCCACCTCTGTATTGAAAATAAATAAGCAAATCGAAGAAAATTTGTGAGAGTTAGTATTAGGTTTTTCAAATTTTTTATTGTTTATTACTTTTCATCGCAAAATGGTTCGTAAGTGTGAAAGTTGTAGTAAAGACAGGAATTTTATTCCGAATTTACCGTTCCATAGATAAATGTATTGTTAGGACCGAAGTATTCAGTTGTTTACATTCTCAGTAGCGTAGAAAGTTTTAATAAGGAAGTTTTCAATGAGATTATTATAAGATGAAATGAGGTTTTTTGAATTAAGGTTCCCAGATGACGATGAAAAAGAAGAATTTGGGCTTCGCTGTAGGGATGGTCAAGTATTTGCCCAAAGAAAGCAATTTCCATTTGTTCAGATCATTTTGACCCTGAAGATATTGTGACCCGAGTAAATGGAAAAAGATTTTATGCGGTGTTGCCGAGTGAGTTTTCACAAGAGACTTTCAGTGAGGGAGCCAAAACAAATCGACATTTTACAAAGGAATGCTTTGTCTATCTTATATAGTCTAAGGTCAACGCCAAGTGAACAATTTATTTCAATGAATGAAATTCTTATCATTAATCTGTAGAATATTGATGAAGATTTTTAGTTTTGTTTATTTTCGAGTGTAGAAAGAAGACTGATTTTTGTGAAAAATAAACAGATTTGTACGTGGTTGAATGAGTGTTGTAAAATTCAATTAGGTACAGCTAAACTACCTTTCACTTAACATACTGATAAAAACCTCCAATCTGCAGCTATGCGACAACACTCGTCAAACATTTCAATTCGTCATTCACATCCTGTAACGTCCGACATAATCATAAAACAATATAATTCTCCTTTATCACCGTCAACCATTCAAATTTCCTGTTATAAAATCCAAGTCAATGGCGCACTTGCTAATTTCCTAACGGCTGGTAATTCCACTTAAAATTACACTGAAAAATGTTATGTCTTCACTTACGATGTGATCAAGTCCGTGTTTATGAGATCATATGGATCCTCTGTGTCGAAGGAATCGTATGGATATGGCGTTGTAGTTGGAATATTCCAGGCATCTAATCCTCTATGTTCTGGCTTCAGGATATGAGGATTGAACGATGTATTCGTGCATCCTTCGACATGAAGAGGTAGTATCTTTGCTGGTGGTTTCTCAATTGAAAATCCATTGAAGGTTATCCATAAGGTGATGATATGACCTGTGATTACTCCTGCTGCAGAACCCTGTAAAAAACGAAGGATTCTATAGAGTTCCCGGAAAAATATGAAATCATAATATATAGACAATATAGGAATCGATGTTTGCAGAGATATAAATAAGATACAAAAGTCATCGGCAGTGAGGTAGTGGAGGAGTAAAAAGAAAGTAGGTACTTGCCGGCACGTTCAATGAATACAATAAGCAGAAACAGGTGTTGCCGGCCAGAGATTTATGTAATTACAACTCAAAACAATATTGGGATAAAATGAAAACTTGTTCATCATAACCAAAAACCCTATGAGTGCAGGGTATGTAAAGATAATGAGTTATTCACCATTCGTGAGTGCTTTTCTGAAATTTATTTTGTCACTCAATGAAGCTGGTTATAATTAGGTACATTCACGTCGTTATTGTAGTTATATTCAATATTTACACCACACGAACAATGTATTTAGCGTTGAGGGCATCAATTCAATTATGATAATACATATTAATAACTTACGAACAATATGTTTCATGTACCATGAAATTATAATTTAATATTCTGGAAACACCAGTATTCATATATATATCATTCATTCCAAATGAAACCAACTTAAAAGAAATGGAACCTCTACTGCCATCTGGTGTAATATTTTACATGTAGATGGCTAAGTCCCTCATTGACAACTGGTATAAATTTCATGAGATTTAGATGCATACAACAATAACATTACCAGCAAGGCAAGAGGGTTTTTACTGGCGAATGGAGGATCCAGTCAGTTACCTCCTTGAGCCAGTAAAACCCGTTACCTTGCTTGTACTGTTTTATATTTTATTTGTTTCTTATTTGTAAAAAGGTTAGATAAATTCCAAAATAATCTCAATAATTTGTCGCAAATGTCGTAAGCTATGGAAATAACGTTACCATGAACATGTCTGTTTATTTTTCTTCACATTTGTTTTGCTGAAAGCGAAAATGAATATACTAAAAGAAATTATTGAGGCAGCCAGCAGTGTAGCTTAAAGTTTATTATCTACAAAATCAGCTTCAAGGTACGAGCGAGAATACAGCGACTTCAAAAAGTGGCAAAACGAAAATAGTGTGATCGTGAATTGGGGTAACTGAAAATGTTTTGTTGGCTACTTGAATCAACTATGAGCTAGATTCAGCCCTAATACTTTATAGGCAAAATGGTCTATGTTGAAAAGCTGCTTGGAAATGAAGGAAAATGCCCCTGTTCGCAGGTTTGTTTTCCTTAAAAAATTTATTGAAAAATATGACGTTAAGTTGGCATTTGCAGATTTCAAAAGGTTTCTGAAACGAAAAAGAAGCGTTATACGCCAAAAAAGGCCAATGTATTAACTGAAGAAGAGGTTGAACAATTTCTTTTACATGCTCCTGATGGCGACAATTGTGACAATATTTGGGATTTTTGGATGTTGTCGATGTGTGAAATTCTCACCTTAAATATGAATGATGTAGAAGATATGAGAAAATACGTTATTGTGACATTGCGGCAAGCAAAAAATTTAACAACAGGAAGATTCACCATAACCGATGATGGCTGCAGCTTCAAGCCCTGCATGTTATACAGAAAGTATGTAAATCTTTGGCCTCCTGGAACCGAAAGTCTAAGATTTTTTTTGACATACCGACATGGAACCTGCATTTCCCTTAATGCTCATTATTGGTGGTATCCCAAAGCAAAAAGCGAAATATTACGGTTTAAAAGACCCAGAGTTATACACAGGCCACTGTTTTCGCAGAACTGGAGCCACTATAGTTGCGTATTCTGGTAGAGATATTTTAGCACTAAAGCGTGCAGGAAGCACCGAAATTGCAATGAGTTATGTCGATGATTCGGTCAACAAAAAAATCGAAATGTCTAGCAAATTATTTGGTAGTGAGGAGAATACAAATATTCTGCAGTCTTCGAGTTCAGCAGTTTCTGAGTCAAGAGATGGTTCATCATCATCAGTATCAACTCTTTCATAATCAAAAATTTGTGTTACTGGAAATAATAATAATAATATAATAATATGTTGCTCCACAGTGTCGTCAACGCCCCTAGTGTCAACAGCTTCAAAAACAGATGGGTCGCATGGAGCTCCGGTAGATACTTGTGACCAGTTAGGAGTGCGTGTTTCGTTTTCAGTGGTGGACTTAGTTTTTTTTATATGGTCAGTATTTCTTTAATTTAATTTAATCTCACCTTTTTTTCCGAATTCACATGCATGAGCCTATTATAATTTTTTTTTTATTGTGAGTTATATAGGTTATCCTAAACTCTTATTGTAATAATAATAATAATAATAAAATAACAATGGTACCAAGATTTTCAACATACTACTAACTTGTAAAAATTTCACAAGTTAACTGTCAGTTTTACAAGTTAGTGACTTGATAAAATAAACTTTCTTGATCAATATTGTGTTTTTGGAAACTGACGTTTACAAATGAGAAACAAATAAAAGTTATTGCGTTTCAAATGCCATTTCAAATGCTTCAAAATCCATATGGCTGGATGATGACGAAAGATCAGTCCAGGGCCGTATCTAGGGTGTGGCCAAGTGGCCCCCGCCATAGGCGCAAGGTCCGCAGGGCGCCAAAAAATATCAAATGAAAAAAAATTGAGCGCCCAAAAAATTCAAAGAATAAAATATAGAAGCGCCAACAAAATATTCGAGATAACATGTCACGGTTTTCATGTATACGCCAAAAATATTTCTTTGCGTAAGGAGCGATGTCGCGACCAGGGGGTGGGAACTCGCCTACTACAAAGCTGGTCACGTTTTTCTTCGACGAGCGGTAGAGACATCTGTTGTCATCTTGGAAGCTCGGATCGGTAAATTAGTACTTCTCAGTAGTGATTGGTAAAAACGGATTTTATCAGACCTCACTCTTGGTGGACTTTATGAAGAGTAAGAAACTATTTTATGATGAGCATGAACTGGTTGACTGAAATGGTTTATTCATTTTCAACATATTCAATTTAATTTAATTTAAATGGTTTATTCTTACTGTGTTCCCAATTGCTACAGTGATAGTAATGTCAAAAGGTATGTGTTGCATTCATATAAGTAGTAGTTTTGGACTAACTTATAAGTCACTAAAAATGTACTGTGAATTAATATTTTCTGTAGCAATTTCATATTCCTGTAGTAATTTCTGATTAGTAAAAATTTGGGACAGTTTCTAACACTGTTTTCTTTCTAGGTTTTTCATTACACAAGTTGAGGGTGTTAGAAATGTTTGGTTGGAAAGAATCAGAAATCCATGTTTTCATTCATCCAAAAGTGATATTTGCATAAAGCATTTTCATATGGATTGTATAGACCCACATAGAAAGCTGAAAAGATTTGCTCTACCAACGCTTAATTTGCCAAGTAATTCATTCTACTCCCTATGATTATCATTTTTGTAATTTCAATAATCTTTCAGATTATGTAAGCATATTTTGTCTACCCTCCAGAACTCCTGAAGAAACTTTGAGGCAACAAGGTATTTATATATAAGTGAACTGCTCATGGTCATTGATTATAGTTTTGGGTATTCCACTTATAGTAGGTTTCATAAAAATCAGAAGATTCCTAGAATACTTCAACGGATATGTGAGATTTACCGTTGAAACGCCAAATTCAAGGAATTTCAGTTAATAAGTTTATTGATTTTGCCATGATATTATTTCTGTACTTTTATGACAGAACTATTTATAAAATTTTATCGGGAAAAAAAAACAATAAGATCTTATGATCCAATAATGAAGATGGCATCCGAAAAAGTATCTAAAAGAAAATAGACTTTTAGAAATTGTTTCTGTCATAAAAGTATAAATCTAATGCATTTCATGCTTAAATTGATGTATCTGTCACTAATATTCTAATTTATTCTTTCAATGTATTTTCATAACTTGATGAGTAATTTTTGCATAATTATTCTTGGTTCGTTTATTCTTTCCCTCGATATTGAAATTTTTGTAAATTGATAATTTACTGCATTATATATATATTTCTAAAGTTTCTTTTTTGTTTATTTCCTTTCATCCTCTAAAGATTAGTATGTTCTTTGATTTGAAAGGCAGATATATTTGAAATGACCATAATTCATTTAATCTGCTGCAAATTGTCACAATTTTCTGATCAAATGATATTTTTTTATTGAAATTGTGACAATATACAGCAGATTAAAAGAATTATGGTCATTTCAAATGTATTTGTTTTCATTTCCAATAAAAATATGGGATTCAACCTGCGCTTGCGTGGAATCCTATGATAAATCTTATAAAATGCACTAGAGGGCGCCACGAGACGGAACGTTGTGCGAATGGAATCTGTAATCAACTCTAAGATGACGAAAGATGGCGCTGTAAGTTGAGCTCTAAGCCGGGACCAATATTCATGCCAGAGTTGCCAATCTATAGGTAGTCTATGGTCGCGACTCTGCCAAGTAGGATGTAAAAACCGACCGGGTGTACATAGATGTGTCCGCTGACAAGCCGAAAAGGGCTACTCTAGATTCCCTACCGTATTGGACAGATTGAATCGGGCCGTGTGCAGCGTGCAACCCCTGTTACTTTGTCGAGTACCTGCCTCATGAGGCCAAAATATTGAAAATTGGTGGTTTTATTGATAATGAGCTGATGAAAACAATGAAAAACGGAAAAATTAATGGAGACATATATTGAAAGTGATCATTGATGCTATTATTACACTGTATAAAAAATAATGATGCCCTGAGAGGAACAACTGAAATAATCGGGCATCCAAATTGTGGTAAATTTCTCAACACAATTGAACTTATAAGTCACTACGATAACAATAATAAGGCTCACCTTGAAACTCACAACAAAGGCAAACTGTCCTACTTTTCTTCTTGGATACAAAATGAGCTGATTGCTTCTGCAGCTACTAAAGTACGGAGCCATATTATTGAAGATATAAAGAAAGCGAAATATTACTCACTCCGAAATAGACTCGACATTTTGTCAAAAATGAAAGACTTCGGTAAGCGTGGTGGACATTTGCTAGATATAATTTTTCATTCATAATTGCCGAACTTTTGCTTTTGTAATACAATAAAAATTCGAATCACCGCCATCAACAGTTTATGTTTTAAAAGACCAAGTTCTTGTTGACGGAACCTTTACAATCGCATTCTGTTACGTCATCTGTCGCACAGGTCCATATATTTGTATCATGTCTGTCGCGCAGAGCAATTAATTAGTGAATGCCAATGGAATTATTGATATAGTTGCTTTGGAAGCTTTGTAGGGCAAACCTACGGAAATCAGGCGTCTATTTGATGCCGTGTGAGTGATTTATCAGTTTTGATGGGTCGATTGGGTCTTCCGAGTTTGCCGTTCGAATAGGAGGTGATGGATACAAAGTTCTGGATATGAATGATGTATTGTTGATGTGATCTACAGTGTTGCCAATTAAAGAGGCTGTCATTTCGCCAATTCTATTATTGCAGTGATTTCTGATATGAATAATTGCTTCGAGGATGATTTGGACCAGGGGGGCGAAAGAACAAGTTCTATGCTCTACCAATATGGCTACAGGAAGCACTAAAATTGACGCATGACAAGAAATATTTTGATGGATTGACAACTTTGTTTATTATATTTTTTTTATATCTAGACGTTTTAATTATTCTCAGCTAGTTGAAAATCTTCATATATTGATTTAGCAAGAAGCTATGATTAATTCGGTTATAATTGAAACCAGTTTTAATTCTAGTACTCAATTTTTTCAGGTGAATATTTAAAAATTTAGAAAGCACTGACGTGAGGTCAGATTGCTTTGGCGCTCTTGTTGAGCTACTTGCGAGTAAATATTCAAACCTTAACAAATCTATAAGCTCTCTGATCGGGTGAACGATAGTCTTTTTCCCCACTATGGGACAATGTGATATAAATATGAAAGCCTAATGAATAAAAACAAACCTTTATCTCAATTTGAAAATAACTACACATAATTTTCAACAAATTTTGTTCTATTTTTCTCCTAAAAACTTACGTCATTGCTTTTCTGAGTTTTGACAACGCCATCAAATTCTTTCTCTATGATAAAAAATTTTTTGTTTGATATTACGTCTGTGCTTTTCTGAATTTTGACAACGTCATCGACATCGAATTCTACCTCTATGATTTCTATGAAAATTTTGATTGATATTACGCCAACTGACACTGATATCTAAGTCCGCAAGTTGTCAAACGAATATCGATCTGTGATGGCAAATCTTTCAATGACAAAGCTCGGACTTCATGACATTTCTATGTTTCTCTTGAGTAAATGAAATAAATGATCATATCTTCAGAAGGAGGAAAGCTACGACAATGAAATTTGAGGATGAGTAAGATATCGGTAACCTCAATATATATAAGGATTTTTATTTAAATCTAAATGAAGTCTTAGGAGATATTGAGTATTGAAAATTTTTTTTTTGGGAATTTTTTAAAAATTTTCTAGCTTGACGATTTCTGCGAAATTTTTCAAGCCGTTTTGTTTCAGCCTCCCTCAATAACATTCCAAGCATCAACTTGATCGGATGGATATTCTAGTAGTTATTGAGGAAACAAAATTTCAGATGCTCATAACTACTGAACCATCCGACGGATTTGGCCCAATAACGAACTTGACCGAGATATTTCGACAATTAACCTATTCTGAAAATTTGAAAACTCTAGCTGATTCCTTTTGGATGCTAGAGAGGATACGGCCGGCCGGCCGGACAGACTCAACTTTCGCCACGAATTCTTCATCAGGGAATCGAACCCAATCGATTGAGACCATTTTCGGCTCGATATTCCAAAATTACAGACATTCGGGCAAAATGATAGGCACTCTGTTCGGGTGAACAAGAGCGCCAAAAAATGTTGCCTTCAATTCATATAAATCTTCAAGATACTATTTTACAACTATGTAAGCCACGATGAAGAATCTGAAAAAGTGCTAGATATAAAAATATCGACGATTTCTTTTAGTGTGTTCTTCCTTTGTTTACAACTTAAAATTTTTTATACTAAGTAGTTAAGAATTGTGTTTTTATTGTAATCATCTGATTCTCATCACTTACGGCCTGGAAAAGCTATGACACTTCAAGAATGCTGAATATGCCTAGACTCTGCAGCACAATTTGTATAAGACAAGGAATAGAAGTAAGGAAATGGATTTGGGTTAGGATTTAATATCTTTTATATGGTAAAATGATTACGAATGTTGCAAGTAGCAGTCTCCTATTGATTCATACATATAATTTGGTGAGTTGTAACTATCAGTTGAAATACTGACATTATTTAGTCAGATTGTATTGATCACTGTTCTACATCTGGTTATAATAACCCAAGAGTATCTACTTGGCTAATTTAGAAGGAAACAAAAATATGTTGATCGAAAATTATTATATTAGTAGAAATAGTTTATTTTCGGAAATATTACCAGAATAGCATTTGTACAGGTTGATTCCGGAGGAGACCGTCAGATTTTAGGTGAAGTATACACTAGTCAAGGCAGTTTCGAAACAATGTTTGGTTTATAGGTGGGGGGCCTTTAATGAGAGTCTATTGGGTGATTTGTCCGATTCGACCGATTTTTCTTTTATTCATAACTTTGGTATGGCTTGATCAATCTTGATGAAATTTTCAGTGTAGAACAATATGATAATCTTTTTCAATAATTCCACCACTTCCTCAAAAATACAGGGTGGGAATTATGATAAGTTCAGATTAAGTTTGCAGGTTGAAAAAACACCCTGTACATTCCGTTTTCAAAAATTTTCTACATGCTTCAGATTCTATCATAAGTTTACATTACTGGAGAGTGTTTATTTTATTTGGCACACATCCAGTTTTCCTAGAAAAATTTTTCTAAAGTAGTTCTTCCAAATTCGAAATTCATATTTAATCACTCATATTCTGATGTACAATATAATTTAATCCAGAAAATATCTTTATACTTACCTACTTAAAGCACAAAATCTACAACTTATACAGAATAAACATTCGAAACATATCATGAACGGCAAAACTAAGGATTAACACAAAAATTACATAGAATGTTCGAAATGATTTCAGCTTTTTTGAATACATATTCGAGACCTTTTTATTAAATTTCCAATTGACCTTCTAATGAGGGATTGATTTTGCTTCAAGATATTACATTCCTCGAAATTCCTTTCAACTAGGTGTTCTCTACTTCTAATTTCAACCTTATAAACTCTTGTTTTCAGATATCCCAACACAAAATAGTCTAAAGGGTTCAAATCAGGCGATCTTTGTGGCCAAGCAATAGGGCCTTCACGACCAATCCATATGTTCGGATAATTTACATCCAGGTGATTTCTCACATTCAATGCAAAGTGAGGTGGTGCTCCGTCATTCTGAAAGTAAATAGAGCGGATATGTACATTTTCCAATAGATTTGGTAAAATATTTTCCAAAAAATCTAGGTAAATTTCACAATTTAATCTTTCCGCTAAAATGTGAGGGCCAACTAAATTTCCATCTATTGTTCCAAGCCAAATATTGGCAGACAATCTGTGTTGTGTATTATGACTCTTCTTCTAATGCGGGTTGTCTCTTGCCAATTCGTGGGAATTGTGGATATTAAAAATTCCATTCTTAGTGAACAAAGCCTCGTCTCTGAATAGAATACGAAAAATAGTTCGTTGGTGACTAATAACCCAGCGACAAAATTGTACTCGGGGAAGATCTTGTGACAACAGTTCTTGCACCTTTCGATAGTGGTATGGGTGGAATTGTTCTTTCTTCAAAGTCTAGAATAATGGAATACTCGTTCGAAAGTACATTTATTTGGTTGACGTCGGTTGGGAAATCGTCTACGGTATTCCATTTTGGCTTCATCTCCATTTCCGTTACAAAAACCATAAACAGAAATCATACCCGCATATTCCGCACAATTAAATATTCTCATTCTGTGGTTCACTGAGATGGTAACCATGGATCTTAAAGAACTTGATTCAAATAGAGATTTAATTTTCATGGAGAATTTTCAATTTCATTAAAACTATTTATCATACATTCGTGATTCAATATTTTACATACCATAAGGCCATAAGTGAGTACATTTTTGAACGAAACTACTATGTTTTAGTTTAGAAAACCGGTAGTGTGCCGAAAATCACCTGAAAAATGACTGAATTTTATGTTAATCCATAATTTTGCCTTTCATATGTTTCGAATGTTTATTCTGTATTTGTAGTAGTAGTATGTAGATTTATTTGGTTCACGTACGTATAAAGAAATTTTTTGAATTAAATGATTTTATACATCTGAATATGAGCGATCAAAAATGAATTTCGAATTTGGAAAATTTATTTTAGGACTCAGGAAGAGCTTTGTATTATTGGACTATACAGCTTTACTATCTAGTTCAGAATATTCTCAATGCCTTGGAGCGAAAAAACGATATTGTTTATGTATTTTTGAAAAAATGTTAGAATTATTGAAAGAAGATAATCATTTTGTTCTACACTGAAAATTTCATCAAGATTGATCAAGCCATACCAAAGTTATGAATAAAAGAAAAACCGGTCGAATCGGGCAAATCACCCTGTAGACTCTCAATGAAGGCCCCGAACCATAAACCCAACATTGTTCCGAAACTATATTGACTACTGTATACTTTACCCAAAATCTGACGGTCTCCTCCGGAATCACCCTGTATGTATATATATCCGAGAAAAAAATTTCTTGAAAAGTTATATTTTGTTACCTGTCAAGAGAGATGAAATGTCAAGTTTTTTCTGTCGCAGAAAAAAAAATTTTCTCATTGCTAAAATTTGTTTGAAGCAATTTTTGTTAGGAAGAAAATATTCATGCAGTAATCGAATGAATAATACTATTTCATTTTCGAGTCAGCATTAAATGGAAATGCGATAAAGTGAAACACGAATGTGAAACTTCATTCCAAGTTCATAAAATCTACTCACCTTCCAGTTTGCACAAGGGACCAGGAGGGCCAATAAAAATACACCGAGCAAAGGCCCCGAAGTGGCTGAAGTGACCAGCATAGAGGACTCGATAACGCCATCTAGCAGTCCAACGCCGAAGGCTATTCCCATGATAACGAATCCGTACACCACTCCGATAGCTTTGATGGCGTACAACTGGTGGGAATCCTTCAACCCTTTGAGATAAGGGATGGGACGCAGAAAGTCCTCGAAGGTGACAGTGGCCAGTGAATTCAAATTCGACACGTTCAAACTGCAACGAGGAATGTTTATGAGATCCGGTCCATATGCTCCGCGACAGAGGTGGAATAGGAAATTTCAATAGTTCTAATAATCAAATTTACGTTCTTTTGAATGGGACTCAATTGAATATTCGACGTATTGAGCTCATCAACTTTTGAATCTACCCTCATTGCCGTCTGCTCGTGGCACCCAATAATGACAGCATCAAATTTTCAGTAGTAATAACCCAAGCACATTGATATTTGTTCGAAAAAATTCTAAGACAGATTTCGAAAGCTTGTTGCTTCGAAACAGAACGACGCCGTAGGCGGAGGTCTGTTGCCTACAAGCAACAAGCTTGACAAAGTTGTCATAGAATTTTTGAGTTATTCGGATAGAAATTTTTTTGCTAACTATAGAAAAAATACAGAGCTAAAATAATTCATTTAACGGTGCAATTAACAAAGGAAGAATTGGAAAAGTTAAATGAAGATCCAGACGTGTTAGTTTCTATAATTGATGAAGATGTATTTCCCCTACGCATGCTGTTAATAACTTGATTATGATGTTCTTCGTCGATATTCAAGTAGGGTTTTATTGAGTTGGCATTGTTGTGACCCGTAATTTTTATAATCTGTTTTTCTTGCACACCAGTTTTGGCTAATCGACTAACCGTGGTCGATCTATTGGAATGATTACTAATTTTTTTTCCTTTGTATTCAATCCAATCGCTTCGGCAGACGATCTTGTCCAATTTCGAATCGTATTTCATCCAATGGGCACATACCAGTGATCATTTTCGGATCTGATGAATAATCTGTTGGTTTTAATATTTGGGCCCCCTTTCGATATCAATTTTTTTAACAATCGGACGGGACAATCGCTGCTGTCATCTTTTTTTTATTAAAAACTTGCTTCCAGTACACATTCTTGAACCACCCTGGCAAGTCTTGCTGAATACAGGGTTATATTCCACTCGGTTTGTTAAAGAACCATCGTTGTTTGATTCGATACAAAAAATTCAGTCAAGCTAGCAGCAGTTTCCCCACCTCGCCAAGCTAATTTTACCGCGGTTATGTGATAGAATGTCCATTGCAGCCATTCAGGAGTATTTTCATTCTATAAATTTACCATTTTCTTTATTTCGACAGAACTTAACGCTGCCAAACTTTGTTTCCTTTTACTTGGATCTGATTGCAGTTTTCGTCGTATAGAATCACGGGCAGCTCGCACTTGTTGAAAAACGACACTTTTGAATGGGTCAATAGTAACTTTCATTTCTTTATAATATTTTTCTTGTAACAGCTTACTTGTTATATTCCACATGGTTTTGACCGTACTTTCTTTGAACTCTGTACCATCTTTTGTCCTCATAATCACAGCCCAATACTTCAAAATTAACGCCAATTCTTCCGCCGTCCGATTTCCATCTATTTGATACTTTCTATCGTTGCAAAAGTCAATAAATGCTTTCCATGTAACCGGTGTTTTTTGGTATGTTCGATTCTATAATTTCATCAATATTAAATATTTGAAACTTCAAAATCGAAATAAATCAATATGTGTCCATAGCAATTTGAGAACAGCCCACATGGTCTGTTATCGATGTTATGTTGACATGATTGGGTTAAATTGTTCATATGATACAAAATGAGGAAATTTGATTGGTTGTTGGAACTGTCAAAAAATTTTCTACGGAACAATCCCAACAATCTTGCGCAACGCTGATCACTCCCAAAATTGCTCCAGAATTGTTATTAAATTTTCATATCCCGTCAATTCCAATGAAGCTCGCAACGGCATGATTTTAATTGAACTCCGAAAATCAATATCCACGACGAACGACGCATTATCTCCTTTCCAATTCAAAATTTCAATTCAACGCTATGCGTTCATGTCTCGCTTATATCGGCTTCAACTGCGTTATGGAAGGCAGAAAAAATGTTGCCATCGAAAAAATGAAATTAACCTCCGATAATCTCCTTGGAAAAAAATTCCTGCACAGGCCGGCTCGATCCAATATCGCGGAATCCACTCCTGAGGGTCATGATAGGATGTTTGGCAACGATCCACCCCCCAGTTTCGGGGGATAAGGGGGTATCGTGAGTGGCATAATAACGAGAGATCGGCCGCTTCGGCACAAATTGGTTTTAAAGTATTTCCATCGACGGATAGTTGGTAATGAGAGGCTTTTATTTCAACGTGAGCTATTTGAGAATTTGGCAGGTGGTAACTGATGCGCTTTAGAGTTTGTTCATTTTTCTTAAGAAGGATTTTTGAATATCCGAAAGTTTCGTTCGGAACCCATTTGAATTCTTTATAATGAATTTATTGATAATAATCTAAAAATGACGACAATAGTCCTACCTGATGAGATTAAAGCTGAAAAGTCTTGAATCGAAACACATGTGTGTTGCTGTGTTTCATTTTTTTAAAGTTTTTCTGTAGTTTTATTTTTTTACAAAATAAGTTATGCAATAAGTTCAAATCAAGACTTATTCAAAATATTTTTTTTCGATTAATTTTTCTGTAGAGGTTTTGAATTGCTCTATATAAGGACAAAAATGAAAATATTCCTCTTTAATCATAAGGAAAACCGTGATTTCTGGAATGAAAAATTAATGTATTGAATATACTTCAATCGAATGTGTTAGACTATTGTAATCATTTTAAGGTTATTATTAATTCAGATTCACTTTTCAAGAATGATTTGTTCAATTCAATTGTTTCAAAGTATTGAAAGATTTCCATTTTAAGTAAATTTCATTTTTTTCATATTTAATTTTTGTACAATTGCCATTATAAATCACACTTTTAATGGCAGCGAATAGTGTTGAAAGTAACTGGTCACATTGAAGAGTGTTAAAACTACTTTTAACATAGTGTTGAAAGTATTTTCTTATCATGAAATCAGAATTTTGCAAATTATTATTCTCAATATCCGACAATCATTACTTGAACATTAATATTAGTCGTACAGCTTGAAGAATTAATGCCTTGAGACGTTATGAAGCTTCGCAAATCATTACCAAAATCTTCAGTACCATCATTGCTACTAGGAACCGATACAATATCAGATAATGACGTTCCAAAATCTGCTGAGTTGTTAGAGGTTGGGAGAATTTTTATAAGCAACTAGCAAACCCGGCGAACTCCGTTTCGCCAGTAGATGGCTTCATTATATGTAAAATTTCGTTTGGTGATTAAAAGATGAAGAAATATTTTTTGTTTGTTTTATATTTGAGAAGGAAAAATTTTATTTCATTTCACAGTAATGAATTCATTTCAATTTCGAAAATGAAGGGTTATTTAGTTGAACTTCTTTAAGGTAATGAAAGTGAATCCAAAGTAAATACTGAATCGAAGCGTTATACGTGTCTGTCTGCAAATTATCGGTTTCATTGAAGTGTTCTTTGGTAAACCACATTTTTAATTTTTTGGTCTGACGTTATCACAAACAAAGCGGGTGGTTTCCCAAATCGTGAACACGCAACGTATAACTGCCCATGTGAAAAACAATTATTTTTTAAATTTATCCCGCAAACACTAAGCGATTGGCATTGCGACTTGTTGTCATTGCGAACGCAAGGCGAACTGGAAATTGCAATCGTTTAAAGTCAAACGGAAGATCAGTCCGAATCATTGGTACTCGAGGAATATATAGATTTTCACCTGCGTACTTTCTGTTAATAATGGTTGCCTCAATCAAATTCGGTCTAAGTCTTTTTACCGAATGTCGAGTACCGTTACAAAGTTCGCGTCATAATGACTGTACCAATTTTGAGTTGCAAGTATGTGATGGAAATCCTGGTAACTCCAACGAGTTCAAAAACTCTGTTGGGTTGGATAATTTACTACATCATCGGGATTTGTTGTGGAATCAACGGATTTGTATGTCACCAAATCGCCAGCAATTTTTGATTGAATGGTGAAATTCATTGCGTGTACATCATTATTCTTTGCAGGAAGAATACTTAACCAAGCATCATCCTGATAATTCTAACTAATCTTTGGGAAAACATTTTCAATAAGATCTAATTGAGAGTCTACAAATCGGCAAAAGTCGTTGGTAAGAGTAATTAATCCAGATGTCGCATCAACTGGGACTCTTCCATTTCCAACAGATAACAATTGTTTGGGAAATTGTGCAGCACTTTGACCATTTTGAAGTTGAACTCTCTTATTAGTGGTTAGCGATAATGTTTTTACGTTATTCCATAAAAGTGATGCCTTCAGGCAAGCATTCAATTCATCTGCAGGCGTTCCAAGGGGAATTACTGGCAACGTCTGCCTGAAATCGCCTGTCAACAATATCATCAAGCCGCCAAAGATGTTGTTATTTCGCCGAAGATCCTTCAATGTGGAGTTAAGTGCTTCAAGTGATTTCTTATGTACCATTGGGCACTCATCCGAAACAATGAGCTTGCATTGCATCAAAAATGTTCCCATTGCATGTTGGAGTATCAATTGTGTTTAAATTGAGTGGCAGAATGTGCAGTACGACCGCCATCTAGAAGAGTCGCCGTTGTCGCATCAAACAATGTATCACGCACCGGCGCCATCTACTAAAAATATTGGTTTGTAGTACGTGCTAAGTATCAGATATGGCGCTGTATTTGAAAAAAGATTTTCCCCCTTTTCTGTTGAATTTTTTCTGAATTTTCTTGGCTATAAACCTCACGGAACCCGAGACCTTTCCAACGAATGCGAAACCGTGGAAATTGGTTCGTGCGTTCTGGAGTTATAGCGTCAGCAAGGAAAACCCGTTTTATTTTTATAGATAAAACTAGCTGACCCGACAAACTTCGTCCTGTCAAAAAGATTTGTAATGTGGCAGTTTTTGTGCCTACGTATTTTAAAAAATTTTCCTGAACAGAACCGTCATCCTGGTGATAGGGCGTTGTGAATAAAAAATAATTAAATAAAACATATATAAGGATTTAAAAGTAAGAAACCGCTTTATTGTTAATCATGTGAATCATAATTATTATTATTATCATTGTAGTGCTTTGTGGTATACGATGTTTTTTGTTTGATTACCTGGCGCATAAATAAACAAATCTGATTGTTTTCCAACACGGGAACAGGCAACATACAATTGAAAATGTGAGAAACATGGGTTTTCTAGATTAATACCACAAACACTTGATGATTGCCTCTGGGACTTGTTTATAGTCATAGCAAAAGCAAGCCGCACTGGAAACTGTAGTCGTTTAAACTCAAATGGCACATCAGTCGGAATCATTGGGATGCACGGTATGAGAACATCTTCTTCTTTATACTTTCCTTTGAGTATAGTTGCTTCTATCACATTGTTTAGTAATTTTTTTATCGCTAACCGTGTACCGTTGCAATGACGCGGTTGGTTGATATTTTGCAACATTATAACCACCGATCCAACCTTTAATTGAAGATTGTGAGGTGGCAATCCTGGCAAATCCAGCCAGTTTAAAAATTCCGGTGGATAGTTGACTACATAATCTTGATTAGTAGCCGAATCAACTGATTTATATATCCTCAATTCGCCTGTAATTTGTTCTTGAATTTTGAAATTTAATTCATTTACATCTATGTTTTTTGCCGCCAGTATAGCTCGTTCGCTCAACCAATCATGGTTTCAATAATTTTGAGAAACATCTGGAAACACCTTTTGAATAAGTTCATCTTTTGATCAAGATAACTGACAAAAACTTTGAGAAAAGTTAATGCAGCCAGTCAACATGTCTATAGGAAATTTGCCATTACCAATGTCAATGAGTTGTTTAGAGAATATGTTTCCAGATTGGTCATTTTGCAACTTGACACGCATGTTCTTGCTTAAATGAAGTACTTTGACATGTTTCCACAAATTGGAGGACTTTAGACATGCATTGAGTTCATCAGCTGGCGTTGATCGTGGAATCACTGGCAATGTTTGACGAAAATTTCCTGCTAATAAAATCATTGCACCACCAAATCGGTTATTATTGCTCCGTAGATCTTTAAAGGTTCTGTCTAAAGCCTCCAAAGATTTTTTATGTGTCATCGTGCATTCATCCCAAACAATCCTGATGCATTTTATCTCGCGTGCCGAAACTAATACAAAAGAAACGCGAGTTTCGGAACGCTACATTAAACTCCTCCAACTATGTATTTTGTGCTCCAACGCACACACGCACATTGTTTTGATAGATATGATCTTTCACGTTAGGAATAGACCTACATTGCTTAGACAACAGTGAGTGCTTGTAATTTAATACGAATTTTATACCATAGCAATAAAGATCAAATTGACTACGTTTTAGATACAAATCATTTGTATGGGAAAAAGAAAAGGGCTGTTTTTAGGTTTTTTTCAGCAATAATTCTAATTTTTCTCGCCGTAAAAACCATCCTTGAACTTCAACGAACATTTTAAAAAAAGATTTGGCCAAATTGGTCCAGGCGTTGTTGAGCTTACCAACACATTTTGCGATTCATTTTTATATTATAGATAGAATATCTTCATGATGTTTGCTCCTGATTCTGATTTGTTTTTGTTTTTGGGAGTTGAATGATCAATTATCATAAACAACTATTCTTCAATGGAGAATTAGGCAGCTTTGACAGGTAATGAATCATAAAACTGACGAATCATGACGTATATTCCAGGAAACAGAGATGAAAATAAATGATCCTCCTACACAAAACGAATCTGATGAGCATAATGCGTAGCAAAACATGTTGATTCAAATACATTTGTAAACATAATTTCGATTTAAATGAGTAAACTCTGAATCATTCAAACAAACCGATCACTTTCGCAATTCAAGGTTGCAAACAATATGTAAATAATTTTTTACCTTAAGGCAAAGTCGTGAAAAAACCCATTTATTCATTCTTCACTTATGAATTGTTTATTAGATTTCTAAATAGCAACTTACCTTAATGCTCCATTGAAGAGACTTGCCATGAAGAGCCCCAAAATACCCGGTAGGTAGTTGAATCTATCTTCGACGAAAAATGGGAGAATTTCGTCGTATTTCTCGATATATCCCGAAGATAACGGATCACAGCTGGCGTAGGTAGCGTAGATCACCATGCCAACAACCCACGATAGACTGAAGAGAACTGTGATGACCGGAATATTGAACATCAACGTTCTGTAATCAAGAGATATTATGTAAAAAATGCGAGGATGCTAAAATAGGTAAAAGGGTGTTGTTTACCAGGCCAGATATTTCTGATCCCCAAACATGATTTTGTTTGTTAGCAATTCAATGACTGACAACCATTAAACGAAAAATATTGCCAGGAAGAATGCTGTAATGACCTCATTACAGCACTGTTTTCAGTTCCGTAATGAACATATTACGATACTGAAGTAGAAAAAAGGTTATTAGTATTCACTTCATTGTCTTCAAATAAATTTTTTTTATGAAGTCGTAGGAGAATAATATTTTACATTATCGAAAGAAAATTTAATCTTACTTTGTTACTTTTTTCTGCGAATCCATGCTGCAATACCTCTGAACAAAGTTTTGCTGGCAACCGAAGATGGAGAGTGACATGAAAAGTTGTCCCACCAATGCGGAGGTAGTAGTTACCCTGAGAGTTGGATCCAGATCGAAACTGAAAAATAAAAAAGTTTTCTGAACACTTTGTTGAATAAATTTTTTGTGGCTGTTTCCAATACAGTTTTCTGCTAACCGATACCCTTTCAATACATGACTATGTTCAAGTTGTCAATAGTTTTAGTCCTGCCTTTTCGAATGGTAGTAAAACTAAAAGGATCAGAGCTTTTCTACATTTTTCATGTAATTTGGACTTGAACAAAAAAGTATTGCAAAGGACAAAACAAGACAAGCAAATTCTATATAACTGATTTCAGGTAAAAGGGATATATTTTCTTTTGGTTGAATTTGAACAAATTTGAGCTTTAGTCAGAACTGAAAGATAAATGTTGATGGTTATTTTCAATTTGAGTCAAAGATTTGTTGTGTAAAAAATCAGAAACCACTTCAGGACATTCAAAATCCAGAGATCCCTGCTCAAGGAGTTCCACAAGGATCGATTCTAGGTCATTTAAAATTCGATATGTTAATGAAAACCCTCGTTTCGAAACTTTCGATTCTCATTCCGCTAGAAAGAAGACAAACCCAGCGTATAATAAACGGCCGAGCTGCGGATCACGTGACGTGAATATGCAGAGCGATAGAAACGTCATTTTTCGCTCGTAAAAATTCCGGCAACGCATACGACTCAATTTTCGACCGTAATAAAGGCCCCCCCGGGTCGTGCACACGGCAAAGTTCGCTCAAACTGCTAAATAAAATCACTGTCAAATTTGCAATCATAAGTTTCGGAACGCTGACTCGGTCGCAATATTGTTATCGTACTTTTTCATCAAGATAGGCTTTCAATAAGCCAGGGAGCCGTTCTGATTACTCGCTCGGAGTTTATTGGTTGCCTCACGGTTCCGGTAGGCAAACTCAATACACCTGGCTGAAAGACATCTTGGCCCCGCCTTATCTGGCTGATATTGAAATAATTAAAAGTTGGGGACAACGGCGTCTAGATTCGCATTTCAGACACAAGGAAAATTGGGGTGGAATTGCTCGTTCAGTTTGCAGCCCCGAGAGAAAGTATACAGGATGTTTTTCAGAATACGCTTGACATCGAAGATTTAATAAGAAAAACGCCCACTTGTACCATTTCATTCGTAAGACAGACGTGCCGTGAATTTGAGTTGTGCCTCAGACTATACAGGGTGAGTCTTTGACCACTGCGTTAATTTTAACCATAGATTTTTGACGTCAAAAGAAATATTTTCTTCCTATAACATTTTTCCAAATTAGGCCCCGTTCAAAAGATGTAAGGTGTTGCAATTTCATAAAAAAATTGCATTTTCACCTGTAATATTCAAACGACAATATCAATTGAAATGATCTCTTGTAGAAGGTTTTTGATAACAGTCATGCATATTTTGGCATCATTAGATTTATTCCATTTCTCTTGGGTTTCTCACTACTACTCTACAGATTGGTTAAATTGCATGAAAAACAAATATCGCTTGAACTAAAGGTCCGTATCTCGTACTTCCTGGAATCATTAGTCTTTTTTTCATATAAAATCATTCCTCATCTTTTCACCTAAATTGCACCATTCTTGAGATATTTGAAGTTGAAAGGAATTGAATCGATATAATTTTCTGATTTTCTCAAATCCAACTCTGTGCTGAAATGATTCAATAATCAGATTTGTTCAATGTTGCCATATTTTGTGTCTTTATTAAATATTTCTACAAAAGGTTGGGGAAATCTCTCTAGTCTATGGTTCCACCACTAAACACTATAGATGAAATTAACCACTGAACAATTTTTGTCTTACATTCACCACAAAATCTAAATTGCCATTCGCTGTATTCATTGTTAATGATGTCTAGCACCTTGTTTAATATTTAATCCAGAGTAATATTCCATAATAAATAGAGAAAAAGTTTTCCATCACTCACATAGGTACTTCGGTATATTGTCGTAATAAGCGTTGAAATAAGTAATGTATTATATTTTCTGTCAGGACCTGTCAAATTGAAGACTTGTCTTTATGAAGAGCTGGTTCTTTATAGCTTCAGACTTTCAGGTTTCATCAAATTATATCTATTCTAACATAGGAATGCTTCAAACTAAGCTCATATGAAATTCAAAAACTTACAACCCAGTCTCCTAGATTTGTTTTGTATCTTTATTTCATACACCAATTCAACCTGGTTTACCAACTTAGGAGATAATAGAATTTGACTTAGTTTTAATATTTCTGAATGTTTGTTATGATGCATGGTTAATTAAAATTCAATCAATATTGAATCTGGAAGCTATATAAGCTCTTAAACAAGAAAGATTAGAATAGAATGCATTTTCTGACCATAATCATTTCACACTGAATTGAATAATTTCAAACAATCGATATTATTCTTCCAATATTTTCCACATTTTTTTGAAAGAAAGCTAAAAATAACTGTTGACAGTTTCAAACAGAATCTAAACAACAAGGAACCACAGAACACTTTTTTATTGGGAACTACCCACCACAGAAACGTTATAATATATTAATGTGATAAAAATTCACTTTAGTTATTCTGAGGAAAATTATAACTAAAGATCAATAATGGTTATGGATATTATCTTTCATTTAAAAAAACATTGCAATTATTAATTTTTTCTCTCCTGGGGTTCGGTAATAAATTAATATTCTATGGTTAGGTATTAAAATTTGACATAATCTACGAATAACTATTATTCAATATTTATGTTCTTGTCATAGACGTTATATACTAGTATATAATGTCTATGGTTCTTGTTTACGTAATTAAAACAGATACTCTGACTATAAAAACCAATAATTTACGCATGTTCAGTAATCAGTAATTATAGTGTAAACAGAATAGATTCATACTAATGATTCAACAAAATTTATTTTATTGAAGAACACCTTGATTTTTTAAAATCAAATTTAGGTGATCAAACACAAGCAAGTATAATGCCACACTTAAATCTTCTATCTATCTTCTAATCTATTCAGGTAAATGGTTATTACAGAAAATAATCATCAAGCAAAGTAACATCACTTTAAAATAATTATTCGTAGTGACATCATTCATTGTTGTTGAAAATTTCGAAAAAGATTTTCATATTTTTAACAGTATGATATCAAAGGCCTCATAGACCTGTTCACTGGTCTCTGTCAAGGAAAAGAAACTTCAGAAATATCAATGTTTGGAAAATCATAGATGATTTTTTTCTGGCTTTGAGTGAAAAAAAAGCACATTGACAACCTCTTGCCTTGGAAGTTTTCATAGAAATGATGGTTTTCATGATTTGGAAATTTTAAGAAGAAAATTACAAATGTATGAGGATAACATCCAATAATTCTGAGGTTTTTTTGGAATTTCTCACTAGAAAGGGATGGTTTATAACCTTGAAGTAGAAAGAAATTATAGTAGAACAATAAAAATCTATGTTTATGGTGTTGATTTTTTCTTTACCAGAAAATTAGTATTTTGTACCTTCTGGATATGAACTTCATCGGATGAAACATGAGTGAGTGAATCCTTTTGTAGAAGAAAAATAATGTTTTAAACAATTCAGATTCAATAGTGGATGCTGTGGAAGGTATTTTCCATTCAATTCCATTCAAACTATGGACTACAGATGGGTATTTGCCCAATGTGAAAACATAAAATGCTTATAACTTTTTAACGCAGCTGAATATGGAAAAACCGTAATGGAAAAAGTGTTTCATTTGATCTCAAAAACCTATGGTTAAAATTAACGCAGTGGTCAAAGACTCACCCTGTATATGAATAGACCCCTTTATTTACATTGAAAAGTATCGCACCTGAAACTTAGAGCTGGTCGATTGTAACATATTGAGCTGGTCCACTCGGGTCATAAAAAATTTTTATGTTACCAAACTCAGCAAATAGTAGGTTTCTATTCTATTCCCCTATAATTGTGAATAGAAACTTTTTCTCTAATTTGCATTCAAAACATTGTATAAAATTTTATATTTCGAATTAAAACTATCTTATAATAATAATAAATTATCAGAGATATCAGCAAGAAGTAAGAGAAAAACTTTAGTTGATTCTGCTATCTTATGTCAGAGACCTGTAACATGACAAAGTGCCACTTTAAATAATGAGCATGAGTCTCTACTCTTAATTCTGTCAGGGTGGGCTCAATTATCCCAGCAACCAAACTCCAAAATACAATATAGCTTCCTCCCAGCTCGCAGATATAGAATAAAAGTCCCAGAGGGTATGGCCTGCCAGTTGACCAGAAATGGTTTGTATAGTTTCCAGACGGATGTTCCAGACAGCGACTCGATTTTCATCCAATTTTCATCCCAGTTGAAGAATGTGCTCCATGGCAAGGTGGTTATGCCACAAGCTCTAATTATGTAGAGCTCGAACCAGGAACTGGATATTATTCAATCTCTCATCGTGGAATGCATCTCAATCTTGAACTAGCATATGTCTTTGACCTTTTAATAGGATGTAATTTGGCCCCCAGGGAGCAGCTATATCAGGATGAACGAAAGAACACTAGAAAGCGCAGGTGCACGCACAACAAGGCCCCTACTCTCCCAAACAAACATCGAACAAATCACAGCAAAACCACATTATCCCAACAAACCAAACCGAGAAGAAGTCCCGCCGCCGGAACCACCGGAAGCAGCCAACGCAAAAACGCGCTCTCACGTTAAAGTGCCAAAATGAACTAAAACTTCGTTTCCTGGGAGGAAATAAACACTTACCGAGAATAGTAATGTATTTCTCGCAAATCTCTGACCAAAAAAGTCACTTTTAGATATTGATTTCAATAATTACACAGAGATGACCGGCATCTGATCTCGACAGACAGGAAAAACCACGCTGACAGTTTGAGGTTAGCTTCGCGATACACAGATAACCGGCATAGAACACATCTATACTCTGTTGCAGGAGAAGTAGCTGAAAGACAACGCTGCTCCATTCTCTGCTTGACAATTTGAAGGTCACATGTTCTAAAAAACACACGTTGCTACCTCTGCATCGAAAATAAATGAGCAAATTGAGGAAAATTTGTGAGAGTATATCAGGTTTTTCACATTTTTTATTGTTTATCACTTTTCATCTCACTAAAAATGGTTCGTAAGTGTGAAAGTTGTGGTAAAGACAGGAATTTTAATCCGAATTTATCGTTCCATAGGTAAGTGTATTGTTAAAACCGAAGTATTTAGTTATTTACATGTTCAGTAGCGTAGAAAGTTTTAATAGGGAAGTTTTCAATGAGATTATTATAAGATAAAATGAGGTTTTCTTGAATTAAGGTTCCCAGATGACGATGAAAAAAGAAGAATTTGGGCTTCGCTGTTGGGATGGTCAAGTATTTGCCCAAAGAAAGCAATTTTCATTTGTTCAGATCATTTTGACCTTGAAGATATGGTGACCTGAGTAAATGGAAAATGATTTTATGCGGTGTTGCCGGGTGAGGTTTCACAAGAGACTTTCAATGAGGGAGTCAGAACAAATCGACATTTTGCAAAGGAATGCTTCGTCTATCTTATATAGTCAAAGAGTTCGGCTCAGCCTTGACTTTGCTTGCACCGTACTCTCATCAGTGACGTCGCTAAGTTCGATGATTTTGTCGACTTCTGTTGTTGAGATATTATTAGGGTTTCATTTTTTCAGAGGAGGTTAATTGTCCAATTATCTCGTTCAAGTTTGTTATTGAGCCTAGTCCGTCGAATGAGCAAATTTGGGCTCCTCTATAAGCCTTTAACACATAGCGGCCCATGCAGGGGTCGTTCATGCGTTCGTCTCGGATTCTCCACTGCCAAGTATCGACAATTCTGCTTATTAACATGACTACGTCACTAACTAGTATATTGTTATATCGCTACAGCACTTCGTTCGAATAAAGCCGTAGATTAGCATAGTTCGCATCCTTCAATTTTCGAACCAATTCAATTTTAAAGGTTTTTAGATGTAAGCCTTTCTTAAAGGTCGAATGTAAAGACGATTTTTTGAAGTTCAAGGCTTGGCTTCGCTATCGGATGGATAAAAAAGGATTTTGACGAACCGACGCCTCTGCTTTAATTGTTTCTTCAACGCGAAATGTACGAGGACGATCGGAGTTTTCAATTTAAACTTATCGCACCTATATTCTCGAACATCCTGATCCATTTCCTCATGCTAGAAGCGTGGCGTATATATTCCGCACGATCAAGACGTTGAGCAGTCACTATTGAATCACCATTATGATAATACGCTAGTACGCAAAATGCGTGATACGTCCCCGAGTAACCACAAAATGGCGAACGCCACGAACATACCCTCCCCCGATCCTTTTAGATGCCCCGTTCCGAATACGCGATACCCTTTCTGGACACCTTGTATATGAAGAAATCTACTGCATGAAGTCCCAGATAACAGCAGGTTCGACAGAAAACAACAAACATACTGAAATTGTGCTGTTTCGAATAAAAATTGAACCTCTTTCACTCGATTCAGGACCCGTTCAGATGTGATTGAACTCAGCCTGTTTCGACCGGTTACCATCCCTCAACCGGCAGCTTACCGCCAATCAGTGCCACTTCTCAGCCCGACCGCATTCTCTCGATATGTACAAATATTTTTGCGAGATCGCAGACCCCATTAATCCATTCAAATTCCCCCCACCCTCCTTCGTACTCACCGACATGCCAAATGCATTTTCACACACGATTTGATCGGGTCCATCGGCCCGGAAGACTGCGGTGCTGCCGGAGTCCGGTTCGTTTGCGGAATCCATAAGCTCCGGATGAGCGAGCATTGAAGAATAATTGACTACTGACTTCGGCAAATATTGTATCGAGCCTGGTGGCTTGTCCGGGCACGCCATTTTCGTACGTACGAATCCAGTTGAAACTGGACAGCGGGGAGATCGTGCGTATGTTGATTCTGCGAATCTGCGGCAGCTGTTTGAATATCTCCAAAAGAGGTTTGGATTCGCCGTCTCGTTTGATGGAATTTAGGAATGGAGTTTGGCAAACTGGATCTCTTTCGAAATTGGAAATGAGAAGTATAATGAATGATTTATTTTTTTGTTGTTTCAATATCTACTAAAAATTGCACAATTCTTCACGTCGATAGGCTCGTCTATAAATACTTATTCATGTGTAAGAATCTTCAATTTTTTGGGCCGATATCCTTCACTTTTACGTTTCAAATATTAACCTTGAAATATTCACTAATACCATTTTTAACAAGAGCGCTTGACTTGATCATTGTGAATTTACTCCAGATCTTGATCTTTCTTGAAGTATGCTAGGAAAACAGGTTCACTGAAGTTTCTATTTTCAAATTATACCAGGCTAGGAAATTGGTATAATCAATATTGAACTGGTGAGTTAATTTTTTAGGTAGGAGTCCCGAAATTGCTCTTCTTGCAGACTTTTCAGTTTCCACAGGTAAAACTGAATCAACACTCTTATTAATTATTCCAGTATTGATAAATATATTGAGCAGTCAATCACAAGCCAAAAATTGCTTGAAATACCTCATCTCATCAAGTCCTATGAATCATACCGAACAAGAGCCTCGCAACAGGATGAAAACAAAGTGCCCTGTTCAACGCATCCCCTATCAAAATATCTTCAGTCATTTCATACAGCGATGGTCCATTTAATATGAAGCCATGATCGAAGAAGATAAATGATTCTTGGATGAATAGAAGCTGCTCATATGGCCCGGGTCGACGTTATTTCTGAGGGAAACACGATATTCAAATAGCTGTAGAATTATGCTAATTCAACCCCTTGCTAATTTCGATTTAACACTAATGCCAGGCGTAAATGATTGGGTGATATCAGCAATGTACAGGGTCGAGGCTGACCTTTCTTGTCCATAGGGTCTCGATTCATGAGTTTACATAAACAAATGAATTCAATTTCGGGGTAATAGGTCGAAGGATGTCTGTACCTTCAGGGTAATTCTGCGGAAATCAACACTTCGATGGGGTTCGTTGAAAATATGGCCGTGAATTATCAAGGGTTGATGTTATTCATTTTATTCATTTCCGCGTTCAATAATCAAATAATAACACCGATAAATTCATCTCACTCTCACTCACGGAGTTAGTGGTAGATTATTCATATTAGGGCATAATGGGAATAGAGGGATGTAGGGACCTTGTTGAATGATTAAGTTCCTTCGGGATGTTTTGATGTAAAGCAAGCCTTGAAAATGTATTTGAGGCCATGAAAATGAATTAAGAAAAATTTCCGTCGACCTCCCAATAAAAGCTCTCTTTATCGTTCACAGAGTCATGCATTAATAACCCATTTTAATGCACGATTTCTTTCTATTTTGATGCATGATTGTCATGGGCAACCGAACATAGAGTATTCAGAAGTAATACGAGTAACGCCACAACTCGACTGATATTTCATTTTTATGTATGAGGCCTGTGACTAAGATGTCTAAAATACTGGTGTGTGCACTCCTCCGATTTTGACTTACAGGTTTGGCGACATGGGGATTCTTTCATTTTCTCTCCGCCAGGTAGCGCCACTCAAATCTATTCGAATGTCAGTTTCTGATTAGAATAAATTATTTATTGCGTTATTCGGAATTTTTGTATGAAAATGTGTGAAAAGTGATTATTTATTTTATATAATGCGTTATTGTATTTTATGTGGACAACCTAGTGCTGCTGATGAAAATTCACGAACTTTCAGTGTGCCAAAGGTGAGTAGAAATGATCTTTTTTTCTGCTTTCGTCTTTTTATTTCCAGATTTGATGTGGACAACTTGAAGAAGCCTTTGTGTTCATCAATAGAAGACCACTCTTGAAGAAAGAAGTCCCTCAATTATATTTCAGCTTATTTTTGCACTTTCACACTTAGGCGGGAGTCAGGTTTTTTTTACTGTGTTTTTTTCCTTAGGCCGAATTGTATGTCACCCCGTAACTAACCCCTGCTCTATATGCTTTATTGTTTGCTAACCAAATATTGTGAGTCAAAAGTTCAAAAGAATATATATATATATATTGAAATTATCTATTTTATATGTTGAATTAAAACTTTTTGAGAATTAGAATACTTATTTTTTCATGATTACAGAAAGAGAGCTCCCAAATCACCCATGCCATTCTGTAGTAACTACTTTGAACCGGACCTCCCATATCATTCCTTCCCAAGCCCAATAGAAAACATTCCTACTGATATTACAAACCTTTTCCTGCTTAGCCAATATGATCAGATCAGAAATTAATAAAACACATACATAAATGAGCATCAAGTTACCATAAATCAGGCTTGTAAAATCTTTATAAAATAATACTGAAAACATTTATGTTTGAGCAAGAGACCATCTATTAGTGAAAAAAATCATACTTCAATGTATTAAAAAAAATATGGATAAACCATACTAATTGATTAGTATTAGATTAGCATTACGTGATCAGAACTCGCATCATAAGAATATTTATTTAACAGCCAGTTAATCGGTGAAATTCATTGGGAACTTCTGAGAAGTGATACACCCTCTTTTTGTCTAGTTAATTTTTCAGGGGTATAAAATAAATTTATTCCATATTTGAGGTTAATTTGATTTAAAATTTCAACAAATGTCAAGCGTTTGCGATGTAAATTTATGAATGAATTGCCTTGTGGCTCCCTCATGTGAGTATAAAACTAAACAGTCGCCATGTCCCAAAAAGTGAAATGACGTTTCCATACAAAATTTGACAAGTGCACACACCAGTATTTTAGACATCTTACCTGTGACTCTCACTCTTCAATCACAGAATAGTTGCGTATTTTCTCTAGTTCCATTGTTATTCCACAGAGAAAAAAAATAATGAAACAAAACCAAACATAATCAATCTGTCAAATTACGAGTAATATTGCTTTCAATCTTAATCTAATATCGCCAGTTACTTTAATGGCAGTGAGTAACGAAGTCAATATCCCCTTAACTTCCCCGAACGTTGCAGAAATGGCTAAAGCAGCAACTCTAACCCTACTACCTGAAAAAAGCCGACATTTGTATGACAGAACCTACGCAGAATTCATGTCATGGTGCGAGAAGAAGAACGTTTTCGATTATACTTAGCAAGTTTATGGCCAAAGTATTCAATGCTGGAAGCAACATTGCACGTTGAAAGGAATATTGATATAAGCAGATGTCACAGATTGGTGATGTTCATTAATGGACAAAAAGTGGGTAATATTCCTACGAAATCGTAAGTTCTCGAGAAAGATCATGTAAAAGAGTTTATAGCAAATGCTCCAGACAGTAATTTCTTGATGTCAAAGCTGAATATAAAATTCAATAAAATTAATTTTCTAAATTTTTCTTTTTGTCGCGTGGATATAAAATATGTAACTTTTTTATTTGAAGGCCGCTTTGATATTTGGAGTATCCGAAACATTGCGAAAAGATGAGCTGTATAAGTTGCAGATAAATGATGTGCAGGATATGGGCTTTTTAATTACAGTGAATTCATCCAGAATGCACTCACTGTGGTGGATAATGAGGAGCGTACACTTTTGATTCCAATCAAGAGATATACAGGGTGAGTCTTTGAACACTGCGTTAATTTTAACCATAGGTTCTTGAGATCAAAAGAAACACTTTTTCCATCACGGCTTTTCTATATTCAGCTGCGTTGAAAAGTTATAAGCATTTTGAGTTTTCACATTGGGCAAATACCCCTCTGCAGTCCAGTTTAGTTTGAATGGAAAATACCTTCCACAGCATCCACTATTGAATCTGAATTGTTTAAAAACATTATTTTCCCTCTAAGAAATGATTCACTCACTAATGTTTCATCCGATGAGGTCCATATCCAGAAGGAAAATACAAAATACTAATTTTCTAGTAAAAAAAATTCAACACCATAAACATAGATTTTTGTTGTTCTACTATATTTTCTTTCTACTTAGAGATTATAAACCATTGTTGATGACGAGATATTGTTGATGATGGAGCTCGTGTTGAATGATTATTTGGGCTATTACCATCATCTATTGTGGATGTAATGTTTTCCGACGTTTCGATAGACATCTTCTATCTTTATCAAGGAGGAAAAGTAAAAAACCTTTTGAAAAATTATCAATTTTTCAAAAAGTCAATATGACAGAAGTCATGAAAGAAAAATGAACAATGTTATATACTCATCTGTGATATGATGATCTTTTTAAGTTGGATCGAACTATCGTCGTCCAAACTTCTGGCAGATCTATAGATGGAGCACTTATGGAATCTGGTGTTATTTTCATAAATGCTGCTTCTTTGATTTTCTTCTTGCAAGTTTTCTTCTTTGGATATTATTGATGCTTCATCCCATTCTATACGATGATTCTCATCTACAGCATGTTGGACCAACCTGGATTTGTCGCTGTCTAGTACTCGTAGAAGCTTCTGATGTTCTTTTATTCGTACATTCAGAGGGCGTTTAGTTTCTCCGATGTAAGAATTTCCACACTCGCAAGGTAATTCATATATACAGTTCTTTGTCCTTTGTGTCTCATTATTAGGCTTAACTTTTGTAAGTTTAGCTCTGATAGTGTCTTGAGTTTTGAATGCAGTCGTTATGTTGTATCTATTTCCAATTCTTCTCATTTTCTCCGACAAACCTTTTACATAAGGAATTACGGTTTTAATGGTCCGATTCATATCTGTTGGTTCAGGTTGACTTTCTCTTGTTCGTTCAGCTTTTTCTAATATCTTTTGGAGTAGCCATTGCTTCTAAGAGATTTCGAGATGTTATTTATTTCTTCATTTTGGTCTTTTTCAGTGCAACAAATATTCATTGCTCTATCAAATAAACATTTTGCTACTCCCAATTTAGTGTTTAGTTGGTGGTTTGACTCAAAATGTAGATATTGTCCTGTGTTCGTTGGCTTTTTATACACAGTGGAACAAAATGGAATCCCAAGAACCATTGTGTATAAAAAAGCCAACGAACACAGGACAATATCTACATTTTGAGTCAAACCACCAACTAAACACTAAATTGGGAGTAGCAAAATGTTTATTTGATAGAGCAATAAATATTTGTTGCACTGAAGATGACCAAAATGAAGAAATAAATAACATCTCGAAAACTCTTAGAAGCAATGGCTACCCCAAAAAGATATTAGAAAAAGCTAAACGAACAAGAGAAAGTCAACCTGAACCAACAGATATAAATCGGACCATTAAAACCGTAATTCCTTATGTAAAAGGTTTGTCGGAGAAAATGAGAAGAATTGGAAATAGATACAACATAACGACTGCATTCAAAACTCAAGACACTATCAGAGCTAAACTTACAAAAGTTAAGCCTAATAATGAGACACAAAGGACAAAGAACTGCATATATGAATTACCTTGCGAGTGTGGAAGATCTTACATCGGAGAAACTAAACGCCCTCTGAATGTACGAATAAAAGAACATCAGAAGCTTCTACTAGTACTAGACAGCGACAAATCCAGGTTAGTCCAACATGCTGTAGATGAGAATCATCGTATAAAATGGTATGAAGCATCAATAATATCCAAAGAAGAAAAACTTGCAAGAAGAAAAATCAAAGAAGCAGCATTTATGAAAATAACACCAGATTCCATAAGTGCTCCATCTATAGATCTGCCAGAAGTTTGGACGCCGATAGTTCGATCCAACTTAAAAAGATCATCATATCACAGATGAGTATATAACATTGTTCATTTTTCTTTCATGACTTCTGTCATATTGACTTTTTGAAAAATTGATAATTTTTCAAAAGGTTTTTTACTTTTCCTCCTTGATAAAGATAGAAGATGTCTATCGAAACGTCGGAAAACATTACATCCACAATAGATGATGGTAATAGCCCAAATAATCATTCAACATTATAAACCATGCCTTTCTAGTGAGAAATTCCAAAAAAACCTCAGAATTATTGGGTGTTATCATCATACATTTGTAATTTTCTTCTTAAAATTTCCAAATCATGAAAACCATCATTTCTATGAAAACTTCCAAGGCAAGAGGTTGTCACAGTGCTTTTTTTTCACTCAAAGCCAGAAAAAATCATCTATGATTTTCCAAACACTGATATTTCTGAAGTTTCTTCTCCTTGACAGAGACCAGTGAACAGGTCTATGAGGTCTCTTGATATACTGTTAAAAATATGAAAATCTTTTTCGAAATCTTCAACAACAATGAATGATGTCACTACGAATAATCATTTTAAAGTGATGTTACTTTGCTTGATGATTATTTTCTGTACTGAATCCCAATAACAATTTACCTGGATAGATTACAAGTATTTCCAGATTTAGGTGTGGAATTATACTTTCTTGAAGAAATACCTAAATTTGATTTTGAAAAATCAACTAGGTGTTCTTTAATTAAAAATTTTTTGTTAAATCATTAATATGAATCTATTCTGTTTAGACTATAATTACTGATATTGAATAATGGAGAGAAAAAAATTAATATTTGCAATGTTTTTTTAAATGAACGATAATATCTGTAACTATTATTGATCTTTAGTTATAATTTTCCTCAGAATAATTAGAGTGAATTATTATCACATTAAAATATTATAACGTCTCTATGGTGGGTAGTTCCCAATAAAATAGTGTTCTTTGGTTCCTTGTTGTTTTGATTCTGTTTGAAACTGTCATCAGTTATTTGTAGTTTCTTTCAAAAAAATGTGGAAAATATTGGAAGGATAATATCGATAGTTTTAAATTATTCAATTCAGTATGAAATGATTATGGTCAGAAAATGCATTCTATTCTAATATTTCTTGTTTCTGAGCTTATAGCTTCCAGTTTCAATATTGATTGAATTTTAATTAACCATGCATCATAACAAACATTCAGAAATATTAAAACTAAGTCAAATTCGATTAACTCCCAAGTTTTTGAACAAGGTTGAATCGGTGTATGAAATAAAGATAATAAAGGTATGAAACAAATCTAGGAGACTGGGTTCGAAGTTTTTAAAACTCATATGAGCTCAATTTGCAGCATTCCTTTGTTAGAATAGATATAATTTGATGAACCCAGGAAGTCTGAAGCTATAAAAAACCAGCTCCTCATAAAGACAAGTCATCAATTCAACAGGTCCTGACAGAAAATACTTTACCTATTTCAACGGTCAAATCATACCGAAGTACCGAGAAGTGATGGAAAACTTTTTCTCTATTTATTATGGAATATTATTCTGGATTGAATATTGAACAAGGTGCTAGACATCATTAACAATGAATACAGCAAATGGCAATTTTGATTTTGTGGTGAATGTAAGACAAAAATTGTTCAGTGGTTAATTTCATCTATAGTGTTTAGTGGTGGAACCATAGACTGGAGAGATTTGCCCAACCTTTTGTAGAAATATTTAATAAAGACATAAAATATGGCAACATTGAACAAATCTGATTATTGAATCATTTCAGCACAGAGTTGGATTTGGGAAAATCAGAAAATTTGGACAAAATTATATCGATTCCATTCCTTTCAACTTCAAATATCTCAAGAATTGTGCAATTTAGGAGAAAAGATGAGGAATGATTTTATATGCAAAAAAGACTAATGATTCCAGGAAGTACAAGATACGGACCTTTAGTCCAAGCGATATTTGTTTTTCATGCAATTTAACCAATCTGTAGAGTAGTAGTGAGAAACCTACAAGAAGTGGAATTAATCTATTGATGCCAAAATATGCACGTGTTATCAAAAACCTTCTACAAGAGATCATTTCAATTGATATTGTCGTTTGAATATTACAGGTGAAAATGCAATTTTTTTATGAAATTTCAACACCCTATATCTTTTGAACGGGGCCAGATTTGGAAAAATGTTATAGGAAGAAATTATTTTTTCGACGTCAAGAATCTATGGTTAAAATTAACGCAGTGGTCAAAGACTCACCCTGTATATTCTTGAGACCAATCACACTCCGCACGAAAAGTTTTTCGTCCTTTACAAGAACTTAAAATGCTCAATACAGCCAGTAGGAATCAATGCGTTTTCGAAATTACTATCGTTAGTTGCCAAATTTCTCAAATTAGAACAACCCAATCTGTATACAGATCACTGTTTCCGGCATTCTTCTGCATCTCTCCTTTCGGACAGTGGAGCAGATTTTGCAGCCATCAAAGGGCTTGGAGGATGAAAATCAAAATCTGTTGCAGAAGAGTACATCGAAACTCGATGAAAAATAGATTAAAAACTGCTGAAAAAATTTTATGCGATAATCGTTCGCCAGTAATTAATACATCATCTCCCACCATTTCCACACATTCATTATCGTAAATCGTCAGTAACGATGTAAATGTGGACTATTCAGAATGTCACATCTCGAAAATTCCGTCATGAATTTTACGAATTGTTCAATTGAAACCATAAATATAAATATGTGGAAGTGAGCATCGAGATTTTCATTGTCAAATTTTATATTGTGAGAAATAAAATTTATTTGAATAAATAATTTATTTCTAATTCATAACGAGGTCGTTGAAAAAATCGTAATTAACTCGTTTATTGATCTAGCGATTTTTGGTCTCGAAAGTTAGCACACTCGCTCCGCTTACGACCATTAATCGCTAACATTTATAAACTAGTTGATTAAATAACTATTATTTTCGGATAGTATCTTAAAAATTATGAATTGAAGACTTAAGTTTTTCTACACGCATTGAAAATTACTCCCTCCATCCCAAAAAAAAACCGAACTTTTTAAAAATACTACCACTAGTGCCATATGTTGTAATATTTGGCCCATAAATGGCGCAATCCTTCAATGACAACTAGGCCTTAAGAAAGTTAATTCGCGGTTCTTTCCACACAGACTAACCAAAGACCAAGTAGTTGAACGCATTTAGCATTGCAAAGACATCGTTAAGAGTGCTTGGAAGGATGAAAACCTCTTGAAATCGATTGTAACTGATGACGAGATGTGGTGTTTTGAATGAGTCCCAAATAATGCAGCATCGTGCTGAATTGAGAACAATAAAACCATTTCAAAAAGTATTATGAAAGTTCATTACATTTACCTGGTGATCATCTTTAAAGGATTCCATAATAACTAAAACTCCTTCCTCTCATTCATTTGACTTTGGAACAGGCCCAACCATTTCGCCATAATGAACTCACTGCAGTTTCGGGTAAAAACCCGAATGACCTCATTCTCTATAAAACCGTGTCCGAAATGTCTGAGTAACAAAAGGGGATGAAGCGACGGAAATTATAACAGCCCATGGAATTCCGGAAAATATTTGATCAGCAGCAATTCAGCTTCCCAAGATTTCCCACCAATTAACATTAATCCAATCCCAAATCAGCAGAACACTTCGAGTCCTCGCAAGTTTTATTAATACAAATAAACCCGAAAGGAGATTCGTCATTATGTAAAGAAAATTTCTTGAATAAACTCAGTACAAAGTTAATTTGCATAAAATTTTATTTTCATTATCGGATTCCGAGAGCCCCTCAGTCCTGTCTGAGATATTCTAATTTTACGTCTCTTGGTTTCGTTCGTCCTTGCACAAATGATGCTCCAGTGGCAGCCCATCTAACAATGCTCTCCTCTATATTATTGCTATCCTCTTTGTCTGAGTTCTCGCAGGATAAAGGAACAATTACTCATTTTCATTCTTTGGTCTGATTCTACAGGATAGAAAACGAGTTTTTGTGTTCCGGTCTGGTTCAGTTGGAAATGAAGTATGACTCCCTAAGATGAAACAAAATACAAAATTCAGGAGACTTCACCTGTAGTCTGTGTTATCTCAAGCAATTCTGCTTCCTTCCCATCATTTCGAACAATATTCGTAGAAATATCAATAAAACAGCGAATACGAAATATTTGTTTTTTTTCGAGTATTTCATATCCAGTAATTTCAAATCAAGAGCCGCTATCGAAACCATAAAATGAATTGTTGAAACCACAGAATATTGAAACAATCTTTAATTGTGTAAAATAGATAGCAAGCCTCCTCCCCCTTACATCGGGAATGGAATTTCCCCAGCCGTATTGTCAATTCAAACGTCAACAAGAATTAGTGGACCCTTTGCATTTCTTATAATTGATCTTCTGTGGTTGACAGTACAGTTTTCTAAATTTGATCTTTAGTTATAATTTTCCTCAGAATAATTAGAGTGAATTATTATCACATTAAAATATTATAACGTCTCTATGGTGGGTAGTTCCCAATAAAATAGTGTTCTTTGGTTCCTTGTTGTTTTGATTCTGTTTGAAACTGTCATCAGTTATTTGTAGTTTCTTTCAAAAAAATGTGGAAAATATTGGAAGGATAATATCGATTGTTTTTAATTATTCAATTCAGTATGAAATGATTATGGTCAGAAAATGCATTCTATTCTAATATTTCTTGTTTCTGAGCTTATAGCTTTCAGTTTCAATATTGATTGAATTTTAATTAACCATGCATCATAACAAACATTCAGAAATATTAAAACTAAGTCAAATTCGATTAACTCCCAAGTTTGTGAACAAGGTTGAATCGGTGTATGAAATAAAGATAATAAAGGTATGAAACAAATCTAGGAAACTGGGTTCGAAGTTTTTAAAACTCATATGAGCTCAATTTGCAGCATTCCTATGTTAGAATAGATATAATTTGATGAACCCTGGAAGTCTGAAGCTATAAAAAACCAGCTCCTCATAAAGACAAGTCATCAATTCAACAGGTCCTGACAGAAAATACATATTTCAACGGTCAAATCATACCGAAGTACCGAAAAGTGATGGAAAACTTTTTCTCTATTTATTATGGAATATTATTCTGGATTAAATATTAAACAAGGTGCTTGACATCATTAACAATGAATACAGCAAATGGCAATTTTGATTTTGTGGTGAATGTAAGACAAAAATTGTTCAGTGGTTAATTTCATCTATAGTGTTTAGTGGTGGAACCATAGACTGGAGAGATTTCCCCAACCTTTTTAGAAATATTTAATAAAGACATAAAATATGGCAACATTGAACAAATCTGATTATTGAATCATTTCAGCACAGAGTTGGATTTGGGAAAATCAGAAAATTTGGACAAAATTATATCGATTCAATTCCTTTCAACTTCAAATATCTCAAGAATTGTGCAATTTAGGAGAAGAGATGAGGAATGATTTTATATGCAAAAAAGACTAATGATTCCAGGAAGTACAAGATACGAACCTTTAGTTCAAGCGATATTTGTTTTTCATGCAATTTAACCAATCTCTAGAGTAGTAGTGAGAAACCTACAAGAAGTGGAATTAATCTATTGATGCCAAAATATGCACGTGTTATCAAAAACCTTCTACAAGAGATCATTTCAATTGATATTGTCGTTTGAATATTACAGGTGAAAATGCAATTTTTTTATGAAATTTCAACACCCTATATCTTTTGAACGGGGCCAGATTTGGAAAAATGTTATAGGAAGAAATTATTTTTTCGACGTCAAGAATCTATGGTTAAAATTAACGCAGTGGTCAAAGACTCACCCTGTATATTCTTGAGACCAATCACACTCCGCACGAAAAGTTTTTCGTCCTTTACAAGAACTTAAAATGCTCAATACAGCCAGTAGGAATCAATACGTTTTCGAAATTACTATCAATAGTTGCCAAATTTCTCAAATTAGAACAACCCAATCTGTATACAGATCACTGTTTTCGGCATTCTTCTGCATCTCTCCTTTCGGACAGTGGAGCAGATTTTGCAGCCATCAAAGGGCTTGGAGGATGAAAATCAAAATCTGTTGCAGAAGAGTACATCGAAACTCGATGAAAAATAGATTAAAAACTGCTGAAAAAATTCTATGCGATAATCGTTCGCCAGTAATTAATACATCATCTCCCACCTTTTCCACACATTCAATATCGCAAATCGTCAGTAACGATGTAAATGTGGACTATTCAGAATGTCACATCTCGAAAATTCCGTCATGAAATTCACGAATTGTTCAATTGAAACCATAAATATAAATATGTGGAAGTGAGCATTGAGATTTTCATTGTACGAATTTTATATTGTGACAAATAAAATTTATTTGAATAAATAATTTCTCATTCATAACAAGGTCGTCGAAAAATATCTTGTAATTAACTCGTATATTGATCTAGCGATTTTTGGCCTCGAACGTTAACACACTCGCTCCGCTAACGACCATTAATCGCTAACATTTATAAACTAGTTGATTAAATAACAATTATTTTCGGATAGTATCTTAAGAATAATGAATTGAAGACTCAAGTTTTTCTACACGCATTGAAAATTACACCCTCCATCCTAAAAAAAAACTGTACTTTTTAAAAATAGTACCACTAGTGCCATCTGTTGTAATATTTGGCCCATAAATGGAGCAATCTCTCAATGACAACTAGGCCTTAAGAAAGTTTATTCGCGGTTCTTTCCACACAGACTAACCAAAGACCAAGAAGTTGAACGCATTTAGCATTGCAAAGACATCGTTAAGAGTGCTTGGAAGGATGAAAACCTCTTGAAATCGATTGTAACTGATGACGAGATGTGGTGTTTTGAATGAGTCCCAAATAAAGCAGCATCGTGCCGAATTGAGAACAATAAAACTATTTCAAAAAGTATAATGAAAGTTCATTACATTTAACTGGTGATCATCTTTGAAGGATTCCATAATAACTAAAACTCCTTCCTCTCATTCAATTGACTTTGGAACAGGCCCAACCATTTCGCCATAATGAACTCACTGCAGTTTCGGGTAAAAACCCGAATGACCTCATTCTCTATAAAACCGTGTCCGAAATGTCTGAGTAACAAAAGGGGATGAAGCGACGGAAATTATAACAGCCCATGGAATTCCGGAAAATATTTGATCAGCAGCAATTCAGCTTCCCAAGATTTCCCACCAATTAACATTAATCCAATCCCAAATCAGCAGAACACTCCGAGTCCTCGCAAGTTTTATTAATACAAATAAACCCGAAAGGAGATTCGTCATTATGTAAAGAAAATTTCTTGAATAAACTCAGTACAAAGTTAATTTGCATAAAATTTTATTTTCATTATCGGATTCCGAGAGCCCTCAGTCCTGTCTGAGATATTCTAATTTTACGTCTCTTGGTTTCGTTCGTCCTTGCACAAATGATGCTCCAGTGGCAGCCCATCTAACAATGCTCTCCTCTATATTATTGCTATCCTCTTTGTCTGAGTTCTCGCAGGATAAAGGAACAATTACTCATTTTCATTCTTTGGTCTGATTCTACAGGATAGAAAACGAGTTTTTGTATTCCGGTCTGGTTCAGTTGGAAATGAAGTATGACTCCCTAAGATGAAACAAAATACAAAATTCAGGAGACTTCACCTGTAGTCTGTGTTATCTCAAGCAATTCTGCTTCCTTCCCATCATTTCGAACAATATTCGTAGAAATATCAATAAAACAGCGAATACGAAATATTTGTTTTTTTTTTCGAGTATTTCATATCCAGTAATTTCAAATCAAATTGTTGAAACCACAGAATATTGAAACAATCTTTAATTGTGTAAAATAGATAGCGAGCCTCCTCCCCTTACATCGGGAATGGAATTTCCCCAGCCGTATTGTCAATTCAAACGTCAACAAGAATTAGTGGACGGTTTGCATTTCTTGTAATTGATCTTCTGTGGTTGTCAGTAGAGTTTTCTAAATTTGCTTGAATTTTTATCAGATCAATTGTTCCTGTTGCGTACCACAGTTAGTTTACTGGGGCTGTTCTTGGTGAACCTATCTTCGATTGACTCAGTTGGGATGTATATCTTAGAGGTTCAAAGATATACGTCGATACCAAAACGGTGTATCGAAATTTCACTTGATACCCAAGCAACACACACTCGTCTAAGTCACACGTCTATTGAGATCTAAAAACATCTTAGTCCAATGAAAAGCATACAAAATATGGCATTTCCTAAACATTATTGAGATTGATATCCATTTTATGTTTTTAAGAGTGTTTTATGGGAAGTGAATTAAGAGTTAATATTTTTGTGCCTATTCGACGTTGAAAAGACAACTTTTTTCAAAGTCGAAAAATGATCATGACATAAACAACTTGCTACAGAATTTTGAATGAGTTCAGAAAAAATTCTAAAATGAACAATGAATTGAAAATAATCAGTTTTCCATGAAGCTCAAGTTGTGATAACATTCGGAATGTCGAACACGAAACTTCAAGGAATTGAATTCAATCCATCCATTCACGATCGTGTTAAGGTGGAGCCATGCATTGGTGGGCATCACACTAACATTTTCATGGAAAACTTTTACGTTCTTTTTAGCAAGATTCATTTTAAATCTCCGGCGAGTGCGCTATGTTTATTTTAGACTTATAATGGCCTAGAGAGTCTCTATTCATTCATTGTATCATCGTGTTTTCATGTCTTCAGATCTTCACATGGTTAAATTTAAAACAATCTTAATTATGATATCGATCATCTTCGGCGTTGATCGATGTTATATGCAGCTGCTGATAGAGCTGTCGCCTTCTGCTTCACTGGAAGCGGGAAAGCGTGTTTCGTGTCACGTCAGGAAGTCATTTCGTCATTATTTGGCTTTCCATTTCAATCGGCAATGGGTGAAGATAAATATCAAGTGACTATACTTTCGTGATCCGCCATCTTGCTGAAGTTAGATTTCATCAATCAAGTGAATTAAGTGAAAGTTCAAACCTATAACAATACGGTAAGTAAAAAAATTTCGTAATATACTGTTTTGACAATTTTAAGTTCCAACAATTTCTTGAAGCATTTTCCATTATAATTAAAAGTGAATGAAATAGTCTAATATTGTCTAAAAAGTCTCTTCGATTGACGAGATGTTGAAAATGCATTAGCATGCTTCCACACAAAAAACAAATGGGGTATTTGGGTAGCAATTTGATAGCTAATAGTTTTCAAGCAATTTGCACCTATTTTTTTCTTTTCATATTTTCTGGTATTGATTACGTTACTTGATTTTTCCCGTAACGTTGATTTTTACGCCAGTTCTAGGATAATTGAAACTTTCATGTTCATGAATGAATATTCTTCTCAAGTTAATTTTTCAATAAAAATATTACATCGCAATATGTAGATACATTAGTCAGTACAAAAAAAAATAAGAATATGTATTTCAAAGTTAATTGGCAACGTCTACTATTATCTAATTAACATCTAACTAGATGGATATTTCCGTATCGGAATTATTTGTAATAGGTACCTATAATTCAGAATTTCTGAATCGATACCAATGAATAGATTGGCGACCTCATTTAGAATTCATTTGTATTTGCCAAACCACAATTTTTTTACATGTAATTTTCCTAAATTTTTACGATTCATCTTATTTCTGTTCATAAAAATACATCGGTACCTAACCTTCTTCGATTTTGAAATTTTTTTCAATATTCCAATGACGTAACTTTTTTATTGATTTTTTCTACATCATTCAACCCCTTGAAATTCAGAAAATATGTTTTTCTGTTACATATATTACCCCACTTCACCCTAAATTCATTGAAAAACCTGCCTAAACGATCTTTCGAATCAATAAAAATTTAGAAAGCACTGACGTGAGGTCAGTTGGCTTAGGCGCTCTTGTAAACCACTTACGAGTAATTATTCAATTGTTTGAAAGTAACATTAACACCTATTTGAATAAAAATACAAAAGTTGAAATCTCTAAGATTAAGTCAAATAATAATCAATGTTGATAAAAACTTCTTGAGTTCAAACTCTGTACGGAATTGAACCTGTACTCTCCTATTTGGAAAATAATTCTGACGTTTCTCACCGTTACTCAACCGAACGTAGTTACAATTTCATGGAGATATAGAGATCCATCAATGTCTCTGACAATTATTTAAATTTTGAAAAATCATATCTCCAGAACTATTAGCTTGTCGAAGTCGAGAGTGGTATTTTGTATACGTCTGATAAAACTGCACCATAAAAAAATTTTTATTTGAACAGTGTCATTTGAAAAAAAATTTTTTTGTTACTCGAACCTATTCGGCCGATTTGACCGAATAACGAACTTAGCCGAGATATTTATACCTCAAACCTATTCTGAAAGTTTTAACTCTCTAACTTCATCCGTTCGAGAGTTATCGTGTTCACGGAACGGACGGACAGAATCGATTTTGACCACGGATTATTCATCAGTAGGTCCAAACAAAACGATTGATACCACTTTTGCCCAAAAATTGGAAAGTCACAGACATTTGGGCAAATTGATAAGCACTCTGTTCAGGTGAACAAGAGCGCCAAAAATGACTGTAAATGGTTCTCCTTACAATACCAACAACATCAGAAATGAGAATAGGTGTAAAACTGCAAAATAAATAATTCAATTAATCAAATATTGAACTTGACTTTTTTAAAGGTCCTCCAGTTACTGAAGAAAGAAAGCAGTTGTAAGGTACATTATTAAAAGTGTGCATCAAATTTTTATAATTTCATTTGAATGTTCTGATGTCTCAAATAAATATTCCTATTTATTATAAGGGTTTGTCGACTCAAAGTTGGAGGATAAATGAATGAATACTATTTATTCTACGCCAAGCTTTTATCCAATGCATCCTCAGGGCTTCTATAAAAGTACTGTACTGAATGAAAGATTTCTCAAATTATTTAAGATACATATTTTATATATGACGAATCTCTTGTTGCTAAATGTCAATAATTTGAAAAATCTAACATTCATTAAGTTATGAAACAAAAAAAAAATTATATTTTGTGTTATTATTATTGTACTTTTATAGAAGCCCTGAGGATACATTAAATAAAAATGCGAAATCTTGGCGTTACAATAAATACTATTCATTCATTTATCCCCTAACTGTGAGTGGACAAACCCTTATTTAATTCATATAATTTATATACCTGGAACTTTAAATATACTGCAAATAGTTATATATATATATATTAGAAGTAAAAGTACCATATAATGATCATACAAAATTTCAGATGCTGTGTTTCTTCATTTTTCAAATGAAAATGTTACGGAGGTCAACATAATCAAGGCGATCCAAGATTGGCTGAGATTAGCTAACCAGAGGTATCTTTACTCAAAAAATAAAAAATAAAGATGTGATTTTTATTGTTGACTGTAAAATTCATTTTAAAAAATAGAATATGACACTACTTTTATCTTGTAAATAGTCACCAAATTGACATTACTACTTCATTGATTTTTTTTTGAAAAGTCTTTGTGAGATGACATGATAAATACAAAATTTCGTTGAAAATATCCTGAAATTGTTTTGAAATCAATCAATTATGTTTTATGGCCATAAAAATTTATTCGTCTTTATGAACTCATTTCATTGACTCTGGAAAAAGAAAATGCTATCTACGTAAGAAAATATTCAATAAAGATTTACATCTAATGTTGAGATCTAGTTGAAACAAGGATACTGAGAATATAACCTTAATTTGACATGTATAGAAAATGTTTAAAATTAATTTGATCATGTTATAAATTGAGTTTTAAAGAATTGTATTTCATACATACATTATGACAATGAATATATTCACTCGTTTAGATAGATCTATAGAGACAGTTTAAAAAACGTTTCTTCTTTACATAAACTAGAGTGTTTATAAAACGCATTTTTGACATAAATTTGATCGAGAAATATTCTCTCTATTAGATATCTATAGAAACTGATGAAAAAACGTTTCCCTATCACATAAATAAGAGTATTAAAAACACGTATATCAGACATTCATTATACCAATGATTAAACGTTTATTAAACATAAATATTCGTCATAATTTTAGATTCCCTCTATCAAATGATCTCTAACTAGCATCTGAAAAAATTATGAGAAATACATAAATTAGATGGACATTTAGATATCATTTTGATAAAACGGATATTTTGAAATATGACTGTCATTAGATGATCTGGTGAAATCTATTATACATCTAAATTATGTATGTGTGTTACTTGGGTACTGCTGGGTTAGCTCAAAGTAAAAACACTATTTAACTACAACAGTAAAGTTACTTTATTGTTTCGTCAGTCTATAACTGAGCTTGATGTTTACAGTACGGAGGTTTGCGTGATTCTGTCTAAAATACACCAGTTTTTACTTTTTATATTCTCATCCTTCTGGTGCAAAAATAGGGTACAAACATTCGAGAACATTCTAATGGAATACCAAGAGCCTTCTTGGAAGATCGCATTCTCAAGTATATTATGGGACCACATGTTCCCCGTTCAATGTGTTACATTCCTTACAAATAAAATAGTTTAAAAAGGTTCCTTCAATATATTTGTTAACCCTGTAATTGAGCCTTATGCTTTAAATGACCTGAGTGGCCAAATATCCTGTTGGTCCACAGATGTATCTGTTCAATGAGTAAAAAAGGGACGAACTCAACTCATTTGATACATTTCAACACTGAAATTGGGGTGCATTCCTTGAATTACCCGACCACTCAATCCAATTGTCTTCTCGGGAAAGAATGTTTATGGTTAACAAATATATTAATGAATAAAAGTCATCTAATGGGCAGGACCAATATTAATGTGCAATGTCCGCTGAGGAAGAGGGGATACACACGTGAAGTGACGAATCACAAAGTTTAAGAATTTCGGTATTCGGTTCATTGTCGTTCAAAATGAATTTATTCCTACAAACTGTTCAGACTGATTTCATTCTTCATAAATCGCGATTAAGTAAAGAATCACGAAGTTCACGACTGTAAGTGTAATGATACTTCCATCCTTTGGCAACATGAAATGAACAGCCTAGATGTATTCCTTCACAATTTATTTATTTACGGACATCCTGTATATTGAAGCTATTTTGTAAATGATTGTAGATGTGAAAGTTTCAGCCTGTATATCCGAGCAACAGGTACTGACGTTTAGCAAAATGAATATTTATTTATATTTGGTCACGTTTCTATAAGAAAACAATAGCCATCAATTTTCTGATCATAAAAATTTTTATTGTTTTCTTTTATTGTAAAACTACTTATATCTAAGCTGTGTCGGCGGTATAACGATAAACAATATAAAAGAGCAATGATATACGTACTTATAATACGAGAACTTACGACGTGAATTAACTCAACAACACTGCATCGATGAACTCAATAAAATTTTCGGCGATGAAGCTCCATAAAGACCAGTGTTTTTTGATGGTATGGTGAATTCAATCGAGGTCCTGGTTCACCCTAAGACGAATTTCGTGAAGATGGTCCAAAATCAGTTCTTCCGAAAACCATTGATGCTGTGCGCCAACTGATATTGCAAGATCGTCATGTGACCTTTCGTGAGATTAAAACAACCTTAGGCGTTAGTGGGACCACAATACATTCAATATTGCATGAACATTTGACCGTGAAAAAATTTTTTTCGCGTTGGATCCCGAACGATTTGTCCATCGCTCAAAAAAAGAAGGCTCGTGTCGATTGATCGAACGAAATGCTTGAAAAATTCGATAGCGGTGCTTCGAAGCTCGTCTATGACATCTTGACAGGTGATCAATCGTGGATTTACGCGTATTAGCCCAAATGTAAACAGCAGTCGACTGTATGGGTGTTTCAAGATGAGCCAAATCTAACAAAAGTTTCTCGCTCACGAAGCACTTCCAAGCAAATGGTCGTGCGGAAGTAGATCGAAGTTCACACCTGCACGATTTCAATCTTTCTAAAGGTGTGTACAACAACTGCAAGACCACACATACGTGTTAGTAATTAAAAAAAAACACCGGTAGCACTCCGGGAGTGCCGGCAGAAGTGAAAACTTCAATATTAACGTTGTGCATTTTTGATGTTTTGGAATGGTTAGAGAATAATTTTGTATGAATTGCTTTCATTATCAGTATAAAAGTGCTATTATTTATGTGGTGGAAGAGAATATTCATTTATTGCGCTATCGTACACAAAAATGACAATAGGTTTGTTCGGGTGGCAGTTCCCAGTTTTACTGGGGTCACAGAGAACCAGGTTCTGTAACTCTGTAACTTCTGTAACTATGACACGAACGGGTGAGAACAGGTGGGAACAGATAATTTCAAAACGATCTCGTTAAGTGCATAGATAAGTGAAAGTAAGGTTATGTTGTACATCATGGACATTGAACTCTAAATACCATATAGGTATTCATATAGAGTTCAATGATCATGGATCATATCATGGATAGTGTTAAAAAGATATTGAATAAGTTATTGTGTTATTAATACGGTGGAAATACTTTAGAAATTACAAATATTAAATAAATAAATAAATAAACATAAACATATCCATATAAATAACTGTATATATAATTTATATGTAATGAAATAGGAATGATTTAATTTAATTATAATTTGAAATTTCAATACATGTAGTAGTGGTCATCAGTGGAGAAATTATTTTTGTTAGTTCATATCTGGATAAACTGAGAATTTTTCTGTTATTTCATTGTAATTTTGGTGGAAACTGTGTACAGAAAATTTTATATAATAGAATTAGGTAATTGTATATGGAACTGGTGGCATTTGGGGAAATAAATAAAAATATTTTCTAACAATTTTCATAGCTTTGTAATTATTTTATAGATAAGAATTGTTTTAACAAGTCGTTGTGTTCTTGAAAGAGGTCATTCCTCCGTTTCCTTCCTAAATTTTCAATACATTTTGAGTTGTTAAAAAATAAAGATACTACAATCACGAAATAACAAAAATTAATATATTGTATATAAATACGAAATATCGTATATATAAATAATATAAAATAATTATCTTACATACTTTGATCAACAATTATGCAATTGTTTTATTCATCTATTGCAAATGAACCTTCCTCTTCTTTGAGATAAAAAAAATTTTGAGAAGCTATTATAACGAATTGATTGAAAATTTATACTCCCACAACATCAAATATACTCAAAAACAGCTATGCGAATATCCTAGTCACCAAATATATAACTTAATTGCCAATTAGAACTACTGAAAATTTGAATCACCGATGATTTGAATTTACCGCTTCTTCTGTTGTACCATCTCTAGATCAGGAACCGTAAGAACAGTAACGAACAGTTCCGAAATGGAGTGTTCCGACCACACGAACGACAAGGAACTCCTGTTCCGTCCCAGACGAACGGGTGGGAACCACAAATTACCAAAAATTACAGTTCCGAACTGCCACGCGAACAAACCTAATTTATATTACATTAACATACACAAACATTCGCACAAGCGCCCTGCACCGCCTAAACGAAACAGCACACGCAGGCACGGTAGAAAGAGTGGGGGATATTATTCCCTCTCCTACTCCTCGATCTTACGCTTTTTCGATGACAATCACGTGACCCTGACGCGAGTTTGGATGTTTTTACCCATACAAGAGAGTGCTCAGCGCCGCTAAAGAAGTTTTCACTTCAAAAAATTAAACTGAATAAATTTTGCAATGAAAATTGATTCATAGGTCTTGTTGAGAACATAGTCTCAACAAAGTACAAATTTCAAAATTTGTACCCTTTCTAGAATTGTGTGTTGTCACATGCGCCTGCGTTGCGCACGAATGTGCGTGCCCAGGCGCTCTCCCCTCTCGTTTAATAATTTCTACAATAAGAGGCCTTACGGAGTGCTGCGGCATTGAAAATATATGTATAATGATCTGATTTAGTATAAGTAATAAAACAAAATTAGGATATTGCAAGATCGTCATGTGACCTTTCGTGAGATTAAAACAACCTTAGGCATTAGTGAGACCAGCATACATTCAATATTGCATGAACATTTGACCGTAAAAAAATTTTTTTCGAGTTGGATCCCGAACGATTTGTCCATCGCTCAAAAAAAGAAGGCTCGTGTCGATTGATCGAACGAATTATTTGAAAAATTCGATAGCGGTGCTTCGAAGCTCGTCTATGACATCTTGACAGGTGATCAATCGTGGATTTACGCGTATTAGCCCGAATGTAAACAGCAGTCGACTGTATGGGTGTTTCAAGATGAGCCAAATCTAACGAAAGTTTCTCGTTCACGAAGCACTTCCAAGCAAATGGTCGTACGGAAGTAGATCGAAGTTCACACCTGCACGATTTCAATCTTTCGAAAGGTGCCATTTTGAAGCAGAAAATTAATGATGGATAGAAAATTAAAAGAAAATCCATTCGAAGAAGCGTTTTTTACTGAAGTACAAGCACTGCAAGACCACACATACGTGTTCGCAATTAAAAAAAATTAAACAGAATAAATTTTGCAATGAAAATTGATTCATAGGCCTTGTTGAGAACAAAGTCTCGACAAAGAACAAATTTTAAAATTTGTACCCTTTCTAGAATTGTGTGCTGTCACATGCGCCTGCGTTGGGCACCAATGTGCGTGCCCAAGCGCTCTCCTCTCTCGTTTAATAATTTCTACAATAAGGCCGAATTTTGGCGGTGCAATCTTTCGAAAGATTCCGTGTCTTTCAAAAGATTCGTATTTGAGCGTTGCAACGGTGACGTCACACGCAAAATCTTTCGAAAGATCTTTCAATCTTTTGAAAGAACATTTTTGGGTAGTTGGAATGTTTTGTAAATATGTCAAATGTCAATTATGGCGGATAATTTGACTTTTGCTTATGACTGTAATTTGTAATATTGCATTGAAAAAGCTAAGCACACTTTTATATTTATTGTTGAAGTAATGGCGGAATAAATAAGAAAGTGATTATTAACAATAATTCTGTGATTCAAGAAATGGGGTTTGCCATGCTTTGCAAGATATCTGCCGTTTTCGTTTTAGTATTTCTGAAAGTAGTCATTTTATTGAATCAAAACTTCTAGATATTTTAACTATGTCTCAAATACAAATTGGTTTCGGCTTCTAACTGGATGAGGATATGTGATACGTTGTCAATAACAGAAATAACTGCATCCTCAATTTTAATGAGGATTAATTCTTGAACATTAAAAATGTATATTAAATTCTCTATACAATTTCTAACAATCGCAATTTACTCTTAAAGCACTAATAACGAACTACTCCTATCAGAGATAAACACTGCAATGGGTATTGAAAAACTAACCTAAAATCTACAACACAGATTTTAAATTTCGCGGCTTCTATGACGTCACCAGTTCGAAAGATACCGTTTTAGCGAGTATAGAACCGATGACGTCACAGCAAAAATCTTTTGAAAGATCTTTCGAAAGATTGCACCGCCAAAATTCGGCTTAAGAGGTCTTACGGAGTGCTGCGTCATTGCAAATATATAATGATCTGATTTAGTATAAGTAATAATAAAAATTAGGCTTTGCCATTTAGTGCTGTGCAAAATAACATATTTAAATACAAATACAGTCCACTGAATTTTTTTCTTTTATGTTGTAATCAACAGGCCTAATGACCCTTTCAAACTGTACATCTTTGAAATATTGAATAAACTAGGCATTCTTCTACCTGAATTCAGATTTCTACAATATAGAAAGATGAAAAGTTATACTTACTTGAGGAAATCCAGTCTCCCATCTTCCTTGTTCGTGTGGAATACTTCGCTAACACCGCCTGCCTCAATTGTTCCCTGAAATATTATTGCAACGCTCACTGCAATCATTGTTAAACCTTGCATAACATCTGCTAGAATTGCTGCCTTCAAGCCTCCCTGGAACGATAAAGAACGACATTTCAGGATATTTAACTTCGCATGGGGAATGATATTGAACAGAGATGGATTAGAGTGTTAAAATATATACAATGTTCAATATTCAATGATAATGCAAGATCGCCATGTGACCTATCGTGAGATTGAGACAACCTTAGGCATTAGTGGGACTAGCATACATTCAATTTTGCACGAACATTTGACCGTCAAAAAAATTTGGTCACGTTGGATCCCACACAATTTGTTATTCGCTCAAAGAAAGGCTTGTGTCGATTGGTCGAAAGAAATGCTCCAAAAATACGATGGAGGTGCTCCGAAGCCCGTCTATGACATTGTGACAAGTGTACGTGAAAAATAAAATGAGTGGTCAACGGTTTTCGACACCTGAAGAAGCGGTTGATGCGTTCAGAATGCATGTTTTCGAGATATCTCAGAGTGGCAAAAGTGCTTCGACAATTGGCTCAAATGCATGCAAAAGTGTATTGATCTTAATGGGGAAAATTTTGATAAACAATAAAGAGAATCTCGATGATTTATATTTGTTGTTGTTCACTAATCCCGAAATATGAAAGGCTACTCTCATATATTAATGTTTCGCTGATACGTTATTAAAACGTCCTCGCAGAAAAGTTCCAATAGAAACATCCATGTCTTTTGACATTAAGGATGACAAAGATGTTTCTGTAAGGTCTCTAGATCTATAAATTAAATGTGTCTTGTTTCAAGAAGAATGTTTAGGATATGTTTCTGAGATGTAATAGTATATAACATTACTAGCAAAGTAAGAGGGTTTTTACTGGCGAATGGAGGATATAACTGACGAGCCGCAGGCGAGTCAGTTACCTAAAAATAGTGTGATTGGGGTAACTGAAGATGTTTTGTTGGTCTACTTGAATCAACTATCAGGTAGATTCAGCCCTAATACTTCATGGGCAAAATGTTCTATGCTGAAAAGCAGCTTGGAAATGAAAGAGAATGCCCCTGTTCGCAGGTTTGTTTTCCTTAAAAAATTCATTGAAAGTATGAAGTTTAGTTGTCATTTGCAGATTTCAAAAGGTAATAGCGTTTCTGAAACGAAAAAATGAGCGTATTCCGCCAAAAAGGCCGAGGTATTAAGTAAAGAAAAAGCTGAACAGTTTTTTTACATGCTCCTGATGACCAGTGGTTGCTGGCGAAAATTGTAACGATATTTGGGATATTTGGATGTTGTCGATGTGACGAAATTATGGAAAAATATGTTATTGTAACATTGCGACAAACAAAAAATTTAACAACATGAAGATTCACATTAACCGATAATGCCTGCAGCTTCAAGCCCTGCTTGTGATATATAAAATATGTAAATCTTCGGCAGAACAGAAAACCCAAGATTTTAATAGTAAGAATACTCTCTGGGGCTCACGATTAACCACTACCAAGGGACTAGAGCTGGCCAAATTGTTGCAGGAAAAAACTACTCCTTCTTGTCTACTGGAAGTCCTACATACTGGCCCAGTGATCCGAATAAAACACCTGATCTACTAGATTTTTTATAACAAATGGAATAGCTCCATCATATATGGATGTATGTCCAAGCTATGACCTATCATCAGATCATACTCCAGTAATAGCGTCACTGAGCACCTTGATAATCAATAGAAAGTCTCCACCAAAACTACATAATCGAAAAACCAACTGGGATGAATACCGCAAATTAATTCTTGAGCGGGTCTCTCTATCCTTGAGGCTAAAGGAAAAAAAAAAATCGAAGAAGCACTCGATACATTTACAACTATACTTAAGGATGCAGCCATCCAAAGTACTCCAAGAAGTTACAATGAAAACAAACCAGAACCAATACCATTAGAAATTAAAAAGCTCATTTCTGAAAAACGAAATAAGATCTAGATGGCAAAACACACATGCTCCTGCAGACAAAACAGCATTCAATAATATAAGCAATAAACTTAAAAATAGGTTAAGAGAATTGAAGGAAGAATCATTCAATATATATATCACCGGATTAAACCGATACGACAACTCAATATGGAGACCTATAAAATCCAAGGTAAAGCCAACAGAACAAAATGTCCCAGTGAAAAACTCAACTGAAACCAATGCTAGATGGGCTAGAAGCGAAGAAGAAAAGGCGAAATTGTTTGCACATCACCTGACAGAGGTATTCAAACCAAATGACCAGATCATTGATGAAATTGTTGAGGAAAATATTTCTAACATCCCTACAGAAACTCAAAATATAAAGTTCTTAACACCTAAAGAAGTATACAAAGAAACCACTCATCTGAACCAGAAAAAGGCACCAGGTATTGATGGAATAACTGCAAAGATGATCAAAGAACTGCCTAGAAAAGGGATTGTCACGGTAACCTACATCTTTAATGCTATATTGAGACTCGGGCACTGGCCCAAATCACTGAAAACAGCAGAAGTACTCATGATACTGAAACCGGGCAAGAATCCACACGAAGTGACATATCGACCCATAAGCCTTTTGCCAATAATCTCGAAAATATTGGAAAGGTCATTACTTCAGAGAATAAACGCCGAAATTCCCATAGATTATTGGATTCCTTCACATCAATTCGGATTCAGACAAGGTCACTCAACTGTCCAACAAACGCATAGAATAACGCAAACCATAAACCAAGCGTTTGAAAAGAAGCTATACTGCTACTCTTTTTGCAGAACTGGAGCCACTATGGTTGCGGATTGGGATGGACTAAAACGTGCAGGAGGGTGGAAGCGCACCGAAATTATGATGAGTTATGTCGGTTATGCGGTCAACAAAAAAATCGAAATGTGTAGCAAATTATTTGTTAGTAAGGAGAGTACAAATGTTCTGCAGTCCTCGAGTTCAGCAGTTCATCATCATCAGTATCAACTCATTAATCATCAAAAATCTGTGTTACTAGAAATAACAATTGAAGCATGATTTTCAATATATATGACGATGAAACCAAATTTTCTAATGTAAATAATACAACTAACTTGTAAAAATTTTGCAAGTTAACTGTCAGTTCTACAAGTTAGTGACTTGATAAAATAAACTTTCTCGATTAATATTGTGTTATTGGAAACTGACGTTTACAAATGAAAAACAAATAAAAATTTTTACTGGGTTCGATCATCGCTACAGACTCTGCCTCTAGGTTCACAAGAGACTTACGCCGAAGCCAAATACAAATCTCAAACCCACATCTTCCAAATCCGCTACTGTACAGCCGCAACTGTAGCTGCGAAATAGCCTGCAGATTAAAATCGCCATTTATGTTGGGAATTTGATCTGTTATGAAATCGGAGATGTTACAGTCGAGATCTCGGACGAAATTGAGGCCATGTCAGTATTGTCATGGAAATTTTATACGGGATATAGGGGTTCATTTCGGGATTCGGGAGATTTCTGGAAAAAGGATATTACACGAAAAAAAAAGGCTGCGACCGAGTTTTCTTATTACCGAACATCTGGAAGCAGCAGAGATGAAGATGACGCCACTGAGGGTAAATGAGTATCTCGTTGAACTTTTACGATTCTTTGTTATGGGGATCGACAGCGAGATCTGGCTGAATTGGGCCTATCAGTGTTTTTCTGTGATAATTTTAACGTAGACTTCGAAATAAGAGACTAACTGAACGGCGAAATTATAAAGGAAGTCATTGAAGTAACTTGATATGATTGCGATATGAAGAGATTAATAAAATAGCTATTATTACAACTAGGGAAATATGAATACTTTACTTCCCGAAGTTCCCGAGGTTGTATAGACAACCGAGAGAAATGTGTTCATATTTCCCGTGGTGTAATCAATAGTTTTTTCTGATTGAAATAATCTGATATGAAAAAAATATTATTATACAGGGTGTCTACTATAATAGGTGCCAAACTTTAGTAGGTGATAGTACAAGTCATTTGTAACAAAAAATGTCCTATAACACTTTTTCGAAAAGTTGATGGTTCTCGAGTTATTCAACACTTCTTGGTTTTTCGGAATTTTTTGCTTTCCCCTTTAATAACAGCAATATTTCTGTTATTCTGACAGCTACGTCAAATTTGACCATATCATCCCGAAGGACTGTAAAGGGGCTATAAAATAGGTAGTTACTAATGTTAAAAAATGTTTTATACCGGGTGTTGTAAAAGGGTAAATGTAAAACTTGAAAAGAGTGCAAACTTAGTGGTATTTTCTTTTTAGCTGTACCATTGAAAATTGATGAACAAGTAGTAGTTTTTTTTTCTAGGAAAAACTAGTACATGTAATAGATTTTTAAACGGTATATCAACTTTTTACTTAACTTTTTGTTTTTCCAACAATATTAAAATCTTAAAAAGTAAGAAACGCAAATTTTATGATAATTCATTTCAAAACATTGTAGGTTCAAAACAGTTATAAATATTATTAATAGTAACATAAAAACAGCAAAGTTGTAAACAGAAGTTTGAGGAGGATGCGGGTTGTTGCGTATCTGGCGACCCGCAGGGGCCGCCGAAATGAATACCACCAATGAAAATGAACAACAACTTGATATTTGCATGGGTTCGAAGATATGCAAATTAACTTAAATTTTATGAAATTTGTCATTAAGTGAACTTAAGAAAAAGTTCATTTACTTTAACGAATTAATTCGACTTATAAATCTACATATACGGGAGTAATGAGACAACGCGTTACAATAGGAAAGGTGAAGACATTACTGGAAAATTAATTACATACCCTACAGTAGATAATGTTGATTTTATAAATATATTATACAAATATGAAGACTTCCGTAATAAAACGTTAAATGGTGATCATGGAAGTACACCGAAATTCTATCTTACTTATGTTGAAATGGTTAACAACTACTTTCTTTTCGACCGAAGTATTCGCACAGGTGATATTGATTTGTACAAATATATTCTGCCACTCATTACCAATCTGTTTTTTGTCTTCAATCATCAAAACTATGCTAGGTACCTCACTTTATACCATTGCAACTTGGAAAATGTGGAACAATCGCATCCTGGATTGAATGTCATAGTAGGGATAAAAAGAACTGATAAGCCTTTTTCCAAACGAGAAGTAGACTGTACTGTTGAAAGTACGATCAACGCTGATGCTGCTAAACGATCAACTGGCATTGCATGTATGAAGAACTCAATATCTGCTCGGCAAAGGTGGAGCAAAAGCCATGGTCTACGAACGGAAATTATCTCTCACGTATTCGCCGAAGTGCTGATGAAAAAACGAGAAGAGTTTACTAATGATTTGAGGAAAAGCAAAATAGAAAAAAGTCAACTACAAATACAACAGTTTGAAGATAGTATTAACAATCGTTTAAATCCATTTTCATCTACATTAAAAGATAACTTGTTATACAATATTAGTACTGGACAGTCTGCAAGTCATGAAGTCCATGAATTTCTAATGAATATTATGAAAATTGGAGAAGAGCAGAGGAAAATATTTTTAGAACAATGTGCATCAAATCCACATCGTTTTGAACAATCTATCCAGAGAAATGTTATTCATACTTTCAAAGCCAAGAAAATAGTGAAACGTCAAGGTGGAAAGGTGACAGAGGTTAAACTACACAGGGATTTATTTGGAAGATTGTTAGGTATATCTCTACAACAAAATGTTGAAATTGAAAAGGTTCTGGAGTACCCTCTGACCCCTGTTCATTATGTCATTTGGATGGAACCATCAATAAAACAGATAAATCGAAGCTGGTAAAATCTTTGATAGATAGAGAAATTATTGTTGAGAGTATTCCTAAGGAATTGGATGTCGTGATTATTGATGGATTTTTTTATCTCTATGCTCTTCGAGACATACCTTCTACCTTTGGCGCTATAAGTTATAATTTACTCCGTAATCTAACAAATCACGTGGCTACCGAAATCCACGTGATTTTTGATACTTACCCAACACCAAGCATAAAAGATTACGAGCATTCTATACGAGATAATTTAAGAAATAATGAATTCGTCATCGAAGGACCTCAAACGAAACGTCCGGCAAATTTCATAGCCGAATTAAAGAACATTAAATTCAAGGAAGCATTTGTCCAGTTTCTTATCAAAGATTGGTCGACTATAGACAAAGCTAAGTTGATTAAGCCTACACAGAAAGTGTTTCTAAATTATCAGCTGTGTCATTCTTACAGAAAATCGGCAGAATCTGTTGTTAAAGAAGTATCTGAAAAGTATACCTGCAGTGCTCACGAAGAAGCTGATACAAAAATTGTGTATCATGTTTGCGCTGTTGGGTCAAATACGGACATTTTGATCAAGTGTTCCGATACAGATATTCTCGTAATATTATTAACTAACATGAAACAAATCCTGGTAAATGTGGGCGAGAATCAGTTCAATTTCGATCGCAAAATATGGATGCAACTCGGAACCGGTAACCACGTGAAAAACATTGACGTTTGTGCTGTGTACAGAAACTTGGGCGAAAATCTCTGTTCTTCGTTGGCTGCATTCCATGCTTTTACCGGATGCGACTTTAATCCCGCATTTTATATGAAGGGTAAAACAGACCGTTCAAAGTATTGGAGAAATCAGTTCAATTCCAAGACGCATTTATTAAAATGGGGCATAGTACGTTTGTTGCTGATCCGCTACTAATGGAACAAACTTTCAATGTTCTGCAAGAATATGTGTGCGTTTTATACACCGTAAAAGCTAGAAAAAGTCAACGAAGCAAGGTGTATCATATTTGATAGAATTTATACGCCAAAAGCAGTAATGAAGCTTTCAAAAAAATCAACTACGAAATTGGAAGCAACGTCGTTTCCCCCTTGTTATCGGCAGTTAAAACAACAGATGAAAAGAAGTACCTACATAGCGCAGATTTGGTGTAATGCCTATAAACAAATACCATCGACCTTGTTACCAATAAGATATGGATGGATCCTTAATGACGGTCGGTACGATTTCGATTGGTTCCACGGCGAGGAATGTCCCCAAAAAGTATGTGACATAACGGCACCGGATGAGGAATCAGGCGAAGAAAATGATGACGTCATAGGTAAATTAATAAATCTTAACATCTTTAATCTGTACGTAAGACTTTGATTTTGACAAAAATATATGTATGTTTCAGAAAATGATAGAGAAGATAATTCGGACATCGATGATTCTGATAACAACTCAGCGGCTGATTCCGACACTGAATAATTTAAATAGAAACCATATTTTGTATTATCATCATTATTAAATATATCAAATTTTTCTTAAAAATAATTGTTTTATTTCTTCACATCATTGCAATGAAACAAATCAATTATATATATGTATCAATAATGTTCGAAGTATATAGTAAACCAAAAAGTATACAAAACTGTTGATACTGTGGTTGACAGTTTCAATTTTGGATATAATATATCTTCACTTCAGTTAGACGTCATAGTGATTTAATCATATTATCAATTGTTCTCTTCAAAAATATGTTGCCGTATGCCGTACTGTATCAGATGGCCATAAAGTACCCTTTCGATAGTAGCGTCCTTTTCATCAGCCTAAAAGATATGGTCTGCATTAAAATGTACGGCATCATTTTTTCCTAATTTATTTATGTTAATACTATTTAAAACATGGAATACAATGTAGAAAACTGCTATATTTCATTCATGTATGATATTTAAATTTCTTCAATAATTTGAAAAATTACAGTTTTTGTGTTTCTTTTTCTCCAATAGACAACAACCTAGCAGAAAGGCATTTGTAGAAGTTTTTAGGCGCTCTGGTGAAACTGGATCGTTTCAAGGTTTACGAAATAGAGAAGGTGGTCGAAATGCTCAGCACTGGAGGCAAGCACCAGTAATGCTTCGCGCTATTAGAGAAGATCCCACTCATCTGGTGTTGGTGCCACATTAGGGCTTCACCATTCCACAGTACACAGAGTTTTGAAACAAAATAATTTACACCCGTATCATTTAAATAAAGTCCAGAATTTGTTACCTATGGATGGTGAGGTCAAATTAGAATTCTATAGGTGGTACCTAAATAAGTTGGAAGAGTGGGGATGTTATCAAATATTATGGGAAGATGAGGCAACATTAACTAAAAGTGGAATAATAAATGTGACTGTTTTAACTCAATATCAGCATCAAATAAGAGTCAATGTTTGGTTGGGATTCATGAGAGGGCGGCTATTCAGGCCGGTAATACTTCCCGATCGCCTTAATTCCAATGAATTCACAAATGTACTACATAATAACGTAGTTGACATTCTTGAAGATATTTTTATAGCGGATAGATATGAACTTTATTTTCAACTGGACGGATGTCCTGCCAATAACAGTCGAATTGTGAGGGACTAGATGAATCAATTCTTTGGGGAGAAATGGATTGGAAAATATGGTCCCTTGAGATGGGCACCGATCTTACCCCATTAGATTTTTATGTTTGGGGCACTTTGAAAAAAAATGTGCATAAAAATCGCATTAATGATCGAGAAGAACTAATAATCAACAGAATTCAGGAATGTTGTGAATGCGTCGAAAACTTAATGAACTTCGAAAGGTTGTGGATTCTGTACCAAAAAGATGTATGAAATGCATTGAGCAAATGGGTAGGCGATTTGAACAGTTTTTATAGTTCTTAATTCGGTTTTGCCATAACATTGATTTTTACGTTCATTCGTTTCATTTAAAGTTTATTTAATGTTCTTATGTTACTATTAATAATATTTATGACTGTTTGGAACCTACAATGGTTTGAAATGAATTGTTATAAAATTTGCGTTTCTGAATTTTATGTTTTTCTGACTTAAAACAGTGATATTGTTGGAAAAACAAAAAGTTAAGTGAAAAGTTGATATACCGTTGATTTACCCTTTTACAACACCCGGTATATAACATTTTTTCAACAATAATGAGTACCTATTTTATAACGTGTTTACTGCCTTTTCTGATGATATGATCAGATTTGATGTAGCTTTAAGAATAAAAGAGATATTCTTGTTTTCAAAGGGGAAAGCAACAAATTTCGTAAAACCAAGAAGTGTTAAATAACTCGATAACTATCAACTTTTCGAAAAAGTGTTTAGGACATTTTTTGTTGAAAATGACTTATACTATCACCTACTGAAGTTTGGCACCTATTATAGTAGTAGTATTGTATATTTTTGTAATAAGTAAATTTTTAACGTTGCTATGGGCCGTAGTTCTGAGAATCTTGGTTGACTGGTTTCATTTTGACGTCTTGTCATAAAAAAATTATTGAAAAAATGTCGAACTACATCGAAACTCATGCGGCAAAGGCCAGTGAATCTTTGGTTCCGGCCAAATCTCAAGCTGTCATCAGGAGTTTCCTCGTCCCAAACAGTGGTCATTGCATCCCAATCTTTTTCCTCCAACGCTGCTGCACTTGCCCTCCGTTTTTCCGGAATAGATTGTAAAGTCTTACGCTTGGCATCACGAGCTCCTCGAGCGGTCTTGAATGGAGCATCCGAAAATGGGTTGATTTTGATGTCGAAATCGTTCAAATACTTTTCTTGAAGTAATTTGGCAGTCTGATTCCACATTGTTTTTATTGTACCTTCCTTATAGTCTTCTCCATCCATTTTCTTCATATTGTAAGCGTAATCTTTCATAATGTTTGCCAATTGCGCTTCACTCGTTGCAGCACTCAATGTGTATTCTCTCTCAGTACAAAAAGTAGTAAATTGGTTCCAAACTGTTTTTTTTGAATTCTCCGTATTAATGGGAACATTTCCTTTGACTTTTTTATCGATGGTGGACAGAGAACAAACTCCAAATCGACTCATTTTCATGCAAAATCTCCAATTTTCACAATTAAATTTAACCTGTCAATTTGACGTGTGCTTAATTTGACTGGATCATGTTTTGTTTATATATAGCAACTACCAGAGAAAATTTTCAAAAAATTATCAGTATAATACCATGTAGGTTGTACCACGTGACGTCGAATGGTGCAATTCTATTGGTCGATATTTGGGTCGGAAAAATAATCACTATAATTGATGAAGAAGAATCTGGGAAGAAGATCTGAGTGCTGCTCGTTTGGCGAGGGAGTATTCGGCGTTGCGTCCGCAAGGCGTTCTTAGGTTCTTCGTAGCTTATAGGAATAAGAAGTGTACTCTTCTGTCTGTAGGCAAAAATACCTTCGGAAAAATTCCGAGTAAGGTTACTGAATGGTTGGGTTTAGATGATCCTAAAACGTATACAGTCCATTGGGGATGATGAACATCCGCGACATTGCTTGCCGATGCGGGAGCCTCAATGACAACACTAAAGAGACATGGTGGTTGGAAAAGTGCGTCTGTTGCAGAAGGCTATCTGGCTGACACTATGCTGCACAAAAATAAGGTAGCGAAGATGATAGCAGGTGTGGAGGGAGAGACATCTGCAGCATCACAATCTTTGGAGACCGTTTTGGGAAAATCGTCCGAGACTGCTACTGCATGGAATGTTCTTAAGAAAACTGTAGTCTCGTCGACGAATAATTATGAACAAGATATTTCTTTTTCCTTCGTATCTCGTGGAAATACTTTCAGTGGAAATTTCAACAATTGCAGTTTCTATTTTGTTACGAAATAAAGAAATAAAATATGATATGACGTTTGGAAAGAAATATGATTTGACGTTTCATTTTCCCTAGGGAAACTGACGTTTCATATTTCCCTTGGGTGAAGTTATATTTTTCAGTAGCTATCAAGGTAGTCAACTTTTATCATAATAAATTCATCTTAAATAGGCAAACATCCAGGGTAAAACTCTCCCATACTTGCCTGCCTCGAACAGTTCGTGGTTTCTAAGTACCCATATCGGTTATCAGTTTTCAAGATGCGCCCAGGATGTGTTGCATGAGGTAATAGAAACTTTCCGAACTAACTTCACGAAGACACCTAGTAGTTGTGAAGTTCGGGGATGAAAATTAGGTATATACTTCAGATCCCTGGGAATTCAATATTCAAGGAGTTTCCGATACAGAGACTGTTTTTGAAGCGATTGAAAATTGGGAAGCTTCATCTCCGCGTGCACGAGGATATATTGGATTTGGAAGAATTGCCCTTGGCTGTCGTCTGGAATTCTGAAGATTACTCGATTGGAAAACCTCTTATCCTTATGTTGTTTTGGTCGCTTCGAATTCAATTTTTTATCGTGTCATCGTTGTAGGTAGATCATTCCGATTGAACTGAGTGATTTTCATTGTGTTAGTCAGTTGGGTACATCAACAGTTTTATATCGAGGCGAAATGATAGAAAGAGAACGTTCTTAATCGAGAACGTGGAAATGCAAATATTGGTCTTGATGATTCTAACACACCGACTGACCAACGTTTCGACAGACATCTACTGTCGTTTTCAAAGCGAAAAATTTGCTCTTAAAACGACAGAAGATGGTGATTATTGCCCAATTAATAACTTAATATTAATCAAATCGATCTAATTATTATTGTCAATTTTATTTCTGGAAATAGTTAGGCATTTTCCGAACGCTTTCGATGAGAATTTCTCAGAAATCACCCTAACGATTGAGCTCATACCCTAAGCTACTTCCCCTACTGAATTATCTTGTGTGGGTTCTAAGCAAGTCTTCTCGGCTCCCTCGCTTTATATCGAGTTGCCTCTTGGGAAATTTTGTCAGGTTACGTGTGTTTAAATATTCGAAAACTAATTAATCTGCCTTATCGATCATTTTGCAGTGGTAAAATGAGTGTAATTGGGCATAAATAATATGTTAAGAGGTATATGAAATAGATCATCGCGGAATTTCAATTTAATGAGCTTCATCAGGGTAGAACTGGAAATTTTCCTCAGAGGAACGAAGTGCTTCTGGTTCTATATTACGATTAATTTTACCAAGAGGATATGAATCATCTCATAATAGAAATAAATAAAGTTGGAGTTGCAAATTGACAAATTCGCATATTCATAAAGTGATATCAGTATATTATCTACAGAGTATGTTATTCAGCGATAAAGAATTAGAACAAAGAATATATATAAATAATTAAATATGGAACATGCATGCAATTATCGTTGAGAAACGGTTTTACTAAATAAGTTTTTGAGGCTGAATTGTACTGAGGTTCATGCAAAAACTATTGAATTTCGCAGAAGGCTTCGAAATATTAATTGCGGATTATGAAAGGTGTGAAGCTTCAAATTACGAAGTTCATTTCACCATCTGTGAAATAGATATAGAAGTAAAATGAATAATATGAACATAGTTCTAGTAAAATTGCCTCCCCTGGCTGGACTCGAATCCACGTATCTAGATTGCCGGTCAGTAGCTTACCGATAAGCCATCAAGAAGACGTAACATACTATATGGAGGACAATTTTCTTCAGAATTCAAATGTTGTTAGTACTAAAAATGTTCGAAGATTTTCGTGATGTTATTAATTTCCTCATTAATATCTCGTTGTTATAGATACAGGGCGGGTCTTTGACCACTGCGTTAAATTCAAGCATAGATTCTTGACGTCAAAAAAATACTTTCTTGCTATAACATTTTTCGAAATTTGGCCCCGTTCAAAAGTGGTTTTGAAATTCCATAAAAAAATTGCATTTTCACCTGTAATATTCAAACGACAATATCAATTGAAATGATCTCTTGTAGAATACTACTCTACAGATTGGTTAAATTGCATGAAAAACAAATATCACTTGAACTAAAGGTCCGTATCTCGTACTTCCTAGAATCATTAGTCATTTTTGCAGATAAAATCATTCGTCATCTTATTTCCTGAATTGCACCATTTATGAGATATTTCAAGTTGAAAGGAATTAAATCGATATAATTATCTGATGGAACATGAGTGAGTGAATCATTTCTTAGAAGGAAAATAATGTTTTCAAACAATTCAGATTCAATAGTGGATGCTGTGGAAGGTAATTTTCATTCAAACTAAACTGGACTACAGAGGGGTATTTGCCCAATGTGAAAACTTAAAATGCTTATAATAATAATAATTTATTGATCCTCTAAGACATAAATACATGTATAGGATAGGTCAGAATGAAGAAATACAACAGAAAATAAAAATTATTCGACTTGAAAAGATATCATTGCCGATAAAAATCGACAACACTATAATAACATTCCTCTACTAACTTAGCTTTAATTATCTTTTTGAATTCTTTGAGCTGCAGAGATTAAATATGTTTGGGTAGATGATTAAATAGTTTGATACACTGATAATTTGGTGAATAGTGGAATTTAGTTGTAGTATGTTTGGGGATAAAGAGTAAGCCATCATGTCTGGTATTATAACTATGAAAGCTAGAGAGTCTTGTGAAGTTTCCCTCATTTTCCTTGAAATACATCAGGCACCTGAAGATGTATATACACGTCACTGTTAGAATCTCTCTTTTTATGAAAGTTGGTCGACAAGAGGACCTTGGAGGGATATTGAAGATCATTCGCAAACTTCTCTTATGGATTATAAATACTCTACTAACATCAGTGGAGTTCCCCCACAGCATGATGTTATACGATATGTGGCTGTAAACTAAGCTGTAGTAAATACTCATGATGGCTTCTATAGGAAGCGAGTTTTTGACTCTGCTAATTGCATAGAAAGAACTATTGAGTTTTCCACAAATGAAGTCGATGTGAGTAACCCATTTTAGATTAGAATCGATGTAGATTCCGAGGAACTTTGCGTGCTCCTTCGAAGAAATTATGTCGTTCTGACGGCGAATAGTCAGTTGATGTTGCTCAACACTTCTCACAGTAAAGTGAACACATTGGGTTTTCTCAATATTTATAATGAGAGAATTTGATCGACACCAGTCAGTAAAGCACTGCACTATCTCGCTGCAAAGTTTCTGTAGATCATCAAAAGTTCGAGCTGAAACTAACATTGACGTATCGTCTGCAAACAAAAGTATTCTAATCAACTTGGATAACGAGAGTGTGTCGGGGAAATTTGATGTATTAGTCATCATGTTCCTCAAATTTACAGGTAAATCGTTTATGAACATGAGAAAAAGGAGCGGTCCCAACACAGAACCCTGTGGGATTCCGATATTCAACTCTCGTTCAGCTGAAATGAAATCACCCACTTTGACGGACATTGTTCTACCATGTAAATAACTTGAAAGCCAGTAAAGAAACACTCCTGAAACCCAAATTGTAACACTTATCGATGAGTACTTGGAACGAAAGGCTGTCAAATGCCCGCGATAGGTCGAAGAACAATCCTGCGATGAACTGGCCACTATCAAGTTACTCGTATGCAGCTCCAACAAGATAAAGAGCTCCTGACTGTGTTGAGCGACCTGGACGAAACCCATGTTGTGAGGTATCAAGTATGTGATACTTGTTTAAGAAATTCATCATTCTGTTGAACACAATCCGCTCAAAAACTTTTTATAACTTTTTAACGCAGCTTAATATGGAAAAACGGTATGGGAAAAAAGTGTTTTTTTATCTCAATGGTGATGAATTAAATATTCTATGGTAAGGTATTGAAATTTAACATTATCTATGAACTAGGCTTTATTCTGTAATAACGTTTTGTTATTTAATTGATTTTAACTAAAATAAAATAGATTAATCTTAACATAGATGTTTTCACTGAAAAGTACCTTCGGGGATTACCAGAAAAAAATTTACGTATTTTTACTTAGATTTCTCAAAGCAAATCAGAAAGACATCAAGAATTTTTGTCATTCAATTAATTTAAATTCATTTTGTAATTGTAATTGACTATGCACGTACATTCATAGAAAGAATTAAATCTCTTCATTGTGAATTATACGTCTAACCAGCCAAAGTCGTAACATTTTTGTGTTTGATACCTTTCAGCTGTCTACTTTCATGCGGGATATACGCATTGCGTAGAAAGAAGAACAAAAAAAATCATAAACGGATAAATCGGCCAGCCTAAACCGAAAGTATCTGCTACATCCAGCCTACATCAAAGTCGGAGCTGAAAGTTTTTCGATTGATGTGCAAAGTCCTTTTCCTGTCCTATACATTTCGACAAAAACCGTGGCAGTGACATATATCTTCCTCGGTAAAATTAGATTTCGACCCTGTCGCCATTCTTTTCCATCGAAGATTCATAAATATTTAAATTCAATTTGTCGCTGGCATTTGGTAGGTCTTAATAACGTTAAGGGAATCTCGTTCACGGGAACAATGCGGAATTTCGGCCTAAATATCGAATATGTTCGTTGGGGTTCCCACAGGTTTCATCTACGTACAGAAATTTTGAATATTTGAACAGATTTTGTAGCTGACTGACCGGATCGGGTCTGAAATTATTTCGAGAATATTCGGTTTATCCCAAGAGTTTATTTAAGGCAATATATTTCCGGAGCCCTTCAAAATGCTTCTTCAATGGCATTTCTTCAACATGTCCTCAAAAAAAAAAGAAAAGTATAATTTGTGGACTAAACCAACCATCCTTTCTAACCGCTTAAGGTGTTATCAAAACGTGGTATATAGTACTTCAAGCTCATAATCAGAAATCAAATAAGTCAAGTGAATATATCTTCAAGAATCAGGATGATAATAACAATAATAATAATAATCTTTATTAATCCAGTAAGACATTAAACAATGTATAGGACAGGTCAAGAAAATGCACTGAACAAAGTATTCATGAAACAAAAAGAGAAAGAAAAAAAAGATCCTAACATTCTAGAAATTATCAGACAGATATTCATCAACACTGTAGTAACATTTCTCGTACAACAATGCTTTGACTGCTGCACGAAAACACTTTTTGTCCAGAATTTTTATATTTTCTGGTAGTTTATTAAATAGCTTGATACATATGTAGGTTGTAGATGATTCAAATTTGCTGGTGTTATGCTTAGGTATGGACAACAAGCTTACATTTCTGGTACTATAATGATGAAAGCTAGAGAGCTTCATATAGAGAGTTTCATTTTCTTTAGTGTAGACATTTATATATAAAAATACATGGAACAGTCAAAATTTTATGTTTACGAAAGGATGGTTTACAGGATGTTCGTGAGCTAAGCCCGAAGATCATACGTAAAATACGTTTCTGTGCAATAAGTAATCTAATTGAATCAATTGAGTTACCCCAGACCTCGATATTATATGACAGATGAGAATAAGCTAGGCCATAGTAGACATTCAACAATGCTTCGAGTGGAAGTGAGCTCCTCAGCCTACTTATAGCATAAAAGGAAGAGGAGAGTTTTTTACTAACAAAGTTAACATGTTCGCACCATCTCAAATTGCTATCGACTATTACACCTAAAAACTTTGTGGAATATTTGGCACGGAGAACCTCCTTTCCAGAATACAGAATTAACGGAGAGGACTCTCTCAGTTCGAATTTTATCACCTCAGTTTTACCCACATTTAGTATAAGTCCATTTGCGTGACACCATGATGTGAAGTTTTTCAATAACAGTTCACACTGATCAATGAGCTCGCCTAAACTCTTTGCCCTCACAACAAATGAGGTATATGGTCTGATAAATTATTTATAAATAGTATAAATAATAATGGTCCTAGTACCGAACCTTGTGGGACATCCAGTTCAACATTAAATTCAGAAGAGCATTGATCTCCCACCCTCACAGTTAATTTACGATGGGTCACGAAACTTACAATCCACTCCAAGAAGTACCACGAAATCCAAGACTATCGAGTTTACTTTCAAGGAAACTGGGATCATTGGTATCAAAGGCTCGTGACATGTCAAAAAAGAGACCAGCAACAGTATAACCTTCGTCCAAAGAAGACTGAACGAACTGAAGAAAATCCGCTATAGCAGTCATAGTTGAGCGTCCGGATCTGAAGCCATGTTGACACCCGGCAATAATATCGAATTTAACCAAGAATGACATCATACGGTTTAGAATTATTCTTTCTATAACTTTTGAAAATACACTCAATATTGAGATTGGGCGATAGTTGGCCATATTATTTACCTCATCCTTTTTGTGTATTGGAATAACAGTTGCTAGCTTGAAACAACTAGGAAAGACGCCACAAGAAACTGATTCATTAATGAGATACGCAAAATGTTCAGAAATATCGTCCGCTATTAGTTTTAATATTCTTACAGAAACCAAATCATGACCAGTAGATTTTTTATTCTTTAATTGATTTATTCCACCAATAACTTCAATTCTATCTACAGGGTAGAAGTAAAAAGTATCATTGTGAATGGAAGACGTTGTACAAATATAATTTAGTGCATTACCGTAATTTTGTTCTAGGCTCAATTTAGCAATCTCAGAAAAATATTTCGCAAAAGAATTGGCTACATCTACATCTTTCGAAATCACTTTATCATCAATATTCAATTTAAATTTACCATTACCATTTATAGATTTCCCTGCAGTTTCCATATTCAGTATTCTCCAAATAATTTTATTTCTATTATCAGATATTCTCATCATGTGATCAAAAAAGCTCAACTTGATCATCTTTATCATGTGGTTAAAAGCATTCTTTGCTTCCTTGTAAAATTTTTGGGATAGATTAGTTTTCAAATTAATGTGAAGTCAATGAAGATGTTTCAATTCAATACTAGCTTCTCTTATTCTGGGTGTCATCCAATTTTTTGATATGTTAGCTCTTACATTATTATAAACTAATGGACAGTGATACTCAATGAGGCTCCTTATCGTGTCAACAAATAACTGAAAAATGATATTTACATCTGCATTTTCATATAAATCAGCAAAGGAATAGTTAGAAATATCTTCAGCCAAATTTAACAGATTCCGAGGTGACATATTTCTGCACATCTGCACAATTTACGTTGAGGACAATTTTCATGTCTCACTGTCAAGGAAAAAATCTAGTAAAAAATGAAAAGTAGAATTTGAGGACGAGATCAATAATGAAATCGATTTAGCTGGAATAGGATTCTCTGGTTAAAAAATACTCTCCAGGTAAAACAAGCGGTCTCTGAAAGCTTCAGACCTAAATGGGATGCGATCGCAATTTTCCAATTAAGATAAATATCTAAATACCCATCTGATCTGAAGACACAAAGCTGCAGTGGCCTACTTTGCCTGCAATAAGCTTCTTGGAAAAACTTGAGGACTGAAACAACTGGGTATATTATATCGCTTTTATACCCCACATTCATCTCCTATGCTTCTCTTGCATGATAGAAAAAGCCAGAAAATCGAGCAGGCAAAATGCAGAAGCTACATAAATGAGCGTGTCTGGACATGATAGGAGCGTTTCACACCACCGGTGTTGAAGAACTTTATCTGTCCACTTTATACGTAGATGTACAGAGCAATAGCCTCAAACATGACTGAAATATCTCTTGTGAAGAGAAATTCAATCCAGAAAACTGACTTGTTCACCTCAGCATACTGAAAAAGCCAATGGACACCATTCGAGTCATCGCTGAAGACCACCGAACGACAATCCAAAGCATAGATCGATTAAACAATTTATCTTCCATCTGGTACATAGATGAATCTAAGTGTGACACTCTACCCAAACCTTCAATGTCTGTTCCATCTCAGAAGAAAAGTTGAAAATTGCATTGTGTGTGAAAATGTTTACACAGAAACCTCCGAGGTGTACCTATTTGCAATCACACTGAAAACCAGCTGCCTTAGAGCCGTTGAGGTTAATCAGCATTAACCTCAACGGTCACTCAGCAGTGACCACTGAGTTTTTTGAAGAGAATTGAATAGAGAAATCAACAGAATATGTTCAGAAAAACATAGAATATCTTCGGTACTCACCAGAATTGTGAAAATGATGCTGACAACAGTGATTCCGAAGATAGACGCCCAATAGGGGATTCCAATGACGGTATTGAGCGCCACGCAGGGAGTGAAGACTGTCACTCCCTGATTCAGGAGCTGTCTGACTATGTACGTTCCTGAGGCTAGACATCTTACAAGGCGTGATTTGAATCGTAGATCCAAGTATTGATACACTGACGTTATGCCAAGGCTGAAGTACACTGGGACAAAGATGAAGCATACAATAGGGTATGCTAGCACCATTCCGTACAGCGTCTCCCACATGGTACAGCCCCTATAGAAGAGCTCAGAAGGGTACCCTGAAAAAAAATCGATATCACTATTAAGATTTCAAACAGAATGCAGTTGAAATTAATCAAGAAGATATTATGAGACGCGTTGAAAAACACTGACGTGAAATCAGAAGCTGTTCCACTTAAAACTGTACGATTTTCAAATATGATCTTTTGAGATTACCCTTCAAATTCGGGAACTGCTGGTCGGAATACATATAAGTGAAAATATTTGTAGCTATTTTACAACCAGGGAAATATGGATGTATAGAAGAGCGAGGGTAATGCATTCATATTTCCCGTGGTGTATCAATAGTTTTTTTCTGATTGAAACAATGTGATATGGAAAAATTATTATTAGATTGTATATTTTTGTAATAATTAAATTTTTAACGTTGCTATGGGCCATGTTCCTGAGAATCTTCACATTTTCTCATGGAAGCTATCTCAATGTACCCTGTCGAAAGAGGAATTTTAGGCAATATGGTGTAAATTATCATCAACTTTTCGAGAAGTTTCTTGATGGTATGTACTGGTCTGATCTATATAAAATACCGCAACAAAATGTGAATGAAATGTGGGAGTTTTTTACAGAAAAGTTTGTCAGTTGTTTCCTCCAATGTTCAATGATTGTACTAACTGTCAAATTACTGCAAATATAACAAATTGATCTTAAAAATGTATTCAGCAATGACTTGATGTTTTCAAAATATAAATTAATTCCTTATAAGCAATGTGTTTTCTATCATTCATGTAGAACACCAGCAACTGAAATTAAATCAAAACTCTATCTCTTTTATATTGAATATATCCCATTTAAATGCAATTATTTGTGCATTTTACTCACAATATTGTTGTATCCGGTGATAAAGATGACATGGAATACATGATGCGCAAGCTAATTAAAGAATACGAGAAGTGGGGCTTAAATGTCAACTTAGAAAAACCATATATCTTTGTGTTGGTGGAGAACCGGGTGATCTGGTATTGGATGATGACAGGGATGAGATGATATCCCACTGCCTGGACTATAGCTTTTGTAGCGGCACTATGTCAGCGGCAGGGAGTGTATAGTGATCTCTTGGCGGCACTCTACATAGCCACGCATAGCTTAGTTCACAGCGCTTCCGGTGCCCTGGAGGTTTGCGCTCAAGTTACACACCGACTAGGTACTAGATGCCGGGTTCAACTCCCCGGCGGCTCCCTTAAAACTTCTAACCCCTGCGTCTGTGGCATGGCGCACACAAGCCATACTGATGAGTCCAAATGTGTGCCGGAAATATCATTTCCTTACAGTAAGGAAATGACATTTCCTTACAGAAAGGAAGTCCTGACTTTTTCTTCAAGAAATTTCGAAGGAATGTCAAAAATTCCTGGCGATTTGCGGAAAATATGATTTGACGTTTCATATTTCCTTAGGGAAATATGAGTGTGTTATGACACATGGTAACTAAGGCGATAAAGCTCAATATTGATTCGATGAGAAAAAAATTATTACAATATCGCCAATAACCCATTATCCGTATAAAACCTTTCAGAAACCGCAACATAAAAGGGTTAACTGAAGTTCAACAAACAAAAACTCAGAATTTCGCGCTCCAGTTCCCCTTCCATATTTACCTTATCATAAAACACGTCACCTCAAAAGGAATTCCAAAGAAACTTTACGCCAAGTTGGCTGTTTCCTTCTCAAGAAGCAAAACTCAGTCAAATATCCTCATTCTTCGTTCGGACGAGAATAATCACGGCCTATTAGTCTTTTCATGAAGTTGGCCGGGAATTCAGCGAGTTAACTGTCCAATTTAGTGAAGATTTTTCAATGACTGCGAAAGCAGATTAGGTCAGAAATAAATAAAGTTTCGCGAAACTCATTCACGAAAAAGCGGTTCACTTCGGTTTCCTTCCTGACATCCGGCTAATAAATTCCATTTGTTTCTTTTTGCGGATAATGAAAGTCGGAGGATAAAGAAGTGGGTTGGTGTTCGTGGTTGAAAAAGCTACGCAATTTAGAAGTAATTTCTTGGAGATCTCCACATGATACTGTGACATTTATTTGGAGGAAATAGAGTGGATATTCGTTGGTGAAAAAGGGTTAATTGAAATAACTCAAAGGGGGTATATCCTTCTGGGTTATACACGAGGACATCAGAAGGGATGAACCTAGAAGGAATGGATTTTTTCTGATACTTCCGTATACCTAATATGATCTTTCGTCTTCAGTAGAAAGAAAATATTCGAAGAAAATACAATTGACAAAAATCTAACAATAGAACACGATAGATTCAAATACTTCGAAGTTCAATTTATGTAAGCTTCATGAATAATACAGGGTGTCTCAAGTTCGAGTGCCTATTAGACGTTTCTGGAGAACAGGACATATTTGAAATCTGAAAATTGGGATTATGATATTGTTCGAAGTTCTCTACAGAGCTAAAATATTTTCGAAGCCCAAACGCTTCCGGTTATACAGGGAGTTAAAATAAATTAGACGAAAAAATTTTTTTTCAAGTTTTCCTTCCTGGTATGATCGAGTATTCAATAGTGAATACATTTCTGTTAAAACCATTGTATTCAATCAAATAGTTTTCAAAATATCTAAAAAAAACTGGAAAAAAAGTCGAATATGTTCAGTCAGTAATATGTTCATTATTCTTATTTTAAATATCCTGAACTTAAACCATTTTTATAACATCGAAGAGGGAGTAAGTGAAAAGGTCATGCATCTTTTGGATTTCAAAAATATCATCACAGGGTGTTTCAAAATTTTGTGTTGAAAATTGTGACCTTAAATTGGCCATAACTTCTGTTTTTCAAATTAGAATCCTATTTTTTTATAATTGTGTTGGATTCTGCGGTCAAAAATAATGATAGTTTTCTCACATGATTATGCTCCTAAATTCAATAATTTCTGAGTTATTTGAGATTTTCTGGATTTATGGTGTACGTAGAGTCAAATTGATTGCATCTAAAAAAATTCAATGAATATTCTTTCGAAACCATGGGAACACTCTGTACCCATAGAAGATAAATTATCTGTTAATAATTCACAAGTGTCAGGTGTTATTGTTATTCGTTATCTTCATTTCTCGATTTAACAAAATGAATTCTAATTACGAAATTCCGGATCTATTTTATATACATGGTGAATATGACAGAATTATTAGTAGAACCTGCCGGGCCTTCAATGAGAAGTATCCCCATTTACCTTCCATGACGGAGAAGATCTTTAGAAAATATGTTTCAAACTTTCAAAGTTTTGGATGTGTAAGAGCCTCTAAAGAATACAAAAGAAGGGTAGTTGATGATGAGTGTTTTGACTTATTTCGAAGCGAATGAAAATGCATCTATTCGGAGTGGAGCTCATGAAATCGATTTAGACAGAAATTCAGTGCACCGAATTTTAAAAAAGCACAACATGCATGACTACAAATATGAGAAAGTTTATGCATTAGAACCAGGTGACTACATAAAAAGGTTAAATTTTTGTAGAGGAATATTAGAAAAACTTGAAAATGATGAAAAATTTTTGAAAATGATCATTTGGACAGACGAAGCAAAATTCAATAATAAAAGACTATTTAGTTTGAATATGATTAAATAAAAACTTATTAAATAAAGTTTCCACATTTATTGTGTTTTAACAATATGTATCACTACATTTGCAACAATTGTTTCGCCAAATTCTTGGCTTCTTCAGGCGAGTACGATGTTAAACTACTCCAAAAATTTTTTTTGAGTCTTCCTTATATATTTCTCAAGATGGAAGAGGGGACCGGCATTCTAAATGCTTCTGGAATTTTTTATGCCATGTTCATCAATGGTGATCTGTTGACATCCGTTTGGTCATTGAGTAAGATATTTTGCTTGTTATATCTGTTAATTTCCATTGTTTCTAGGATATTAAGCCTTCTGCTTTTGTTTTCTATGTGCAGAATTTTATAGTTTGGATCAAACATATGTCCCTCGTCTAAAAGATGGGTCGCATAAGTTGAGTTCTGTTTTTATTCAGGAAACTACTCAAATGTTTTTAATCCTCTTCTCGAAGTTCCTTCCTGTTTGTCCAATATATACTTTCTGGCATGAACCACAATTCAACTTATACACTCCTGATTTTTTGTTTTTATCTAATTTATCTTTATTATTTTTTGATTAAATTACTTAAAGTATTATTGGTTTTGAATGCTATATTGAAATTACTTTAGTTTTTTAAAAAATTTGCTACTTCTATTGATTTTTTACCTGTGAAATTTAATGTTATATATCTATTCTGTTCTATTTTGTTGCAAATTGTTGCAAATGTAGTGTTACATATTGTTAAAACACAATAAATGTGGAAATTTTATTAAATAAGTTTTTATTTAATCATATTCAAACTAAATGAAAATGGATTTCCATCAAGTGAGGACCTCAACCATTCAAGAAAAGACTATTTAATTAAAAAAAATGCCACATTTGGAGAAGTGAAAATCCTCTTAGAAAGACAAAGCAACCTCCGGAAGAAATTTAGTTTAGTTTAGTGTGTTTTCTCTTTTGATGAACAACAAAGTGCGGTACTACATTTATGACGAAAATTTAAATACAGAAAAATTTTTGGAAATGCTAAGAAATTTTGTTGCTGAGTTTTTGGATGAACTGCCGTTGAGTATGTCGACTACCGCATATTGGATGGGGCTCCGGCATTATTAGAATAGCAACGATTCATTTTGTGAAATCAAAAAATTTCATAACGACTAACAATAGGACCTGTCTGACACTTGTGAATTATAAATGGGCTGATTTATCTTCTATGCTCACAGAATATCCTTATGAATCAGATTCGAAAAATTTGACTCTACGTACTACATAAATCCAGAAAATCTTAAATAACTCAGAAATTATTGAATTTAGGAGCATAATCATGTGAGAAAACTATCATTATTTTTGACCGTAGAATCCAACACAATTATAAAAATATAGGGTTCTAATTTGAAAAACCGAAGTTATGGTCAATTGAAGATCACAATTTTCAATACAAAATTTGAAACACCCTGTGATGATATTTTTGAAATCCAAAAGATGCATTACCTTTTCACATCCTGCCTCTTCGATGTTGTGAAACGGTTTACGCTCAGGATATTTAAAATAAGAATAATGAACATATTACTGACTGAACGTATTTGACTTTTTTTCCAGTTTTTTTCAGATATTTTGAAAACTATTCGATTTAATACAATGGTTTCAACAGAAATGTATTCACTATTGAATACTCGATCATACCAGGAATGGAAAACTTGAAAAAAATTTTTCGTCGAATTTATTTCAACTCCCTGTATAACCGGAAGCGTTTGGGCTCCGAAAATATTTTAGATATGTAGAGAACTTCGAACAATATCATAATTCCAATTTTCAGATTTCAAATATGTCTAGTTCTCCAGAAACGTCTAATAGGCACTCGAACTTGAGACACCCTGTATAGTCACGCCAAAGAAATCCATTAAAATGCCTGTGAAGAAGGCAACAAAGGTTGCCTTCTATATTTCGGGATAAGACAACAAACAAATGGTAATAATCGAAAATTACTTTATTGTTTTCCAAAATATTTCCCATTAAGATCTATACTTTTTTGCATGCGTTTGCATCATTGACTATATAAGAATAGCCCCCTTTATTTACATTGAAAAGTGTCGCATCTGAAACACTCAGATCATAAAAAATTTTCATGTTGCCAAACTGCGCAAATAGTAGATTTCTCTATTCCTCTATAATTGTGAATAAAAACTTTTTCTCCAATTTGCATTCGAAACATTGTATAAAATTTTATATTTCGAATTGAAACTATCTTATCAGATATATTAGCAAAAAGTAAGAGAAAAACTTTAGTTGATTCTGCTATTTTATGTCAGAGACCACAGATGGAAAGAAATTCAGGTGAAAGTCAAGACAACGCTGCTCCACTCTCTGCTTGACAATTCGACGGTCACATGTTCTAGAAGACACACGTTGCCACCTCTGTATCGAAAATAAACACGCGAATGGAAGAAAATTTGTGAGGGTCAGTTGGCAGATTGCAACACTAGGGATGTCCAATTCCGAAATATAAAAGGCAACCCTTGTAAGAGGATATTGCAACCAATAAATTGAATTTGGAGGTTCCGAAGATGACTTATTCCTGTATATTTACATTTGAACGGCATTTTTTTAGACGACCATTGTGTTGAGCGTCTCCCACGGATCCTTACTCTCTGATCAATTGATCTCTTCACATTTGATGAAGTTGAAACTTTATTCCCACCATATTTTATATGAAAGTTTCGAACTGCGGCCGCCAAGCGTTCATTATTTTTGAAAGTTTGTTCAACGATGAATCACGTTCTATTACGTAACTCAAAGCTTGACCCAAGTCGACAGTCTATTTATTTTGTTTTTAGGGTTGTCAACACTGTACTCCATAAATGGCAGCAAATTCAAACGAAATTCTATATTAAATTTCTAATCGAAAAAGTAGAATATTCCATACAAAATAGGCCAATTACACAAGAGCCGATCAAAATATCCTACCGTAAATATCGGACAATCAAATCAGCGAGTTCCAATTGAGTCCATTTCGTGGTAATAACACTCAAAATGAGGTAAACATTTCCGGATTTCAATCAGTTGAGGAGTGCATTATCTGAAAATTCCCAAATAACGGATATGCCGTAAATCATTCAGCTCTCTACTATGATTGAGTTGAATTGATTATTTTAATTGCATAATTTCGATGAACAACACAATTCCAAACATAATTATTCCTATCAAGTTGGCGTTGAGAATTGTTATGAATGACTTTTTTAACGTGTCGCTCCTTGTTATCATCAGGGTTATATGTGTTTGAAGGAAAACAACATATGATTTATGCAACATGAAATTAAATATAATTCATAATTGAACCAAAACGAGATAAGCGTGAAAGTTATTATTGTTATATCAATTTGATACAGCACGCATCACTCAGATGAGCAGAATCAATTCCTTTTTAAATTGAGTGTGTCATATTTTCATGCTGGTCCTTAAGAGTGTGTATGATTTCATGAGGAAAACTTTATACAGGGTTATGATGAAGTAATGCACAAAATTCATAAAACGTACAACGATCACCATTGAAAGAAATGCAAAAACACGTCAAACGGTGTTTTATATTCCGCATCTCTAGACATAAGTTACAAAAATAAAAAGTCAAATTTGTCAAGGTTATGACCTCATCAACATATTTTTTTTAATGGGAAGCTAAGATTTTTATTACATTATGTGATAAAGCTTGTTTTTACACTAGGGAAAAATAGTTGCAGTAGAGGTAACATGAGTAAAAACGAGAAAATGAATAAAAAACGAAATAAAGGTAAGTTTCATAATAACTTTTCAATTAACTAAACAGTTCATTAAACCAAAACTATTTCTCATAGGAATTTTTCAAACTCTGTCCCGTTTACTAACTGACATAGGCCAAGACGATGGTAGACCGCATTTATAGAGTTTTCGATCATCTGCGGAGTCATAAGTGTCATTTCGTGTCTAATTCGTTCCATTAAGTCTTCTAAATTGTCTGGCCGGTTAATGTAGACCCGACTTTTCAAATGTCCCCATAGAAAAAAATTAAGGGGGGTAAGATCAGGTGACCTAGATGGCCACTCCATAGGTTCACGTCTTCCAATCCACCGTCCTTCAAACTGGTTATCCAGAAACCTTCGAACAGTAAGACCATAATGTGATGGTGCGCCATCTTGTTGGAACTAAATACTGGGATCCAAGTTTTCTCCATTATTTGTATCCGAAAATGCCGCAAGTAGGTCCAGAAGCACTGCCATACGAAGATGTTCCAAATATCGTTGAGCTGTTAAATTCCCGCGAAAGTAATAAGGACCAATAAATCTTCCCCCTGACGATTCCTACCCAAACATTAATTTTTTGGGGGCGCTGGGTGTGATTTGCCTGCATCCAGTGGGGATTTTCCCGAACCCAGTAGCGACAATTGTGTCGATTTACAGAACCACTTAGACAAAACGTTGCCTCATCGGAAAATACTACACTATTAAGAAAATTTGGATTTTCGTCACAATGCCGCATGAAGATTTCACAAAATTCCAAACGTCTGTCCGGATCATCTTCTGAGAGTTCATGAACAAGTCGAACTTTGTATGGGTGTAGTTTTTTTAACATCTTTACTACAAACGACTGACTAGCACTTTCTTGTAAGGCAATTTCTGTTGTAGTTGCGTGAGGGTTGTCTTCTACTGACAGCAAAATATCTAACTTCACATCGTCGCTTATTCCTGGTCGTCCAGATTTTGGAACACCTCTCACTCTTCCCGTTGCATTAAATTTTGCAATTCTGCTTACTGTGCTTCTAGCAATTAGAGGTCTTTCCAAATGTGTTGCGTTAAATAAAGCATATGCTTCTTCATGACTTCGAAGGCGATCGCCGTAACCTACCATCATTAGAATTTCTATCCTTTCTGTTTGATTTAAACGAGCCATAATAATAAAACTGGTGTCACACTAATTGTACGACTGACACTAACACACCGTTGTTGTAAATCAATCGAAAAAATTGATAAGAACAAATCTTCTTACTAGATAAGTTTAAGTTTGACCTGTTTTTATAATTGGTTTTGTTATTTCGTTTTTTATTCATTTTCTCGTTGTTTTCTTATGTTAGACCTACTGCAACTATTTTTCCCTAGTGTAAAAAAACAAGCGTTATCACACAATGTAATAAAAATCTTAGCTACGCAAAAAATATATTGATGACGTCATAGCTTTGACAAATTTTACTTGTTATTTTTGTAACATGTCAAATTCAGACATGAATTTAGGAGTCACGTGTTGTGGTGTGAATCTACAGAGAAAGCGAAGCTAGTTCAGTCTTCTCGTTATTTGTTAAAATCAGCAATATTTCGAAAATAAAAGTGTTTTTCCAATTTAACCATGTTCACCTCAACAACGTCATGAAATACGTTCGAGAAGAAATAAATGAGAAGAATAGAACACATTATGTAAAAAAACTGACATACCAAGGAAGGACCTCACTCCCAGTGTGCCCCTTGCAATACTAAGCATCATGGCAGCCATAGATACTTTTCCTGCAGCAAACACATAATCTGCTTTCGTCTTCTCCTTAGGACCGAAAAATCTGGAATATACGGCCACAAACGAACTTGCTATCACGAAAATGATGAAGACTAAATAGTCCCATATCATACTCTTCGCCTCTTTCGACATATTGTCCTTTTCCTGTAACCCTTCAGTTATGGAAACCTGAAAAAAAAAAGAAATTGAATTAAACAAACATTCAGGGTTAGATTTTAAGATAGGTTTACATTACTTGGAACCGACATATATTAGAACTCGATTGTTGAAATCAACACGAATATCAAAGTCACACTTTTTATACAGGTGTCCTGTTAATCAACGTCAAGCGGTTACTGGGCAATATGCTAGGTTATACCAGTTCTAGCATGAATAAAAAAAAATTGAAAATAATAAAAAAAAAATAAGAATAAAACAATTGTACATAAGGATGGATATGTGACTGTAATCAATAGCATGGTTATACAGGTGTCCTGTTAATCAACGTCAAGCGGTTACTGGGCAATATGCTAGGTTATACCAGTTCTAGCATGAATAAAAAAAAATTGAAAATAATAAAAAAAAATAAGAATAAAACTATTGTACATAAGGATGGATATGTGACTGTAATCAATAGCATGGTTATTTAAAAAAATGAAAAAGAAAAAAAAAAAAATTCAAAATAAAACAATTGTACCTAACAATGGAATTGTGACTGATCAATAGCATGGTTATTTAGGATTACGTATAAAAAAATCACCCCAAAATTGGAGAATTTGTGACTACAAAACTTAAGGATGTAGTGTAGGGTGTCAATTTTCAACATTTTCAAAAATCTACCTATTACCACTTAACCAAGTGACATAGAATTTTTTTCTGCTTGAACTGGTATAACCTAGCATATCGCCCAGTAACCGCTTGACGTTGAGTTACGGAACACCCAGTATAAGAACTGTCGAATAACAATTTAATAATCAGTATTTTGCCCCACTTATCAGAATATGGCTCAATCCAAGCTCCTCTCTCTAAAATCGTGGGCCGTTAATTTGCAACTATTATTCAACAAGTTTTTTGGATAACATGAGAGGTCAACAAACATGTGCTAGATAACGTGAGTGATAAACTCGTCCATACTAAACTGATGATTGATTGGAAGTTTATTGAACTACAGCATAAAGTTGAACAGGTGTTGACAAATTGAATTAGTTGGATTACCATAAATAGGTAGTGGAAGAAAATATGGAAATGTCCACGTGATTCGAACAGCTTAAAATGTGGATCGATTGTTGGGAAATTTGTGGACACGAATGAATCACATTCTCACAATGATGCTCTGATTTTGAATGAAAATTATGAAATTTTGATTGCACTAATTTGTGTTACATATAAAGCGGAATAACCCAAATATTTTTATTCATATAGGACATCCTGTATATTTTTTCATTGACGTTGCTTCCTTCCACCTGATATAATTATCTTTTCAAATACTTAAAAGCAAGCAATTAGTATTATTATCAATATTAAATTTGAAAGTAATAAAAAAATTGAAAATAATAAAAAAACTGAATAAGAAATAAAAATGAATCAAAATAAAACTATCGTACCTAACAATGGATTTGTTACTGTAATCAATAGCATGGTTATTTAAAAGAATAAAAAAGAAAAATAAGACAATTGTATCATACAATGGATTTGTGACTGTAATCAATAGCATGGTTATTTAGGATTAAGTTTAAAAAAAAATTACTGCAAAATGGTAAAATTTGTGACAACAAAAATATACCTATTGCCACTTTACCAAGTGACATAGAATTTTTCTTTTGTTTTGCTAGAACTAGCATAACCTAGCATATCGCCCAGTAACCGCTTGACGTTGAGTTACGGGACACAAGGTATAAAACTTTCGAAAGGAGAAAGGTTTGCCCGGCCGAAAATCGAAGAAATTACCTCATTTACCCAAAGATAATTTACTGATTTCGTTGCCATATGCATTCAAGTGATTATATTTTGAAGAAGTACAGTTTTAAGTGTTAGAGAATCGTGGCTGAAATGAAATTGAAGGAAAACTGTTAGTTCGGTTCTTTGAAATTCAAGATTTTTGTTATTTTGACTTTAATTTATGAGGTATTCCACAGGCTAAGACATTAGTGAGAGGAAAATATTCTAAATGGGTCAATTTGCAGTTTGAGGACAATTTCTATATTTCACACGATTGCCGGTCTGGTTAGGTTAGGTTAGTTTGAGTTAACTATAAAAAAAACAATGACAAAATTGAAGAAAAAATTGAAATAACTATTGTGTTAGGTACGGTTAAGTTCGGCAATAATGAAAACTATGTCAAAATTTATTTTTTGCAATTTCAAATAGTAGGCAATGAGAAAAAAATTTTCGCAGAAAATTACCCTTTATTATTTCTCTTGGTGGTCAACTGAAGCCCCTAAAATTGCAAAACCATAAAAATTCGGTGGATCCTAAAACTGCAAAATTACTGGAGAATGGAATTTGAACTTCGAACATAATTTAAATAAAAGGTAATTTTACAGTTGAGGACCCACCCCATTCTTAGCATTTTTGCAATTTTAGGGTGTTTCAGTAGACTACCTAAAGCAATATTAAATGATTAATGATAATTTTCCAAGAAAAATATTTCTGCAAAAATTCTTTTTCTCCATGTCGCACTGTTTGAAATGGCAAAAAATAGAATAATATATCGTTTTTTGTTATAACTGAACTTAACCGTACCTAGTATAAAAAAAATAGCAAATCTAAAAATAAGTTTTTTTTCAAATATTATTGTAATTTGATATTTTTTTTTTTTTTTTGGCATTATTTTTTTAAACCTAACTTAAACTAACCTAACCCGACCAGCAATTATGTAAAATAAAGGAAGGGTCCTTAAACTGTAAATTAGCCAAATAAAACTGTGAGTGGTTATTTTTAATTTGAGTTATAGGTTTGTTCATTCATCGTTGCGATTGTATTAGTATTACACTATTCCGGAGGACGGAAAAGACTCCAGAACAAGAGCGCCAAAGCTCCTGGAATAAAGGAAAAATTTCAACAACACAAATCAGCAAAACACCACAAATTTGACACTAAACCACATTCTAGTGGATGTTCTGTTGGAGTGATATTGAAAGCAAAAATGCGAAATGAATCACAACAAAACAAATAAGAAATTAAAATACTTGGAAGTTTCACTATTTAGAGCTCACCTGATGTCACTCAAAAATATTTCGTTTCTTCTCAACCAATAACGTACACCCTTTCTTGTTAAACCGAACTGTCAACAGGTAAATAGCCCAGCTCTACCTAAACCTCGTTTGAAGACAACACCGAAGACAGAACTGAGTATGGTGAATAGCACCCAAGAATTTAATATAAACATTCGGAACCACTGAGCAAATATGATAAATCTGGGTAAATCATATTTAAGCATAACAACATTCGTCTGATAAAACGACTGGGAGCACGCATATGACGTCAGAGAATCCCGTGAATTTAGGAAAAGTGTTTGACATGTAAGATTAGACAAGAGAGAGACGAAGAGAAATTCAACTTGTACTGGTTCTTGATGAGACGGCGGCAATTGGCAGCGAATTTATTCCAGGGGCGGCTCCATTAAATTGGAAGAATATCGTACGTGCTATTCAACTTGTATATCTGAAGAATACTCTGTGGGTGATATCACTCACGTATTTTGAAACCTCAGATAAGGAAAACGGATAACTTGTGTGAATCGGTTCAAAGCGGGATTAAAGGAATAATTCATTTTCCTAATTGACTTGAACTAGTAAATTTGCAAATTGATTGGAACAGCTGAAATTTTTTCGTCATCAAACATTCAACACTGAGAGAAAAATTGCCGAATTTAAAAAGTATATTTCTCGGAAACCACCGGCCGGTTTGTGATAATTTTTAAAGTACAACTACTTTAGGCTGGACTAGAACGTAACTGGACGACAATGCAACGAAAGTCTGTTACGCTAACATGGCGTCCGTTCCTATACCATCCGGTTTTCAAATATTTTTGATTTTGTCAATAGATAGTTAATAAACAAATCAATTGAAAATTTTTTAAAATTATAAAATAATTAGTGAAAAATATCGCATTGAATAACAATAATAATAACTAAATTTTGGTAACAAATCGGCCGCCATATTTGGTAATACAGTAACGAAGCAGCGGGAAATTTGAATTACCGAAGTAGCGGGAATTTTAAATTTTCTCAAGCGTGTGTGGTAAATATGAATTGAATTATGCCTCTCAATTGAAATTGAGGCATATGCTAGATTATTAAGATGAAGAAAAAAGCTGATATAAATTTTCATCATTTCATTGTTATTCATGTGGATATTTAGGAATATAATTACAGAGTATTATATCATATGAAGTTAATTCCAAAACTGAACAGACTACGATATCCATTGATTCAGATCAGGGATGATTGAATTAATATGAATGGAAGCTCAGTTATCAAATGATATGGAAGTAATGAAAAGAAAACATGAAATGAAGACGAGAAAAATAAAGGATACTGAAGTTATACAAAAATAAATAGAAGAAGAATATTTTACTTATATTCGCAATAGAATTAACTCAAAAAATGTTGAAAAACATAATATGGCATTCAACCATGAATAATACAATGTATTCAGAAGCAGAGCATAAAGAGTTGAAAGTAAGAGTTGAATCTTCAGTAGTGCTAGCACGTAAACAATAGAAAAAATAAAAATCATTTAGAGGATTCAAGGATTTCGATTAGCATACTTTGAAATTACAATGCAATGAAAAAACAGTATAAAAAATAAATGAAATTCATGTGAAATGAATAAATCTAATGAACTTTCAGACTTCATAAGAAATGAATTAATAAACAACAAAAAACTAAAGAAACATTAGAAAGACAGTCATTTTACATGAAAAAAGTTATGCTACATATACAACACATATCAACAATAAAACATATTTATCGCTATAAAAAATATTAATTCTGTATGAAAACGGGTCATATTTTATATGATATTTAACTCAATTGCCATCTGGTACAATACCAAAGAAGTTTTACTTCAATCGCGTGTGAACGTTACACGCACTCTTTTTTTAATTATTGGACTAACCTTTGTCAATCACGTCTTATTAATAATCCGTTCCTATATTCCACGAAATAGAATTTCCAGATTGAAGTCACGTAAAACATTACGGTATAATACGTTGTCCAATATGAACATTGGCGATAAAGAAAAATGGAATATTGAGTGGAAATCTCATTTCTGATCCTTCTGAAAAATATCCGGGTTTTGATCTTCCAAGAAAAATTTGGACACTTCTTAATCGTTTGGGAACAGGTCATGGTCATACCAATAGCATTCTATTAAGATGGAACTCAGTTCAAAGTTGTGAATGTGGATATGCAGAAACAACAATATCTCATGTCATCAATAATTGTCCCAGATATGAATTTCAAGATGGTTTTAGGGCTTTCCAGGATATTTTCGATTCCTTATAGGAATGGATTATAAATTTCAAATAAATTTGATTCGTATTTTTTGTATTCAGCTCTTTTGTCTGCATTTTTCTTTTCATTTTAAGATTCGAGGTGGGCAACTTGAAAAAGTCTCTGTGTTTATTAACAGAAGACCACTCCTGAAGAAAGGAGTCTCCCAGATACATTTCAGCTTATTTTTGTACACACAACATTACTTATGCGGGGAGTCAGGGTTTTTTTAACTGGGGTTTTTCCTAGGCTTTCATGTCATACGACGAATTGTATGGCACCACGTCACCAATCTCTGTTAACACTACATGCTTTATTATTTGCTAACCAAAAAATTGTAAGCCAGAAGTTCGAAAGAATATATGTATATAAAAAAGGGTGACTATACTCAGTACGACCCTTATCATCTGGAGGATGATCTACCTGTAGGAGGTGCATTTCGAATATCTTTACCTGTTATATTGTGGTATAGGACTTTGCGATTACCGTGTCTCTTTATTTGTTGCTTTTTAGCTCTTGATAAGAATTCAATTGGTAGCTTCAAGCAGATTTATTTCTGACTGGAAAGAAATCTATGAAAATTGCTCCGTCCGAATATCCCTCAGGTTTCAGTCTTGTATTTTGTTGAAAATGCATAAATTAATTTCTAATTTCTTTATTAGAAGTGAGATAATCAATCCGATACTGATTCTTCAACGGTTTAAATTAATAATCCGTCAACTTCAGCAAACATTTTATTGCATTTAACATTTACTGGTAGTACTATTAATAACAGTGGTTTTGTTAAATATAAATAAATAAATATGAAACGTAAGATAGACAATCAAAACTAAAAATGAAATATTGCGGTGATATACAAAATAAAGGGAACAGGTCTGCAACCTACGGTTCAACCCGTAATCTTCCTTTCATAGACGATCAATTTTTTGAAATCTACAAAGTAAAAAATTCGAAAACCCTCAAGCCTTGATAAATCCTCGAAATTTTATCAAAGCGGATCATTTGAGCGTGTTGCTTAAAGAACATAGCTCTGGCCTTCAGCATTTTCTACGATAAAATTATCTTGATATTATCAAGGGTTAATACAAATGATCATTCAACACTATACTACATCGTCCAATGAAATCGCTCAATTTTTGAAAACGGACCAAAAGAAACAAACAGTATCTGAAAACACTCAACCTCACAGTGTTTTCACATTTAGAAATTTGTTTTTATCAAATGCCTAATTTGCATAGGAATATTAATACGTCCGGATAGCTTTGGCCGTTGGTGGAAGTAGCGGTCGTCATGGTTACGATAAACAAGCAGTTGGTAGCGATAACTTCAACAGCACATTTGGCAGTTCTGTCAGATTATTTTAGTATTTTACCATATAGTAGATAAAAATGAAACGTTTTGGGAATTGTAATATTACTTCAATTGAGGAAAGTGTGAAGAAAAGTGTGCCGCTTAATACAGTGAAGTCAAGATCCTACATTTGGAAACAATTTGAAGAATTCTGTGCTGCCCGGAAATACCTTGTAAATGAAAAAACAAGTTTGTCAGAGCTCAATAATATTATGCTGGACTGGGCTTTCAATATAAAGAAAAGAGATGGATCAGACTACGAGGAAAGTGTCGAAAAAACCTTGTGAAATAATACTGCCAAACAGCTGCAGGAAAAATTCTATTCCGAATGGGGCGTTAGGTTCGATCCATTCACAGATGTGGCTTTTAAAATGGCGCGGGATGCACGAAATGCCAAGAGGCGTACTTTGCAAGTGGACCCTGAAAAAAGAAAAGTTAGTGCCAAGGCGCTGTCTTTGGAGCAACACAAAAAGATGGTCAACTTATGTAATGAAGATAATCAAGACGGTTTGAACAGAAAATTTTATTTTATTGCTGCATTGGAGCTTGCTTGGCGCGGAGGAGTGGGTTCATGATGCCTAATTTCGCATTTCCAATTCGAAATTGAAAACGATAGTAATCCCACGGGCCGAATTGCCTACAATCCGATATTTTCTAAGACAAGACAAGGTGGTGCCCAAAAATGTGCGGAAACGAAATGGCTGACTCTCAATATTGAAGAAGATATTTGCCCGGTGAGGTTATATAAGCTATTTGTATCCAAAAGAAATGCAAACATAACAACTGAAAGACTATTCTTTACTCCACATATAAATTGGAAATATGGTTCATGGTTCAAAAACTCCCCCCCCAGTCGGTCCCAATACGATATCTAAATGTACTAGGGATGGGACATCATCATCGATGTTTTTCAAACATCGATGTTTGAGTGTCGATGTCGATGTTTTTACCATCGATGTTAACTGATTTTCAACATCGATGCTGACATCTGTTGCGGATAGAATATTAAACATCGGTTTCTTGATGTTTTATATATATTTATGGAAATTCAGCTATTGAATCATTTTTCAGTCAACTAGGTTTGTTTTTATACGGTTGATTTATTGATTTATATATTATTCAAAATCATGGATATGACTTGTCAAAAATTGTTGAAGAAAACAGCGTCGTACTCAGAATGAAATGTGCAATGAAAGTATGAGAAAATATACCGATTTTGATATCAAATGTTCAAAAAATAGTCCATTTTCTGTCTAACTGGAAATATTTGTGACCCTCCTTTGGTACAACCAAAAATATTCCACACTGCAAAAAATCTAATTTCATATCCTCATTGATATACAAACATGAGCATGATTCCATATTTTGTTGTCACCCTGTATAGACAGATGGGTGAAATTAGTCGTCACAGTTCTGGTTGACGTCAGGAGAAAGTTATATTATATATATATATATTATATATATTATAATATTATATATTATACCCCAATTTTGTGTTATGATAATTTTGGAATCGGTCGTTTACTATACAGGGTGTCAATTAATTACTCGTGCAAACTTTAAGGGGTTAAACTTTGAGTAATTTTAAAATAAAAAAGTTCATATGAACGACTTGATTTCTGAGATAGAGGGCGTCCAAAAATTAATCTCACTTGATTTTGTGCTTTCCAGTTTACACTAATTTGGTGATAGGGATATGTAATAAGGAGTATTTGGGACCTTTAATTTATTTCAGTGTCTAGTGTTCTATCCATTTATTGAATCAATTTTTATTTTATGCTTTTCCAAATTTATGTTATAGTTACCTATATATTTTTTCTAATATAAGAAATCTCAGTAGACATTGAAATTTTTTTTTGATATATTGGGAATTTATCGTTGAATCATTATGAATGATTGATATACCTAAGTATAATTAAAGTGTAAAAACATCAATGTTCACAAACATCGATGTTCACAAACATCGATGTTCAATTAGCGATGTTCAGTTAACATCGATGGTACAGTTCGATGTTATCATCGATGTTAAACATCGACGAAAATCTATCGATGTCCCATCCCTAAAATGGACAAAGAAATCGGCAAAACTCATTGGCATCAACACAACCAAGTCGAAGATAACCAACCACTCGCATCGAGCTACTGCTGTCAGCCAATTAGCCAAAGCAGGGATTGGCGAGGAACAGCTGATAAAGATAACAGGCCAGTGAAACCGCATCTCCAACTGGACCAACAACACACAAAAAAATAATCACAGCCATAAGGAATGAAAAAAATGTCCTTCAAGAAACAACATCAGTATCTACTTCATCATTCGAAAATAATGCTCGTAATGTGTATAATAATTGTACTATCAATAATTATTATTTTGAGAATAAAGATGAATAATTTGTTGTTATGCTTCTATCTGGTTATTTTTGAATAAAAAACAATTTTTTATTTCGTTTGATTTATATTGTTGAATAATCTTTTCAAATACCACACGAGATTTGAAATTTTTTTGAGAATACTCGCCTTCGGCTCGTGATATTTCAAGGATAACTTTGTTTCGTGAAATTTAAACGCATAATTCCCAAAAACAAGAGTGATCTCAAAAAATTCTCACCTCTAGTGGTATTACCCTTGAAAATTTTTTGACAGCTCCAAGAACCGATAAAATATCCTCTTTTTGTATCATATGAACAATTTAACCCAATCATGTCAACATAACATCGATAACAGACCATGTGGGATGTTCTCACGTTGCTATGGACAACTGTTATGGTAATACTGACGATAATATTAATGGAATTATAGAATCGAACATACCAAAAACCGTTTACAGTAAGAAACTGTATGGAAAGCATTTATTGACTTTTGCAACGATAGAAAGTATCAATTAGATGGAAATCGGACGGCGGAAGAATTGGCGTTGATTTTAAAGGATTGAGCTGTGAACATGAGGAGAAATGATGGTACAGAGTTCATGGAAAGTACGGTCAAAACCATGTGGAATATAACAAGTAAACTGTTGCAAGAAAAATATTATAAAGAAATGAAAGTTATTATTGACCCATTCAAAAGTGTTGTTTCCAACAAGCGCGAGATGTCCGTGATTCTATACGACGAAAACTGAAATCAGATCCAAGTAAGAGGAAACAAAGTTCGGCAGCATAAAGTTCTGTCGAAATAACGAATAAATCTATGGAATGAAAATACTACACAAAAATTCTATCACATAGCCACGGTAGAATTAGCTTGGCGAGTTGGGGAAGCTGCTGCTTGCTTGACTGAATTTTTGTATCGAATCAAACAACTATGGTTCTGTAACAAACCGAGTGGAATATAACCCTGTATTCAGCAAGACCAAGGTGTGTACTGGAAGCAAGTTTTTAATAGAAAACGATAACAGCAACGTTTGTCCTGTCCGATTATTAAAAAAATTGATGTCGAAAAGGGGCCCAAATATTGAAACCAACAGATTATTTGTCTGAATTCAAAATCGGACAAGATCGTCTGCCGAAGAAAAAAAACCAATTACTAATCATTCCAATAGATCGACCACGGTTAGTCGATTAGCCAAAGTTGGTGTACAAGAACAACAGCTTATAAAAATTACGGGTCACAACAATGCAACTGAATAAAACCCTACTTGAATATTGACGAAGAACATCCTAATCAAATTATTAACAGAATGCGTAGTAGAAATACATCTTCATCAGTTATAGAAACTAAAACGTCTGGATCTTCATTTAACTTTTCCAATTGTTCCTTTGTTAATAGCACCTTTAAATAAATTATTTTTCGTACTTCCGGGCCTAAAGTGACAACTTCACTCCCTTGTGACAGGTACTAAAGTGTCACATTTAATCCCTCCGGGATTAAATATTGACGAAACTCCCGGAACGATTAAATCACAAACAAACGAATTTAAGGGATATTTTATTGAAAAATACAATTAATTAGAATGGTAATTAACGTTAAAATTCAAATTAATATTGTGACAGTTCGTCATATTCACCAGTCTTTCCTGGGTTAATGCAGCAGGTAACAGACGAGTAACATATAGGTCCTTATCATATTGAACTGGTGTTTGTTTCGAAGATCCTGCGGAAACAGGAAGCGAGAATGAGGACTGTGGCATAACTATAGTGGAGGAATCCGCGACTTGACCAAATATTTTATCTGAAATTTTTTGTTTATTTTTAATAGACGATTCAATATATCCTCGGCCACGTTGGAGGATTTCCATCCTCCATGTCTCTTCAGCACGTCTATTGTTGTTCCCGAATCAGCTAACAAAGACGCAGATGTGCGTCTAAAACAATGTCCCGTATAAGACGTCGCATTTTCTAATTTCAAGAAAGCTGCTATTTGCCGTGAAAATGTACCAAACATGTTTTTTCCTACTACTCGCGTAGTACATTCTTTGTTGATGTATTGAACAAAAATTTTGAATGAGGTGTCCCTGTCTTTCGCAATGCCACATATTTTCGAAATATCGCCACAAAACTGATGGCACTGTTTTCTGAATTTTTGATCACAAAATTTCGGTCAATTTTATTTTTTGTGTTTCTAATCGCAATTAGGAAGGAATCGCCCAAATCTCTCACATCGTCGATTTCTAAATCAACCAACTCTTTTCCACGACAAGCTCCCGCAACGCCCAAAATAAGTGCAACCTACAAAAAAATTGATTTCTTAAAATTTCTGAATATAAACACATTTCCAAATTTACCTTAAGCATTAAATATTTATCATCCGGAGCCTCCCGTAAGAACTGATCTTCCTGCTCAAACGTGAGAATTCTTGACTTCTTTGGCTTAAATCCATCATTTCTTCTCTTCAAAAAAGCTAATAATTTTGGAAATTTACTTATATCAATATCTTCTCTAATGTTAATAACCGATTTCAGCATTGAGTAATGTGCCCAGAGAGTTGACGCACAAACCGCTTTTGATTTATCATTGAAGTAGACTAACAGCGCATTTTCAGTAGGTTGTCTCACATTTTTTAAGCGGCACCACTTTTTAAAAGCATCGTACTGCTGCTCGTATAGTTTTCTAGATTTCGGTGAAAACAATTCTTCACCTACTTCGGCTGCTCTTTTATCAATATCAGATACACCTTCTTCACTCATGATACCAATAATTATCAATAACAATGTTTCTTTACAATGATACTAGTAATGACAATGTTTCTAAATTATAATTGTCACAACGCAATGTTGCTATGGTAACTTATTTTAAAGACAGTTTATTAAATGAGTTGAAGAGAGAAAAAACTGATTGAAATTAATGAAATAATTAATAAAATCATACCGGAAGTACGAAATTCCCTCCCTGCGGTCGGGCCATAAACTTTACCTTCAGGATTAAATGTACTACTTCAGTCCCGCGGTATATAATATACTATTAGCTCTGTATTTTTTCTATGGTTAGCAAAAAATTTTCTATCCGAATAACCCTCACAAACCTCTGCCTACGGCGTCGGTCTGTTTCCAAGCAACAAGCTTTCGACAGATTTGTCATATAATATTTTCGAACAATTATCATTGTCCTTGGGTTACTACTGATAATTGTTCAGATTATCTTGAAACTAGCTGAACCGTTAATAAAAGCAGCATTCAAAATTGCTCAAATGGAACTGAAATTGATAAAACCAATTTTCAATAAACTGAAGGATTGAAAAAGTTCCTATGCTGATATACAGACTTACGAAATTTTTTTGCAGAAAGCGACACTTTCTTCAATATCTCCGAATCGATAAAGGTAATAAGTAAAGACAGACTAATTTCATTAAAATCAAACCGCATAGGAAACCCAACGTGTTTGCGTTCTATGTATTCGATCTAATTGTTTTCCTCGCGTGCCAGTTCGAAATTTCATCGAGATAACGTTTATTGCTTGTGGAAATGAAACAGGAATTAGGCGATGACAACACGTGAGGTGTAATCTTATGTCTGTTCGATGTTCATTGTGCCACATATTATTAATTGTGACATCTTCAATCGCTAGCAAGACGGAGAAACTCGACACATTATTTTTGATGATTGCAGGGTGATGAAGAAAGTCCGGACACAGTTGAGTTTATACACATCTTCTGTCGTTGTCTTCAAGGTACAATTGGATTTTATAAAAGCTGGTGATTCCAGAAAATTTTTCAACTTTCATAAAAAAAATTTGCGCACGAAGCACTTCCAAGCAAATGGTCGCCTGTTTTTCGAAAAAACTGGACATGTTGCAATCATACCACTAGCAACAACGTAGAACAGTCATTTTTCAGTGGTATACAACCATTTGTTTGCCAGTTGTCTTCCAGAAATCATAAAAAACCAACCGCTGAAGACGGATCGCCCTTCATCACGACAATGGGAGATTTCACACATCGGCTCGAACAACTGCGTTTTTGAGCAACCAAAACATCGATTTGATGAGTCATCCGCCGTATAGTCCTGACTCGGCCCGTATGAATTCTTTTTATTAACAAATAAAATGAGATGCAAACCTTATTCGACACCGGAAGAATGCATGTTTTGGAGATACCTCAATCAGAGTGGCAAAAGCGCATCCACAATTGGTTCAAACGCATGCAAAAGTGTATAGATCTTAATGCGGAATTTATATTGGTGTTTTTATCCATATAATCAAATAATGAAACCATTTTTTCAGGAATTTGGACCTTCAATGTTTTTCGTTAAATTTATTTAAATCATCACCGACGTTTCGGATCAACTCGATCCTTTTTCAAGGCTCAATTTTCTACAATTTAACAAACATTTTTGGAAGATAAATCATTTTAAAAAACCAACTTAAAAGTATAAGAAATTTTTTTTTTTTTCATAACCTAACTTCTTGTAAAACGTATTTCGTAAAGAAAATTTCTTATACTTTTTAAGTTGGATTTTTAAAATGATTTATTTTCCAAAAATGTTTGTTAAATTGTAGTAAATTGAGCCTTGAAAAAGGATCGAGTTGATCCGAAACGTCGGTGATGATTTAAATAAATTTAACGAAAAACATTGAAGGTCCAAATTCCTGAAAAAATGGTTTCATTAATGGGGAATATTTTGAAAAACAGTAAAGCCATTGTCGATGATTATTATTTGTTTTTGCTCTCTTTTACATTCTGTTACGCAATGTTCCAGAGCCTTCTTAACAAGCACGCAAAGGCTGCTGACCTTAAATCAGTGTTTCTTTACATTTCATATAACAACAAGAAGCCATTTTTTGAATATCTGTTTAAGGAATACGAAAATAGAAAAAATAGTTATTTTCCTAACAAGTGCGGAAAGTGATATTTTACCGCACGAAACTGCCGTTACCCGAACGACGCGAAGCGGAGTTCGGGTAAGCAGTTGAGTGCGGGAAAAACACTTTCCGCACGAGTTAGGAACAATATTTTTTCTACAAGCGCTTATACGAGATCGATTTCAACACACAGATCAAATGTGAATTGATCATTCTAAATACACATGAATGACAAAAGTCTCTGACAAGTCGTTACCATTGTACTCTCATCGTTGACGTTCGGTCCATAGAAACTACAAGCCTATGAAATAAATTTAAACTGTAATAATATTCATAAATTCTTTATTAATTGAAAAGAAAACTAGACTAACAGCACATAAAAATGAATGTTGACAAGGAATCTATGTACATTCTGTTTCTTCCCATTATTATCAATATATTCATTAGAAATATTCAATTATTAGTTATATTTATTGTAAACGTGCAGTTGGTCGCGTTATGCAAATTTATAGCAGAAGCCATCATTGGTCAAAGTAAGCTGCTCCTTGGAAGATAATGATTCTGTATTACAGTTTGAAGAGGAAGAAGGATAACGTTGAATATTTGCCATCATATTGTTCGAAGGCTCTTTGGAAGGTAATGATTCTGTATTACAGTTTGAAGAGGAAGAACCATTCAAATTAAGAATTTTAGTGGACATTTTTTCCAAGCATCCCTCAGCAACAGCAGTTGACTTCCATCCTCCTAAACGTTTAATATTGGTGATACCTTCTCCACAATTGGCTAGGAAAGTAGCCGAGGAGCGCCTAAAACTGTGTCCTGTGTATAATTCCGGATTTTGTAGGCGTAAGTAAGCTGCAATTTCGGACGGTATTTTTCCTATTGTATTGATTCCGACAGGTTGAATCTTACATTTTCCCCGATTATACTTTATGAAAATTCGGCGATGAGGTATTTCCTTTGGACGTATTTTCATATATTTTCTGTATATGTTCAGAAAATATCCATTATTGGTGTCTTGGGATATAACAAACGATCTTGGTGAATGATTTTTGGAGTCCTTACTATTGACGATGATCAAGTCTCCTTTATCATCTATATCGTCGATGGTGAGTTTTGTAAGTTCCTCTCGTCTGCAGGCACCAGCTAATCCAAAAATTGTTACCAACTTCATCATCAAGTAAATTTCATCAGATGCCTCACTCATGAATTTTGTTATTTCCTCTTCATTAAAAGTTTTGGCCTTTTTTGGACGAAATCCTATATTCTGTCGTTTAATGAAGGCAGTTAATTTATGGAATTTTCCAATATCCAAATCCTATTTCAGTTTACAAACACTCTTTATCATCGAATATCGGGACCATAATGCGTTTGGTCTCCAAATTTTGGACATTTCCAAAAAATACGCCGAAAACACTTCCTCCTTCCTCGGTTGAACCTTTTTGGAAGTACACCAATCAATGAATTCTGAATATTACTTCTCATATTTCATCGACTTGGCCGATAACAAATTTAAACTCGCTTCATAAGAAGCTGCTAATATTTCTTCGGGCAGGCCATCATCAGATCCCGATGTATCCATTTTACCGGAGCGTACTGATTGAATTCGAGTTGATATTATTTATATTTAAACACAATTTCATAATATAATGACAATGTATTACTTCTTATTCACATGCCGTTTCCATAGTAACGTCGTCGGTGGCATCGAGATATATCATTATTCAGTTAATTCTTTAGAAAAAGCGTGCGAGAAAAACCCTTGCTAATCCATTATCACACGCATTTGCGTGCGGTAATGGAATAGCAGGGGTTTTTCCCACACTGTTTGGCAATGTGACTCTTTACGAATTGAAATACGTGCGGGAAAGAGAATGGAAGTGCACGCTTGTAGAAAAATATAATTTTGGAATAGTTATATTCATATATCGCAAAGTAACGCCAGATCCAATTTTTATGTTTGTTCATTCATGATAAAAATCTTGAAAGCTTGATGTGAAATTCAGAATATATTTTTTTCTCATATTTTTTTAAAGATTATTTGGACACTGTGTAAAGATGTTATTCTTACATGTCGTTAGTGCGTGAATAATCGATTTAAAAAAATAATTGGTCCCTTTATGTATATTTTAGGACTTGTTCATTAACTTAACGATTTGATATGCGTCAACAATATAAATTGGAATAACTTCTGTATTCATAGTATGACACCATATAATGAAGTCCTCATGATAGGCATTTCCCACGGTGTGTCATCCATCAGCACATATAAAGAATCCAATCTCATACTAAGGCATATCTCAAAATTAAAGAGACGAAACGCTATTGATGAATATTAGTAGGTCGAGCATATAATACTCCAAGGATCATATAGGAAAACTCAAGCCAGGAAAAATTGTTTTCGACGATGAAAAAAAAAACATTTTCAAAAAACCCAGAAAAATATGTGAAAATGTTTCATAAGACGATTGGTTAAGAAATACGTGGCAAATTTGGTCAGTTTCGACAAAAAACAAAATTGAGTTGACATCGCTCCGTGACGACCAAAATTCCAGAGAGTCGTTACTGGCGACGAAAAGTGGGTTTATGGTTTCGACGTGGAAACTTAAGCTCGAGTAAGTGGAGGCTGTCGTATATGAGCCAAGACCAAAGTAAGTCGCCAAGATCAGTCGAACGTCACAGTTTTCTTTGATGGCTATAGGGTAGTACGATCGGTAACTAATTAACCTGCAATTTGAGTGAATTTAAATTGCCCGGATTTTGGAACAAAAATTGGCTTTTCCACTATGATAACGACCTTGCTCAAAAACCATACACTAATTGTGTAGTGAAGAGGCCAACAAGATGAAAAAAATTAGTTCTTATGAGTGCTTCGAAGAGTGGGAACACGTTGTAGCAAGTGTATTAAATCTGAGGGGGGATACTCAGTTAATCTGAAGTGTTCTGAATAAGTAGAAACCTTTGAAAAAATACAGGATTCGCTATAAATTTTGGAGTTATGTCAGCTAGAAGAATACTTTATTCTGGGGTATGTTTAATTCTTTTCTTACCAAGTATGAATGGATTATCGTATATTGTACTGACAGAGAAAATATTGATATTATTTTGAAATTCCTCATGACGCTACAAATGAATCGTATGATGTCTTCAGAGAAGACAACGATTGGAAAAGGTCAATTATGATAATTATTGTTTGAGCTCTGATATATTATTACTTGTGAATGATGATCTCATAGATCAATAATTGTTTATACCCGGTAAGCCGTTAATCGGTATGAATTTGATCAATATTACTGAATGTTTATAACGTTCCAATTCATCACATTTTCTAGTGAAATATGATTAAGCTTCTTGATTTATTGGAAGACAAACAAATGGTTGTCTACCACTCAGAACTGACTGCTCTGCGTTCTTTTAGTGGTACGATTGCGACATGTTCAGTTTTTCCGAAAAAACAGGCGATCATTTTCTTGGAAGTGCTTCGTGCGCGAGCAACTTTTGTTGGATTTGGCTCATCTTGAAACACCCATACAGTCGACTGCTGTTTACTTCGGGCTCAATCGCGTAAATCCACGATTCATTAACTGTCAGGATGTCATAGTCGTGCTTTGAAGCACAACGATCGTATTTTTGGAGCATTTCTTTCGACCAATCGACACGAATCTTATTTTGAATTAAGTTCATCGATGCACTGTTGTTGAGAAAATCCACGTCGAAAATTGTAAAAAATAATCGCACGAAAATGTTCACGAGTTAATTCCATTTTGTGGGCGAGATGAATCTTTTGAGTTACTCTAAACAACGCAAATAGCGCTCGTATGTCTAAAGGTTTTGACTACGTTTAACCTCAAAAATGTCAAGCTTTACGATAGAGCTGTCAGTTGGCAAACATTCCTATTGTAACTTTCAAAAGAAAAAGCTACATTGAAATGAATTGGGGTTATTTTCATCTTATGAAATCTATCATTTTTAAATGAATTTTGGCGAGAGGAAACGACCTACGTTTGGGCAAATTCAGAAACACTTTCAGGTGAACAAAAAGTGCTGAAATATTCAAATCCGTCGAACTGAATTCCTGTTGTAATTCTCTCCATAAATTTCAGATTCATATCATTCTACGTCCCCCCTGAACCCGTCTCCAGTTCCAGTTATTTCCGAATTGCTTCGAGAGCAAACAATGTTGAATTGAACTAATCCACCCCTTTGTCTTCGATTAATACAATGTAAACACAATATTAATAATCCGCGAATAAACAAGACCAAAAAGAAATATTTGATTATTGCTTTCGAAACAATATTCTGCAGTATGATATCTTCATCGGAAAAGATTATTGTAATTCCGCTTCGCGTAGTTTTTTTTTTCACAATAGGAAAGAGCTCTCTATTTGTCCATACGTTAAAACGTGATAGGAAACTTTGTACTACGAAAATCCTTTGTATTGTGATTGTGATTAGGGTATACAGTGTATCCTTCCATTTGTTTGACTAGGAAACATCTCTGTTGGTTCTGTGTAAATTGGTGGGATGTGGACCTATTGTTTATCTTGGAAAAAAAGGATAACTAAAGCTGCTAACTGGGGAATAGTTGGAATTTGTAAAATTTGAAAAGGATCAACATGTCAATTGTCAATATTAAACCCATGTAGAGATTTTAACGCACTATTCAAATTCTATAATCTGTCAATTTTCGTATCAGTCACACCACCTGCGAAAATAAAATACAACTAGGAGGTATAATCTGAATTTTTCATTGCATTCCAATAAATTTCTCTTAATTCTTGACTGAACTAGAGAAAATATCGTCTAATACACGTTGCAGAAGGCAATTCCAACACGAATGCATTTTCGCATTCGTGTTGGAATCGGTGCCCATTCTGCAACTTGTTGAATGATTGTTTGGGCTATTACCATCATCTATTGTGGATGTAATGATTTCCGACGTTTCGATAGACATCTTCTATCTTTATCAAGGAGAAAAGTAAGAAACTTTTTGAGAATTATCAATTTTCAAAAAGTCAATATGACAGAAGTCATGAAAGAAAAATGAACGATGTTATATACTCATCTGTGATATGATGATCTTTTTAAGTTGGATCGAACTATCGGCGTCCAAACTTCTGGCAGATCTATAGATGGAGCACTTATGGAATCAGGTGTTATTTTCATAAATGCTGCTTCTTTGATTTTTCTTCTTGCAAGTTTTTCTTCTTTGGATATTATTGATGCTTCATCCCATTTTATACGATGATTCTCATCTACAGCATGTTGGACCAACCTGGATTTGTCGCTGTCTAGTACTCGTAGAAGCTTCTGATGTTCTTTTATTCGTACATTCAGAGGGCGTTTAGTTTCTCCGATGTAAGATCTTCCGCACTCGCAAGGTAATTCATATATGCAGTTCTTTGTCCTTTGTGTCTCATTATGAGGCTTAACTTTTGTAAGTTTAGCTCTGATAGTGTCTTGAGTTTTGAATGCAGTCGTTATGTTGTATCTATTTCCAATTCTTCTCATTTTCTCCGACAAACCTTTTACATAAGGAATTACGGTTTTAATGGTCTGATTTATATCTGTTGGTTCTGGTTGACTTTCTCTTGTTCGTCTAGCTTTTTCTAATATCTTTTTGGGGTAGCCATTGCTTCTAAGAGTTTTCGAGATGTTATTTATTTCTTCATTTTGGTCTTCTTCAGTGCAACAAATATTTATTGCTCTATCAAATAAACATTTTGCTACTCCCAATTTAGTGTTTAGTTGGTGGTTTGAATCAAAATGTAGATATTGTCCTGTGTTCGTTGGCTTTTTATACACAGTGGTTCTTGGGATTCCATTTTGTTTATGTACGAGTACATCTAAGAATGGAAATTGTCTGTCTTTCTCGATTTCAATTGTGAATTTAATTGATTCCTCTTGATTGTTTAGATATTGAAGGAATTCATCTATAGTGTCTCTTCCATGTTGCCAAATAATGAAAGTATCATCTACATATCTTTTCCACAGTTTGGGTTTAAGTGCATATTTTTCTAATGCCTTCTGTTCGAAAATTTCCATATATAAATCAGCTAAAATTGGTGATAGTGGTGAACCCATGGCCATTCCAAATTCTTGTTGATAAAAGATGTCTTCAAATTGGAAATATGTTGTTTCAATACAAATAGAAAGCATTTCCATAATTGCATTCACGCTTAGTGTAGTTCTTTCACTAAGGGTTTGATCTTCTTCAAGCTTTTTCCTAACTATGATAACTGTTTTATCAGAGGGCATTAAAAGATCTTAACTCGGATAGTTCCATAAAGATACTTCCAGCAGACAAAGGAAACGCCACTGTAATTATAGATCTTGGCTCTTATAATCAAAAAATCAATGAATTATTAGAAGCAGGAAAATACAAAAAACTAAAAAAGGACCCTACCACCACAGTTGAAAACAAGGTTTACGAAATCCTTTATAAATATCGAAATGAATTTCCAGATCAATTCATTAGATCAAGACTTACACCTCACTTCAGTAAACCACCACATTTATATGGTCTACCAAAAATACACAAAGCAAATATTCCTCTAAGACCAATTGTGAGTTCAAGAAATTCAGCATGCCACCAATTGGCTAAATTTCTGCTTAAAATTATATCACCATTAAAAAGTGATTCAAAATCGATGATAATAAACACGAAACACTTCATAGAAATAATGAAACATCAAGAAATCATGGAAGAAGACGTTATGGTCAGCTTCGACATTACCAGTTTGTTCACTAATATTCCAACAGATAAAACACTTATCATAGTTAGGAAAAAGCTTGAAGAAGATCAAACCCTTAGTGAAAGAACTACACTAAGCGTGAATGCAATTATGGAAATGCTTTCTATTTGTATTGAAACAACATATTTCCAATTTGAAGACATCTTTTATCAACAAGAATTTGGAATGGCCATGGGTTCACCACTATCACCAATTTTAGCTGATTTATATATTGTTACAACTTGGTTGTAATAAAACTACTTTTGTGAGCAAAACCTTTATTCTCTCGGTACTCCGAGGTTTTCGCTACAGAGCTTCGGAACATAATAATGAAAACTCGTTCCCTTTCTACACATATCGACTAATTCGTCAGCGGTTATTCTCGCTTCCATAAGATTGATAAATCACCGACCAATATTTGAAAAATAGGCATAAATATAATAAATGTCAATAAGGATATCAACTTCAACGACGAATTCGTCAGCGGTTATTCACGCTTACATAAGACTGGTAAATCACCGACCAATATTTGAGAAACACACATAAATACAATAAATGTCAAAAATAATATCAACTTCAATCCTTGGCGGCTCATTAGCCTTGTAAATATCCAATATCCCATAATAACTATAACAATATGGAAATTTTCGAACAGAAGGCATTAGAAAAATATGCACTTAAACCCAAACTGTGGAAAAGATATGTAGATGATACTTTCATTATTTGGCAACATGGAAGAGACACTATAGATTAATTCCTTCAATATCTAAACAATCAAGAGGAATCAATTAAATTCACAATTGAAATCGAGAAAGACAGACAATTTCCATTCTTAGATGTACTCGTACATAAACAAAATGGAATCCCAAACAATCATTCAACACGAGCTCCATCATCAACAATATCTCGTCATCAATTCTGCAACTTGTTTTAGAATATACTATTATACAACAAGTGAGTTAAATGTTTATTCATGAGAAGAAAGTTCAACCCACGAGCCCGTAGGGCGAATGGGTTAATTTCTTCGAGTGAATAGGCATTTTTATGTCACGTATATCACGTCGTATACAAAATTTTATCGCATTTTGATGAAATTTCAGACAATGAATTCTTTTTAGAGGAAATATTAGGTATAATTCAAATTCATAACGAGATTTCCCTTCGATCTATAGTTGCTAGGGCACTATGTAATTAATTTTTTGCAAGTGTCAATGAAAATTACAGAACCGTCAAAGAATGTTTATATCGAAAAAATGTTGAGCGGTGACGACGAGGTTGTAATTCCTGAGTGCATTATACAAGAAATAAATGAGGCAGCAGAAGCAGTAATTCCATTAAAATCAAAAATATTGTACGAAAAGCAATATACGGCACTTTGTGCCTGGAGAAATGATAAAAAAGCCTGAGGTGTCAACGAAAAAATAATTTTGGCGTAGCAAAGAAGTTGAAGGTATTCACAAGAGAGGAGTTTGAATACTTTTCAGATGCCGCTCCTGATGAGCATTATTTATTGATAAAGGTAGTTTTTATTATGGGTGTTGCTGGAGGGTGTAGAATCGGCGAGCTGGTGACTATGACCGTAGATGACGTGAAAGATCGGGGCAACGTATTGGTTATTCAGATTTCAGATACGAAAACTTAACTTAACTGTGGTCAATGGTACTAATAAGGTTGCTTCACTCGTTATATTCCGCAAGTATAGTAGGAACTTGAGGCCTAGCAAAGTTGATCACGAACGACTATTTATAAATTATAAAAATGAAAAATGTACCTTGGGCCTTTCTGATGCTGAACAATATACTCAGGGCTCAGTTTCAGGAGTTCTTCTGCAACCATACTCGCATATTCTGGGGCAGATTTGACAGTTTTGAAAAGACATGGTGGATGGCGCTCAAGTTCTGTTGCAGAAGGATATATTGAAGATTCAATACAAAACAATAGTATATTGTTTACCGGGTAAGAAAAGCTTAACATTCCTGGACGACTGTGAAGATCGCTAAGTCGAAGCGCAAGCCGAGACTTAGCAAACACAGAGTCCAGGAATGTGGCTTTTCCTACGAGGTAAACATACTATTTTGCCGCAAATCGTTTAAAATTCGACAGATATTGATTGATTTAAAGAAAAGGACGATAATTTTATTCCCAAATAAATGGTGCTTTGAAATTCCTAATAAAATTACTTGGGTTACTATGGAAACGTATTGAGGTTGAATTGTCAAACTTGACGCTTATAAATATAATTGCTGGTGTTCTCGAAAGTAAAATGATAAATGATGATGAAATTTCCATTCCTGGGGCTCCTCCAGAGCTGGTTGAGGCAGTGAATACTGCTTCATTAGAATTATTGCCAAAGAAATCAAGAGAAAAGTACGGAAATGCATACAGACGTTTTATGGATTATCGCATGAGTAAAAATACGAGTTCTTTCTCAGAAAATGTTGTAATGGCATACTTCCTAGACCTTTGTTTAGAGATGAATACTTCAACATTATGGGCCAATTCAATTCAATTCAATGCTGAAGTCAACCCTTGCACTTAAACACAATGTAGATATATCTACATACTCAAAACTTCGTTCTTTATTGAAACGGCAAGCTCAAGGTTATAGGGCAAAGAAATCTAAGATTTTAACGAAGGAAGAAATTGAAAAATTTATCCAGGAAGCTCCAGATAAAGAAAATTTAATGATTAAGGTAAGTTACAAGTTCTTAATTTCTATTTAGATTATAGCTTTATTTATTTTTTAGGTGGCTGTAATATTTGGTATTTCTGGGGCCTGTAGAATGGATGAGTTAGTCCGAATGACTGTACACGATATAGAAGACTTAGAATCTAAGCTTTTAATCAGCATACCTGATTCGAAAACCAACAAACCAAGATCATTTGTAATTAATCAGATCTACTTGAATGTTTATGGAAAGTACGTTTCGTTAAGACCAGAAAATATGAACAGTGACCGATTTTTCTTTAAATATCAAAGCGGAAAGGGTTGTAGACAAGTGGTAGGAATTCATCAATTTAGAAAAATGCCCAAAATAGTTGCTACTTATTTGAACTTGGTAAATCCGACAGAATATACTGGTCACTGCTTTCGTCGGTCTTCTGCAACAATATTGGTTGACTCTGGTGCCGACATAACTAGTTTAAAGAGGCATGGCGGATGGAAGTCATCAAACGTTGCTGAAGGATATATCGAAGAATCGCTTAACAATAAGGTTGAGGCACCCTGCATGTTGTCCAAAATGTTTCTCATAGTTCTAAGAGTGTTCCTCCAATGTTCAATAATTGTACTAACTGTCAAATTACTGTAAATATAACAAATTGATCTTAAAAATGTATTCAGCAATGACTTGATGTTTTCAAAATATAAATGAATTCCTTATAAGCAATGTGTTTTCTATCATTTATGTAGAACACTAACAAATGTACGGAAATATCATTTCCTTACAGTAAGGAAATGACATTTCCTTACAGTAAGGAAGTCCTGACTTTTTCTTCAAGAAATTTTGACAGGAATGTCAAAATTTTCTGGCGATTTGTGGAAAAATAAATATTTCAGAACATATACTTGGTGGGGTCACAAAAACCTGATGCAGAAATGGATATTCCAGCAGGGCCTGACACATGTGCTATAACAACTGAGCGTGTTTCCTTTGGAGGAGGTGCAGGTTTCCAGTTCAATTTTCAAAATCTTAATAATTGTAATTTTTACTTTAATGTTAAAAATGACTGTTAATGTAGAATTTCTGATAAATTTTGAGAAACATACTTTAAAATGAGTGTTATGTGCATTGTGTGTGGAATGAATAATTTCCAGAAAGTGAGTAGTGAACATTTTATTCCACAAGTGAATTAAAAAAAAAATTAATTCACTCAGTGGATAAACGTCAACTTACCCTTGTTACCATGGATTGAATATTGTCGTCTTTAAACGTCGAAATGGGATAAAAAGAATATAAGAGGAAAATCAAGAAAGGAGCATTCATTAAAATCTCTGATCCCATAAGTGCCTTCAACAATACAGTTACCAGAGTCAATTGTTGGGTGTCAATGTTTCGATCAAACTTGAAGATTTCAGATATAAGTGATATAACATATGTAAATCAGGGATTTCTATAAAAAAATTCAACTGAAAACACCAAATTCTGATTTTTCCCACAGCAGATTGTCCTTGAGATGTCTTCCGAAACTAATAAAAAGAAAATCAGTGAATAAAATTCAAACGAGTGCACTGTAATTTCCTTTAGGATTCGCTTATTTCAATAGTTGTTTATATTGAGATACTTTGTAGCAATAAATACAAATCTAAAGCAAGCCCCTAATACTAAGGCTGACAAGTGAATAGAGAATCGAAAATGTCAAAACTCACCTGATATGAACACGTGTTATTACGACTTAGTTTGTTCTCCGAGGAAGCTATTTATTGAATCGTCACTGGTTGCTATGTTGCTGATCTTAATGGTCAGATAAGTAGTGCTCGTTGAAAAAATTACCCAGAGACTTCTATGTACCCTAAGTAGAGGGGAGCCCATAGATAGTTGTTCTAATTCTTCATTACCAGGTTGACTTGGCAATGCGCAAGTTAGCAAGAACATTGTTAGAACATAGGCCTGAATCATTAAGACTATTCCGCGTACTGTATAGTTACATCATAGTCGACGTAATAAAACAAAGAAGAAAATGAAAGAAAGAAAATATATACATATATACAAATAAGAACAGAACAATCAGTGTGAATCACTAATCAAAAGAAAAGCCGTAAATAGTGTACAATTGTCGGAATATTGCTTACTAAATTTAAGTAGCTCATACAAGAAAAAAGTTGACATGAAAACGTGAATATTCGGATGACTTCATAGCATTAGACTGGATATTTTGAAAACAGCATAATTAGGTGATAGCGTAATGAAATTAGTATTTAAAATTCAAATTATTTTAAAATTTATAGGTGTTCCAAACCCAGAACTGACAAGTTGAACGGCCTCTGAAGTAATTTATCTCGGTTTTATCAATGTAAATGAATTAAAGACCAGCGTAAGAGGTGATTCATGTACAAGAGTTGCCTATTATATTTCAGGATTGGACAAGTCTAGTGTTTCAATCTGCCAATTGACAACTCTAACGTAAAGCTTAACATTTTTGAAGTTATACGTACTCAGAACGTTTTGACATAAGGGCGCTATATGTGTTGTTTACAGTAATTTAAAAGATTCATCTCGCCCAAAAAATGTAATCAAATCGTGAACATTTTCGTGCGTTTATTTTTTACAACTTTCGACGAGGGTTTACTTAACAACAGTGCTGATGAACTTGATTCAATTTTTGACGATGAAATCAAAGACCAGTGTTTATCAGTGGTATGGCGAATTCAACCGAGGTAGTAGTTCACTCCAAGACGAATTTCGTGAAAGTCATCCAAAATCAGTTGTTATTACGAAAATCATTGATGCTGTGCGCCAACTGATATTGTAATATCGTCATGTGACATATAGTGCGATCGAGACAACCTTAGGCATTAGTGGGGCCAGCATATATTCAGTATTTGACCGTCGAAGAATTTGATCGTTCATAATATATAAACGATTCTGTGAAATATTATCTGCATTTACACCTACCCATACTTCATAAAAGAATATGTTATAAAACCCACAAGAGCAGTAGAGATAAGGCGAACTTCAACAATGAATCACATCGTTGGTCATGTGACATTCATCTCTTTTAACACTATAAAAACATACCTCGAATTCAAGGTTTGGCGCCTCTTGATAAATAAACAAACACAATAACACCAAAATCCAAACGATGACGTTACCCGGACGTCAAAACGTGAAACAGCTTATAGATATTCAAGTAATTTTATTTGTAATGTGAAATCCTGTCCTTATCTGTCTTCAAGTTTCCTGATGCCTATGTCACAGTCTATATCGTTCGCATATCCTTCCTAGAATGGCTAGGCTTCGCTTTACTATAGTAACGGGTTGATTAAACTAATTATGGGAATTAAACATTCTCATCTCGGCTATGGACTAATGACATGTTCTGAGATGCTGTTCTGATTAGGTGTTTGAATTCTCGGAAAGACAGAAGGATGTGAGATGAACTGGAAATTTTATTGGCGCCGAGGATTACTACAGGATCAATTGAACATTTTGATCAAAAATCCTCAGAAAAATTCGATTTGTTTTTGGGAATCAGAGAAGAACATAGTAGTCTAAGATTCGAACCTAAATCGATCTTCACCGAGCTGATAATAGAATGAAAATTATTTTATAATGAATTTATTATATTAGGAAATATATTAAAAATGAGTTGTGTAAAAAAATCCTGGACAAAATATTTTAAATTATTAAAAAAAAAAATATTTTTCATTAAATTTTGCAATATAAAGATATTAGCAAAATTTTATACTAGACTTAAAGTATAAAACATATAGAATGTGCAGACGAAGAGTTGTCTATAATTTACCTGGACTAACTACTAGGCTGCCAGGTATAAACAGGTATGTCAATGACAATTACTTTCACCTGTTATGATAATTGAACATTCTACATGTTTTATACTTTAAGTCTGGTAAAAGGTGTATCTGATAATTTCCAAAATTATTAGCTTTTTTGAAGAGAAGAAATGAGGGATTTAGGCCAAAGAAGTCAAGAATTCTCACGTCTGAGCAGGTAGATCAGTTCTTACGGGAGGCTCCGGATGATAAATATTTAATGCTTAAGGTAAATTTGGAAATGTGTTTATATTCAGAAATTTTAAGAAATCAATTTTTTTGTAGGTTGCACTTATTTTGGGCGTTGCGGGAGCTTGTCGTGGAAAAGAGTTGGTTGATTTAGAAATCGACGATGTGAGAGATTTGGGCGATGCCTTCCTAATTGCGATTAGAAACACCAAAAATAAAATTGACCGAAATTTTGTGATCAAAAATTTAGAAAACAGTGCCATCAGTTTTGAGGCGATATTTCGAAAGTATGTGGCATTGCGAAAGACAGGGACACCTCATTCAAAATTTTTTGTTCAATACATCAACAAAGAATGTACTACGCAAGTAGTAGGAAAAAACATGTTTGGTACATTTCCACGGCAAATAGCAGCTTTCTTGAAATTAGAAAATGCGACGTCTTATACGGGACATTGTTTTAGACGCACATCTGCATCTTTGTTAGCTGATTCGGGAGCAACAATAGACATGCTGAAGAGACATGGAGGATGGAAATCCTCCACCGTGGCCGAGGGATATATTGAATCGTCTATTAAAAATAAACAAAAAAATTCAGATAAAATATTTGGTCAAGTCGCCGATTCGTCCACTATAGTTATGCCACAGTCCTCATTCTCGCTTCCAGTTTCCGCAGGATCTTCGAAACAAACACCAGTTCAATATGATAGATAGATAATTTATTAATCCTTCTAGACAATACTAAAGTTGTATAGGACAAGTCAATCAGCTATAAATACTCTATATAATATCAGTACACTAAAATATATATGAAAGAAAAATATACAATATATAAAGATAAATATATACACAAAGATGAGAACATTCACAAACATAAATCCAAGCATACAGATGTAGACATTTTTATTATATTAATATTGCAAAATTTAATGATGAATCATTTTTTTTAAAATAGTTAAAAATATTTTGTCCAGGATTTTTAGTATATTTAATTTATTTTAAAATAAGTTTTATTTTTTTCAGCCTGGTGAAGGTCGATTTAAGTTAGGATCTTCTACTATAGTGATATACCTATTGGCAAGAATACAAATTATGCTCTATTCCAATATGCTCCTCATTTCTTTTCCGATTTATCGAAATGTAACGAGAAGAGAATGTATGCATACAACTATTCATTTAGATGTAAACAATTTAGAAAGCACTGACGCTAGGTCAGATTGCTTTTGCGCTCTTGTTGAGCTACTGGCGAGTAAATATTCAAACCACAACAAATCTATAAGCACTTTGATCAGATTAACAATAGTCTTTTCCTGTACTATGGGACAATGTGATGCAAATATGAGTGCCTTATGAATGAACAAACTTATATCTCAAATTAAAGATAACTACTCATAATTTTCCCCAAATTTTGTTCGAAGCTATAATTCCCTTCCCCTAAAAACTTACGACAGTGCTTTTCTGAATTTTGACAACGTATATTATTTCAGCCACCGAGATTGAATTCTATCTCTATGATTTCCCGTTATGAAAAATTTTGATTAATATTACGCCAATTGACACTGATTAATGAGCCCGGCATTTGTCAATCGAATATCGATCTGTGATGGCCATCGTTCAGAGAAAATCACCGGGACTTCATGTAATTTCTCTTCTCTCGTAAGTAAATGAAAAAAATGATCATATCTTTAGATGGAAAAAAGTTACGTCAATGAAATTCGAGGACGAATAAGATATCGATCACCTCAATATATTCACGAATTTTTATTGAAATCCGAAAAATGTCTTATGAGATATTGAGTCTTAAAAAACATTTTTTGGAAATTTTTTTAAATTTTCTAGCGCGACGATTTCTGAGAAATTTTGCGAGCCGTTTTGTTTCAGCCTCCCTCAACGATATTTCAAGTATCAACTTGATCGTATGGATATTCTAGTAGTTATTGAGGAAGCAACATTTCAGATGCTCATAACTACTGAACCATCCGTCGGATTTGGTCCACTAACGAACTTGACCAAGATATTTGGACAGTTGACCCATTCTGAAAATATGAAAACTGTAGCTCATCTCGTTTGGATGCTAGAGAGGATACGGCCGACCGGACAGACTCAACTTTCCCCACGGATTCTTCATCATTGAGACCATTTTCGGCTCGATATTCGGAAATTATAGACATTTAGTCAAAATGATAGGCAATCTGTTCGGTTGAACAAGAGCGCCAAAAACTGAACTTATCGAAAGGAACGCAAATAGGTGGTATTATTCATCATTGACCACGTAAATGCTGAGGCAATTGGTGAAAATTCAACTGGATCGCAATCATTATCTTTACGATTCTAGCTGGAAGCTATTTTGAAATGGTAATTTTTTTTCATGATAACAATTCCTGGTTAGTTCAAGGTCAACACAAGCAGTTAAACTAGACGAATAATTATTATTACGATAACATGTGGGCTGTTTAGGATTAAAAAATGACTCTCGTTTCATATAACAATCAATAAAATGACATGTGCCTGGAGAAGAATTAGTCATAGATGATATTGTACTGTACAGAGGAAATGTTATTTAATATCCTGAGAAATCTATATTTGAAGAAAAATAGTAAAAGCAGAATCAGCAAACTGTTTGTTGGAAATGTGTGATCATCTTATCCAGTGGCGTGCTAGATTATTCAGAAACGTCAGATTAAAAAAAGAAATATTAATCATCAAAAATCGCTCTATTATTTTTCAAAATATTCCCCATTGAGATCTATACAGTTTTGCATGCGTTTGAACCAATTATCGAAACACTTTTTCCACTCTGATACATGTATCTCCAAAACATGCATTCTGAACACATTAACCGCTGCTTCAAGTATCGAAAAACGTTAATTTTTAAGTTTTGTTGGATGACTCATTAATCCATGTTTTGGGTATAATGTCGAAACTTTCAGTTGGTTTCAACAAAGTTAATAAAAATCTCTTGAAGCCTACAGCTAAGGCATTAGATATGATTTGGATGAACCAAAATATCCTGCATCTATCCTGAAAACAAAATTATTCGTGAAAAGCCTTGTATACCCCCATATTTCATCCTCATTCAACGTGCACAGAAGCAATTGAATAGAAATCGACTGTCCGATCATATCTTACAACAATGGAAACTTTTCTGTGACTGATGTGAAATGGTCATTGTTTATATAGATATATTCAGTAAGTTATTTTCCTTAACATGATCACTTATCCAATAATGCTCATTTGGATATAGCATAGAAAATAATGAGAACAATTTATGGGGAGCATTTACTTCCATTCATATCTGATATTCATTCATTTAAGCCCTTTCTAGGTAAACAAAATAATTGTACCGAGTCTTTGATGACCACAATAATTTTAAAAAGATATTTTGAAGACCAAAAGGTACACTGTTTTCCTATAAAATTCAGAATCGATATGTACTATTTGCCATATTATTTGAACAGTTATAATTCATCAATATGCAATACTAAATAGTGAATATTTCATCGCAAATTTTTCAAATTATTATATTCAATCGCAATTTACACTCTTTTCTATGAGAAAGAGCACAACTGAAAATGTTTTTTGTTTCGAACAAATAGAAGAATAGAATATCGTAATTGAATTATTCATGCAACTTTTACTAGAAGTTGATTAGGATAATTAAGTCAGATGAAGTGTATCCATGTGAAATATCTGATAAATTTAAGAAAAAGTTTGACCCATACGGCTTTGAAGAGCTATTTTTACTTCCAAAATGTAATTCATCTCCAAGGTGAAATTATTGACAATATAATTACCCTGATCTTAGGTAGAGATGAAATGAATAAACAATATCCATATCAAAATTTCTTCGAATATTTAAGGGTGATCAAAAATTATCTACATGCATACAATATAAAATGCGTAAAAAACCTATACAGCAAATTGAAAGACCCTATACCAACTAAATATAAAAGTAATGAAGTCTATAAGATTGGGTGTACAGATTGTACACGTGAGTACATTGGACACACATCCCAAAAGGTAATAAATAGAGTAGCACTCCATAAATCAGATGTAACCAAACACCACCAAAGATGTGCTCTAGCATTGCATGCACATAATTAGAATCATACAATGGATTTCGACAACGTCTCTGTGTTGAAGACAGAAATTAATTACCAAAAGAGATTGGTGCATGAGATGATAGAAATAAACAAAAATAATGATGTTATAAACAAAAAAACTGATACCAAAAATCTGAGCTCAATATACAGGGCGAGTCTTTGACCACTGCGTTAATTTAAACCATAGATTCTTGACATCAAAATAAAGATTTTCTTCCTATAACATTTTTCCAAATTTGGCCTCGTTCAAAAGGTGTTGAAATTTCATAAAAAAATTGCATTTTCACCTGTAATATTCAAACGACAATATCAATTGAAATGATCTCTTGTAGAACGTTTTTGATAACATTCATGCATATTTTGGCATCATTAGATTTATTCCATTTCTTGTGGGTTTCTCACTACTACTCTACAGATTGGTTAATTTGCATGAAAAACAAATATCACTTGAACTAAAGGTCCCTATCTTGTACTTCCTGGAAACTTAAGTCTTTTTTACAGATAACATCATTCTTCATCTTTTCTCCTAAATTGCATCATTCTTGAGATATATTTGAAGTTGAAACGAATTAAATCGATATAATTTTGTCCAAATTTTCTGATTTTCCCAAATCCAACTCTGTGATGAAATGATTCAATAATCAGATTTGTTCATTGTTGCCATATTTTATGTCTTTATGAAATAGTAGTAGTATGTACTATGAATTGAATAAAAATTATTATTATTATTGTTATTTCTACAAAAGGTTGGGGAAATCTTTCCAGTCTGTGGATCTACCACTAAACACTATAGATGGAATTAACCACTGAACAATTTTTGTCTTACATTCACCACGGAATCTAAATTGCCATTAACTGTATTCATTATTAATGATGTCTAGCACCTTGTTTAATATTTAATCCAGAGTAATATTCCATAATAAATAGAGAAAAAGATTTCCATCACTCACGCTGGTTCTTTATAGCTTCAGACTTTCAGGGTTCACCAAATTATATCTATTCTAACACAGGAATGCTTCTAATTAAGCTCATATGAATTTTAAAAACTTCGAACCCAGTCTCTTAGATTTGTTTTTTACCTTTATAAAAGTTTTTTCACATCTTTATTTCTTACACTGACTCAACCTGGTTCAAAACCTCAGGAGATAATAGAATTTGACATAGTTTTAATATTTCTGAATGTTTGTTATGATGCATGGTTAATTAAAATTCAATCAATATTGAAACTGTAAGCTGAGGCTCATAAACAAGAAAGATTAGAATAGAATGCATTTTCTGACCATAATCATTTCATACTGAATTGAATAATTTCAAACTATCCTAACAATATTTTCCACATTTTTTTTTTTTTTGAAGAAATGTCAAACAACTGTTGACAGTTTCAAACCGAATCAAAACAACAAGGAACCACAGAACACTATTTTATTGGAAACTACCCACTATAGTTATTATGAGAAAATTTATAACTGAAGATCAATAGTGGATACAGATATTATCTTTCATTTAAAAAAACTTTGCAATTATTAAATTTTTCTCTCCTGGGTTCGGTAATAAATTAAAATTTTATGGTAAGGTATTAAAATTTGACATATTCTATGGATAACCATTATTCAATATTTATGTTTTTGTTTACATAATTAATACAAATACACTGATTATAAAAACCAAAAATTTACGCATGTTCTGTAATTAATTATAGTTTAAACAGAACAGATTCATATTAATGATCTAACAAAAATTTTTTCATTAAAGAACACCTAATTGGTTTTTCTGAAACAAAGTTAGGTGATCAAACTCAATTTCTTCACGTAAGTATAATTGCACACCTAAATCTGGGAATACTTGTGATCTATCCAAGTAAATTGTTATTGGGATCGAGTACAGAAAATAATCATCAAGCAAAGTAACATCACTTTAAAATAGATATTCGTAGTGACATCATTCATTGTTGAAGATTTCGAAAAAGATTCTAATATTTTTGGCAGTATGATATCAAGAGACCTCATAGACCTGTTCACTGATCTCTGTCAAGGAAACTTCAGAAATATCAGTGTTTTGAAAATCATAGATGATTGTTTCTGGCTTTGGGTGAAAAAAAAGCAATGGGACAACATCATGCCTTGGAAGTTTTCATAGAAATGATGGTTTTCATGATTTGAAAATCTTAAGAAGAAAATTACAAATGTATGATGATAACATCCAATAATTTTGAGGTTTTTTTGGAATTTCTCAGTAGAAAGGGATGGTTTATAACCTTGAAGTAGAAAGAAATTATGGTAGAACAACAAAAATCTATGTTTATGGTGTTGAATTTTTTTTACCAGAAAATTAGTATTTTGTATCTTCCTTTTGAATTTGGACCTCATCGGATGAAACATGAGCTAGTGAATCATTTTTTAGAGGGAAAATAATGTTTTTAAATAATTCAGATTCAATAGTGGATGCTGTAGTGGACTACAGTATTTGCCCAATGTGAAAACTTGAAAAGCTTATAACTTTTTAACGCAGCTGAATATGGGAAAATCGTAATGGAAAAAGTGTTTCTTTTGATCTCAAGTATCTATGGTTAAAATTAACGCAATGGTCAGAGACCCTGTATAGTTACCTCTTGAATGTGTCAAAATACAAAAATTTTTACGATGGCCCTTTGGATGTGTAATGTACCCAGGAAGATCACAGAGGAGTAACTACAATATCATAGTGGACAGAAACATAACCTATGATTTTTATCAAAACAATAAAATTGTAAAAATGTGATAGCATGAAACTTTTTGTTAATGTTGATGACTGAATTTGCTTGGATTTTACCATATGACGAATCTCTTATCACTAGATACCAATAATTTGAGAAATCTAACATTCAGTAAGTTATAAAACAAAAAATCAAAACACTTTATATTGTCTTATTGTTTTTGTACTTTTATAGAAGCCCTGAGGAAGCATTGAATAAAAATGCGAAAGCTTGGCATAGAATAAATAGTATTCTTTAATCTACCTCCCAACTCTGAGTCGACAAACCCTTATTTTAATTCATATATATATATATATATAAATATAACTTTGACATTCATATTCAAAGAATTATTGCAACATTGGAATTCACAAATTTAAAATAGGATATAAAAGATAACACTGATAGGAATCTCTGATAGTTATAGAAAATAGAAAACGTTACAATAATGTAGATTTGATGATCTAAACAATTGGAAAGACTAATAGAATTCGGAATATGGGAGAGTCGCTTTATTGTTTTTAAAAATATTCTCCATTGAGATCTATACACATTTGCGTGCGTTTGAATTAATTGTCGATCAATTTTGCCACTCTGAGGTATCTCCAAGACATGCATTCTGAAAACGTTGTTTTTAATGCTCAAAAATGCAGTTGTTTGAGCCGATGTGTGAAAGGAGACCATTTGCTAGAAAGTACTTCGTGTGCGAGCAACTTTTGTTGATTAGGCTCATTTTGTAATTCCCATACAGTCGACTGCTGTTTACTTTCGGGCTCAAACGCGTAAATCCACGATTAATCACCTGTCACGATGTCATAGACGTGCTTCGAAGTACCGCGATCTTATTTTTGGAGCATTACATCCGACCAATTGACAAGAGCCTTTCTTTGAGCTATCTTTACTCTCAAAATGTAATTATTCAATCTCAAAGGATGAATTATAGCCATTATAATTGCTCTGATTTTACGTAGAAGTGAAATGAATAAATAACATCCATATCGAAATTTCTCCGAGTATACAAGGGTGATCAAACATTTTCTGAGTTTCGTAATCCCCAGTGGTGTTGATTCAAAAATTTTTTCCGAATAGGTTTTGACAATACTGCATTTCATCGAACTAGTTCTTTTGTTGAGAACCTATTTGGAGTTCAACACTTTTTGAATATCATAACTTCGATATTTGTTTCTATGAATTATTGAAACACTGGAATTCAAAGGTTCAAAATAGGACATAAAAGATAACAAAGATAAAAATTTCTGATAGTTATGGAAAATAGAAAACATTGCAATAATGTTCAATTAAATTGAGATTATATTTTAGAAATTTTCATTTGTTTACCAATTATCAGTTGAGAATCACTAACCATGGGATTCAGTATGATTTTCATCTGAAATAATGATTAGAATTGATAAATTTTGTGTTTCCTCAGTGTAATGAGAATGTATTTTCATCATAAATATCACATATTGGAGCGTTAAACAGGAATCGGCTGCAAAAACATGCCTTTACAATTTTATGAAATGTAACAAGGCAATAGCTGAATTTTTTTGTGTAATCTTGAAACCTCAAATCGCATATTACTTCACAACAGAGATCTGCCATTCCTCCGATATAACTGGAAGTACCACTGAATTGAAAATCATTCAAGAAAACCAAACTTTTTGGACCGAATCCATAACAACCAATATTCAAAACATTGAGCCCTATAAAAACGTCCAATAATTCACCTGTGTATCACCCTGTATACTATGGGTTTGTTTCAGCATGAATCTTTATTTGACTTTGCCACAGAAGAGCCAATTACTCATATCTCATCGTGAAGCGGAATTTTATGATAATTCTGTATACTACGATCTAAAAATAAATACCTTTTAACGAAATCTGGCACTAAAACGTCCTTTAAGGCCTCTTAAACCAAAACAAAACTTGAACACTTTCTGTAGCATTAACTTTACGAATTAAACTCGAAAATGATCAATAAAATTCCAAAATACACACAACTGCTATGCACACCACAAAATTTCTGATAATCCTGCAGCTCAATAACGAATAATCATATCACATACTACGACTGGGATAAATTTTCACGAATCAGCTGGTCTTGAACGCTGTGCTGGCAGCATTTCAAGTATAATGAATATTGCAGACCTATATTGACCTCTCGGACGAAACAAAAGCTTTTGTTCCGACATTCAGCAAATCAGGAAGACAAGACGGGGACTTCATTATCTGTCGATTTGTTGGATTGATTGCGTAGGTAGTGGTTGCTGAGCCATCCCTGATAAGGGGTCTCTTTTAATGTCTTAGGGTTTCTTGAAAAGAATTCCTATTTTCTCCAAAGCGATGGTATCTTTTCGGATTCTATATAGGTAGTTGTGAGTGTAATTGGAAGCTGAATGACTTTTGTTGATAATTGTTCGTTCAAGGTGATATACCGAGAGATATATTCATTCATTTAATTTCGAAACCAGAGTACAAACAGGTATTACAACTTGAATATAGTATTCGTAAGTTAACATAAACATATAGGGTGTCCGGCAAAATGAAGGAAATCTCTCGGATTTTCATATAAAAAAATGAGATGAGAAGTTCCCATAAATTTTTTTCTTAGCGGCCCTCCCTATGGAGATACGGCCCCCTAAAGGACGCCACTGGTAATCAATTTTTCTTGAATAACTTTTGAACTAGTCAACATAATTTATCGAGAATTCAATATGATAAACCGTAGTAAGTACCTCTTAAAATACTACCATTAAAACATAATTAGCTTGTTTAGTTTATCAGGGACGTTCTAGGTTTAACATTTTATTGCTTACATTTTTAACACCCTGCATGATAAGGAATTGGAGAAAATAAATTTGAATCCTCTGAACATTAAGCTAGAGAAAAAGTCGATAAGATCAACTACTTTCGAGAAATAAAATTTGAAGAATTAATGTTTTATTTTTATTAAAAAGAAATTGTTATCAGTAGTAATAACCCAAGGACATTGATAATTGTTCGAAAAAATTTTATGACAGATTTCGAAAGCTTGTTGCTAGCAAACAGACCGACGCCGTAGGCGGAGGTCTGCTGCCTACAAGCAACAAGCTTGAGAAAGTTGTCATAAAATTTTTGAGCATTTATCAATGTCCTAGGGTTATTCGGGTACAAAATTTTTTGCTAACCATAGAAAAAATACAAAGCTCAAATATTGATTTTATTTAAAGGTGCAATTAACAAAGGAACGATTTGAAAATTTTAAATGAAGATCCAGACGTGTTAGTTTATATAACTGATGAAGATGTATTTCCACTACACATGCTGTTAATAATTTGATTATGATGTTCTTCATCAATATTCAAGTAGGGTTTTATTGGGTTGGCATTGTTGTGACCCGTCTAGCATAATATCATTGAGCTCTGACAAACTTGTTTTTTCATTTATAAGGTATTCCCGGGCAGCACAGAATTCTTCAAATTGTTTCCAAACGTAGGATCTTGACTTCACTGTATTAAGCGGCACAATTTTCTTCACACTTTCCTCAATTGAAGTAATATTACAATCCCCAAAATGTTTCATTTTTATCTACTTTATGGTAAAACATGAAAATAAACTGATAAAACTGCCAAATGTGCTGTTGAAGTTATCGCTAACAACTGCTTGTTTATCGTAACCATGACGACCGCTACTTCCACCAACGGCCAGAGCTATCTGGACGTATTAATATTCCTATGAAAATTAGGCATTTGATAAAAACAAATTCCTAAAAGTGAAAACACTGTGAGGTTGAGTGTTTTCAGATACAGTATGTTTCTATTGGTTTTCAAAAATTGAGCGATTTCATTGGACGATGTAGTATAGTGTTGAATGATCAGTATAACAGTTCCTATAATAGAAATATATTCCAATGCCTCCGAAAATAACTTTAAGAATGAAAACCCGGAGTCGAGATTATTTTCAAGGATGTGGCGTTTAATGGTCATAAACTTCATTCGTTCAGGGCACCTGTACATTTTTTGACACGGAAGCATTTTTAAGGGATTAATGTCATACATTTTCAACAGGGTGGGTGTCTCTGGGTATCTTCCTTTCTCTGGAGTAACAACATTACGAATCAATCAAGATAATTCCCGCTGAATTCTTCTCAAAGAATAATTATTTCAATCCCCCAGAAACATTGATGGTACTCGAGGCTCGAAGAAAAAAAGTGAGGTTGTTTTTCAGCGTCATCGAAAATGGTTTCGCCAGACCACATATGGGTCGACAACGGCTCCGTTTATCTCGAAGCTATTTTGTAGCTTCACCCATTGGTTCCGAGCGAAAAATCTGATAAATGATAGAGATTTGCAACGTCACATCAATTTTTCACCCGAATGGACAGTAATTCGTTAAACTTGTTTTATCTGCGACGAAATCCCTAGATAGTTTTCCATCCTCTAATCAGAAGGCCCTCCCAGCCTTCAAGTTTGCACTATGTCTTAACTTTCACCATTAATATGTTTTATCAAAAACATTCTTCCTATCTTACGCCTCGGGCCGAGAGAGACATTCAGTGGATTTCACAATTCAAAGGAGCAGATCTCGTTTTTCTTCCGGAAATGAGGAAAACTGTCTGCCCTCTTTCTCTATGATATATTGCGGAGTAAATGTTCATTTGTAGGTGCTCTATTGGGTGGTAAGATCGGGTTCCTATGGAAATTTCCTGTCATGAATTATGGTTTTTTTATGGTAGGGACACTCGAGGGGTTCATTTAATCGCTCAATTTAGAGGAAATGTTGAGATATAACCTCATCTTTTTTAGGATTATTTGGTGTGTTAGCTTAATAGTTGATGTGGTTATTTATTCCAGGGTTTTAAAACAAATTCAGAAACCGTCAGTTCGAAGATAATTGACATTTAAAATTAAATAGCTGTGCTATGATCGTAATCTTAAATCACGTGGTATATCTGACTTCTATGATTCTCTTTTATCTACCAAAATGAGGACAGTCTCTTAAAAGCTACGAAAGAATCCAAAAGGAAATTTCTGATTTAAATGGCCAATGGAGAGAGGGCTTCCTCAGATGAAGAAAAATACAATACATTTGCCATACACCTTGCTCATGCCTTCACACCAAATGACCCCTTTTCTGGTATCAGCGATGCAAAAGTTGAAGCTTTTCTGGATGTTCCATTTCAGATGTCCTTACCAATTAAAACTTTCACATCAACAGAAGTAGCCAATGAGATAAACATACTAAAAAACACGAAGGCTCCTGCCCAAGGAAATTGTCCAACTGCTCACAATATTATTTGATAGAATAATGGGTATATCCTATTTCTAAATCATATAGAAGTATTCTACGTTTATAATGATACCCTAACCCGGTAACCTAGTGCACAATGCGGAATCATATAGGCCCACAAGTCTTCTGCCAATCCTGGGTGAACACTTTCAGAAGTTGCTTCTTAAATGGATAAAAGATGACATGCACAGGCACCAACTAGATTTCCGAGAGATCCACTCGACAACGCATATGGTTCATCGCATCGCGAACTCCATTTCAATATGCCTCGAAGAAGGGAAATTTTGCTCAACATTGTTTATGGATCCATCGCAAGCATTTGACAAGATTTGGCATAACGGACTGCTTTAAAAACTTAAACAACCCTTCCTACAGCGTACTACATAATTCTGAATACCTATCTAGAAGACCGTTATTCTGCCGTGAAGTATGGGAAAGCAATAACCACCCCTGCCTATATCAAATTCGGAGTACCACAGAAAAATATTTTAGGACCACTTTTATATATCATCTTAACTTCAGACATACCAGAAAATGGAATCACCACCATTTGCAAACGATATAGCCATAACTGCATTTGATGAAAACGCCGAAACATCTTCCAAAGAATTACAAAAAACCTTGGATGACCTTGGACCTCAAAAAGAAATATGAGAAAGGTAAATAAAAGTCGACACCAAAGTCATCTATCTCCACAAACATTTAGACCAGCACTTCATCTGGAGACAACAAATTAATGCTAAGACTAATGAAATGAATCTAAAATTCCGATAGATGCTTATAAGCAGGAAGTCCATATAGAACATTCAGAATAAATTACTTTCTTTGTTTCTCATTTGTAAAAGTCAGTTTCCAGAAACACAATATTAATCAAGAAAGTTTATTTTATCAAGTGACTGACTTGTAAAACTGACAGTTAACTTGCAAAATTTTTACAAGTTAGTAGTATTATTTACATAAGAAAATTTTGTTTAATAAATATATGTTGAAAATCATGGTACGATTGTTATTTCCAGTAACACAGATTTTGCTTTTCAGCATAGACCATTTTGCCCATAAAGTATTAGTGCTGAATCTAGCTGATAGTTGATTCAAGTAGACCAACAAAACATCTTCAGTTACCCCAATCACACAAATTTTGTTTTGCCACTTTTTGAAGTCGTCGTATTCTCGCTGGTACCTTGAAGCTGATTTTGCAGGTAATAAACTTGAAGCTACACTGCTGACTGCCTCAATAATTTCTTTTGTTACATTCATTTACGCTTTCGCCAAAACAAATGTAAAGAAAAATAAACAGACATGTTCAAAGCAACGCTTCCAGAGAGTTTGCGACAAATTAGTGAGATTTTCTTGGAATTTATCTGAACTTTTTACAGATGAGAAACATATGAAATATAAAACAATACACGCAAGGTAACGGGTTTTACTGGCTCAAGGAGGTAACTGACTCGCCTGCAGCTCATCAGTTCCATCCTCCATTCGCCAGTAAAAACCCTCTTACCTTGCTAGTAATGTTATATACTATACTAAGCATGTCAATATTCAATTAATCTGAGAATACCATAACTGTTTCCTTTTTCCACATATCTCTGTATATTTCAGCACGAAGACGTGGGCAACCGTGAACTTCGTTTGTCAATATTTACCCCAATATAACCTTGAAGGTAAACAAACCGGAAGTTTTTCCATTACGAATCTTCGATAAGATGTGATGTATGTATATCGATGGAAAAATCTTGTTTTCCATAAGCCGGGAAGTATACAAGATCACCTAACAATACCTTCAATAAATATCTTTCGCCGTATTGGACGAATGGCTATATACCCCGTAAATTACATCGGCATCCTGGGCGAGGCCAATTTGTTACCGTGAGGGTATTGAGGCCAGATGCGTATTCAAATGCCTTTCCAGGCGCCAAAGATGAACGAACATTACCCCAAAACCCAAGGGTATGAAATTCAGTAGTCGATAAGGTGTTTCATTAGTCCGTTTAAGATATATTTTCAACAAGAGGGCTATGAAAAATCGAAATTTAGTTGATAAAGGCCAATGTGGATATATTTCGAATTTTAGAATTCAGATTTTTGCCATTGAAATTTGCCAGGAGCTGATAAACTGTATGTTGGGTCTTAACGTGACCAAAAGCTACTCAGTTATTGACTCACTATTCAGATGCGAGATTTCCAAGGTGTGGCCTGTCACTCCTGGATAAATTTTTATGGGGATATTTGAAAGGTGAAATTTGTGCGACGAAGCCTGCAAGCTTGAATGAATTACGTCAGCGCATAATAAACGAACGTCGTTTGATAATTTCGTTTATTCTACCCCGATTCTCTAAACCAAGTCAATTTATGAAACTCCCGATCAATCAATAAATAAAATAAATTTGTTTTCTGGGGCAAAATGGAGTACCGTTCACTAGAAGAGTAAATATCATTGTTGACCTTAGTAGTGCATACCCAAGGATTCACCTTGACGTGTGACAACTGTTTATCCATCAAAACATTCTGATTTATCAGACTTGCCGGCGATAACCAGTGATATTTACAATAAACGTTTGATATTGACATAAACTAGGTCAATGTGTCTTTGGTATTCCTACTGATGATGAAATTTGTTTTTCCATCTTTTCCAAAGAATTCTCCAATTCATACGTTAATAATAAACAATAAACTTTTTTATTGCTCACAAATATTTTTTATTTTATCGAACTTACAAAAACTCGATACCCTTTCTGGAGACCTTGTACTTGTCAGTTAGAAATTTCCTCATTCAATGTTTTTAAATTGAATTTCCATAAAAATGAAGAATTGTTTAGGTTCAGAGGAAATAATTCAATATAATCTGAGAATTTTTAAACGAAGATTCAAATGATTGAATGAATGACACCAGTAGAGGGCTATGGGTGCCACAGCTTTTCGGAAAATACCAAAGACGCAGGCGAAAATCATGCTAAGTGTTAAAACAAATTTTGGAATCGGAAAACTGCTGCACAAGCTTAATTTGTCTCATACAGTCAAATTGCATTTATGATGTTTTGGTTGTGTTTTCAAAACAATATTCTGAATTCAAATAATTTCCATATTCTTTTAACAAATCCTCCTGGTAAAACCGGAAGAAATGTCAATTTTAAAATTTGCTATGCTGTATATTATTTTAGTTTCTGATGGAACATTTTATTACTCGTACATAAATATCGGGTTCGTTAACTTAATGTTACGTCAAGTAAAGACATTTGTTAGAAATTCAAGTCAGCCTAATTTAGATAATTTTGTTTACTATATTTCCCTGTATGATTTTACTGAAATTTACAACTTTCAACATAGAGATGAATGTTTCGCACTATTCTTTAATATTATTCGTAATATTTTCGAAGATTGTTGCCCACTCAAAAAATACTATGGTCGTGCTGAATTTAAAAAATTGGATATTACTGCAGCTAAACGTAATTTGGACCATCTTCACTAGTTACATAGGAATTTAATGATATTCTTAATTTTTGAGAGGATCTAAGGTCAAGTTATAAGAGAAACACATTCAACAAAAAAGCCGACGTTTCGATTTATTTAAAATCTTTATCAAGGAACTGGAAAAAAACGATACATTTTAAAAATACAGTAACAAATTTCAAAAAGATTAAAATGACCAAACATATAAAAAACAAATATAAAGAATACAAATATCATACAAGACAGTAAGTTACTCACACTGTAGGGTGACTTCTCTTGTTATTAAAGAAAAAATATCGTTAGATATTTTGTAAATTAATTGAATGGATGAAACGTAGTATGTCTTGATACAGCTCGCTATACACTGGTTAAGAACAAATGTTAAAATTTAAAATTTATCAACATGCAAATAAAAAGAGTCATGAGTAATATGTGGGTATGAAAACAACAAAAGTCTGTAATAATGAAATCATTTGATTTATATTATATGTAGATTCCTAATTTTATTAATAATGTTGAAATAGGAAGTATTGAGATTCTCGATGTCCGTTCGTTTATTAATAGAATTGCCAACATTTCCCCAAATAATCTTTTTTTAACATTATCTTGTTGTCTAAGTATGCTAACTTTTTCAAAATCAAAAGAGTGAAGCTCTTTGAAGGAGTGTTCTGCCAGAGCGGTGTTGTTTTCCTTTACCTTGGCTGGGTTATGAATATTGACACAGTCTCTTTTGTGCTCTGTTATTCGTGTTTTTAAATATCTCCCAGTCTGCCCTATGTATACTTTATTACAATCTTTGCACGGAATTTTATAAATTACATTGGATCTCCATTGTGAGGACGTCTTGGATTTCAAATAAGTGTAGAATTGTTTTTTTATTGTGTTATAGGGTTTATAGGCTATATTAATGGTTTCAGTATTTAATAATTTACCTATCTTTTCTGATATGCCAGGAACATATGGAATTTTGAAAAACCTAGGTCTGATTGCATCGTGTGTTATTATTTCTGGGTGTTGTTGATTTTTATTAAGAACTCCGGTAACAAGTGCTAATATCCTTATATCCCTTGATGCTGCCTCACTTTTTACAAATTTACCTACAGAACTTGCAATTGAATTAATCAGAAAGTATTGGCCGCGAGTGGAAACACATACTAAACTATCTATGGATCAGTTCTTGATGTTGTTTGAATTTTCGGTTAATAGTAGTTATTTCAGCCATAATAATGAGTACTTTCGGCAAACTTTCGGTTTGGGTATGGGCAATTGCTTGGCTCCAATTGTCTCGGATATAGTTATGTCTGAGTTACAGAGTATTGCCCTTTCTCGCCTACCCTTTGAGGTACCAGTTCTCAAAAGGTTTGTGGATGACATTTTCACATCAATACCGGAAGGACACGTTGACACAATTTTAAACTCTTTTAATTCCTTTCACCCACGCCTTCAATTCACCGTTGAAGTAGAGAAAGATAATGGTTTGTCATTCTTGGATGTACTAGTTATAAGAACGGGCACTGCACTAAAAACTGATTGGTATCAACAACCAACTTTTTCTGAAAGATTTTTGAATTTTAATTCCCACCACCCTTTTATACATGAAATTAATCTCATTAAAAATTTGAAATATCGAGCTTTGAAACTGGCTAGTCCAGAATTTCATAATAATAACTTTGAAAAAATTAAAACATTTCTAACTAAAAATAATTACCCTTTAGCACTTGTTAACGGAGTTCTTAATGAAAATCAACAACACCCAGAAATAATAACAGAAGATACAATCAGACCTACGTTTTTCAAAATTCCATATGTTCCTGGCATATCAGAAAAGATAGGTAAATTATTAAATACTGAAACCATTAATATAGCCTATAAACCCTATAACACAATAAAAGAACAATTCTACACTTATTTGAAATCCAAGACGTCCTCACAATGGAGATCCAATGTAATTTATAAGATTCCGTGCAAAGATTGTAATAAAGTATACATAGGGCAGACTGGGAGATATTTAAAAACACGAATAACAGAGCACAAAGGAGACTGTGTCAATATTCATAACCCAGCCAAGGTAAAGGAAAACAACACCGCTCTGGCAGAACACTCCTTCAAAGAGCTTCACTCTTTTGATTTTGAAAAAGTTAGCATACTTGGACAACAAGATAATGTTAAAAAAAGATTATTTGGGGAAATGTTGGCAATTAGAAAGGATGACAATTCTATTAATAAACGAACGGACATCGAGAATCTCAATACTTCCTATTTCAACATTATTAATAAAATTAGGAATCTACATATAATATAAATCAAATGATTTCATTATTACAGACTTTTGTTGTTTTCATACCCACATATTACTCATGACTCATCCTCTGCATCTTTTTATTTGCATGTTGATAAATTTTAAATTTTAACATTTGTTCTTAACCAGTGTATAGCGAGCTGTATCATGACATACTACGTTTCATCCATTCAATTAATTTACAAAATATCTAACGATATTTTTTCTTTAATAACAAGAGAAGCCACCCTACAGTGTGAGTAACTTACTGTCTTGTATGATATTTGTATTCTTTATATTTGTTTTTTATATGTTTGGTCATTTTAATCTTTTTGAAATTTGTTACTGTATTTTTAAAATGTATCGTTTTTTTCCAGTGCCTTGATAAAGATTTTAAATAAATCGAAACGTCGGCTTTTTTGTTGAATGTGTTTCTCTTATAACTTGGCCTTAGATCCTCTCAAAAATTAAGAATATCATCATACAGTTAGGTCGTCAAACCCAATTAATAGGAATTTAAGTAGTCAGCCCACCTATGATTTATACAAAAAAACAAAAGCCTCCTATCATTCTCTTATTAAGAGCACAAAAACTAAATACAACAAACATTTAATTGAAACATCAAATTCTAAGAATAGGACGGTCTGGGATATGGTGAATACTATGACTGGTAGAACAGCGAAGAATCGTAAATCTATTTCCCTTAGTATTGATGGCGTTTCATATAATGATCCCAAAGTAGTTGCTGAGAAATTTGTGGATTATTTTACCACGTTCGCGGAGACTTCTGTTAATAGTTATTTCAAAGGTTCATTTCACCCCATCTGTACAACTGCAACTATGCTTAATTCAAATTTCTTTTTCTATCCGGTACTTAACCACGAGGTGGTTGATACTGTTAAATCACTGAAAAAAACCAAAAGCTCTGGAGTCGATTTCGTTTATGCCCGAATTTTGAATATGATATTCGGTTGGCTAAGTCCTCATTTCGCAAATCTCATAAATTTGTCAATTACCACCGGAGTATTTCCTCACCTCTTGAAAAAAGCCTGCATTATTCCAGTCTTCAAAAAAGATGACATCACTGAGGCTTCGAACTACTGACCAATTGCCATCCTGAGTACCTTCTCCAAAGTATTTGAGAAGATTGTATATTATTAATAGTGCTCAGCATGGATTCAGAGCTAGCCACTCCACTCAAACTGGAGCGCTGAATTTTGTCGAGTTTATCTATGAGCATCTGGATCGTGGCGCACATGTTGCAGCCTGTTTTTCGATTTGTCACGAGCATTCGATAGTTTCTCACATCAGTTTATTTTAGATAAACTTTATAACCTGGGATTCAGAGGTATCTTTCATGATTGGATTCGGAGCTACCTCATTAATAGAGTTGTGTCCGTACGAGTTGACAATTTGAAATTGGGAGTTCCACAAGGCTCTGTCCTGGGGCCACTCTTATTCCTCTTGTTTATAAACGATTTACCTTCTAACTTGAATGAAGTTTTCACCGAATTATCCAACTACAATAAATCCGTCCATCTGATTGTAAGGATAATATTGTTTGCTGATGATTCCTCAATAGCGCTTTCAGCAGAGACGTCCGACGAATTAAAATATTTGTGTGAGCTTATTATTCAGGGTTTTGTTGAATGGTGTCATAAAAACAGAATCAAAGTGAATGTCAGTAAGACGGAGTGCATTCGATTTAGTTTTTCTAACGTTGGGGGTGACACATTTTTTGTTCGGTCTTCAGATACAGTTATCCGATCAAAAGACCACGTTAAGTTTTTGGGCATACATATTGACAAAAATTTACAATGGCATTCGCATATTGATGCTTTTTGTAAGAAACTCAATAGCTCCTTTTACGCCTTGAGTCGTGTTAAAAGCTCACTTCCTTTCAGATCTCTGATTGATGTCTACTATTCTTTAGTATATAGTCATCTATCCTACAACATTCACCTTTGGGGTAATTCTTCAGATGTGAATAGAGTTTTCATTATTCAAGAGAATTATTCGCTTAATATTTAATTGCCATCCGCGGAGTTCCTGTAGGCCCCTTTTTAGGGAAAATAATATTCTTACTTTGGCCTACTTGTTGATACTTAAATGCATTATAAAGGGTGATTCCGGAGGAGACCGTCAGATTTAAGATGAACTATACACTAGTCAAGGCAGTTTCGAAACAATGTTTGGTTTATGGTTGGGGGCCTTTAATGAGAGTCTATAGGGTGATTTGTCCGATTCGACCGATTTTTCTTTTATTCATAACTTTGGTATAGCTTGATCAATATTGATGAAATTTTCAGTGTAGAACAATATGATTATCTTCTTTCAATAATTCCAACACTTTCTCAAAAATACAGGGTGGGAATTATGATAAGTTCAGATTAAGTTTGCAGAATGAAAAAACACCCTGTACATTCCGTTTTCAAAACTTTTCTATATGCTTCAGATTCAATCATAAGTTTACATTACTTGAGCGTTTTTATTTTTTCTGGCAGACATCTAGTTTTCCTAGAAAAATTTTTCAAGGATGAACAATATCGTTATTTCGCTCCAAGGCAGTGAGGATATTCTGAACTAGAATGTAAACCGGTGTCGTCCAATGATACAAAGCTCTTCCTGAGTCCTGAAGTAGTTCTTCCAAATCCGAAATTCATATTTAACACTCATATTCTGATGTATAAAATCATTTAATCCAGAAAATATCTTTATATTTACCTACTTAAACCAAAAAATCTACGACTTATACAGAATAAACACTCGAAACATATCATGAACGGCAAAACTAAGGATTAACACAAACTTTTACATAGAATGTTCGAAATGATTTCCCCTTTTTGAATTCATATTCGAGACCTTTTTATTAAATTTTCAATTGACTTTCTAATGAGGGATTGATTTTGTTTCAAGATATTACATTCCTCGAAAATCCTTTCAACTAGGTGTTCTCTACTTCTAATTTCAACCTTATAAACTCTTGTGTTCAGATTTCCCTACACAAAATAGTTTAAAGGGTTCAAATCAGGCGATCTTTGTGGCCAGGCAATAGGGCATCCACGACCAATCCATCTGTTCGGATAATTTACATCCAGGTGATTTCTCACATTCAATGCAAAGTGAGGAGGTTCTCCGTCATGCTGAAAGTACATAGAGCGGATATGTACATTTTCCAATAGATTTGGTAAAATATTTTCCAAAATATCTAGGTAAATTTCACCATTATATCTTTCCGCAAAGATGTGAGGGGCAACTAAATTTCCGTCTATTGTTCCAAGCCAAATATTGGCAGGAAATTTGTGTTGTGTATCATGACTCTTCTTCAAATGCGGGTTGTCTATTGCCCATTCGTGGGAATTGTGGATATTAAAAATTCCATTCGTAGTGAACATAGCCTCGTCGCTAAATAGAATACGAAAAATAGTTCGTTGGTGACTAATAACCCAGCGACAAAATTGTAATGGTTTGGGGCAGATCTTGTGGCAACAGTTCTTGCACATTTTGGTAGTGGTATAGGTGGAATTGTTCTTTCTTCAAAGTCTTGCTCACTTTGCTCTGCGAAATTCCTAATTCGGTACTAATTTGACGAGTACTAATAGACGGTTCCTCCTCCACCCGTTCAACAATTTGAATCGAAATTTCATTTTGAGTACGCCTATCAATGTGCTCTGCCTTAATAGGATATTGCCCATGTTCTTTAGAATAATGGAAGACTAGTCCGAAAGTACTTTTATTTGGTTGACGTCGGTTGGGAAATCGTCTATGGTATTCCATTTTGGCTTCATTTCCATTTCCGTTATAAAAACCATAAACAAAAATCATATCCGCATATTCCGCATGAGTAAATAATAGAGGCATGTTGAAATACACTTCTTGTGATAGATTATTTATTAAATATTCTCATTCTGTGGTTCACTGTGATGGTAACCATGGATCTTAAAGAACTTGATTTAAATAAAGATTTAATTTTCATGGAGAATTTTCAATTTCATTAAAACTATTTATCATACATACGTGATTCAATATTTTACATACCATAAGGCCATAAGTGAGTACATTTTTGAACGAAACTACTATGTTTTAGGAATATTCGCTTCATAGAAAACCGGAAGTGTGCCGAAAATCACCTGAATAATGAATCAATTATATGTTCATCCATAATTTTGCCTTTCATATGTTTCGAATGTTTATTCTGTATTTGTAGTAGTAGTATGTAGATTTTTTTGGTACACGTACGTATAAAGAAATTTTTTGAATTAAATGATTTTATACATCTGAATATGAGCGGTCAAAAATGAATTTCGAATTTGGAAAATTTATTTTAGGACTCAGGAAGAGCTTTGTATTATTGGACGATACAGCTTTACCATCTAGTTCAGAATATTCTCAATGTCTTGGAGCGAAAAAACGAATTTGTTCATCTTTGAAAAATTTTTCAAGGAAAAATGGACGTGTGCCAAAAAAAAATAAAAACGCTCCAGTAATGTAAATTTATGGTAGAATCTGGAGCAATTATAAAATTTCTGAAAACAGAATGTACAGGGTGTTTTTTCAACCTGCAAACTTAATCTGAACTTATCATAATTCCCATTCTGTAATTTCGAAAAAATGTTGGAATTATTGGAAGAAGAAGATGAATATGATTATATTGTTCTACACTGAAAATTTCATCAAGATTGATCAAGCCAAAGTTATGAAAAAAAGAAAAATCGGTCGAATCGGACAAATCACCCTGTAAACTCTCAATGAAGGCCCCGAACCATAATCCCAACATTGTTCCGAAACTATATTGACTACTGTATACTTCACTTAAAATCTCCTCCGGAATCACCATGTATATGTGAGAGAAAATGAGGATAGTATCGTGAAACTTTCTAGTTTACATTCACACGATACTAGAAATAAAAATGAATTGTATTTCCCCATACATAACACCTCAAAGTTCGAAATGTCACCACATTATCAATGTATAAGAATATTTAATCATCTTCAACGTGGTATACAATGTCTCCATAAGAATGAATTCAAGAAAGTTGTGAAATATTTTTAGTTAAGGAATGTTTTTATAGCGTTAGGGAATATTACAGCTACAACTTTGGTGTAAAAAATTGAATGTAAATTCTAGTTTTTAAGTATTATATATCACTTGACTTGTCCTATACAACAATATGTCTTACAGGATTAATAAACTACTACTACTACTACTACTACTATTGGCGATACTGATTATGCAAAAGTCGAGAAATGTTGAAGACGAAATATAATAGATGGATTTAACTTCATTATTCCAACACTTTAATTTGTAAAAAATAATCTTATTGTTTAAATTACTGTTAATCGAATATGAATGCCTGAAGAGACAAGAGTGTTCTCACAAATGTCGAAACACATGTGACGTATTGTGTTTAATTTTTTAATTAATTTTTTTGTAGGTTTTTGAATTGTTTGATATAATGATCAGAATGAAAAATTCTCTTTTATTCATCAAAGAACACAGGGTTTTCTAGAATAAATCATTGATACTTCAATCGAAAAGTTTAAGACCATAATTGGGTTTTTTAGATAATCTTTTATTTATTTACACTTTTATGATTAGAGTTATTTCTTTCGGAAAAATTTTCCACAATTCAAGACAATTCAATTTATATTGGCACACCTGTTTTCCGAGGTGGTATCCATGATCATTCAAGGTTTGACGGTTTCTCACACGATAAATACCCTGGACATATCGTTCAACAGAAAATGATTCATAATGATTATGCAGAATTGATAATATGCTAATTTGTTTTTGGCGTGAGATATACCTATTTTAATAAGTAATGAAATTTACTACTTCATTTTTAATATTAACAAGTAGATATATATCCTTCTGATTAATAGTGACCAATTAGTACCTATGCATTATGTCATTTGTTTTTAGGTTTAATTTGCAGCCTAATTTAAAGGAAATTCATAAGTAATTTTTAATTCGAAATTAAACTGGGAGTATGGAAGGAAGTTCCTAAACATAACATTCGAAGTCCAAGGTCCGAGGAAATCATTGAAGCGGGCCAAAATTCAATGATGACATCGATTCATGTTTAAATATATCCCTCCATTTCTACGAATGTTAAATGAAGAGCTATTTATATGCTTTACCTTTCGAGAAAAGGCATCTCATGAAATATATAGTGTGAATACCACTCGTGAAATCATTATAGGAGGTGACAAAAGATAGGAAATTCCTTGTGGTTTCGTTTTCAAAGGCCGTCCCTAAGTTTCAATGAGTCAAGAGTCGACACAGAGCGTAAATTACGACTTTATTAATTAACATTGATTTCAACTTCTGTCATTGCTTGCCCTCAAGTAAATGAAAAAATAATGATATATTCTGGTGAAAGGAAACTACCACAATGAAATTTGGGAATATGTGAGATATCAATTATGTCAATAAATGCACACATTTTTGGCGCTCTTGATCACCCGAACAGAGTGCCTATCATTTTGCCCAAATGTCTGTATGGTCTCAATCGATTGGGTTCGACTTCCTGATGAAGAATCCGTGGCGAAAGTTGAGTCTTTCCGGCCTCTCTAGTATCCAGACGAGATCAGCTAGAGTTTTCATATTTTCAGAATAGGTTAATTGTCCAAATTTTTCGGTCAAGTTCATAAGATATTTTTCGGATTTCAACAAAAATTCGTGAATATATTCTCAAATTTCATTGTCGTAGCTCTTTTTCATCTAATGATATGATCATTTTTTTTTCATTTACTCAAGAGAAAAGAGAAATGTCCTGGTGATTTTCTCTGAACAATGGCCATCACAGATCGATATTCGATTGAGAAATGCCGTGCTCATTAATCAGTGTCAGTTGTAGTAATATTAATCAAAATTTTTCATAACGAGAAATCATAGAGATAGAATTCAATCTCGGTGGTTGAAAGAATAAACGTTGTCAAAATTCAGAAAAGCACTGACGTAAGTTTTTAGGGAAAGGGAATAATAGCTTCGAACAAAACAAAATTATGAGTAGTTATTTTTAATTTGAGATATAGGTTTGTTCATTCATTAGGCGTTCATATTTGCATCACATTTTCCCATAGTACGAAAAATGACTATTATTGTTCACCTGATCAGAGTGCTTATAGATTTGTTATGGTTTGGTAAAGTGCGAAATTTTCTAGCCAATTTTTTTCAAAATAATTCAAATATCTTTAAAGTTACAACTTTAACCGGCGGATATTCTAAAAGTTACAGAGAACGAAATTTTAGATTCTTCAGGTTAGTTCGATGTTAAACTGAAGAAGCCAAGAATTTGGCGAAACAATTGTTGTATAATGTAGTGTTACAATATTGTTGAAACACAATAAATGTGGAAATTGTATTGAATAAGTATTTATTTAATAACATTCAAATTAAATGAAAATAGATTTCCATCAAGTGAGGACCTCAACCATTCAAGATTTCAGAATTTGTCCTTATTTCTCGAAGAAATAAGGCACAAAATCTGCTGAGCCTATTCGATTCATCGAGTGGAATTCATTCAGTATCAGATGTTTCGCCTGTACACTGTAGAAATTTTCTATTTTCAGACCTTTGAACCAACGGATAAATAGATAATTTTTACTCATGAGTCCATTTATTTTTGATGGCCTGCCAAATCAGATTTTTCATTGAATACAGAACACATCTAAACAATAATAAAACTAAACAAACCTCTCATAAACTCAAATTCACCTTTTCGAAAAATTGACCGGTTAAAAACGAAGATTTCAAAACCAAAACACCATCCAAAAGCACATGTCGTTGCAGAATCAATTAATGATGTCACTCAGAGTTCAGTTAACTTAGAAGGCAGTCAATGGAACAATCCAGAAGTGGGTAGGTCAAGTTTTAGGTTACAATCGCCGATTGCATATCACGCAACACGACTAACAACTTGTGAGAGTTGTTTTAAGACTGAACATGCTCGAGAAGATTCTTAAGAGGTGAATCCTTAGATATGTGGTGGAATGCTCAACCATACGTGACCGGTTAGGTAAGTAAAAATATCAGGATTATCATTTGAAAGGGCACGTTTGAAATTATTTACTAAGGTAAGTGGAAAAATACAGCGTCTTTGAGAATCCTTACCAATAGAAACTCGTAAAATGGCAGCAGTGTTGATTCTGTTCCTCCAGGTTCGGAATACCCTTCAAAAAGTGAAGAATGAAAGATGACTAATATTCTTGAAGAAAGTGTTTGAGGTACCAGATATTCTACAATCGAGAAAGTTTGGAAAGTGTTTAATCTTTTCTAGAATCATTGACATGTTTGGCTGCTATGGAAAACTTTAGACTTATTCTGTAATACGTTAGATGCTTAGTCACTACTTGGATTTCTTCGATTTCGATTATCTTGTGGATTAATAGTGGGTTTGAGCGGTCAATATCTATTTTCGTTACATTTAGGATGTTTACAATTTTGTGAAACGATGATAGATATTTGCAACCGTAATAATGATTTTATAAGAAATGTGGTGTTTTCAGACAAAGCTACAATTTGTTTAAACGGTATAGTTAATCGACATAACTGTCGCTATTTAATTAATTGAGTTTGACGACCTAACTGTATGATGATATTCTTAATTTTGAGAGGATCTAAGGCCATGTTATAAGAGAAACACATTCAACAAAAAGGCCGAAGTTTCGATTTATTTAAAATCTTTATCAAGGCACTGGAAAAAAACGATACATTTTAAAATACAGTGACAAATTTCAAAAAGATTAAAATGACTAAACATATAAAAAACAAATATAAAGAATGTTGAATGATTGTTTGGGCTATTACCATCATCTATTGTGGATGAAATGGTTTCCGACGTTTCGATAGACATCTTCTATCTTTATCAAGGAGAAAAGTAAGAAACTTTTTGAGAATTATCAATTTTCAAAAAAGTCAATATGACAGAAGTCATGAAAGAAAAATGAACGATGTTATATACTCATCTGTGATATGATGATCTTTTTAAGTTGGATCGAACTATCGGCGTCCAAACTTCTGGCAGATCTATAGATGGAGCACTTATGGAATCAGGTGTTATTTTCATAAATGCTGCTTCTTTGATTTTTCTTCTTGCAAGTTTTTCTTCTTTGGATATTATTGATGCTTCATCCCATTTTATACGATGATTCTCATCTACAGCATGTTGGACCAACCTGGATTTGTCGCTGTCTAGCACTCGTAGAAGCTTCTGATGTTCTTTCATTCGTACATTCAGAGGGCGTTTAGTTTCTCCGATGTAAGATCTTCCGGAGAAACTACAGGGTACGTACAGTAATATTTTGGCATCCAATGAAAATCGGTTTGTTCTCAAATGTATGAAGGAAACACATCAGTTTTTAAAATCACACAGGGACATAGTTGTTATAAAGGCAGATAAAGGCAACATTACAGTTGCTACAGATGTATGAAACTAAAGCTGATATTTTACTTGATGACCGCAATACTTACACTAAACTAACTAAGGATCCAACTATTAATATACAGAATAAACTCAATAAATTAGTTTCTGCATTATATAAACAACATAGGATTGATGAAACAGAACTTAAATTCCTGAAATCCAATAATGCCGTATGCCCAAGAATTTATTTCTTGCCCAAAGTTCATAAGGAAGATTGTCCCTTGCGCCCAATTGTTAGTTTTGTTGGATCTCCCTTATACAATTTGAGTAGGTTTTTGGCCAAATTGCTCTCTCACATTTTTGAGAGAGATGATAGACATGTTAAGGACTCCTTTCAATTTGTTGAGGACATAAATAGTATTACTTTACCACATAATTATATCCTTATATCCCTTGATGCTACCTCACTTTTTACAAATTTACCTACAGAACTTGCAATTGAATTAATCAGAAAGTATTGGCCGCGAGTGGAACCACATACTAAACTATCTATGGATCAGTTCTTGATGTTGTTTGAATTTTCGGTTAATAGTAGTTATTTCAGCCATAATAATGAGTACTTTCGGCAAAATTTCGGTTTGGGCATGGGCAATTGCTTGGCTCCAATTGTCTCGGATATAGTTATGTCTGAGTTACAGAGTATTGCCCTTTCTCGCCTGCCCTTTGAGGTACCAGTTTTCAAAAGGTTTGTGGATGACATTTTCCCATCAATACCGGAAGGACACGTTGACACAATTTTAAACTCTTTTAATTCCTTCCACCCACGCCTTCAATTCACGGTTGAAGTAGAGAAAGATAATGGGTTGTCATTCTTGGATGTACTAGATATAAGAACGGGCACTGCACTAAAAACTGATTGGTATCAAAAACCAACCTTTTCGGAAAGATTTTTGAATTTTAACTCCCACCACCCTTTTATACATAAAATTAATCTTATCAAAAATTTGAAATATCGAGCTTTGAAACTGGCTAGTCCAGAATTTCATAATAATAACTTTGAAAAAATTAAAACATTTCTAACCAAAAATAATTACCCTTTAGCACTTGTTACCGGAGTTCTTAATAAAAATCAACAACACCCAGAAATAATAACACAGGATACAATCAGACCTAGGTTTTTCAAAATTCCATATGTTCCTGGCATATCAGAAAAGATAGGTAAATTATTAAATACTGAAACCATTAATATAGCCTATAAACCCTATAACACAATAAAAAACAATTCTACACTTATTTAAAATCCAAGACGTCCTCACAATGGAGATCCAATGTAATTTATAAGATTCCGTGCAAAGATTGTAATAAAGTATACATAGGGCAGACTGGGAGATATTTAAAAACACGAATAACAGAGCACAAAAGAGACTGTGTCAATATTCATAACCCAGCCAAGGTAAAGGAAAACAACACCGCTCTGGCAGAACACTCCTTCAAAGAGCTTCACTCTTTTGATTTTGAAAAAGTTAGCATACTTGGACAACAAGATAATGTTAAAAAAAGATTATTTGGGGAAATGTTGGCAATTAGAAAGGATGACAATTCTATTAATAAACGAACGGACATCGAGAATCTCAATACTTCCTATTTCAACATTATTAATAAAATTAGGAATCTACATATAATATAAATCAAATGATTTCATTATTACAGACTTTTGTTGTTTTCATACCCACATATTATTCATGACTCATCCTCTGCATCTTTTTATTCGCATGTTGATAAATTTTAAATTTTAACATTTGTTCTTAACCAGTGTATAGCGAGCTGTATCATGACATACTACGTTTCATCCATTCAATTGATTTACAAAATATCTGATGATATTTTTTCTTTAATAACAAGAGAAGCCACCCTACAATGTGAGTAACTTACTGTCTTGTATGATATTTGTATTCTATATATTTGTTTTTTATATGTTTAGTCATTTTAATCTTTTTGAAATTTGTCACTGTATTTTAAAATGTATCGTTTTTTTCCAGTGCCTTGATAAAGATTTTAAATAAATCGAAACGTCGGCCTTTTTGTTGAATGTGTTTCTCTTATAACTTGGCCTTAGATCCTCTCAAAATTAAGAATATCATCATAACTGTCGCTACTGGTCACAAACTAATCCTCTTTGGGTTCAAGAGGCTCCTACACAACATCTCCAAAAATTGAACGTTTGAGCCGGCATTTATTACAACAGAATCATGGGACCCTTCTTCCTACTAGAAACTTTAAACGAAGTTAGGTATTTACAGTTGTTAGATAATCAAATGATTCCGGCATTGAAGGTAAATGGACAATTACCAAGTAATATTAAAAAAAAATAAATAGGAGGAAAATCATAAAAAAGATCATCATAAGATATGATTGGATATTTAGGAATTTGTTGAAAGATTGCACTTTTTTTGGTAGAGTCACATTTTTTGTTTTTATATTTGGCTGGCTGGTGATTGACATCGTGGATGAGTTGGTTCGTGTATATGTATAGTGTTTTAAATATCGTTAAATAGATGTTGTTATTTTTTACTGTCAGGCACAAACCATATGTTTAGATGACAGAATTTAGAATAGGTGTATTGTATACAGGTGGACATTTGAAAACGAAACAGACGAGATTACAGACGAAATAAGTTTTTTCGATAGAAATGCTCGGACTCGAACTCGAACTGATTTCAGCACAGTAATTGTTTTTTCATTTTATGCATTAGTTCTCGAAATATTCATGCGTTAGTTAATTTTATCACTTGAATCAATTTTTTGCGAATAATTGACATTTCGTGCTTCCGAAACACGAAAAAATCTACCACCTGGCAAATGAAGTCATACCGTACGTGTTAATGCTACTAGGGTCAGATGTTCGACTAGCTGTTTTATTCACTGAAATCATTCTCCAACTGTACGGTATCAGAACGATTTGAAGTATTGATCTAAGAAATAAGACTTTTCAAAGCAAAGTAAATAATTTATCAAAAACTCACATCAATTAATTAAATATTCAAATTGTTCACCCTTAGCTTTTATACAATGAAATAAGTTTTCTTCGAAACGATGGTGCACATTTTGCAGCATTTCTGGAGTGATTTGATGACATTCGTTCACTATACGTCTTCTTAAATCTTCTATGGAATCGGGCTGTGTAGCAGTGTAGTAGTGGGACCCCTTATTCCAATCCACCGATTTGGAAATCTTTGATCCAGATATTCTCGAGCTGGTAAGGCGTAGTGTGGATGAGCTCCATCCTACTGAAACACAATCTGATCTTCCACATAATTTTCAGCATTGTTTTCAATAATTTCCGTCAAAATTGGATCAATGTGTCATGGTTGTTTTGAATCTCAAAATGTCGATTTTTCACAAAAAACACTACCAGTGCCATGAAAACACCACTTCAATTTTCAAATACTTAGTTAAGAATATTTCGAGAAATAATGCATAAAATAAAAAAACAATCACTGTGCTGAAATCAGTATAAAAATACCTTTGAATTGAGGTATCACTCTCCCCATCTTCCCTATTCAAAAATTGGAGGTAGGGGTTGTAACAACGCCATGCGTCTGTTACCTACATCTTAAATTGTCCCCCTCGAAACAGAAATCGACCTGTCCGAGCATTTCTTTCGAAAAAATTTATTTCGTCTGTAATCTCGTCTGTTTCGTTTTCAAACGGCCACCCTGTATATTATAAAGCTTATATTTATAACATCAGGTTTCAGCATCATGGAGCATCACCCCATTACGCTCTCATTGTTCGTGATTATTTAGATTGGACATTTAATCACAAATGGATTGGAAGAAGGGATATTTGTGAACGGCCTGCATGAAGTCCCTATCTTAATCCACTGGACTATTTTCTGTGGGGTTATTTAAGGTCTAAAGTTTATGTCGATAGACCAAATAATTTGCTAGAATAAGCTGCAGAAATAACTCATAAGATACAGAGAATTCCACCAGAATTAATAGTTAATGTTACTGGAGAATATACAAACCGACTTGCTTATTGTCAAGATATACACGGTACTCAGTTTGATCATCTTATACATTTAGTTTAGTTTAGTTAAGTTTCAGTATTTTGAAACCCACTAAGTTTTAGTTAATAATTATGATTAGTTATTTCTTTAATGGATATTAAATTTTTACTTTCTTTAGATACTTTTCTGTTAATATCTCGGTTGGTATAGAAATGAAAAAGATCGGACCCTTTTTTTGTACTCGTAATAAAATGTTTCATCAGAAATTAAAATAATATACAGGATGTTCCATTGAAAATTTGAAAATTGACATTACTTTCGGTAAACCCGAAAATTAAAAATTGTTGAAAAATATGAAAACAAATAGACAATCTACGGCAGTATCCATCTTCCAAATTTCATTTTGATATCTAACAGGATCAAGCTGACTCAAGAATTGAAGCTGTTGGACCATTTGAAGCAACGTACGTTCTCCGATTGGGCTCTGGAAAAGCTGCGCCTTGATCATGATTTTCATCGAAAAATCATCTTCAACGGTGAAGCTCATTTTTGGCTCAATGGCTTTGTCAATAGCAAAATATGCGTTATTGGACAGGCAGAAATCTACACGTGATTCACGAGACTCAAAAAATCACGGTTTGGTGCGGTCTTCATTTGACTGTATTTTTTCGTTGATACCAACAATCGTCATGTTACGGCCAATGGCGATCGCTACCACGCCATGATAACGATTTTTTTTTACCCCAATTGCAAGGTATGGACTTGGCCAACATGTGGTTTCAACAGGACGGTGCCACTAGCCACACAGCTCACGGAACAATCGGTTTATTGAAGCCTACATTTGAGCGTGTAATTTCGAGAAACGGTCCCGTCGATTGGCCTCGTTCGTGCGATTTGTCGCCTCTGGACTATTTTCATTGGGGCTATGTCAAGTCACTTGTCTATGCCAACAAGCCGACGACATTGCAAGAGCTCAGAGACAACATTAGACGCGAAATAGCTGCCGTTTCGGCTGAAATGTATGGCCGAGTCATCGGAAATTGGGTCCAAAGAAACGCTGCAAACGGGCCCGTGGTGACCATATGAACGAAGTGGAGTTTCATTCATAAATGTTAACACACGGATCAATAAGTCCCGAGACTAACAATGAAAACAAAATTATTTTTTGTAAAATTTTTTTTATTCATGAACATAATCACCTTCTAGGGTGATACAATCGTTCTAACGCTTTTCAAATGTTTCAATACCATGTTCATAAAAAAAATATCATTCGCTTCAAAATAAGCAGTTTTATTTGAGCCAAATTTTTTTCCCTGGAGCATTTTTTTAAGATCAGCAAAAAGCCAGTAGTCACAGGGGGATAAATTTGGCGAGGGAAAAAACAGATAAAAGCCCAACTCGTTCAATTTGGCCATTGTTTTCTTCGACTTGAGACAGAATTTTTTTTCTCTGCATGAGCGGAAGTTTTTTTGCGATTTCCTCCTTCGAACACACCAGCAAGTCAATACAGTGTGGAACAGCCAAATGGAATAAATTCGATAACAGATAAATGAGAGAGTGTTTGGAAAAACGCTTGAACACGGCGATTTGTATTTTTAACTGAGCATTTTTTAAAAAAAAAAAAAAATTATATAGGGTGCGTCATGTGACAGTGGCCAATACCCACTTTCTTATTTTGAATGCAAGCCCCTGTATATTATTAATTTTTTGGATTCTTCAGAGAATTCTAGACATAAATCAAGTACAATGTCCTATACCTATCTTGAACTGTTTCGGAAATATTAAGTGTTTTCAGATTTATTACAAAAATTAACATTAAAAAAAAAAAAAAATTATTTTATTTCACAAATTCGCTACATTACATTCAATACTTATTTCCCATTTAGCTCTTGAAAATGGGAAAGTAAACAAAAACCATTTCTGCGTTTCTTTTTACTGATATGATATGAAAAAAATATAAAAACATTGTTTATTTTCGTATATAACTGATAGCCATAACAACTTGTCTGCCTGCATGACAGTAGTGGTCAGTGTCAGTGCTATTGTCGTTTAAATTTCGTTAACCGTACGTAATAATACATTTCATTTAACAGAAAAGCACAAAATAACCTACATCAACAATATCTCGTCACCATTCTACAGATGATTGGTTATGGAGATAACACAAGGACACAAATGGAAGTTTCTCGCTTATTTCACGAAAAATTTCCAAATTTGCCGACTGTATCCCAAGGAACAATTAGCAAAATAGAAAAGCAGTTTCGCGAGCTTGGTCATGTGAGACAGATAAAAAAAGTAGCTGCCAATGCAGTAAGTAATGATATGAAATTGGATATTATGCTTGAGTTTCAAGAAAACCCACATAATTCTGGTCGAAAAGCAGCCCCACTGTTCAACGTTAGCCACACAACAATTTTTCGAACATTAAAGGTAAGTAAAATGCATCCCTATAAAATGATACCAACTCAGGAGCTCATGGAAGACGATTTCGATAGGAGAACGTATTTTTGTGAGCAAATGATGGAAATGTTAGATAACAATGTGATCTGATTAGATGATGTTTTGTTTTCTGATGAGAGCATATTTACACTTCACGGTCATGTTAATCGTCAAAATTGCCGCTATTGGTCTGATGAGAATCCTCACCGGATGAGAGAGGAACATATCCAATATCCTGAAAAAGTGAATGTTTGGGCAGGAATTGTTGGAAATCATATCGTAGGTCCCTTCATTGATGGCAACTTGAATGGAGGTAAATATTTAGAACTGCTCCAAAATAAATTCGTGCCAACTTTGACAAACTTACATCCTGATCCAGCAAACCCACAAGCCCCATTACTAAATCAATGTCCGGCAGTACCCGAACCAATTTTTTCCAAATCGATGGATAGGGAGGCGCGGATCGATAGAATGGTCAGCACGATCTCCTGATCTGTCGCTGTTAGACTACTTTTTGTGGGGATATGTCAAAAGTATTGGATACAAAACGAAACCCCTCAACTTAGATGACTTAAAAAGACGAATCACGCTTGCGATTAGATCAGTTACACCTGAGATGTTGAGTAATGTTAGAAGACATTTCTATACCAGATTGGCATGTTGCCAAGACATTCGTGACGAGCATTTTGAACATTTACTACATTGATATTAATATTTTTTTGTTTGTTTTCTTAAATTATTAAGAAATAATCAGTATAAGTTATAAGGTTTTTAGTGTAATGTAGCGAATTTGTGAAATGAAATAATTTTTTTTTAATGTTAATTTTTGTATTAAAGCTGAAAACACTTAATATTTCCGAAACAGTTGAAGATAGGTATAGGACATTGTACATGATTTATGTCTAGATTCTCTGAAGAATACAAAAAATTAATAATATACAGGGGCTTGCATTTAAAATAAGAAAGTGGGAATTGGCCACTGTCACATGGCCAACCCTATATAATTTTTTTTTTTGAAAAAATGCTCAGTTAAAAATACAAATCGCCATGTCCAAGCGTTTTTCCAAACACACTCTCATTTATCCGATATTGAATTTATTCCATTTGGCTGTTCTACACTATATAATAATCACTGTTGATCGATTTACCTTTTTCGAGGTAGTCAATAAAAATCACGCCATGCGTATCCCGAAAAACTGACGCCTTGACTTTGCCAGCTAACTGCTGCGTTTTCGGGCGCTTCGGACGGCTTTCGCCAGCTGTGAGCCCCTCAGATCACTGCGGCTTCGACTCTGGAGTGTAGTGATGTATCCATGTTTCGTCCATGGTCACGTAACGACGCAAGAAATCTTGTTTGTTGCGAGTAAATAACGATAAACAGCATTCTGAATCATCGACTGGTTGCTTTTTTTGTTCCATCAAATGCAATCACGGCACCCATTTGAAAAAAACCATTTTCATGCTCAATTTTTCATGAAGGATAGTGAATACACCTACATATGATATATGTGTTCTCAGCAATCTCACGGAGCTTCACTTAACGATCTTTCATTATAATTTTTGAATGGGTTCCATAGCAGACTTCAAACATCAGAAGATCTGAAAAATCATCACTTGGACCGCAAGACCCGATTCGAAGAATCCTCCTTGCAGATTGACGACAAATTTTGTGTATAAGATTTGAATATAGAGGGTATTTCTAAGGACAAGAGTGATTACAATTCTAAACTAGCAAAGGAATTTGTGTACTGAGATTATACTCCTTCAAGAGACACATACGGATACTAAAAAAAAATCTTCATGAAAGAGGAACCATAAAAGTTATGTATTCATTGATTATTATTATTATTGAAAATTTTTTAATCCAAAAATATCCAAAAAGGCGAATTTGAGGGTGTTTTCTTCATCTCTTTCAAATTTTGTATTCTTGTTATTCAGTTCTTTTTTCTGCTTTTGTCTTTTTATTTCCAGATTCGATGTGAGCAACTTGGAGAAGTCTCTGTTTCCATCAATAGAAGACCACTCTTGAAGAAAGAAGTCCCTTAAATATATTTCAGCTTATTTTTGTACTTTCACACTTAGGCGGGGAGCCAGGGTTTTTTTAATGGGGTTTTTTCCCTAGGCTTTTATGTGATACGCCGAATTGTATGACACCCCGTCACCAACCCCTGATCTTTATGCTTTATTGTTCGGGTAACATTTTTCTATCCATTGTTTCGCTTGCACGGTGTTTTTACCCATTAAAAAACAATGTTTTATCAGAACAGGAAACTCGGTTTTTTCCATCTTTCAAACAAACTACAAAATGACTTTAATCTTACCTCGATAATGGCTCGTTTATACTGGCTGGTACTTTATGCCGTAAGCCCTTACCTTATTCCGTATGCCCTAAGAATTTCAGTAGGCGTTTATACTGGCTGTTAACTTAACCTTAAACAGAACATAGAGTTTATGGATTTTGCTCTATGCTTATTAATAATTCGTCATTTTGAATTTGTATTTCTACGTTTTGATACGTGCTGACCATCATATTTAACTTTTTTGGCAGGTACACTCAAATATGACGCCCACTAGCGAATTAACAGCCACATTATTAATTATGATAATTGCTAGTATGGAAGCGAACAGAAGTGTGAAAAATGTTCGAAGAAAGCGCCGTTGGAGTGTTAGGCCAATATTCCGTCTTAGACAAAAAGAAGGCCTTTTCAATAATATATTCAGAAACATGAAGAGGCTTGAACCTGATCAGTTCCTTCATTTCACCAGAATGGATATACAAACGTTCTATAAACTGTTAAGTTTATTAAAACATAAATTACTTAAACGTATTACAAAGACTACCTTGACCCCAGAACATCGACTAGTTTTAACTTTATAGTAAGTAAATTTTCTTAAGCAATTGGTCGTTGTATTTCAACATTTTATATTTTCAGTTATTTGGCACACGGATGTAGTATGGAAGTTTTGTCCTGCACATTCCTTTTAGGCAAGACAACTGTCTCTGCTGTCATACAAGAGACATGCACAGCCATTTGGGATGTTTTGAGTGAAATGTACCTCAAATGTCCAACTGAAAAGGACTGGCAGAAAATTTCAAAGGAGTTCGATGAAAAATGGAACTTGCCACACTGTTGTGGTGCTATTGATGGAGAGCACGTACATATTCAAGCACCAAAAAACTCAGGTTCTGAATTTCAATTATAAGAGAACATTCAGTATTGTCTTGATGGCTGTTTGTGATGCTCACTACCGGTTTACTCTTGTAGATATTGGAGCATTTGGATCTCAAAGTGATGGAAGAATATTTCGTGAATCAGCATTTGGAAAAGCTTTAGATTCAGGCAGTATCAAGCTAACGGAAGAAAAAAAATTGCCAGGTTCCAATGTTGAATGCACTCATTTTTTTGTTGGGGATGAAGCATTCCCACTGAAGGGATATTTGCTTCGTCCTTATCCAGGAAAGAACTTGGATATATCCAAAAAAAATATATAATTATCGTCTATCAAGAGCACGGAGAACAATAGAGAATGCTTTTGGAATATTAGCTTCTCGATGGCGAATTTTTCGTAATCATATTAATACGGACATAGAATCAGCTGAACTGATAATAGGTGCAAGCATTTGTCTTCATAATTTTCTGTGTACTGAAGATCTTGGCAAAAGTAATAATACGTCAACCAAAACATATTGTCCTCAAAATTATGCAGATATGTGCATTAATGATGGGCTGGTGATACCAGGTTCATGCAAACTAGATTTAGAATCAGATTTTGGTAGAATAGGACGCATTGGTTCGAATTCTTCAAGCAGAACGAATATCAATGTGAGAGATAAATTGAAACAGTATCTGAACAACGAAGGAGCAGTACCTTGGCAGTTAGATTATGTGACACGAAGATCTAAACCGAATGAAGACAACTGAGTTTTGTTTATTGAAACATTATATTGGGAATATATTAATAAAATAAATAGTTTATCAACTTCATAATAAATTTATTTATCACATATATAATTTGAACAATAACAATTAATCGGAACACTCATCTATAGCTTGCAGTATCTTTAATTTGCATTGCCTCAGTGTTTTTGGGTCCATTTTTATGAGGTCATCGAATAAGCTATCACAAAAGCACTTAACTGAAGCCTATCTAGAGTTCTTAGAGTGTTGATTAGATTCTGAAATTTGTTTCAGAACGTTCACAGCTTCACTCAAAATTGGTGTATAATTCTGATCATTTTTGGCAATTTTTTTTGCGTTACTATTTATTTTTTGAGCTGAAGTGTTTTGTTCTGATATCTCCAGATTACTATCATCCTTAGTACTATTATCATCAATCTGCTCAGCCTCATCGCTTTCGATAGTTTCTACGAAGATGATTGAATTTTCTTCTGTGCATTCACTATTGTTGTCAAACCTTGGCATTTTACTATGAAAGTTCATTTCTGGAACATTTTCAAAAGTCTTCCTTTTCCTAATGTGATAATTCAAAAATCCAAGGTATTTCATAAGCTCCCACTCACTCGAGCACCCTGCACTAGAACCAGATGATACAACTTTTGACCTTTCTTTAGTATATATATTTCTTAGGATGTTCCATCGATGTACACATTCGGTAGCTAAAAAAAATACTACTCGGTGAATTTAACTATGAGTTAAATAGTATTTATAACTTACCAGGAATTTTCATTTCATTCGATATATAAGTCCATGAATTTTCTGAGGCCAACTTATCTTTGAATGCTCTTTCCCTTTTATCGAATAAGTGGGGAAACTTTTCCACTAGCTGAATCAATTTTATGTCAGCCTCATATCTATTTTTATATGAATCGCACATCTTGCTGCCGTAAACGCAAAAAAACAGAACAAATTATAATCTCTCGAAATGTGATAATATGATACCCTTTTGCGCTCTTCTTCTTAAATTTTAAAATGACCGCCATCATTATAGAGATCAATAGAGATCGATTCTGCGCAAGTCTCAAAAAAAAACTCGCCCACTATTACATTCCCTTAATTTGTCTTACTTATAAGATAGTCTTAAACACTTATAAGATAATCTAATCTAATTATCTAATATATATATGTAATTTGTCCAAATTATTTATGAATATATATTTCTATGAATTTGTCCCTAGAAGTTGAACATTTTAAGGGTAAGGGAAAAGGTTAGGGAATGAGTATGAACGAAAGCATTGAATTCCTATGGTTCAACTTTTAAGGTTAAAGTTACGGCATAAGGTACCAGCCAGTATAAACGAGCCCTAACTCTGTTTCTGATTCGATCGACTTAAAATTTTGACACGTGTCAAGCAAAGGTTAGTACTCTAGAAAGACGTGGTTACTGGTTTACTACGAGCTCCATTTCTGGGTTAGTCTCGGGACTTATTGATCCATGTAGTATGTTTGTACTTCAAGCTAATAATAAAGTTTTTGAAATATCTCAAATGGTTTGTGTTTTATTTAGATTCAAAGTTGTCAAGTCCCAATTGGAAAACCCTTTATTTGCTGGAACTTAACCCATACAGTTTCCTCCGTCGTCAGTGAATATTTAATTTCATACGATTTGGGTATTTTGTGAAGGGTTAGCAGGACTGGTGAATGGTCAGACAAGAGGTCTGGAGGATAACATTCCGCTTGTATGTGGAGATTGTTCATTCCATTCGTGACGAAAAAGTTCAAGACATCAAGAATCTTGTTTCTCTGCCTAATCGATAACTCTGCTCATTTTTAAATTTCATTTGGTTCATTTCAACAGCTCTTGAATATGATCCTGCACAAAGTTCCCCCCTTTCAGTTTGTTCAGCGATCAATCGTTGAAACCATTCACACATTTTATATTGACTTTTTACCTGGAAATTAATATAAATGCGTATTGAATATAAACAAACAGTGAAGGGGTGGATGATGAAACACTATAAATATAAAACCAACGCTTGAAAGCATGAGCATTCATCAGAATTATTTATATATTTTATGGTCAACTTAATTCCCTATTGGAAATGGAAATTTAGAGCTCTGATTGGATGTCAGTGGTTTCCGGTGAAGAGAAATATTATTGCACATTAAATCCAACCATTATAACATAATTGTTTATTATTTAAGTCATCGTAACTGTAATTTCGATAATTTCACTTTTCCAATTTTATAAAATATGGTTCCATTTAATAATTGGAATGGCGTCATGCTATATAATTCGATATTTGGATTATATGAATGCGTAGGGAGGGCCATCCATAATTTTCCACCTCTAATTTTGAGGTTTGGGATGAAATAATGAAGAAACGCACGGACAGTTCAAATTTCGTTGATAGGGGGAGAAATGAGGATGTCCAATTGAGTTTGATATCACTACTCCTCTTGCCGCTACCCCTTTCATTTTTGAACAGGCAAAAGAGGTCAAACAGCATCTTGTTGCAAAGGCAATTCAATTTCTTGCATAATTCTATATTTTTATCGCTTAATTATTTCACAGAGACACTAAGTATTACATCAATAACTTTCACAACCCGAATTTGTATCTTTGATATGGAAAAAAGTTCGGACGGGTCAAAAAACGATTTCGATATCACTACCCCTCTAGCCGCTACCACGTAAAACAATTATTTTCGAATAGAGATAATAGGTCGATTAGTTTTGTCGAAAAGGTAATTCAATTACCTGCATGGGCGTGTTATTTTTTTTCCCTTCGAATGCTTAACTATTGAACAGCATGAAATAATATTTCAATCCATAAACTTCTACCCTAATGTTTGGCCTTCGGGATGAGAAAACAAAAAATAACTTGGACGAGTTTGATGCAGGGCTATGAAAGCGTAATTGAATGGAAAAATTTTTCTCTTTATTGAATTACGCACAATGAATTGACATAATGATAAATACTTTAATTAAGAAATGCTCGAAATGGACTTAATTTTCCCCATGCATACATACAGCAGTTCCACGAAGTGATTCTCTACATTCCTTAGCATTTCAGGTATTATCGAACGACATTCGTTTACTATGCGCTGTCGTAATCCATTCAATTTTGCAAGCTCCGTCGCATAAATTTTACTTTTCAAATGTCCCCATAAAAAATGATCTAGGGGCGACAGATCAGGAGAATGAGCAGGCCATTCTAAGGTACCCCTCCAACGCCGTGGAAATCTTTTATTTGCCTCACTGGCGCCGCATAATGGGTAGGCGCTCCATCTTGCTTGAGATTACCGTTTATGGAAAAAGGACCCACAATATCATCGTCATTTATACCGATCCAGACACTCAGTTTTTCAGGAAATTTGTTCGAGTTGGATCTCACACAATTTGTCATAAGGCTCGTGTCGATTGGTCGAAAGAAATGCTCCAAAAATACGATCGCGGAGCTTTGAATCACTTCTATGACATCGTGACCGATGATGAATAGTGGATATACGCGTATGAGCCCGAAAGTAAACAGCAGTCAACTGTATGGGTGTTTCAAGATGAGCCAATTCCAACAAAAGTTGCTCGCGATTGGAACACTTCCAAGTATATGGTCGCCTGTTTTCTCGGAAAAACAGGACATGTCGTAATCTTACAACTACAATCTAAGTGGTACATAACCATTTGTTTGCCAGTTGTCTTCCAAGAAATCAGGAAAACCAACCGCCGAAAACGGATCACCCTTCACCACGACAATGTGAGCTATCACACCTACAACTACATTTTTGAGCACTCAAAACATCGATTTAATCAGTCATCCACTGTATAGTCCTGACTTGGCACCGAAAGACTTCTTTTCATTCCCGTAAGTAAAAAATAAAAGTCAACGTTATTTCACACCTGAACAAGCAGTTGATAGGGAATATATCTGTATCTCGGAGGGATACAACACTATGTCCATTTTTTGCCATATTGACTTTATTACAGAGTTAAGATTAGCTTTTCTCATATTTCTTAGAGGAATACAGCATTATGTCCGAAACCAGTTAGAACCGGATATAGCATGTTTTAAAACAACACCAAGTCCACTTTCATTTAGAGGGATAGAACACCATGTGGACTAACCTTACACCCTTTTTTAATCTTCTGATTCGTGAGTCCATTGTATTATGTGGGACGAATCCAAAGGAGCTCGTGGCGGAAATGAAATCGGATCTGCATTACTGAAATGGGCAGATACCGTCATTCTTGGCAGTGATATTGAAGAAATCATTCTGTGGTTGGATAATTGTTACGGCCAGAATAAGAATATTAGCCTAATTATGTGTATCCTCTCCTGTAAAGTTATGAAAATGGACATAGTGTTGTATCCCTCCGAGGTACAGATATATAATATAATATAATAATATGGTATATAAAGTATATCGGGTAAATGAAGATGCACCTGCCGACACGTGTCTCTGGTGATTGGCTTCGTCAAGGCAAGGTAACCTTAGGAAGAATCAGATGGTTAGAAGACAAAATAGATAATAGGAATACACAAACAGGAGCGAGCGACCAATTTATATCTTCAACACTAGGACCTCTCATTCGGAGGAAAATCTAACACATTCACATAAAGGAAGCATAAGCAACCTGCAGTGGCGGATTTACAAATTTGCCGCTAGTAGGCCATTCAATTTTTGCCGCCCCTACTGACTTTTGAAATTCAATACGTTAGTTTAATCCCGTTATTAGTAAGATTGTGAACTTAATGATATTCCTGTCAGTTACTAGATTATTTTTGCAACCCGCTAGGTACTGAAGAGTTTAATGTTGACCTAACAAGTTTATTTGACAGGCAAAACAAAGAAAACCCGACTTCAAAGCGTAAAACCTCTGTAACTTTTAAACGGCTCAATCGATTTTCATCAAACATATCTAAGAGCTCTCGCCCATAAAACACCTGTTATACAAAAAAAAACTAAATTGAAATCGGTTCATTCGTTCGGGTGCTATGATGCCACAGACAGACAGACGCGTCAAACTTATAACACCCCTCTTTTTGCGTCGGGGGTTAAAAATAGCAGCATGTACTAATCATAAGGTGGGGAATGGCATGACTTAAGAATACCTACACTATATGAACACAGGCAAAATAATGAGTGGTCAGAAAACATTGTTTTTGTTACATATTTTTTATGGCACTTAACAGTTTAAAAACAATACAAACGAGTTCAGAATTCAAAATGTCATTATTAGAATAGCAACGATTCATTTTGTGAAATCAAAAAATTTCATACTTACATAACGACTAACAATAAGACCTGTCGGACACTTGTGAATTATAAATGGGATGATATATCTTCTATGCTCACAGAATATCCTTATGAATTTAAGTCAACGTACTACATAAATCCAGAAAATCTTAAATAACTCAGAAATTATTGAATTTAGGAGCATAATCATGTAAAAAAACTATCATTATTTTTGAGCGCAGAATCCAACACAATTATAAGAAAATAGGGTTCTAATTTGAAAAACAGAAGTTATGGCCAATTTAAGATCACAATTTTCAACACAAAATTTGAAACACCCTGTAATGATATTTTTGAAATCCAAAAGATGCATGACCTTTTCACATCCTTCCTCTTCGATGTTGTAAAATCGGTTTACGCTCAGGATATTTAGAATTAGAATAATGAACATATTACTGATTACTGACTGAACATATTTGCCTTTTTTTCCAGTTTTATTTTGGATATTTTGAAAACTATTCCATTCAATACAATGGTTTTAACAGAAATGTATTCACTATTGAATACTCGTTCATACCAGGAATGGAAAACTTGAAAAAAAATTTTTTTCATCGAATTTATTTTCACTCCCTGTATAACCGGAAGTTTTTGGGCTTCGAAAATATTTTAGCTCTGTAGAGAACTTCGAACAATATCATAATCCCAATTTTCAGATTTCAAATACGTCTAGTTCTCCAGAAACGTCTAATAGGCACTCGAACTTGAGACACCCTGTATATCCCTTCCGCCTTTTTCTCTCTTGAATTTCGCGGCTATGTACAAAGCGCTACAGCGCTTAATTCTACCATCTACTGCGAACAACTGGGCCGCTAGAAGCAGGCGATCGACCAGAAGCGTCCAGAATTGGCCAACAGGAAGGGTGTTTTGTGTTCCACCAGGACACCGCTAGACCACACACTTCGTTGATGACTCGTCAGAAGCTACGGGTAGTCCAGTCATTTTAGCTATTTTAAACCCCAATCTGCGGAAAAATTCCTAGTGAGCTGAATTTTTGTATACACCTTTATTGCGGCATTGTAATGAAGATGTGAAAAATCGACATTGATATCGTGCCGGCTAAAAAAGTTGTGAAGGTCAAAAGGTCACGAAAATCAGTTTTTCGCAAATATCTCGCGATCTATTGCTCAGAGGTCAATAAAGGTCATTATAAAAATTGTTTGTCGTGAAATTGTCTACAAAAAATATCTCATGCATTTTTCTGTAGAATTAACCGTTTTCGGAGTAGAGACTAGAATGCACTCACATACAGTATTGTATACGAAGGCGTCTACACCCTATTGCTTTTTATTTATGTTTGTAAGTGTGTTGTTAGTAAAATCTACTCCATACACATACATATAACACTAGTAATACTAGTATAGACAGGACATTTGATACCACAGATCAACATGTAGACTCAAGAGATTCACGTATTGAAAGAGATAATACTGACATTAAAAAACTTGTAGAGTGGTTTGCTTTGCATAATCCTTTTTCAAGTTGCAATCAACTAGTTTCTGTGTCAACAGGAATTGTTGGCAATAATAAAATCAACTGTTATAATGCCAAAGAAAATGGTCTGCAGTCAATTAAAAATATTATAGGAGTAACATTTGACGAAATTAAATTAAAACGCTCTGACAGAGTTCTTCCATTATCATCAGTATACTCTTCTATCATGGTTCATGACTGCAAGGTAACGATCGATCCGTTATTGCTATTTCAACGAATTAGTTTGAATAAAAAATTTGAGGAAAATCTTTGTGAATATTTACAATACGAATTAAGTCCATACCCAACGGCACTATTTGATAATGTTGGCATGAGAAAAACTCAAAAGTCAAAAATATACAACTACTTCGAGCCAATTAATTATCAAGTAGTTTGTGATGCAACATACATAATCGATGGTGGATTTCTTTTGCACCGTGTCGTATGGCAAAAGAATGATACATTTCATATTGTCATTCACAAATATATTAATTATTTATCAAATAATTTCGGAACAAATACTGTTGTCATTTTTGATGGTTACTCTGATACCAGTAAAAATATCAAAGCGATGGAACAACTAAGACTCTTCTTCTTATCTAATCGATTTAACAAAGAAAATTATGTTAAACCGGACTGCAGACTACACAATTCAAGGAGATTCATGTAAAAGTGCCCAGTAGTTTTTGAGTGATGTTCATTCAAACAAACGGACAGACAGACAGACAGACAAACAAGAATTTTAAAAAAATCTAATTCTACTCAGTTACTCATCTTAAGTCATCCTAGCGAATTTTGTTTTTTAATATCTTTAATGTACAGACTATTTTAGGTTTACGATTTCATTATAGTATAGATTGTGTACATAATCATAACAAAAATCTGTAAAAAAAATTTGCTAAATTTGCCGCCCCTCTAAATCTGCCGCCCTAGGCACCGGCCTACTTGGCCTATTGGTAAATCCGCCACTGGCAACCTGTCTGATCTATCTCTAACCCAGGATTTATAAAATTCAAACACTATATTCATCGTGGAGATCAAATATATATAGGAAAGGTATATCAGGTGAATCCACAAGTAGCAGAAGGAAATAATTAAATCCTTATTACTAAGGTTACCTTGCCTTGAACCCAACGGCACTATTTGATAATGTTGGCATGAGAAAAACTCAAAAGTCAAAAATATACAACTACTTCGAGCCAATTAATTATCAAGTAGTTTGTGATGCAACATACATAATCGATGGTGGATTTCTTTTGCACCGTGTCGTATGGCAAAAGAATGATACATTTCATATTGTCATTCACAAATATATTAATTATTTATCAAATAATTTCGGAACAAATACTGTTGTCATTTTTGATGGTTACTCTGATACCAGTAAAAATATCAAAGCGATGGAACAACTAAGACTCTTCTTCTTATCTAATCGATTTAACAAAAGAAAATTAATTGAAATGCTTATTAAGAAGTTCGAAGAAGTTGGTATTGCTACAAGACAATCACGTGATGATGCTGACGTTTTAATAGTTGAAACAGCGATTGAAAAATCAATAAATAATACTACAATTATTGTTGGAGAAGACATAGATCTGTTGGTACTTCTCATAGCACGCACACAAATACTTGATCAACCTACATCAAGTTTTTTTAAAAAACCAGGAAAAAATAATGTTGAAACAAAAATATACTCGACTGATAGCCTTAACAAATATCCACATTGCAAGAAAAATATTCTGTTTCTACATGCCATGACCGGATGTGATACAACTTCAGCACTTTTTGGAAAAGGAAAATTGAAAATCATGAAGATGTTTGAAAAAAGACCCGATTTAACCAATTTTGCAGAAATATTTCAACAAGAAAATTGCTCTCGAGATGTCATTGTCAATGCTGGGACACATTTTTTACTAGCAATGTACGGTGCTCCAAAATCAGAACTTTCGATAGATAGTTACAGATACTGTAGCTTTGCTAAACTAACAAGGCAAAGTACAGCTGTAAAATTTTCATTATTACCACCTACTTCTTCAGCAGCTCAACAGCATATTTACCGAGTGTATTATCAAATACAAACCTGGCTAGGAAGAGAAATTGATCCAGAACAGTGGGGTTGGGAGTTAAAAAAATATATACTGCAGCCAATAACAACTTTATTACCACCAGCACCCGATAATCTACTTAACACAATCTTCTGTAATTGTACAAAAGGTTGCAGCGGCAAATGTGGATGCAGAAAAATTGGATTAAGATGTTCAAAAGTTTGTGGACATTGCCGTGGCCAGTCATGTTTAAACGCCGAGTCAACCAATGATGAAAACGATGAAGATGTTGATTCAAATATAGGAATAAGTCCGCTCGACGTTTTGTCAGCAAACGGGAGCTCGGATGGGAGGTTTTATCGCATCCACCATATAGCCCGGACATAGTGCCAAGTGATTACCACCTGTTCCTGTCGATGGCGAAAGCCCTTGGTGATGTAAAGTTGAACTCAAAAGAGTCTTGTGAAAAGTGGCTGTCCAAGTTCTTTGCAAATAACGAGGGGACTTCTACGAGTGAGGTTTTATGAAGTACTATGAGTTGGAAACAGATTATCGAACAAAACAAAATTATTAGAACTAAATCCGATCACTGCAACACTTTTTATAAAGCATTGAATAAAGAGCAAAAAGCGGAAGGGAGATGTTAGACAACCTATTATGACGTTTTGCTTTTAAATGCTTACATTTGAAAAATCACAATTTTTTAGTTGACCTATCACAGCACCCAGAACATCATCACCACACATTTCATTAAATCCAACCAGGTAAAGCACCTTGTTATGAAAAAACACCGCACTTCAACTAAACGCATTCAATGATCGTTTTAAAACAATCGCCGCTAACAGAACTGAATCAGCAAGGTGGGAGCATGAAAAAAAACATAAACAAATTACCTGTAGCACGATATAATAATCATTTCCTGAATTTTAAAACAGAAAATAACGATTTCATTATGTTGAGGAATAGGTTGGTTTTAATACCTTTTATTGTCGGAACCGAATATTGAAATTGGACTATTATATGTCATTATTTTTATACAATTCATGAATTGAGGGACTAAATTTACTATGAATGGGTAATAACGTTGATGAGGTTCGAATTTTTGTGTTTTTACTCATAAAAATTTAAATTTGAATGTAACTTCGTCAGTAAACAGGATCTTCTACAACTAAAGTAGAGATCGATGCGTGAAGAAAACCAATTCATCAAAATAATAAATCAGATTGCCTTTTCAACCATTGCATTACTGGTTTTTAATATCTTGATTCCAATAAAATGGTAAGTGAAAAGAAATGAGAGGATATTTTTTATTTTGAAGCAGATAAATCAAATTTTTATTGGAACATTCTGTTCAAACCTACAGAAGATCACGCCATTTTGAATTTTCTTATTATTCGTTACGCCCCAATATCTTTTCAGAAAATAAATTTTCAAGAGTACAATTCGAAGTGGAAAGAACTTTTATTTACGATATCGACTTGACTAGAGAATGTGCTCTTCAACTTAACCATGCGGCTTTAGCGTGTTTCACCAGAATAGATCTCAAAGTGGGCACAAGGCACATTTCTATTATTAAATTGTGATTTCTCAGAGTCAGTTTTTTTAATTTAACATTCTTATCATGAAAGACTCTCGTACATTCTTGGGTCAATTTACGTACTCGTATAACTGCAAATATCACTTTCTATTGAGAGAAGTTTCAATGGCAAAATACTATGTGATTGAATTCGTCACGTGCTGCATCTGTGGGTTCATCTCGAGTTTTTTGATTATAAGGTAATCTATTACCTTTACATAGTCTAGCTTGCATTCCACTCAGTAGAACAGATTTACTGTTAACTTTTTTGATATCAATCTAATAAATCTATACCTACTTAGTTACCGACCTTGATCGCAGAACGCAACTTCCTTAAAAATTGAAAAACTACGAAGAAGTAAGACGTTGTTTTTTCATAAACATATGTGATAATAAAGATTAATAATAAATTTCTTAAAAATAAAATTTGAGTAGACATAATTGGCTCCAAATTGAATCTTGAATTGCCCAGTTGAAATCTAGTACATATGTAATATTGGTTATTCTTCAATCCAAAAATTATTGGAAGTTAGAAATAAAAACTCAATTGCGTTCCATCTGTTACCAAAATTTTGTTTTAATCACATTATTTACAAAATAACTTAAAACTAATTTTCATACCTGTAAACAAAAGAAACAACATTTACAGCTTTTATTCACATATGATTGAATACCTAAACAAAAATCATTCCAATAATCAACTTGTCTTTCAGATAATGGCGAGGAGAAGGAAACTCCTCTGTCACAGAGTTCCGGCTGCTCGGTCGATATCACAGAACACTATTATGTCGATATGCTCGGTCTATGTGCTTAGTCGTTAGGGCGGCAGAATTCAAAATTAAGGAAGGCAATGACTCATATATATGGGTGTCTTGTTTTTCTTTACACATATTTGACTTATCTTAAGGAATAGCTATAAATACATAGTCATATTCAATCTTTTCAATATACAGATTTTGGGAATGTTTTGCGCTCTTAGCTCTTATGATTTGCAATTTAGAGGAATAGATTTATTATTTCGGCATTCTATAATTCTCCAATTTATATTTCGGCCTTATGATGGATTTCTTCGAAGAAAGAACATTAGGTTCAGCAACCGTCTAGTGTCAGTCAAATTCAAAACAGTGAAATGTTATAGCCATAATACTTTCATCCACCCAAGTGGAGCCAAAGTTTTGAATCAAAACGAAAAAATCAATGTTAACACCTAAAGTATAACTAACGAAATTTGTCATTCGCTCAAAAAAGGCTCGTGTCGATTGGTCGAAAGAAATGCTGCAAAAATACGATCGCGGTTCTGCGAAGTACTTATATGATGAATCATGGATTCACACGCATGAGCCCGAAAGCGGTCGACTATATAGGTTTTTCAAGATGAACCAATTCCAACAAAAATTGCCCGCGCACTTCCAAGCAAATGATCGCCTGTTCTTTCGAAAAAACTGGATATTACGCAATCGTACCACTAGATCAACGCAGAACAGACAATTCTGAGTGGTACATAACCATTTGTTTGCTAGTTGTCTTTCAACAAATCAGGAAAACCAACCGCCCACGACGGATCACTCTTCACCAAGACATTGCCAGCTTTTACACATCGGCTCAAATAACTGCATTTTTGAGCACTCAAAACATCGATTTGATGAATCATCCGCCGTATAACCCTGACTTGGCACCGAATGACTTCTTTTTACTCCCGTACGTGAAAAATTAAATGAGTGGTCATCGTTTTTCGACACCTGAAGAAGCGGTTGATGAGTTCATAATGCATGTTTTGGATGCCTTGATCAGAATGACAAAAAGAGATTTTCGATGATTAATTTTTGTTTTTGTTATCTAATCCCAAAATATAAATGGCAATCCTCATACAACCCAAGCAATAAAATAATGAATAATACATTTTCTTTCAATGCTTCATGCTTGATTGGTTGGAAGCTAACAGAATAACTATAGAAGCAAGTAATCTCCAATAATGAAATAGCATTTCTTCCAACAATAACTCTATATTTACGAAAATTCTAATCTAAAGGAAGCAATTTCCTCATGATCCCATTGTTAATTCATGAGAAGTCGAGCTAAACAAATACTGGATTTGGTTCTTTTAAAAAGTTTTCATTCAGAATTGGATTCTTTGAATGGACCTGTCAAGCTGTTTATCGAATCAATCATACGTAATTATCACAGTGTTGAAGATGAATTATTCAAGAAATGGCCTAACGCCTGGATGGACACTATTTCAGAGTCATTAATGTTGTTTGTATGGGGCATTACATCAATTCATTAAATTGATGTATATCCAAGTTGTATTCAACATTAATATTTCAATGGAACTTGTTAGCGTGTCCGTACGTAATGGTGGATTTGGGAGTTTTTCGGATATAATTATGTGAAGATCAGTATAATGACGTCGATCCGAATATACAGAGTGTGGCCAAAGATTAGTCGATGCGGATAAAGATTCATTTTTCTTACAAAAACGAATATCATTTCATTTCACTGAGTGAGGAATGAAAGGGCTGGTGAAATACACTAAATGACCAACTGTATATACCAGGTATACCGGTATGAAGTGAGCGTCAAGATACAAATGTCTCGATAGAAAACCTTTATTTTTTCTTGTTTGTTTGCTATGACATCTGTGAAACATATTTAGTATACATCAAATAATTGAACAGATAACATATTTTTTCATCGTGTTGAAAATGTCGAATTTTGTACCAGAAAGTGATGATTTGCGGAAACCATTAATTTTTCGTTTTCATTTGAAGAAGTATGCTGTAGAGTCGCATCAAAAGCTTGTCGAGGCATATCGTGATCATGCGTTATCAGAAACAACGGTTTCAAAATTCCCGCTCCAGTTAGTACCTGCCAATCGAACTGGTGGCGTTGGTCGCAGTAGTTTACCAGCTTATCTCGTACGTTTCAATGAACTGTTGTCGGTGGTCTTAGTTCTGTGCATGTGACATAGGTTGTCAATTACGTCGTTCTTTCCGCATTTTTGGTTGGAATATCCTGGAGTAATTAATCGCAATTTTGCGGATTTGAACAGGATTTTAATTGAAGCCCTGAGAGAAATCTTATCATGTTGGTTTGGTTTGTTCGTTGGTGAGATTTTTGCGCTTTAGCGGAGTGGCGTATTTGTTTGGAAAAACGACGTGGGACTGGTGTGTTAACCTATGTTTGTCACGGGGTATTTTTAGATTTTTGTTCGTATTTTAGCATCATTCTGCTTCGAATTGGGAATTATTATTGTACCGTTGCGAGGTACCGCAGATTCTGAACTGTCTTTGAAGTCTTCGAGCTATTTGTCTAGGCTGATTTTGAATTACCGTCGAACTGCCGTGGGAGCTGTCTTTGGGGACCTCCACCAGATTTTGCCATCTAAGATACCACACCTGTCGTCTACCCAGGGGGCATTATTGTGAGAAATTGTACTACGTTGGCCTAGGAATATATTTGAGCCCAGTTTCCATCTACGAGACTGTGAGAATAATTATGGATTAAGAAACTATATCCTTTTGTACTTCAGTCAAGCCACGACCTAGACTGTTATAGAAGGTTAGTCTGTAGAATTTCCATAAGATTGATTAGTATCAAAGAGGCCCAATTCAGTGAATACAGTTTAGTACATAAAATCCGACCTATCGAGAAGGTCGCTTAGATATAAGTAAAGAGCTATTTATAACGATTACCATCGAGGCTCTAAGTATATACCTTGGGGAATATTACTGTTTGTTTAGTAAGAGATAAAGCATTAGATATAAGTATTCGGGTTGTGAAGTAAGAACTAGTTAGTGATCTACCTTCTGTAAGATATATCCTCGTTTGAGGGACCTTGTGTATTTCATTTGGGCTCATTATATTATTAAATAATTGCTCTATATTCTTTCTACCAGCCACTACCTCCCGCTTGTGTGATAGGGCTCGTTTGGCATTCTAAGAGTGCGTTCGTTATTTTCTCTCTTTTGCGACCCTGCGATCTTTAGTGTACTTTCCTCTTTTTTTTCTTTGTATTACCATAAAAGAGTGTGGCGCCCCTTTATAAGTAGTCTCAGCTCTAGAGCTAGCCGAGGAGGTACTTTGTGCACTCTCTGGAGCCGAGTAAGTTTGGTGACAATGCAAAAGATAGTTTCAACGGTTCAGGAATAATGATTTTGATGTTAGAAATGAAGAACGTGGAAGACCACCAAAAAAGTTTGAAGACGCCGAATTGCAAACGATATTGGATGGAGATGACACTTTGACTCAAAAGCAAATGGTAGAAATCTTAAATGTTGCACAAACAATTTCTGACTGCTTAAAAGCTATGGGAAGAATCCATGTGTTGAAAATAGGTGCCACATGAATTGAATGAAAGACAGAAGGGAAACCGAAAAAATTCTTGTGAAATTTGTTTCAAAGACACGAAAGAAACTCGGTTTTGCATCGAATTGTTACTGGCGATGAGAAATTGATTTATTTTAAAAATCCTAAACGGGAAAAATCATGGGTTAATCTAAGACCATTGGAAATATGTTAACCAGCAGAAGAAAAGTTCTAACCTTCCTAATAATATGTCTTATAATGGTGCAAATAGCGCTGATGTGAAAACAGCCAGACTGACCCCCTGGGGGGTGCAAGTGAATGTGTCAAATGCAAAAATTATAAGTTTATGGTTCTGGATGTTATTGTGTAATTTGATCCCTATCCTATATCTAGTTTCCCAGGTATAAATTACTCACAGACAACTCGGCTGGAACTCGGCTAGCCCCCCCAGGGGGTGCAAGTGGAACTGAATCATAGAGTTATTCTGTGTATGTAGAGAGACGAATAAATACAAAATTTCTTGTCGATTCTATGTCTAGTTCTCGAGGTATTTGTATCTACTTGAATTATCATTAGGCCGTTATATAAGCCCCCCCATGAGGTTGCAAGTCAGAGATAACTACTGAAATATTCTTTTGTCAATATATAGATAATTCTGCAGAAGTATAATAGCATTCTCACGTTTGGTTGATTTTTTATGAATTTTTAATAATTAGGATGAGTATCTACTGACCCCCCTGGAGGGTGCAAGTGAATGTGGCAAATGCAAAAATTAAAAGTTGATGCTTCTGGATGTTACTGTGTTATTTGACCTCAATCCTATGTCTAGTTTCCCAGGTATAAATTACTCACAGAATACTCGGCTGGAACTCGGCTAGCCGTGAAGTAACTTTCATTGTAGACGAAAGGTAAATTTTTGGAGATAGAAATAGTGTAGAATTATAATTTGGGCAATCATCATCATCTCTTAATGTTCTTGTTGCCAACGTTTCAACAGGTATCTTCTAACGGTTTCAAGGTAAGAAAATCAGTTTTCTGAAAGAGTCAAATTGACAGAACTCGTTAGATATCTGTCGAAACGTTTGTACCAACAATATTGAGAGTTGATGTAGACTGCCCAAATAATTATTCTACATGAAATGATACAATGAAAAAATGGAAAAAGGCCTAAGACGAGAAAATATGGACTACTGGATATATTTCAACAATACATTTTTCATAAAGTAGACAAGAGCAATCATTTGGGATCTTACTCGGTTACGATATTATAAAATTGCAGATATTAAGCCAAAACTATACAGGGTCTTTCACGAGGAACCTCACCCATATTTATACGGAAAACTACTGAACGTATTTTCATGAAATTCAGCACTTATAAGTATTTCACGATGCTGATGAAATCTAAAATATTTTCAAGGCATGAGCACCTCCGGTTTTTCCGGAAATGACGTCAACTTCCGTTTCTCAAATTACAACACCATTTTTTTATTGCAGAAATAGATTCCTTAGAAAATTTCAAGTTATTTTGATGTAACATTATTCAGTTTTGTTTGGAAAATTCTCTATGAGCGGGAAAATTCGAAAAAAAAATCGAAAATAGAGCTCAGCTGAAAAAAGAATAACGTGGTGTTTGGATAGAAAATTTTCATTTTTGGATTTTTCAAGATGTAAGATTGATGTATCCACTTTAAAAATCGAAATCGCGATTCATGATACAGGGGGTGAAAAAATCGCTTTCAAAATTAGGGATGACAAAATCGCGAAAAATCAATTTTTTCAAATTAGAACCCCATTTTATTATGGCAGATATTGAATCTACGTTAAAAAATAATGTAAGTGTATGCATCACACCCTTGCCCTAAAGTGGATATTTTCTGAGTTATTCACAAAAAACTGTTTGAATTTTCAGCTATTTCTTTTCCCTTCACGCCAAAAAGATGAAATTTTCAGGAACTGTTACTTAAACAATGTTTAAAATTTTACTACCCTAATACGCAAGAGAAAAAAGTTACAGGTTGCTCCTAAATAGATGGCGAATTTGGATTCGAATTTGTATCGGAAACCTCTTTATTTCAACTAGTCGGCCATCGGTTTTCTCTCCAGTGATAAATAAATAATTCCATATGAACCATATGCAAAAACTTACCAAATTCCTCTCTATTCAGTAGCATTTTGTGTTTACTTTTAATTTGGTGATAATTCGTATTGAGTTATAAAATCGATCACTATGCCTAATTTTACCAATGAAGATTATTTAAATCTCATTCTATTTCATGGAGAATGTAATAAAGTTGTAGATAGAACCATTCGACTGTTCATTGAGAGGTATCCTAACAGACCCAGACCAACGAGAGATACCATTAACAGAACCATGACAAACTTGAGAAATGTCGGATCTTTCGTTAAGAAAACTATACACAGAGAAAAAAGTGTAGTAGAAGATGAGAACAACGAAATTACAGTTCTTTCATATTTTCGTGCGAATCCTCAAAATTCTCTCAAAGATGCCGAGATTGCTCTGGGATTATATCAATCGAGTGTTTGGAGAATATTAAAAAAAAAACATAAAATGCCCCCATATAAATTGAATAGGGTACAGCATTTGAAGGAAACTGATTTCGTCAGGAGAACAGAGTTTTGCGAAGCTGTGATGATTAGATTTCAAGAGAATGAAAACTTTTTGGACTGTATAATTTGGACAGATGAATCTAAATTCACAAAGAATGGTTCTTTCAATAGGCATAACAGTCATTATTGGGATGAAGAGAACAACCACACCTTCAGACAATGGAACTTTCAAGAGACCTGGAGTTTCAATGTTTTTTGCGCCATCAAAAATAATGCAATTCTCGATGTTCACATTTATGATGGGACTTCAACTGGTAAGATAGAACACTACACATGTTTGCATTATTTAAAGAATGTTCTCCCTTAGGAGATAGATATTCTGACATATTGACTCAAATAATTGAGCCGCTAGTACAGAACCGTAATGACTTATGGTATCAACAAGATGGTGCGCCTCCACATAATTCACTCAATGTGTCAAATATCCTATACAGGCTATTTGAAGATCGATGGTTGGCTAACAATGATCCGCATCTTTGGCCACCACGTTCTCCCGATTTAACTCTTTTAGACTATTAGGTTTGGGGTAGGATAAAAAATATTGTCTACTCAACTCCCCTGACTGATAAAGAGGACTGCATAGAACGAGTCAGAATTTTTAGATTCATAGTTTGAAACACAATTTGGTTTTTAAACAATTTTGCAGATCTCTTCCTCCCGATGAAATAAGAAGAGCAACGCACGAAGCATTCCTGAGACGTATAAATAAATGTCTAGAAATTAACGGTCAAAACTTTGAGCATCTTCTCTAGTTATAACTGCGAGAGTTTGCCATGGTTCTCCTGATAGTAACTTGAAGTCGGTTTCAAGAAGGGGTGAAAATTCAAGACGAAAAACAGTTTTTTGTGAATAACTCAGAAAATATCCACTTTAGGGCAAGGCTGTGATGCATACACTCACATTATTTTTTAACGTAGATTCAATATCAGCCATAAAAAGATGGGGTTCTAATTTGAAAAAATTTTTCACGATTTCGTCATCCCTAACTTTGAAAGCGATTTTTTCACCCCCTGTATCATCAATCGCGATTTCGATTCTCAAAGCGGATACATCAATCTTACATCTTGAAAAATCCCAAAAATGAAAATTTTCCATCCAAAAACCTCGAAGTTATTCTTGTTTCAGCGGAGCTCTATTTTCGATTTTTTTTCGAATTTCCCCGCTCAGAGAGAATTTTTCAACCAAAACTGAAAAATGTTACATCAAAATAACTTGAAATTTTTTAAGGAATCTATTTCTGCAATAAAAAAATAGTGTTGTAATTTGAAAAACGGAAGTTGATTTCATGTCCGGAAAAACCGGAGGTGCTCATGACTTGAAAATATTTTAGATTTCATCAGCATCACTTATAAGTGCTGAATTTCATGAAAATACGTTCAGTAGTTTCCCGTATAAATATGGGTTAGTTTCCTCGTGAAAGTCCCTGTATATCGCTGTTCCAGTAGTGTTGAAATCACTCCAAATAGTATTCAATGTTGTTTTCAAATTAATTTCAGTCAAACTTGTGACAATGCGTTTTAATTTGCAACAGAACTGCTTGAATATTGTTCTATTGATTATATTTTCTACAATCTAGATCACCTTGTATAGCTGGGATGATCATGACATTATCATAACGACTAAATTTCGGTAAATCCGGTTCAATTTTCAACTTCCTCCTTGTTTCCAACCGGAAAATGACGATGATGGAGATGGTATTCTACAAAATCCCATTCAGATCTAATTGATGATGGCATCAATATTTATGACATGTTTATCCACTTAGTTTATGGCTACTTATTATTTCAAGATTTCTAGATCTTGAAAGAACTGGCCTCAAATAATTGCACTCTCATCGTTGCAAGAATTTTAGACCATAATAAGTGATGAGTTGAACCCGGTTGTTTATAATTTCCTGCAAGACCGCATGATTTCATAATTGAGACAATAACATTTTTCGCTATTCTTGTGGTTTTATGTATCAATTCCTTAATGATAGTTAATAATTGACTGAGTGAAATATCTCGATCTTCCATGAAATCTGTTATTATTAGCTTAGTTTTATATTCAGTGATAGAACTGAACAGGATAAAAGTGGTAGAGCCCTGAAGATATCTATATGATAATAGTATATTCTAAAACAAGTTACAGAATGGGCACATAGCCCAACACGAATGCGAAATTCGAAACGAGCGACGAAGGAGAGAGTTTTTGAACGCATGAGTGTTGGAATTGCCTTCTGCAACGAGTATTAGACGATATTTTCTCTATTTCAGTCAAGAATTGTGAGAAATTTATTGGAATTCAATGGAAAATTTAGATTATACCTCCTAGTGCCTTTTGTATTTTATTTTCGCAGTTGGTGTGACTGATACGAAAATTGACAGATTATAGAATTAGAATAGTCCATTCAAATCTCTACATTGTTTAATACACAGACCAGTTATCTATAGACGGCTCACGCCAATGCTAACCGACAAAGACGAATCTTTGCGCCACCTACATCTACGTATCGTACTAAATCGTAAAGCGGGGATTGCGGCGGGAATCTTGAATGTATTTCCAGGAATGTTTTACTTTATTGGTATTTTGAACATGAGAATTCTACGAGAGATTTTTATCTCGACGATAAAATCTGGGTAGACTTGAAATTACATCGAATGCTTCACACAAATTTTATTGTTTTAGAAGACGTGTAAAATACTTAGGGCCAGTTCCATAATCGGAAATGAAGTCTCCTTTTTCGTAAGTAGTCTCCTTTACTAATGAAACGGGTTCCATCAACCAATTTTAAGGTTAAAGGAAGCTTTGAAGTATCCTTTATCATAAAGTCCGGATATTGGGCCTTTACGGAAGAAAAAGTATCTTTTTTTTTACGCATGCTCTATGACTATATAACATAACCTTATTCTGTTCTGTCATTTCATTTCGAATGCGAATGTATTCGTTAATTCCAAAGCTCTCTAGATATAAGGTCAATGGTTAATTCATTCTTTAGTGCTAGTGTTTTGCTTAGGAGTTCTCTTTTTGAAAATTAATTTTCTCCACAAAAATCGAAAATGCCTTCAAGTTCGAGTTCTTCCTCGTCTGATGATGAACAAGACATATTTTTAAGAAGGACGAAAATTTATAGAAGAACAACATTTAACAACATTGGATGATATCGATTTTTTCAATCGATTTCGTTCAACGAAAACAAGTGTCCTGCGTTTACTGCAGGACATTGCCCCTGCACTATCATGCCCAACCAACAGGTAAGAAAATTTTTGGAATGTCAATAGTTATTGATTAATAATATAAATGCTTTTTCAGGGGTGGGTGTATAGATCCACTGCAACAGCTTCTTCTGACATTGAGGTTTTATGCCACTGGAAATATGCTGATAACGGCAGGGGACTTAGGGAGTTTCAAAAACATCTTTTTCAAGGATAGTTCGAAGAGTGTCTTATGCCATTGCTTTACTTCGTCCAAAGTACATCAAGATGAGCGAAAGTAATGATGAAATGCTGGAGGGTGCTGCAAAGTTTTACAGAATCGCTAGATTTCCAAGAACTATTGGTGCAATAGGTTGCACCCTTATCAAGATAAATTTCCGTGGTGGTGATGATGCAGAAATGTTTAGATGCAGAAAGCATTATTTTGCTCTAAATGTGCAAAAAGTTTCAGATGCGGATCTGAGAATCAGAAACATTGTAGCAAAATGGCCTGGATCAGCACATGATCAAACTATTTTCAATAATAGTAATTTGAAAAATGATTTTCATAGTGGAAAATTTGGACGATACCTACTAGTTGGTGATAGTGGTTGCACCCTAGAACCCTATGTTATGATAGTGGAAGCAAGGACCAACGCTGAAAATCTCTACAATGAATCAATCATACGAACAAGAAATGTTGTGGAGAGAGAGTATGGTGTATGGAAACGTCGGTTTCCTATCCTTTCATCTGGAATGAGTGTTAAGTTGACAACCACCTTGGCAATAATAGTTGCTACAGCTGTATTGTCTAATATCTGTTTAGATATGAATGACGTATTTCCAGATGAATGATCAAACGATGTACCAATGGTAGAGGAGCCATTGGGGTTTCGAAGTGAAGAGAATAATTTAACATCTGCCCGTCAAGCGAGACAGTTAATTATCAATGAACATTTTGGCAATATATAATTGGAAAGATTGTTTCATTAATTTTATGTTTCAATATACATTAAACCCTGAAAATATTTTATCCCTGTATTATAACTGATGGTAACTCAAAACACCTTGAAATGACCAGTAGTTCTCACGCATGCGAATTAATCCGGATGCGTGAGAACTACTAGTCATTTGAAGGTGTCGCTCTCTGAATGAAATCATAACCTAATATTCTTGACGCAAGTTTTCACTCAAGATATTGTGTACTATTTTCAATAATTGTGTTTAGGTGTGGACATGTCTTTCAAAATAGTTCAAACCGAAGAAACAGGAAGACATATTCGTTCTCTTACAATTGTTCCTGAAGTTTGGGAACAAAACGGCATCCTTTATTGTCCCAAAACAAGAAATGCAGCGAGTGCAGTACGAAATCCGTTTTCAAAGACTGGAAACAGTATCCTTGTATTAATAAGAGAGACAAATTTTTGTTATACAAGGCTGCAGAAGAAGAAATATCTGCAATGCTGCAATATATGGACAGTGATATAGATCATTCAACGAATTGTCCTGGAAAAAAAGGATTAAGTGGAGATAATTTAAATCACCATGCAGAAAAAGTGGATGATAGATATAATATAAATGAATAATATCAATCAAGGACCTAAAGAAATTTCTTTCCCGATTGTTGGGTGTAAATTTAATAATGTTTATAGATTATTCTACAAACTATGAAAATGAAATTGTATTTAAAAACACCTTTTTATTACTTATTCTCATCTTGATTTATAAGGGTACTCAGTTATTGGACACACATGATTTTTATGTATATAAAAGACTTGATAAAAACTTGAAAACATTGAACACTATCGGTTACATTACGAAGTTGCAAACACTTCTATAGAACGCCCTATAACAACTGTTGTATCACCTTGCTTGTGATGTTTCATAGGCGGGTTCCTATCACCTTTATAAACCCATATTATGAACCTTTTGGTACTAGAACCTGATGTTTTTATGAACAGTTGAAAATCTATAGTTTATAGAAACTTCTGGGAATCAATATTTTTTGCAACTCCTATATGAACTGAAACACCTCAGGTACTAAGCACCCCTATGATGAATCACTAATAACACCAATTTCAAATTTATAAATCTTCAGGTTACCAAAAATGTTACTTGGGCTGTATGAGTGTTTCAAGATGGGCCAAGTCCAACAAAAATTGCTCGAGCACGAAGCAAATGGTTGCCTATGTTTTCGGAAAAACTGGACATGTCGCAATCGTACAACTAGAACAACGCAGAACAGTCAATTCTGAGTGGTACACAACTATTTGTTTGTCAGTTGTCTCCCAAGAAATGAGGAAAACCAACCGCCGAAGACAGAACACCCTTCACACAATGCGATCTTTCACACATCGGCTCAAACATCTGCATTTTTGAGCACTCAAAACATCCATTTGATGAGTCATCCGCCGTATAGTCCTTACTTGCCACCGAATGACTCCTTTTTATTCCCGTACGTAAAAAATAAAATAAGATTCAACGTTTTTCGACTCCTGAAGAAGCGGTTGAAGCGTTCAGAATGTATGCTTTGGAGATACCTTAATCAGAGTGGCAAAAGTGCTTCGCAATTGGTTCAAACGCATGAAAAGTGTACAGATCTTAATGGGGAATATTTTGAAAAACAATAAACCAATTTTCGATGATTGATATTTGTTTTTGTTCTCTCAACCCAAAATATTGAAGGCAACTCTCGTATTTGGTACCTGATTTCTCGATTAAATCATACTGTCTATTTGATATTAAGCTATGTTTTTTGTTGAATCTTGATATTCTGAAGTGAATTATTTTCTCGAAAATATTATTTAGCTTTATTAATTGGTGTTTTAATAGCTTTTTTGAACGCATCTGTCCTTATTACTTTATATTTTTTTGTGATCTACCCTAATGAAATCTATCATTCGCTTAGCCTAGAATACTTTCATTATATCCTACAGCTGGTTAATAGCACACTCTGATTTTATTCATCGCAAGCACAAGGTTCTTAAAGCTGCCTGACCTACATTTCGGATCATCGTTCCTCGATAATTCGATAAGCTTAATTAAAAGCAATATGAATTCTCAGAACGGTTAAATGGGGAAACTTGAACGACAAGTATTAACATTTCTGAGAATTGGAATATATTGATATTTTCCGAGAAACATATTGTACCCTCGAAGATTATATTGAAAATATGAAACAGTCTCTATTTAAAGTTAGAATCGAGGAAATCGACGCCTATCGACTTGAATTTATATAAATTTTTATTGCTTGCGACAAGAATTCATAAATTATAAATTAAAAGCGCTATCAAATACTTATTCTTATGATCGCACTTAATTCGTGAATCAGAGCTGTGCCAAAGCATTGTGCTTAGTGCTCGTGAAAGCACTCTAAGCACTTTAGTGCTTCCGACCACTGTGCTCGCGAGCACTTTTCAAAGGCTAGTGCTTAGTGCTTGTTTTTCGGAGCACTCTCGCGAAAATCTTAGTGCTTAGTAATCCGCTAAGCACTAAGCCTTTCCGAATTCTTGAAGTAGGGTCAATATAAGCAGGTACGGTATTTGATTTTTTTATGTGCGCAATGATAATACAATCGTTTTGAATTAATATTCAGTATTTCTTCAGTCACCATTGATCTGACTTTATGGTTATGAAGGCCATTTTAACGTTATCCAAACATTTTAAGAGTTCGAAATTGATCGAATGGATATTCTAGAAATTATTGCGAAAACCCAGATGCTCATAACTGCTGAACTATCCGACGGATTTGGCCCAATTACGAACTTGATCGAGATATTTGAGATATTTTGACAATCAACATATTGCGTAAATATGAAAACTCAAGGTCATCTCCTTCGGAAGATAGAGAGTAAACGGCTGGCCGGCCGGCAGAGTACTCAAGTTTGAGCACGGCTTCTTTAACAGGAAGTCGAACCCAATCCTCAATTGAGACCATTTTCAAAAATTACAAGCGTTTTGGCTAAACCATAGCATGCTGGTCCACTAAGAATAAGTGCGCAAAAAGAATCATTGTCTCAATACTAAACATGCAAATTTTAACCTGATCCCTTTTCCAAAAACGACTACCAAATAGGCCATCCCCGTGAATCGCCCTGTCTATACTTGATAAGGAAAATATAAATATATACACCTAATTTTTTTCAGTACCTTTTGGCGCGCTTATTCCTAGTGGAACAGCGTGCTATCGTTTTGCCCAAAGGTCTGTAATTTTCGAATATCGAGCCGAAAATGGCCTCAATCGATTGGGTTTGACTTCCTGATGAAGAATTCGAGGCCAAACTTGAGTATGTCCGGCCCGCCGGCCCTCCGGCCGTATACTCTCTATTTTCCGAAGGAAGGGACCTAGAGTTTTCATTTTTCCAAAATAGGTCGAGTGTCCAAATATCTCGGTCAAGTTCGTTATTGGGCCAAATCCATCGAATAGTTTAGCAGTTATTAACATCAATTTCTTGAATATTCATCCTATCAATTAGTAACTTAGAGAATGTCTAGATAGCGTTGAAAGGAAGGATTGTGCCAAATTTCGAGAAAATCGTCACGAGAGAAAGTTTTTTAAAAATTCCCAAAATGTTTTTTTCAATACACGATATCTCATAAGTTATTCGTCAGATCAGAACAATTTAGGGCATTTAAGCAGGGTATAGGTACCTAAAATATTTTAAAATTTCATCATCATAGCGAACAATCTCCAGAAGATATAAGAGTTTTACTGAAAATGAAGTCACAGATTATATTTCTATCTATGAATTCACATCACATCAACTATAAATCTCTTTGAGGGTGGTTTTAATTTTATGACAAGTTGTCATAATGAGTGAATATTGAGCCGAAAATGAAACTAATTCTGTGGGTTCATTTTTATGACAAACATGTCTAAAATACTGGTGTGTGCAGTTGTCATATTTTGAATGGAAATGTCATTATGAATTTTGAGACAAGAGGACTATTTTTTTCCCAAATGTCTGTAATTTCTGAATATCGAGCTGAAAATGATCGCTATCGGTTGGATTTGACTCGTGATGAAGAAACGGTGGTCCAATTTGAAAATGTTTGGCTGAATATTCTCTACTTTCCGAAAGAGATGAGATAGAGATTCTATATTAATACAATTAGTTTATAATCCGAATATAAGTCAAGTTAGTTTTTGGCCAGACAGTCCGATAGCTCAGCAATTATGAATCTGAAATTCGGTTATAATTGATGACACTCAACTACAACAACTTATATATGGTATAGAAATGTGGAAAGAATACCAGATCGAAGAATTTGCTGAACTGTAAGTTCACTCAACTTCCATTTAAGATATATGTTTATTGATTCTTTCACACTCATTGTGCTGGCTGATTTTGAATCGCACTCTTTTTAAGTCTGAGAAAAGACTTTAGAACAAGCGCGTAAAAGCTTCTGATCTCATGTCAGTGCTTTCCACATTTTTTCAGTAATGTGTTCTCGCTTATAAAATAATTGGTCCTCGATTATTAATTCAACTTTATGCATTGATTAGGAACAGCCATTCAGATTCAGATCGACGAATAAGATTAACTAGTACCAGAATGTAAATTGAATGCATGCGTTTCACAAAACAAATAAAATGGCTTTTGAGTTTTTCCCAGTCTCGAAATCATAATTTTAGATATGTCGATGAAGCTAAAGAGTTCTCATTTCAATCAAACAACATTACATAAAATAGTTCCCACTAAAGTGCTTAGTGCTTAGTGCTCGAAATATTCAATTACTTTTGCAAAAGTGCTCGGTAATCCGGAGCCTTCTGTCGAAAGCGGTGCTTAGAACTCGAGACTCGAAGCCGTTTTTTTCGAGTGCTTAGGGCTTAGTGCTCGAAGCACTTTTTTTCCGTGCTTAGCACAGCTCTGTTCTTGAACTACACCAATTGCTCACCTGCAGAATATCTTAGGTGTTCTACAGGGTTCCGTTCTGTTAATAATAGGTTGTCAAATATCTCCTTGCCCTTTTTTGCTCTTTATTCAATGCTTTAAAAAAGGTTTACAGTAATTGGATTTAGTTCGATAATCTGTTTCCATCTAGATGTCAACTTCATAATAACTCCCTCGTAGAAGCCTCCCTCCTTATTTGCGAAGAACTCGGACACCCACTTTGCTCAAGCCTCTTCTGAGTTCAATTTTACTTTTAATAGACAAGATCAGGTGGTAATCACTTGGCGCTATGTCCGGGCTATATGGTGGATGCGATAAAAGCTCCCATCCGAGCTCCCGTAGCTTCTGCCGAGTCCTCAACGAAGTGTGTTAGTCTGGCGTTGTGATGGTGGAATACTCTACCCTTCCTGTTTGCCAATTCTGGACGCTTCTGGTCGATCGCCTGCTTCAAGCGGTCCTGTTGTTCACAGTAGATGGTTGAATTAAGCGTCTGGCCATATGGGAGTAGGTCATAGTGGATTATTCCCTTCCAATCCCACCAAACACACAGCAAAATCTTTCTGACCGTCAATCCCGGCTCGGCCACTGTTTAGGACGATTCACCTGCCTTGCATTGCATTGCAAATATAAGCATAGGTGTTCCGCAAGGCTCCATATTGGGTCCTATTTTGTTTGTTCTTTATCTGAATGTCATTGCCTGTATTTCCGCAGATTCAATGACTATTTACGCAGACGATGCCTCCTTTTTGGTATCTGATAAATTAGATGGTAGTTTGGAACGCAAATGTGACGAGGTGTTTGATGCAGCAAACAGATGGTTCACTAGCAATTCTTTATTTCTGAACACCGATAAGACAATTTTTGAGGTTCCATAACTATCAAAGGAAGTGCTCTAAAATTAAGGTCTGTGCAGGGGAGGATTTGCTTAAGCAGATTGGTCATGTAAGGTTTCTGTGTATTCTTGTGGATGAATGTCTGAGTTTCAGGAACCACTATGAGTATGTTTCGGGAAAACTAAATTAAATAGTGTGGTTTATATGTTCAGAAACTTGCGCACTGTTTTGGATGAAAAGCTACTAGTGTCGCTCTATTATGTCCACGCAGAGACGCGATTAAGGTATGGCGTCGTTTTCTGGGGTTGGTCATCTCTTGCATATAAGGTGTTTATATCACAGAAAAGATTTATTAAATGTACGGCTCGTGTTCCCAGTACATATTCTTGTAAGAATCTTTTCAAAAAGTTTGGGATACTAACACCTCCAAGTCTTTTTGTGTTGGAAATATGTGTTTATGTTTTTAAAAATAGACAAAATTTAAATTTCGTGAAGGATAAACATGCTGTCAATACTCAACAAATTGCCGAAAAATGTAATCGAATTACCAAGTTTGAAGGGATTCAAAATTAGATTGAAAAGCATATTAATTGAAAAATGTTTGTATTCGGTTGACACATTTTTGCAGGTTATGTAATCGAACTTATTTAAATTGTTTTATTTGGACTATTCCTATACAAAATTGTTTTTATCAGAAAGGAAAATAAAGATTATTATTATTATTCGACCACGACCGTTTTCGCTTGATATTGTCGTATGTGATCCATTTTTCGTCGCTTCAAGAATGGGTCGAGTTCGTTCCGTTTCAGTAGCATATCGCAGGCGCGATCCAGAAGGTTTTTTTACGTCAAATCATACGGCACCAAATTTCAAGCTTTTTTTTGTATCCAGCTTTCTGAAGATGGTTTAAAATGGTTTGGTGACTAACTCCCATCTCCTGGGCGATGTCACGAGATGACACATGCCGGTCTAACTTGATGTATTCCATGATTTGATCGGTATTTGTCGTCACGGGTCTTCCGCCGGCTGGCATATCCATGGTATCGTTTTCACCGGCTCTGAATCGTCAAAACCATTCCTCCGCGGTTCGAGCTGATAGAGTACCATCCCCCAAAATACCATTAATTTCACGGAATGTTTCTCTAGCGGATTTGCCTTTTACGAAGGAAAACTTTAAAATAGCGCGAATTTCGGCGTTAGTGAACTCCATGTTTACACGTCTATAACTGTTGAATACGATATCCAAACTAATCATGCATAGCGTCGTTTTGTAGGTTATGTCAAGACCTTTCAAATTATATATAGTAGAAATAAGGATGGAATCCAGTCCAGGGGTGGACATGTCAGTCAACGACATTGTGTTCTTGAACTTCAGTTCGTTTTCAACATTTTACCTAAGCTTTGGATAAAAATATTAAATAGATAATATAACACAAGAGATTCAAGGCGTAACAAGTTACTCTTTCCTGAAAACCTGTTTGATTCAATGAAATTACGATTGAGATTCAACTTGTTCATTTCAGTTGAATTTTTCCACAGCCAGCTTCATCTCATTTATCCGCAATACAAGGATAGGATTGTGTTCAAACGGATAAGGGTGGTATATGATAATTCCTCAATTCATGAATATTCATTTTCATTTGAATGGAAGAACACGAGAAAAATGCTGAACAACCTTCATACTACTGGCCAAATGAGCTTTTCCCTTGCTTTCACATTCCGGAGTCGATAAAAAGGAGTTTTAATTTATGTTTCAATATTTTTCATTCGTACAATACACCATTGAAAGGTTCATGTCGCTTTCATCTGGAAGTGGTCCAGGAACGTTCCATTTTAATATAGTCATAAAGGAGTGTGGGTATCTTTGCCGAATACAGGAAAGTGAATGAAATTTTATAGCTGTTGAATTTTTCATAATTCGAGATGGCTCGTGAAATATGTACCAGAGAATTTAATAGGTATGTCGGACAGAGAGAGCCTCTAGATCAGAGTATTGTTCCCGAAAACATAAAACTGTAGAACTTGAACCTTTGTTAGAGGGCGTATATCTAGTAGTTTGAATGGGGAATTACAGTAGGAACTTGAATACCACGTATTTTTATTTAATTGGATAAATTAAAAATAAAGAGATATTGTCCAACCCAAGAATCTCAAATGTCATAATAATACGGGCATTCTCCAGAGTTATGTTAGTTAATAATTTAATGGTATTACATTATTGTTGGCGAATGAAAATAAATTGGAATTTATTTCAGTGTCCGCTTACCTTAATTCACCATCAGTAGTAAATTGCATCGGTCAAAAACTTTCAATTCCTAAATCTATATTGTGACGCTCAATTAATTGATTAACATAGGTTATGGAAATTCGAATTTTTGGACCAAAAACCATTTTCATCGGTTAAACTGCCAGCATACCTAGAAATAAATTCAGGCTTCCTCTCGACCAACCTGTGGCACTCCGCCATATTTTCCAATACTCAGCTTGTCACCCTTGAGGCACATATTTCCTAGAATGCCCCCGGCATTCACGCTGCATGTGAGCGATATTATTTGCCATTCAGATTAAATGAAGTGGCAGTTATTATTGATGCAAATGCGGTTAGGAATATTCGGGGCTGCCTGAGCAGCTGCCTCTTGAAATTTCCATAAACAACGCGTGACACATTGGCAAACACTGACGCGCAACTTCCATATTCATTTATTATATTCCTCATTTAGTTTCCATCGAATTTTCTCGGTTCAGAAGTGGAAACGTAATTACGAAAGTTGCCCAAACTGCGCGTCGCCGTTTGGTGCTAAAATGTTGATTCTATTGGGTTCCTTTGGCGGTTGCGACAATTAAAATTCATGCGGCGTTGCCCCGTTACTCCGGAAAATTCTTTCGACATCCAGTGTCGATCATTCTGTTCGGTCCGTTAATTTTTATGACTTTCAGCAAGCAAGATTTCGTTGCTCGGAAAGTTGAGTGACTGCAGGTTTTTAACTGCATAAGAACCAGGTTTATATGCTTGGGCGATGGAATAATGTAGTCGAAGATACGATGTTGCGGAAGAATGGAAAATATCACCATCAACGACATGAAATAGATCGATTCCGGGATTCGAAAACGTTTATGAGGAAAAATAAATTCTTTTGAATTTTTGGCTTACAAAAAAAATGTTAGCAGGGGTTGGTGACATGAAAGCCCAGGGAAAATCCCAGCAAAAAAATTTAATGATTCCAAGAAATAATCGAAACCTTGTGAATAGCAATAGCGGTGCTTATTTGGAATGCGCTGAAAATTTTTAGCATAATCTCCGTCAAGTGTAGCAGAACATTAATTTTCTCCAGCGTAAATGTGTTCAGTAGTGTATATTGCTTCAGAATGGTTCCGAGAGAATGTCGTACTCGCGCACATTCATTCTTGAGAGATCTTTGGCGCTGGTTGTTGATTTCTGATTCACTACAGCCATATTAGAATATAGCAAAGTTTTCATTAGTTTTGAAATACTTTTTTTTCTTGGTGTAGGTAAGGCAAAATTATATTTAATAAATGAAATAAAAGCTTAGTGGAAAAGGATGAAATTCATTATTTCATCCCGGAAACACAGTTCAAGGTAGGTAAGAAGTGATCAAACAAATTCGTTCTTCTTTCATGTACATTACACGAGCAGCTATGGCAACGAATGCACTGTAAACGTTCACAACAACACTACTACACGTGGACAACTCAACTCGATACGTTTCAGCTGCCTCCTTTCGCCATAGTTAAGATACTGGCGAGAATACGCGCATGCGTGAATACCAGACAGTGTAAACTTACTTTTGCCGCACTCTGTATATTTCTCATGATTATTCAGATGGAAACAAGATACCTCTGTTTATTATCTCCAAATCAGATGATATTATGTTCACCAGAATATGGAGATCCGAATGATGATAAGCAATAGCACTGTCATCAGCATAAATAAATTTCTGAGATGATATCGTGGGTAAATCACTGAGATATAAATTGAAAAATGAAGGGGCTAGATCTGAGGTAAACAACTGATAAGGGTAAGACACTATATTGCAGTGATAAATTCCAATCCCTCCCAATAATATCTTTCCTGGGTAAACCCAATTCATCTTAGGACTGCACGATTCACGATCCAACTGCATTGACCTATAACCAGGCGTCTTCCTTTAAGACCTTACTCGGTGAATATATCGAGAGAGGGCCTGCAAGTAATTTATTGTTGCCATAGTCAGCCTGTTCGAGCAGGTTTTGCCGAACCAAATTATGTGACCACGAGATGTCTATTAATCAATACGCGATACACCACAAATCAATCAGGGTTCCTTAATAGAATTGCGTTGATTAACTAGAGTTGCCCTTCCGGTTGTATTCTGTGAGAATATCAAAGGAGCAATTAATTTCAATTCATTAATTGAACAATACTGGGTGTTTTTGTTTATTCGATTTATTGCTCAATTTTTTTCGTTTAAACGAATTGGCTGCTGACTTGTTCACGGAATGATGGCATTGGATTATCTACAGGCTGAGCTGAAATTGAGGTGAAACAGAGGCCTATTCAAATGGCAGTGAAGATCAATCTGAATATTGTATCAAAATAACCGCCAGTGAAATACACACAACAAACATAATTAAAGAAATTGTTCGAAAAAGCATTGAAGAAAATCTTATATTCACAAAAGCAGATAAAGGAAACAGCATTATGTGTCTCCACAAAGAAGACTACCACAACAAAATGAAGAGAACTATAAGTACATTAGATTTAACTCAAATTCCAAAGGATCCTACCAACAAATATTCCAAACAAATAAAAGAAGCTCTAGAAGATTGCAATCTACTTTTTTCTACACCATGGGAAATAAGGAAGCATCTTCCAATGAATCCACGACCTCCAGAAATGTATGATTTAATAAAACTCCACAAAAAAGACAATCCTGTTAGACCAGTAGTTTCCAATAATAATACACCTATAGGTAAACTATCAAAATTTTTATCTAATAAATTCAAAAATCTATCGAAATTTTCACCAGAATATAGTTTAAAAAGTTCCAAAGATTCAATTGACAAATTATCTAAAACAAACAGCACAGAAAATATGAAATTAATATCTTTTGATGTAGAAAATATGTACCCTAGCATTCCAGCAAAAGAATGTTTACCCCTAGTTGGCGAGTCACTTCGTAAAAATAAAGTTAACCCCTCTTAATTTCAGAAATTCAGGAGTTGTTTTCAATCTGCCTATCCCAAAATTAATTTGAACTCGAATCCAAATTATATTTTCAAAATTCAGGTTTACCGATGGGATCACCTTTGAGCCCATTATTGTCAGATCTATTCATGAATCACCTTGAAAATGAATTCATAAAAACAAATGACCTATCAAAAAAACACGTCATTTTCTGGTTCCGGTATGTTGATGATATTATAGTTGGATTCAACGGAACAAATAGACAAATAAAAATGTATCTTGACCTTCTGAATTCAATTCACCCTAAAATAAAATATACATTGGAAATGGAATGCAACAAAGCGATTAACTTTCTAGATTTGACCATAAGTAGAGATAGAAACACATTCGTCTTTAACATCTACCGAAAAGACACAAACTCAGAAGCCATAATACCATATGATTCTTTCAGTCCTGATAATCATAAACTGCCAGCTCTGAAATCTATGATCAACAGAGCATTCACCATATCTTTATCGAACGCTAACAATCTGAAATTGATAAAATCAAAGAAATTGCAACTAATAATGATAAGAATCCTAGTAAACAAACTAATTGAAAACAAAAGAAAACTGAAAACTATTAATATGCTTTACACTTCCACAGAAAAACCTACTACTAAATTCATGCATATCACTTATTTCGGAGAATTATGAATCCAAATCCAGAATTATTTTTCTAAACTTTATTTCAAAACAACATTTTCAGGACGTCCAAACCTAGGTAAAATATTATATAACTCAAAATCCAAACTTAAAACCGAGAAAACTTCAGGTGTTTATAAAATCTGTTGTAAAAATTGCAACGCTGCATATGTAGGTCAAACCGGCAGAAATTTTGAGACCAGATTAAAGGAACATCTGAAATCAGGTAAACAGTCCGCAGTTTATGATCATATCGTGACTGAAGAACATCATATGGATATCGTAAATTTTAAAATCCTTCACAAATGCGAGAAAGGCCTGAAATTAAATTTGCTGGAAGCGATGTAAATAACAAATCTGTTCAATATTCCCAATTTGTCCCCACTTAGCACCCAAATAGAAATAAACCATTCACCACTTTTGAAAATCCCATAGATTTAAACCCACGAAATATTTCAGTCTATACCTAACACCAGAATATGGTTTAACAACCGGTCGTGTAATAGTATTAATAAAGTGAAAATTGACAAAAATAATTGTTTTCTTTTAATATTCAGTATCAAATTGAACTCAATTCTATTGTATTCTGCACTAAATATATAAAATATAGTTATATACAGGGTGAGTCTTTGACCACGGCTTTAATTTCAATCATAGACTCTTGACGTCAAAAGAAACATTTTCTTCCTATAATATTTTTACAAATTTGCCCCCGTTCACGAAATATAGGGTGTTGAAATTTCATAAAAAATTGCATTTTCACCTGTAATATTCAAACAACAATATCAATTGAAATGATATCTTGAAGAAGGTTTTTGATAATAATCATGCATATTTTGGCATCAATAGATTTATATTATTTAATATTATATAATACCAAGAACATAAACACTTTGAAAATGCATATATACGAACAAGAAAATGATACTGCCCCTGAAGGTACATCAGGATTTATGTCTGTCAGATCGAGAAGAAATAGAAGGGGTGATGTAGGAACAGGGATTTGGAGAATTTCAGTTTCAAGTCATCTGAAGCTATCAAAGATGAGAAGGATAGAAAGTTATGGCTATTTGTATCTCGAATATATGAGAATGTTAAAGATGAAGACATCAAAGCATATATTTTGAGTAAGGGAAAATTGGAAGAAAACCAATTCCATGGAAGAAAATTAAATACAAGAAACCAAGAGGACTTAAACTATAAATATGTTCAAGTGAGGGTTCCTATAACCATTAAGGAGGATATATACAAGAGTGAATTTTGGCCATCAGGAATTAGATACTCAAGATTTGATTTCACCAAAGGTCAACATTTTTTAGAGAAGCAGATAGTATCAGTTTAAATAAAAAATCTATCGAAGAAGAAAAGATGTATGAACATTAAAATTAAGCAGAAAAATGAGAATTTCAGCATAAAACCAAAAGAGTGATTATTATTATAACAATTATATATACCCGAGGCATAATTTAACAACAAGCCAGAAGCAAGCTGAGTACAGATACTTAAAAATGTACAACTCTTTGCCAAAAGATATATCTGTGATCTCTATCATCAAAAAATTCAAAAATAAACTGTATAAATATTTAGTTGAGTTAGAGCCTTATGAAAATGAAGATTATTTAGCATGACAGGATATAGTTCATATTTTTCCTTTTAGACACTTTTCAATTTCATTTTCATGTACTGAGCAATTTGTGATGAATATGATCTGAAATAAAGCACTATTATTATTATTATTCCATTTCTTGTGGCTTTCTCACTACTACTGTACAGATTGGTTAAATTGCATGAAAAAAAAATATCACTTGAACTAAAGGTCCGTATCTTATATAAAATCGTATAAAATCATTCATAATCTTTTTTCCTAAATTGCATCATTCTTGGGATATTTGAAGTTGAAAGGACTTAAATCATGTTTCATCAGATGATTGAAACATGAGTGAGGGAATCATTTCTTAGAGCGGAAATAATGTTTCAAAACAATTCGGATTCAATGGTGGATGCCTTGGAAGGTAATTTTCATTCAAACTAAACAGAGGGGTACTTGCCCAATGTGAAAATTCAAAATGCTTATAACTTTTTAACGCAGCTGAATATGGAAACACGGTATGGGAAAAACGTGTTTCTTTTGATCTCGTGAACCTATGGTAAAAATTAGCGCACTGATCAAAGACTCACCCTATATATAGTTATAGTAGTTCTTTCAAGCAACGTTTCGCAACTTTATTGTTGCTTCTTCAAAGCTCTCAGAAGTGGAAAACGTCTATTAAATTTATATTCAGAGCCCATGAACTCAAAAAATTCTTATCTTGGGAATTGTAGGAAGATCTTCCGCCTGAAAAGTCGTTAAGGATGCCTCTATGCCCATACTGTATAAGTCACAATCTGTGAATGAAGCAGAAAAGGATAATGCCAAGTTAAATTGACCTATAAATAATATAAACTCCCATAACTCAGACACAAAACATGTAACAAGAAGATCACGATAATGTTATGGCCTTCTTATAAGAAAAAAAAATGAATAATTCTCTTTTATCTGCCCATTCTACCAGTTTTAGTCTATAAGGGGCAAGATTAATATACCACGCCGATAGCCTGATATGAAACCCGCGTACTTGTTTATCATCTCCTCTGTAAATAAAATCAGCGTCCTAAAGGGGCCTAGCGATACATTTCTTCTGTAGTTTGAAACCGCAAGAGATTACTTCGGCGTGTTGTCTGAGCCTTAGAGATGACTAAGAGATTTCGGAAGGCCTTTGTATGAATCCTGAGAATATTTACTCACTCTCCAAGTTTTACAATGTTATATGCCGTGAAGGATGAAAGAGAATCAAATATCTTTTGTTCTGGCTATATTTGCTGTACATGAGGCAGAACTGTTTATATGTCGGATTTATAACCAGCATAAGGCGTTGTTGTTTGCCATTTGACTTCTAATTAGGGAATTTCTATAAGGCATTGAAATTTTTTGACTCTCAAAAAATTTACTATCTTTGTCTTGTGGAAGAATTAATTCAGTAGTTGATAATTGATGATTTATGCCGGGTTCTAGATAACTCGATAACTGACAGAATATTTGATCGATATTCATTCAAATCCGACACTTTTTTCAAAAATTGAAGCATCTTTTGCTTCGTAGGAAATTCATCTTGGAATCGGTGGAACTTTTAGATAAAAAAATAGTGAATAGTAAATGGGAAAAACAGCCAAATAAATCAATCGACATTTCGAAACTAGTTCCAAATGATTGTGAGCAATAACCGGCGCCTTCGCCATTTCATATTTTCTTTCTTGTAGAACAACGTGCTCGGATCAAACTTGGGTATTTCTACCTGGGATACTACAGATATCGTGTTCAGAGTAGATTACATTTCTACCTATAAGAACTTGGACACATGGGTTATATTTTATCTCCTGTTCTGGGGGATATGAATATGTATAATAAATTAATGAGGCATGGATTCTTGGGCGCTTGTTCCACCTCAAAAGCTAGAACATCGTGCTATTGCTTTGCTCAAATGAAAATGATTTGACTTGACTTTTTTCTTCAAGTGGTCGATTATTGATTAACACACAGGCTTCTTCAAGTTGCATATATAGAATCTGAAAATGAAAAGACAAAAGCAGAAAAAAGAAATGAATACAAGATATAAACATCAAATTTGTTTGAAATTTATAACTCATTCCAAGAAAGAATCGAAATCATCCTGAGTAGCCCTAAAACGATCTCGAAATTTATATATGAGACAATTATTGATGAGATAAGGTATTGTTTCTTCGGCATATCCACAGTTACAACTTGCGCTTGGAATTGAGTTCCAAGAATGACATTTGCTTTAAGAATTCAAACCTGCAGTCTGTCTGCGAATATGGGGACCGGTGTAGATCCTATGGTGCCAGTAATTATTCTCATTGATGTATTCAATTGTGTATCCATTTTTCGTGCATATGCACTATTAAACGAAACAGAGCAACAATATACAACTGCAGAAAAGACTAAGGCTAGAGATACTGTGTGAGGAGTGGAAGTATACGTACCCCAATATGATCCAGCTAATTTCTGAAGAATAATATTCCTAGTTTTCACTTTCATCATCTAAACGAGTCTTGTAATTGAGAGATGAATCTAATTTAACTCCTAAGTACTTAAGATAGAAAGTATGTTCGATAATAATAATAATAATAATCTTTATTGATCCCTTAAGACTACAAAAGTATGGGACAGGTCGGCAAACAAAGGTACAAGAGATACAGATAAAATAATCTCATATCACAAATCCAACATGGCATCATTCATGAATTCCGCCACCGAATAAAAACATCCACTACACAATAGGTGCTTTATTGCCTTCTTGAAATGAAGCTCACCCAACATCTTGATTTTTGTTGGAAGATGATTGAAAAGACGTATGCTCTGTTATAAAGGAGAGCGCTCATATTTAGATGTTGCATGAACTGGCACTTCCACAACACTGTTATTTCTTGTAGAATAATGATGATGACTTGACAATTTGTGCATAATGCTCTCATTATTCTAAACATAAAGGAGACACTTATATCTATAAATACATGACACAATCTTAATATTATTCAAAATTGACAAATTGAAAATTACTCGGATTATCCTCTTTTGACAAATCAACACCCTTTCCAGTTCGGTAGAAGCTCCCCAGATAAGAACATTATATGCCATGTGTGGATAAGCTGTACAATAATACACATCCGTGAGTGAATGCAGGGAAAACAAATTTATGATCTTATTTATGATTTATGATCTTATTTATTCTTGCGGAGCCATTTGTACTTATTGACGAGTTTTCACAAATGAAGCAGGTTGTTTTCTACCGAAATTTCTTAGTTTGAAGTGAATGCATACTAATTTTTCTATGTTGACTATCAAATTATAGATAGAAGAATCATTGAAATTTACATCTAATACCCTATTTTTCTTAATGATTATTGAGATGGAGCAGAGCTGTGCTAAGCACCGAAAAAAAGTGCTTCGAGCACTAAGCCCTAAGCACTCGAAAAAAAAGGCTTCGAGTCTCGAGTTCTAAGCACCGCTTTCGACAGAAGGCTCCGGATTACCGAGCACTTTTGCAAAAGTAATTGAATATTTCGAGCACTAAGCACTAAGCACTTTAGTGGGAACTATTTTCTGTAATGTTGTTTGATTGAAATGAGAACTCTTTAGCTTCATCGACATATCTAAAATTATGATTTCGAGACTGGGAAAAACTCAAAAGCCATTTTATTTGTTTTGTGAAACGCATGCATTCAATTTACATTCTGGTACTAGTTAATCTTATTCGTCGATCTGAATCTGAATGGCTGTTCCTAATCAATGCATAAAGTTGAATTAATAATCGAGGACCAATTATTTTATAAGCGAGAACACATTACTGAAAAAATGTGGAAAGCACTGACGTGAGATCAGGAGCTTTTACGCGCTTGTTCTAAAGTCTTTTCTCAGACTTAAAAAGAGTGCGATTCAAAATCAGCCAGCACAATGAGTGTGAAAGAATCAATAAACATATATCTTAAATGGAAGTTGAGTGAACTTACAGTTCAGCAAATTCTTCGATCTGGCATTCTTTCCACATTTCTATACCATATATAAGTTGTTGTAGTCCCTTCCTTCGGAAGATAGACAGTATACGGCCGGAGGGCCGGACATACTCAATTTTGACCTCGAATTCTTCATCAGGAAGTCAAACCCAATCGATTGAGGCCATTTTCGGCTCGATATTCGAAAATTACAGACCTTTGAGCAAAACGATAGCACGCTGTTCCACTAGGAATAAGCGCGCCAAAAGGTACTGAAAAAAATTAGGTGTATATATTTATATTTTCCTTATCAAGCATAGACAGGGCGATTCACGGAGATGGCCTATTTGGTAGTCGTTTTCGGAAAAGGGATCAGGTTAAAATTTGCATGTTTAGTATTGAGACAATGATTCTTTTTGCGCACTTATGCCAAGTGGACCAGCATGCTATGGTTTAGCCAAAACGCTTGTAATTTTTGAAAATGGTCTCAATTGAGGATTGGGTTCGACTTCCTGTTAAAGAAGCCGTGCTCAAACTTGAGTACTCTGCCCGCCGGCCAGCCGTTTACTCTCTATCTTCCGAAGGAGATGACCTTAAGTTTTCATATTTACACAATATGTTGATTGTCAAAATATCTCAATTATCTCGATCAAGTTCGTAATTGGGCCAAATCCGTCGGATAGTTCAGCAGTTATGAGCATCTGGAATTTGGTTTTCGCAATAATTTCTAGAATATCCATTCGATCAATTTCGAACTCTTAAAATGTTTGGATAACGTTAAAATGGCCTTCATAACCATAAATTCAAATCAATGGTGACTGATGAAATACTGAATATTAATTCAAAACGATCATATTATCTCTGCGCACATAAAAAAATCAAATACCGTACCTGCTTATATTGACCCTACTTCAAGAATTCGGAAAGGCTCAGTGCTTAGCGGATTACTAAGCACTAAGATTTTCGCGAGAGTGCTCCGAAAAACAAGCACTAAGCACTAGCCTTTGAAAAGTGCCGCGAGCACAGTGCTCCGAAGCACTAAAGTGCTTAGAGTGCTTTCACGAGCACTAAGCACAATGCTTTGGCACAGCTCTGAGATGGAGACAAGGTATCTCTTTTTTGTTGGGATTGAGACATAAACGCCACTCAATAAAATAATTCTTTCAAATCTTCAAATCAGAGGATAGTATATTCGTCAGAGTTTGGAAATCCGAATGATAGTAAGAAATAGTAATGTCATCAGCATAAACAAATTTCTGAGATGATGTCGTCAGTAAATCACTGTGGTATAAATTGAAATGAAGGTGAATTATGGATATCCGATTCCAAGATATTTCCCACCATTTCATATGTTAATGATGAAGAAACGTACTTTCTCTACCCGTTCTCCCAAATATACAATTCAAATCCAAACATTCGGAATAAATATATTTCTGACAAACGCCGCTCAATGAATTATGAGCCTTTGACACTTTCGACGTAACAACTCATTAAAATAAAACAAACACAATATCGAACAGCTGAGTACTCGAAGCAAAGTTGTGCGTTCGTTTATCAAACTAAACTAAACGTTTATTCAAACTGGGAAATGGAAATGGGGTTGCTAGATTCGATTTGTATCCTTTCCTGTGACATCAATTCAGATCGAGTCTGAGGGTGTATGTTTGATTTATTTCCAATTCCCAGTTGGTTGTATTATATTCGAATTTTGCGATGGTCATTAATAGAAAAGGTAGCTGAACCTTCGTCTGTTGGGTTGTCGAAGCTTTAGGATATAGTATGTTGATTTTAGTATTAATATATCGATATATGTATAGTTTACATGAAGTTTATATCTGTTATACCAACGTTGTTTTGTGTATACAAAATAGATTACGATTTCAAGTGAAATAACTTTCCTGCCTTTAGGCAGAATGATATTTTTAGTTCGAGTTGTGCATGTTATGTATCTAATGCAAAAAAGATACTTACAAGTATTGATGAAATAATACACATAGTTAATGTTACGAAATAGTTATTTAATCAACTTGTTTATTAATGATAGCGATTTGTGGTCGAGATATTTTAACACGCGAGCGGAGCATTTGACAATGAAAATCTCTATGCTCACTTTGACACATTTATATTTATGGTTCCAATGGAACAATTCGCAAAATTCATAAACGGAATTTTCTAGATGTGACATTCTGAATAGTCCACATTTATATCGTTACTGGCGATTTGCGATAAGGAATGTATGGAACTGGTGGGAGCTGATGTATTAATTACTAGCGAACGACTATCGCATAAACTTTTTTCAGCAGTTTCTAATCTGTTTTTCATCGAGTTTTCGATGTACCCTTCTGCAATAGATGTTGATTTCCATACTGCAAGCAGTTTGATGGCTGCAAAATCTGCTCCACTGTGCGAAAGGATAGATGCAGAAGAACGCCGAAAACAGTGTACACCTGTATACAGATTGGGTATTTCTAATTTGAGAAATTTTGCAATTAACGATGGTAATTTCCAAAACGAATTGATTCCTACTGGCTGTATTGATCATTTAATGTTCTTGTAAAAGACGAAAATCTTTTCGTGCGGAGTGTGAATTGGTCTCAAGGATATATATCTCTTGATTGGATTCAAAAGTGTACGCTCCTTATTTTCCACCCCGGTGAATATCCTTTTCGAGTGCGTTTTGGATGAATTCACTGAGATTAAAAATATCGAGCCTATATCCTGCATATCATTTTTCTGCAACTTATACAGCTCATTTTTTAGCAATGCCCAGGATACTCCAAATATCAAAGTGACCTTCAAATAAAAGATTCAAAGTTACGTATTTTATATTCAAGTAACAATAAGAAAAATTTAGAAGATCAATTTAATTGAGTCTTATATTTTGACATCATGAAAATACTGTCTGGAGCATTTGCTATAAACTCCTTTACATGATCTTTCTCGAGAACTTTCGATTTCTTAGGAATATAACCCACTATTTGTCCCTTAATGAACAATCAGTTTGTGATATCTGCTTATATCAATATTCCTTTCAACGTTCAATTTTCCTTTTAGCATTGAATACTTTGGCCATAAGCTTGCTAAGTATCCTTTTTCTGCAAGATTTAGAAAGCACTGACGTGAGGTCAGATTGCTTTGGCGCTCTTGTTGAGCTATTTGCGAGTGAATTATCAAACCATAACAAATCTATAAGCACTCCGATCAGGTGAACAATAGTCTTTTCCCGTACTATGGGACAATGTGATGCAAATATAAACGCCTAACGAATGAACAAACCTATATCTCAAATTAAAAATAACTACTCATAATGTTCCTAAAGTTTTTATCGAAGCTATAATTCCCTTTTCCTAAAAACTTATCTCAGTGCTTTTCTGAATGTTGACACCTTATATTATTTCAGCCACCGAGATTGAATTCTATCTCTATGATTTCCCGTTATGGAAAATTTTGATTAATATAACGCCAACTGACATTGATTAATGAGCCTGGCATTTGTCAATCGAATATCGATCTGTGATGACCATCTCTCCTTTTTATCTTGAGTAAATTGAAAAAATGATTAAATCTTTAGATGGAAAAGAGCTACGACAATGAAATTTGGCGATAAGTAAGATATCGATCACCTCAATAATTTCACGAATTTTTATTGAAATCCGAAAAATTTCTTATGAGATAGTGAGGATTAAAAAATTTTTTTTTTGGAATTTTTTAAAAATTTTCTAGAGCGACGATTTCTGCGAAATTTTGCGAGCTGTTTTGTTGCAGCCTCCCTCAACAATATTTCAAGTATCAATTTGATCGGATGTATATTCTAGTAGTTAGTAGTAGGAAAAAACATTTCAGATGATCATAACTACTGAACCATCCGACGGATTTGGCCCAATAACAAAGATATTTGGACAATTAACCTATTCTGAAAATATGAAAACTCTAGCTGATTCCTTTTGGATGCTAGAGAGGATACGGCCGGCCGAACAGACTCAACTTTCGCCACGAATTTTTCATCAGGCAGTCGAACCTAATCGATTGAGACCATTTTCGGCTCGATATTCCAAAATTACAGACATTCGGGCAAAATGGTAGGCACTCTCTTCGGGTGAACAAGAGCGCCAAAAATGAAATATTAGTCGAGTTGTGACGTTACTCATATTACTTCTGAATTCTCTATGGTCGGTTGCCCATGACAATCATGCATTGAAATAGAAAAAATCGTGCATTAAAATTGGTCATTATGGATGATTTTGTGAACGTTAAATAGAGCTTTCATTGGGAGGTCGACGGAAAAGTCTTTTTCAAAACGGAAAAGAATATTGCCCTAAAAAATCAAAGATTTTTACTCATGAACACGTAGAGAAGTTCATAGAGGAGGCACCAGATGAGAAATACTTTATGGTTGAAGTTGCTACTATTTTTGAATTATTTGGAGCCTGTTGACGTGAAGAGTTGTGCAATCTATGTGGACTATTTCCTCAAGTATATTTACACTGCACCCTGACCCAACGTCTTCGCTTTTTCTCATTTTTATACCTTATTTCTGAACCAAATGAAATTTAATGGGGTTGACTTCTTTCCTTCTTCTTAAATTCATTGACAGAACTAGCGATCAAACGTCGAATAAATAGCTCAACCCCCATACCGGAGTCAGGAGCCAGGGAGGATATAATCGAATATGCAGGATTTCGGTCGCTTCGAATTTCGGTAATGATGGATTCCCGAACACGGCTCGCCCCGGACTTGACGTCCTGACCCTTCCTTGTAGACCGGATCGTAAGGGACGTGTCCCGATCCTGGTGAAACAGGGAGGAGGTGAGGATGTCCCGAAATCGATCCGTCAAACTTTGGGGGAGGGACAACACGACATGTGTTATGTGTAGAACTTTCCGGATGCTGAAGTTGGAGATTGTCGGTTGTACGATGGTTGGGGGTTTGAAATATACAGGATGATTCTATGTAAACGGTAAATTTTTTAATTATGAAGGAAATTCTCCTCGTTTCGATGTTATAAATGAATAAAGATTCAAATTGGGCAAATACCCCTCTGTAGCCCAGTTTAGTTTGAATGAAAATTACCTTCTACAGCATCGACAGTTAAATATGAATTGTTTAAAAACATGTACCTATCATTAGATGAGGTCCAGGAGCAGATACGAAATACTAACTTTTTTCTGGTAAAAAAATCCAATACCACAAATATATTGTTGTATTGTTTTATTTTTTTCTACTATAAGATTATAAGTCATCCCTTGTTAAGAATCTTATAAATAATTGATATTACAAACATTTGTAATTTTCTCTTTGAGATTTTCAAATCATGAAAGCCATCACATCTAAGAACACTTCCAACGCGTGAGGTTGTCAAATCGATGAGGGAAGAAATCCCCCAAACCCCGAAAAATCATCTATGCTTCTCTGAACACTGATATTTCTTAAGTTTCTTCTCTTTGACATACTTTCATGCGTACTGATCTATGATCAGGAGATGAGATCTTTTGATATTGGTTTGAATAACCATTAAAAGTGAGAAAATCCAGTATGAAATCTTCAAAAACATTTAATAATGTCTGTGTACAAATGCTTAGAATGTTTAAGAATACATTTTTGATTCTGTTCTGAATTTGAATAACAATTCACTTTGTAAGATTTAGGTGTTCAGTTCCATTTGCTTTGGGAAATCTGAGTATAATCACGTTTATTTGCCCAGGGAAAATCCCGTAGGTACTATTTAATAAACAGAATTGTGCTATAATGTTATGTTTTTGTTATAGTCAATTCAGTGAACAAAAACGTTATTACAAAATTAGGGTTGAAGCTTATGGGGTCATTTTTATTACACGGAAATTTGAGCAGTGACAGTTTTTTCATTTACAGAATAAAATGAATCCTGCAGATCAACAGGACGGGAGGTTGTGACAAAACATTTGTTTCAACGAGATAGGTCACCTCCGCGCTATGATTGACAGAAAGATAGATAGGAAACTTCCTGGATGCGAACATATTAAATCTATGGATGTTCCACCTTACAGGATTCATGAAGTGTCCTGCTGATTCTTCGTACGAGGGTTGCCTTTTATTTTTCAGGATTGGACAACCCTAGTGTTGCAATCTGCCCACTAACAGCTCTATCCTGAAACTTGACATTTTTGAGGATTTGCGTTGTCAGAAGGTTTTGACATACGAGCGCTATTTGTGTTGTTTACAGCAACTTAAAAGTTTCATCTCATTTACAAGAATTGCTTTCACAGGTCAAGGCAAACATCAAATACATACTACAATTTAACACGACATATAACATAACTTTTTTAAATAAAAATGAACAAATTCGAGAAAAAACACTATTTACGTATACACATTTTCAAACACTCTATTCAGTCAAAACATCACAAAACAATATACAACCGTAAATATCCAAATTTTAAGTATAAATAAAATCTGAAGATAAAATTAGAATCTAAGATCATAAATGAATCGGTACAATACATTTGGAATTATCTCATACAGTGTGAGTCTGCGTTAATTTTAACCATAGATTTTTGACATCAAAAGAAACATTTTCTTTCTATAACATTTTTACAAAATTGGCCCCGTTCAAAAGATATAGGGTGTTGAAATTTCATAAAAAAATTGCATTTTCACCTGTAATATTCAAACGACAATATCAATTGAAATGATCTCTTGTAGAAGGTTTTTGATAACACTCGTGCATATTTTGGCATCAATAGGTTTATTCCACTTCTTGTGGGTTTCTCACTACTACTCTACAGATTGGTTAAATTGCATGAAAAACAAATATCGCTTGAACTAAAGGTCCATATCTCGTACTTCCTGGAATTATTAGTCTTTTTTGCATATAAAATCATTCCTCATCTTTTCTTCTAAATTGCACCATTCTTGAGATATTTGAAGTTGAAAGGAATTGAATCGATATAATTTTGTCCAAATTTTCTGATTTTCCCAAATCCAACTCTGTGCTGAAATGATTCAATAATCAGATTTGTTCAATGTTGCCATATTTTATGTCTTTATTAAATATTTCTACAAAATATTGGGGAAATCTCTCCAGTCTATGGTTCCACCACTAAACACTATAGATGAAATTAACCACTGAACAATTTTTGTCTTACATTCACCACAAAATCTAAATTGCCATTTGCTGTATTCATTGTTAATGATGTCTAGCACCTTGTTTAATATTCAATCCAGAATAATATTCCATAATAAATAAAGAAAAAGTTTTCCATCACTCTTCGGTATATTTTGACCGTATAGGTAAAGTATTTTCTGTCAGGACCTGTTGAATTGAAGACTTGTCTTAGTGAAGAGCTGGTTTTTTATAGCTTCAGGCTTTCAGGGTTCATCAAATTATATCTATTCTAACATAGGAATGCTGCTAATTGAGCTCATATGAGTTTTAAAAACTTCGAACCCAGACTCCTAGATTTGTTTTATACCTTTATTATCTTTATTTCATACACCGATTCAACCTTGTTCACAAACTTAAGAGATAATAGAATTTGACTTAGTTTTAATATTTCTGAATGTTTGTCATGATGCATGGTTAATTAAAATTCAAACAATATTGAATCTAGAAGCCATAGGCTCATAAACAAGAAAGATTAGAATAGAATGCAATTTCTGACCATAATCATTCCATACTGAATTGAATAATTTAAAACTATCGATATTATCCCTAAAAAATTTTCCACTTTTTTTTGAAGATACAAATAACATTTGACAGTTTTGAACAGAATCAAAACAACAAGAAACCACAGAAAACTTTTTTATTTGGAACTACCCACCACAGACACGTTATAATATTTTAATGTGATAATAATTCACTTTAATTATTCTGAGGAAAATTATAACTAAAGATCAATAATAGTTACAGATATTATCTCTCATTTAAAAAAACATTGCAAATATTAATTTTTTCTCTCCTGGGGTTCGGTAATAAATTAATATTCTATGGTAAAGTATTAAAATTTGATATAATCTATGAATAACCATTATTCAATATTTATGTTCTTGTTTACGTAATTAAAACAGATTATACAAATCAGTAATCAGTAATTATAGTCTAAACAGGATAGATTCATATTAATGATTTAACAAAAAATTTTTTATCAAAGAACACCTAGTTGATTTTTCTAAATCAAATTTAGGTATTTCTTCAAGAAAGTATAATTGCACACCTAAATCTGGAAATACTTGTAATCTATCCAGGTAAATTGTTATTGGGATTCAGTACAGAAAATACATGTTCACTGGTCTCTGTCAAGGAGAAGAAACTTCAGAAATATAAGTGTTTGGAAAATCATAGATGATTTTTTCTGGCTTTGAGTGAAAAAAAAGCACAGTGACAACCTCTTGCCTTGGAAGTTTCATAGAAATGATGGTTATCATGATTTGGAAATTTTAAGAAGAATATTACATAGTATGATGATAACACCCAATAATTCTGAGGTTATTTTGGAATTTCTCACTATAAAGGCATGGTTTATAATCTTGAAGTAGAAAGAAAATATAGTAGAACAACAAAAATCTATGTTTATGGTGTTCAAGTTTTTTTTACCAGAAAATTAGTATTTTGTATCTTCCTTCTGGATATGGACCTCATCGGATGTAACATGAGTGAGTGAATCATTACTTAGAGGGGAAATAATGTTTTTAAGCAATTCAGATTCAATAGTGGATGCTGTGGAAGGTATTTTTCATTCAAACTAAACTGGACTACAGAGGGGTATTTGCCCAATGTGAAAACTCAAAATGCTTATAACCTTTCAACGGAGCTGAATATAGAAAAAATGTAATGGAAAAAGTGTTTCTTTCGATCTCAAGAACCTATGGTTAAAATTAACGCAGTGGTCAAAGACTCACCCTGTATATGTAGAAGCAAATCAAAGAGTAGGTTACATTTTTCGTGGTTACCAGTGCATATAGAATTTATCTATCGTATAGAAAACATTATCTACCAATATTTCTTTCATTCTTGTTTTGAACTTGGTAAAAGTTAGATTTTTCAATTCGCTAGGCAGTTAATTGTACAGTGATGTAGCACAAAAAGCTGGACTATTTTGTGACTTTTTTGATCTTTTGAAATCTTTTCTTATTAACCATTTATTCCTTGTATTATGAACGTGCACATCTGCTTGCAAATGATAATTTTCCTTATTAGCGTGAACATAAAGTAAATTTTCAAGTATGAATAAAGATGGGAAAGTAAGTAGACCCAGTCTTCTGAACACATGTCTGCAGCATTCGCCATAACCAACTCTAGCCAAAATTCGGACTGCACGTCTCTGCAACCTGAAAAAAACCTCACGCCCAGCACAGTTGCCCCATAACAACACTGTATACCTGAGCCTAGATTCAACCATAGCAAAATAAACAAGTATGTCCTCAGATAAAGAAAATGAGAGTGCCCTCAATGCAAAAATATTTTTGCTGAGTGCAGATGACAGATTATCCACATGAGCCCCCCAGGTAAGTGAAGCATCAAGATAAACTCCAAGAAACTTTACCGATTCGAAATCTCCTCTTATTCGCAAACTTAGGGTCAAGGACGGAGTCTTATCCTCATTCATGCTGAGACCGTTAGCTGTACACCAGTCGAAAGCCCTAGACTGCGCCCCCACCGACAGACCTCGCAAACTATAAAGCTCTAAGGACCCAAACTCCAGGGTCGTGTCATCCACAAATTGAGTAGTTACTGGTTCAGGGACGTAATCAGATAAATCGTTAACATAAATTGAAAAAGTATCTATCCTATATCTATCTATCTATATTGGATTATCTATATATCCTATATTGGAGCCTTGGGGTACACCCATAGTCACTTCCTTCAAACCTGAATATACTCCATCAGTATAAACCACCTGACTTCTCTCATTCAGAAATGAATGAATGAATGGGTTTTAATGCTACTAGATCGAAGCCATATCTTTTAAGCTTAAACAACAATCTTTCACGGGGAATGCAGTCGAACGCCTTCGTCAAGTCTATGAAAGATGCCAAACAATGTTTACCCTCCTCCAAACACTCAACTGCATAGTCCACGAAACTTACAAATTCCTCCACTGTATTTTTCCTCTTTCTGTAACCAAACTGACTTCTTGAAAATAATGCATTATCTTCAAAGTATTTTACTACCGGATTGGATAAAATTTTTTCAATTATCTTCGAGAAATCGGGCACCAGGGAAATAAGTATATAATTGTTCTTGTCTCCCCTATCACCTTCTTTAAATATAGGTACTATCTTTAAACATTTTGGAAAAGTTCCAATTAATAAACACTTGTTTACTAATTTGGTGAAGGGTATTATAAATGAATTTACATTAGATTTGATGATTCGTACTGAGAGACCATAATAACACTGGTCAACAGTGGTTTTGGTACCGAAAATTTTGGAGGTGATTTGATATGAATTCAATGCCCTGAATTCAAATATGCTATTAGTTTTTGCCTGTCAGCTCGAATTTTTAAGATATCAACATTTTTGTGAATTATACATTACACTATTCTAAAAGAAAAACCTTGGTTTAAAGAAACAAATCAATAAGGGAATTTTTATTATATTATACAGATATTACAAATATTATTCTTTACTATAGAAAACAGAAAAAGTCATGATTTAAACCAATTACTCACTAAACATTTCGGAAACTTCTTTTGCATGACAATCCCGTTTTAAAGACCAGCAGTAATCTGCCATCATGTGAGTATCCTATCTTCCTTTATAGCGATCCTCCATACATTTGATATCTTGGTGAAATCTTTCACCTTGCTCCTCACTAATGTGGCCTAAATTATCAGGAAAACGGTCTAAGTGGCTGTGTAAATAATGCACCTTAATGCTCATGTTACACCCAAATGATCTGAAATTATTCAGCATCTCATTGACTAATTCAACATAGTTTTCAGCTTTGTGTTTACCCAGAAAATTTTGGACAACTGAAACAAATGAATTCCAGGCATTTTGTTAAATCTCAATCATTGAATTTAGGAAGTCAGGGTCTTTAATCAGCTGTCTTATTTGTGGGCCATCAAATATTCCTGCTTTAATTTTTTCCTTACTCAGCTGAGGCATTTTTTCCCTATATATGCGAAGCATGATCCATTTTTATCAAGAGCCTTTACAAACTGCTTCATTGGACCCAGCTTGATATGCAGGGGTGGAAACATGATTTTCTCACGCGGAACTGAAGGATCATTGATGATGTTCTTTTCCCCAACATCCATGTTCTCTCTTCTAGGCCACTCTTTTCTAACCCAGTGTTGCGTTTTGTCTCTGCTATCCCAGAGGCACAAGAAACAAGGATACTTGGTGTGGCCACTTTGCTGTCCAAGGAGAAAGTTTGCCATTTTTAAGTCTACACAAATCACCCATCGGTGTTCATGATACTTTATTTTTTCCACAACCGAAGCTATTTTGTCATATTGCTCTTTCATTTTCGTTGAGTGAGCAATTGGTATTGCGCCATATTTGTTCCCATTATGTAGAAGAACACATTTCAAACTTTGTTTTGAGCTGTCAATAAATAGGCGACAATCATCCGGAAAATGTTCAGGAAGATCCATTTTTACCAGGAGTTCTCTAATAGCATGGCAAAACAAGATTTTGTTTTTCAGAGAAAAAAGGTAGCAGATCTTTCTGCCATGTGCGAAAAAATGTAATTTTCGTTCCTGGTCCAAGTAAATGTTTTTCCTTCAACCTGGAAGCTAGTAATTCAGAAGCTTTTTTCGACAGGTTGAGATCTCTAGTGAGGTCATTTAACTCATCTTGGTTGAAACATTAGGGAATTGATTATATCTTTTCAAAATCACTGTCACCTTCAGTAGTGTCAGAATTCTGATCAGAGAGACATGTGTCCTCACAGAGTTCTGGTAGCTGCTGAAAAGTTGGAATTGGCACTTCTTCTGAGTGAGGGATAGGGCGTCTTGCAGAGAGTAAATCTGCATAAGTCCACTTGTTACGGTTATTTCGATTGATTCCAGTAATTTACTAGGCAGAAATAACAGTCATCGAAGTGATTATTTGGTTTTCTTCAAACCATTGGTACTCCAAATATCAGACTTTTACATTTATTTATTTTCATTATTATTTATTTTCTGGATATCTAAAGCTGATACCGAAAAACTGTTATCATATTTAGATTCAGCAATGAAAATGTAGTTAAAATCAGCTCAAAATTCTAGGCACCAAAAAAAAATTTTACGTTAGGTCTGTGTAATCATTAGATCTACTATTTTTTAGATTCTTTATTATATCTCGAACCTCAATGAAACTCACCTCTGAGAATTTGAACATTAAATCAGGTGGAATAAATTTTTTGAACGAATCCTCAAAGTTTATGCTGCATCAAAGCGACTTGCTCATTATCTTGTCGGCTACAGAGGAGAAATGCTCATTGAACTCGTCCGGTCTAACGTCCAATGTAGCAGGCATATAGGTTTTTTTCCTTATATAACAATAATAATAATAATAATAGTTTATTTGAAGAAAGGTACTCTTTACATCCAATAACCAGAAAATATCACAGAGGTTAAATATAAAATATTTGAGCCTGTATGTGACTTTAAAATATTTATCAATTTCAGATGCGATGTCTGTTAAAATTTTATATGCATACATTTGCCTCACATCCAGAACTTTTGCAAAATCAAACAGTTGTTGGCTAGAAAAGGTACGTTTTTTTCCATATATAATTTTTAAAATCCATTTCTGTATCACTTCCAAAGAACTAATATGGGTTTGATTTGCTCCACCCCACCCGACTATACCATAACTTATCAGTGATTCTATAAGGGCTTGATAGAATATTTTGAGATATTTTGCATCCCCCATATGTTTTCTTACAAATTTAAATTTGAAAAGGAGCCCCTTTATTTTATTCACAAGCTTCTTTATATGTTTATTCCATTTCATATGCTGGTCAAACGTGACCCCTAAGTATTTAACTTGATTTGTTTCTGTTATAGATGTTGTATCATCAATTTTAAGGCTTCCCACATCAGAGCTGTGCTAAGCACCGAAAAAAAGTGCTTCGAGCACTAAGCCCTAAGCACTCGAAAAAAAAGGCTTAGAGTCTCGAGTTCTAAGCACCGCTTTCGACAGAAGGCTCCGGATTACCGAGCACTTTTGCAAAAGTAATTGAATATTTCGAGCACTAAGCACTAAGCACTTTAGTGGGAACTATTTCATGTAATGTTGCTTGATTGAAATGAGAACTCTTTAGCTTCATCGACATATCTAAAATTATGATTTCGAGACTGGGAAAAACTCAAAAGCCATTTTATTTGTTTTGTGAAACGCATGCATTCAATTTACATTCTGGTACTAGTTAATCTTATTCGTCGATCTGAATCTGAATGGCTGGTCCTAATCAATGCATAAAGTTGAATTAATAATCGAGGACCAATTATTTTATAAGCGAAAACACATTACTGAAAAAATGTGGAAAGCACTGACGTGAGATCAGGAGCTTTCACGCGCTTGTTCTAAAGTCTTTTCTCAAACTTAAAAAGAGTGCGATTCAAAATCAGCCAGCACAATGAGTGTGAAAGAATCAATAAACATATATCTTAAATGGAAGTTGAGTGAACTTACAGTTCAGCAAATTCTTCGATCTGGCATTCTTTCCACATTTCTATACCATATATAAGTTGTTGTAGTTGAGTGTCATCAATTTTAACCGAATTTCAGATTCATAATTGCTGAGCTATCGGACAGGTCTGGCCCAATAACTAACTTGACTTATATTTGGGTAATAAACTAATTCTATTAATATGGAATCTCTATCTCATCTCTTTCGGAAGATAGAGAATATTCAGCCAAACATTTTCAAATTGGACCACCGTTTCTTCATCACGAGTCTAATCCAACCGGTAGCGATCATTTTCAGCTCGATATTCAGAAATTACAATTTGGGAAAAAAATAGTCCTCTTGTCGCAAAATTCATAATGACATTTCCATTCAAAATATGACAAATGCACACACCAGTATTTTAGACATGTTTGTCATAAAAATGAACCCACAGAATTAGTTTCATTTTCGGCTCAATATTCACTCATTATGACAACTTGTCATAAAATTAAAACCACCCTCATAGAGATTTATAGTTGATGTGATGTGAATTCATAGATAGAAATAAAATCTGTGACTTCATTTTCTGAAAAACTCTTATATCTTCTGGAGATTGTACGCTATGATGATGAAATTTTAAAATATTTTAGGTACCTATACCCTGCATAAATGCCCTTAATTGTTGTGATCTGACGAATAACTTATGAGATATCGTGTATTGAAAAAAAAAACATTTTGGGAATTTTTAAAAAATTTTCTCTCGTGACGATTTTCTCGAAATTTGGCACACTCCTTCCTTTTAACGCTATCTAGACATTCTCTAAGTTACGAATTTACAGGATGAATATTCAAGAAATTAATGTTATTAACTGCTAAACTATTCGATGGATTTGGCCCAATAACGAACTTGACCGAGATATTTGGACACTCGACCTATTCTGCAAAAATGAAAACTCTAGGTCCCTTCCTTCGGAAGATAGAGAGTATACGGCCGGAGGGCCGGACATACTCAAGTTTGACCTCGAATTCTTCATCAGGAAGTCAAACCCAATCGATTGAGGCCATTTTCGGCTCGATATTCGAAAATTACAGACCTTTGGGCAAAACGATAGCACGCTGTTCCACTAGGAATAAGCGCGCCAAAAGGTACTGAAAAAAATTTGGTGTATATATTTATATTTTCCTTATCAAGCATAGATAGGGCGATTCACGGGGATGGCCTATTTGGTAGTCGTTTTTGGAAAAGGGATCAGGTTAAAATTTGCATGTTTAGTATTGATACAATGATTCTTTTTGCGCACTTATTCCAAGTGGACCAGCATGCTATGGTTTAGCCAAAACGCTTGTAATTTTTGAAAATGGTCTCAATTGAGGATTGGGTTCGACTTCCTGTTAAAGAAGCCGTGCTCAAACTTGAGTACTCTGCCGGCCGGCCAGCCGTTTACTCTCTATCTTCCGAAGGAGATAACCTTGAGTTTTCATATTTACACAATATGTTGATTGTCAAAATATCTCAAATATCTCGATCAAGTTCGTAATTGGGCCAAATCCGTCGGATAGTTCAGCAGTTATGAGCATCTGGAATTTGGTTTTCGCAATAATTTCTAGAATATCCATTCGATCAATTTCGAACTCTTGAAATGTTTGGATAACGTTAAAATGGCCTTCATAACCATAAAGTCAGATCAATGGTGACTGAAGAAATACTGAATATTAATTCAAAACGATCGTATTATCTTTGCGCACATAAAAAAATCAAATACCGTACCTGCTTATATTGACCCTACTTCAAGAAGTCGGAAAGGTTTAGTGCTTAGAGGATTACTAAGCACTAAGATTTTCGCGAGAGTGCTCCGAAAAACAAGCACTTAGCACTAGCCTTTGAAAAGTGCTCGCGAGCACAGTGCTCGGAAGCACTAAAGTGCTTAGAGTGCTTTTACGAGCACTAAGCACAATGCTTTGGCACAGCTCTGTCCCACATTTGGATCCTCCGAAGAAGGGGTGCGGATAATCATGTATTGTGTTTTGTCTTTATTAAGTGTAAGCTTATTATATTTGAACCATTTATTTATATGTGCAGAATTGGTTTGTGCTTTTGCTTCAATTCCACCCACGAATTAGCGTAAAATTGGAAAACTGTATCATCCGCAAAACATAATGCGTCCTTGGCTTCATTGAGTTTCAATAAATCATTAATATAAAGAATAAACAGTAGTGGTCCCAGTACGGTTCCTTGGGGGATACCATATGAATTTATTGAGGTCACTGAGCTTCTAGCTGCTCCAATTTCAACTATCTGTTTCCTGTTATTCAAATAATTCTCCAGTAATCCGTACGTAGGTCCTCTGAAACCATACCTTTCTAATTTTTTTTTAAATGCTCATGTGATACAGTATCGAACGCTTTACATAGGTCCACGAATATACATAAGGTAGGTATTTTCTTATCCAAAGATTCATATAGTCTTCCTGATAACGTTCTGATATGATCGATAACTATTCTCCCCGCAGTTTTAGATTTACTGTCTGAACCAATTAACATTTTATCAAAATGAGACGTTTTAGCATGCTTTATTGCTTTTGGACATGTCGCAATCGGGCCACTGGAACAACGCAGAACAGTCAATTCTGAGTGGTACACAACCATTTGTTTGCTACATGTCTTTCAAGAAATCAGGAAAACCAACCGCCAAAGACGGATGACCCATCACCCCCAATGCCAGCTATCACACATCGGCTCAAACAACTGCAGCGGTTGATGCATTTAGAATGCATGCTTTGGAGATACCTTCATCAGAGTGGCAGTGCTTCGACAATTGGTTCAAACGCATGAAAAAGTGTATATATCTCAATGAGAAATATTTTGAAAAACAATAAAGCGATTTTCGATGATTAATATTTGTTTTTGTTCTCTAATCCCGGAAAGGGAACCCACGTATACAGAACAAAAAAGATATATCCCTCCAATGGCTGTGCTTCTCGTAAATAAACCTTGATAAAATCTTTCCACCAAACTCTATTCCGAACAAAAACTGTTGAGAATGCTCTCCAACTTGTGGTAAATATAACGCGGAGCTGACCGATAACTGCCAGGACATTGGCCAAATTGGTTCGAGAACCGGAAATAGTTTTTTCGGTAAAGAAAATACTTTCGGACGTTTTAATGGATATGACCCAATAAAAAAGAACGAGCGCTTTTCGATACAGCTTGATGGACCCATGATCACGATTTTGTTGTTTTCCATAAGGTCAGTTTTCAATACTCTTTTGTTGTGCTTCGTGGAATATATCTGTCATTTATCCAATGAGACATAACGTGTGGATTGTTCCAGAGTTTTTGGTATTTCATACAATTTTTAGCGAAGTGGACCACTTCTGAACGATTTTCTCAAAATGTCTTAGAAAAAATTTAGAAAGCACTGACGTGAGGTCAGATTGCTTTGGCGCTCTTGTTGAGCTACTTGCGAGTAGATATTCAAACCATAACAAATCTATAAGCACTCTGATCACGTGAACAATAGTCTTTTCCCCTACTATGGGACAATGTAATGCAAATATGAACGCCTAATGAATGAATAAACCTAAATCTCAAATTGAAATAACTACTCATAATTTTCCCCAAGTTTTGTTCGATGCTATAATTCCCTTTTCCTAAAAACTTATGAGAGTGCTTTTCTGAATTTTGACAACGTTTATTATTTCAGCCAACGAGATTGAATTCTATCTCTATGATTTCCCGTTATGAAAAATTTTGATTAATATTACTCCAACTGACACTGATTAATGAGCCCGGCATTTGTCAATCGAATATCGATCTGTGATGGCCATCGTTCAAAGAAAATCATCGGGACGTAAGTATGTCATTTCTCTTTTATCCTGAGTAAATTAAAAAATGATGATCATATCTTTAGATGGAAAAGAGCTACGACAATGAAATTTGAGGATAAGTAAGATATTGAACACCTCAATATATTCACGAATTTTTATTGAAATCCAAAAAATATCTAATGAGATAGTGAGGATTGAAAAATTTTTTTTTGGGAATGTTTCAAACATTTTCTAGCGTGACGATTTCTGCGAAATTTTGCGAGCCGTTTTGTTGCAGCCTCCCTCAACAATATTTCAAGTATCAACTTGATCGGATGGATATTCTAGTAGTTATTGAGGAATGCTCATAACTACTGAACCATCCGACGGATTTGGCCCAATAACGAAGTTGACCGACATATTTGGACAATCAATCTATTCTGAAAATATGAAAACCCTAGCTTATTTCTTTTGGATGCTAGAGAGGATACGGCCGGCCGGACAGACTCAACTTTCGCCACGAATTCTTCATCATGGAGTCGAACCCAATCGATTGAGACCATTTTCGGCTCGATATTCCAAAATTACAGACATTCGGGCAAAATGATAGGCACTCTGTTCGGGTGAACAAGAGCGCCAAAGATGGGGTTCTAATTTGAAAAAATTGATTTTTCACGATTTTGTCATCCCTAACTTTGAAAGCGATTTTTTCACCCCCTGTATCATGAATCGCAATTTCGATTTTTAAAGTGGATACATCAATCTTACATCTTGAAAAATCATAAAAATGAAAATTTTCCATCCAAAAACCTCGAAGTTATTCTTGTTTCAGCGGAGCTCTATTTTCGATTTTTTTTTGCAAATTTTCCCGTTCAGAGAGAATTTTCCAACCTAAACTGGAAAATGTTACATCAAAATAACTTGGAATTTTCTAAGGAATCTATTTCTGTTACAAATATTGTTACAATTTTCGCCAGCAACCACTGGTTATCAGGAACATGTAAAAGAAATTATTCAGCCTCCTTTATACTTAATACCTTGGCCTTTTTTGGCGAATAACGCTCATTTTTTCATTTCAGAAACGCTATAACCTTTTGAAATCTGCATCTGCGTCATATTTTTCAATAAATTTTTTAAGGAAAACAAACCTGCGAAAAGGGGTATTCTCATTCATTTCCAAGCAGCTTTTCAGCATAGACCATTTTGCCCATGAAGTATTAGGGCTGAATCTAGCTGATAGTTGATTCAAGTAGACCAACAAAACATCTTCAGTTACTCCAATTACACTATTTTTGTTTCGCCACTTTTTGAAGTCGTCGCTAGTACCTTGAAGCTGATTTCGCAGGTAATAAACTTGAAGCTACACTGCTGGCTGCCTCAATAATTTCTTTCGGTACATTAATTTTTGCTTTCGCGAAAACAAATGTAAAGAAAAATAAACAGACATTGAGATTTTTTTGGAATTTATCTAACCTTTTTACAAATGAGAAACAAATAAATAATAAAACAATACACGCAAGGTAACGGGTTTTACTGGCTCAAGAATGTAACTGTTATATCCTCCATTCTCCAGTAACGACCCTCTTACCTTGCTAGTAATGTGATATGTTATTACATGCTCAACTTCATAGATTGAGCGTGTATGGAATAAGATGTAGTTTTCTCAAATACTGATTTCTTGATTTTTTAAATTGTATTTCTCGATGAATTAGTGTTAGGATTCCATGCACTCGCAACTTATTTCATATATTAGAACCCATATGATTCACAACTTTTTTTTCCTTATTATATTGAATGGTCACCAAATAAAGAAGAATATATTCTTGGATTTTTATTATCATCAAAATCTCAATAAATTTGTCATCCGCTGAAATTGTTGAGATGAGAATTCATTATTTGAAGAGAAAGATTTTGGAGGAAGGCGAAAGAAACAGTAAATAAATTTATATAGTTTAATTATTCATATTTTCTTAATAGTATTATAACTTCATTATTATTATATGGAAACGTACACACATAAATATGGGACAGTAATAGTTTCAATTGTTATTTTTTGTTATCATAACAATAAATTAGCCTATAGATGTAACAAGATGGGAGCTGTTTGGAGGGGCGATTGTGGGCTCGGACATTCGCCCTCCCAAAACGCGGGGCCACGGGGGGGGAAGGTCTGCCTTTAGGATAAAGGGGGCACATCCCAAGGGCAGACCGGCTAGCAGACAATAGCACCATAGTTTCGTTGCAAGAGTTAAACGGGAAAATATGGGCCCCACTGCTCTTGGAAGACATCCCCTGAAAACATTTTTGCGTAATTTAATTTTTTATTTTTTCCAACATGGGAACGGGGGTTGGTTTTGTGGTCTTCAGGGGTATTGATACAATTGGTGTCTAATCACTAATAACTAGCATTTTTCTCTGTCTGTACGCACCTTTTCTGATTCTCTCATAAGATATAAAATTGGTTAGTTAGTTTTTTAAACCACTGGTGAATGACTTTGAAGATATTTCAAAAAGGAAAGGTAAAGAAATGAAGGTGGTTTCATTAATAACATAATTTTCTTTTCGAATGAAAATTTATGATATCTGGTATATACAAAGTTGTTGATATTCAATAATGCTGGAAATAAAAGATGAAAACGGAGGAATATACAAGTCATATTCTTTGTTATTAAAAATTTTAAAATGCTTGGAACTGCTAGAATATCTAGTATCTGAGTTTGAAGCTGATTTTAAAATTTGAACAAATAATTTAATAAGCTATATCTCATATGTTCTACATCATGGGAACCACAATCCAAAAATCAACATTTTTAGAGGGTAGCTTTTTCTGAGCCCCTCAACGATGCTATGAATTATAGACCACTTCAAACCAAAACTATTCGTAAAATTTTATGGTGCTCATGGAAATTTTCGAATTCGATTCAATACCATAGATGAATTAGAACTAAAAAGACTTAGTCACACATTGTCATGTATGTGGGTGTTTGTATCTGAATAGAAGTCAAAATTATGGAAAAAATTCATTAGGCAAAAAAATGTTGAAACAGGTCTATTTTGCTTCACCTTTACCAAATTTTTAGGCATCTTGAAAGAATTTTGTTGCACCCTGTGCCATCCTTATTGGCGTTAATATTCTTTCCAGCCTCGCCAATTGTTCAAACTCGAGTACTAGAAATATGAAGAGTCATTTTCGTTGACCTTCAACCTTTCATTCTAAAGTCTCATTCCCAATTGAATTATTTCCGATTCCTTTGAATTTTATCTTATTACATTTCATTCATCTTGGAAATTTATCTCATTAATGTTCAGATCTCTGTTCAGATTCTATCTCTTCAAGCGATATCCATTGAGAAATATATTTCATTTAGTTATACTTGTTATCGTCTTGGTTACAAAGCATATTAGCATAATAATGACATTTTTCGGTTATGAGTTTACTTTCATTCGAAGGATGATTCCAATGGCTGCAGTGAATTTCAAGAAAAAAAAATGGATTTATAAAAATAAAACAGCTTCATAATTCGAAGTCAAAACATGAAACGCTGTCCAATGAAATTTTAATTTTTTGACCATAATATTCCACTACAAACCTTTGCATTTATTTAATTCTTCAGGGGGCCTTTGGCCTGTAAGGAAAGGCATTCAAAAAATTTTCTACTTTTTTATTTGTCGCTAAATTTCGAGCCGCAATGAAAATCTTAAATGAAAGTTCATTCATTAGGTGTCAAATTTTTCTAGAAGTATTTTTATACTATTACTACATTTTAGATTTTGCTTCCATAAACATTGTTATCATAATTATATATTATTGAAACGTCTTTTATGGGGGATTAATTCTGCTAATAATTATGATTTATTCTGGAAACATTATGACTACATCAAATTTTATTATCATAGAAACAAATAACCCGTTCAATTATAGTCTTTTGGATGAAAGTTTTCAAGCAATTCTTTGAAAAATTAATAAAATCATCATTTATTTTTTATGGAATATGATCATAACGTAATTAACTGCGTTTTATTAAAATACAATCCGACTTTGACAGGAAAAGAGTGGTTCTGAATATAATAACCAGTTCGAGCTAGCAGGAAAAGTTTTCCGCCATCCATACCTTCGAGTCATTCACCAATAGTCACCAACTGAAATAGCTAACGATTTTATACAAAAAATTTAAAATTTCTCTAATATGTACAGTAGTAGACATCAAAGATTTATTCATGTACTTTAAAACACACAATATTGTTATATATCATATTATTCAGATAAAATTACTTATATTTTAAATTTCAGAATGAAAGCGTTATTTTATCACAGTGGTAGTCATTGCTCCATGTCAATTATTACATTTGGAAAAATATTAATCACGAAATTTATTTCTCCTTCCAAGTTGCCAATGAATTCATTACTCCTTGCATCTCCAGTATTCAAGAAGCCCTTGATTTTCATTTTGGACTAAAGCAGATCAACAATGATGAACTCAAAATTTCAATTCAAACGAACGATTATTTTATTATGGAAAAATTTTCATGGAAAATGCAAACTGACTAATTGGATTTGGAAGACTCTCCTCACTCTTTGAAAGCTGGATCAATATTTACCATACGTTTCTGAAATCAATAAGGAACTGCATCAATCTATAAGTGCTTCGAATGGAGAAAAATTTCGAAATTTCAAACTCCACATTGGATGTTCATGCATTTAGTTCCTTACGACTTTGTTTATTGAACTTTGATGGACTTATTAAAATAATGAAATAACAAAAATTTATTATGGAGGACTCATCCAATTTATTGAAAAAAACACTGCCAATTTTCTGTGAACATTTTATATATGATTCACCCAGTATATTTGGAATGAGCGACTGTCTCCATATCATCTACGATTTATCTATTCCTTCAAGGATGTTTTCGAACTAATTGATCAAACGATCGCGAAGTGGATGACAGTATTCATCAAGATCACAACTAGGATGAATATATTACAAATTCTCCTTGGAGCAACGTGAAAAGCATTTTTCTCTACTGAATAATTCATATCACGAAACTGACTCACTCGCAAAGAAGTGGGAAATGGCGAAAAATAATTTATTATGACTGCTCTACATGTATGGGAGGAATTCTCTTGTGAAGATGGGATAAAAACAATTCCTTGAGTGAGAAGACTTGACAGTATTTCATTTTTATTATCACGAAATCCAAGATTTATTTTTAATTTTCATGAAAGGATTGTCTCTGCCTGTTCAACAAGGGATTCTCCAATAATGAAAAATCAAGGAAAAAGCTTTTGTCGGTTCTGAAAAAGTATTTTTATTCATCCCTGATATATTTGTGTTAGAAAATTGGAACGAGGAACAAAAATCATGATTTACTCATATATGAATGAAGTAATGAAAAAATTAGATGAATATCTAAAAACTCTGGATATGTTTTTCATATCCAAAACATACATTTTATCATCAGCTAAATATATCTATGAGGAAATTGATAAATATTAAACTCTCTCGATATTTACAATGATCTAAAAAATTCAGAAAGGCAGCATTTACAATAGAATAGAGGAAAATTGATAATTGGTCACTGAATTATTGTTCATGCGTTTACCCTTACAACTTATTCGTATATCGAAATGGAAAATATCGAAATCAAGCAGGTTTTGAACGTATTCGGTGCATAAGGATATTCATACAATATTTAACAAGATTTTTTTCGAATATTCAAATGAGATATGCCTTTTCCTCTAGTTCACATTATGATTTCAACTACTGATTTCCGAAAATAAATTATTCAAGATTCCTAACCTATGATTCGAAATGGTTCAACGCTCTAATTCAGCTAGTATATTCAAATTTATAAAGTATTATGTTCATATGAGTGAAATTCTGTGGAAATTTACAATGAAGAATGAAGTAATCACAAAGGATTAGTTCCGACTCCTTTAGAAAGAATAACAGTCTTCTGGTACCTTGAGTAGGTATATAGTGTTTGGTATAGTCAAATTCTCTTTAGGTCAAAACGTTATGGTTTTTTTTTTGGAATATTAAAAGTCATGCGTGATTCAATATACAATGTGGTCCAATTAGTAACTTCAACACTTTTTTTAGATTCCTCGCACCTGGGGTATTCGAAAATATCCGATCTATGTTCGGCGATTTATTTTGTTTTCGAGTTATACTATTTTATGACTATTCTTGATGACTGAGTAGCGGGGTTAAAAACATTCATATCTTCCTTCGTTGTAGATATTTTGGGATTTTTTTGACGTAATTCACTTGAATTTTTTTTTAGAAAAAATTTATTCAGCTTTCTCAAATAACGTAAAGTTACTAATAAAGGTCTCAAAAGCTGGAATTTTAGTTTTCAGTAGAAGTTACTCAAACATTCAATTTTAATTCAAAAATATGGAAAGGAGGTTCCATGGCATCTAGCTGAATTCAAAAACTTTTTTTAATCATAGAGATGAAACCGCAATTATTGTAAAATAACACATGATGAAGTTATTTCGCAGGAAATACACTAAACTTACTCCATTTTTTCAGTTTAATTCACCCCAACAATGCTAAAACGTACCTAAAATAAGTTTTAATGCCTTGATATTTATCAATGATTTTAAAGCATATCCGCCTTCGAAGGCCGAATGCGACAAAAGTAGACAGATTAAGTACTATTTTTTTGATAGTAGTTGATCTTGATTCTTTAGGATAATTCGAAGTGACTTATCCAGATGCTATGGATATTCCTCTTCCTTTCAAACTGAAATTGAATGTTTGAGTATATCCTATTGAAAACTACAGTAATGAAGGCTTTTCTTAGTAATTCTCAGTAATTTCATGAAGCTGAGTTATTGATTCATTAGTAAAATATTCAAGACAATTATATCACAAAAAAACTCTAAAATATATACTACAAAAAAAAGATATACATTTTTGAATCATTCAGTGGCAGAAATCATTAAAAATACACACAAATAAAAATCGTGGAACAAACAGTGGGTGTTGTCGGATAACCACAGGTGCGAGAAATGTATAAAAAAATTATTTTCGTCACAAAAAGAGCCACCCTGTGAAATAGTATTCGTTTCCTGAGTGAACCCAAAGAAAATTAAATATTGTTTTGGCATTGCAAACCAGAGAAATGTGAGTTTTGGATAGGAACTCTGTGAGTTCAAGAAACTAGCTTCGTTGCATCCCAGAAACCGTTCAAGGTCATGGAACCGAATTAGATGATATTGGGTCCAATTTCGAGGTAATTAGTTCATAATAAATATAAGACCACGGTCAAATATAAGACCACGGTCTTTGGAGAACATTTGGGAAGAGTATGAAATGAAAGTTGGTCAACAAGCATGAACAATTTCTGATTAGATTATTTCTAGCATTAGAAATTTTTTTTTAATTTCTTCCAATGTAAGCCATAAACATTTCTGTAACATATAGAAATTATTTTTATTCTCTCGAACAAGTCAACGAATTGGCCAAACGGGAGGTGAACAATGTTGCCCAAAAATCTCCGAAGAAATGCTCATCGCCTAGGGCTTTCAGAAAACTACGTAGAAACGTGCTAAAATACAGAAATCCGTAGGTCCAATGAGTCAGCAAATAAGGTTAAAACGATCCACCGTAGATAAGGAACTATTTTTGATATCAATGACAGATCTTGAATCAATACGATTTCTTGAATCTGAGTGGAAATCCATGGACGTAAGCTGACAGAGAAATTGGTCTGAGCTTTCACCTACCAGATTTGCTCAAGTAATCAATTCAAGCGTCGATTTTTCTCTTTCGAGGGTAGAAAATCGTATCTAGCAGTAGACACAGGTGATTTTTTAGAAGATTTGGAAGATGACACGCTTTAGGGTATGAAGGGACGTGTATGGAAAACTGGACTAAATGGTTTGAGACGTGACAATATCTGGGGTGTGGTGAACCGAATTCACATACGATATTTGGATATCATTTCTTCGGAATTCGTTTAGGAAAATATCAGAATACTGCACACCTGAACCAATTACCACTACACATTATCGGTGGGTCTCATAAAAGTTCGTTGAATCTCCGATTAACATATTGTTCCGTCAAATTTGACAGTTTGATCAACCAGCTTGATTGTAGAAACAAAACTTCCGTCATTTGATTGGATAATACAATTTGACAACATCGATTTTCCAAGACTCGATAATCGAGATCACAAAAATGCTTCATAATCGTTTGTCACAATATATATATATTCTTTTGAACAATTGTCATTATACCTTCCGTGTACGGAAATGAGTTTAGATTTGAAGTGCAGTGACATTAGAGTAGCTTCTACTGTTGTTCTATGCTTTCCTCTTACTAGTATTCATCAAGTAACAAGTGGAGAGGACCCATTAATGAATTAAAATTCTCCACATCTATAATCAAGACTTCTTAGTACAGACGTTGGACCTTTCGATAGTATATAAGATCTGTCTGCTTATCCAAAGTTGTTTGTTAGGCATCTTAACATATAATTAATTATTTCCCCTTATCTATTTTAGGAAGCAATTAGAGGATACTGAAACCAATAAATTGAATTTGGAGGTTCCGAAAAGGACTTAGAAGGATCCTATTTCTCGATAATTACATTTTTATGAAATAATCAATAAAATGAATGAGGAAGCAGACGTCATGTTGCTCTTGAAGACTCACTCATTAAAATTAGGTTTTTACAGCTGAAAAAGTATGTAACTGTTCAATACAGTGAATACTATTATATATTCAAATATTCATTGTAGATCAGCATCCTCTTTATAGGTTGATCAATCATCAATAGTATATTGTTTCATAAGGAGCAGAAGTGTCACTTTTCAGGGCAAGCTTGAGCCATGAAAAGTCACTTCTACTCCGAATGAAATATCGCACCCTTGCTTCAATAGTGTAACAACTCAAAATATGACGATTTTGAGTTATTGGTATCCCTGGATTCGGAAAAAAAAGCTCTATCAATCTCAAATAACAGTTCTAACTTGAGGGAATTCAGTGGCTGCCAGATAGCAGTTGAATTGGTCTAGACGATTCACTTGCTTTTCCCACCACTCGTCTATAGAGTCATATTTTCAATTGTGACATAGATCTCGATGAGATAACGCGAATCGATTTGCTCAGTTGATGTGTCATTTTGAGTTTTCACATTCTTGATTACTTAAGTTCGTAATTTTCGAAGCGCTAATTCTAGTTATTACTCTTTTTGTGATTGAAAAAGCAGAAGTTCATCCAGGTAAGTCGAAATGTTACAGTATTGATGATTGATAAAGCAGCTTTTCCTCAAGCCAAGTCTAAATGTTGCACTATTGATGATTTTTCAGAATGAATCAGAACTCATCATTTGAAGAACTCATACAACAAGCAAAATTCGCGGATGGACTATTCGATCCAGAACATGCCGAAAGTGAAGGTTATTCTACAGGTGGGACAGTTCGTGATACTGCTGATGAAAAAAATGACCCTATTGAAGCACCTCTTTATTCTGCGGTAATCGACAAAGAAACTTTAACCATCATTGGCCTCACTGAAATTCACAATCACGGTGGAAACGATCCTTCAGCTTCAGATAGCAGTGACGCCGACCAGGTAAATGAGAAAAACCGAAACGTTCGTGACGTCAGTCACAGGCATGAATCTGCAAATGGTGCTGGAATTTCAGATTCAAGACATCCTTCACCTCTGGAATTTCCCAGAAACCCTAATTCAGCTTACCTTGAAAATTGTAGTCTTGATGAAGAAGAAATTAGCCAGAAGAAAGGAAAAAAACGGCCATGCAACCCGGACAACTGGGTTATGAGGAAAACAAAAACCCTTCGAAATAACGGTCTTGGATACGTCTCTTACAAATCCAAACGTTCAGTCAGTGTCAGGAAAATCCGACCTCCTTGTGGGTCAAAATGCCGTTTAAAATGTTCGGAACAAATCAAGGAAGAAGTTCGTCAACAGCTATTTTCTGGATTTTGGAGTTTGGGTGATGTACAGCATGTAGCAGAACGTTAATTTTCACCAGAGATTATATGTGTTGAGCAGTGTGTATTGCTTCAGGATGGTTCCGCGAGAGTGTCGTATTCGCGCACATTTATTATTGAGAGATCTTTGCCGCTGGTTGTCAATTTCTGATTCGCTACAGCCATATTAGAATATTAGCAAAGTTTTCGTTAATTTTGAAAAACTTGTGTTTCTTGGTGTAGGTAAGGAAAAATTATAAATAATATTCCTGATTTTCTCTTAGTAATAGTTCGTTTATTTTATTGTAGATTGATTAGTTTTCACAATCAACTGGCAAACTGTGGTATTTTTGTAAACTAAATAAAAGCTTAGTGGAAAAGGACGAAATTCATTATTTCATCCCGGTAACCCAGTACAAGCGGCAGAGGGAGTTCATTGTATCATACAGTGACGAAATAAAACCAAAGTATAGATACTTCAGTACTCAAAACTTCCGTGCCTTAAACAGAGCCTTCTATTTCGACGTGCATAACGTCCGCGTGAGAGCAAACAATTTTTCATGACCACTCTGGCCATAAGTGCTCGAACAATACAGACTGCATTCTCAAAAAAATCCTCTACAGGATTCGTTGCCGAAGATCGACGCGGGAAACACAATCATCATCCAACAGTTGACCCAGAAATCAAAGAAAGTGTCCGCCAATTCATAAGTTTGATTCCTCGCATCGAATCCCACTATTTGACGGCTCAGACCTCCAGAGAGTTTATCGAAGATGGCAAGAGCCTTGCAGACCTATTCAGGGACTATAAAGCAAGTCGGGAGCAAAAAAAGTTGAACCCAGCAAATTCTGTCATGTTCAATAGAATATTTAATACAGAATTCAACATTTCCTTTTTTAAACCGAAAAAAGATCAATGTGATGTCTGTGAATCTCACAGTAATGCCAGTGATGAAGAAAAGCAGAGTATGAAAGCCACATTCGAAAAACAGAAGAAGGAGACAGAGCTGTCACGAGCAGAAAAAGGAAGGGACAAGGATAACCCATACGGAGCTATAGTCGCGGTCTAAGATCTACAAGCTGTCATGCCAACACCAAGGCTCGTCTCATCCTTTTATTATAAAAGCAAATTGAATTGTTTTGACTTCACCATCAGTGATTTACATGCTAGAAACGTAAATTGCTATTTTTGGAATGAGACAGAGGCAAAGAGAGGAGCCAACGAAATCGGAAGCTGCGTCTACCTCTACCTCAAGGACCTCAAGGAACAACGGCCTGATGGTGAACTGGATGTTATATTCTATTCTGATAATTGCTGTGGCCAACAAAAAAATAAATACTTGGTTAGTTGTACCTGCACGCCACTCAAGAATTGGATATCCGCAGCTTCACACACAAATGCCTCATTCGTAGGCATTCTCAAAATGAAGGAGATAACGTGCACAGCGTAATCGAAAAACAACAGGCCTTCCATACAAGGTGCACATTCTTAACCACGAAACATTTTGCGATCTTAAAAACCTTACTGAGTGTTTGGGAAGCAATTTCAATGTGAACACCGACAGATCTACGGTTACTTGGCATGACATCAAAATTATTCGTGTAGAGAAACAGCACGCAAATTCCTTCTTCTACAAAACATCCTACTAGAATGGAAGGAGAAGGAGGATTCAAGGAGATTGACGTCTGAAGAAACAAGAGAAGTCGTCCAAGAACATCTATGTCCTCACAGATCCCAAGCCACCTAGTACTAGCTTATTCGGAAAAAATTCCTTTAGCAGAAAATAAAAAAAAAGACATAAAAGATTTATTTCAGAGAAGAATTATTCCTCAGTATTACTATGAGTATTTTTACAAAAATATTTTGGATCTGTGAGTCAGTTGGTATGTTTTCACTACTCAGGAGAATAATATTAAATGTGATTTTTGTAAACTAACTTTCAACCTCTGCTCATTGTACATTCTAATTATTCCTTATTTGAAAATCAGTTGGTACTCAATTTTATAAATTTCTTGTATTTGCTACCTTGATAGAGGACAAAAATCGATCAAGCTTGTTATTCAAATTCGTTTGTTCAAATATTCCTAAATAACACACGTGAGATAAGAGTTAACTCTGAGAAACGTCAGCTAACATTATTTTTCACTAAGTCTTCTAAATGTGATAAAGAACTGTTCGTAACTAGTTCCTACTTATGCTTGAAGTTACCTGCTTCCACTTTAATTCATCTGTGATTTTTGAGATCAGATTATAAATTTGAAATAGTCTTGCCTCTACTAATCTTAAAAAAGGTATTCAACAATAATTGTGATTTACTTATTAAATACAAGAAGGTATTATTTCCGTTATTGAACATGAGTTTTTTTACGCGTGAGTTTTTTCTTCTTTTTAACCAAATTTTCAGTCTTCTTTATAGTGAAGCAAGAAGGAATCAACAAAAAGGTATCAACTCAAAATAAAACGCAGTTCTCACTTCAGATTGTGGTTGTTGTTGTCATCAATATAGTGACATGTCAAAATATTTCCATCAATACCGTAATAACTCAAAATATTGAAGCGTTCAAGCATGGGTATTGATCATGAAAACCGTTATAACTTGGAAAATCAGCTAATTTTCACGATTCCGAAATATGAAATAGGGTAGGTTACCAAATAACGTCTGAAATTCGATTTTAAAGGACTATCTCACATTTTGTTATGACTTTCAAGCACAGAATAATGATTAGAGCGGCGGAGACAGTTTTTTGCGTTTCTTAAAAAAAGAGGATTTTTGAGTTGTGTCACTATTGAAGTAGCAGTGCGATATGTTATTTCATTTTCAAATGTTTCGAAATTCATAAATATCTGAATATCCACTATTTGGATTGATCTACATTATTTACGATTGTTATAATTGAATGAATTATGGGACATTTGCCTAGTTACGGTTGCCACGCAAAATTGATTCTGATAGATATAAAGTAAAATAATTGATAGTTATAATTTGCAAGCTGGTGAGAAGTGGTTGAAAGTGAAAATGTCTTCAGAAATTGAGGTTTTGACCAATAAAGCAGTCTCTTCTCTTGGACCATCGAAGTCTATTGAAAAATATTCTGCAGCATATGATCACTTTGTGAATTGGTACAATTCGAAAAATGTGACAGTTTACCAAGAGAATGTGCTTCTAGCATATTTCAACTCAATGGCTAGAGATAAAAAATGGAAATCATCTACTTTGTGGGTCCTATATTCAATGATAAAGTCGCAACTAGCGATCAAACATGGAATAGATATTGGTAAATACCTGAAGTTCCGCGCATTTTTGAAAAAATCCAGTAAGGGTATTCTGCAAACAATTCAAGAGTTTTTCTGAGGAAGAGTTCGATCGTTTTCTCTTCGAATCACCGGATGATTCATATTTAGGATTGAAGGTAACTATCATATTTCAAGTAATTTTAATTTTGTATTTTTGATCTCGTGGTTGTTTCAGATTGTTTTATTATTCGGAGTAGCTGGTGCCTGCAGATGTGATGAACTGCTGAAAATGAAAACTACGGATATCGATGACAAGGGAAATATTATAATAGTCAATATTCCTGATAGCAAAACTAGAAAAGTTCGATCATTCACAGTTATTGGGGAGAATAATCTAAAGATTTATCGGAGATACACTGCGATAAGACCAACAGATTTCGTTGGAAATAGAATTTTTTTGAAATATCAATCGGGAAAATGCTACAGGGCTTTGATGGAAATACATACTATAGGAAGTGTTCCAAGAAAGGTTCCTTTTTTTTGCAATTGAGTCATCCGAACGAATACACAGGTTATTCATTGAGGCGAACTTTTGCTACACTACTTACAGATGGAGGAGCCAACATTGAGTATTTGAAACGACACGGAGGTTGGAAGTCAAGTAGTGTAGCAGAAGGCTATATCGAGGATTTGCTGCGAAATAAGAATGAGATTGCTGGTAGGATATTGAGCGTCAACGAACTCCCTGAAACCAGCAACTCAAATTACTCTATTGAGTCATCAGCATTTGAAAATGCAACATTGACCAATTATACATTCAATGAATAAAAATGATGGTTTGAATTGGAGAATTTTTTGTTCATGGTGACCAATTCATCTTTTGCAAAGTAACACTTTTCCAGTCGCCGGCTGTAAAAGTGTTACATATTACTTCTCCTCCTTGGCAGAGAAATAGAATTTTTCGATGATCCTGTCAATCGAGAAATGACGTTATTATTGTACGTTTCAAAATGAAATACTTTATGAAACCCATATTTCGCCTGATCGGCAATCAAGCAGCGTTGATCCACGATCACGGGGTGTTGATTGTCGATTGCTTGATTGGACCGTCAAGTCGTTGATCGACAATCAAATTGGGAAATGGAGCTTAGAGTGCCGTGGCTGATTATCCATCAAGGGCTTAATCGGTCAATCAACGTTTTATGAAACCCACCGTAGGACTACTATGTTCAAACGAGCAAGAGCACTAATTGACTCTATGGTTCTCAGCATTGATCACATTATTATTATTAGATGATTCTGACTGTGAACATTCGAAGGAGTCGCAACTGCTATTAAATTTCCATGTGAATCGCACTGAAAGGAAGATAATATAAAGATTGTCTTGAGAACTAACGTCTGTACAACATGCTTGGTGCGCTGCGGTACTGCGCAGTCCGTATTCTACGACTGACGCACTCATAGCAGCACACGTAGGCTAAACATCACTTGAACAGGATCCTTCGAAACGCCCTCCGGAAATCCTTGTTGAAGATGGTGTAGATGACAGGATTCAACATCGAATTCATATACCCCAACCAGAAAGCAATCAAAAAAGCTATGTTCGGTATGTCGTAAGCTAACCTCAATATATAAATGACGAAAAAAGGAAGCCAACAGGCGATAAAAGAGCCCATTATGAGCCCCAAGATCAGAGTAGCCCTCTTCTCTTTCTTCCTTGCAATTCTTCGTTTTTCCCTCTCAGGATCTCGAGGTTTTTGCACTTTCGGCACAATTTGTTCAACTGTCACTTCTTCACTGTGGTTTTTGAGTTTCTTACCTTCCGATCGCCGATTTTTGGGAGTCCTGCGACCGAAAATTGGCTTGCACAACCTCAGTTTTAACGGTTTCACTACCGTACATCTGGCAACGACGCCCGAATCGGAACTGCTCGGGTCGAATTCGCTTACCATGTCCGTGTCTATGGCCATGGAGTGCTGGCGGGTTCGAGCAATTGCTGCAGCTTGCTGTTGGAGTTCGCCGTTCACCGACAGTGTTGAACCGCTGAGCTGGCACTGCGAGAGGGAACTGCGAACAACTTGGGCACTTGGAAATACCTGGAAATTGAGAAAGCATTAGAGGTTTTGAGGTTGGCCAATGGTTGACGCAAGAGGAAACTCGTATTATTTCTTCATTTTTATTCCACTTTAGGTGTACCTTTTAGTTCAGTCAATCTGTCAAAAAATAAATCGTTTTGACGGTATAATTACCCGCTCGATGAAATTTGGTACCTTTGTAATGGCCTCGCTGAAATATTAGCGGTTTTTTGAAAAACTCAGAAAAAAAAGTAAAGAAATGCATTTTTCTCGAATTGTATGCATCGTACAGAAAATTTTATTGGACAAAAAATGTAGAGGACGTTTCGATCTACATTTTTTGTCATTGGTGCAATGCTGTACGACTAAAAACGCACAAAGTAGGTGGCGCTAAAGTATCAAAAAATGTGTTTTTCATGTTTTTCGCCCCGAAAATGTTGTTTTAATGCAAAAGTTTAAATATAAGAGTTGTTCCTTACATTATTATCAACAACTTTTATTTAAACATTATTTTTGTACAACTTACCATTTTGAAACTGCAGCTTGCAGAAGAATGAAAATTCCAAATATACTGTTGTACGCAGTATGAGTACACATCGGTAGTGCACGTTTAAATCAAGATTTTACTAACTTAATTTTTCTTAGCAATTAAACTTTAATAAATAAAATTTTAATTTGTCGCCGGAGAAAGTCACAATAGGACCGAGAAAACTACCGTTAGCAGAACAGTGCTGTATATGCAGCGCTATGTATTACTATAACTTGTAAATGGTAAAGTTGTACGAAAAAAATGTTGAAATAAAAGTTGTTGATAATAATGTAAGGAATAACTTTTATATTTAAACATTTGCATTAAAACAACATTTTCAGGGCGAAAAACACGAAAAACACTCTTTTTGGTACTTTAGCGCCACCTATTCTGTGCGCTTTTAGTCGTGCAGCATTGCACCAATGACAAAAAATGTAGATCTCAACGTCCTCTACATTTTTTGTTCAATAAAATTTTCTGTACGATGCATACAATTCGAGAAAAATGCATTTTTTTATTTTTTTTTTTTTGAGTTTTTCAAAAAGCCGCTAACATTTCAGCGAGGCCATCGCAAAGGTAGCTTAGCTTCATCATTTTCAACAAGTGTACTAAATTTCATCGAGCGGGTAATTATACCCGCACCAAATGTACAGATTGACTGAACTATTTCTAGAGAAGTTCAGTTCTATCGTAATATCTTAATTGCTTTTTCTGCGCATGTTTATACTAATCTATCGATAAAAAACATTTCTATTGGGAATATCAAGAATATCAACATTTGCTGATATATTGCCTGAGTAATTCGTTTTGCTAGAACTCCACTGTAACTCCTTAGGCTACCAGTATTGGCTGTTCTATTTCGATTTCTATTCTATTCGATTTTTCAAAATCGCCTGAGAACCCAATAAGTGTTTAATAGCCTTTTTCTTTCAGTTGCAGAATAAAAGTTTCCAGTCCTGAATGCTTCACTTAACAACAAAATATCGACGGAAAACTCGAATCTACAACGTCATGGCGAAAAACAGTTTGAGTCTGGAACAAAATCTTCATCAAAGTTTCGTCAAGCGACGAGTCCTAGTCTGTAGCTCTTTCGGTTGAAAACGCGCGTAAACGTTCGGCCGCTTCTGTTTATTGCGAAAAGACCAAGTTCAGACAGTTCAACGAAAAACTTAGCCGGCGTGATTGGCAAAGTTTACAAGGTAAAACTAGATATACCCGCCTATCGGCTTCAATGAAACATCCTGTCATTTTCAGTGCTAATTTTCGCGTGGAGTTTTCCGAATCTTTCGAACACGTGCCCTGGAATCGCCGTAGATGAATAGACTTAAGAAAATATTCGAGCACAGGTTCTATTTGTAAACCTTGCTATGCAGGGTCAGTCTTTGACTACCGCATCAATTTTAACCTTAGACTATATAAGATAGACAAAGCATTCCTTTGTAAAATGTCGATTTGTTTTGACTCCCTCATTGAAAGTATCTTGTGAAACCTCACCCGGCAACACCGCATAAAGTCTGTTTCCATTTTATTGGGTTCACAATATCTTCAAGGTCAAAATGATCTGAACAAATGAAAATTGCTTCCTTTGGGCAAATACTTAACCATCCCAACAGCGAAGTCCAAATTCTTCTTTTTTAATCATCGTCTGGGAACCAAAATTCAAGAAAACCTCATTTTATCTTATTATAATCTCATTGAAAACTTCCCTATTAAAGCTTTCTACGCTACTGAACATGTAAATAACTGAATACTTCGTTTCTAACAATACACTTACCTATGAAACGATAAATTTGAATTGAAATTCATGTCTTTACTACACTTACGAACTATTTTTGGTGCGATGAAAAGTGATAAACAATAAAATATATGAAAAACCTAATACTGATTCTCACAAATTTTCTTCAATTTGAGTATTTATTTTCAATACAGACGTGGCAAAGTGTGTCTTTCAGACCATGAGACCTTCAATTTGTCAAGCAGAGAATGGAACAGCGTTGTCTTGACTTTCACCTGAATTCCTTTCCATCTGTGGTCTCTGACATAACAAAGCAGAATCAACTAAAGTTTTTTTTTTACTTCTTGCTAATATATCCGATAAGATAGTTTCAATTCAAAATATAAAATTTTATACAATGTTCTGAATGCAAATTGGAGAAAAAGTTTTTATTCACAATTATAGGTGAATAGAGAAACATACTATTTGCTCAGTTTGGCAACATGAAAATTTTTCATGACCCTAGTGGACCAGCTCAATATGTTACAATCGACCAGCTCTAAGTTTCAGGTGCAACACTTTTCAATTTAAATAAAGGGGTCTATTCTAATATAGTCTAAGATTTCAACCCTAGATTCTTGAGACTAAAATTATTCGGCTCCGTCTAAAAGATTAAAGGTGTTGAAATCACATTTAAAAAATTTATTTGTGCTCATATCTTCGTAGTGGATGGTCCAAATGAATTAAAATTTTGTAGGAGGTTTTAAACAAACGGAACACACATCTCGGATTAAATACACTCGTTCTATCCTGTAAGGTCTTCTATTTCATTCATCACCAACATGAAACCATCAAAAATCACCATGAAATAAGTAGTTACTAAACATATTCTAACATTTTCTATATACTTGAACATTAGAGAAGAATTTATCATTTAAATTTATCTTCCCAAAATGCACCGTTCTCAAGATATTTGATGTTGAATGATTTGACATTTGGGAAAAAATTCTTATTCCTGGACCCGATCCAGACTGGAAAAAAATCACCTGGTCAAATTAATTCCGCATTACCACAGTTTTTCTTTTTTGAAATCATTATATTCATCAAAAGAATTCTTCCGTTTTGAATCCGCTAGCATAACATTTACTTTGAGTTTTTCAAAATGTTATTGAAAACTTTTATTTTTTGAAATTAAAATTAATCGTAGCGTAAGTTAGATCACAGATCAGTAAACTGTTACTTGTCGGTGGGTTAGATACGGTTATCGTCTCATAATAAAAGAAGAAAATTTGAACTACTGACAGGTATGATCTACCAAAGTCAAAAACGAAGTTTCAGAACCAATTCTCAAAATGAATCGATACGTAAAATTTGCTATGTTACGTTACAGCCTCAAGAGCAGAGCGTATTACATTCGATTTTTCTTCGAAAACAAGAGTCTGCTTATCGACAGTGCATAATTCATGACAAGTTAGAAATCGATAAATCAACTCACCTTCAAGGTATCTTTCTGGATGTCTAATCCTTCATTATTGCCTAAATCTCCCTGATCGCTAGTAGAGATGTCGGACGCTAAATCACAAGTAACAGTGGGAATTGGGATCGGCCTGGGATGGGACTCTATCGTTGCTATTTGCCTCTCTCCGTCTCTTGGGGAGGTGTTGCTGTTTCTATCTACAGATCCGACAGTTGGGTTTTCCCTGGTGCTGAAAATAAATAAAAAAATAACTTCAGTGGGAACTTTTTTTAAACCATATATCGATCAACATCAATGAATAATTTTCCTAAAGAAGAGGTGCTCAGATATTGATGAAGAGGCAGTTTATATCTTTAGAATTAGGAGAAATCTTAGATTATACAGGGTCTTTCACGAGGAACCTCACCCATATGTATACGGGAAACTACTGAACGTGTTTTCATGAAATTCAGCACTTATAAGTATTTCACGATGCTGCTGAAATCCAAAATATTTTCAATGCATGAGCACCTCCGGTTTTTCCGGAAATGACGTCAACTTCCGTTTTTCAAATTACAACACCATTTTTTTATTGCAGAAAAAGATTCCTTAGAAAATTTCAAGTTATTTTGATGTAACATTTTTCAGTTTTGGTTGGAAAATTCTCTCTGAGCTGGAAAATTCGAAAAAAAATCGAAAATAGAGCTCCGCTGAAACAAGAATAACTTCGAGATTTTTGGATAGAAAATTTTCATTTTTGGGATTTTTCAAGATGTAAGATTGATGTATCCAGTTTAAAAATCGAAATCGCGATTCATGATACAGGGAGTAAAAAAATCGCTTTCAAAGTTAGGGATGACAAAATCGTGAAAAATCAATTTTTTCAAATTAGAACCCCATTTTTTTATGGCAGATATTGAAACAACGTTGAAAAATAATGTGAGTGTATGCATCACACCCTTGCCCTAAAGTGGATATATTCTGAGTTATTCACAAAAAACTGTTTTTCGTCTCGAATTTTCAGCTATTTCTTTTCCCTTCACGCCAAAAAGATGAAATTTTCAGGAACTGTTACTTAAACCATGTTTTAGATTTTACTACCCTAATATGTAAGAGAAAAAAGGTACAGGTTGTTCCTAAATAGATGGCGAATTTGGATTCGAATTTGTCTCGGAAACCTCTTTATTTCAACTAATCGGCCATCGGTTTTCTCTCCAGTGATAAATAAATAATTCCTTATGAACCATATGCAAAATCTTACCATGTTTTACATTTTTTTTTGATGATAGATATCATTAATTACATCTGCCAAATTCCTCTTTATTCAGTAGCACTTTGTGTTTACTATTCATTTGGTGATAATTCGTATTAAGTTATAAAATCGATCACTATGCCTAATTTTACCAATGAAGATTATTTAAATCTCATTCTACTTCATGGAGAATGTAATGAAGTTGTAGATAGAACGATTCGACTGTTCATTGAGAGGTTTCCTGACCAACGAGAGATACCATTAACAGAACCATGACAAACTTGAGAAATGTCGGATCCTTCGTTAAGAATTCTATACACAGAGAAAAAAGTGTAGTAGAAGATGAGAACAGCGAAATTACAATTCTTGCATATTTTCGTGTGAATCCTCAAAATTCTCTCAAAGATGCCGAGATTGCTCTGGGATTATCTCAATCAAGTGTTTGGAGAATATTAAAAAAACATAAAATGCACCCATATGAATTCAATAGGGTACAGCATTTGAAGGAAACTGATTTCGTCAGGAGAACAGAGTTTTGCGAAGCTATGATGATTCGATTTCAAGAGAATGAAAACTTTTTGGACTGTATAATTTGGACAGATGAATCTAAATTCACAAAGAATGATCCTTTTATTAGGCATAACAGTCATTATTGGGATGAAGAGAACAACTACCACTTCAGCCAATGGAATTCTCAAGAGACGTGGAGTTTCAATGTTTTTTGCGCCATCAAAAATAATGTAATTCTCGATGTTCACATTTATTATGGGACTTCAACTGGTAAAATAGAACACTACACATGTTTGCATTATTTAAAGAATGTTTTCCCTCAGCAGATAGATATTCTGACATATTGACTCAAATCATAGAGCCGCTAGTACAGAACCATAATGACTTATGGTATCAACAAGATGGCGCGCCTCCACACCATTCACTCGAAGTGTCAAATATCCTATACAGGCTATTTGAAGATCGATGGTTGGCGAACAATGGTTCACATCTTTGGCCACCACGTTCTCCCGATTTAACTCCCTTAGACTATAATGTTTGGGGTAGGATAAAAAATATTATCTACTCACCTCCCCTGACTGAAAAAGATTATTGCATAGAACGAGTCAGAAATGCGTTCATGTTTGTTTAGATTTTTAGATTCATAGTTTTGAAACTCAATTTGGTTTTGAAACACTTTTGCAGATCTCTTCTTCCCGATGAAATAAGAAGAGTAACGCATGAAGCATTCCTGAGACGTATAAATGTCTAGAAATTAACGGTCTAAACTTTGAGCATCTTCTCTAGTTATATCTGCGAGAGTTTGCCATGGTTCTCCTAATAGTTACTTGAAGTCGGTTGCAAGAAGGGGTGAAAAATCTACAGAATGGTTCAAATAACAGTTCCTGAAAATTTCATTTTCTTGGCGTGAAGGGAAAAGAAATAGCTGAAAATTCAAGACGAAAAACAGTTTTTTGTGAATGACTCAGAAAATATCCACTTTGGGTCAAGGGTGTGATGCATACACCCACATTATTTTTTAACGTAGTTTCAATATCTGCCATAAAAAAATGGGGTTCTAATTTGAAAAAAATGATTTTTCACGATTTTGTCATCCCTAACTTTGAAAGCGATTTTTTCACCCCCAGTATAATGAATCGCGATTTCGATTTAAAGTGGATACATTAATCTTACATCTTGAAAAATCCCAAAAATGAAAATTTTCCATCCAAAAACCTCGAAGTTATTCTTGTTTCAGCGGAGCTCTATTTTCGAATTATTTCTCGAATTTTCCCGCTCAGAGAGAATTTTCCAACCAAAACTGAAAAATGTTACATCAAAATAACTTGAAATTTTTTAAGGAATCTATATCTGCAATAAAAAAATGGTGTTCTAATTTGAAAAACGGAAGTTGACGTCATTTCCGGAAAAACCGGAGGTGCTCATGCCTTGAAATTATTCTAGATTTCATCAGCATCGTGAAATATTTATAAGTGCTGAATTTCATGAAAATACGTTCAGTAGTTTCCCGTATAAATATGGATGTCGATTTGTTTTGACTTCCTCATTGAAAGATTTTTGTGAATCCGGCAACACCGCATAAAATCTTTTTCCATTTACTAGGGTCACTATATCTGCAGGGTCAAAGTGATCTGAACAAATGAAAATTGCTTTCTTTGGGCATATACTTGACCTTCCCGACAGCGAAGCCCAAATTCTTCTTTTTTCATCGTCATCTTAGAACCTTGATCAAGGAAACCTCATTTTATCTTATAATAATCTCATTGAAAACTTCCCTATTAAAACTTTCTACAATACACTTATCTATGGAACGATAAATTATTATTAAACTTCCTGTCTTTATGTCTTTACTACAACTTGCACACTTACGAACCATTGTTAGTGCGATGAAAAGTAATAAATAATAATAAATATGAAAAACCTAATACTGGCTCTCACTAATTTTCTTCAATTCGCGTATTTATCTTCGATACAGGGGTGGCAACGTGTGCCTTTTAGAACATGTGACCTTCAAACTGTCAAGCAGAGAATGAAGCAGCGTTGTCTTGACTCTCACCTGAATTTTTTTCCATCTGTGTTCTCTGACATAAAATTGCAGAATCAACTAAAGTTTTTTTACTTCTTCTAATATATCCGATAAGACTGTTTCAATTCAAAATATAAAATTTTATACAATGTTTTGAATGCAAATTGGAGAAAAAGTTTTTATTCACAATTATAGGGGAATAGAGAAACCTACTGATTGCCTAGTATGGCAACATGAAAAATTTTTATGACCTAAGTGGACCAGCTCAATACGTTACAATCGACCAGCTCTATGTTTCAGATGCGACACTTTTCAATATTAATAAAGGGATCTATTCTAATATAGTCTAAGGGAGAAATGAAGAAAAAATAATGGATGCGCAATGTTCTGTTCATTCGTTCATCTTAATTCGTCTCAGCTCGAAAAGGATTTTGGAATCTGTTTCATTCTTCAGCCAAATCATCAAATTGATTTCGAAATTAACATGTATCATCTATAATTTAGAATGTGCGGTTCTACTTGGCCGTGATTCAGCTAGTCACTCCTGAATACATTCATGTCGCTTCCTTCGCCCTGATAACTTTCACGAAGAGTGGCAGGATGTTATTTGTCGATCTAATTCGAGGTCTGCCTGCTCAAATCCTTCTAGTCCAGAGGCACCAGCACAGCTGTTTTTGTCTGCACACCTTTCCACCTGTCCTACAAGGCTGGGGTGTTACGTCAAGATGATCAGCCAACTTGGACTCTGTCATATCATACGTTTAGGACTTCTTGCAGACTTACATTCACCATATATCTCTTCAAATATCTTTATGTAACGCGTAGCCCATCTGCACATTTCCTGTTCAGTATGACCATCTCATAGTGTCCATCTTGCCTGATAGAAAGCAAATATTGTTTGCTTTTCACTTGAGGTATATCGAAATTCATGGATTTGTAGTTCATCCTCCTGACGACTACCGTGGTGAGGGATGACTGTAGTCTGATTGTCATTTCCCTACTTCGTTTTATGACGTAGATATACCTCCATATTTGGATTCTTTTCTTTTATTGTAATATCTCCAGTTACTATAATTTCGGTGTACATGAGAAATATGTACAAAGCAATCTACTTCGGCGCACCACAATTTCAAAACATTCGAAAACACAAGGATCAGTTCTAGCCCCTTCCCTTTTTCAATTCTTAGTGATTTACCCATCTCAGAAATTTGTTTGTGCTGATGACATTGTTATTACTTACTACTGAACTCTGGCGAATATACTATCATCTGATTTGGAGATTTTGAGGAATTGTTTTGTTGACAGGTGATTATATCCCAGCCCCAACAAAATAGAGGTATCTTGCTTCCATCTATATAATTATGAGAAATAAAGGAAATTAGCTATCCAAAGTACTTAGGAGTTTGCACAGCATCTCTAGCCTTAGTCTTATTTGCAGCTAAGTATTGTTGCTCTGTTTGGTTTAATAGTGCACATACACAAAACACTGATGCACAATTGAATACACCGATGAGAATAATTACTGGCACCATAAGATCTACACCGGATCATTGGTTACCAGTTGTCTATAACATTGTCGCTCCCGATATTGGCAGAAAGACTGCAGATGTCATTCTTTTCCGAAATTATTTCCAATTATTTCAAACATTTCACGAAATTTAATTCCCAGATTGAAGTCACGTGAACCATTATGGTATAATACGTTCTTCAATATGAATATTAGCGATGAAAGATAATGAAAGATTGAGTAGAACTCTTATGAAAGTTCAATAAGGACATCATTTCTGATCCATCTGAAGAGAAATCCTGGAATTGATTGTCTTAGAAGAATTTGGACATTCCAATTCACAGCGACAGAATCAATCATTCAGTTGCGAAATACCTCGAAGTTCCCAGACTTATTCTCAGAACTCTTTGTTCAACTTCAGACTTGGAATAAGTCACTAAATCAACCGTACAACGTTCATTTGACCGACTAATGTCTGTAGGACTCGAATCTGTTTCCTAAACGCTAATTCTTCCTGCAATTACTTAATCCTCTTCAGAACATTAGTGAACTCCAATAAATTCCAAACTTAGTTCAAAACAACTCGGATGCACTTAGCTATTTCCCACCAAGAGACGAGGCGTACGCACCTACAAGGGGATGCTTATAATTAAGTCTTCATCGATCAGTTGCCAAGAACTTGCTTCATCCCTCAGCATCATTCAAGAGGATCATTTGGATAACTATTCAATGAAGAGGTCGACAAACTCATCAGACAGTTCTAAATTCTTCGATATCGAGTTTCGAATTGGAAAGGGATTATTATCATTTATTTAAGTATCTCTATAGCTGTTCGACGATTTTGTCTGTTTATTTATTCGATTCATCTGGAGTTTTTTTTTTATTAGGTAGTTATTCCAAAATAAAAATACAAAATATATATGCAAGTTGAAGGAGCCTCTGTGATTATTACTTGAAGACCACTCTTATTGAAGAAAGAAGTCCCTCAAATATATTTAAGCTTATGTCTTTATTGGAGTTTTTTCCTAGGCTTTCATGTCATACGCCGAATTGTATGGCACGCCGTCACCAACCCCAGCTTACATTTGTTTGTAATAGTTAAAATATATATACTCACAAATTGTCACTTCAAACACTCATATCATATAGTATGTAACATTACTAGCATGATTTTCAACATATATGACGATAAAACAAAATTTTCTAATATAAATATTACTAATAAATTGTAAAAATTTTAAGTAAGTGTCAGTTTTACAAGTTAGTGACTTGATAAAATAAACATTCTTGATTAATATTGTGTTTTCGGAAACTGACGTTTACAAATGAGAAACAAATTTAATTACAATTTCTAATTATTCACACTGATTTGAGATGTTACCCATTTCTTTCTTTACTTCGATTGCCTTCAAATCAGAATTGATATATCCTTCATGAAAATTGAATTTCTGATCCGATTTCCTTCTCCAGTATCAGCAGTGAATGCTTCATCGAACATACATACAAGAGATGGACATGCTATTGCCTAAAGTCAATAAGGTTGAGAATCGATTACTTACCTTCCGTTCTTGGAATCCCCAGCGGTGTTCGTGAAGCTGGTAACAGCGTCTTGCGGCTGCCTTCGAGGAGGTTTTCTTATACCCCTTCTCGCTCTGGCTTTGGCTGCATAATAAATCCTTATGTAAACGAACACCATTATGCAGGAAGGAATGTAGAAGGACCCTAAGGCAGAATAGAGGACGTAACCGAGTTCTTCACTCAACTGAAAAAAAAAGAATAATCGTATAAGATGATACAATATGTAAGGGAATAGAAGTTATCAGAAAGTATTCTTTCCTGCAAGAATATTCACGAGAAGCTTAGTGTATCTGAGAAAGCTCTGAACTGAGGAAATGACAGAAAAAATTAAGAGGCAAGATATCACACCTGAACTACCCACTAATTGTATAAAAAATTCACAGGAGTCCAGAACGTAGAAATGAGATTGAATTGAAATGGTCCGATCTTCGCATGCAGGAAGCTTTAACGAATATTTCAAAAGCTGGGACTGCCTAATGGAACATGTCATTTCGCCCGGATTTTACAGTGTAGAACTATTTGGCCTGATCATGAAATCCGTTGCCCTATACAAAGGTATTATGTAGGTCTGCTTTCGTGTGCTCAGATTGTGTTAGTGGATTTAAGCCAATTTAATAATGCATACAAGCAAGCATATATCGCTGTCCTTGTTATGCAAGAGTAAAGAGTTTCGAAAAAAACTGGGAACTGGCTCGATGCACAGCAGCGACATGACAATTTCCAGGTGAACATTCGTGGGATTTTTATTTTTTTCAGCTGTGAAACGTACGAGGAATGAAATTCCATATTAAGAGTTTTATTTTAGGATAAGTGTACCAAGCATTAAGGTAACCCATGAAAATTGATCAATCACAGTTCTTCCTTTGTAAGCTCAATACAATTCATCAGAAAGGAAGAATCCATTTCGCAACATATGTCAATAACGGTCACTATTCATATTCATTGCTCGGCCTCGTTGATATTCATGAAAATATGGACCTATTACGCTTTTAGCAGACATAGCGGCCCAAACCACGTCCTTTGGGCTATGCAGGGGTCGTTGATTTCTTCGTCTTGGATTCTCCACTGTCCAATACCGACAATTCTGCTTATTAACATGACCATTCAGGTGAAAATTTGCTTCGTCACTAAACAGTATGTTGTTAAAGTTGTTAAATCGCTGCAGCATTTCGTTTTCAAAACTCAGTCGAATTTTATAGACTCTTAGATGAAAGTCTTTCTTTAAAATCGAATATATAAACGATTTTTTGATATTCAACGCTTGGCTTCAATATTAACGCGAACTGAACAAGGTCGACTAGAGTTTTAAATGTTAACTATCGCACCTGTATTCTCGAACATCCTGATTCATTTCCTAATGCTGTTGTCACTTGGTGTGTACGATATTCCGAATGATAGAGACGTTGAGCAGTCACTTTTGAATCACCATTACGATAATACGCTCGTACGCAAAATGTGCGATGCGTACTGTTCCATCGTGACTAAAACTCCAAAGCGGCAGTTCTTCCTGCATTTTTAGTGTTCACAGAAAAAATTGAAATTGTTTCCACTTGCTGTGCAGTAGTATAAAACCTGTTTTGTAAGTCACAAGCTGATTTAATTGAAGTCTGAAATGACTGAACGAATTCTTATTTTCAAACAGCTTTTGCATCACAATATCAACGAAATCTGACGAAATGCTGGAACCGAGACAATAACTAAAAACTTGTTAATCGTGCCATTTCGTAAATTGAATTAATTGCTGTTAGGGTAGCGGCTAGAAGGATAGTGATATTGAATTCGTTTTTTGACCCGTCCGAGCGATTTTTGCATCTCAAAGATCCGAATTCGGATTCTGGAACTTATTGATGGGATACAGAGTCACTTTGTATAATAACAGAGCTACGAAAAACACTTATGCGGAAAATTGAATTGCCTTTCCAACAAGGTGCTGCTCGATCCCATTTGACTATTGCAAAATGAGAGCTGTTAGGGATTGCGGCAAGAAGGGTAGTGATATCAAATTCATTTGAAAATTCGAAATTCGACATTTGGCATGCATCCTTGGACGAGACTTGAACCCGCATATCGGAATTGCCGGTTTGGCGCTTAACCAATCCAACTACCAAACAGATGCGTTATCCAACGGTATCTGGGACCCATTACTCCCAGAATTCAAATGTTGTTAGAATTACTTTTGTGAATCACGGTGTTCGCAAGGGTTGTGGACATGTTATGGATGGAAGGAAAGTTAAGGACAAATTAAGCGTCGGACCGGTAACTTGGATATGCGGGTTCGAGTCGAGGGTTTGATCTTCTTCAAGCTTTTTCCTAACTATGATAAGTGTTTTATCTGTCGGAATAGTGAACAGTGAATAAACTGGTAATGTCGAAGCTGACCATGACATCTTCTTCCATGATTTCTTGATGTTTCATTATTTCTATGAAGTGTTTCGTGTTTCTTATCATCGATGTTGAATTACATTTTAATGGTGATATAATTTTTAGCAGAAATTTAGATCAATTCATTAGATCAAGACTTACACCTCACTTCAGTAAACCACCACATTTATATGGTCTACCAAAAATACACAGAGCAATTATTCCTCTAAGACCAATTGTGAGTTCAAGAAATTCAGCATGTCACCAATTGGCTAAATTTCTGCTAAAAATTATATCACCATTGAAAAGTAATTCAACATCGATGATAAGAAACACGAAACACTTCATAGAAATAATGAAACATCAAGAAATCATGGAAGAAGATGTCATGGTCAGCTTCGACATTTCCAGTTTATTCACTAATATTCCGACAGATAAAACACTTATCATAGCTAGGAAAAAGCTTGAAGAAGATCAAATCCTTAGTGAAAGACCTACACTAAGCGTGGATGCAATTATGGAAATGCTTTCTATTTGTATTGAAACAACATATTTTCGATTTGAAGACATCTTTTATCAACAAGAATTTGGAATGGCCATGGGTTCACCACTATCACCAATTTTAGCTGATTTATATATGGAAATTTTCGAACAGAAGGCATTAAAAAAATATATACTTGAACCCAAACTATGGAAAAGATATGTTGATGATACTTTCATTATTTGGCAACATGGAAGAGACACTATAGATGGATTCCTTCAATATCTAAACAATCAAGAGGAATCAATTGAATTCACAATTGAAATCGAGAAAGACAAGACAACTTCCATTCTTAGATGTACTCGTACATAAACAAAATGGAATCCCAAGAACCACTGTGTATAAAAAGCCAACGAACACAGGACAATATCTACATTTTGATTCAAACCACCAACTAAACACTAAATTGGGAGTAGCAAAATGTTTATTTGATAGAGCAATAAATATTTGTTGCACTGAAGAAGACCAAAATGAAGAAATAAATAACATCTCGAAAACGCTTAGAAGCAATGGCTACCCCAAAAAGATATTAGAAAAAGCTAGACGAACAAGAGAAAGTCAACCTGAACCAACAGATATAAATCAGATCATTTAAACCGTAATTTCTTATGTAAAAGGTTTGTCTGAGAAAATGAGAAGAATTGGAAATAGATACAACATAACGACTGCATTCAAAACTCAAGACACTATCAGAGCTAAACTTACAAAAGTTAAGCCTAATAATGAGACACAAAGAACAAAAACCTGCATATATGAATTACCTTGCGAGTGCGGAAGATCTTACATCGGAGAAACTAAACGCCCTCTGAATGTACGAATAAAAGAACATCAGAAGCTTCTACGAGTACTAGACAGCGACAAATCCAGGTTGGTCCAACATGCTGTAGATGAGAATCATCGTATAAAGTGGGATGAGGCATCAATAATATCCAAAGAAGAAAAACTTGCAAGAAGAAAAATCAAAGAAGCAGCATTTATGAAAATAACACCTGATTCCATAAGTGCTCCATCTATAGATCTGCCAGAAGTTTGGACGCCGATAGTTCGATCCAACTTGAAAAGATCATCATATCGCAGATGAGTATATAACATCGTTCATTTTTCTTCCATGACTTCTGTCATATTGACTTTTTGAAAATTGATAATTTTCGAAAGGTTTCTTACTTTTCTCCTTGATAAAGATAGAAGATGTCTATCGAAACGTCGGAAATCATTACATCCACAATAGATGATGGTAATAGCCCAAACAATCATTCAGAACGAGCTCCATCATCAACAATATCTCGTCATCAACAGATAACAATATACCTGTTGTCTAATGATAGCATAAAAATCATGCGAAATCCAAAACTTATTCAACAATCGCATCAGGCTGAATATGAACCGAGATAAAATTCGACATGACAAAACTTGCAGTGTTGCCACAAATTGCTACTATCTTACGACCATTTCGTTACTTTACGTGGTCGTTCGGAAACTGTCGACTGAATTTGTTAAGCGCACTATGTATTTGAATGATCGCATGCGGAAGACAAGGATGGCAAATCAGAGGTACGATCGAGATAGCACCGTACATTTTAAAAAGTGAGGGCTTCTCGGGGACGCTGAGAGGAAAGGAACAGGTAAAGTTTGACGGGTGGCGAGAAATTCTCGAGGTATAAACCCCTCTTAACTTTCATTCTATGTTTACTTTCACAGACATTGAAATCAATTTCATCCTTATTTGTCCCCCATTCAACAAAATTCTACCGTTTTTCTGTTATTCCATCCCAACGCTCAAAGTTAGGGGTGGAATTTTATAGAAGCTTTACCCTGTATATGTTCCAGAACCATTGAAAACATTGTGAGAAGAAAACTGCAGATTCCACGGATAAATCTTGGAGATTCCGGCTCAGCAAGATATTTACTAAAGAATCCTACCCTAAACCGGAAAATAAAATATCACCAGGCATGATTATAGCAAACTGTTTCCAACAAAAACATCAAACAAGACGAAAACAAAATCTCTGGTATCCGAATCTGACGTTTTTGCTTGTAAACACACGCCATTTCGTTTTTCGTCATACGAAGCAAGAAATAAACAGCGAATCAACGAAAAGAAATCTCACCTAACGCAATCTAAAACACATTTATGTATCTCAAAATTCCATTTGTTCCTTTGCCGAAAACCGAGACCGATATAAATCAGGAGAGCGCAGAAAACGGGTAGAAAATGGGGATGAAGGAAATTGTGCGTAGACATAAGGTAGTAACGACCCTGAGGAATTCTATTTATTTATTTCATTTATATCTGACTCCGCCAGAAGCTGGAATGTTATACCGTGTTATGCGAAGACAATAAAAAGCGCCGCGGTATTGTGAAGAGTGTTACAGATGGAAACGAGAGGCGTTGCTGATTTGCCAGATCGCCCTGTCGGAGCTTCAAAATTGCCATATATAGGGAGGTTAGGAAGAATATCACCATGAAAATGGTAGTGGGTAGTAATGATACGATGATACTGTGACGAGCCACAGGCGAGTCATCTACCTCCTTGAGCCAGTAAAACCCGTTACCTTGCGTGTATTGTTTTATACTTTATTTGGTTCTCATTTGTAAAAAGGTTAGATAAATTCCAAAAAATCCTAATAATTTGTCACGAATGTCGTAAGCTATGGAAGCGTTGCCATGAACATGTCTGTTTAATTTTCTTTACATTTGTTTTGGCGGAAGCGAAAATGAATGTACCATAAGAAATTATTGAGGCAGTTATCAGTGTAGCTTCAAGTTTATTACCTGCAAAATCAGCTTCATGGTACGAACGAGAATACGGCGACTTCAAAAAGGGGCGAAACGAAAATAGTGTGATTGGGGTAACTGAAGATGTTTTGTTGGTCTACTTGAATCAACTATCAGCTAGATTCAGCCCTAATACTTTATGGGCAAAATGGTCTATGCTGAAAAGCTGCTTGGAAAAGAAAGACAATGCCCCTGTTCGCAGGTTTGTTTTCCTTAAATTTATGAAAAATATGACGTTTAATTGTCATTTGTAGATTTCAAAAGGTAATAGCGTTTCTGAAACGAAAAAATGAGCACTATACACTAAAAAAAGGCCAAGAGATTAAGTAAAGAAGAGGCTGAACAATTTCTTTTACATGCTCCTGATGACCAGTGGTTGCTGACGAAAATTGTAACAATATTTGGGACTTTTCGATGTTGTCGATGTGATGAAATTTTCTCCTTAAACATGAATAATGTAGAAGATATGGGAAAATACGTTATTGACATAGCGGCAAACAAAAAATTCAACAACAAGAAGATTCACCATAACCGATGATGGCTGCAGCTTCAACCCCTGCATGTTATACAGAAATAATGTAAATCTTCGGCCTCCTGGAACAGAAAGCTTAAGATAATATATACAGAAACTTATTAAATATTCTTAGGAATTCATATCAAGATGGAATCACTTGCGAAAGTAAAAATTCTCAACCTCGAGTTCTATTTCCTTGCTACTGACTTTCAGTGGCTAGTTAGTATATCACGTGGTGTGAAAAAATGCTGAGCGAGTCCGAACACATAACCCAGAGGATTTCACATGCTGATAATGTTCTGGATTATGAGCTTTCAAGGAACTACTAATGGGCAACTCAATTGCTATTTCCAACATTCAGAGAATCGTTAAGATGTGCTTCCAGTTTACTGGTATTGCTCTTTTGACATTTCAGATATTTTTTATGGGAAATCGGCCTATTGAAGCACACATTAGATGAAAAAAAGTAGGCACAATATTTGAAGAGATTGTGAACCTTGGTTATCAAGCTTACGAGTCTAATATGGCGAATAATCTCCTCGATTTCTTTTTATCCATCATCAATTCTGGGAACGAATGAAAGCGTAGTAATAGATGACCTACAAACACGCATTCTCTCGTTACTGGACCATTTATTAATTAAATTGGTTTGTTGAGATTTGACAAAGGTGAATTTATTTCACGCACAGGTGAAAAATTGGAATTCTGCTTTTAGCAGAAGAAGCTTTTAGTGATTTCACTCGAGAAATCGAATGGGCCAATTTTTAGTCCAATTTTCCTGGATCCAACCTTGACCGAAAGAAATCTTTGCGCTGAAATAATTCCATGTTGCCACAATTCTTTGTTTTTCTAAGATATGCTCGTCCGGCGCAGTGACGAAAATTTCAAATTTAAATTCCCTTAGGCCTTAGACTATGATAGAAAGTCCCTTCTCTAGTTGTCACAGGTTCATTTTGTCAGAAAGCGAATTAAAGGAAATTTCAAAACAGGTGAGATCTATTATTCTTTATCGGCAATTATCACTTCCAATATAGAGATTTCCGGCACATCTGTGAGATAAATTTTCTCGCCATTGAATCATTATAGATTTATTATGTAGAGGGCATATGCGGTCCATTAGCTCGTTTAAATTTTTTTGGTCTGACGGTCACATATTTTCATTTCCATATTCCACTTTCGAGAAATTTCGATTCAGAAAGAATAAAGGTGTGGTTAATGATACAAAGTGAAATAAAATTACCTTATATGCTTTCTTCGTTTTCACGGATCTAACTTGGTGTCAATTGCAGTACTTGAAAATTACATTTGTACCTTTACCTTAATTTACCTGAAGTGTAATTTTCTATCGACAAAGTCGGATTTTGCAACTACCTCTAGCCTTTAATCTCGGAGCCGCCTACCATCTCGTAAGTAAATTTTTTCAGTTCAATTTGTAATCGTTATTTTCGTTCTCATTTTGGTTGATTCGAATAGTAAGTGTGATTGGAACTTATTACAGAGGCTCCAAAGTTATATCATGTTTCTCGGGAAACTATCCAGAGTTTTCTGGTAAAGCAGACCATTAATTTCGGACCCATTGCTCCTGGAGGTTACCCAGTCATCGCACTATTGACTTCGGCGCCGTTTGGATCAACTGACAAACGAATAGAGCCTGCCAAAACGTCATTATAAGGTCAGAACTTTCCAATATTTACCGGTCGCATAGCTAGAGCGAGAAGATCCTTCATTTCTGTTTCGTTACGACATATTTGACAAGCTGAGTGGTAATAATTAGTAAATTGAGGTCATTCGAATTCTAAACAATACTTGTTTTTTTTTGGTTGAATTTAAGCACATGAGATCAGTATATCTTGTTGAACCTCTGGATTGATTCTTTTTTTACTTTATATCTTTCTTATACTGTTTAATTATTGTGCGGCCGGTTATATAACGTACGTTATATCGAGGCAAATCTACCAACTTGATCTAGGTATAGATGATGTAATATACACATCATCACTGTTTAAATGATAACCTTCCATGCTCCGTGTCCACTGGGTTCGAATCCCAGCCGAGTAGCATAATTATAATATAAAATAAATATAATATAATAATATATAATAAATAATATAATTTACTCTACTCGACGTCATGTCGCGCGGTCGTGGTATTTCTTGTTCTCAATGTTCTACTAAAATTGATAGGTACGATGACTCAATAAACTGCAAAACGTGTGATAGTGCCTATCATATCAAGTGTGCCAAATTGTCAGTTGAAGATTTCAACAAAATTCGCGAAAACAGCGCTAATAAGTGGGTTTGTGTGAGCTGTAACCAAGCCAGTACAGGCATTCTAAACGCCGTAGATGACAGCCCGCCAGGCGAAATTATTCAAGTAACAAAACAAGAACTAGCTACGATGAAAAATGAAATTGTAAGTGAACTGTCTGTCTTATTCCTTAGCGAGATCAAACAGTTGAAAGAAATTATAATAATTCAAAATGAACAAATTATGGAATTAGCGAAAGAAATATCATCATTGAAGAAATGTGATAAAAATGTTATCATGAATACATGTGATACCATTGATAACAATCATCTTGGAAACCCGAAACAACGGAACTCACCTCAATGAGTCATATATGTCACATACCCAGATTCCCGACATTCGTCTTTCTGATAGTAAATTAGTAAGGAACATGATGCTGAGTCTAGCGTGCCTTCCTTCTCGAAAGATCCTTCTGACTGGACTGTTGTGACTTCAAGAAGAAAACCAAAAAAATTGATCACTTCCACCGCATCCAATCCTGGCCTGTCAGTGAGTCCACCTTTGCGCAACTTGCCGCCTCTTAAGAAAAAACATAAGCCCATCGTGGGAACACAAGAATCCAGTAGTTTACACGCTATTCCAAAAATGTCAGTTTCTCATTTGCATGTAACGAGATTATCTCCGGATACCACTATTTCTGACTTGCAAAATTTCTTCAGCCAACATCCTTATGATGTTTCCATTGTGAAGCTCAACTCAAGACAACCAGAAATTTATTCTTCATTCAAAATCACACTTCCCCGAGCATATCAAGTAAGTTATGAATCCAACATTTTGGCCGACGGGTGTTGCTATTAATAAGTTTTTTATGAAACGTCTACCGATGAACCACAAAATCTGATGACCGGAGCAGCCAGCAAATCCAAGCAGTTTGAACCTAGTAGAAGTATAAAAATCATTCAACGTAATGTACAGAGCATATCTAACAAAATCAATCAATTAGATGTTTTAAATAAATTACATAATCCTGATGTTTTGAGCATCGCCGAACACTGGTCCACACTTCCTCAAATACCTTCAATTTCACTTGAGGGATATACTTTGGCAGCGTTCTACTGTCGACGGAACAAACAACATGGTGGTACCGCTATCTTCGTTCGCTCAGACTGCATGTTCCAAGAAATCGAACATATTAAGGAATTTAGTATAGAAGAACATTGCGAATTTTGTGCTATCAACCTAAAAACTATTTCTACTAACATTTCTACTAACATATCTATTGTGAGTGTCTACAGGATTCCCGGAGGGAATCTCGAATTATTTATCACCACCCTATCTCATATTCTCGATTATTGCCTCACCGGCTCGAAAATTATCTTCGTTTGCGGGGATTTCAATATAAATTATTTCGATTCTCATAATCACCTTAATTGTTTGATGCTGAGTTTCGGTCTACATGTTACATCTGAAGAACCAACAAGAGTATACACGAATAAAAGAGGAGATACAAGTTCCTCAAAACTAGATTACATTCTAACAAATGCCGATCAAAAATGTATCAACCACTGTACACCATTGTGATGTAGCGGACCATGGGGCAATAGAGCTGAAATTTGACCACTGCTGCGAAATTCTGACTGCGAAACCGGTACCTAAAAGATATCGCTTGGTATCCGAGAATAACTTAAAGCGCCTTCATGCTGATGTTGCGCTCACCTCGTTCAAAAGTATGTATAATTGTGTTGACCTGAACGGCGCCTTCAATGAATTTTATACCATCCTAACATCATTGATAGATTCCAACTGTCCGATCAAGCGATCCACTACCGCAGTTCCTTCCATCGCCAATGGATTACTCCTCAAATAAAACAAGCAAGTACTGACCTCAAAAATCTCCATTGGCTTCTTCGCCATTCAAAATCTAACAAGATCAGGGCTCAGTATTCATCAGCAAAGAAAACCTACTCCAATTTGTTGAAAACTACCAAGGCTATCCATTTCGAGAATATCTTGCGATCGTCATCTAATAAAAACAAAACTGTATGGAAAATTGTGAAAGATGAAATGGGCAATAGCTCTAAATCTGAAATAATAACATTAAATCAGAACGACAAAATAACATCGGACCCACACGAGGTGACTGAAGCCTTTGGCAGATACTTCTCTACCATCGGCAAATATACCATTGACGAGCACTACAGCGCAGGGAGATCTACGACATGCACTACACAAAATCTATCAAACAATAATTTTTATTTCTTCCCAGTCATGGCTGATGATGTTGTGAAGGTAATCAAGAACCTCAAGAACAAAAATGGCAGTGGAGAGGATATGATCTCGGTGAGGATTTTGAGTGGAATAGCTGAACTTATTTCACCTCATGTTGCATATTTGGTGAATCTCTCAGTCACTACTGGCGAGTTTCCATCTATCCTCAAGACTTCAATGACCATTCCTGTACACAAAAAGAAATCTAAGGAGGACGTATCCAACTATCGTCCCATTTCTTTACTGAGTTCGTTGTCCAAAATTTTTGAGCGGTTAGTACTCGACAGGATGACGAACTATCTAAACAAGTTTTCTAGCATCACGAGCAGTCAACACGGGTTTAGGGTAGGCCGCTCAACAGGAACGGCAGCATGCCACTTAATGAAATTTGTATATGACAACATGGATGAGGGCAATCCGGTAGCTGGCTTGTTTTTCGACTTATCACGAGCATTCGACACCTTAGAATTCGATTTCATTCTAGAGAAAATGTATAGTCTCGGATTCAGGGGAATTTTCGCAGACTGGATCCGCAGTTATCTCTCGAACAGATGTATGTTTGTCCGGGTGGGAGAAGTTAGTTCTCGCATATTTCCTGTTGACACTGGTGTACCACAGGGGGTCTATTTTGGGCCCTGTTATCTTCATATTGTTCGTGAACGACCTGCAGAGCTTTATAGAGGCTCAACTCAAGGACATTGGTCCAAGTGTGCGGCTCATACAGTTCGCCGATGACACGTCCTTCCTTATCGCTGCCCTTAGTCTGTCGGAGTTGAGAATCAGATGCGATTTGCTTATTAGGCTTTTCTCCGTTTGGTGTGAGAGAAATTTACTTGTTCTCAACATAGATAAGACAAGATTATTGTACTTTCAAAATAGAATGTCCAACACAAACCTCACTACCAAGCTACCTGCAGACGAGCTCGAACCATCCAGTTCTGTGAAGTTTTGGGGCTTCAATTGGACAATATTTTGAATTGGAATATTCACTGTGCCCATGTTTGTACTCGACTGAGCAGTGCATATTTTGCGTTGAAACGTCTCAAGGCCTTTCTACCGGTGGAATCCTTAATCGGTGTGTATTACTCACTTGCCTACTCTCACATCAACTACAACACTATCTTGTGGGGCGATTGCACTGCGAGAAACGAGGTTTTTCTCTCTCAGAAGAGAATTGTAAGACTAATCTTCGGTTTGAGTCCCCGGGAGTCCTGTAGACCGTTATTTATTAAGCACAAAATATTGAGTTTTCCTTGTATATATATATTTAATTGCTTACTTTATATCCACAAAAATTTGAACGGCTTACAGAGGTGCTCCCAACTTCATGAATACAACACTAGGCATAAGGATACAATCTGCTATCCAGTTCACAGAACAGCCAAATTTGAACGTTCACCTTTGTATGCCGGAATCAAACTATTCAATCATTTACCTGTATGGATTAAAATGCAAGAATATAATGGCTTCAAGAGAACTATTAAGAAACTCTTAATAGAACAATGCTTTTACAGCAAAGAAGAATATTTTGGTTACAATTTCACTTGATTGCATTATTTTGGTTTACAATTACCTCTTTTTTTTTGACTTGTCCTATACAAATTCATATTTGTCAAACAGGATGCAATAAATATTATTATTATTATTATTATCAGTAGTAACTATTTGAATAGAAATTATGTACATAATGGATGGGTGAAATATATTGATTATATTGTATATTTTCGTGATTTTTTTTCAAGGTTAGGTTTTATTTTCGAGGATCTCATGCTCTCCATTATTAATAGCTAAAAACTAGGAACACAAAATCACGTGGCGCCCCTTTCAGATAAGCTAGCTGAGGTATCCTATCTTTCTAACCGAAGTTATTGAAAAAGTTAGTGTATTTTATTCTCCGTTATTGTTCACACGGTACTGTGACATAGTCTGAGGGAATTGCCAATTACGAAAGTACTTTAAAAGTTGGGAATGAAGCTTCTTGCAATTGTGTATAAGTAAACTTATTGATAGGATCGTTATAGTGCTCTTATATTATATTTATTGAAAATGGCTACACTTTCCATTTCGAAGTCATGAAATCTCAAAGACGAATGCGGAAGATTGGTTATTTATTGTGGTCTTCCAGATCCATTTATCGACGCTGAATGCAGATGTACTCCTATTTTATCAAGCAGAATACAAAATGAGGATCTTTTCAATCTGAAATATTCCCTGAATTGTTCATTACTTATATTAGGAATGATATTTTCAAAATAATTCTGCACTCGTAGTGGGGTTTCTCGGGAATTTTGTATTACTTCTACTATTGTATTTTCTTCATCCTCCTAGCTACTCGGATACTCATCAAAAATTTCATTTATACAGTGAATAATGACATTCAACATATAAGACAGAATATTAATATTCAATTCATCGCAATTCAATACACTATCCATTTTTTGTATGTTCAAAATTCTAATTCAGAAAACCGTAATATTAGGTTCGAAGAAATCAAATAATGAAATTATTCCACAAACGCAACTTAACCTCAGATATCAAATAAATAAATGAACTGCACGTGCACACTTCAAATAGACAGAGACTAACATAGAAAGAGAGGAGAGATGTCACCCCAAATCATTCTAAAACGTTCGACAAGATTTTGACAATCAAGTGCGTTCTACGCCGGACGTACATTCTTTACCCGACGTTGATTCTGAACTACTTACTACAATGCGATATACCAAATTTCAAAAACGGAGGTTCAGAATCAATCATCAAAATACATGAACAGTGCTATTTGCTTTGTTATTTAATTTGTTATAATTCTTTGATATCTTATACTAAATATTTCAATCCAATTTCTTGAAAATAAATTATCAATGTCGAGTGTTAACACCAAAAAATGATGTCAATGGAATTATTATCGATATACCTTTTATAAAAATGAATTCATACATATATAAAAGGTATATCAGGTGAATCCACAAGATTTTTATTTCTTTGTAGAGATGAATCAATTACATCGTGCCTGGTTTTCAGTAAACACGGGCAAACACGCAATCATAAAAATAGGTTATTAGTGCTTGTTGTGCAACAGGTACCATAAGGTTCGTTAATTAAAAGGATTTCATTCAATGTCACGGGTGTTCCCCTTTACATTAATTTTCAGGAAATATCTCCAACATTTTTAGGAGTTTCGCCTTTGAGGTTATCGATTTGTCAGTTGGGGTGATATTTTTTGAAAATAATTTCTGATTCGAAATTTTATATTCATTAGAGCAACGATAACGAATGGGGAAAAGCTCTAATTTGCGCGGGAAGATCGAGAAAGGAATCTTTGTGTGATTTTCAACTTAATCGGTGATAATTATTCGAAATCAATGGTTTGAGAGCTCGATTTCCAGAAACTAATCCGCTATAATCACAATATATAAACTTCTACAAAAATCTAATGAATAAACCTATGACATGGATGATGTAACGTCATCAGTGATTCGAGTCCTCATAATCACCAAAAAAAAACTTTGTCAATAATATGACGTGATCGATTTGCACCCAACATAAGGAGGTAACCTTTTTGGAGTGATTGGTCCAGAACATACATAGCCACTACTACTGACAAGCCATTTAAAATATTTCCGCATTGAAAATGGTCCTTCAGGTCTTTTTTGACGGATGACAACACTTTTAGCATATCAAGATGGAAATAATTCAAGCCAATAATAAATAATAAAAAGGTAATGATGAAGTGATAAAGATAAATTAAAATAAGTTTTTAAATTTGAATAATATCCATCAGTATCCCTAATACGCATCAACCAAAGACGTAGATGTTCTTGTAAGATGATAAAACATTTCGGATAATTGAGCAAAGTCTCAATGAATAACTAAGTCTTAAACTCAGATAGTGTGTATCAAGGCTAATTTTGTACTTATTGAATTCGATTTCAGCTTACCTAAGTTTGATTATTCAAGTACGCCCCCCTAGACCTTGCAACAAGATGAAGAAAAGCCTACAATTGATATAATCTTTCCGATCTAAATCAACGCAAGATTCCTTTTAGAAAATTCCTTTACATCATTTCAATAGCTGAAGTGATCAGGGTATTTCAATGATTTCCAGAATCGTTAAACTTCAGTTATGAATACATCCAGCAAATCGTGTCAAACCTTGTCCTGATTCACAGCTATTAGTTCAGATTTCCAAACTCACTACATTATACTGCGACAGTTGAACAATTCCATCAGTGACGCTTTCTGTTCTGTCCACATCGGAATCCTGTTGTGCGAGGGCGTGTATGGATATGTTCCCATAACTAGAAAACATCAAATTCCATGTCCATCAGCAGCATGATTCACGTGACTGTCGTTGATTTATAAGCGCCATTACATCAGTAACATATCTGCAATATCTGCACTGCAATGTGCACGTCGAAAGTATCCACGTTCAAGCTGTCATACCTAGTTCACACCAATGATATATTCGTAAGTAGGATATGACGACAGATATGTTTGAAAAATGATGGAGGGCAGCTTTTTCGTTGAAATACTACATTTACTACTGAGAGGTTTTCCTGCATGAATCTAATGGGGATCCCAGTAGAAGCGATCAAGCATAGCACTCTGTAGATCAATTAACGACTGTGATAATATTTATTCATACCGTCATTTTCAAAAGGAAAAATTGAGTCGATAATCACCAATGTGTAATAAACAAAAATAAATTTCGATAAAAATATGAATTCAACTAATATATATAGTACAGTTTAATAAATTTGTGTGTCTTGAAAGACTACCAACAATAGACAAACCTACCGTCCGAGCTCGAGCAAGTTTGTCATCAAGATCCAGATTCACCAGAGTTGCTGAAAAGGGTAGCATTGATTATTTTATTTTTTGGTGAATGAAAATATATTCGATTTAATTTTACAGCGTGCTAAGCTTAATTCACCATCACAATGAATTCACTTTACTAGTTGAATGCCTTTAGGTACTTACCCACTCATTCATCTTTTTCCAGTAGTAAAAAAAGAATTCATTATTGTATTTTGAACAGATTACCTCGTCACCAATGTGATGCATTGAAATCTATTGGTCGGAATGATTATGAATTATAACTCTAAAGATAGAAACAATTATGAATCTATTACCACAACACGTGTACTAGCATCACAAGAAACTACAGATAAGTGAACCTAACGCCCTGTATAGGGCAGGACATCGACTCCATCACTTCTTGCGGATATAATAATGGGATTCCCTTCACCATCCCGGAAATATATACTTGGCGCAGTCTGCGAGAATATTGGCTGGCGTGAAAAGAAGGACGGTAGGTTATTCTCGAGGTATGAGATATAGGGTTTGGATAGACCTTTTTGTGGGATTATGCGTTTCAAATTTCGGGCCAAATTTACTACCGTCGTCGGTGGCAGATTGCAAAAAGTCAGACGGCTGTTTCTTCACGGACCCTGATCGATATTGGACGCCTGTCGCTACTTTTTGCCATGAAATGAGGCAGAAGAAGTAGGGCGATTTTTCAAAAATATGACGGATTATTTCCTTCACATGATTTCAAATCGATACGAGCGTTCAGTGCGGGTCGGTAAGTTTCTCCAACATGTGCCAAATCCTGCAGTTTCTTGAACTAGCTTACTCGACAAATTTTTTCCATATAAGCGCACACGTCGATATATGGTCGGTTAAGCTAGTAGAGATAACTCAGAATCACTTCTTCGTTATTTTTCGAATTAGCCAATAGACAATTAATGATTGAACGTCCCTTAGTTTATTCAAAGATGGCCTTTTCCGGTGTGGCCTTACTCTTGAAAGAAATGTTAGAACGGCTTATTTTCATTAATTATTATCATTATCATCTCACTCCGAATGTCCCATCATCATTGTGAACTTTGTGTTTGGTTGATAAATGGCGCCCCTACTCGCAATATTCTTGATTTGAATGATTAGGCAACACACATTACTCGATCTAGTTAAGTGATTGCGCTCTTTCTTAGGTGAGCATAACGTTCAGATTTTTCTATTGTGAAAAATGACTCTCAAGATAACTTTCTGATAATTATCACAGCCAATTTTCTCTATATAACGTCTTCATAATCGTAAATAGGTCTATTCTGTTTAGATGAGGTTGCTTTGTGAATATAGTATTTCAATGTAGTGCGAGTACCTATTTTCTGCAATCGCCAAAAATCTGAACACCCAGATTTATAACAAGGGAGAAAACGCAATTTCTAATTTCTGATAGAGATCAGATTGAATATAAAAAATTTAGAAAGCACTGACGTGAGGTCAGATTGCTTTGGCGCTCTTGTTGACCTACTTGCGAGTAAATATTCAAACCTTAACAAATCTATAAGCTCTCTGATCGAGTGAACAAATGTCTTTTTCGGTACTATGGGACAATGTGATGTAAATATGAAAGCCTAATGAATAAACAAACCTTTATCCCAATTTGAAAATAACTACTCATAATTTTCACCAAATTTTGTTCTATACTTCTCCTAAAAACTTACGTCATTGCTTTTCTGAGTTTTGACAACGCCATCAAATTCTTTCTTTATGATAAAAAATTTTTTGATTAATATTACGTCTGTGCTTTTCTGAATTTTGACAACGTCATCGACATCGAATTCTACCTCTATGAATTCTATGAAAATTTTGATTGATATTACGCCAACTGACACTGATATCTAGGTCCGCAAGTTGTCAAACGAATATCGATCTGTGATGGCAAATCTTTCAATGACAAAGCTCGGACTTCATGACATTTCTATTTTTCTCTTGAGTAAATGAAAAAAATGATCATATCTTCAGAAGGGGGAAAGCTACGACAATGAAATTTGAGGATGAGTAAGATATCGGTAACCTCAATTAATATATGGATTTTTATTTGAATATAAATGAAGTCTTAGGAGATATTGATTATTGAAAATATTTTTTTTGGGAATTTTTTAAAAATTTTCTAGCGTGACGATTTCTGCGAAATTTTGCGAGCCGTTTCGTTTCAGCGTCCCTCAATAACATTTCAAGTATCAACTTGATCGGATGGATATTCTAGTAGTTATTGAGGAAACAAAATTCCAGATGCTCATAACTACTGAACCATTCGACGGATTTGTCCCAATAACGAACTTGACCGAGATATTTGGACAATTAACCTATTCTAAAAATATGAAAACTCTAGCTGATTCCTTTTGGATGCTAGAGAGGATACGGCCGGCCGGCCGGCCGGACAGACTCAACTTTCGCCACGAATTCTTCATCAGGGAGTCGAACCCAATCGATTGAGACCATTTTCGGCTCGATATTCCAAAATTACAGACATTCGGGCAAAATGATAGGCACTCTGTTCGGGTGAACAAGAGCGCCAAAAATACTGAAATCAACTATTCGAACATTTATCATGGAATCTCCAAAACATGAATCATTTTGAAATATTGTTCTATGAGCTTTGGGTTATGTTTACAATTCAACTAGGAACTCTCCACACTTTGCATAACGATATTTCGTCAAATATATCGATAAGAATCCCGTCTCCAACCCCTCTTTCCAACATGTTTCATCCCTCTTTTTCAGCGTATCCACATTATGGCAGCCAATATTCTCACAGACTGGGCCAAGTATATATTTCCGTGATGTTGAGAGGAATCCCGTTATTATATCTGAAGGAACGAATGGAATCGATGTCCTGTCCTATATATTGAAATGAAAAACTCGAACGAAGGGATCTTTTCCGGATAAATAGATCCTTTGTTCCTTCACCGGAGTTCTGTTCTCCTTCTATCCTATCGTGAACTCCCTTTGTTTTCCGGGTATCGGAAGATTATGTCATGGGAAAGATGAACTTTGACTGCTGGCCGAGTAATGAGTTCGAATTGCTGAGGATCCGATTGATATTTGAACAGGACGGAAAAATCACTGGAGAGTGTTTTCAAGGTTCGAATGGGGATCAGGTCCTGGTCCATTTTTACTCCAACAGAATTCATGGAATGTAAAAGAAACGATATAACAAAAAAATTTGCCATCGACTAAAAAGTTCGCGTAGACGAAAAACAACGTGTACACGTTTCAGTGGCCTCTTTGGAGCTGTTTAGCGCCGCAAAAAGGACTCATGTGGTATGTCACAATCATTTTACACCAGATTCAAATCAGCACCCAGCTGAGTGGATCACAGTCGAAGGGAAAAATGTTATTCAGTACATCACCCCCTGCAGTAGAACACGTGTCAAGTTCATTGAATAAGAGGAATCGAGGGATGAAATCGAGTTTCCCAAATCACGCAATGCAGCCTATTTCGAAGATATCTGTCTTGGATGCATTGAACATTAAATCTTTGTTCCTATAAGAATTTACAGAGGAAATTTTGTCATATAGACTGCAGAAAGCGTGTTGCTTGAAAATATTATTCTCAAGCAATACGCTTGAACGATTCTTGAAGTCAAAATTGTCTCAGTAAACGAAAATGGAAACCAAGACTTGATTTTCAATGGATTTAAGACAGATTTAATCGGAACAGGCTGCAATACGTTCTTTGGTACACTTGATTGTATCCCTCTACACCTAATTCCGGCCTGGAGATCCACTATCAGCTCGTCAAGGTAGGTGTCAAGTAGCGATACTCGTTCAATTTTTTCTTAACAGTCCATTATATCAAACGCATCAAAATGCGATAGATAAAATCCAGAAAAAATTTTTATCTCTCTCTCTGAGACATTGATTCCTACCATGAATTCATCAACATATGGGAATAAAAGAATTCTAATATTAATGAAGTGAAAATAATTTAATATATAGGGTGTTACAAGTTCGAGTGCCTATTAGACGTTTCTGGAGAATTAGACATATTTGAAATCTGAAAATTGGGATTATGATATTGTTCGAAGTTCTATACAGAGCTAAAATATATTCGAAGCCTAAAAACTTCCTCTTTTACAGGGAGTGGAAATAAATTCGACGAAAACATTTGTTTTCAAGTTTCCCATTCCTGGTATGATCGAGTATTCAATAGTGAATACATTTCTGTTAAAACCATTGTACTAAATCGAATAGTTTTCAAAATATCTAAAAAAAACTGGAAAAAAAGTCAAATATGTTCAATCAGTGATATGTTCATTATTCTAATTTTAAATTTATGTAGTACGTAGAGTCAAATTCATAAGGATATTCTGTGAGCATAGAAGATAAATCATCCCATTTATAATTCAGACAGGTCTTATTGTTAGTCGTTATGAAATTTTTTGATTTCTTATTATTGTATTTTTATATGTTTTCAATAGTATACTTCATATGCAATCAAATGCACTTAATAATATTGTTTATTTCAAATCCATGGTGGATGATACAAAATGTTGAGTATCCAATGAGAAGTATCCCCATTTTTTTTTACAATTTCTGAAGAGTTGTTTCAAACTTTCCAAATTTTGAAATGTAAGAGCACCTAAAGAATACAAAAAAAAAACAGTTGATGTAGTTAGTATTTCGACTTATTTCGAAGCGAATGAGAATTCATCTCTTCAATAGGAAACACATTAAATAGATTTTCTACTTCAGTACAACGAATTATGATTATAAATAAATTATGATAATAAAAATATAAATACGTTTTGAAACTCAAATTAACAAGTAAATGATCAAGTAAAAGTTTCAATACGGTAACCATTTTGTTCCACACACTTTCGAATACGTCTTGAAACACCTCGGTTAGTCGCTCGCTCAATTTCCTCCCCCTTTAGTGAGTGGAAAGCATCCTCCACACGCCGTTTCAAATCTTCTTTGCTTTCAACAGGAGATTCTTAGACTATGTTTTTTATTCTACCCCATAAATAAAAATCTAAGGGAATAAGATCGGGAGATCGTGGGGGCCAAAACAGTGAAGAACGGCGTCGGATCCACCGATTACCAAACATTGCATTCAGTTCTTCAGATACCTCGAGCGAACTATGTGCCGGAACCCCATCCAATTGGTAATATGCGGTAGTCGACATACTCAACGACAGTTCATCCAAAAACTCAGAACCAAAATTTCTTAGGATTTCCAAAAATTTTTTTGTGTTTAAATTTTCTTCATAAATGTAGTACCGCACTTTATTGTTCATCAGAAGAGCAAAAACATTAAAACTAAATTTGTTATGGGGGTTTCTTTGTCTTTTTCTATGAGGATTTTCACTTCTCCAAATGTGGCAATTCTTTCTATTAAATAGTCTTTCATTATCAAATTTTGGTTTGTCTGTCCAAATGATCTTTTTCAAAAAATTTTCAGTTTTTCTAATATTCCTCTACAAAAATTTAACCTTTTAATGTAGTTACCTGGTTCTAATGCATGAACTTTCTCATATTTGTAGTCATGCATGTGGTGTTTTTTCAAAATTCAGTGCACTGAATTTCTGTCTGAATCGATTTCATGAGCTGCACTTCGAATAGATGCATTTTCATTTGCTTCGAAATAAGTCAAAACTCCTTCTTTTGTATTCTTTAGGGGCTCTGACACATCCAAAACTTAGAAAGTTTGAAACATATTTTCAAAAGATCTTCTTCGTCGTGGAAAGTGGATGGGGATATTTCTCGTTGAAGGCCCGGCAGGTTCTACTAATAATTCTGTCACATTCACCATGTATATGAAATAGATCCAGAATTTCGTAATTAGAATAAGGGTTCATTTTATTAAATCGAGAAATAAAGATAACGAATAACAGTAAAACCTGACACTTTTGAATCATTAACGGATAATTTATCTTCTATGGGTACAGAGAGTTTCCATGATTTCGAAAGAATATTCATTGAATATTTTTAGATGCAATCAATTTGACTCAACGTACACCATAAATACATAAAATCTCAAATAACTTTTTTTAATTTAGAAGCATAATCATGTGAGATAACTACCATTATTTTTGACCGCAGAATCCAACACAAAAAAAAATAGGGTACTAATTTGAAAAATAGAAGTTATGGCCAATTTAAGATCACAATTTTCAACACAAAATTTGAAACATCCTGTGATGATATTTTTGAAATCCAAAAGATGCATGACCTTTTCATATCCTTCCTCTTCGATGTTGTAAAAACGGTTTACGCTGAGGATATTTAAAATAAGAATAATGAACATATTACTGACTGAAAATATTTGTCTTTATTCCAGTATGTTTTAGATATTTTGAAAACGATTCGATTTAATACAATGGTTTTAACAGAAATGTATTCACTATTGAATACTCGATCATACCAGGAATGGAAATCTTGAAAAACAATTTTTTCGTCTAATTTATTTTCACTCCCTGAATAACCGGAAGTTTTTGGGCTTCGAAAATATTTTAGCTCTGTAGAGAATTTCGAAAAATATCATAATCCCAATTTTCAGATTCCAAATATGTCTCTTTCTCCAGAAACGTCTAAGAGGCACTCGAACTTGAGACACTTTGTACATATTGGATTTTTACAAGATAAATGAGTCAACAATATCTATCTTTAAATTTAATTGAAAATCCGTTCATTTTTAATCTTCTGACGGATTATTCTTGAGTCGATTGTGCCATAAATTTTTAAGTTCAACTAATATTTATTTATAGAGGGTTTTCCAATAGGGACTTGACAACTTTGAATCTAAATATAACTCAAACCATTTGAGATATTTCAAAAACTTTATTATTGTCTTGAAGTACAAACATAACATTTATGAATGGGACTCGACTTCGTTCATATGGCCTCCACGGGCCCTTTTGTAGCGGTCAATTCTCTGGACCCAATTTTCGATAACTCGGCTACACATTTCAGCCGAAACGGCCGCTCTTTCGCGTTCAATTTAGTCTCTGAGCTTTTGCGATATCGTCGGCTTGTTAGCATAGACGTAGCCCCTGAGAAAATAGTCCAGAGGCGTTAAATGGCACGAACGAGGCGGCCAAAAGACGGGGCCGTTTCTCGAAATTATACGCACACCAAATGTTTGCTTCAATAAACCGATTTTTACGTAAGATATGTGGCTAGTGGCCCCGTACTGTTGAAACCACATGTTGACCAAGTCCATACCTTGCAATCGGGGCCAAAAAATTCGTTATCATGGCGCTGTAGCGATCGCCATTGACCGTAACGTGACGATTGTTAGCATCAACGGAAAAATATGGTCCAATAATGCCGCCAGCGTGAAAACCGCATCAAACCGGTATTCAATAACTTATATTTTGCTTATTGACAAAGCCAATGAGCCGAAAATGAGCTTCACCGCTGAAGATGATTTTTCGATGAAAATCATAATCATGGCTCAGCCTTTCCAGAGCCCAATCGGAGAACGTACGTCGCTTAGTCCAATGGCTTCAATTCTTGAGCCACCTTAATCTTGTACGGGTGTGAACCAAGATCCTAACGCAAAATTCGCTGTAGAGTGGCCTAACGGATGCCCAATTCTGGAGAACGTCGTGAAATTGTCTGATTTGGGTTGTCGGCTACGAAGGCCCGAAAGGCAGCGATGTTTTCCTTACTGCGACCGGTCCTTTGTCTCACTGGCACGACAACATCCAACAGCGAATATGCAGACTCAAATTTTTGCACCAAACTTGTGTTTGCCTGTTTACTAGGGCGCGAATTACGTCCGAAAATTGGAGTTGAGGCTCTTAAAGTTGAGGTCACCGATTCCGAATTTCGGTGGTAAATTTTTATAACTTGCAAACGTTGTTCCTTCGTGTACTTCACCAAGATGAAAATGTTCACTTTACTGAATAAATTGACGTTGACAGTTCGATGATTGGTCTAAGGGTGCGTTCACAAATTAAATTCAAAGTTGTCAAGTCCCCATTGGAAAACCTGAATTCTTATAACAAGACCATAATCAAAGTGCCAGGATTCAATTGAACTGAGGAATGAATTTCCAGTGCTCTCGACACATTGATAGCGGCAACATCGTAGTCATATTTACACAATGTAATTATTTCCCCCCTGTATGAACGAAGAATTTACGTCTTATGGCGCGTTAAAACACACATTGTAGAACAGTTTCAGAGCGGCGTAAACGAATTTTTGACGGTGACGCGTTGAGAATTTCCTAATTCGAAAACATTTGAGCGCCAACTTCAGCTTCTGACGTCGCTTTACGACCGCAACTATGTTGCCTTAAACGCCTCCGAATGGAGCGACGTTCCATATCCAAACTTTGTAGGGATACTGGATTTTTATCGTTCGGAAATCTCATTCAGGTGAACTTTTTCTACGGCGTTGAAAATTGAATTTTGATATCCTGTTGCCGTTTATGAAGGGTGTTCTCTGTGGGATCCAAATTGAAAATTATTATCTTCCTTCCAGTAGCTCACAAATCCTTTCATTATTATTATTACGTTATGAGAACTAGAATCACCAGAATGAATTGAAGGATTTGAAGTTTGAAGTTCCAGTTTAGCGGAATTTTATTGTAGTGGAATTTCAGTATTAGTATATTTATAGATTTTTACGCTAGATTGTTAAGTTTAATTGTTAATTGTTAAATTTAAGGATTTACAATTTATTTGCAAAAGTATTGATTAAATGTGTTGTACATAGGGACTAAGAGAAAATATTGAACAATAATATGGCCATGTACTTTTCAACATTCGTGGGTTGAATGGATCTTCTGTCAGTTGGTTGGTATGTACTTTTAGCTTGTGATGATACTTTTCTAATTTATTTTTCATTTCTTTAGTGACATATGTCATGATATTAATCGGAAATACAGTTTTTCCATATTCAGCTGCTTTAAAAGGATATAAGCATTTTAAGTTTTCACAACAGGCAAATACCCCTCTATAGTCCAGTTTAGTTTGAATGAAAATTGCCTCGCACAGCATCCACTATGGATTCTGAATTGTTTAAATACATTATTTTTTCTCTTAGAAATGATTCAGTCACTCATTTTTCATCAGATGATTATATCGATTTAATTCGTTTCAACTTCAAATATCTCAATATTGTTGCAATTCAGGAAGAAGATAATGAATGATTTTATCTGCAAACAAGACTAATGATTCTAGGAAGTACAAGATACGGACCTTTAGTTCGACTGATATTTGTTTTTCATGCAATTTAACCAATCTGCACTGAGAAAAATATTTATTTGATTTGATACATCCTGCTTTGCCCTTAACAAAGGATTTCTTTAAAAATGGTTTTAATAAAGCTGTTTTTGGGCCGAATAAGGGATTTAGTTAACTTCTTCACTTTTCATGAAATATATCTTTTTCACACCAGAACATGTCTATTATTGAAATGGAATAAATACTTATTAGGGGCGAATAAATACTAGTTAATGCCAAAGAATGATTTTTCGGTACAAAAACATAATAAAGTTTATTGTTGAAAAAGCATAATTGTATATTAATATTCATCTTCTATTGATTTAAAAAAGCGTTTGGTTTATCATGTATAATTATAACTATTGAAATCGTAATTCTACAAATTAGGGTCAAATAAAGACTTTTTCAGGTCCAAGAGTCTTTTTCTCAGTACAAACAGAATATAACTCTATAGAAAAAGCATTCTTGAATATTGACAAAGCTTCTATTGATTTCAATAAGCGTTTCATTTATCATGAATTATCATTATTCAATCCTTCGTCTTCAATGTATTATCTACTAATAAACATTTTGTTGAATCAAACAAAAATCTTATTCCTGTCAAATCAATGTATTTGTTTCTTGTGAGCAATCGAGAACCTACTCGATTTTTACCTGTGGAAATGAAAATACTATAGGTACCTATAGTCAAATTAAAGTCAAGAATTTGAATGAAATATTTATTCTTCGACTCAAATTAACACAAACAACAAAATCTCATAACAATATATAAACATAATATATATATATATATATATATATATGTTGAAAAATATTAAGTATCAAACAAAACATATGTACATAAAATGGAGGGTGAAATATTGATTAGTATTTCATAATTCTTTCGAAATTCCAAAAAGTATATGATCAGTTTCCTAAAAATTTAAAGACACTGTCTTGATTACAAACTCTGTTATGAATTATGCATAAATTCGGATCATTCATTTTATAAAGAGCTACAGGGAATATGCAAGTTAGAGACTTCAAATCGATCAATTATTTGGTGTCCAATAATGGGTATCAATCTATTGATATCAGTCTCAGAGAGATTTGCCAAATCTTAAAATCTAATGCAGTTGTCCATACAATCACAAGCTAAACTTAGATTTTCATCTCAAAATATAAATGTTTTACATCTAACGAGCTTTTTTATTGCACAATGAAGGCTCAAGTAGCGCCAAACAAGGTTCGTTTGTAGAAATAAATTGAAATTGGCGCGAAAGCTTATATAGTTGTCTGAAATCACAAGCATAATTCGAATCTTTATCGCAGAATATAAGAATTTTACGTCGAATGAGCTTTATTGCACAATATATGCTCGAGTTGGGCCGAACAAGGATAGTTTGCTAGAAATAAATCAAACACTAGAAAACAATCAAACTATAGTAGTCGAAGAAGATTTGGCACCAAGTTTGATAAACATCTTTCAAAAGAATCTCATTTGGCTTAATTGCTACAGAAAATATAATGAATCCAATGAGAAAAAAGTGAATTGAAACATTTTTCCAATAGAAAACGAATTACCTTGGAATGTACGTCAATAATCTCCTAATCCATTTTTTAGTAGGAAAAACTCCAGTGAGCCATGGAAAAGTGCATATATTTATTTTCCTACTCGTATCTATCTTTCAAAAACAGAAAGAGAATAGATATGGAATTGAAAAAAGTGCAATTTTTTTCAGAGCATTAAAGCAAAAGCATATAATTGAATTATTTTCACCTAAATTCAACTACACAAATCAATTGAAACAGATCAGAGCAAACTCAACAATTTTCCACATTGACCACAAATCTGAGAAAACGCACAAACACTTATCCCTTCGAACTCTTCAAGGAGAATAAAAATAAAGCACTGCACCTGCACTTCTCTTGAACTTCCTATAATATTGTTTCCCCGCCTGACCCCTAACCTCTCAAAAGGCCCTAATTGACTAAGAAAATGAAGGACGACAGTAAAAGAAACCAAATTTCATTGGCGGAATCGTGAATAGTCAACACATGTGGATACCCGATATTATAACGGAAAAACTTGCGCGGATTTAGTCGAAAGCCCTTTGCAGTATAGCTCTTCAAAAATATACTAGTTGAATCGTCCACGAGTTATGACCAAACAATTATTTTCTACAAAAATTCGATCGATCTTTCTTTGATCGAACTAATTCATTTGTTTGAACTTAATGGGTAATATTTAATTCGAATAAGTTGTGTTTTTGATTCAAATATTCCCAACAGAAAGTAATAGAAACAAATTACCTCTTTGAATTAAAAATTCATATGTTTCAACATAACAAATATTTGTTATGTTGAAATAAATTCGCTCAAATAAATCCCTTGCGTGAACCAAGACAATCATGTTGATTGATTTTAATAATGCTTATTTATCGAGAAGAGATCTTATTTCAAGAAAACAAGTCATTAATTGAATTCAAAGAAAACCTCTGAAACAAAGCATTTTGTTGCTGGAACCATCTCTTTTTTCTCAGTGTGTACAGTAGTAGTGAGAAACCCACAAGAAATGTAATAAATCTATTGATGCAAAAATATGCATGACGGTTATCAAAAACCTTCTACAAGAGATCATTTCAAATGATATTATCGTTTGAAAATGCAATTTTTTTATGAAATTTCAACCCCCTCTATCTTAGGGAACGGGGCCAAATTTGGAAAAATGTTATAGGAAGAAAATGCTTCTTTTGACGTTAAGAATCTATGGTTAAAATTAACGCAGTGCTCAAAGACTCATCCTGTTTATGTAACAAGTGTGTATTTGTTCTGCCTGTTTTTAACATACATAAATGAACATACTTTTGAAGCAGTTTTTGCTGAAAAAAATAGTTTCAAATGATTGTTATTGAATTTTCGATTACAGATCTCGTTGTGCGATATATTCTTATGCAATTTTGGCTTTACAATTTTCTGGTTGGCAAAAAATAGAGCGTTTAGTGTTAACAGGGGATAATGACGGGGTGGCATATAATTCGGCGTATGATATGAAAGCGTAGGGAAAAAACCCAGTGAAAAAATCCCTGGCACCCCGTATGTGTGTTGTTATGTGTATGTTAGGCCCGAAGACCGAAAACGCTCAGTGGCCGGAAAAAACGGCCACATCGCGTTCTGACTGCCTTCGAACGCACAGAACGCGTTTTGGCTGTTTTTAAACGCTCGCAACGCGTTCTGGTAATTGTTAAACAGCCGGAACGCGTTTTGTCAATTGTTCAACGCTCACAACGAGTTCTTAATGTTCGACTTGTATTATTTGCCGCTTTCTACCTGCGTAGGATAAAATTTATATTGTCCCTCATAAAACAAAGTTGAAAATTGAAATACAATACAATTATTATCAACCACAATTGGATACCAAAGATGGGCTCTGTTTTTCTTGCCGAATCATTTCAACAATATTAAATTTCTTATAATTGTTTTTCAGTTCTAGGAAGAAAGTTACACTAATAAACTTATATTTACGAGCTTATAATATATAAATGCATGAATGAAAAAGCGAAAAGTTCTTTATTGAACAAATGAATTTCAATTTATTTCCATCCAACTTATTCCGGAGAACAAAACAAACTTGAATTTATAACTCTTTTAATTACTTTATTAGAAACAATTCAATTATTGAAAACTACAATTAAATACAAACGACGGGTTTTTCCGAACTTTTGTGTACTTTACATAGGTACGTTACTTATTTTTACAAGAACTGTTTGAATTACATTTCGAATTACATAGTACATTTAAATTGTATCCGTAAAGTATGGAACAAATTCATTTTTAGCGAATCAGACCATTTTAAGAAATAATCCTGAAACACATCGATTTTTATTTTAATTTACCTTACTTTAAAATAATAATCTAATATACAGCGTGAATTATTTTCGAGTAATGACATCACCCTCTTTTTTTTTAAATTTAGCTACTTTGTCTCCATTTCCAGATTACTCTAGCTGAGCTGATTCCAAAAATGTATCACATGTTGATTCCAATAGGTACAGGGTCGACAAATATACAATAGTTTTGTATATGCTCAGTGCTCATGAAGAAATGCTAGACCACAAGTACCGAACATGTTCGGAAACAACTTATTTTTATTATTCTAAAAATGTAAAAAACTACAGGGTCTTACATTTGAACCAATTGCCGTTAGACAAACGCGTTCCGGCTATTTAACAATTACCAGAACGCGTTGCGAGCGTTTAAAAAACAACCAAAACGCGTTCTGTGCGTTCGAAGACAGCCAGAACGCGATGTGGCCGTTTTTTTCCAGCCACTGAGCGTTTTCGGTCTTCGGGCCTAACATGTATAAAAATAAACTGAAATATATTTGAAGGACTCCTTTCTACGTTGTGCAATAAATGTTGCACCTGACAAGAGTTCTGCCGACGAAAATTTTCGTATCATGAGTTACAGTTTTTACAAACTATTGGTGTCTGACGCCATCATAATTTGTAATAATCCAGGACAGCAGGGAGGGTTGAAAACTCGAGTAATACTCGAAAGATTCATCCCTCTTGAGTAATTAATCTCAGACAGAAGCAACGCAATTTGTCAAATATTCAACCCATAGTTCGTTAAACTCGTTTCGAATTAAGCTAATGCAGGTTTTTTGCAGTTAGAAATCAGTTTTTATATGGGTTCATTTTTATCTGCCATAAAAGTGTTTTATTGCCGGTCCAGTGGTTCGTGATCCTGGCATGTCAGTCTCATTTCTGATAAGTGCAGGTCGAGGCTGACACGATTGTTAATGACCGGAAAAATGGAGCTGCCGGTTTTCCTCACGTTTTTTATGAAAGCTTCGAAATCAGTTTTAGTGCCACTTTCCGTTTTGACCATCGGTTGAACTTACCATCTTAACCTTGATCGATTGTCCACCCGTTTGGTTGTTGGACATTGAATTTAATTGAGATGAAATTATTGAAGTTCTCCTCCCGAGATACAATAAAAAATATAGTTTCAGACGTAACGATCGACGGAAATAATGATGAAGGTTATTCAATAGATTTTGACCGTCACATGCAACGGTTAAGTCCATGATTAGTCGAGATCTATTTAAAATATTCAAAAGTTATTCTGGATATAAAATTCCTCATCTTTAGGGACTCAGTTATCAAGTGCGGATTCAAACGTTGGGCTTAAAAAAATTGAAACAACAAACCACCAAACACAATTTAGTCTATTTAATCACTAAATTCCACAATATATAGGGTGGGTCTTTGACTACCCATAGATTCTTGATATCAAAAAAAAATATTATCTTCCTAAAACATTCTTCCAAATTTGGCCTCGTTCAAAAGATATGGGGTGTTGAAATTTCACAAAATTGCATTTTCACCTGTAATATTCAAACGACAATATCAATTGAAATGATCTCTTGTCGAAGGTTTTTTATAACAGTCATGCATATTTTGGCATCAATAGATTTATTCCACCTGTTGTGGGTTTCTCACTACTACTGTACAGATTGGTTAAATTGCATGAAAAACAAATATCACTTGAACTAAAGGTCCATATCTTGTACTACCTAGAATCATTACTTTTTTTTGCACATAAAATCATTCCTCTTCTTTTTTCCTAAACTTCACCATTTTTGAGATATTTGAAGTTGGGAGGAATTAAATCGATATAATCATCTGATGAAACATGAGTGAGTGAATAATTTCCCAAGCAACACACACTCATCTAAATCACATAAAGTAAACGTCTATTGAGATCTAAAAACATCTTAGTCTAATAAAAAGCATACAGAATATGTCATTTCCTAGACATGATCGAGATTGATATCCATTCTATGTTTTTAAGAGTGTTTTATGGGACGTAAATTAAGAGTTAATATTTTTGTGCCTATTCGACGTTGAAAAGGCAAATTTTTTCAATGTCGAAAAATGATCATGAAATAAACAACTTGCTACAGAATTTTTAATGAGTTCTGAAAAAATTCCGAAATGAACAATGAATTGAAACTAATCATTTTTCCATGAAGCTCAAGTCGTGATAACATTCGGAATACGAAACTTCAAGGAATTGAATTCAATCCATCCATTCTTGATCGTGTTAAGGTGGAGCAATGCATTGGTGGGCATCACACTAACATTTTCATGGAAAATTTTTAAGTTCTTTTTAGCAATATTCATTTTCATTCCCCGGCGAGTCTGCTATGTTTATTTCAGACTTATAATCGCCTAGGGAGTCTATATTCATTCATTGTATCATCGTGTTTTCATGTCTTCAGATCTTCACATGGTTTAATTTAAAACAATCTTAATTATGATATCGATCATCTACAGCGTTGATCGATATTATATGCAGCTGCTGATAGCGCTTGCGCCTTCTCCTTCACTGGAAGCGGGAAAGCGTGAAGTCGTGTCACGTCAGGAAGTCATTTCGTCATTATTCGGCTTTCCATTTCAATCGGCGAAGGGTGAAGACAAAGGATCAAAAGACTATACTTTCGTTATCCGTTGCTGCAATCAGATTTCATCAATCAAGTGAATTAAGTGAACGTTCAAACCTATAACAATACGGTAAGTGAAAAATTTTAGTTAATATACTGTTTTGACAATTTTAAGTTCCAACAATTTTTTGAAGCATTATAATTCAAAGTGAATGAAATAGTCTAATATTGTCTAAAAAGTCTCTTCGATAGACGTATGTTGAAAATGCATTAGCATGCTTCTACACAAAAAACAAAAGGGGTATTTGTGTAGCAACTTGATAGCTAATAGGTTTCAAGCAATTTGCACCTATTTTTTTCTTTTCATATTTTCTGGTATTGATTACGTTACTTGATTTTTCCTGTAAGGTTGATTTTTAAACCAATTTTAGGATAATTGAATCTTTCATGCTCATAAATGAATATTATTTTCAACTTTATTTTTCAATAAAAAATTACATCGCAATATGTAGATACATTAGTCAGTACCTACAGAAAAAATAAGAATATGTATTTCAAAGTTAATTGGCAACGTCTATTATTAACTAATTAACATCTAACTAGACGGATATTTCCGTATCGAAATTATTTGTAATAGGTACCTACAGGGTGTCTCAGAAATCAACGTCAAGCCAAAAATGGGTGGTGGGCCAAAACATGATAGTTATCAAAAAAATATAAAAAAAATACTTGTCATGCACGCTTCGAATTATGAGTATTAAAAAAATTAGAAAAACTGACACCCTGTGATGATCTTTCAAGTCCTGTGGCTACAAATATTAACTTTTCGTGAAACTTTTTTCTTTAATGTAACCATGGATAACCCTTCTTTGAAATACAATTCAAAATTAAACCATAACTGCCTCAATTTTAAATTAAATGTTGAATTTTTGGCCACCACTCAATTTAAAATAATTACATCACCCAACTTTAACCGACTGTACCATAAAAAAAATGTACTACACTATTTCGGCAAGTAACTTTAAAAGATGGTGCATTTAGTCAAGAATCCAAAATGGTATAATACTTGCTAGAGTACTCCTTAATTTAGGAAAACAAATTTTTTTTAATTAAACCGGATTTCATGACAATTTTATTATTATTATTACAGAACGAATTACCAGATTTATTGTAAGAAGTGCCACTAAACATTTACGGTAGTATGCGGTACCAACAAGATGGCTGCCCAGCGCATTATGCGCGCACGGTACGCGAGTTTCTCGATGGAGAATACCCCGATAGGGTGATCGGGCGAGGTGGTAAAATTTCGTGACCTGCCCGCTCGCTCGATTTAAATCCCATAGATTTCTTTTACTGGGGAACGATAAAGGAAAAAGTGTACTCTAAACCCATTCAAGATTTAGACGAGCTACGACAAGGAATTACGGAAGCCGCTGAAAACATTAACTCGAGAAGATACGCTCGTCTTATTACACGGTCATTTTTAAGGTGATACAGAGCTTGCATTGCAGCTGAAGGCAAACAGTTTGAACATTTGATGTAAATTCTTAATGTAATTAAATTAAAATCATTACTGAGGAAATCTAATAACTGAATTTTATTTTAAACTTGCACCTAAACCTAACAAATTCCTTATTAACCCATGGTTATTACTCTTACGACAAGATGGCGGCTCTGTCTCACTTACATTGTCGAAATGGTATATACTTGTGCCTGTAAATTGTGGACTTAAAAAAGCCTTGGCTGTATTGCAAATAATTTATCTAATTAAATAAAATTGTCATGAAATCCGGCTTAATTAGAAAAAAAAATTTGTTTTCCTAAATTAAGAAACACTCTAGCAAGTATTATACCATTTTGGGTTCTTGACTAAATGCACAATCTTTTGAAGTTACTTGCCGAAATAGTGTAGTACATTTTTTTTACGGTACAGTCGGTTAAAGTTGGGTGATGTAATTATTTTAAATTAAGTGGTGGCCAAAAATCCAGCATTTAATTTAAAATTTAGGCAGATATGGTTGAATTTTGAATTGTATTTTAAAGAATGGTTATTCATGGTTATAATTACAAAAAAAAGTTTCACGAAAAGTTAATATTTGTAGCCACAGGACTTGAAAGATCATCACAGGGTGTCAGTTTTTCTAATTTTTTTTTAATAGTCATAATTCAAAGGGTGCATGACAAGCATTTTTATTAATATTTTTCTGTTAACTATCATGACTTGGCCCATCGCCTGTTTTCGGCTTGACGTTGATTTCTGGACACCCTGTATAATTTAGAATTTCTGAATCGATACTAATGAATAGATTGGCGACCTCATTTAGAATTCATTTGCATTAGCCAAATCACAATTTTTTCATGTAATTCTTCTAAATTTTTACGATTCATCTTATTTCTGTTCATAAAAATACCTCGGTACCTAACCTTATTCGATTAAGAGATTATTTCCAAAATTTTTTTCAATATTCCAATGAAGTAACTTTTTTATTGATTTTTCTACATCATTCAACCCCTTTAAATTCAGAAAATATGTTTTTCTGTTACATATATTACCCCAATTAACCTTAAATTCGTTGAAAAACCTGCCTAAACGATCTTTCATTTCAATGAAAATAACTGTAAATGGTTCTTCCTACAATACCAATAACATCAAAAATGGGAATAGGTGTAAAACTGCAAAATAAATAATTGAATTAATCAAATATTGAACTCGATTATTTCAAAGGTCCTTCAGTTACTGAAGAAAGAAAGCAGTTGTAAGGTACATTATTAAAAGTATGCATTAAATTTTTATTATTTCATTTGAATGTTCTGATGCCTCAAATAAATATTCCTATTTATTATAAGGGTTCGTCGACTCAAAGTTGGAGGGCTTCTATAAAAGTACTGTACTGAATGAAAGATTTCTCAAATTATAGAAAATACATATTTTATAATATAACGAATCTCTTGTTGCTGAAGGCCAATAATTTGAAAAATTTAACATTCATTGAGTTATGAAGCAAAACACAAATTATATTTTGTGTTAATATTATTGTACTTTTATAGAAGCCCTGAGGATGCATTAAATAAAAATGCGAAAGCCTGGCGTTACAATAAATAGTATTCACAAATAGTGTACACACATCAGGTTTTTCCGCTCAGTCAATAAAAACTTGAATGCTCGCAAAAAGGAACGTCAACCAAGACACATAATCCAGTACAGTTGTAGCTCATCGAGAAATATAAATCTTATTCGCTTCTCTTTCATTAAATCCCATTTCTCGACATCCTCAATTTAAATTCACAATTTTCATTATACGCATCAGCGGGGTCGGAGTGAGATATTTGCATGTTTCGAATTTCGAAGTTTGTTTACAAATTCTCAAGGGGACGAAGTGCTTTTTATGCGGGCGGAGAGGTCTCCTCAAAGCCTGCTAACGGAGTAATTCCCCACCTTTGGCGGATCTTTTCGTCGCTGCTTGATATTAAGCGAAAATGTGGATTTGTCCTCGCCGAATAACCAACGGGGGTGTCATTTACATATCGTCGACTCCTGGCATTAGGAGAGAATAGAAACGAGGGGCGGTTCATTTGAATAACGCAGATATGATATTTTGCTCGATTCTCAGAAAATGGAGCTCGTTTTTGGAAGAGGATGTCTGCATTCGGAAAGGGGGAGAAAATAGATAAATATGATTTTTTTCTGATCATGAATCTGTGAATATTCGATTCAGGAGAACAAGAGAGCCAAAAATGTTGATATTGATCATTCAACACTATACTATCGTCCAATGAAATCGCTCAATTTTTGAAAACGGACCAATAGAAACAAACTGTATCTGAAAACAATCAACCTCACAGTGTTTTCACTTTTAGAAATTTGTTTTTATCAAATGCCTAATTTGCATAGGAATATTAATACGTCCGGATAGCTCTGGCCGTTGGTGGAAGTAGCGCTCGTTATGGTTACGATAAACAAGCAGTTGTTAGCGATAACTTCAACAGCACATTTGGCGGTTTTGTCAGTTTATTTTCGTATTTTACCATAAAGTAGATAAAAATGAAACGTTTTGGGAATTGTAATAACACTTCAATTGAGGAAAGTGTGAAGAAAAGTGTGCCTCTTAATACAGTGAAGTCAAGATCCTACATTTGGAAACAATTTGAAGAATTCTGTGCTACCCGGGAATACCTTGTAAATGAAAGAACAAGTTTGTCAGAGCTCAATAATATTATGCTAGACTGGGCTTTCAATATGAAGAAAAGAGATGGATCAGACAACAAGGAAAGTGTCGTAAAAACCTTGTGGAATAATACTGCCAAACAGCTGCAGGAAAAATTCTATTCCGAATGGGGCGTTAGGTTCGATCCATTCACAGACGTGGCTTTTAAAACGGCGCGGGATTTTGCAAGTGGACCCTGAGAAAAGAAAAGTTAGTGCCAAGGGGCTGTCTTTGGAGCAACACAAAAAGATGGTCAACTTATGTAAAGAAGATAATCCAGCCGGTTTGAACAGAACTTTTATTTTATTTCTGCAAAGCAGCTTGCTTGGCGCGGAGGAGAGGGGTTAATCATGCCTAATTTCGCATTTCAAATTCGAAATTGAAAACGATGGTAATCCCACGGGCCGAATTGCCTACAATCCGATATTTTCTAAAACAAGACAAGGTGGTGCCCTAAAATATGCGGAAACGAAATGGCTGACTCCCAATATTGAAGAAGATATTTGCCCGGTGAGGTTATATAAGCTACTTGTATCCAAAAGAACTGCAAACATAACCACTGAAAGACTATACTTACTCCACATAAGAATTGGAAATATGGTTCATGGTTCAAATACTCCCCAGTCGGTCCCAATACGATAGCTAAATGGACAAAAGAATCGGCAGAACTCATTGGCATCAACACAACCAAGTCGAAGATAACCAATCACTCGCATCGAGCTACTGCTGTCAGCCAATTAGCCAAAGCAGGGATTGGCGAGGAACAACTGATAAAGATAACAGGCCATTCTTCTGCAGCGTCAGTGAAATCGTATCTCCAACTGGCCAACAACATCACAAAAAAATAATCACAACCATAAGGAATGAAAAAAATGTCCTTCAAGAAACAACATCAATATCTACTTCATCATTCGAAAATAATGCCCGTAATGTGTATAATAAATGTAATATCAATAATTATTATTATGAGAATGAAGATGAATAATTTGTTGTTATGCTTCTACCTGGTCATTTTCGAATAAAAAACTATTTTTTATTTCGTTTGATTTATATTGTTGAATGATCTTTCCAAATACCACACGAGATTCGAATGTTTTTTGAGAACACTCTGTCGTTTTCTGAAAATTATACAAATTTCACTCAACAAAGTGATCCCGAAATATAAAGATAACTTTTTTTCGTGATTTTTAAACGCATAATTTCCAAAAAACAAGAGTGTAGTCAAAAAAATTCAATATCGGCCAAGAAGAACTATGATTCAAAGTCTCATCCGGAAGTTCAAGGACACATTCTTTCCCAATTCCGACAAAAAGTTACCACAATATAAATCCAAGAACTTTTAATCGTGTTTCGCCGGCGTCGAAGGCACAAAAGAAAAGCTGAACCTCTATAAAAATTGGACTAAGGAGCTGAGAATCGTCGAATAAAAGAGGTTGAATCGCTTCAAATCAGAAAAGATATTGCTGGGAGGGAATGATCGTGATCAATGCTCACAAAAGTGGTATTTATTCAAGGACTCGCAAGGTCCGGACTCGGTGCTGAATGGATTGTGACAGTCGGAATAAAAGGTAGCTTTCGGAATCCTTTATGTTTTCATAAAAGGGGATGTTATATTTGCGCCAGCACAAGAAAGGTTCAAATCGTAGTGATACTTTATTCATTTTTTACTCACCCAAGTAGCATTTTTTGTTTTAATTCTATTTATAATTTCATTTATATAAAAATTATTCAATTGAACAAGTCTATTCTTGAAACTGTAAATAAATCAAAAATATCTGAAATTGACAATGATAGGAGTACACTTCTTGAAAGTATTAATGATACCTTTATTTATTCTAGAAAACAAGGTTTTCTTTGATGAATGAGAGAATTTTTCATTGTTATCATTACTAAAAAACTACATAAAAACTAATTGGAGAATTAGAATTACTCACATATGTTTCGATATCTGTGTATAATTGTATGTAGTGGAGCGCCGTAAGATTTATACCTCGGAATCCAGGGCAAGTCAATGAATCTTCATATAAATTTTTGAAATGTGTTTTTAACAGCATATAGAAAAATGTTAAAAAAATTATTTTGTCGGATCTCAATTTTTTAATTATTAAAATAAATAATTATTAATTTTTCGGAGTTTTCTTTTATTTTCATTAGTTTAAAATTATATTTGGAAAAGAAGAACTATTACAAACTTGTCCTTGGGCCTCAAGGGACTGCAGGTACAAAGGTGAGGGGTGGGGGAAATTATAGAAGGGACAACAGCAGCTGTTGGGCATTGTTGACGCGGTCCCTAACAAATTAGTACACGTTGCGCCTAGCTAGGCTAAATACGTAGCTATTTTTGTGCGTTTTGAGAAAAAATATTTCTGATTTTTGTTTATTTGCAACTTATGTATATTTATTATTGTGCAGTTCATGCGATAATAGTTAATTACTCAACATAATTGTGTTTTACAAACTTTGAAAATAGTGGCATAGATAGTAAGTATTTGTTTTTTATTTATATTACTCACTTATAAAATAAATTTTTAATACTTAATAGTTTATTCTATAATAAATCGATGATGAAAGTTATAATGTTATAGTAAAATTCAATAACATTATTTACTAATCATTATATGAACGTTAGTTATTAATATTACTAATATTTGTTACAGCTTCTTATCAAAATGAGTGAACCATCGAATAGTGATGATAACCAAAGTAATGATTGCCTTATTTGCGACAAAATCCGATCTAGTTCTCAATTAAGCTCCGAACTAGGAGATATTGTAAAGGTAACTAGAGGAATATTAACGCTGAAAGCTGCTTCTGCAGAAAGAGCGGATGGATTGTCTGAGTATTTAAATACTCGCGAATTTGTCTACGTGCATTCAGTATGCAGACAAAAATATATCAATAAAGGATGTATCAGTGCTCATTTAAAAAAAGCAAACGTCATATCAGTATGTTCTCCACCTAAAAAAAGCTTCGAACGGCTACTTCAATTGACTTTGATTGGAAAAGTAGATGTTTTTTATGTGGGGAAGAAGCGGATGAAATGAAGAAAAAAGGAAGTCCAAACTGACAAATGACATAATATTCGATAAAACCATGCCTCTCAAAATAGGACAGGAGAAATTTTTAGCGAATGCCAAAAATAAGAGTAGACTCATAGATATGCTACGAGAAACATTTGCGGAAAATAAAATATTTTCTTGCCAAGCAGAAGCTGATGCCGACAGATTAATAATTGAAACCGCTATTAACCTTCAATCCGAAAACATTGTTGTAGTGTCTGAAGATGTAGATGTTTTAGTTCTGTTGACTGCGCTCTCACCAACAGACCGAGAAATTTATTTTCGAAAACCACCCAAAGGCAAAATACCGCAAAAAGTGTACTCTTCTAAGAGCTTAGAAAGAGTATTACCAAAGTGTAAGGAGCATATTCTGTTCTTACATGCTTTCACTGGCTGTGACACGACGTCAGCTTTTTTCCAACGTGGCAAAATGTGTTCGCAAAAAATTTCGAAAAACGGATGGACTTGCAAAATGCTGCGACAGTTTTCAAAAATGAATGCAAAGATGTTAATGACATTTTTAACGCTGGTGTTACATGCACTCTTGCTTTATACGCTGCTAACAAAAAAATAAAAGATTTAAATATATTAAGATATAACTCTTTTTTGAAAGCAACTGCTAAAAATACCTGTGTTAAACTACCGTCTTTGCCACCTACTGCAGATGCCGCTTTTGGACACTTCAAAAGAGTATATCTGCAAATTCAAACATGGCTTGGAAGAGAAATATCACCAGAAGAATGGGGTTGGAAATATGAATGCGGAATACTGATGCCGCAAACAATGACCCAGCTACCCGCTCCAGAAGCCTTACTGAAAATGATTTTTGCACTGCAAAAAGGATGCGGAGCATCTTGTGGGTGCAGGAAAAGTGGACTAAATTGCACTGTAGCTTGCTTAGAATGGAATGGTAACAGCTGTACAAATCCTTCACCCACAATCCACATCAATGAGATCGATGACGATGACGACGACAATAATGAACAATAATGTAGAAATGTATATAGTTGATAATAATTTTATTTTTGTAACTCGTTATTTTTTGATGAATATAGTATTAATAAATTGATATTAAAGTTACTGTGCCAATATAATTTATTAGGTATAAAATTGAAACCTTTACTGTAAACATTTTTTTAACTCTTGTCCCTCTCATTTTTCAGTAAATTGTTGTTATAAATTGATATAATCGAGATCGGCCATTTTTTTTTTAACTTTTTTATTTGAGCTTTCAACAATGCAGTCGAACAGTTTTTATGAAGATTCATTGACTTGCCCTGGATTCCGAGATTTTACAATTTTTATGCCTTACGGCGCTCCACTAATGCGAGTATGTCGATTTGGTGGAACGGGAAGAATACTGTATGCTTATATTTGAGGTTAGTTTTTAAAATATCAACCGGTTTCGAAGTAGCTCGAGCATTTGTTCCTTTGCGGCATATCACAAGTAAGTTGTAACTAAGAATTCTTTAAATCATTCTTAATCGAATATGAATGCCTGAATAGAGAAAAGTGTTCGACACAAATCTCGAAACCCATGTGTCGTATTCTATTTAATTTTTTAATTAAGTTTTTTGTAGTTTTTTTTTTTTACTTTTGTGATGTTATGATAAAAATGAAAAATTATCAATTATTCATCAAAGAAAATAGTCTTTTTTAAAATAAATCATTGTTACTTTCAAGAAGTGTAAGACAATCATTGTCAATTTTAGATAGTTTTGATTCATACAAGGTGAGTCTTTGACAACTGCGTTAATTTCAACCATAGATTTTTGACATCAAAGAAATATTTTCTTTCTATAACATTATCTCAAATTTTATATGATGCCATTTTTGGGCTATTTTTGCCTTAGACTATATAAGATAAACAAAGCATTCCTTCGTAAAATGTCGATTTGTTTTGACTCCCTCAATGAATGTCTAATGGCCGGTTTCTGAACTCAAAATAAACTCAGTTTATCTGTTCAATAAATTTAAACGAGAGATAACTGTCGAATTGGGTTTCTGACTACTGCGCCGACAGATAAACTACACATAAACTCCATTTATCTTAACTCGTCCCGATGACGGGTTAGTTCGACGTTAACTATTCAATGTTTACATGACAATTCCAAGATAACCTCAAAATTATATCTCCGAAAATTCGAAAATTTAAGTTCATATACAACTCAAACATGGAATTGACAAAAGAAATATTTTCAAATTCCTCATCAGATGAAGAAATTCTGGAATTCATCAATAATATAGCAATACCTCGACAGATAAGGATTCGTAGATCTCCGATGGAAATCATTCAGATGAAAAGTTTAGGTAAGTAGTAGTAGTAACTGTTTTTTATTGCAAGCAATTGGCCATCGACCTGAGGTCTTTCAGCCTATTAAAAATACACAGTAATATGGTTTTACAAAATTCTAACATTAAACATTACTTATTTGTTTATGAAAGTGTATCTTGGATGTTTTCTATTAGAAATATTCTCGTAATATGATATTGATTCTTCAATTTTTTATAAGCATAGATACCGATTGAACAAAAGCACAATGGGATATTTATGTGATGTACTGAACCCAGTTTTAACCCCGACATTTCAAAGAAAAGTGGCATTATCTGTTTTAGATCAAGTGTGCTGTTATGTCCGATAGCTCAGTAATTTTGAGGGATAAATAGACTGTTTTTATTTTTGCGTTTGAAGCTGGTGCGAACGCGAAATATATAATATGAAACAACAAAATTCATATAAAGAAATGCGGTCAACAATGATGACTTACCACAGCGATGAACTACGATGATTTCAGGGCTCTGCTCCAATTATCAGCTCTTCACAGGGACCCCTTGCTGCGGGATTTCTAGTCCAACTTTTGTTCAAATGCGGTGTTGAAAACACAATCAAAATGCGATGCGAAGTTTCCAAATATGCGGGTGAAACCAAGCGTGTAATATATCCAAAAACAAATCAAAATTAGCGTGATTTTATAAACAATTTCGATAACAAACGTGATAGCGAGAGTTCTTCTATTCCAATTCGCGTTCTAGAGGCGTATGCGTATCCATAACATGTGCGAAGTCACCAGTCTTGACTTATAAAATTAGCGCGAAATTCAAATATTTAGCGATCGCCTCAGCTTCAAATTCATGCTATAACAAAAGGACCGAACATGTGCATTGCTCTACGATACTATGCCACAGGCACTTTTCAAATTGTTATAGGTGATGATATCAATGTTCACGAATCAACAGTATCTAGAGTTATTTCCAATGTGAGCAAGAAAATAGCCATACTATCTGAAAGATTTATATGTATGCCGAAAAATGATATCGAAATTCTAGAAACTGAGACGAGCTTCTATAACATAGCAGGCTTTCCAAATGTACTTAGTTGCATTGATTGAGTCAATACATGCTACTATTGAAGGAAATGCATTCAGAAGATTAATATCAATTCAATATTTTAGGTGAGTTGCAGGGTATAAAAACAGGTATTTCTTTCAAATTTCTTAATTTTGTTCGTATTTAAGCTTTTCATTCTGTGAAGTCATCTGAGACACAAATAGCAAATATTCGAATTGGTACAATGGTATGAAATTATTAGATACCTTTATTAATGAGGAGAAATTCCATAACTAGTAGGAAAAAATATATGCATACTTTATAGCAAAAAGTGTGTGATAGCCGAGGAAATTCTTAACTGAAAGCTTGTTTTTGCAACTCAGATAACGTCACTTTGTGTGAGAGAGACTTCAGAACTTTATATCTCTCTGCAATATATAAAGGAATACCTGTGTTTTTAATCAAGGGGTATATGAGAGAACTTTTAATTTAAGTTATTTATTTTTCCTATAACTTTTTTTTCATCACTTCTAAACGCAATTTCGCCTCTTTTATTTCTATTAACTTCAACGTAAGTTCTGCCTCCACCAACTGTTCCCTCTTTGTCAGAAAGAATTCCTCTTTCCTGGCCTTCAGATTTTCGAAATCAATATGTTTTTGTATTAACTCCACTTTTTCTTCTGTTAATAAGTCCTCATTGGCCTGCTCTGCATTTTTTCTTTTCATAATTGTGTTTGTTGTTATAATGAGGGTTTTTTTTGTTGCAGTTAACCCTAATCGACTAGATGTTGGTCTTTTTTCACCTGGTCGCCTTCTAGGAGTTTCAGAAGTCGCCAGAGGACTATTATGTGAAGAGGGTTCTTCCTGTTAGAGAATTATCTTCTCAGGGAAATTAAGTTCCATATCTGCAATGTATTTTAGAGAAATAAATATCTTTTGTATTATTGTTACCTGTTTGATTCGAATATCTCAGTTGTTACGAATCTCACATATATAAGAATTACTCACTTTGCTCAGTAGCGCTACAGGATGATTCTTCCTGCAAGTATTGAACCATACCCTGCTGGCTGGTTGAAGGCATGTTGATAGAGATCTCAGGGCTTGCAGGAGATAGCACAATGGCAGAGCCTGCTGATTCCCTCTCTTCCTTATCTGAGATATGTTATTTTTCAGTTCATTCGAAATTACATAGTTCATTATATGCAGTATTTCGTTGAACGCGCAATAATTAGTGTGTAATCCACATTCCTTATCATACTCACTAAGTTCATAATACGCAGCTGACGAATCGTGAGGGTTTGTTAGAGGTGTGAAGTGATGCTGCAACAAACCCATTACTTTCTCATCAACTTCCGTTGCCTTTGGTGTGAAGGTCCCTCCACCAGTTTTGTATCTTTCACACTGCAAATCGATAGAAATTATGGAAACAATAGAATCCTCTTGCTTGTGCTTACATATGTATTCCAAATTTGATTATACCTACTTTATAGTCGGCAAAATTTTTCTTTTGCTTTTTTCTTTATATCGTTATATAAAACACGCAGCTGTGTTTTGCTCCGCGGACCAGTCTCTCCAGCGGGGTTAAATTTTGCGGCTATCTTCTGCCAGGCCTGGTTTTTCTGGTTCACATTACTGCATCTGTTTTTTTGTTATCGATTTTACTTATGAATTCTTTAATAATGTATAGTAATAAAATTTTTTCACGCTCAGTGAAATTTCTAGCTCGTTGTCGACTCATTTTTTTGCGTAATTGCTTTTTTCTTTTGTTTTTGAATTTGAATTCATAATCTTCGACGCCAAAACAACGGCACAGAATTTTGAATCCATCCCTTGATTCTGTGTTCTGCTTTCCATACGATTTGTAAATACGAATTTTTTCCTTATAGGATTATAAGAGAATGATTATTTTATAGTTGTGAATTAGTCTCTCTTTGAAATTATATTGAATGATTAAAATATGTAAGGTTTGATTACAGTGAAATCTATTATCACTTTCATGAGCTAACTATACTGTCGATACTGTGGAGTTATCGAATCGATAACTAACCGAAGCGTAAATTTGACATCAGAAACCCGTGCGGCTTTTATCGAGCCGATAAATATTAACCACAGTTAACGGCTGGATAACTATCTGACGTTTATTTGTCGAGTTCAGAAACCGGCCATTAACCTCATTTAAAGTCTCTTGTGAAACCTCACCCGGCAACAGTGCATCAAATCTTTTTCCATTTACTAGGGTCACCATATCTTCAGGGTCAAAATGATCTGAAAAATTGAAAATTGCTTTCTTTGGGCATATACTTGACCATCCCGACAGCGAAGCCCAAATTCTTCTTTTTTCATCGTCATCTTAGAACCTTGATCAAGGAAACCTCATTTTATCTTATAATAATCTCATTGAAAACTTCCCTATTAAAACTTTCTACAATACACTTATCTAAAGAACGATAAATTATTATTAAACTTCCTGTCTTTATGTCTTTACTACAACTTGCACACTTACGAACCATTGTTAGTGCGATGAAAAGTAATAAATAATAATAAATATGAAAAACCTAATACAGGCTCTCACTAATTTTCTTCAATTCGCGTATTTATCTTCGATACAGGGGTGGCAACGTGTGCCTTTTAGAACATGTGACCTTCAAACTGTCAAGCAGAGAATGAAGCAGCGTTGTCTTGACTCTGTGACAGTGAAGCCCAAATACTTCCTCTTTCATCGTTATCTGGATACCTCAATTCAAGAAAACCTCACTTTATCTCATAATAATCTCATTGAAAACTTCCCTATTAAAACTTTATACATTACTGAACATGTAAATAACTAAATACTTCGGTTCTAACAATACACTTATCAATGGAAGGATAAATTCGGATTGAAATTCCTGTCTTTACTACAACTTTCACACTTACGAACCATTTTTAGTGCGATGAAAAGTAATAAACAATAAAAAATATGAGAAACCTAATACTGACCCTCAAAAATTTTCTTCAATTCGCGTATTTATTTTCGATACAGAGGTGGCAAAGTGTGTCGTTTAGAAAATGTGACCTCAAATTGTCAAACAGAGAATGAAGCAGCGTTGTCTTGATTTTCACATGAACTTCTTTCCTTCTATCTGTGGTCTCTGACATAAAATAGCAGAATCAACTAAAGTTTTTCTTCTACTTCTTGCTACTATATCCGATACGACAGTTTCCTTTCAAAAATATGAAATTTTATTCAATAATTTGAATGCAAATTGGAGAAAAAGTTTTTATTTATAATTATAGGGGAATAAAGAAACCTACTATTAGCTCAGTTTGGCAACATGAAAATTTTTTATGACCTGAGTGGGCCAGCTCAATACGTAACAATCAACCAGCTCTAAGTTTCAGATGCGACACTTTTCAATGTAAATAAAGGGTCTATTCTTATGTAGTCTGAGATTTTTGCCTTCGATGGATATCATAGTAGCTGTTGATTGGTCTTTCATGTGACATGAATTAACATAAAATTTGTCTCTGGTTCTCTTCCTAGCAGCGTTCATCAAATTTTCAAACAAATCAGTTTCATGCCATCCAAAACAGAATTTCACAAGCAACAAAGCCCCCAGCAAAGCGAAATCCTCTTTCCTGATTGTTTCAAAGTGTGAAGAAAGTTTCCAAGTCTGGCAAATATACTAACGTGTAGATAAATTACCGTGCTAGTCAGTTTCTGACGATAAGTGAGCGCAATAGAAAATTATACGACAGTTCAAATCCATAGGGAATCCTTAATTTATTTCCTTAGCACTGCAACCGTCTCTCAGAATGAAATGAAGACTTACGTCGCGAGCTTGAGAGTTCTAGAAAGTTTTCGCAAAAATGCTAGCCATAAATAGAAACAGTCTCGATAGTAGGCTAAGGGATTTGTTTGGGCCTATACGAAGGATAGAAGGGAAGGCGCACATAAAACACACTCGGGAACGGCTTGAAAGGAAATCGTGGTAGCCACGCAGGGTTGCCGTTTACACGTACAATTTCACCGTTTATCTCTATTACATCAGGTTCCTAAACCTTCTTGTCGGGTACAGGGACGTACAGGTAAAAATCAAACCTATATTCTGGTTGCTACTTCTGACATCCCTTAGTATCAATATATCCAAAATACTTAGGAGTTAAATTAGATTCATCTCTCAATTACAAGGCTCATTTAAATGATCTTAGCCTAAAACTGAAAACTATGAATAATATTCTTCAGAAATAACTGGATCAGCTTGGGGTGCTGATGCTTACACTCTTCGCACAGCATCTCTAGTCCTAGTTTTTTCTGCAGCTGAGTATTGTTGCTCTGTTTGGTTTAATAGTGCACATACACAAAAATTCGAGGCACAATAGAATACATCCATGAGAATAATTACTGGTACCATAAGATCTACACCGGTTCATTGGTTACCAGTTTTTTCTAACATTGTCCCTCCCCAATTATTTCATATATTCCACAAAATAGAATTCCCAGATTGAAGTCACGTAAACCATTATGGCATAATACGTTCTTCAATATGAACATGAGCCATAAAGAATTATGGAAGACTGAGTGGAACTCATACGAAATAGTCAATAAGTATTTCGTTTCTGCTTTTTCTGAAAAAATTTTTGGATTTGATCTTACAAGAAAAATTTTCGACAGTCCTTAATCGTTTGAGACAGGTCAGGGTCGTACAAATAGCAAGCTATTCAGAAGAAACTCAGTTCCAAGCGCAAGTTGAGAATGTGGAGAAGCAGAAGAAACAATACCTCATCTCATCAATAGTCCCATATATAAATTTCAAGATGATTTCAGGGCTATTCTTGATGTTTCCGATTCTTTCTTGGAATGGGTTATAAATTTCAAACGAATATGATACATATTTTTGTTATTCAGTTCTTTTTTCTGCTTTTGTCATTTTATTTCCAGATTCGATGTCGGCAACTTGAAGAAGTCACTGTCTCCATTAATAGAAAACCACTCTTGAAGAAAGAAGTGCCTCAAATGTATTTCAGCTCATTTTTGTACTTTCACACTTAGGCGGGGAGCCAGGGTTTTTTTTACTGGGGTTTTTCCCCAGGTTTTTATGTCATACGCCGAATTGTATAACACCCCGTCATCAACACCTGATCTATATGTTATATTGTTTGCTAACTAAATATTGTGAGCCAAAAGTTCAATAGAATATATCACGCAATGAGATTAACATCAGGTATTCTTCCATGTATTCAGCAATACATTGATTTTTACTCCTAGTGGATAAGCAAGCAATTATTTTGCCCAAACGCAGACGAACGTCAAGCAAAAAAAGGAATAGATTTAATTCATAAAAAACCGTGGTCATGAGTTGTGTATATCGAGCGATCCGATCGGCTTCATCAAATTATATCTATTCTAATATAGGAATGCTTCAAATTAAGCTCATATGAGATTTAAAAACTTCGAACCCAGTCTCCTAGATTTGTTTTGTACGTTTATTGAAGTTTTTTCACATCTTTATGCCATACACTGATTCAACCAGGTTCACAAACTTGGGAAATAATAGAATTTGACTTAGTTTTAATATTTCTTAAAGTTTGTTATGATGCATGGTTAATTAAAATTCAATCAATATTGAAACTGGAAGCTAAAGGCTCATAAACAAGAAAGATTAGAATGCATTTTCTGAACATAATCATTTCATACTGAAATGAATAATTTCAAACTATCAAATTATCCTTACAATATTTTCCACATTTTTTTGAAGAAAGGTACAAATAACTGTTGACAGTTTCAAACAGAATAAAAACAACAAGGAACCACAGAACACAATTTTATAATATTATATAATAAGTTATAATAACATTTTAATGTGATAATAATTCACTTTAGTTATTCTGAGAAAAATTATAACTGAAGTTCAATAATGGTTACAGATATTATTTTTCATTCAAAAAAACTTTGCAATTATTATTTTTTTCTCTCCTGGGGTTCGGTAATAAATTAAAATTCTATGGTAGGGTATTGAAATTTGACATAATCTATGAAAAACCATTCATGTTTTTGTTTAGATAATTAAAACAAATAGTCTGATTATAAGAACCAAAAATTTAGGCATGTTCAGTAATTATAGTCTAAACAGAATAGATCCATATAAATGATCTAACAAAATTGTTTTTATTAAAGAACACCTAATTGGTTCTTCAGAAGGTGATTAGGTGATCGAAAACAATTTTTTCAAGCAAGTATTATTGCACACCTAAATCTGGGAACACTTGTAATCTGTCCAAGTAAATTGTTATTGGGATTCAGTACAGAAAATAATCATCATGCAAAGTAACATCACTTTAAAATAGATATTCGTAGTGAATTGTTGTTGAGGATTTCGAAAAAGATTTCCATATTTTTAACAGTATGATATCAAGAGTCCTCATAGACCTGTTCACAGGTCAATACTCAAGAAAGTCAAGGAGAAGAAACTTCAGAAATATCAGTATTTGGAAAATCATAGATGATTTTTTCTGGCTTTGAGTGAAAAAAAAGCAATGTGACAACCTCATGCCTTGGAAGTTTTCATAGAAATGATGATTTTCATGAATTGGAAATGTTAAGAAGAAAATTACAAATGTATAATAATAACATTGATAGGCTAAACCGTTGGTGCAGGGACAACTTACTTCCCCTCAACGTTCAAAAATGAAGCGTAATGTCCTTCAGTCGTAGAAGAACTATAATAGATTTCCTTTATAATATTAGTGGTTGCGTTCTTGGAAAGGTTGTTGAATTTAAAGACCTAGGTATCTCATTCGATCGTAGACTTAGTTTTGTTCCCCATATAAATTCAATCACCTCGGGAAGCATCAGAACACTTGGCTTCATCCTAAGGAACTCAAAGTCGTTACAGAACAGCAGAACGCTACTTATACCATTCAATGCACTTGTGAGGTCAAGGCTCGAGTACGGGTGCCTAATTTGGAGCCCTGGTTTTAGTGCACATGTCAATAGATTAGAGAATATACAGAGGCCATTTCTGAAGTATGTTTCAAAATTGACGGTATTTATCCGAAGCGTGGTATACCCCACGAAAATTTCCTGAGAAGATTTCAGGTTAATTCTCTAGAACGTCGTCGCACCTACTTAGGTGTTTTATTTCTGCGAAATATAATGTGCTCGTTAATCGATTGTCCTGCTGAGTCTAATCTGCGTACATGTAGCATTACCCATGCGTATATTAGAACATTAAATTTACCTTGTCCACGATCTAACGTTCTTCAGTTTTCGCCCCCGTACAGAATATGTCATGACTATACGTCTTATGAAAATATCCTGGATATTTTTGCTTGCGAACCGACAAGCATAAGGAGAGCTATTTTGGGCTCACTAAATGTGCGATAAATCAAGGTGTGATCTTTCTCATATTGATTTATTTTTTCTTCTTGTACTTGGTGTTAATTTTTTTCTTTTTTATTATTATTATTATTATTTTTTATTTAATTTACTGTTAAGTTTCAAAATTTTTTTTTGTGAACACTTGTAATTTCCGATTCTTTAACAGGCCACGGCTGTCGGATGGTGTATTGCTAAATAAATGAAAATAAATAAATAAACATCCAATAATTCTTAGGTTTTTCTGGAATTTCTTACTGGAAAAGGATGGTTTATGATCTTGAAGTAGAAAGAAATTATGGTAGAACAAATAAAATCTATGTTCATAGTGTTAAATTTTTTTACCAGAAAATTAGTATTTTGTATCTTCCTTCTGACTATGGACCTCATCTGATGAAACATGAGTGAGTGAATCACTTTTTAAAGGCAAAATAATGTTTTTAAACAATTCCGATTCAATAGTGGACGCTGTGGAAGGTAAATTTCATTCAAACTAAACTGGACTACAGAGGGGTATTTGCCCAATGTAAAAATTTAATATGCTCATAACTTCTTAACGCAGCTAACTATGGAAAAACGGTATGTGTCATGGTTATAAATTTTAATAACCATTTTTGCGTTCGAAGACGCCGCCACTGTGTCGTTCGCGATTCTCGTGTATAATGCATTGCTTCGATTCTCTTTTAACGCCCGCTATAAGGAACACATGTGTGAGATTTTTCAAATATTCTTTCACTGTGCCTGAAATTACTTCTGAGGTCACTTTGTTGTTATTTCGTATGAAATCGCTTTGAAACGGATTACGGTCCAGAGGTATTTAAAGTTACCTGAATTTTGGTTCTGAAATCACATAATCGTTTTGCTGTACCTTCCTGTGATTTCTCACGACTGATTTGTCGGATAATTGCCACTTTGGGAAACTTTATTAGAGGCCTGCACTCCATCATGTAAGTTTGATAGTTACATTTGAAACAAAACATTTTCATTAAAGAATTAACAGAAAGTCTCACTCTGTGTTGTTTATTTGCAGAAGGCCTTCTTCTTCCTTTTTTTCTTCGTCGTCTTCTTTTATACATTTAAAACAACTTGAATTCTTCGTCGACCGATTTTTATTCGTGCTTTATGAGTTTGTGAAGATCAAGAACTAATTTTGGATTATCCTGCTGCCAGGTTTGTTCAGACGACCCTACAAGAATCGATAAAATTGCTACCAGTTCCGATAATCCAGGATTCCGAGATCAAAATTATAAGGTCAGATCTTTCCAAATTTATAAAGTTGTTTGAAGAAATTATCCAGCCATTACCGAACTACCACCCGACATATCGATTCGTTAGATTGAATATTAATAACATCATTATATTTCTTTTATGTACATTATTAATTAATATCAATAATCGACAACTCATTAAATTCATTGAGATTTATATGTACCAAGAAGTGTAAACTGATTATGACGTCATAAAAGGTACTAATGACAAATCGTTTCATAAAGGAAATCGAGATTTTACTTGGGAGAATTGTTAAATATAGGAATTCATAAAGATTTCGTGATTTTCTTTTTTTTCACTTAATGTTTCAAATATCATCTAACATATAGAAGAGTTCAAATCACGTGGCGCCCTTTAATAAATATATTTTAATTTTCACTTATTTCAAATTAACCCCGACCCTCTCTCCGAGAACAGCCGTCTCCTAGAAACAAGATTCCTAGTTTTAAACAATTAAGATCCGAGCTCCGTGGCATATGGGAAAAAAGTGTTTCTTTTGATCTCAAGACCCATGGTTGAAATTAACGCAGTGGTCAAAGACTCATCCTGTATGTGCCATACTGATGAACGGATCACGAAAAATGCAGATTTTCCCTGATCGACATTTCTCGCTTCGCCGCAGCAACTTCATCCTCCCTGTGTATTCACGCCAATATTGAACCGACCGCAATGAATTGAGGACGCCTGGATATCCTGACCACAGCACCGCTAAACACGAAAGAACCCAATATAAACCAGGATAGCACGTCCATATTTCAACTGATGCCACTGCAACCCGATCTGGAGAAGAATATTGCCAGAAATGCGTCGTGAACGACGCCATATCCACCCGAACGCGACCAAGGTGAGGATGGGACTTTGGAACTTCTTATATGTGCGAAAAACCATAAAGGAGATTAACGTCCCCTCCATAAAAATTTTCCGTCAGAACTTCCAAAAATTAGGACAATAGATCATCTAATAACGGGGCACGTTTTCGTGCTGGCAAGTTGTTTCCTTGGGCAGTGGCGTAGTAGACAATCAAGTTCCCTATTCCCACCATAAATTCTCGCGGAGGATCTTTCGTATTCTTTCCGGGATTCAATTCGAGATATAATGCACCTGTTGTAAGGGGAATTCTGAAGAAACATCGGGCTTTTAGTATCGCTCGGTACTAAATTCTGTGATTAACGACTGTTTCTTATACTTCACACGTAATCTCTTGAGATTATACGGTTCAGAACAATTTGACTGGATCATTCAGGTTCTATCTAGATTTCATTTCGAATTGTTGTCCATGGACAATATCCACTGAGGTTCCAGAAATTCGAGGAAATGTTTCTTTGAAATGAATACAAAAATTAAACATCGTTATCGAATTTTTCATGTAGCTTTTGCCTGAATTCAATGAGCACTAATAAATTACATTAAATACGATTAAATATATCGGGATTGGACCACCCTAGTGTTGTAATCTGCCAAGTGACAGCTCTATCTTAAAGTACGACAATTTTGTGGTTATACGTAGTCAGAACATTTTGACATACGAGCTCTATTTGTGATGTTTACAGCAACTTAAAAGTTTAATCTCGACCAAAAATGGAATTGAATCGTGAACTATTATTTTCTACAACTTTCGACGCGGACTAAATCAACAACAGTGCATCGATGAACTTAATTCAATTTTTGGCGATGAAGCTCCATCAAGAACCAGTGTTTATTGATGGTATGGTGATTTCCAGAGACTGTATAATAATAGAACCCTTTATTTACATTGAAAATTGTCGCAGCTGAAAATTAGTGCTGGTCGATTGTGACGAATTGAGCAGGTTCATTCAGGTCAAAAAATTTTCATGTTGCCAAACTGAGGAAATAGTAGGTTTCTATATTCTCCTATAATTGTGAATAAAAACTTTTTCTCCAATTTGCATTCAAAACATTGTATAAAATTTTATATTTTGAATTGAAATTGTCTTATCGGATATATTAGCAAGAAGTAAAAAAAAAACTTTAGTTGATACTGCTATTTTATGTCAGAGAGCGCAGATGGAAAGAAATTCTTGTGAAAGTCAAGACAACGCTGCTCCATTCTCTGCTTGACAATTTGAAGGTCACATGTTCTAAAAGAAACACTCTGCCACCTATGTATCGAAATTAAATACGAAAAAAAATTCAGTATTAGGTTTTTCATATTTTTTATTGTTTATTACTTTACATCGCACTAAAAATGGTTAGTGAGATTGAAAGTTGTAGTAAAGACAGGAATTTCAATCCGAATTCATCGTTCCCTAGATAAGTTTATCGTTAGAACCGAAGTATTTAGTTATTCACATGTTCAGTAGCGTAAAAAGTTTTCAATGGGATTATTATAAGATAAAATGAAGTTTTTTTTTATTAAGGTTCCCAGATGACGATGAAAAAAAAAGATTTTGGGTTTCGCTGTTGGGATGGTCAAGTATTTGCTTTTTTTGTCAAGACATTCAATGAAGGAGCCAAAACAACATTTTACAAAGGAATGCTTTGTCTATCTTATATAGTCTAAGGTTCAAATCTATGCAAAAGTGTATAGATCTTAATGGGAAATATTTTGAAAAACAATAAAGAGATATCCTATAATTAATATTTGTTTTTGTTCTCTAATACCGAAATATAAAAGGCAACCTTAGTATATCTAAATGAATTTGGCTAGTGAAATAACAAGATGAAAGTTAAAAAGGCATAGAAATTCCACCCGAATATTTAATTTTTAGGGCCGCTCCAGTTGATGAAAAATTCAGTTTTACACATCATTTACGATATGCGCTACACATATTGAGTCTGATATTGAATTCACACAAATAACGAAGCAACTATCTGATCATCCCAAACCATTTTTATATGTTAATGGAAGGCAATTACCCAGAGAATTTTCATGGTACCCTAAAATAAGATATTTCCATATTCTTCGTACACTTTCTCTACTTAATTTCCCCAAGCATATTTGGCTTATTCGTGTTCAGAATATTGTTTCATTAATTTATGACTCTAGAGACTCCCCCATCAAATGCAATAAACTTCAATAAATCTCATACATATTTACTTTGATGAAGTTAATTTCAGTTTCTACTTGATGAAAATTGAGTTTGAATATCGTTGAAGGACTACGAGATGAGACCTGGCGAAACGTATCCCTTCCGGAAGAAATCCAAGCGACTGAAAATCCAGTAATTTTCCCTGTAAAACGTAGCAATCGTATATCATAAAATTCGGAGACGTGCGGTACAAAAGGTCTCATATTTCTCCAGGAATTTCGCTACAACAGGTGCATTACATTCGGAATTGAATACCGGAAAGAATATGGAAGAGTGCGGGTAGCATTTTTGGAAATTTACGATCTCTGGTGCATTAAACGAACATTATGTATCTCAATGTTTCGAGGATGAGATATACAATGTATCGATATCTTATGGGTATAGTCCAGTCGTGAATTTTTTATGGAAGCATTTAACGTCGAAATAAAAATTAACCTTAATGAATTCTTTATCTTTTTAGGTCTGTTATGCCCAAATATCTCTAATTTCTGATAACCAAGTTGAAAACAACAGACATTTAGTCCAAACGTCCTTAAGCTGTTAGACTAAGGAATTATCCTTGAAAATTTTCATTGATATCTCAATTCCGGTTTAGCAGAAATGATCATCATTTTGTAAATGGAACTATACATTTTTCTCATTGAATTCTTTTCAGAATGTTAAGTCCTTCTTAAGGAGATCTCAGGTTTTTTTTTTCTATGATACTTTTGACGACGTGAAAAATTTGAAGCATTCAAATGAAAGTATCAATCTGGGAGAATGTCAACGTTTTTATTTCTGTGTTAGATTTGGAGAGAAATTGCAATATTTTGTAGCTAGTGTTTCCGAATTTCCATAGGACGGTTTCCATAATTTTTCATTTCAACATTTTTATGAATCCGTTCTTTTTACTCTTCTAACCAATAATAATGTCTTGACAACTCAAGAAACACTTCAATTCAAAATGGTTGGTTAAATACAATAGTGGTCCCAGTTTTTGCTAGTTAAAAATATACTGAAATTTTCAAAATAAGAAAAAGAACGTCACCAACAAATGATTATTTTTAACTACAAATACTCATTGAGAAAGATAGGGAAACTAGTACAAAAACAGTCTAGTTGAAATAAACAAAATCTCATCTCGAACGGCTACATAACACATATGAAAGGCCTCGACAAAAAAAAAATCATAAATCAATCCCTTTAGGTCTCCACCGTATCCAAACTCGCAAAGAGCGGAGTATCAGACCAGAATTTGATGAAAATAGAGGGTCATTCGAATGCAAAATCGATATCAAGCATATAACCACAGCATAGATAATATTATACAGCAGAGAAACTCTGCTCTCATCCCTTAGAATTTAATGTTCCAAAATTTGTGACCTTCAAAATATTACCTGTGCTATTACGGCGGACCAATAGTCAGGGCCGTATTCAGAAATTTTGAGAACGGCCTCGGTTGGAAATACTGTAAGCGACAGGGAGGTACTCTAAGAAATGGTATGAAGAGTTTAAATGCAAGTTTTTATTATATAATGAGTATCAAAATTTGTTTGTTGTTCTGTTAAGTATTTTTCATTTATATATTATATATAAAAATACCATTATTTGCTTATTATAGATAATACTGAAGATTATTCTTGGAAATGCAGTGATTAAAAGACTACTCTTTTTCTTTCAGGTCGAGATAAATATAATCTCGAAAACAAGAGCTGAAAGAAAAGGAGTAGTCTTTCAATTGCTGCATTGCCAAGAATATTCTACGGTATTATATATATATCGTTTACATGCTTGTGCCCATTGTGCTGCCCTTGAAAATAAAAAAATTATAACATCCAGATATATTGAAACCATTCCATTGAAGTTTACCTCTCAATATCCTTTGGAAATCTGAAAAAGCTCTCTTTACAACTTCCTTCACGATTACCACAATTCTTGAAGAAACAATACTTGCCCTTATTCTCTTTCTAATCAGCCATCATTAATAAATTAGGCCCGTTTGGACCAACCACACTTAGCGTTAAGCGTCCCTTAAAATGAATCCTTAACTTAAATCGCGTTGCACCAATAGTTAAGCGGCATTGAAATCCCTTAAGCGAGACTTAAATTTATGTGCTCATTCATGGCCATTCAACTATTTAAGGGCGGATTCTACCCATAGATGAAAGGTAAATGTATATTTATTTTGGTATTTAGCTATGATTCTAACCTAAAATAATTTAATTTGTTCGGTTTTCCAAATATTTGTCTAGTATTTCATTGTGATTTTCGAGCAAATGTGATGTGACTGAAAAAATATTAATTGTAATATATACTTCGATCAATTTTTGAGAAATATTAATCCTTATGGACCTAGAAATTGAAACTTTTCTAGGTGAAGTCGATACAAAGGTTTTTCGAAATATAAAAGGGCACTTTTCTATAAATGTACAAAAATATATACATTTACTGGAATTGGCACTTAACACAACGGTAAACTTCGTTTCAAATGAAAACTTTGGAACTCTACGCCTATGTCTCACCTAATACAAACAACCCACTACTCAATTCCTAGGGACAATAATGAATCAGACCGATTTGGACCAGTCGGTCTAGACTTTGCGGACCAAGCCGGTATGCGCAGCCCAAAATGCGCGAACCATCCCAGCACCCAGAGTTTCTCTGCTGTATATTATCTATGCTGTGATATAACTTTAGTTTCTAAAGCAAGCAGCACCAGCTGCGGTCCAATGGAAGCGTCAACATCAGCAAATCAAAATCAAAAGAGTTGCCTTTTATATCTCGGGATTACAGAACAAAACCAAATTTTCATCATCGAAAATCGCTTTATTATTTTCAAAATATTCCTCATTAAAATCTATACAATTTTGCATGCGTTTGAACCAATTTTCGAAGCATTTTTGCCATTCTGATTGAGGTATCTCCAAAAGATGCATTCTGAACGCATCAACCTCTCATTCTCAAATCGATGTTTTCAGTGCTCAAAAATGCAGTTGATTGAGCCGAGAGCTCCTATTGTCGTGAAGAAAGGTGATCCGTCTTCGGCGGTTGATTTTCCTGATTTCTTGGAAAACAACTGGCAAACAAATAGATGTGTACAACTCAGAATAGACTGTTCTACGTTGTTCTAGTTGTACGATTGCGACATGTCCAGTTTTTCCGAAAAAACATGCGGCCATTTGCAAGGAAGTGCTTCTTGCGCGAGCAACATTTGTTGGATTTGGCTCATCTTGGAACACCCATACAGTCGACTGCTTTTTCGGGCTCATACGCGTAAATACACGATTCATCACCTGTCACGATGTCACAGACGTGCTTCGGAGCACTGCGATCGTAGTTTTGGACCATATCTTTCGACCTCGGTTGAATTTATCATACCATCGATAAATACTGGTCCTTGATGGAGCTTCATCGCCAAAGATTGAATTGAGTTCATTGATGAACTCGTTGTTGAGTTAATCCACGTCGAAACTTGTAAACAAGAATCGCAGAAAAATGTTTCAATTCCATTTTTTGGGTGAGATGAATCTTTCAAGCTACTATAAACAACACAAATACCGCTCGTATGTCAAAATGTTCTGACAACATGTAACCTAAAAAATTCAAGCTTTCCGATAGAGCTGTCAGTTGGCATATTGCAGCACTAGGGTTGTCCAATCCCGAAATATAAAGGCCAACCCTCGCAATAATAACCAAAATTCCAATATTCATTGTACAGTCAACAATAATTAATACAAATTATATTTTGGTGAATATTCTAGACAATTTCTTGTTATGATGTCAATAATCAATATTTATATGTTAATTTTTTTATATTGTATTACTTTTTGCTAACCAACATGAAACATAGTTTTTATTCATGAAATATTCTCCTCAAGTACCATTCGTGCTTTGAAATGATTGCGAAATTTTTTAAGCACTTGACTCTAAATAGTGCTTGAATAGCCACCCTTATTTCAAACCTCAATATCTCAAGGAGAATGAAAACTTTTCCCGCATTCCTCCGATGCATGTACATCAATATTTCAAGAAGTAGGTTGTTCGTTATTTACTATTTGAACACGATGGAAATTCACGAGTTCGATGATATATCCAATGCCAAAACTGAATTGAGAGTTTGAACACTTCTCCACTTCTTGCAGCTTGTTTACAACTCACTTGGGATCAAATTTTATTGGACTTCACGTCAGCGTGAACTGAAACGTCAGTTGCTGGCCCGGAAAGTTTTCCGAGAACCGGAGTTGAAGAAAAAGCAGAATAAAGTTCTAGTTGTATCATACACTTCCGGGATACTGAAGGAGACGAGTTTTATAGCTTGGAATGTTGGTTTTTCGCTAGAAATATATACTTCTCTATAATTTACATGAAATATTTCGATGAGGTTTAAGAAGTTTATGTTAATTTTGGCAATTTCAATTGACTACTGATACCACGATACAAAAATGTAGAAATAAAATACTTTGGTTACTTCAGAGTTCAAAATTCTGGAAGTGACAATTTTTAGGATTGAAGCTCAAAAAGATGGAATCAACGCATTGGTATCATCTGCATACATTACAATATTGAAAATGCTATATTTAAGAGCTAGTGTTTCTCAATTTCTATAGGACGGTTTCCATAATTTTTCATTTTCAACATTTTTATGACTCCGTTCTTTTTCCACTTTTAACCAATAATAATGTCTTGACAACTCAAGAAACCCTTCAACTCAAAATGGTTGGTTAAATACAGTAAAAGTCCTAGTTTTTGCTAAATAAAAATATACTGAAATTTTCAAAATAAGTGAAAGAACGTCACCAACAAATGATTATTTTCAACTACAAATCCTCATTGGGAAAGATAGGGAAACAAGTACAAAATCAGTCTAGTGGAAATAAACAAAATCTCATCTCGAACGACTCTAACACATTTGAAAGGCCTCGACACAAAAATCATAAATCAATCCCTTTAGGCCTCCACCGTATCCAAATCGCAAAAAGCGGAGTATCAGACCAGAATTTGATGAAAATAGAGGGTCGTTCGAATGCAAAATCGATATCAAGCATATAACCACAGCATAGATAATATACAACAGAGAAAGTCTGCTCTCATCCCTTAGAATTTAATGTTCCAAAATTTGTGACCTTGAAAATATTACCAGTGCTATTACGGCGGACCAATAGTCAGGGCCGTTTTCAGAAAATTTGAGAATGGCCTCGATTGGAAATACTACAAGCGACAGGGGGTACTCTAAGAAATTGTATGAAAAATTTGAATGCAAGTTTTTATTATATAATGAGTATCAAAATTTGATTGTTCTTCTGTTAAGTATTTTTCATTTATATATTATACTAGCTGACCCGGCAAACGTTGTTTTGCCATGTATGTTATATGTAGGAAACATTTTTATAGGCAAATAAAAATAATTACCTACAATATGTATGCGGGGAAGTATTTATAATCGAATGCATTATAAAGAATGAAAGTATGTTTTATTTAGGGTAATAAATAAATCTTTATTAGAGTAACGAATATATTTTAAATAATGAATATATTATAAACTTTGTAGCTTGTGCATATGTGCTTTAAAAAATTTTAATAATTCATTGTGCTCATTTAAGGGAGCGTCTAGCTCACTGACGATACGCCTGGCAAAAAGGTGAATTAAGATTATGGAAGTCGCAACGTGCATCCGTGCGATTGGCGAGTGCACATTCTGAGTCCTCGCCACACATAAAGTATATTTGTAAAAATTATGAGATTCGTTTGGCATTGGCAGCAATGAGCCCACTTTGTGATAAACTTGGCCTTTGATTTTAAAAGTGGAATTAAATTGTTCACCGTTTGCTGCAACATTGCTGACTATTTCTGTTGCTCCAAACGATGTCATTTGGAAACATGAATTGAATGTGCGAATTGACGTCAGGAACAGTATCAGAATTGGATCAGTACCAATAAGTAAACCGTGCAATGACTTAGGTGGCGTTTCAATTTCGGTTAGTTGTACTTTTCCTGATGAGCAACACATCCCAAGTGGCTCATTTTCAAATTTAAGTGCATGATAATGCGGGCATTCCTTCTCCAAAGTACCAATAACCACTTTGGAATGAGCATAATATTCAATATATTATAATATATTATATATAATATTTGTTGGCGTTGTTGATCAATTCCTCTATGTCTGTCGACTATGAGTCTGCGGATTTGTCTTATATATTATATATAAAAATACCATTATTTGCTTATTATAGATAATACTGAAGATTATTCTTGGAAATGCAGTGATTAAAGACTACTCTTTTAAATGATTTCAGGTCGAGATAAATATAATCTCGAAAACAAGAGCTGAAAGAAAAGGAGTAGTCTTTCAATTGAATGACTTGCATTGCCAAGGAAAAATATTCTACTATAAAAAAATAAGGGTTGATTATATATATATCGTTTACATGCTTGTGCCCATTGTGCTGCCCTTGAAAATAAAAAAAAATTATAACATCCAGATATATTGAAACCATTCCATTGAAGTTTACCTCTCAAAATATCCTTTGGAAATCTGAAAAATCTCTCTCTTTACAACTTCCTTCACGATTACCACAATTCTTGAAGAAACAATACTTGCCCTTATTCTCTTTCTAATCAGCCATCATTAATAAATTAGGCCCGTTTGGACCAACCATACTTAGCGTTAAGCGTCCCTTAAAATGAATCCTTAACTTAAATCGCGTTGCACCAATTGTTAAGCGGCACTGAAATCCCTTAAGCGAGACTTAAAATTATGTGCTTATTCATGGCCATTCAACTATTTAAGGGCGGATTCTACCCATAGATGAAAGGTAAATGTATATTTATTTTGGTATTTAGCTATGATTCTAACCTATAATAATTTAATTTGTTCGGTTTTCCAAATATTTGTCTAGTATTTCATTGTGATTTTCGAGCTGAAAAAATATTAATTGTAATATATACTTCGAACAATTTTTGAGAAATATTAATCCTTATGGACCTAGAAATTGAAAATTTTCTAGGTGAAGTTGATACAAAGGTTTTTCGAAATATAAAAGGGCACTTTTCTATAAATGTACAAAAATATATACATTTACTGGAATTGGCACTTAACACAACGGTAAACTTCGTTTCAAATGAAAACTTTGGAACTCTACGCCTATGTCTCACCTTATACAAACAACTCACTACTCAATTCCTAGGGACGATAATGAATCAGACCGATTTGGACCAGTCGGTCTAGACTTTGCGGACCAAGCCGGTATGCGCAGCCCTAAATGCGCGAACCATTCCAGCACCCAGAGTTTCTCTGCTGTATATTATCTATGCTGTGATATAACTTTAGTTTCTAAAGCAAGCAGCACCAGCTGCGGTCCAATGGAAGCGTCAACATCAGCAAATCAAAATCAAAAGAGTTGCCTTTTATATCTCGGGATTACAGAACAAAACCAAATTTTCATCATCGAAAATCGCTTTATTATTTTTCAAAATATTCCTCATTAAAATCTATACAATTTTGCATGCGTTTGAACCAATTTTCGAAGCATTTTTGCCATTCTGATTGAGGTATCTCCAAAAGATGCATTCTGAACGCATCAACCTCTCATTCTCAAATCGATGTTTTCAGTGCTCAAAAATGCAGTTGATTGAGCCGATGTATGAGAGCTCCTATTGTCGTGAAGAAAGGTGATCCGTCTTCGGCGGTTGATTTTCCTGATTTCTTGGAAAACAACTGGCAAACAAATGGATGTGTACAACTCAGAATTAACTGTTCTACGTTGTTCTAGTTGTACGATTGCGACATGTTCAGTTTTTCCGAAAAAACATGCGGCCATTTGCAAGGAAGTGATTCTTGCGCGAGCAACATTTGTTGGATTTGGCTCATCTTGGAACACCCATACAGTCGACTGCTTTTTCGGGCTCATACGCGTAAATACACGATTCATCACCTGTCACGATGTCACAGACGTGCTTCGGAGCACTGCGATCGTAGTTTTGGACCATATCTTTCGACCTCGGTTGAATTTATCATACCATCGATAAATACTGGTCCTTGATGGAGCTTCATCGCCAAAGATTGAATTGAGTTCATTGATGAACTCGTTGTTGAGTTAATCCACGTCGAAACTTGTAAACAAGAATCGCAGAAAAATGTTTCAATTCCATTTTTTGGGTGAGATGAATCTTTCAAGCTACTATAAACAACACAAATACCGCTCGTATGTCAAAATGTTCTGACAACATGTAACCTAAAAAAATTCAAGCTTTCCGATAGAGCTGTCAGTTGGCATATTGCGGCACTAGGGTTGTCCAATCCCGAAATATAAAAGCCAACCCTCGCAATACTAACCAAAATTCCAATATTCATTGTACAGTCAACAATAATTAATACAAATTATATTTTGGTGAATATTCTAGACAATTTCTTGTTATGATGTCAATAATCAATATTTATATGTTAATTTTTTTATATTGTATTACTTTTTGCTAACCAACATGAAACATAGTTTTTATTCATGAAATATTCTCCTCAAGTACCATTCGTGCTTTGAAATGATTGCGAAATTTTTTAAGCACTTGACTCTAAATAGTGCTTGAATAGCCACCCTTATTTCAAACCTCGATATCTCAAGGAGAATGAAAACTTTTCCCGCATTCCTCCGATGCATGTACATCAATATTTCAAGAAGTAGGTTGTTCGTTATTTACTATTTGAACACGATGGAAATTCACGAGTTCGATGATATATCCAATGCCAAAACTGAATTGAGAGTTTGAACACTTCCCCACTTCTTGCAGCTTGTTTACAACTCACTTGGGATCAAATTTTATTGGACTTCACGTCAGCGTGAACTGAAATGTCAGTTGCTGGCCCGGAAAGTTTTCCGAGAACCGGAGTTGAAGAAAAAGCAGAATAAAGTTCTAGTTGTATCATACACTTCCGGGATACTGAAGGAGACGAGTTTTATAGCTTGGAATGTTGGTTTTTTTCGCTAGAAATATATACTTCTCTATAATTTACATGAAATATTTCGATGAGGTTTAAGAAGTCTATGTTAATTTTGGCAATTTCAATTGACTACTGATACCACGATACAAAAATGTAGAAATAAAATACTTTGGTTACTTCAGAGTTCAAAATTCTGGAAGTGACAATTTTTTAGGATTGAAGCTCAAAAATATCCGGAAAGAAAAAATGGACAGCAGAATTACCCATCTTTGAATACTCTAATAGATTGAAGAAAGTTGAAGGAACTCACCGAGTAAGAATATGCAAAGTGTCACCTCAACTAACCTGGAACAAAAAATTTAATTTATTCGAGTCTGTGCATAGCGTAAAAAGGGGTGAAATTTTCTTCAGAATATGATGAATGCTGCAACTCAATCCTGTTTTTCTAACGTGCTAGCTCGCAATGACTTATTTTTCAAGCTTGAACCTAATATCCTCATAGTTATAGATATTGAAAAATATTTCCTAGCGAAAATTTTAATTGAAAAAAATTCAAGCGAATACAAATCTAGCGATGCTGAATAATCAATTTCAATTAAAATAAAAATATGTATGATGAAAGGAAAACTAATTAATGTTCACCATGTTCTCATCTATCATTTAATTTCAATTATCGTTAATTACTCATCAGGTCTATTATTCATTATTAATTAATGGACCCTAGAGATCTACTCTTGTAACGCTTAGAAAATGAAAAAGAGCCTTGTAAAATTTAGCAGCAGGTTAGCACAATTTCCATGTCTCTTGAGTGTCAACTAAATGAAAACAAATCACATCAAATTAATGTGTTCATAAACAGAAACATTATGATCTAGTTTGAAGAAGTCCATCATAGATATATGACATTGAAATAAGATCACTTTAAACATTTTTTCTAGTATTTTATCAAAATCCAACAATGACAACAAAATCTATCAAAGAAACATCAAATACGAATGACCAAAACTGATATCAATTATCAAAACCTAAAAAACAACCTGATGAGAATAAACATAAAAAATCGAGAAGAAAATACCGAGTAGAAAACAGCATTTATACAGGGTGAGTCTTTGACCACTGCGTTAATTTTAACCCTAGAATCTTGATAATTCTTTCTATAACATTTTTCCAAATTTGGCCCCGTGCAAAATATATAGGTTGTTGAAATTTCATAAAAAATATTGCATTTTCACCTGTAATATTCAAACAACCATATTGATTGAAATGATTTCTTGTAGAAGGTTTTTGATAACAGTATTGCATATTTTGACATCAATAGATTTATTCCATTTCTTGTGGGTTTCTCACTATTACTCTACAGATTGGTTGATTTGCAAGAAAAACAAATGTCAGTCGAACTGATGCAGATAAAATCATTCAACATCTTCATCTCAAACTAAAGGTCCGTATCTTGTACTTCCTGAAATCATTATTAATTTTTGCTCAGATAAAATCATTCATCACCTTTTTTCCTAATGCACCATTTTGAGATATTTGAAGTTGAAAGGAATGAAATCGATATAATTTTGTCCAAATTTTCTGTTTTTTCCAAATCCAACTGTGTGCTGAAATAATTCAATAATCAGATTTGTTCAATATTGCCATATTATGAATCTTTCGTCATAAAATATTTCTACAAAAGGAAAAGGTTGGGGAAATCTCTCCCGTCTATAGTTCCACCACTAAACACTATAGATAAAATTGTCTAACATACACCACAATATCTGAATCACCATTTGCATTTGCTATATTCATTATTGATGATGTCTAGCACCTTGTTTAATATTCAACCCAGAGTATTATTCCATAATAAATAGAGAAAAAGGTTTTCATCACTCACATAGGTACTTCGGTATATTTTCATGATGACTGTTGAAATAGGTAATGTATTTTGTGTCAGGACCTAGTAGATTGAAAACTTGTCTTTATAAAGAGCTGGTTCTTTATAGCTTCAGGCTTTCAGGGTTCATCAAATTATATCTATTTTAATATAGGAATGCTTCAAATTAAGCTCATATGAGTTTTGAAAACTTCAAATCCAGTCTCCTAGATTTGTTTTGTACCTTTAAAGAAGTTTTTACACATCTTTATTTCATACACCGATTCAACCTGGTTCACAAATTTAGGAGATAATAGAATTTGACTTAGTTTTAATATTCCTGAATGTTTGTTATGATGCATGGTTAATTAAAATTCAAGCAATATTGAAACTGGAAGCTATAGGCTCATAAACAAGACATATTAGAATGCATTTCTGACTATAATCATTTCATACTGAATTGAATAACTTCAAACTATCGAAATTATCCTTACAATATTTTCCACATTTTTTTTTGGAGAAAGGTATAAATAACGGTTGACAGTTTCGAACAGAATCAAAACAACAGGAACCACAGAACACTATTTAATTTGGAACTACCCACCACAGAGACGTTATAATAACATTTTGATGTGATAATACTTCACTCTGGTTATTTTGAGAAAAATTATAACTGAAGATCGATAATGGTTACAGATATTATCTTTCATTTAAAAATACTCTGCAATTATTAATTGTTTTCTCTCCTGTGGTTCGGCAATAAATTAATATTCTATGGTGAGCTATTAAAATTCACATAATCTATGAATAAGTATTATTCAATATTCATGTTTTTGTTTACATAATTGAAACAAATACGCTTAATATAAAAACCAAAAATTTTAGGCATGTACAGTAATTAATTATAGTCTAAACAGAATAGATTCATATTAATGATCTAACAAAAAATTTTTTATTGAAGAACACCTAGTTGATTTCGAAAGCAAATTTATGTGACCAAACTCAATTTCTTCAAGCAGATATAATTGAACACCTAAATCTAGGATTACTTGTAATCTGTCAAAGTAAATTGTTATTGGGATTCAGTACAGAAAATAATCATCAAGCAAAGTAACATCACTTTAAAATAGATATTCGTAGAGACATAATTCATTGAGATTTCGAAAAAGATTTTCATATTTTTAAAAGTATGATATCAAGGAACCTCATAGATCTGTTCACTGGTCTCTGTCAAGAAGAAGAAACTTCAAAAATATCAGTGTTTGGAAAATCTTACATGATTTTTTCTGACTTTGAGTGAAAAAAAAGCAATGTGACAACTTAATGCCTTCGAAGTTTTCATTTTCATGATTTGGAAATCTTAAGAAGAAAATTACAAATGTATGATGATAACATCCAATAATTCTGAGGTTTTTCTTTGGATTTCTCACTAGAAAGGTATGGTTCATAATCTTGAAGTAGAGAAAAAATTATGGTAGAATAACAAAAATCTATGTTTATAGTGTTGTATTTTTTTTATCAGAAAATTAGTATTCTGTATTGTAAGAAAACGAATTAACGAGACAGATGCCACTAAGACAGTGACAGACGACAGCCCGCCAAAAGTAGCGTACGAGCACCGAGTTATAAATAGCGGACCAACAACGTTCCAGAGAGTCGGTCATAGACGAGAGTCGATAGAGAACAGTCGATAGGGAAGTACGTCGAGTCGAGAGATTGAGAGTCGGCAGCCAGTCACAGGCTTGAGTTTAATTGTGTTCGATTTTATTAAGTTGTAAAACGGACAATAAACAGTTTAAAAGTTGAGTGTTTAAGTAAATAACGGCAAATACCTTACAGTATCTTCCTTCTGAATATGGATCTCATTTGATGAAACATGAGTGAGTGAATCATTTTATAGAGGAAAAATAATGTTTTAAAGAGTTCAGATTCAATGAAAGGTATTTTTCATTCAAACTAAACTGGACTACAGAGGAGTATTTGCCCAATGTGAAAACTTAAAATGGTTATAACTTTTCAACGCAGCTGAATATGGAAAAACCGTAATGAAAAAAATGTTATTTTTGATCTCAAGACCCAATGGTTGAAATTAACGCAGTGGTGAAAGACTCACCCTGTATAGGGGAATAAATTTGACCTATAGAATAAAAATATATAAAATCACTTCCACCACGAATATAAAACAATATTTTTTGTCAAAACTGTCCAGATTATAAAATAGGCAAAATTAGAATGACACTGAATTTCGAAATGCATTTTAATCTTAATCAATATTCTGAGATTTTAATATTCAAATAATTATAAGGTTGTTGTGAATGGCGTTGATAACGCTATGGTTTCCAATTAACAAATGTTTCTTTATAAATGAGAAAAACGCTGTCATTTAAATTGCATGCCCGTTCAATTTTTGTCTGGTTATTGACTGCTCAATATGTTTGTCGATAGTGGAATAATTAATAAGAGTGTTGATTCGGTTTTCCTTGAGGTCTTCAAGAGAAGCAACTTACTACCTAAAAATCAACTCAGCAGTACGATCCTGCATATACCAATTATCTGGCCTGGTGTAATTTGAAAAATGTAGAAGGGATCTCGAGTGAACCGAAGTTCCTAGATACTAATAAGAAGAATCAAATATTTGTGGAGTTAATTATTAATGATCAAGTCAAGCCCCCTTGTTGAAAATGGTGTTGATGTTAGTGGATATTTCAAAATGGAGGCTTATTTGAATAAGCTATAACTGGATTGAAGTCATGAAAACTCATTTCAATCAGTGTCTTCAGAACAGTAATCCACTACAACCCTCGTCCTTATCCAGTGCCACCCCCTGGAGACAATCTAATAGGAAACCACTCCATTATCCACTTCTTCATTCCCTCCAATTCTTACGGCTCTCAATGACCCGCGCGCTGGAATAAGATCAAAAGGAATCCACCAAATGGAATAGATCCAACCGGGGAGGAACCGTGGTGGAGTAGAATAATCGTGTATTTGAGGAATCCATAAACTTCAACCGGAAACGAACGACGAAAGCAATTCTCTACGATTATCTCATTGTGAAACAAAGTCGGTGTATAATTTCCATTCGAGTTAAGTACTTCGTTACATAAAGTATCGTGGAGGCTGAACAAATTGAAACAAAATACCTGCCTACCCGTAGGGACCTGCTCAGGCAATCGGATTTCTCGTTTTTCTGCGTTTGCTTTTCATTGTTGCAGATACACTCTTCGAATGGTAATTCAAGGAGTGATGGGACTCGGTATTGATAATCCGGTTCGATTCGATTTAGTTGAAAGGAATTCTCACTTTCATTTCGGGATGATCTCAGCCTTTGTTGGAGACAGGTGCTCAGCATATAAATGATTTTGAAGATCATGATAGTTCTTCCTCAGTAAATTTGATGGAAATCTCTTCAAATTCACCCAAATATATAAGTGGAAACAAACTTTTCCTTCTGTTACTGAACATGTTCATTGTGAAAGACGACATGGCACCAGGAGACTTGTTTCTGAAACTCCCATAAGTTATATAAGAAGACTTTTTCATTCATTGACTTTCATTTACTTAAGGAAGCTTCTGACTCCATTTGACTCTACCTAGAGGAGAGGGGATACCCACGTTAGTCGATTCTATCAATGAGCATGCTTCTAGTTTTCCATATCAGCAAATTTATAGCATAATTCATCTCTTAATTGTCACGCACAGGTACGTACCATCAACATAGATTTTTGTTGTTCTACTATAATTTCTTTCTACTTCAAGATTATGAACCATCCCTTTCTAGTGAGAAATTCCAAAATAATCTCAGAATTATTGGATGTTATCATCATACATTTGTAATATTCTTCTTAAAATTCTATTTTGTGGAATGATATTTGCTCCAAAAATTCAGAGCTGCAGTCTGTCTGCGAATATGGACAAGTTGGATGTTTTAACCAATGAATCGGTGTAGATCTTATTAAACCAAACATAGTAACAATACTCAGCTGCAGAATAGACTAAGGCTAGAGATGCTGTGCGTAGAGTGGAAGAATCAGCATCACAAGATGATCCAACCAATTTCTGAACAAAATTATTCCTTTTTTTCAGTTTCTGGCTCAGATCATCTCAATAAGCCTTATAATTGGGAGATGAATTCAATTTAACTCCCAAGTACTTAGGATAGAGATTATTTTCGACAAGAAAATCATTGAAAGTTCCAGCTAATTTCCTATAATTGTATTAGTATCTTATAATAATTGAAGTCCTGAAATCAAGCCAGTATTATACAAAATTTTTATATTCAATGTCTGGTTTGTATACACGATTAATGAATGTCTATTTCTGAAAAAACTTTCGAGTAAAATAGGGCGGATTTGAAGAATCTTCATAGCAGTCTGACAAGATTTTCCATACCATCAGTGAATTCGTGAAGGTTCATTTCATGAGAAAATAATCTTGTTCGATGGAACTAAGCACTAAAGGGGATCCATGCACTTAATTCTTTTACGGAAACTTGAATTTGTTCAAATTATTACTTCATAGGCGTTTCAACACTCTAGAGATCAAGAGCTGATATATATATGGTTGTCATTATAATACCCTTTGTACCCAGAATCCTGAATAGGCCATCAGAGTAATTATGCTCCGTTAGGATGTACAACCAGTTTCAGGTCCCAACTGATAACGTTAATCGAAGGGGACGTTATAGTTGTATCATCACATACATGGCCTTGATCAATTCAAAATGAAATTGGAGGCCTCAAAGTAATTATATGCTTCAAATTTGAAGATTCGGTCATCTCGGAGATATGAGAACATACCGAGAAGAGTCTTGTATTTTTTTTCGTTACAATTATAATATTATTTCAGAGAAACTTCCGGGGCTTTTTCCAATGTCTCATAAATTTTCCATTTTAGTCCTGAAGTGGCAAAGCGAGTACTACCTATATTCTCTATCATTTTAAAACTGATTAACTTTCTCAACTAATTTTATAGTTTATTCATTCCGTCGTCATATCATTTCAAAATATGCATTCAAACTTGTAGATCCAATTGCACTTCCTCATCTCTTCGGTAACAGCTATCGCATACTATCTCCCTTGGAGATACAGTGAGATGTTCAGAGGCGGAGATAAATGCATCACTTCATTGCATTATAGAGTGTGAGCGCTTATTATAACAGGAGAAATGCAGGAAACAGGATACGGGTGGATTCGAGATCCGCTTGGAGATGAGACTTCTAGCTGTAATATTTTAAAGCAATTGCCGCTCATAAAATTGTCTCCCGATTGTATATCGTCTCTCGCTTGAACCGTTGGAACTTTCCATTTACACAATAACGAGCTAGAAATGCATTATTCATGGAGGGGATATGGGTTGAGAAATTCGCCCTTTGATGTTCATATGAACGGATTTTGTTTCTGAAATCATTGTACCTCAGTGGAAACCTCTGACACTGCATAAATCAAACATTGATTGTCGGTGGCACATTCAATTTTATTTGAGAATAATTCGAAATCCGTTGCTCTCTCTGAATTATGAAGGTTTATACAGTGACTGTTGAAAATTCAATACATCTGGAAAAACTTCACAATCACATGTTCATCATCATCGTCGGTATCAACTAGATGTAATCCATCAGCCGTCCTTCCAAAGTGAAGCTGAAGACCTATGGGTCACTGTCTTCAATAGTTAGGAAAGTGAAAGTCCATGTATGTTGCTTATATCTGCCTCCTGGAGATGACCACGCCAGGTCGTGCTTTACTTCTAAACTTCAGGATAACATCAATAGGATTGGAAGTGATCTAGTGGTAATATTCGGAGACTTCAACCTGCCAGGTATAGACTGGATTTCTAGTGAGTGTGATACTTGTTTTATTCCATTGAATACCGATAACTCTTCTTCCTCTTTGTTGGATATCTTGTCTTTTGGAGAGTTTTTTCAATACAATTATATTGAAAATAAGAATGACAGAATGTTGGATTTGATTTTCTGTTCGAGGACTGAACCGTCTGATCTGAGAGAGAATATCCTTCCTTTGGTCCATCCTGATTCTCACCACCCCCCTGGGGAATTTTACGTCACTTTTTTTAAGTTGGGAAAGCTGAATACGTCAGTTTCATACTTTTATAATTTTAGAAGGGCGGATTACGATAAACTAAATTGTTTATTTTTGAGTGAAAGCTGGGATGTTCTCTCGAATCTCTCTGTCGATCGGGCTGTTTCCGCTTTTTATGAGGTCCTGGAGCGGGGTAGGGAGTTATATGTCCCAAAAATCAAAACACTAAATAAGAAATATCCTGTTTACTTTTCCAAGAATACTATAAATGTAATAAAACACAAGGATAAAATTCACAAAAAATGGAAAAAGTTTTGTAACCCATATTATTATGAAAAGTTTAAATCTTTGAGAAGGCTAAGTAAGGGACTCATTCATGCTGATTATAGTCTATACCTAAGTAATGTACAAGAACAAATAAGAACACACCCGAAAAAATTTTGGGACTATGTATCCAATTGTAAAAGAGATACAAGTTTACCCTGCACAATGAAATATAATGATTCTGTAGCTGAGGGAGGTAAGGATATATGTCAGCATTTTGCATCTTATTTCCGTTCGGTATATGAGCCTTATAGAGGTGTCCATCAAAATATTCCGCATTCTGGTCACAACGATTCAATAAGTACATTGGTTTTCACTTCCGAGTTGGTTGAAAATAAGTTGAAATCTTTGGATGAGAGTAAGGGAGCAGGCTTTGATGAGTATCCGTCGTTTTTTGTCAAACATTGCGCATCCGGGTTGTGCCTTCCCCTCAGTATAATCTTCAATAAATCAATCCAATCTGGGACATTTCCAGTAGTGTGGAAGACTGCCTTGCTGGTTCCTATTTACAAGAATTCAGGTGATGTCAGTAATTACCGTGGAATCAGTAAATTGTCGATTTGTGGTAAGGTTTTTGAGAGTATTGTTTATGATATCTTATTTTCCAGTGTGAGATCGTCAATTTTGGAGTGTCAGCATGGGTTTTATTCGAAGCATTCCATTGAAACCAACCTGGTAATTTATACCGAATATATTTTCAGTGCTTTAGATGATGGAGTTCAGGTGGACTCGGTTTATTCGGATTTCAGTAAGGCGTTCGATAAGGTTGACCATGATGTTTTGTTGGAGAAGTTGGCTGCAATTGGTGTTCGGGGAGATCTTTTGAGGTGGTTGTCTTCCTATGTTCGTGGCCGTAGTCAGCTTGTCAGTGCGAACGGTTACCTGTCTTCACCATTCGTGGTTATCTCGGGAGTTCCCAAGGGTTCACATCTTGGTCCCCTGCTGTATTTGATTTTCATCAATGACATTGGTGACTGTGTCCAGCACTGTCTAGTTCTCCTATATGCCGATGACTTGAAAATCTTCAGGAGGATAAATTCTGTTGAAGATTGTCTTAAGATTCAGGAAGATCTCGAGAGGTTCTCGGTTTACTGCTCTAAGAATTATTTAAAAATTAACTACAAAGAGTGTGCTTCTATTTCTTTCACCAGGAAATCTAGAAGGATCTATTATCAATATCAATTGGATCAGAATATCGTGGATAGAGTGGAGCAAATTAAAGATCTTGGTGTAGTCTTCGACTCTAAACTTCATTTCCATGCCCACTTCGATTTTGTCATGTCAGCTTCAAATAAGATGTTGGGTTTCCTGTGTAGATTGTGCAGAGATTTCCAAGTTGAGGCAGCAATAAGATCTTTGTGTAATTCGTTCGTCTTGAGTAAGGTTAGTTATGGCAGTGTTGTATGATCCCCTTACTATAGTGTGCATAAGTTGCGGTTTGAGAGACTTCAGAATAAGTTTACCCGGTTCCTTCACTTTAGGATGACTGGAGAATATGTTACATTGGGAATAGGTGCGATCAGCAATGGTTATGGTATACAACTTTTGGAGCAGCGGAGGATAGTTTCCGATCTGGTTTTTCTGTACAAGGTGTTGAGGAACTATTACGATTCCCCAGAGATGACATCATTTGTGCACTATCATGTGCCATCAAGACAAACCAGAAATAGGCAACTGCTTCAAGGTGGGGCTTTCAGAACTAACATTGGTAGAAATTCTCGTATGACCAGAATGTGTGAGTTCTTTAATAAGTATGTCGGAAATTTGGATATTTTTGTTTTATCCTTGCCTTCTTTCAAGAATAATTGTAGAAGGATTTTTTGTCCTTGACCCTGGTTTTTCTCTTTCGTGGTTTATTTTTGCCTTCTTGTAGGTGCAACTGAGAGTGCATTTTTCATCTGTGTTTTGTTATCCTCCTTTTTTTATTATAGCGAAAATATATGTACATATAAATTTTTCTCGTAAAAATGTGAAATTTTTCCGAGTAACGGCTCACTTTTGTAAACACTTTCAATATTTTAGTTAGTCTTAAGTGGATGCTTTTTTGGGTGTAACCTGTTTGTATCCCATTTTCATAAATAAATAAATAAATAAAAATCATTTCAATTCTTGAACACTTTCAACCGAGTGAAGAGACAAGAGATGAGGAAATTATTGGGAAAACCTTAACTACCTTGAGAGTATTTATGGTCAAAAATAATAAGGTTGTTAATTAAGGTTGTTAACATAAATTGAATTTTTTCGGAGCAATAAAAGGTTTATGGCAAGTGGCAGTTTCGAAGATAACACTGATAATCATTTTTCTGGATGTGATAGTAAAAGAGTGTATAATAAATTAAGGAACAATTGAGAAATAATAACGATATATTAATGCAATAGTCGAAGATAGGCATAAAGAGAATTGCAGCGCAACAGGAAAAAAAATGGCATTTTCATTGTTTATCAACAAGTTATTCATTCTTTTGAATAACCATCAGCATGTATGATGAGTAAGAATTCGCCTTAGTTATTACATATAGATTTGACATAAAATAAAATATAAGCACTTTCTGAAATATTTTCGAATCCCAAAAACTTCCCGTTATACAGAGAGTGAAAATAAATTCGACGAAAAAATTTTTTTTTCAAGTTTTCTATTCCTGGTGTGATCGAGTATTCAATGGTGAATACATTTTGTTAAAACCATCGTATTGAATCGAATAGTTTTCGAAATATCCGAAAGAAACTGGAAAAAAAGTCAAATATACATATAGATAATGGAAAATATTTGACTTTAGAATATTTTATTGAATATAAGTTACATTTCCTTCATATCAAAAATACAATTATTAAATGTGCATTGTGTGAATGAGATGTTCCTTCAACTATTCGGTACAATTTTCTTGTGTTGAAATAATATTCTCTGACATGGATACAACTGTTGTTGATGTACCTGGTCACAAATCGGGTGTTATTTCAGAGCTGCCACACATTCAGAACACTTTATTAGCAATTTCTGTTCTGTGTGCCACCGATTCATCAACATACCCTTCAGCTACCGTTGATGACTTTCAACCGCCATGTTTCCTTAGTGTCATCAAGTCTCCCCCAGATTCAACTAAAAGTGTAGTAGACCATCTTCGAAAAGAATGACCTGTATATGAGTTAGGATTTTCAAGTTGAAGAAAATTAGCTACTATTTCAGGTACCTTATAAACCTGATTTTTACCCACAACCTGATTGATACATTTTCCATTGCGATATGCATAGAACAGGCGGCGATCTTTTTCTGCTACTGGACGAAAGGCTATGTACATTCTGTAATATTTAATATATTCTTCAGTAGCTACAAATCTTCTGTTTTCATCATTCTTTGTTGTTTCTTTTTTAAATGTAATTAGTTTGAAATATTTTGAAATATCTATATTATTTTATTGGATCGTTACATATTTTGAATATTGAATAATTCGATCACACTGTTGATGGCTTTTGTTGTTGTGCCAGTTCCGAAAAATAAGCCAATAACACTGTCTTCCATTTCATAAATCTTGAATACGCGGTTTCGTAAATTTTCTGCGATTTAGCTGGCAATAATTTTCGTGACGCTACTTGCGTTGCTTCTGTCAGCTCCGGTGGAGTCAGAGAAAACTCAGAATCAAGCATTTTTTACTTTGCTCGTACAGTATTAGAAATAACTACTAAACAATTACTGAGTTCGCAATATTTGAAATAAATCACAAGATTAAATTGACAGATATTTGATTACACTAAAGTTTTCCTTAGCAACGCCGGTCTACTAGCTTACTAGTTTAAAAATTCTAATTTTATATCGATAACATTCTGACTTCAATATATTTTAATAACATGTTCTTTCACTATTTAATCATCGTTTTTCCTGTCACAGAAAAAAATAGTTTGTTATAGACGGGAAAAAAATTAGATTTCAGCTCTTGGTTTTTGTTCCCCTCCGCTTCGCGTCGGAAAACAACATAACCTCGAGCTAAAATCTAATACTTTTTTCCTTTGTATAATAACTATTTTTCAATTTGCCAAATGTTGAATGCGCTAGGTTATTCGATGTCATATAACACAAAATTGCATTCCTCGAATGTATTACATACATACCCATCAGCTATGAGAATTGATGCTTCCAGATTTCTCCACCATCTTCATGAGGACTACGGAACCTCAAAGAGAATAAAATGCCTACAATTTGCAAAATGATGAATGCGCTAAATAGTCGATTTTTTAAAATTGTACTGCTTTCTTTCAGAATAAGTTATTTTGAACTTAATATTGATATTCGTCATATTTTTAGTAGAGAAGTCGGTAATGAATAGTATTTGAATGCATCATGTAAATAATAATTGTTTCTAGCCATAATATTATTTCTGCATTATTCGAAATGGCGAATGCGCTAGTCCAGGAGATGCACCCAAGTCTTCCAGCGACATCAGGGTTTAAAAGATAGATAAGAAATGTTTATTATCGTTAGTCCACATTATTTCTCATTCATAGTTATTGCTAAAATAACTAGGTTCTTCTGTTGAGGTTTTTCAATTAGGCCTTTAAAAATTCAAATATTCTAAATCCATGGGCTGACTGTGCCAAATCTCTGTTGCAAATCACACTCCATTTCACCTGTTTTTCACATGTTTCATATGTCTTTAACACTACCTTAAATATTTCTTATCACTCAAAAATATTTCACACATTTATGTACATTTTCAATTTTTTACAACTAGAATTCTCAGGCCTGAGAAGTTTCTGATATCTCTACGTGCCATTTGGACTCATCATGGGATTCTGCAACCTGGGTGTTTGAATTGAAAAATAAACTTCAACATACCGTATTTCTCAGAAGAAGCACTTTCGAACATATAGTTTTTGCAGGATTCTCATTAGTTGCATCAATTTTCTTGAATTGACATGAATTGCATGATGGGTTGATTCATTTCCACAAATTCCTTCGTTCTCAACATCATTCATTTATTTATTTACCAAAGAGAATACTAACGGGTGTTTCAACCCAACAAGAGTACTCACAAGTCAAAAAGAAGTATTCATACAATGCATAGCACATCAAACAAGAAACATTTCAATTTATACCCATACAATAAAAAGAGAACAAAGTTCAACAACAAAATTAATTCAAATTCATACGATAAATATATTCTAATAAATGTTCTGCTTTAAAACTAAATACACACACATATATACATGTGAAAGAATGCAACTAAGAAATAGCACTAAGAAATAGAACCAAGAAACAGAACTAAGAAATAGACCGCGCAGTTAAACCATGCCTCAAACAGCGCTTGAAACGAACAAAAGACACATTGAAAACATCGACGTCGAAGGACTCGGTGTTGAAACCGGTCAACAATCTGCATAGAGGCGAATTCTGCGTGACATTTAATCTGCAAAAAGGCACGGCAAACATTTCCCTTGATCTGAGCCTTCTCTCAGGGACCCTCAACCCAATTGAGCCAAAAATAGATGGAACCGAGAAAATATTATTCAAAATTTTATATAGCAGACACATGTCGTATATTTTCCTACAATTCTCAAAACTAATCAAATTGTATTTCAATTGGGCCTCTGAATAATCATGATTTGAAATTTGAAAATTGTTTCGGAAAACCAAAAATCTTAGTAATTTATGTTGCACACTCTCCAACCGCTTCACGTGACACTTATATTGAGGGTTCCAAATCGGTGATGCAAAATTTAATTTTGGAAATACAAATGAGTAGTATATCGCCAGTATGGTCTTATTTCTTTTGAATAATTTACAATGTCGAAGAGCAAATCCGAGCATCTTATTTGACGACGAAAGGATACTGTCTATATGCTCGTTGAAATTCAGTTTTGAGTCTAGAATAAACCCCAAATCGCGCACAGAGGAAACCCGTCGAAGGTGAAACTGTTTAATTGAATAATGAAAACTGATTGTCTTTATGTTCCGAGTGAAGGTGATTTGCAGGCATTTATCCAAATTAACGAAGAGAAAATTATTCTTGCAATATTCGGAAAAGCTATTTACATCCTCCAGCAACAGAATACAGTCCTGGATTGTCCTTATCCGCAAATATATCTTGAGATCATCAGCGTAAATGAGAAACTCAGCATGGTGGAAACAGGAGGAAATGTCATTCAAATAAACAATGAAGAGCAGCGGACCCAAGTGGGAACAATCATGAGATTCAAATCCTGGACGATTTACTCGTAATGTGCTTTAAGCTTTATTAAGTTCAATTTTTTTACTGTATCACATTTTCAGAAAATTTGAATGACGACAATGGGACAGCAGTATTTCTAACATCTGGGTTGATCTGATATGCGGACACATGGATATTCAACCGATATCGTTCTACATTCATCGCAAACGCTAAAATAACCGGCGTCGTTTCATCAAATTTTCGATTAAGCCCGCGTATGCAGACGTAGGTAACGTTGGCCAATATAAATAGGTATCATTTCCTATATTCAACAGGGAGTTTGAATTGAAATTCATTCGAAGCGAGCAGTTTGCGCCCGGTCTTCTGATTAATTGCATAGTGGAGGACCATGAAGGTCCCACGCCCGATCTCAGTTTATCGGGTACCAGCAGTGAACCTCACTAATTAATAATAATTACTCACACTGATTTATGAGACGTTATCATGACCTATTCATTCCGTTTGCTGGAGATATCGGATATGCAGTAGGTTTTAATTAACTTTGGCATCATTTGTTGGATGTCCGTTGTCTTCTGAAAGAGGAGTTGAATTTGATTCTGATTACACTATGTGTTATGATTTCACATCATCTATCTTTGATTTTCTTTTGAAAACGGTATATAAAATGAACACCTCTTTCGAACGTCACAGTTGAAAGCGGCTATCCACCGCTGAAGAGGTCTTCAAACATAAGAGTTATTCAATCAACTAGTTAATTAATGATAGTGATTAATGGTCAAGATATTTAAACACGTGAGCGGAACGAGCGTGTTAATGTTCGAAACCTTAAATCGCTAGATTAATTAACGAGTTGATCACAAGATTTTTCCGACGACCTCATTATGAATTAGAAATAAATTATTCATTCAAATAAAAAAAAAAACAAAAACCTTTCGTGCGGAGAAGTAATTGGCCTCAAGGATATATATCTCTTGATTGGATTCAAAAGTGTACGCTCCTCATTATCCATCACAGTGAATATCCTTTTCGAGTGCATTTTGGATGAACTCATTGTTATTAGCAATTTCGAGCCTATATGTGGGGAAGATTGCAGGTCGAGATGTTTCTGAACAGGACATGAAGAACTTTTTAGCAGAGGTTCCCAATAGCGAGCTATTTGTCGTCAAGAAGCTGAAAACCCTAGGCCAGAATTCTTCATTTAGCATTGAAGTGCCATCTGAGGAGGCTTATAGGAGCGTATTTGATGATACTTTCTGGCCTGAAGGTATAGCTTTAAGAGATTTCAAATTCGATACTCAGTTTTTCCGGAAACCCAGGGACAGGCAGATACCTTCTTAAGATCCGCAGGCCCTCAACCCTCTGCGGAAGATCTCTTCTGTTTGCTGCTTCACAATGTACAATCCATTGGCACAGCCTTCAACGGTTTACAGTTGATGGCTGTCGAGGAGAGAGCTGATGTGGTGGCGATAACAGAGCACTGGAAAAGTATAGAAGAACTACAAAAATATCACTTGATCGGATATAGGTTGGTTTCAAGCTTTTGTCGCTCAAGAGGCCATCATGGTGGATGCGCGATTTATTGTGGAATGCAGTATAAGTGTACTGAAAGACCTGAATATAGTTCACTAAGTATATCGAATGTTATTGAATGTTGTGCTGTACAAATAATGCTCAAATATTGTAAATTACTCATTATCTGTATTTATAGGCCAAACACCCAGCCGTTTGCCGATGTTGAAGTTTTTCTGGATAGACTCAGGAATATTCTTGAACGATGCTCCACGGAGAAAGCAAAGTGCGTTCTGGTGGGTGACTTCAATTTAGATATCTTGTCTACTTCGCGAGATGTTGGTGAATTCTTGTCTTTGCTGGAGAATTTTGACCTAAAGGTTACCAATTATGCACCTACTCGTCCAGTATCTGGCTCTTGCTTGGACAATGTGTGCACCTCAATTCCGGGAGAAACTAAGGTTATTGAATACCATGTGAGTGACCATTCGGGAATGAAGTTTGTCTCTAACCTAGATCTCAGTTTCAATAAATCATCAAAGAGGAGAGAAGACAAAAGGAGAATTTTCAATGAAAAAACAATTGGGAATTTTCTTCGGGAACTTTCTAATGTAGCATGGGATGATATATATACAAGTCAGCTCGATCCTAATCAACTGTGGAATATGTTTCATGGGCGTTACTTGAGATATTTCGAGCGTTGTTTTCCAAAACTTTCTTGTACGTCTTCTGCATCTCAGAGGACGTTCAAACAGACTGGGGAAATTAGAGATCTTAAGGATATTCTAGACAAACTTCAAACAGTTATATTTGCTAATCCCGAACATAAGGACACCTATAGAGCATTAAAGAATGAATATGATCTCCTTCTATCTAATAAAAAAAAAGAATATTTCAACAACATTATTAAGTATTCTGATAATAAATCCAAAGCCTCCTGGAACATCATTAGATCTCTCACTGGAAACAATAGTTCAGGGAAGGTGCCCCTATCTCATAAAGATCCATGCTCTCTTTCCAAAGAGTTCAACCACTTTTTTGCGAATATTCCATCGAAGATTACTCAGAATTTGACCACATCTGAGGTTGAGGACTCGGAACAGAGACTTAAAAATTCTTTCTACTTGTTCGATGTTTCTGAGGATGAGGTTTTGTCCGTGGTGAAATCCCTGAAGAATAAGATGTCTTGTGGTCACGATGAAATACCGATAAAAGTCCTGAAATCATCAATTGAATGCATACTTGAACCGCTCACGTTTATTATAAATCGTAGCTTAAAGGAGGGTGTTTTTCCAGACAATTTAAAAATAGCCTTGATAAAACCGTTATTCAAAAAATTTAGAAAGCACTGACGTGAGGTCAGATTGCTTTGGCGCTCTTGTTGACCTACTTGCGAGTGAATATTCAAACCTTAACAAATCTATAAGCTCTCTGATCGGGTGAACAATAGTCTTTTTCCGTACTATGGGACAATGTGATGTAAATATGAAAGCCTAATGAATAAACAAACCTTTATCTCAATTTGAAAATAACTACTCATAATTTTCACCAAATTTTGTTCTATGCTTCTTCTAAAAACTTACGTCATCAAATTCTTTCTCTATGATAAAAAATTTTTGATTAATATTACGTCTGTGCTTTTCTGAATTTTGACAACGTCATCGACATCGAATTCTACCTCTATGAATTCTATGAAAATTTTGATTGATATTACGCCAACTGACACTGATATCTAGGTCCGCAAGTTGTCAAACGAATATCGATCTGTGATGGCAAATCTTTCAATGACAAAGCTCGGACTTCATGACATTTCTATTTTTCTCTTGAGTAAATGAAAAAAATGATCATATCTTCAGAAGGGGAAAAGCTACGACAATGAAATTTGGGGATGAGTAAGATATCGGTAACCTTAATATATATACGGATTTTTATTTAAATCTAAATGAAGTCTTAGGAGATATTAAGTATTGAAAATTTTTTTTTGGGAATTTTTTTAAAATTTTCTAGCGTGACGATTTTTGCGAAATTCTGCAAGCCATTTCGTATGAGATATTGAGTAACGAAAAAATTTTTTTTGGGAATTTTTTAAAAATTTTCTAGCGTGATGATTTCTGAGAAATTCTGCGAGCCGTTTTGTTTTAGCCTCCCTCAATAACATTTCAAGTATCAACTTGATCGGATGGATATTCTAGTAGTTATTGAGGAAACAAAATTTCAGATGCTCATAACTACTGAACCATCCGACGGATTTGGCCCAATAACGAACTTGACCGAGATATTTGGACAATTAACCTATTCTGAAAATTTGAAAACTCTAGCTGATTCCTTTTGGATGCTAGAGAGGATACAGCCGGCCCGGCCGGACGGCCGGCCGGACAGACTCAACTTTCGCCACGAATTCTTCATCAGGAGTCGAACCCAATCGATTGAGACCATTTTCGGCTCGATATTCCAAAATTACAGACATTCGGGCAAAATGATAGGCACTCTGTTCGGGTGAACAAGAGCGCCAAAAAGGCGATATCAATGACTTTAATTACTATAGACCCATCAGCATCCTACCTTCATTTTCCAAGATTTTTGAGAAGATTCTTTGCAAGAGATTATTATTATTATTATTATTATTATTATTATTATTATTTATTTGGTAAGAGTTAAGAAATCTATAAACTCACAGAATAACAAAATAAAAGCTATAGCACATGGCTAAAAAGAAAACATAATTTGCTCACAATAAAATAAGTTAACAAATTCAATAAAAGAAACAAAAAGCAAATTAACAATTGTGACGTTCACCCCTGAATCCACCTGTCATATTGGTTCTTGAATGCATTGACGTTGGAGGCCTCCACAATGGTAGACGGTAAACGATTCCAGGACGAAAACACTCTATTGGATAGAAAGTACTCCCTCTGCGTTGTTCGGAAATTTTCCCTCCTCAGCTTGAACCTATGGCCACGCAATCGCTCGCTATTATTTAAGGTGAACACTCTTCCCAAGTCTGAGCTGAAAAGTCCATTCAGAGCTCTGTAAGTTATTATAAGGTCCCCTCAGAATCCTTCTCTCAGAGAATAGGGAAGATTCATAATGGAGAGCCGTTCAGGATAATTGGGTCGGAGCACACCATAAGGTATCCTGGTCGCGCGACGCTGGATGCTCTCGAGTAATTGTGCATCACGAACCAGAGACGGAGACCAGACTGGTCCAGCATATTCCCGTATAGGGCGCACATATGTGGTGTATAGGATTCTGCAGGTGGTCGGATCGCAACGGGAAAATGATCTACTCAGTAGATAAAGAATCCTCTTCGCCTTGTTGACAGCATGTAGGATGTGATTAGACAAAGAGAGGTCGTCGGAAACCACTACTCCAAGGTCGCAGTGGGAGCTCTCCGTGGAAATCACGTACCAAGCCACCAAGAGTGTACTCGACTGCTGGATTATTTCTTCCCATGTGAACAACAGCGCACTTCTGGAGGTTCAGAGGTAGACACCAGTTTGTAGACCAGTCATAAAGGGCATCAAGGTCCTGCTGATTAACACCAGGATCGGTGAGGGGACTGCCAAATATTTTCGAATCATCGGCAAAAAGTGAACAATGAGATCGAATAGTTCTCGGTATATCCGAAGTGTATAAAAGAAAAAGAATTGGACCCAGCACCGAACCCTGGGGGACCCCACCAAGAACCGGTCTGCTGGTCGATAGAGAATCACCTACACGCACGCGAAAGCTACGATCCGAGAGAAATGAACTGATCCACCGAAGAAGGGAACCCCGAATACCCAAATTCTCGAGCTTGAGAAGTAGGCGCCTATGTGGAACACGATTGAAAGCACGAGAAAAATCGAGGTAGACCACGTCAACAGGAATACGCCTGTCCAGCATACGCAACCACTCATCCACACACAACAAAAGGTTGGTCAACACAGAACGGCCAGGCAAGAAACCATGCTGTTCCCTTGGGATTAAGTTGTTCTGAAGAGCAAATTGAGTGACTTTTTCCAAGATTATTCTCTCGCATATTTTTGCTGCAGTCGGTACCAGGCTGATAGGACGGTAATTTCTGGCGTCCAACTTGTCCCCCGATTTAAATATGGGAGTTATAAGCGCCATTTTCCCACAGTTGGGTAGTGTATGGGAAGAGAAGGATTTCTCATATAAGATAAATAAGGGTTTAGCCAGGGAAGATGCACAGCATCTGAGAACCCTCGCAGAAATCCCATCGGCCCCCGGAGATGAAGAAACGTCCAACCGTTGGAGATGCTCCAAAACAAGAGCAGGAGTAAATTCAACGTCGCTCAAAGTTACACCTGGACAACCTGTCGGCAGATTCGGCAAATGAGGAAGCTCCAGAGAGAACGCAGCCTCAAAGACATCAGCAAGCTCCTCCGCAGACGCCGAAGTCGAAGATGTGGGATTGCCTTGTTTGTCTCTGACTAATGGGACGGAGACTTTCGTTTGCAGAGAAGACCTCAGATATTTGAACATGCGCTTGCGATCTTTGGAAGAGACCAGTTTGGACTCAAAATTACGTTTAGCCCCTCTAATTACATCTGACAAGTAATTGGAGTAGTCTCTGTGCTGTTGGTAAGTATGGTCGGATTTATTGCGCATATATCTCTGCCAAATAGACTTCTTATGTCTGATCATCTTGAGGATAGTATGGTCGATCCAAGGTTTGGCAGGAACACAAACAACGGACCTTGTCTCGGAGCAATCATCAATCAAAGCTTTGACTGTGTCTAGAAAGATATTCCACACTTCGTCAACGTCGGCCGCAGGCGAGAGAACCCTATCCCAATCCAAGTCCAGGGCCTCCAGGAGGAGGTTGAAATTTATTGACTTGATCTTTTTGGCATGTTTGGAACCTGGTGAACTCAGTGATAGGTGTATCTTGGATGAGAGGGTGACGTGGTCTGACTTACCGAACGGAGGCAAATAGTGAAGCTGCGATACAAGGTCCTGATTGTTGACAAGAATTAGATCAAGAAGCGATGGGGTTTGGTTAATTCGAAATCTGGTGGGTTGAGTAACCAACTGAAAGAAGTTGGTATCGCGAAACATATCGACGTATGGCCCAGAGGATGAACCACACCGATATACCCCAGACAATGGCCACCGTACGTCCGGTAAGTTGAAGTCTCAACACAAAAAGACATTAACGCTCGAATAGGAGAGCTCGGCAAGAGATTCACAAAAGTGAAAGTCGTGCACACATTCACGGGGTCTGTAAATGCAACCAATTGTCAACACAGTGGAATTCTTACTCGAAACTTTGATAAATATATTGTCAATACCTGGGTAATCAAAAGAGAATGAATCCAAATTGAAATCTCTGCTTATGTCCTCGCTGCAGTAGACACAAACCCCCGCATAACCAATGGTAGTTGTGCTGTCACTGCGAAAAATAGTATAACCAGGTATTGCGACGGTTACATCGTCAACACTAGGCTGTAGCCATGACTCCGAGATCAGTATAAATTTAGGATGGTAGTCTTTAACAAACGATTGGAGTTCGAGTAGTTTGGAGTGCAGGAGATTGTTGAATTTTTTTCGTAAGTTCGGTATAATTTCGGCAAATCAACATGGCTTTATGCAGGATATGAGTGTTGAAACAGCGATTTTTGAGCTTCTAAACGAAATAACTATTGCTATGGAAGAAGGAGAGATCCCATTAAATGTGTTTTTGGATCTTTCAAAAGCTTTTGACTGCGTTGACCATGGAAGGCTGCTGGATATTCTCGAAAAGTACGGAATAAGAGATACTCAGCTGGACCTCCTGAAGAGCTATTTGACATCACGGAAACAGAGAGTTGTCATAGAGGTGGATCGAGAAGTTTTTATGTCGGATGATATAGAAATAACTATGGGTGTTCCGCAGGGTAGTATTGCGGGCCCACTTCTATTTCTTGTATATATAAATTTTTTGACGATGTTGTGTTTGCGTTTACGCAGAAAGATATCATTGAGGTTATTTGCCGATGATGCAAATTGTTTAATTCGTTCTTCTTGTATTTCTTCTGCTATCAATGATTCAAATATTATGATGAATTTGATAGTGGAGTGGTTATGTAATCGAAATTTGGTTTTAAATGTTGAAAAAACTCAATGTATGTTTTTTTATAGTGAAAGGTCTAAATTAGAATATCCTGCTTCGATAAATGTTCAAGATAAATTGATAAAAGTTGATAATAATGTGAAGTTCTTGGGTCTAGTTCTTGATAAATACCTGAAGTGGGGCTCCCACATTGAACAGTTGAGGAGCAGACTTAATTCTGCCTGTTACACGTTATTCATGTTGAGGAGTCAGGTAGATTTGGACCTATTGAAGTTAGTGTATTATGCGAATTTTCATTCTGTTCTGTCATATGGCATCATTTTTTGGGGTAGTTCGTCTCATACAGACTCTATTTTTGCAACTCAGAAAAGAGCATTGCGTACCATGCTATGTTTAGGGTATAGAGAGACCTGCAGGGGAGTTTTTAAAAAGTTTAATATTTTGACAGTGTATGGTCTGTACATTTACAAATTGCTTATATTCCTCAATAAGAACGGCCATTACTTCGCAAAATTTAAAAATTCGAATAACACCATAAGAATTTATCCATATATTTTACCATTACATAGTACTGTTTCGAGGAGTAAGTCTGTTGAGTGTGTGGCGATGAGTTTGTTCAATGCTTTGCCGAAAGTTCTGCAAGATATCAAATGTCATATTAACTTTAAGAAGGAATTGTATAGTCTTATTTTGAATTGTGAACCTTATAGTTTATATGAATTTAGGGAGTTTTGTAAACGGTGGAATACATAGTGTTTCAGCATTTTTTTTGACTTGTTTCATTTTTTATATCGGTATGGTGTAATTATTTGAAGCTAATAAACTATTATTATTATTATTATTATTATATCCTGCACATCATTTATCAGTAATTTAACGTTCAATGTTGCTATGCCAGCAAAACTGTTTCAGAATAATTGAAAACGTTCTTCTCCTCGCACCATGACATGAATTCTGCGTTGGTTTTGTCATACAAATGTCGGCTTTTTTCAGGTAATAGTGTCAAAGTTGCTGCTTTAGCCATTTCTGCAACGTCCGGGGGAGTTGAGGGGATATTGTCTTCGTTACTCATTGTAGTTAAAGTAACTGGCGATATTAGATTGAGATTAGGATTGAAAGCAACTATATTACTCGTAATTCGACAAATCGAATATGTTTGGATTTGTTTCAATATTTCTTTTCTCTGTGGAATAACAATGGAACCAGAGATAAATATGCGACTATTCTGTGATTGAAGAGTGAGAGTCACAGGCCTCATATATAAAAATGAAATATCAGTCAAGTTTTTATGTTATTTCAACACCCTATATCTTTTGAATGGGGCCAAATATGGAAAAATGTTATAGAAAGAAAATGTTTCCTTTGACGTTAAGAATTTATGGTTGAAATTGACGTAGTGGTCAAAGAGTCACTCTGTATATTCATCCTTTTCTGATGAAATCGAGGATTCAGATTTAATTTCCGATATATATTTCCGTTACAGGTTTTATTGAAATATCTGGAAAATCCAGAGTCCAAATCACCAATATAACGAATAGGTAGGAAGTGAACCGTGAAAGCTGATACGACATCATATCCCCAAACTATTGAACAAATTTCATCTTAACAGACTTTAATGGCGACATGAAAACTTGCTGTGCATCGGGAGCAGCCATCCTTATATCCATAAGTTTATCGTAAACGGAGTGATAGCCATTGAGATTCCATTAGAAGCCCTAAAAGAATCCAAAACTTCCGAAGTTTTCTTGAAAATCCTGCTCGAAGGTTGTAAAATTCAGTTAGCGAGTTGTCTACAACAGGAAGAAGTGCAAATATATAGCATTTTAGATGTTTACCAACTTTGATCTTGATATACTCTCTCTTACTTGGCACTTTAGAACTGCTCCGGAGTTTCATAATAGATTATCAAGTTTCGCTATTAGACAAACCGGGACTTATGAGTACATGTCAGTTGGTGACATTTGAAATTCATGATATCGCATCGCTTGCTTCGATTCGATTCAAGTTGTTCCAGATGGAAAGTTCGGAGTATTCAGTTGGCAATTATGGGAGACCCGAAACGTTAAATTTGGCTCTCTTGTTTGTCAATCAGAACCGATTATAGAACTTGATATCGCTGTTGGATCGTTGGTATCGATTCAACAAATTTTCACTTATAATACCACAAGAGCTTATCGGGAAATACCAGATAATTTTGAAGCTCGTGTGGTATTCGGGGGATTATTTTTCTGTCCCAAATGTCGGCCAATAGAATTGCACCATGAGACGAAATGTACAGTTAACAAATAAGAATTTCATAATGAATAAAACAACATTTAATTGAGAATCAGGGTAGTGCAATTGAAAATACAATTGTTGTAAACTTTGGTGCATGTTTTCTTCAAGTTAGAGTTATCGGTAATTGTCCCAGAAGAGGTAGATGGCATGAGGTTTATGCTGTTGATGGCATTTTCTGCAGTAGGCTCACTCCTTCGCAGTTTCTTGACAATTAATTCGTGGTGTTCCTGGTAGAGTTGGAGATAGGTACGGCTTGATGGAGTTACTGTTGGCATGTCCAGTTATTTTGATTAACTGCTGCTCTCCCGGGCCCGATTTCGCTAGATTGGAGACGGCTGTTGCACGACTGGAGTGATTGGTGATTTTTTTGTTACCAAGGTCAAGCCCAGCTTTTTGTGCTGACTCCTTAACCCACTTTGAAATCGTGTTTTGGCCTACTGGGGAATCCTTGTACCACCTAGCGCCTGGAACTTTATTCCAGAATGGATTTTGGGTCAGGAATAGTCTGTCGCTCTTGATATTGACATCTCTCTTCTCTCTCAATTTCTGGAACAGTCTCACTGGGCACTTGTCAGGGATTTCCCGATTCTCCACCAGCCACTTGCTGTCTGATAATTTTTTATCACCACCTTGTGTGGTCTTGCTGAAAATTGGATTGTATTCAATTCTCCCAGTTGTTTCCCCGTCATTTCGCTGTTCTGCCTTGAAGTGATGTATTGACGCCATGCTGCCCTCACCACCTCTCTAAGCCAATTCCTTTGATATTATCATGAATAATTTTTTCTGGAGGCCATCAGGAGTTTCCTCGTCCCAAACAGTGGTCATTGCATCCCAATCTTTTTCCTCCAACGCTGCTGCACTTGCCCTCCGTTTTTCCGGAATAGATTGTAAAGCCTTACGCTTGGCATCACGAGCTCCTCGAGCGGTCTTGAATGCAGCATCCGAAAATGGGTTGATTTTGATGTCGAAATCGTTCAAATACCTTTCTTGAAGTAATTTGGCAGTCTGATTCCACATTGTTTTTATTGTACCTTCCTTATAGTCTTCTCCATCCATTTTCTTCATATTGTATGCGTAATCTTTCATAATGTTTGCCAATTGCGCTTCACTCGTTTCAGCACTCAATGTGTATTCCCTCTCAGAACAAAAAGTAGTAAATTGGTTCCAAACTGTTTTTTTTTGCCTTCTCCGTATTAATGGGAACATTTCCTTTGACTTTTTTATCGATGGTGGACAGAGAACAAACTCCAAATCGACTCATTTTCATGCAAAATCTCCAATTTTCACAATTGAATTCAACCTGTCAGTTTGACGTGTGCTTAATTTGACTGGATCATGTTTTGTTTATATATAGCAACTACCAGAGAAAATTTTCAAAAAATTATCAGTATAATACCATGTAGGTTGTACCACGTGACGTCGAATGGTGTAATTCTATTGGTCGATATTTGGGTCGGAAAAATAATCATCTTAATACCTTACTTCATACTTCGCTGCATCGAGGTGCACGGTACAATTCGAAATCAAATACTTCAGAGAATTCACAGATAAATTTGTGAAAAACTATCTGATTTTTTCGTCCATCAGAGATTCGTTTCGAAAATCTGTTCAGAATTTATTGTCTAGGCAGATACTTTGTCGATTGAACCGCCTTCCACCTAATTAAAAATTAGTTTAATTTATTTTTTAGGAATTTTATTGAGTTTTCTTATTTTACAGAACTGAAGACTTGTCCTTCTTGCGACAAGTCGAATCCTGGGGATTTCTCCCGGCAGGAGAAATAATGATTAAATTGAATAATTTTTCCGTCGACCTCCCAATCAGAACTCTGTCGAACGTTCACAAAATCATGTATTAATGACCCATTTTAATGCATAAAGGTCATGGGCAACCGAACAGAGTATTCAAAAGTAATACGGGTAACGTCACAACTCGACTGATACTTCATTTTTATGTATGAGGCCTGTAACTCTCAATCTTCAATCACAGAGTAGTCGGGTATTCATCTCTGGTTCCATTGTTATTCCACAGAGAAAAGATATAATGAAACAAATACAAACATAATCGATTTGTCAAATTACGAGTAATATAGCTGCTTTCAATCTTAATCTGAATCTAATATCGCCAGTTACTTTAACAACAATGAGCAACGAAATCAATATCCCCTTAACTCCCGCGGATGTTGCAGAAATGGCTAAAGCAGCATCTTCGATCCTGCTACTTGAAAAAAGCCGACATTTGTATGACAAAACCTACGCAGGATTCATGTCATGGTGGATAATGAGGAGAGTACACTTTTGAATCCAATCAATAGATATATATCCTTGAGATCAATTTACATTCAGCACGAGAAGTTTTTCGTCTTTTACAAGAACTTTAAATGCTCACTCTATACAGCCAGTAGGAATCGATACGTTTTCGAAATTACCATCGTTAATTGCAAGATTTCTCAAATTGGAACAACCCAATCTGTATACAGGTCACTGTTTTCGGCATTCTTCTGCATTTATCCTTTCGGACAGATCTTTGCAACCATCAAACGGCTTGAAAGATGGAGATAAACATCTGTAACAGAAGAGTACATCGAAAACTCGAGGAAAAAATTAATAATTATCTTTTCATGAACATCCCTCCGTATACAATATACAGGGTCTTTCACGAGGAAACTCACCCATATTTATACGGGAAACTACTGAACGTATTTTCATGAAATTCAGCACATAAGTATTTCACGATGCTGCTGAAATCTAAAATATTTTCAAGGCATGAGCACCTCCGGTTTTTTCGGAAATGACGTCAACTTACGTTTTTCAAATTAGAACACCATTTATTTATTGCAGAAGTAGATTCCTTAGAAAATTTCAAGTTATTTTGATGTAACATTTTTCAGTTTTGGTTGGAAAATTCTCTCTGAGCGGGAAAATTCGAAAAAAAATCGAAAATAGAACTCCGCTGAAACAAGAATAACTTCGAGGTTTTTGGATGGAAAATTTTCATTTTTGGGATATTTCAAAATGTAAGATTGATGTATCCACTTTGAAAATCGAAATCGCGATTCACGATACAAGGGATGAAAAAATCGCTTTCAAAGTTAGGGATGACAAAATCGGGAAAAATCAATTTTTTTCAAATTAGAACCCCCTTTTTTTTGGCAGATATTGAATCTACGATAAAATATAATGTGAGTGTATGCATCACACCTTTGCCCTTAAGTGGATGTTTTCTGAGTTATTCACAAAAAACTGTTTTTCGTCTTGAATTTTCAGCTAATTCTTTTCCTTTCACGCCAAAAAGATGAAATTTTCAGGATCTGTTACTTAAACCATGTTTAAGATTTTACTACCCTAATATGCAAGAGAAAAAAGTTACAGGTTGTTCCTAAATGGATGGCGAATTTGGATTCGAATTTGTATAGGAAACCTCTTTATTTCAACTATTCGGCCATCGGTTTTCTCTCCAGTGATAAATAAATAATTCCTTATGAACCATATGCAAAAACTTACCATGTTTTGCATTCTTTTTTTTTATGCCAGTTATCATTAATTACATCTGCTAAATTCCTCTTTATTCAGTAGCATTTTGTATTTACTATTAATTTGGTGATAATTCGTATTAAGTTATAAAATCGATCACTATGCCTAATTTTACCAATGAAGATTATTTAAATCTCATTCTACTTCATGGAGAATGTAATAAAGTTGTAGATAGAACGATTCGACTCTTCATTGAGAGGTTTCCTGACCGACCCAGACCAACGAGAGATACCATTAACAGAACCATGACAAACTTGAGAAATGTCGGATCTTTCGTTAAGAAAACTATACACAGAGAAAAAAGTGTAGTAGAAGATGAGAACAACGAAATTACAGTTCTTGCATAATTTCACGTGAATCCTCAAAATTCTCTCAAAGATGCCGAGATTGCTCTGGGATTATCTCAATTAAGAATATTAAAAAAACATAAAATGCACCCACATAAGTTCAATAGGGTACAGCATTTGAAGGAAACTGATTTCGTCAGGAGAACAGAGTTTTGCAAAGCTATGATGATTCGATTTCAAGAGAATGAAAACTTTTTGGACTGTATAATTTGGACAGATGAATCTAAATTCACAAAGAATGGTTCTTTCAATAGGCATAACAGTCATTATTGGGATGAAGAGAACAACCACCACTTCAGACAATGGAACTTTCAAGAGACCTGGAGTTTCTCGATTCTCGATGTTCACATCTATGATGGGACTTTAACTGGTAAGATAGCACACTACACATGTTTGCATTATTTAAAGAATGTTCTCCCTTAGGAGATAGATATTCTGACATATTGACTCAAATAATTGAGCCGCTAGTACAGAACCATAATGACTCATGGTATCAACAAGATGGCGCGCCTCCACACAATTCACTCAATGTGTCAAATATCCTATACAAGCTATTTGAATATCGATGGTTGGCGAACAATGGTCCACATCTTTGGCCACCACGTTCTCCCGTTCTCCTTAAGACTATTATGTTTGGGGTAGGATAAAAATTATTGTCTACTCAACTCCCCTGACTGATAAAGAGGACTGCATAGAACAAGTCAGAAATGCGTTCAGGTTTGTTTAGATTTTTAGATTCATTGTTTTGAAACTCAATTTGGCTTTTAAACACTTTTGCAGATCTCTTCCTCCCGATGAAATAAGAAGAGCAACGCACGAAGCATTCCTGAGACGTATAAATAAATGTCTAGAAATTAACGGTCAAACCTTTGAGCATCTTTTCTAGTTATAATTGCAAGAGTTTGCCATGGTTCTCCTAATAGTAACTTGAATTCGGTTTCAAGAAGGGGTGAAAAATCTGCAGCATGGTTCAAATAACAGTTCCTGAAAATTTCATCTTTTTGGCGTGAAGGGAAAAGAAATAGCTGAAAATTCAAGACCAAAAACAGTTTTTTGTGAATAACTCAGAAAATATACACTTTAGGGCAAGGAGGTGATGCATACACTCACATTATTTTTCAACGTAGATTCAATATCTGCCATAAAAAATGGGGTTCTAATTTGAAAAGATTGATTTTTCACGATTTTGTCATCCCTAACTTTGAAAGCGATTTCTTCACCCCCTGTATCATGAATCGCGATTTCGATTTTTAAAGTGGATACATCAATCTTACATCTTGAAAAATCTCAAAAATAAAAATTTTCCATCCAAAAACCTCAAAGTTATTCTTGTTTCAGCGGAGCTCTATTTAAGATTGTGTTTTCGCATTTTCCTGCTCAGAGAGAATTTTCCAACCAAAACTGAAAAATGTTACATCAAAATAACTTGAAATTTTCTAAGGAATCTCTTTCTGCAATAAAAAAATGGTGTTGTAATCTGAAAAACGGAAGTTGACGTCATTTCTGGAAAAACCGGAGGTGCTCATGCCTTGAAAATATTTTAGATTTCATCAGCATCGTGAAATACTCATAAGTGCTGAATTTCATGAAAATACGTTCAGTAGTTTCCCGTATAAATATGAGTGAGTTTCCTCGTGAAAGACCCTGTGTACAATCCTTTCAACCCAATTCATATATGTATGTATAATTCAAAAATTAATAGCTCACACTTATTTCCCGGAAAAATTAATCCCAGATAATTCCCCATAACGTACATCAAATCCCAGTTTTTCAAGTCGGTAGATTACAGCAATAAACCCCGTACGAGCAGATTACACCCCAGGTACCCTCCCACACTGAATTGTTCAACCCCTGTTTGCCTGTACGCTAATAAAACGAACGTTGTATGTTGCTCCATTATAACGCGTATGCTAGTTGCGATGTTGCCATAACGTATACAGTTCATACCTATTATCTGATAACGATACTTGCATCTGGTTCTGACACGAGTTTCGCAGAGCTCGTATAAACAAGACCATCGGAGATTTACTAAAATCCCATATGATTTTGCTATAGATTCCATCTAAGTTTCATTGAAGCTGGTTTATGAGAATACATAATTGTTTCGCAGAAGGTTGTAGATATAAATGATAAGGGAGTCATTTATAATTACTTTCGAGAAAAGCGGTTCACATCTACCCCATTACCTCGAATGTTAATTACTGTTGTGTTCGCACCAGAGGATTGAATAACAGAAGGATTATCAGAGGATGGAGAACTTCCACTCCGTCCTTCGTAGAATTTCCTAAGGGGATACATATCTGATGCAAAACTTTTTCTGTTGTCAATTCCAATGGTTCGATGTGGAACATCTCTAGGAAATCTGTGGTTTTCTTATTAACTCCTTTGTCGCGCTTCATCCTAGTAGAATACTAGGCTATAAATATTCATTATGACAATTCTCATAATGAATGTCAGTCGATAATTTTTCCTTTGCTATTTTTTGAATGAAATAAGAATTAAATCACAACCTTCCACAACTATGGATGATGATTTCCCTTTGAATGGGTTCCATAGCAGACTTCAAACATCAGAAGATCTGAAGTGAATCGTCACTTGGACCGCAAGATCCGATTCGAAGAATCCTCCTTGCAGATTGGCGACAAATTTTGTATATTGGATTTGATTATAGAGGGTATTTCTAAGGATGATATGATTATATTTCTAAATTAGCAAAGGACTATAGTGCTGAGATTATTCTCCTTCAAGAGACACATGCGGATACTGAAAAAAATCTTCGTGAAAGAGGAACCATAAAAGGTTATGTATTCATTGATTATCTCCTTAGTAGAATTTACGGTTTAGCTTGTTATGTTAAAAAATCCTTAATTAAAAATATCGGGTTAATCCAAAGAGGCGAATTTGAGGGTGTTTTCTTCATCTCTTTTAAATTTTGTAATATTTTTATCGTTAATATTTATAAACCTCCAAATACTATTTGGCCAAGAAATTTGGAAATGAATCTTCCTCATCCTTCAATTTATTGCGGTGATTTTTATTCTCACCACGTAATGTGGGGTTATAATAATAATGATAGAAGTGGAAAAGCTTTAACTGACTGGATGGAAGATAATAATATCTATTTAATTTTTGATGGAAAAGATGTAACTTCTTTTCATTCTTCTCGATGGAATTGAGGCTACAATCCTGATCTCTGCCTAGTACCTATACCTGCAAACCGCTTTCTGTAAAGGGTAAAATTCTAGCAGTTTTTCCTCATAGCCAACATCGGCCTATTCTGTTGCCTTCAAGAAGTTTAATTCAATATTCAGAATGTTTAAGAAGACTTCGTTGGAATTTCAAGAAAGCGAATTGGATTGAATTTGCTAAGAAGGTAGACAGTGATATTAGATGGATTGAACCCACTCACGATAACTATCATAGATTCTTAGGTGTTGTGAAAGCCGCAGCAAAAAAGTTCGTTCCAAGTGGTTTCCGGAAAAATTGTATTCCTGCTTGGTCGAAAGAAACCGATAATATGTACAAGGATTATTAAAAATCACCATCCGTTGATAAATGTGGAAGGCTTATGAATTTTATCAATACAAGCCGAAATGAGAAATGGGATAGTGTTGTATCAAAAATGAATTTTACAAATTCCAGTAGGAGTTCATGGGATATATTGAGAAAATTAGGTGAAACTACTCCCCTTGCCTCATCGTCATCAAAAAATGATCCAAGTTTAATCGCTTGCCGCCTAGTTAATGTATCTGAATCGGTCAATATATCCCAATCTAAAATGAGGAATATGAAGAAAACCTTACACATATTCAGGAGATCAGCTCCTACTTTGGAACATGTGTCAAATCTATGAATCTCGAAAGGTAGCAGGTTTTGACGGAATTCATCCAGATTTCATCAAACATTTAGGAAAAAAGGCCATGTCTTGGTTATTGTCTTTCTATAACAATATTCTGAATTCAGGAAACTTTCCTTCCGAATTTCGTGAGGCTAAAGTAATAGGTATTTTGAAACGAGAAAAAAATCCTTGTGATCCTTATAGTTATCGACCCATCAGTTTATTCAGTGTTCCTTTCAAGATATTAGAAAGGCTAATTCTTTTTAGAATTGAATCTTCTATAGAAAATGCTCTACAAAATTTCCAGGGAGGCTTTAGGAAAAATAGAAATTGTTCAGATCTGGTTCTCAGCCTAACAACTTTGATAGAATAAGGCTTCAATGAAAGGTTGAAAATAGGAGCTGCTTTTATTGATTTATCTTCGGCATATGACACTGTGTGGAAAGATGGATTAATTTTCAAACTCTATACACATCTGAAGTGTGGGAAAATGGTACGATTATTAGGTAATATGAAGATTTCGTGTTTTTATTGACAATAAGAGAGCAATTTCGAAACATTGTAGAACGGTCTTTCTCAAGGATCAGTTTTAGCTCCTTTACTTTTCAATTTATATCTAAGTGATTTACCCACGACATCATCTGAGAAATTTATTTATGCTGACGACATTGCTACTGCTCACCAACATTCGGATTTCCATACTCTGGAAAACATACTGTCATCTGATTTGAAAATTTCAAAGAATGATGGTATTGAGTGGCGAATATGTCCAAATCCCAACAAAAAAGAGGTATCTTGTTTCCTTCTGAATAATCATGAAAAATATAGGAAATTAGCTGTAACTTTCAATGATTCTCCTATCGAACATAATTTTTATCCAAAATACTTAGGAGTTAAATTAGATTCATCTCTCAATTACAAGGCTTATTTAAATGATCTGAGCCTTAAACTGAAAACTAGGAATAATCTTGTTAGAAATTAGTTTGATCATCTTGGGGTGCTGATGCTTCCACTCTTCGCACAGCATATCTAGCCCGAGTTTTTTCTGCAGCTGAGTATTGTTGCTCTGTTTGGTTTAATAGTGCACATACACAAAAAATTGATGCACAATTGAATACATCCATGAGAATAATTACTGGCACCATAAGATCTACACCGGTTCATTGGTTACCAGTTGTGTCTAACATTGTCCTTCTCCATATTCGCCGACAGACGGCAGCTCTGAATTCTTGGAACAAATATCATTCTTTTCCCAATTTATTCCCAATTATTTCATTTATTCCACAAAATAGAATTCCCAGATTGAAGTCATGTAAACCATTATTGCATAATACGTTCTTCAATATCAACATAAGTGATAAAGAATTATGGCTGAGTGGAACTCTTACGAAATGTTCAATAAGTATCTCGTTTCTAATCCTTCTGAAAAAGTTCCTGGTTTTGATCTTCCAAGAAAAATTTGGACAGTTCTTAATCGTTTGAGCACAGGTCATGGTCGTACCAATAACATGCTATTTAGATGGAATTCAGTTCCTAGCGCAAGTTCAGAATTTGGAGAAGCAGAAGTAACAATACCTCATCTCATCAATAGTTGTCCCATATATAAATTTCAAGATGGTTTTAGGGCTATTCATGATGTTTCCGACTCTTTCTTGGAATGGGTTATAAATTTCAAACCAATATGATACGTATTTTTGTTATTCAGTTCTTTTTTCTGCTTTTGTCTTTTTATTTCCAGATTCGATGTGAGCAACTTGAAGAAGTCTCTGTCTCCATCAATAGAAGACCACTCTTGAAGAAAGAAGTCCCTAAAATATATTTCAGCTTATTTGTGTATGTTCACACTAAGACGGGGAGCCAGGGTTTTTTTTTTACTGGGGTTTTTTCCCTAGGCTTTTATGCCATACGCTGAATTGTATGACACCCCGTCACTAACCCCTGATCTACATGCTTTATTGTTTGCTAACTAAATATTGTCAGCCAAAAGTTCAAAGGAATATATATACTGGGCTATCGTTTTCACCAAATGTTTATTTTTGTTTGTTGATTCTATCATGTTAATTGGGCCAACGCGCTCGTTTTTGTGACGTAATTTTTCGTTCATAATCATATAGAATACATCAGAAAATGTCTAAATGGATGACGTAAAGCCTTTTATGAGTGGCGTTGCAACGCTTTGCACGCCACTGCCATACTCGACATGCGCGAACACCTGTTCGTTACAGTAACTTTGAAAATTGCGATTAGAAGTCCTTGGACCATTCTGTTTTGTAAGTTCAAAGTGCCAGAGCATACTCGCAAAAAAATTCTTATATTTTCTAATGGGTTTTGCACGCCACTGGCATACTCGATATGCGCGCTCAACTTGCAAATGGAATACCTTGACCTACTGAGCCATAAAGTACAATCTTTGCTTGGTTCTATGTTCCGTAACTCAACCCTGGAACTGTCAGGTGCATATTCTGGTTAAGTTGACAGAACTCGAAATATGAAGCTGTTTTATCTTCCAAAGAAAATATCACAATCCGTCTCTAAAAGTGACTCTTGTTAGTCAAAGATTTGCGAGAAATGCATAATTGGTCTTACTCCTAGTTCGGGATTGAACAACCAGAGTACATCCTACCTTGGGATCAATGTATATCAAACCCCTGGTTCAATCAATATCCAGGCTCCAAGCCAGGACTTAGCCGAACCTTGGAGCATAATTTCGTTCAAAAGAGCACATTCGTCAATTTGGATGAAGATTAGGTGTTTTAAATCAATGTCTAAATGTTGTGGAATATTTGTTTGGAAACCATCCACCTTATATTAACTGCCAGGCAGGCTGTACCTTCCAGTGAATTCGCCTTGCTCTAACTAGCACCCAGGAGGGAGCTGTCAACTCATTATAATTGTTCATGTTAAGATAAGTGCCTTATATTTGAGGTTGTCTTGAGAGATTGGAAATTCCCTGAATTTTTTATTTGTTAATTATACATTTGTAGTTAAATATATTTATGTAAAACCGAAGGGAGTTTTTTGCTGAGACCCCCTTTGAGAGAATTAGTAGTAGTCTCATACTCATTATCTAGAGTGGCCAATAGTTACGTTACAGCGTATATCTAGAATCTGTTGGTGAGCCAAGAGGTGGTTGAAGAGAGTCGATATCTAAACTATCAATTCAAAAAATAGACGTTATTCATTCTATTTCATTTATTCCTTAGTAAATTTCTGAAACGAAAGACTTATGGCATCAACCAACAGATAACTCAATTCGAACTTCGTCAAGAGTCATAAATTAGTTGGCTTCAATCCCAGACCTCTTTCAGTTCGATAAATCTTGACTGTTTGACCTAGAAATTCGGGAGGATGGTTGAAGATAAACCAGATAATGTAGGTTTACCTGGAATGTACTTCGGAAGAGATATATTCGCAATGCTGTGTTCACCCCTGCTAATGTTAGATGCTCCTAAGTCCTCCATTTATTTTCTTTCGGTACTTAACAACAACGAATTGTTGAGTATGTCCCAGATTGAGCGGTCATTCTGGATGAGAATTTATGGGGGATTAAGTTGGATGATCCCTATTGACTTAGCTGACCAACGCTTGTAATTTACTTCCGTAAAACTTAATCCTATAGCTTTGCCCTTGTTTTATGGTCGTAGATGCATGGATGTAAGCCCTGCACATTCAATTTAACGAGAACACCGCAATTGCCCCAGTGCCTGCAACCAAGGTGGTCCTGCTCCAGAAAAAGCACTTGAAATAAACAAAAAAAGTTTGATAATTTTTCAAAATCTCCAAATCAGATGATAATATATATTCGATAATAACTGTCATTCAGGTAGCACGAAAGCTCCCTATTTCACACAAATGCACAAAACTGATTGAGATAACCGAAGAATCATTTAATGAAATCCCATTTTACACATTTCATTCCGATTAGGAGCTTTTAATAAAATCAATTTTATTTTTCAACATAAAATCTCGAGGCAGTGAAATAAATAGATAAATCTCTTCTGAAGGATCCCATCAGCGCTCATTCATTTTACTGCCGAACGATAAAAAATGCAACCCCTACCCTGGGAATCGAACTCCTGAACCAATTTTACGAAAAACTTCAGAGACCTTTCGGTGATAATTCCCGGAGGTAAATAACTTGTAATATATATTGGTCATTACTGGAGCCTCTTGACAGGTCGTTAATCATGATGACTGAAGTCTAATTATCTCTCTACCTACCAATTTTAGGGGCTCAATGATGCTTGAATCTGTGTGACAATTCTTCTCGATCTTCATCGCTATCAGGGTACGGTGAGCGATGACACCCGGATGCTGAAACCTGGATCATTCCTGAATTTACAGGGACTTTGGCAGATATCAAATGAGATGTTATATGACACGAAAAATTACACGAGGATCTCGTTATGAGAGAGCTTCGAAGATTAACGCAACTTTGGGAAATGTATGATTATTAGCTGACCTGGCAAACTTAGAATCATCTCATAGTAAATTCTTCAGTTTTCAATAATCATTCAGCATTTGTGACGCCGGGTTAGCACTTTTTTCTTCGGAAGAACTGGTTCTAATTATGATTGCAAATAATAGGTTGTCAAATATCTCCCTTCCTCCTTTTTGTCTCTTGAATTTCGCGGCTATGTACAAAGCGCTACAAAGCTCGTAACTGGTAATAATATACAAAATTTGAAAGGTCTTGAGATAATCTTAAAAAACGACGCTATGCATGATTAGTTTAGATGTTGCGTTCAACAGTTATAGTGTTTTGGGGGATGGTACTCTATCAGTTGGAACCGCGGAGAAATGGTTTCGACGATTCAGAGCCGGTAAAAATGACACCATGGATAAGCCAGCCGGCGGAAGACCTGCGACGAAAAATACCGATCAAATTAAGGAATACATCGAGTTAGACCGGCATGTGGCTTCTTGTGACATCGCCCAGGAGATGGGAGTTAGTCACCAAACCATTTAAAACCATCTGCAGAAGGCTGGATACATAAAAATGCTTTATATTTGAGTGCCTCATGATTTTACGCAAAAAACACTATCTGGACCAAATGAACGCCTGCGATATGCTGCTAAAACGGAACGAACTCGAACCATTCTTGAAGCGGATAGTAACTAGCGATGAAAAATGGATCACATATTACAATATCCAGCGGAAACGGTCATGGTCGAAGGCAGGTGAATCGTCCCAAACAGTGGCCAATCCGGAATTGACGGCCAGGAAGGTTTTGCTGTGTGCTTGGTGGGATTGGAAGGGAATCATCCACCATGAGCTGCTCCCATATGGCCAGACACTTAATTCTATCATTTACTGTGAACAACTGGACCTCTTGAAGCAGGCGATCGACCAGAAGCGTCCAGAATTGGCCAACAGGAAGTAGTATTCCACCAGAACAACGCCAGACCACACACTTCGTTGATGACCCGTCAGAAGCTACAGGAGCTCGGATGGGAGGTTTAATCGCATCCACCATATAGCCCGGACATAGCGCCAAGTGATTACCACCTGTTCCTGTTCATGGCGAACACCCTTGGTGGTGTAAAGTTGAACTCAAAAGAAGCTTGTGGAAAGTGGCTGTCCGAGTTCTTTGCAAATAAGGAGGTGGGCTTCTACGAGGGAGATATTAGGGAGTTACCGTCTAGAAGGAAACAGATTATCGAACAAACTTTTTAGAAAGCATTGAATAAAGAGCAACAAAGCGGAAGCGAGTAATTTGAAAACCTATTAATAAAGTGGGACTTCAGACAATTCCAATGAATTTAAAAATTGTTTCAATTGATCAACCACGCACTACTGTTTCCTAGCTTTATTTCTGACAGGAGATAACCCAACTGGCTCCCCGCCTGAAAAATTCATCATCCTCAACTTACGACCGAATTCAGCCAACAAAACCCACGAAACTTATGGTCTCATAAAATTCACCCAAGTGAAAAAATCGTTTAGGATGTGATATACAAGAATGACGCATCGAAAACTTTTCCTTTCAATAAAAGATCGAAGAATCTATCTCCAAGAACTTTTGACAAAGGGGGCATTTGCCGGAAACTTGTAAATCTCAAAGGCGCTGAAATAGGCCGATATTTAACTTGTTTCGCGCCTACAGGAATCTTAGTTCGATATGTCTGATGTGATGAATCGGCGCGAAGCCGAATGGTGTATGAATAAATAGACCAGAATAAGGGAAATCGTGCCAAATACGACCCTTTGCCGTTGTTGTTGTGTTTATCTTCGTCAGCCTTGAAGTTTTCCTCCGGGGCTCTTTTCTTATCGTAACCAATTCTTTTCCTCGTCGATGGGCCGAGAATATTTGTCTATGCTTGCTTCTAGAACTTCAGGAAACGGCACCCTAATGTTATGAAAGAATGGCACTGACGTCAGTTCAAGGACTTCACAAGAAATAACATTTCAACATCCATACTTTGCATAAGATGTTTAATGCATATGATCTCAAAATCAGCTTGAGTAACCGTTATTAGCAGAAGGAAGCAGTGCAATGTACGTGAAGCAATAGTTCACATACTTCCCAATAATACAGAAAGTAAGACAATCTTCGTTTTTGTATTTGGGGTTCGATACCAATTGTTCGTGACCATTTTCGCTCGTATATTCGAAATTTGCTGATATTCTCCTATGAAACGCTAGCAGCTGTAACCCTAGAAACAATCCCAAAAAAATGGTTAACCAATGTGTTTCCTCCAAGATAATACACATATATTCAAACGTAGTCCCAATTCCATCCCCAGGAATAACTTATTTGTGCTTACCACACAAATAGACCTAACCGAATGAACTGAATATAGATGAAATCACGAATTCCAGCGACCCCATATCACTACCCGATATAAATCCGGCAACTGTGATGTTTGTTTCTGACAGTTAATTGTTTTTCAGAATTATTAATTGCCTCCAACGCCCGCAACGTGGTCTACATCAATTAATTATACTGATCGAAAACTGTACTCTGTAATGAAGGGCTAGAATTGTCGAGATTTCTCTAAACAAGGAACGAATTTTTCTAAGAGCCGACAAGTTTGTTGATGATATAATGCGATTGAAATTATGAGATCTTCTAAGAAAAAATGTAAGGAAACACTGACTTTAATCAATTTTTGGCTCTAAGATCACCAGAATAAATTAACAATGCTATATCATGAATTAGAGATAAAACTAAGTTCAGTAATCTTCGAAGCTCGAATTCCTTCTTCTTGAACATCAATGAAAGGGAGGTATTCTTTCCCATCGGAAATCAAACAGAAATCCTTGCTTGCGTGCACCGACAAAGGAATAGAATAGCAATAAATCAAGTGATAAATGTTGTCGCCATCCGTTTCATGACAATAACGCCGTCGTAAAGACTATAATTGTCACAAGGAAAGACAGGATGAAAATATGAACTAGTTGACGAGTTTGTACACGAATTTTACTCCATTCGAATATACTGGTTTGAGAGACTACTTTGTTTGAGAACTATAGGTATACAAGGTGAGTCTTTGACCATTGCATTAATTCTAACCCTAGGTTCTTGGGATAGAAAAAAATACTTTTTTTCCATACCGATTTTCCCTATTCAGCTGCGTTAAAAAGTTTTATAAGCATTATAAGTTTCCACATTGGGCAAATACCCCAATTTGGATGAAAATTACTTTCTACACCATCCACTATTGAATCTGAATTGTTCAAACATATTATTTTTCCTCTAAGATGTGATTCAGTCAACCATGTTTCATCAGATGATTATATCGATTCAATTCCTTTCAACTTCAAATATCTCAAAAATTGGCCATTTAGGAAAAAAGATGACAAATGATTTTATTTGCAAAAAAGACTGATGATTCTAGGAATTACAAGAAACGGGCCTTTAGTTCATATGATATTTGTTTTTTATGTAATTTAACCAATCTGTAAAATAGTAGTGAAAAACCCACAAGAAATAAAATAAATCTATTGATGCCAAAGTATGTATGATTGTTATCAAAAACCTTCTACAAGAGATCATTTCAATTGAGTTCGTCGTTTGAATATAACAGGTGAAAATGCAATTTTTTATGAAATTTCAACACCTATCTTTAGAACGGGGCAAAATTTTGAAAAATTTTATAGGAAGAAAATATTTCCTCTGACGTCGAGAATTATGGCAAAAATTAACGCAGGGGTCAAAGACTCATCCAGTATATGCATTTCAATGACATCAAATGTCATTCGCTTGTGTTAGTGAATATATATACGTATATATATTCTTCTGAACTTTTGGCTTACAATATTTAGTTAGCAAACAATAAAGCATACAGGGTTGGGATAGAGTTTGGCACCAAATTAATATCTTTAAAACGGAACGGACGATAATTTTGAAATTTGGCAGCTGAGTGAAATGGACCACAAGGCATTTGATGAGCATATTTTCATCAATGAGATATTTCCGGTTTAACCAGAAATGACAAAAAATTTTTTATTTAAATGGGACACCCTGTATATTTCTGCAGATTCTGAAAATGCTCCTTGTTTCGGATCAGTCCATATCGGGTTCCATGTAAAAATTCTCTGTAAAAAGAAGAAATTCAGTCTTTTTGTACATTTGAGAAAAAAATCCATACAAATGAATAAATCGTTTTAATAAATCTATTAAAAATAATTTTAAAAAATTTGTTGATAGACTGGCCTTTTTCAGGAGGTAAATGGCAATCACTTCGAACATTCAAAATGAATTGTCTTAAAATTATTTCTAATAAATTTTTTCTACTAGTAAAATACCTGTATTTCTTCTTTTTATAGATTTTCATAAAAAATAGGTCATGTAAAGCAGGAAGTATTATCTACTACAAAGTATTTCGTTTTATGTCTCACTATTGATACAATGTACAAAAAGACTGAATTTCTTCTTTTTACAGAGAATTTTTACATGGAACCCGATATGGACAGATCCAAAACAAGGTGCACTTTCAGAATCTACAGAAATATATAGTCTGCCCATTTAAATAAAAAAATTTTTTATCGTTTCCGGTTAAACCGGAAATATCTCATTAATGAAAATATGCTCATCAGATGTATTTTGGTCCATTACACTCAGCTGCCAAATTTCAAGAATGTCGCCTGTTTCGTTTTAAAGATATTAATTCGGTGTCAAACTTTATCCCAACACTGTATAGTGAATATAACTTTATATCTTAGTTGCTTTGATTTGAGAATGTGTTTTTATAGAAAAGAAGATCATGATTGAAAGAAAACTGAAGGAGATCTGTAAATTTGGCCATCTCTTTTTTTTGTCTGCCTCTTTTTATCTGTATCCTATTGTGTGCCGGAAAAAAGACATGAGAACGAATATACATCAGAGCTTCTGTTTACTTTGAATTCTACAATTGAATTGAGGAAAATTCGGGCATAACATTTACTTCGTTTAGCTCCTACGGAACTAAGTTCAAAGTAATGAGTATTTTCATAGGATGAGTTGGCGAATGAATCTAGTTTTCAGTAACTACGGAATTAGATCTACATGCACTTAGTGATTTCGATGAATAAATAGCTTTATGCCGGATCGCAAGAGAGAAAACCATTGCTCTTAATGAATTCGTAGCAGATATAATTTCGATTTGATAACTGTTGGCTGTTAGATTGAGTTCTGCGAAACCAATTTTCACGGTGGTAGGAATAGGGGAACTTATTACAGCAAGGGTTGATGGAGAAGAACCAATTCGTCAGAACAGAATGCATGCTAGTTATGAGGTTACTTGGAGAATAACGATATAGCTCTCATGAATGAAGGAAGCTGCATATGACGGATTTTGGTTTAACTAATAATAACAATATACTTTATTTCAGGTAAAGTGTATACATGTAATACAGTGAACACTCGAGATAAAACAAGGTCATAAACAATTTAACTCTGATTGAATCATGTAGGCTAGGAAGTCTTCTACACTATATGGGTCAATTTTAAGTAGCAGCTTGAAAATGATTTTCTTGTATTGTTTTAGGAAACATTCTCGTCCCAATTTATGTTCTATCTTGTTATAATATCTAATGCAACTATATGTAGGTGCTTTTTCGGTGAGGCTAAATCTGTGCTGCAGGAATTGTATTGCTGTAGTTCTTGTATAATAATTACTTGGTGTTTTCTCTTCAAAGTAATGCAAATTTTTTAAAATGAAAATAAAGCATTCTTGAATATAAATAGCTGATGCGGTTAATAAATCTTTTTTTTTTAATATTTCCCTACACGACTCCATTCTCTTCATCTTCCAATTGTACGTAATGCTCTCTTTTGCACCTTCAGCACTTTGTCCAAGTTATATGAGCTACCATAGAACATGATACCATACCTCATCTTCGATTCCAATACTGCTTGGTAAATGGTTTTCATTGACATAGAGTCCAGGTATTTACTGAGTACCTCAAATGAGTAGCAGATAAAACTCAATTGAGCACAAAGATTGGTGATGTGTTCTCTTCAATTAAAAGTTTCCTCCAGTTTGAGACCCAGGAAATTACAACACCTAATCAGATTCAAAGAGGAGTTGCAGAGTTGAATATTTGCTGGTGTTTGAAAACCATTTGCTTCAAACCATTCGCCTGCTTGCAGAAGGGTTGATTTTACTAGTTAACACGTTTCTGGGAATGTCTTGGCCATTACTGTGAAGTTTGTGTCATCTACATAATTCAACATTTTGATATTTGTTTAATCAAATATGGCATACCCAAGTAGCATTTTTTTGTTTTATAAAAGTGCTAATACGCTCTTCGACACTGCAAAATTCAAAGTTATTATTATTATTATTATAATCACCAATATAAGTGATAAAAATTTAGAAAGCACTGACATGAGGTCAGGTTGCTCTGGCGCTCTTGTTGAGCTACCTGCGAGTAAATATTCAAACCTTAACAAATCTATAAGCTCTCTGACCGGATGAACAATAGTTTTTTTTCGTACTATGGGACAATGTGATGCAAATATGAAAGCCTAATGAATAAACAAACCTTTATCTCAATTTGAAAATAACTACTCATAATTTTCACCAAATTTTGTTCTATGCTTCTCCTAAAACTTACGTCATTGCTTTTCTGAGTTTTGACAACGCCATCAAATTCTTTCTCTATGATAAAAAATTTTTTGATTAATGTTACGTCTGTGCTTTTCTGAATTTTGACAACGTCATCGACATCGAATTCTACCTCTATGAATTCTATGACAATTTTGATTGATATTAGGCCAACTGACACTGATATCTAGTTCCACAAGTTGTCAAACGAATATCGATCTGTGATGGCAAATCTTTCAATGACAAAGCTCGGACTTCATGACATTTCTATTTTTCTCTTGAGTAAATGAAAAAAATGATCATATCTTCAGAAGGGGGAAAGCTACAACAATGAAATTTGAGGATGAGTAAGATATCGGTAACCACAATATATATACGGATTTTTATTTATATCTAAATGAAGTCTTAGGAGATATTGAGTATTGAAAATTTTTTTTTGGGAATTTTTTAAAAATTTTCTAGAGTGACGATTTCTGCGAAATTTTGCAAGCCGTTTCAGCCTCCCTCAATAACATTCCAAGTATCAACTTGATCGGATGTATATTCTAGTAGTTATAGAGGAAACAAAATTTCAGATGCTCATAACTACTGAACCATCCGACGGATTTGGCCCAATAACGAACTTGACCGAGATATTTGGACAATTAACCTATTCTGAAAATATGAGAACTCTAGCTGATTCCTTTTGGATGCTAGAGAGGATACGGCCGGCCGGCCGGACAGACTCAACTTTCGCCACGAATTCTTCATCAGGGAGTCGAACCCAATCGATTGAGACCATTTTCGGCTCGATATTCCAAAATTACAGACATTCGGGCAAAATGATAGTTCTCCATCTCGACAATAAATAATTTCAATAAGAACCTAAAGAAATTTCTTTCCCGATTGTTGGGTGTAAATTCAATAACTTTTATAGGTTATTCTGGAAACTATGGAAATGCAGTGATATCAAAACACTTCCAATTTTTAAAAACACCTTTTTATTACTTATTCTAATCTTGATTTATAAGGGTACTCAGTTATTGGATATACATACATGATTTTTATGTATATAAAAGACTTGATAAAAACTTGAAAATACTGAACACTATCGGTTACATTACGAAGTTGCAAACACTTCTATAGAACGCTCTATAATAACTGTTGTATCACCTTGTTCCCGATGTTCATAGGCGGGTTCCTATCACCTTTATAAACCCATATTATGAACCTTTTGGTACTATAACCTGAAGTTTTTATGCACAGTTGAAAATCTATAGTTTATAGAAACTTTTGAGAATCAATAATATTTGCAACTCTTATCTGAACTAAAACACCTCAGGTATTCAGCACCCCTATTATGAATCATTAATAACACCAATTTCAAATTTATGAATCCCAAGTTTTTGGTAACCTGAAGATTTATTAATTTGAAATTGGTGTTATTAGTGATTCATAATAGGGGTGCTAAGTACCTGAGGTGATTAAGTTCATATAGGAGTTGCAAAAATTATTGATTCCCAAAAGTTTCTATAAACTATAGATTTTGAACTGTTCATAAAAACTACAGGTTATAGTACCAAAAAGTTCATAATATGGGTTTATAAAGGTGACAGGAACCCGCCTATGGAACATCAGAAGCAAGGTGATACAACAGTTATTATAGGGCGTTCTATAGAAGTGTTTGCAACTTCGTAATGTAACCGATAGTGTTCAGTGTTTTCAAGTTTTCATCAAGTCTTTTATATACATAAAAATCATGTATGTCCAATAACTGAGTACCCTTATAAATCAATATGAGAATAAGTAATAAAAAGATGTTTTTAAATACAATTTCATAACTACTTGAAAGTGTTTGACATCACTGCATTTTAATAGTTTGCAGAATAACCTATATGAATTATTGAATTTACACCCCAACAATCAGGAAAGAAATTTTTTTAGGTGCTAATTGATATTATTCATTTACATTATATCTATTATCCAATTTTTCTGCAAGGTGATTTAAATTCTCTCTACTTAATCCTTTTTTTCCAGGAAAATTCGTTGAATGATCTATATCACTGTCCATATATTGCAGCATTGCAGATATTTCTTCTTCTGCAGCCTTGTACAGCAAAAATTTGTCTCTCTTCTTGATACAAGGATACTGTTTCCAGTCTTTGAAAACGGATTTCGTACTGCACTCGCTGCATTCCTTGATTTGGGCGAATAAAGGATGCCGTTTTGTTCCCAAGCTTCAGGAACAATTGTAAGAGAGGGAATATCTCTTCGGTTTGAACTATTTTGAAAGACATGTCCACACCTGAACACAATTGTTGAAAATAGTACACAATATCTTGAGTGAAAACTTGCGTCAAGAATATTAGGTTATGTTTTCATTCAGAGAGCAACACCTTCAAATGACCAGTAGTTCTTACGCATCCGGATTAATTCGTGAGAACTACAGGCCATTTCAAGGTGCTTTGAGTTACCATCAGTTATAATACAGGGATGGTGGTGTAAATCACTTAAAGTTTATAAAGCTCTTACTTTTTTTCATTCAGTAATTTTTATCACTTAAATTGTTGATTATGAATATTTCGAAAATTATTATAGAACAAAAAGGCAGTGCATTTACATTAGGGATGTGAAATAATTTATATGAGTGTTGAGCATGACTAAATATCCAAGACGGCCATATTGTTATTGAAAATGTCATGTTTTTTCAGCTTTGTGAAAAATTTAGAACAAAGAAAAAAGTTGAATTTGGATTGATAATGAATTTCTTGTTAATTTCTAGATACTATTATTCAAAACTTAGTGTTTGTATTGAAAAATTGTTACATTTAGAAAGAAATAATTGAAATTGATTTGTATATTATTCAATAAAAAATTCAAAATTTTCGTATATCGAGGGCGCACGTGTTATTCGGAGGTAAAATTCGATTTCATACAGTGCAGAAAAAATTGCAAGTGTTTGCTCAATTACCTGCAAGATTTTCTTCGCGCGTATAAGAAATGCAACTTGTAAGCGTTCAATAAAACCAACTACGTATCTTCAACTTCATATATAATGTTATTGGGTTGTTTCTGAATTTAACTAACCAATAAACCAACAGATAAATAAAGATGAATAATACTTGACGTTGAATTAGAGTGAAACAATACGACAAAGTTGTGCATGCGCGTTTTCATCCAGAAAGGTAACGGAAACAGTATCGTCTCCATATGGAAGTTTTATAACAGTCGTATAGATAGGATTATAAAAGTGTTCAAATGGTTATCGGAAAAACCATAAGTCTTTGTCGACACTTGTAGGTAAGTGATAAATTATATCATTTAAGGCCAATAAAGGATATATAGGGGACAGGGAAAATTTATTGTATCTACATTATATAACTTTGAATTTTATAAGGCAGTGTCGAAAAGTGTATTCGCACTTTTATAAAACAAAAAAAGCTACTTGCGATCTTCCGGTTACCAAAAATGTTACTTGGGTACAGATCATTTAAAAATATGATGCGACCTAAAATGCTTCCTTGTGGTACTCCTAGTTCTGAGAATTCTGCCTGCGATATTATGTGGTTCTCATTCTGAGAGATTATTACTCTTTGTCTAAGGTTGGTTAGGTACGATTTAAACCACTTTTTCTTTTATCTTTAATCCATAGGCTGGTAATTTTTATAGCAGGAGGTCATCGGACAGGGTATCGAACGCCTTCGATAGGTTTAACATCAACCCAACCGTCACATTTGAATCTTCCAGAGCGTCTAAGATTACTGAGTATAACTCGAAGATTGCTGTCTGTGTGGACTTCCCTTTGACATATTCATGTTGTCAAGGTGATTTTTTCTTGTAGAAGGTATGATACAAGCTAAGTCGAAATAGTTAGTTCTTGTATTTTGGAGAATGTTGGTAGGAGACTTATTGGTCTATATAAACTATTTAGTCTAGGTGACTCTCATACCAAAATCGAATTTCTGGTGAAATATAATCATACTGAACTAGATGGATATTTCCATAGCCTGTAGGCCTCTTTCAGGCCCGCAGAAACAAAAACACTGGCAATTTGATATTTCTGATCCAATATTGTTCTTTCAATTTTCAGAGGAACCTGAAATACTTCTGCTGCTGATGGCACGTCGTCCAAAGGATATTGTAAAGTATACCCCACACTATCTGACTCATTCAGAATGAAATATAGAGTAGACTTGGTCTACAATACAGTTTACAATTAGAATCATTCCAACTGCTGCAATCAGCTCCAGGTTCATTAAGTCAGTTCCATTATTCAGCAAGTGAGTAACAATAGTCTCAGGAATAATAATATATTCGATTCAAAGTTTCCTTCAGGACTATTCAGATACTTACGCATCGCGAAATGCATTCTCCTTCAACGTTTAAGTTTCCGTATGATCTTAAGAGGCTTTTGCCGAAATAACAAAGAAGCGGAAGATTCGGTTTCACGTATTATTCAAAAGTTCTTGCATTTTCCTGAAGTTGCCTGTCGCGTTCAAGCATTCTCATTAAAACTTTCGCTCTGGGAGTTGCGCTCCTCAAAGGAGATTTATATTTTTTCGCGCTTTTAATTAGTTTCTTCCAAAAATTAACCACGAACAAAAGACCTGTCACCTTTTTTCCACGAAGTTTTCCTGTGATGTTTGAATTTCGCTTTTGGGGAACCTTAATGTAACGGCGTTATTTCTGAAGAGATCGAGTTTCCGGTTGGTTTATGGGAGAGTCGGCTTTGAAAATCACTCCGATTCAACCAGGTGGCTGTGAAAATTGAACTCAAAATGTATAAAAGTGTGAATTGAATAAAAAAAAACAAAGGGATATGTCATTCGTAAGAACTCAAGCCAATTCCTCTCGTTTCCTTTTCTTTCATCTGATTCAAATAATAGGTTTTCAAATATCTTCCTTGCTTTTGTTGTCTTTATTCAATGCTTTATAAAAAGTGTTACAGTGATCGGATTTAGTTCAAATATGCGCCATTTTGTTATATGGTGGATGCGATAAAACCTCCCATCCGAACTCCCGTAGCTTCTGACGAGTCATCAACGAAGTGTGTTGTCCTGGTAGTACACTACACCCATCCTGTTGGCCAATTCTGGACCTTCTGGTCGATCACCTGCTTCAAGCGGTCCAGTTTTTTGCAGTAGAAGCTAGAATTAAGCGTCTGGCCATATGGGAGCAGCTCATATTGGATGATTCCCTTCCATTCCCACCAAACACACAGAAAAAACCTTCCTGGCTGTCAATTCCGGCTTGGCCACTGTTTGGGACTATTCACCTGCCTTCAACCATGACCGTTTTCGATTGATATTGTCGTATGTGATCCATTTTTCGTCGCCATCCGCTTCAAGAATGGGTCGAGTTCGTTCCGTTTCAGCAGCATATCGCAGGCGTTGATTCGGCCCAGAAGGTTTCTTTGCGTCAAAACATGCGGCACCCAAACATTAAGCATTTTTTTTGGATAGAGCCTTTTGCAGATGGTTTAAAATGATGTGGTGACTAACTCCCATCTCCTGGGCGATGTTACGAGATGCCATATGCCGGTCTAACTCGATGTATTCCATGATTTGATCGGTATTTGTCGTCACAGGTCTTCCGCCGGCTGGCTTATCCATGGTGTCGTTTTCACCGGCTCTGAATCTTCGAAACCATTCCTCCGCCGTACGAACTGATAGAGTACCATCCCCAAAACAGCATTAATCTCACGGAACGTTTCTCTAGCGGATTTGCCTTTAAGGAAGGAAAATATTAAAATTGCGCGAATTTCGACGTTAGTGAACTCCATGTTTACGACTATAACTGTTGAACGCAATATCCAAACAAATCATGCATATCGTCGTTTTGTAGGTTATGTCAAGACCCTACTTTGTATAGTATTGCCAGTTACGAACTCTGTAGCGCTTTGTACATAGCCGCCAAATTCAAAAGACAAAATGGCGGAAGGGAGATATTTGGCAACCTATTATTTCACCCTCGTACTGAGTGAATTCTGAAGCAAGGAGATTTTACAATATTATTTATATTTTACAAAGAAAAACGTTATGAAACAATGAATTAAACGTGCTTGATTGATGACGAGATATTGTTGATGATGGAGCTCGTGTTGAATGATTGTTTGGGCTATTACCATCATTTATTGTGGATGTAATGTTTTCCGACGTTTCGATAGACATCTTCTATCTTTGTCAAGAGGGAAAAGTGAAAACCTTTTGAAAATTATCAATTTTCAAAATAGTCAATATTCACAGAAGTCATGAAAGAAAATGAACGATGTTATATACCCATCTGTGATATGATGATCTTTTTGAGTTGGATCGAACTATCGGCGTCCAAACTTCTGGCAGATCTATAGATGGAGTACTTATGGAATCAGGTGTTATTTTCATAAATGCTGCTTCTTTGATTTTTCTTCTTGCAAGTTTTTCTTCTTTGGATATTATTGATGCTTCATCCCACTTTATATGGTGATTCTCATCTACAGCATGTTGGACCAACCTGGATTTGTCGCTGTCTAGTACTCGTAGAAGCTTCTGATGTTCTTTTATTCGTAATTCATATTTTACCTTGCGAGTGCGGAAGATCTTACATCGGAGAAACTAAACGCCCTCTGAATGTACGAATAAAAGAACATCAGAAGCTTCTACGAGTACTATACAGCGACAAATCCAGGTTGGTCCAACATACTGTAGATGAGAATTATCGTATAAAATGGGATGAAGCATCAATAATATCCAAAGAAGAAAAACTTGCAAGAAGAAAAATCAAAGAAGCAGCATTTATGAAAATAACACCTGATTCCATAAGTGCTCCATCTATAGATCTGCCAGAAGTTTGGACGCCGATAGTTCGATCATCATATCACAGATCAGTATATAACATCGTTCATCTTTCTATCATGACTTCCGTCAATATTGACTTTTTGAAAATTGATAATTTTCAAAAGGTTTTTTACTTTCTCCTTGATGAAGATAGAAGATGTCTATCGAAACGTCGGAAAACATTACATCCACAATAGATGATGATAATAGCCCAAACAATCATTCAACAAAATGATAGGCTCTCTGTTCGGGTGAACAAGAGCGCCAAAAACAAATTAAAAAAAAATATCCGATAACAAGAGAGAATATATCCAAAACTTCGTAGAAAACAATAAATCGGAGTCCAAATCTGTATGAAATCAGGTGAAGGCTGTTTGTGATGATCACCGACCTGAAACGTCAATACCATATATAAAAATCAATAACGTTATTACTGAGAATAAAATACATAGTGAACGCTTTTAATAATCATTACAGCTCATTAGGAAGAATATACGCGGATAGAATCCATCCTGTAGACAATTTTAAAGAACATGATGTATATCAGGACAACACTTTTTTTTGACACCGGCGGATTCATATGAAATTAGAAAAATTATAGATTCGCTTAACTTGGTAAATCCCCAGGTCATGATGGTATTCGTACGGAAACGTTAGTTCAAATTAAAGTAGAAATATTGGTACCATTCACGTACCTAATAAATTGCTCCTTGGAAAGGGGATGTTTTCCGGACATATTAAAATTAGGTGTAATAAAACCGTTATATAAAAATGGAGATAAATCAGAAATTATAAATTACAGACTCATAAGCTTGATCTCGAATGTTGGAAAGATCATGGAAAAATTGATTCATAAGCGAATTATGTCTTTTATCACCAAGTACAAAATAATCAATAAAAACCAGTTCGGATTTATGAATGGCAGATCTACTGAAGATGCAATCAGAGATCTAACATCTAAAATATATTAATGTCTGGATAACCAGACACCCTCCTTATGCGTATTCGTGGATCTAGCCGAAGCTTTTAACACGGTGTCACACGGAAAATTACTAGAGAAACTTGAGAGATACGGCTTACGCGGTGTTACGTTGGATCTATTGAACAGTTACCTTTCGGGACGTAAACAATTGGTTGAAATTGATGGACATAGAAGTGCAGAGGAATTACTCACCTATGGAGTTCCTCAAGGAACTGTACTTGGTGCGCTTCTATTTTTAATATATATAAATGGTCTTTTAGAATGTGACTGCGGTGGGACCATTATAAGTTTTGCGGACGACACTGTGATACTTTTCCGTGCGAACTCTTGGAATGAGTTGAAGCTGAAAGTGAGACTTGGTTTCATTTCGCTGGCGCAGTGGTTTCAATACACTAAACTTACCCTAAATATGGAAAAAACCAAATATGTTCCCTTTGCGTCCTATGAGAGGGGTTTGCCAAACTTGGGAAATATCGAGGTAGGGAATGCTATTACTATTCCAGAAGCTAAAACAGTTAACTACCTCGGTGTAAAAATCGACTGTCATCTCAGATGTGATGAACATGCGAGAAATCCTAAGAATAAACTAAGAAGTTTAATATTCAAGTTCAGAGAGCTGAAGACATTGGGGATCAGTAGGAAACATCTTATGATGATTTATAATGGCCTTATTGAGTCCCAAATCAGGGATAATAGGATGGGGTGGAATCTACGATCGCCACCTATCAGCTCTCCATAAAGTTCAAAAATGGTTGCTGAGAATAATATGCGGAAAGCAGATAACCTCTCCTAGCAGGCCATTGTTCAGGGAAGCAGGAATTAGCAGTATAAGGAAGTTGTTTGCTTATAAAATGGCAACAACTGTATTTAAAGGTAGAATATCATTGAAAAAAATTTAATACACTTACGAAACGAGATATAGGGAAAGCACTTACCAGGTACAAAGATGTTTTAAAAGTATCGGCCAAAGATCATGCGAGTTCCTTGCGCCCAGAATCTACGCTGCAATTCCGGTTGAACTGAGAACAACGCGAAACTATATACCTAAACTTCAGAAAGAAGGTTAAAAACTAGTTGGTTGAATTAGCAGAGGAGGATTTTAAATAAATTAATAAATAAATTTATTTCTTAGAAATTAACACAGATAATTGCATCTAAAAATGTTAAATAATGTATAGTATACTGTGTGTACTTACGTGGAGTTGACAGATTGCATGAACATGACAGATCACGGAGAGATGGAAAATTACACGGCCATGACAAACGACACGGACATGACTTAACATTGATTAAATGAAATATAAATAATATAACATTCATTAGCTTTAATTTGTTAGTATTGATCGGACAATATGCACAGAAGAAAAAATTTATTGTAGCAATTATGGATTCATTGTGTTCCTTTGGGGGTATTGATTTATATTGATAGATGCATCCTTTCTGAGTTTTTTTTGTGGTGTGGTTGATGATGCTCTTTATTTCTTTGCTTTTTGTTGTACTAGGCAGTAGTTTTTAGTATTGAAATTGTGTTTCAGCATAGTTACGAACAGGTTAATTTCAATAACCTCTGTAACTAAATCTGTTTATTTATGTAAATGAGAATACTGAATAAACATTATTAATATTATTATTATTATTTGATCGGTATTTGTCGTCACGACCTTCCACCGGCTGGCTTATCCATGGTGTCGTTTTTACCGGCTCTGAATCGTCGAAACCATTCTTCCGAGGTTCGAACTGATACCCCAAACACCAATAACCTCACGGAACGTTTCTCTAGCGGATTTGCCTTTAAGGAAGGAAAATTTTAAAATTACGCGAATTTCGACGTTAGCGAACTCCATGTTTACGTCTATAACTGTTGAACGCAATATCCAAACAAATCATGCATAGCGTCGTTTTGTAGGTTATGTCAAGACCTTATTTTGTATAGGGTAAATGTGGGATAGATGCCGCAAGGGTATTGATGCCTCAGTAAACACGTAGCGACGCGCAAGCGTAGTACATCATCACTGTTTTGTTCAAATGTAAGCTCACCGACCCTCGACTTTAAGGCCAAGCGCACACAGAGCAACTATTCTGCAACTAGAGTCGGCAACCAATTGCATCTGCAACTAGTTTGTAACTGAAACAAAACTTCTGTCCGCACACGGGTCAGTGAATCAGTTGCGTCTAATGTGCAATAGTGGAGTATTTTGTAGGCCTAGTTCGCTGTGTTTTGAGGCATCGCCTTGACCATTTGTGCTTATCATGTCATCAGACTCAGACGAAGAGGATGTCATTAACTACTATCTTTACCGAAGGCGGCGAAGAATACAAAGAGAGCATTGGGTCCACCCTTATTTAAGAAATAATGTGAACTCTAGGCTATTTGTAGCAGCTAGAGAGTTGTCTCAGTCAGATAGGAAGTTTAAATCTTTTTACCGAATGACAAAAGATACGTGATCACGTGTGACTGAAGTCTGCAACGCAACTGCAACCGCGGGCCCACGATTGGAAGCGACTGGTTTCAGACTGGTTTGAGATCGTCACAAACCGGTCGCGGAGTGTGCGTCTCCTTACTCCAATACATTGCCGAGGTCACCAAAATGTTGCGCGCCAAACTGGTTTGCAACTGTAGTTGCAAAGCAGTTGCTCTGTGTGCGCTAGGCCTAAATCGACGCCATGGATTTTCAGTTAGTGTGTCTATCGTTAATTCTGCAGTAACAAACATATTACGCTGTGACGTAGTGGTGAATTTGGGATAGTCAGTATTTTCGTGAACCCAGAACTTTTGACATTTCAAGGTAAGTGGCTATATTTATGTATTTATCAACAGTGCGTGATTGAAAATTTTATATTTATATCATATTTGAGTACATTCAATCTCAATTTTTTCATTGAATACAGTGGCATCTATCCCCCCATAAAAAGCATAGATGCCCCAGATTTTCTAGGTAAAGATGCCCTCAGAGGCATCTATCCCACACTGCATGAATTGAAATATTAATTCTTTTTTATTTCTAGAAAGTTATGCCACGCAAATACGTTCGTAAGCTTGGGTCACAGCCACCCGGCTTGTGGACCGAAGATGCCCTGTAAAGTGCATTAAAAGAATTAAACAAAAATATTCACTCCATCAATGAAATATCTCGTCATTATGGTATACCACCGAGAACCCTAGGAAGACGATTTAGGAAACAAGATTTTAAAAAAGTGACTGTAGGTGAGTATGTTAGATTTAAGAGAATCAAATTAAATGTGTACAAATTTTTTTAATTACATTTGAATTTAATATCAGGAAAACACCCTGTTTTAGACTTCGACAAAGAGAAACGTCTCATTGTGCACGTACAGAAGTTAGAAAAAGCTGGGTTTCCTGTGACGAGGGTCGTGATAAGGAGTCTAGCATTTGAATTTGCTGAGAAACTTGGTATTGAACACAACTTCAATACAGAAACTCGCAAAGCTGGACCTCATTGGTTACAGTCCTTTTTGGAACGCCATTCAGAGCTCAGAGTTCGCCAAGCCGAAGGCTTATCTCTTGCGAGGGCTCAAGGACTCAATTGTGATTGAGTCAATAAAATGTTTCAGCTCTTACTTCGAGTTCTGGTTGATAATGATTTACAAGACAAACCAGACCACATTTTTAATATCGACGAGACAGGTGTACAGCTACATAATAAACCAAGAAAAGTTATTGCAACAAAGGGAGCGAAATCAGTTCACTCAGTCACATCAGGGGAAAAAGGAGAAACCATGTCAATTATCTATCGCCTGCTGCAATGCCGATGGAAATTTTTTCCCGCCAGTTGTCGTTATTAAAGGAGCCAATAAAAAACCAGAATTAGAAGAAGGTCTAAAGATTATGCTTTACAGACGTCCTACTGAATAGGAATTAGTTCTTCGTTATAATAGAAAAAACCGTGTCTGTTACCAATGAACAAATAAAAGTTATGAAAAGCGTGACTCTTTTTTCCTTTCATTTACTCCTAGGGCATTTATCCCACAAGTAAATATACGAAAGCGGCAACTAACCCACAAGGTAGGCATCTATCCCTATTCGCAATGATTGTTTATTGTGTTTGTTATTAAATAATTAATTATATTCAGCGTGAATTTGCATCATTATTTTGTTCATTGTTGAGTACATTATTGATCACAGAAGTTCAAGGTTATCAAATTTTCATATTCTCCACGCTAAACGCTCCTTTCAAAAAGTTAGGCAACTATCCCACATTTATCCTATTATTGCCGGTTTCGAACTCTGTAGCGCTTTGTACATAGCCGCGAAATTCAAAAGGCGGAAGGGAGATATTTGGCAACCTATTATTTCACCCTTGTATTGAGTGAATTCTGAAGTAAGGAGATTTTTTTACAAAGAAAAACGTTATGAAACAATGAATTAAACGTACTTGACATCCGATCTTCTTTTTGCTGAACTCTTGTTCTAGTTCAAAAACCCCAGTTTGGCCTTCAATACATTCTCATTTCGATCTTAGATCAAACAAATACAAAAAATCACATCTTTGGCCAACGATCTACAAACTATATTTCGTCCGTTCCGGGATGTCCAATCTTCCCGCTACATCTCCAAGTTCCGCATATCGCTGTCTAGATACCCAATAGACCAAACAGGAGCTTCTATCAACACCAGCCCATCTATAACCGAGGATGACATGAGAACAACGTTCTGAACATGTTCTTCGCCATTCGCTCACCTCATAAATGCCGATGTTAACCATTCAGCTGCTCCTCCAGAGATTCCCAGCAGTTTTAATCTGGTGGCCGGCAATCTTGCCGGTTTTATATTTCCCACGGGACTCTGTGGCGGTCTGGAGAGCAAACCCGGGCGCCTTGTTTTGGAAATGAGTCATGTAAAGGAGACGTGAGGATGGTGGGGCTTTGTGGAATACTGAACAAAGCAATCAAATTTTCGGAGTTGATGATGAAATCAGTATTCTATGGACGGACATGAACTGTCAGGGGAACAGAAAAGGTGGCTCGATTTGCATCATAGATGTTTGTTTTATCTGAGAGAGGGCCTGTAATTTTTGAAAATCTCGTTATTTACTGTGGATATCTCCGGATTTTGTTTATGAATAAGGCGTACAGGATGGGTGATTTTTTAGATAATTTCAGAAAATAAATGATACTTCAGCGCCTTCAGTGGAAATTCATTTACAGTTGAACTCACAATCGATATAATCACAGAAAAACTACCCTTTGATAATACTATTCAAGTGATTATTACACTTGAATTCAATGGTTTCCTAAAAATTAGGTTGAAAATCGTTTCGAAAGCATTCGCTTGATGTCATTAGGATGGTTTATAAACAATAAATAAATAAAATATTTGTGTGGATATTTCTATACATTTTTATGTTGTTATGTCACTGGACAAATTCATTTAGATATACGAAGGTAGCCTTTTATATTTCGAGATTAGAGAACAAAAACAAAAATTACGATTACAACATGTCCAGTTTTTCCGAAAAAACAGGCGACCATTTTCATGAAAGCGCTTCGTGCCTGAGCAATTTTCGATGGATTTTGCTCATCTTGCAGCACCTATACAGTAGATAGCTGTTTACTTTCGAGCTCATATGCGTAAATCCTCGATTAATCACCTGTCACGATGTCATAGACGTGCTTCGAAGCACCGCGGTCGTAGTTTTGAAGCATTTATTTCGACCAATCGACACGAGCCTTATTTTAAACGATTGACAAATTGTGTCGGATCCAACGCGAACAAATTTTTTTGACGGTCAAATCTTCGTGCAATTTTGAATGTATGTAGACAAGTGATCTCTTAGAATGAGAACCAAATAATATCACAGGCAGAATTTACAGAACTAGGAGTACCACAAGGAAGCATTTTAGGTACCATCATGTTTATCATATTTTTAAATGATCTATATAACATATTTGATGAAACAAGTTTCAAAATGTTAAATTATGCAGATGACACAAACTTCACAGTCATTGTTGATTGATTGTTTGGGCTATTACCATCATCTATTGTGGATGTAATGTTTTCCGACGTTACGATAGACATCTTCTATCTTTAGCAAGGAGGAAAAGTAAAAACCTTTTGAAAATTATCAATTTCCAAAAAGTCAATATTGACAGAAGTCATGAAAGAAAATGAACGATGTTATATACTCATCTGTGATTTGATGACCTTTTTAAGTTGGAACGAACTACCGGTGCCCAACCTTCTGGATCTATAGATGGAGCACTTATGGAATCAGGTGTTATTTCCATAAATGCTGCTTCTTTGATTTTTCTTCTTGCAAGTTTTTCTTCTTTGGATATTATTGATGCTTCATCCCACTTTATACGTTGATTCTCATCTACAGCATGTTGGACCAACCTGGATTTGTCGCTGTCTAGTACTCGTAGAACCTTCTGATGTTCTTTTATTCGAACATTCAGAGGGCGTTTAGTTTCTCCGATGTAAGATCTTCCGCACTCGCAAAGTAATTCATATATGCAGTTCTATGTCCTTTGTGTCTCATTATTAGGCTTAACTTCTGTAAGTTTAGCTCTGATAGTGTCTTGAGTTTTGAATGCAGTCGTTATGTTGTATCTATTTCCAATTCTTCTCATTTTCTCCGACAAACTTTTACATAAGGAATTACGATTTTAATGGTCTGATTTATATCTGTTGGTTCAGGTTGACTTTCTCTTGTTCGTCTAGCCTTTTCTAATATCTTTTTGGGGTTGCCATTGCTTCTAAGAGTTTTCGAGATGTTATTTATTTCTTCATTTTGGTCTTCTTCAGTGCAACAAATATTTATTGCTCTATCAAATAAACATTTTGCAACTCCCAATTTAGTGTTTAGTTGGTGGTTTAAATCAAAATGTAGATATTGTCCTGTGTTAGTTGGCTTTTTATACACAGTGGTTCTTGGGATTCCATTTTGTTTATGTACGAGTACATCTATGAATGGAAGTTATCTGTCTTTCTCGATTTCTATTGTGAATTTAATTGATTCCTCTTGATTGTTTAGATATTGAAGGAATCCATCTATAGTGTCTCTTCCATGTTGCCAAATAATGAAAGTATCATCTACATATCTTTTCCACAGTTTGGGCTTAAGTACATATTTTTCTAATGCCTTCTGTTCGAAAATTTCCATATATAAATCAGCTAAAATTGGTGATAGTGGTGAACCCATGGCCATTCCAAATTCTTGTTGATAAAAGATGTCTTCAAATTGAAAATATGTTGTTTCAATACAAATAGAAAGCATTTCCATAATTGCATTCACACTTAGTGTAGTTCTTTCACTGAGGGTTTGATCTTCTTCAAGCTTTTTCCTAACTATGATAAGTGTTTTATCTATCGGAATATTAGTGAACAAACTCGTGATGTCGAAGCTGACCATAACGTCTTCTTCCATGATTTCTTGATGTCTCATTATTTCTATGGAGTGTTGCGCGTTTCTAATCATCGATGATGAATTACTTTTTAATGGTTATATAATTTTCAGCAGAAATTTAGCCAATTGGTGGCATGCTGAATTTCTTGAACTTACAATTGGTCTTAGAGGAATATTTGCTTTGTGTATTTTTGTAGACCATATAAAAGTGGTGGTTTACTGAAGTGAGGTGTAAGTCTTGATCTAACGAATTGATCTGGAAATTCATTTCTATATTTATAAAGGATTTTGTAAATCTTGTTTTCAACTGTGGTGGTAGGGTCCAGTTTTAGTCTTTTGTATTTTCCTGCTTCTAATAATTCATTGATTTTTTTATTATAAGAGCCAACATCTAGAATTACAGTGGCGTTTCCTTTATCTGCTGGAAGTATCTTTATGGAACTATCCGAGTTAAGATCTTTTAATGATATTTAATGTATAACATCGTTTATTTTCTTTCATGACTTCTGTCAATATTGACCTTTTGAAAATTGATAATTTTCAAAAGGTTTTTTAATAAAGATAGAAGATGTCTATCGAAACGTCGGAAAACATTACATCCACAATAGATGATGGTAATAGCCCAAACAATCATTCAACACGAGCTCCATCATCAACAATATCTCGTCTTCACAGTCATGGCCAAGACATTCCTAGATACGTGTAAACTGGTAAAATCACCCCTACTGCAAGCAGGCGAATGGTTTGAAGCAAATTGTTTATGCATAAATGATGAAAAAACAAATGCAGTACTATTCAAAACAGCTCATTCAGGTTTTCAAACACCAGCAAATATTCAACTTTGCAACTCCTCTCTGAATCTGATTAGGTGTTGTCATTTCCTGGGTCTCAAACTGGAGGAAACTCTTGATTGGAGTGAACACATCACCAACCTTTGTGCTCAATTGAGTTCTATTTGCTATTCACTAGGGGTACTCAGTAAATACCTGGACTCTATGTCAATGAAAACCATTTACCAAGCAGTATTGGATCGAAGATGAAGTATAGCATCATGTTCTATGGTAGCTCACATAATTAGGACAGAATGCTGAAGATTCAAAAGAGAGCAATACTTACAATCTGGAAGATGAAAAGAATGGAGCCGTGAAGAGAAATATTTGAAGAGAATGATTTATTAACCGCACCAGCTATACATATTCAGGAATGCTTGATTTTCTTTTAAAAAAATGCATTACTTTGAAGAGAAAACACTAAGTAAAAAATATAATACAAGAACAACAGCAATAAAATTCCCGCAGCACAAACTTAGCCTCACCGAAAAGGACCTGCACATAGGTGCATTCGATATTATAACAAGATAGCACATAAATTGGAAAGACAATGTACTCTACAACAATACAAGAAATTCATTTTCAAGCTGCTACTTAAAATTGAACCATAAAGTGTGGAAGACTTCCTAGCCTACATGATATAATCAGAGTAAAATTGTTTATGACCCTGTTTCATCTCGAGTGTTCACTGTATTACATGTTTACACTTAACCTGAAATGAAGTATATTATTATTATTATAAAAATATTTTACTGAAAAAGATCGTTGGTTTATATACCATTAGAATAACTATCACTATAAAATATTGTTCAGTTTCTACTGAATGTCTGATAGGCCATTCTCGAAAATCAATTCAATAAAATCAATCTGAAATGGATAAAAGAGACATTCAAGAAAACGAATGGAAACAACCCAAAGCAATCTTCCGGAATGAAATAAACTTCCATAGTATATGACAAAAGGAATGAAATATCTGACATTATACCCCCGAGTTATTTTCATAGCGTCGACTATGAAATTTCCGATCCTAACAGGTGCCTGACGCGTATGCATTATAAATTAGGGGGACGCAGTGGTGTAGAGAAGGCACGTGACACAGATCTCCATCCGCAGAAACGTCTGTGGCCTGATTTATGCCACCGAAATACAATATACAGAAGAGAACATCGCACAGTATTTCTGATCGCAAAAATGATGTGTACGAACGTCGAGGTCTTGAATCACTAGTCACGTAAAGAGAGAAACGTGCCGTTTTGAGGAAACTTTGTACAATCTCAGATTGCTGCCAGAGCACAGTTGCGGAAACAGAGAATGTTCAACTATGAGTTATTATACTCGCAGATCCAAAGGGTCCGGAAATGATCCGTTTCCCTAATTTAATATTTTATTGAGGATGATAGGGTACAAGAATGAATGTGGATCGGAGACATGAAATGTGACTCAAATCTCCACATTGGATAGAACCTTTATCATTGCGAAACTACTGAGTGAAAGTCACGAATCATCGGAAATATCACCAGAAAAAAACTTTATTACTTCGTTGCCTTGCACTCCTAAGATTTATTACTGAATTTGTTTGGAGTAGCTGATTTGTTATTTCATCACATTATTTATTTTATTTCATAGACAGCGCTTCTACTCTCAATATCCTTGATTCGAATAATTAGGCAACACACAATACTCGATTTAGTACAATTGATTGCGCTTATTCTGAAGTAAGCACAACGTTCAAACTATTCTGTTGTGAAATATGACTCTGAAATTTCTCTAGATATCCACTCGATAATTATCACACTAAATGTTCTCTATGCAGGGTGAACCACGACGAACTGCATCGATCGATATCTCAGAAACTGAATGTTGGAAAAATTTGAAATTTTGGGAACTTGCCAGATGTCTTGGGACCTATAGGGCTAAAATATTTTCATCTATTGGGCACTTCCAGTTATACCGGAAATAGACCCTAAGTCGCTTATTTTAAATGGGATACCCTACATATTATTACATTTTTGGATTCTACTTAACATTTCAGGCAGATTTCATGTATCACATCCTATTCCTAAGTCTGAGCGTTTTTGACATATTCAGGTTTTTATGTCAAAAATTACGATTGCAAGCCCTAATTTAATTATCAATTGTTCCCCTTTTTACTTACTTTGGGTTAGATATCTTGTTGAAAAGGAGCTACTTCAATAGATTTTGTATAATACTTGGACAAATAATCATACAGAGTGTTAAAAAAAAAGATCTAGAATGAGATTGAGAAAACTGACAAAACTCAATTTTTTCAAATGGAAACCCCTCATTTTGATTATTTTGTAGCATTAATCATCAAAAATGAAGGTAACTTTTTATGAGGTTATCTATACCTAAAATTTGATGTTTTCGAAATATTGCCAATTTAATATTTTTCTACGGCGGTTTTGCATTTAATGTGTAAACAATTAGATCTAGGATAGCCACGTTTATATTCAACATTTCAAATCATCGTAATGCCATCCCGGTTAAATTATACAAACGAGGATTATTTAAACTCAATTATTATTTATGGACAATGTGAAAAAGTTATTTCAAGAACCTGTGATACATTTGCTACCCGATATCCTCATAAACAAAAACCATCACCAAATACTGTTGAACGAAGTATAGAACACTTCAAGAATTTTGGATCCGTAAAGGCAAAAATGTACAAGAAGAAACCAGTTGTTGACAATGAAAATATTGAAATAGCAATTTTGGGATATTTTGAAGCATTTCCAACAAAATCTTCAAGGCATGTAGCATTAGAATCAGGATTATCTCAATCCTCAGTTCTAAGAATTTTACATAAACACAAATATCATCCCTATGCAATTTTATTAGTGCAGCATTTGAATGAAAATTATTTCCCAAGAAGAATGGAATTCTGTGAATTCATAATACTTCGTTCACAAGAAGATTTTTTTTTTTTTGGATAATATCATTTGGACCGACGAAGCCAAATTTGCAAAGAATGGTGTTTTTAATCGACGTAATTGCCATCATTGGAGTGATAGAAATGTACACCCTTTTAGGGAACACAATTTTCAAGAATCCTGGCAATTTAACGTTTATTCCTGATTCAAATGCTACTTAAAATGTCAAATATAAACGTGGCTATCTTAGATCTAATTGTTTACACATTAAATGCATAACTGCCATAGAAAAATATTAAATCGGCAATATTTATAAAACCTCAAATTTTAGGTATAGATAACCTCATACAAAGTTACCTTCATTTTTGATGATTTATGCTACAAAATAATAAAAATGGGGAGTTTCCATTTGAAAAAATTGAGTTTTGTCAGTTTTCTCAATCTCATTCTAGATCTTTTTTTTGAACACTCTGTATGATTATTTGTCCAAGTATTATACAAAATCTATTGAAGTAGGTCCTTTTCAACAAGACATCTAACCCAAAGTAAGTATGAAGGGCTTCCTTATAGGAACAATTAATAATTAAGTTAGGGCTTGCAATCGTAATCTTTGACATAAAAACCTGAATATGTCAAAAACGCTCAGACTTAGGGATAGGACATGATACATGAAATCTGCCTAGAATGTTAAGTAGAATCCAAAAATGTAATAATATATAGGGTATCCCATTTAAAATAAGCGACTTAGGGTCTATTTCCGGTATAACCGGAAGTGCCCAATAGATGAAAATATTTTAGCCCTATAGGTCCCAAGACATCTGGCAAGTTCCCAAAATTTTAAATCTTTCCCACATTTAGTTTTTGAGATATCGATCGATGCAGTTCGTCGTGGTTCACCCTGTATAACTTCTCCATAATTATAAATAGGTCTTTTCTGTTTAGATGTAGATGATTCAATTTCGTGCGAGTACCTCTTTATTTTGTGAATGTTCTAGAATAAACATTTTATCAGGTATACTGCTTTGAAATGAGCGTTTTTTTGTGAAATAAAACACTAATCATTAAAGAAAAAGTGAAAAATATTTCATTTAAAGTATTGGCCACTATTTTCTACATATTTTGACCACTTTTCTTGAATTTGTGGATACCAAGCCAACAAAATTAATCGTTTCTTAAAGCAAACCAACTAGACATCCAATGTTCGACCTCTTTGTGGGAATCAAAGTGCTGCTCAGCCAATGCGTGTCCCATCGATGAAAACGAATGGTAGTCGGAAGGAGCCAAGTCTGGTTAATACGTCGGGTGAGGTAGCAGCTCCCAAGTATTTTGATTGTATGCTGAACGGGTGTTGATTAGTGTGTAGGTGCATTGTCATGGGGAAAGTTATCGTACTGTGTTACCTGGCCCATTCTGGTAGTTTTCCGATATATGTATGGTTCGAATTGATCATTTGTTGTCGGTAGCGATCAGTATTAATGGTTTTAGGAGCTCGTGGTTCACCACACTTTTCATGTCCCACCAAACACACAGATGTTGATGGTTATCTTGGATTATCCCATGATTTTTTCTTAAAATAAATCCATTCTTCATCGTCGGTAATAATCCGATGCAAAACCGATTTTCTCTCGTGTCTTTAAAGCGAAATTTCACAAGTGTTTTCGGTTTTCCATCTGTCTTTCATTTAATTCATTTGGCACCCATTTTCCACACTTTGGATCTTTCCCATAATAATAATAATAATGTTTATTGATCCTTACAGATATCACATAGATATATAGGACAAGTCATAATGAGTAAAGAAATTCAAACAAATTTTAAATCAATATATCAGAGAGGAACTCTCTTGGCTCATAGTAACCCTTAGAACCCAAAGTGACTTAATTTCCTTTTTGAATTGCCTATCGGTACCTGTTTTATATCTGTCAGGTAAGTGATTGTAGAAGGAAATTCCGGCAAACCTAGGTGAGGACTTGTACTTAGTCGTTGAGTGCTTTGGTATACATAATGTATTATGATGCCTAGTTCCATAACTATGAAAGTCTGAACATTTGGACAAATTTGGCAGGTTAGATCGAACGTAAAGAAGACAACTCAAGATGTACATACTGGATAACGTTAGGATACCGGAACTCCTAAAAACCTCCCTACATGAATAAGTAGGTTTCAAACCGAACATAAGGCGAATATTTTTTTTCGTTATGAAAACTGTTTTACTCTCCGATTCCGCCCCCCACAGTAGTATGTTGAGATGTTCAGATGGCTGTGAACGAGGGAGTAATAGACATTTAGGAGGGTCTCAGTTGGAAGAGACTGCTTCAATCGGTGTAAGGCATAGTACCCCCTGTTGAGAGTTTTACATAGAAAGTCGATGTGAGAGCTCCATCTCAAAAATCTATCAAAATAGAGTCCAAGAAACTTCACGCAGTTCACTGTCTTGATGACACTACCGGCGACATTCAACACCAGTGGTGGGGACAGACCTTTCTCACAATTTTGAAATCTGATGATCTGGATCTTATCGGGGTTCATGATGAGTGAGTTCTGGCGACACCACGATTTGAACCTCTGAATAAACTCTTCACAGAGACATACCAGTTGGTCAATACTTTTAGCTCGGACAGCTATGGACATATCGTCTGCAAATAGAATCAGTATACTTGCGGAAAGGTGTTCTGGCAGATCATTTATGAATAGCAGAAATGACAGAGGCCCCAGGACTGAGCCCTGAGGAACCCCTAAGCTCACGAACATAGTGCGATCAGAAAGATAACTTCGAAACCAGTCGAGAAAGATTCCCGTAAAACCGATTTGGTAGAGCTTATCAAGTATGAATTCATGTCGTAAACAATCAAAGGCGCGCGACAGATCGAAGAATACCCCCATAACATGATCCCCATCATCAAGGCACATATGTATAAAATTCACGAACTCAGAGCAGGCAGTCTGGTTAGATCTACCCTCCCTGAATCCATGTTGTTGGCTTGACAAAACGGACAACCTCTTCAGATACTCATACATCCTCTGATAAACTATTTTCTCAAATATTTTGGATAGAGAGCTCAAAATTGAAATCGGCCGGTAGTTGACTATATCGTCCTCACGCCCTTTTGTATGTACTGGAATAACTTTGGCAAGTTTGAAAACAGATGGAAAACACCCAGATTCAATTGAGAGGTTAAACAGGAAAGTTAAATGCTCGGCGATTAGCGGAGCCAATGATTTCAATATTTTTGTCGAAATGCCGTCGTGACCTGAACTATTTCCATTTTTTAAGTTTTGAATTACAGACAAAACCTCTTCTGTGACGACTGGAAAAAAAAAGATATTATTATTCATCAATTTATGTCTCGTACAATTGACCGATAGGGCAGACCCGTAGAACTCACGTAAAGATCGCTCACTGATCTTCGAAAAGTACTCGCCAAAAATTTCACAGATCCTCTCAGGGCAGGACAATACTTTACCATCGACTTGAAGGGATGTGATCTCATTTTTCACAGATTTGCGGTTTAATTCGTCATTTACACATTTCCACACGGTTTTATTTACATTCGCAGATTTGGCAAAGAGATTTCGGTGATATTCAAGTTTTGCAAAATTCAGCTGCAGATTATATTGATATTTCGCCCTTTTGTATTTCTCATTGGTCGTTACTGTATTACAGTTGCGCACAAGCCAATGCAGATTACGTAATACTTCCCTAGATCTTATAATATGCGAATTTATCCATCTTGGATGTTGCCCATGAGAACTTTTGTAGATCCTAATGGGACAGGCAGTTTCAACAGACGACCTAAGAATATCAACAAAACAACGAAACCCATCCTCAACCGACAGGCCATAGCAGGCACTCTCAGAGTCAACCTCTCGGACGAGGGAAAAAAGATAGTCTAAGTTGCCCGGAGAAACCGATCGAGACAACTGAATCCCGGACGAGCACTCTAGGCATGAAGTACTTAGAGAACAATCAAGAATGACCGCCTTGTGGTCACTGATGAACGGTTCCTCAACAGAAACTAGAAATCTGTCAGAGGTTAAATTGGTAGCAATATAGTCCACCTTACTATTTGAAGTGATTCCACGCTTGTTAGTGAACGTTCTAGTAGGTTGACATGAGCCAAGATTTAGATTAAAACGTAGTAACAATTCTTCTAATAGTTTTTTCTGATTATCATTAGAGAGAAGGTTGACGTTTAGATCACCACATAAAAATAATATATTCGAAATTTTAGCACAGTAGTGCAATACATATTCAAGAGTAAGTATAAAAATCATCAAGTCCCCAGATGGACGTTGATAAACACTAATTATGCAACAGATTATATCACCAATCTTCACTTTCAGTCCACACAATTCACAGTGCATTTCCACCGAGAACTTATCATTGTTCAAAGATTGAATTACATACCCGGATCGAGCATATAAAGCACATCCTCCACATTCCCGTTCCAAGCGGCAATACTGAGCACCCAATCGATAACCAGCCAGTCTCATAAATGGTATCCTATCCGGACTGCACCAGTGCTCAGCAACGCTGATGAAATCAGGGCCAGCCAGCGTGAGGAAGACATCAACTTCAATAGCTTTTAAACGATCATAAATTGTTTGTTGTGTAATATTCAACATGTCTGACATTGGGTTTTGATCCAATGTGTCATCTCCATCCAATATCGTTTGCAAATTGGCGTCTTCAAACTTCTTTGGTGGTCTTCCAAGTTCTTCATTTCTCACATCAAAATCATTATTTCTGAACCGTTGGAACCATCTTTTGCATGTTGCTTCTGATGGAGCATGATCACCATATGCCTCGACAAGCATTCAATGCAACTCTGCTTCAAACAGAAAAATACGAGGAGAATAGAGTTAAATCCCATGTTTTCAAAATCAGAACAAAGTGATGAACGGTTGACTTCAAATAGTTGGCATCGAAGAAAGCGTCTATAGATCAGCGCCAAGTAGTATATATCCTTTATTTTTATTGTTTGAAAGTCCTTTTCGATTTCGTATCGACTGTTCTCTGAATTAATGAGCATCTCTGAAACCTACAACGCCTGCCACATCTTCTGATTCATGCCCGAGTGAAATCTGAATGACAATTCCCTAGTTTTCCGAATGGGATAACATCACCAGAGTGAACTCAACCAATAAGTTAACTCATTCCCCGCTCTAATCCCTTCATATCTGCTGGCATCAATCATACCCTCTCTCGCAATATCCAACAGGAATCCCTGTCGAAATCTCCAGCGCCTTCCATCAATCCTGAAACAATCATAAATCAGAGGATCAAATCCTTCAACAGCCCACGCCAAGCTCCTCAGATATCTCCGGTTCGACGGTATAATCTACGTCAGCAACACGGAAGATTGTTTTGGTTTCTCCGGAAACAAAGAAATAGCAGGGCGGGGAGCGCCTTCCCACTTTTCTCTCATTTTAATCCTTCCGTTTTGCCGGGGAAGAGTGCATTATTTCCGGTATGGAAGGGAGAGTGATGGCTGAAAGGAAGTTGCTCCGGGCCTTTTGTAAGCGCGCTTTTTCAAGCGATGGGGCAGTTTGGTTATTGCCGCAGAGATGGACCAACTATATGTATAGACCTTTATTTTGAAAGTGCATAGATATGAAGAATATCAGGTCAGGAGCTTTTCTCAAGATCTGGCACAGTGCGATAGAACAGAATCGACAAACATATTGTTTTGTTCTCATTTGTATATATGTATATATTTTTATTACGTCGACTACGATGTAACTATACCGTACGCCTGAGTCTTAATGATTCAGGCCTATGTTCTAACATTGTTCTTGCTGACTTGTGCATTGATACCAATTATGCCAAGTCAACCTGGTAATGAAGAATTTGACCAACTATCTATGGGCTCCCCTCTACTTCGGGTACATAGAAGTATGGGTCATTTTTCACTGAGCACTACTTAACTGACCATTAAGATTAGTACCTCAGCAACCAGTGACGAGTCAACTAGCTCAGACGATTCAATAAATAGCTGCCTCGGAGAACAAACTGAATCGTACTTACACGTGTTCTTATCAGATGAGTCTTGACGTTTTCGTTTCTCTATTCACTTGTCAGCCTCAGTGATAGAGGTTTTGCTTTAGATTTGTATTTATTAGTACAATGTGTCAATATTAATAACTATTGAAATTAGCGAATCCAAAAGAAAATAACAGCTCACTCGTTTGAAATTAATGCACATATTCTATGAACTTATGAGACTTCATCACATGAAAATAATGCTTTATCTTTTCCTGACCATAACCTGAAATTTGAGAAAATGCAATGTTTGAATATCCTCCATACATGCAGGAAATTCTCTGAAAAATATATTGAACCGAATCAGAATTTTCTAAATTTAGTTTTAGGAGCAGTTTGAATTCTTCTGACCAGATAATTTTCAGGAAATTTGGTAGAATTACTCCATCTTACGTTATTCAAACTTGATGTAGATACCTTCTAACCTTTTGAAGAAACTAACAAACATTCGGACAGATTTATATCATACAACGAAGCTCTAGATTTGCAGAAACAATGAATATCTGGAACACAAGTCACAAGAAAAGGACTTGGTTCAGGTATTGCTGTATTGTGACTTCAATTACCGATGGAACATACTGTATATTTTGGTATTTTACAGAGAGATTTTATATATCTACAAGGATTTTATGTAGCACTCCATACCTATTCCAGATGATTTGGGAGTCATTGCAATGTTTTCTGTAGAAATTGACACATGAAAAGTCCTACCGAACTATGTAATTCTCAAGATTATTTGATGTGATTCCGAATGGATGTTTAGGATTTAATTGCTAGAACTTTAGTAATTTCTGAAAAAAAAAAGATGTCCAACAAGGGCTGTCAAATAATATCTGGCAAATTTGAAGAAAATTAGTGGAATAAAAATGTCAAAATTCAAAAACGTCAATTTATCCGATACACCGGTATGAAATGAGCGTTGTTTTCTGAAAATGAAATACTAATTATTGATGGTAAAGTAATAGTACATTGTTTACCGGGTATGAAAAGCTTAACATTCCTGGACGACTGTGAATATTGCTAAGTCGAGGCGCAAGCCGAGACTTAGCAACCCAGAGTCCAGGAATGTGGCTTTTCCTACGAGGTAAACATACTAGTTTTCCGCAAATCGTTTAAAATTCGACAGATATTGATTGATTAAAAAAAAAAACGCGATAATTTCATTCCCAAATAAATGGTGCTTTGAAATTCCTAATAAAATTACTTGGGTTTCTATGGAAACGTATTGAGGTTGAATTGTCAAACTTGACGCTTATGCTGGTATTCTCGAAAGTAAAATGATAAGTGATGATGAAATTTCCATTCCTGGGACTGCTCCAGAGCTGGTTGAGGCAGTGAATACTGCTTCATTAGAATTATTGCCAAAGAAATCGAGAGAAAAGTACGAAAATGCATACAGACGTTTTATGGATTTTCTCATGAGTAAAAATACGAGTTCTTTCTCAGAAAATGTTGTAATGGCATACTTCCTAGACCTTTGTTTAAAGATGAAATCGTCAACATTATGGGACAATTATTCAATGCTGAAGTCAACCCTTGCACTTTAACACAATGTAGATAAATCTACATACTCAAAACTTCGTTCTATATTGAAACGGCAAGCTCAAGGTTATAGGGCAAAGAAATCTAAGATTTTAACGAAGGAAGAAATTGAAAAATTTATCCAGGAAGCTCCAGATTAGGAAATTTAATGATTAAGGTAATTTACAAGTTTTTAATTTCTATTTAGATTATAGCTTTATTTATTTTTTAGGTGGCTGTAATATTTGAATATTGAAAGAAAACAATTATTTTTGTCTAATTTTCACTTTATTAATATTATTACACGACCGGTTTCGGTTGTTAAACCATCTTCTGGTGTTAGGTACAGACTAAAATATTTCGTGGGTTTTAAATCTATGGGATATTCAAAAGTGGTGAATGGTTTATTTCTATTTGGGTGTTAAGTGAAAATTAGACAAAAATAATTGTTTTCTTTCAATATTCAAGATGGATTTTCACAAAATAAATGAGTCATCAATTCATTCTATTAGATCAGCCAGTCGAGCAACACTGATGACAATGTACTACAGACTTCAAGTGAAATATAACAACACATCATTAAAACTGTGGTTCAACAAAGAGTGTGTGAAACGTAAAATAGTTCCGAACTACATCAAATTCCAGTTTAGTGTCCTCAACTCCACAACTAACAAGATTCGCCCAAGGATAGAAAAACTCTGGCTTACGGGAGAAATCAAGAAACATTACCATGTGAGAGATAATATAAAATTATATTTGAAATGTGTTCAAGATGAACTTAGACATACATTACACAACATAGAGTTCGATTGCTTAGAAAATAATATTAAAGAAATGATCAGCGAATTCGCAAGAACCAAATATAATTCACTCTTCAATAAGCTCACCAAACTTCAATCAGAAGCTAAAGAAAAATCAGAAGACAAACATTTCTCCAAAAATACATTTTTCCCAACGTTTGTAAATCTCTCAACATCAAACTTCAACGAACAAGAATCAAAATTACTGAACAAAGGTCCCAAATATTCACCACTCACAACATGTTCTAAATCCAATAAACAAATCCTGGGTGTAGAAACAGAAATGAACATAATAAAAAACACAAGTGTAATTGATAACCCTTCATTACACAAATACAAAACAGCAGATATCATTAAAAAAACACCCACAAAAACAACCTCCAGTGAAATACACACAACAAATATAATTAAAGAAATTGTTCGAAAAAGCACCGAACAAAATCTTACATTCACAAAAGCAGATAAAGGAAACAGCATTGTGTGTCTCCACAAAGAAGACTACCACAACAAAATGAAGAGGACTATAAGCACATTAGATTTAACTCAAATTCCAAAGGATCCTACCAACAAATATTCAAAACAGATAAAAGAAGCTCTAGAAGATTGCAATCTACTTTTTTCTACACCATGGGAAATAAGGAAGCATCTTCCAATGAATCCACGACCTCCAGAAATGTATGGTTTAACAAAACTCCACAAAAAAGACAATCCCGTTAGACCAGTAGTTTCCTATATTAATACACCTACAGGTAAACTATCAAAATTTTTATCTAATAAATTCAAAAATCTATCGAAATTTTCACCAGAATATAGTTTAAAAAGTTCCAAAGATTTAATTGACAAATTATCTAAAATAAACAACACAGAAAATATGAAAAATTAATATCTTTTGATGTAGAAAATATGTACCCTAGCATTCCAGCAAAAGAATGTTTACCCCTAGTTGGCGAGTCACTTCGTAAAAATAAAGTTAACCCCCTCTTAATTTCAGAAATTCAGGAGTTATTTTCAATTTGCCTATCCCAAAATTACTTTGAATTCGAATCCAAATTATATTTTCAAAACTCAGGTTTACCGATGGGATCACCTTTGAGCCCATTATTGTCAGATCTATTCATGAATCACCTTGAAAATAAATTCATAAAAACGAATGACCTATCAAAAAAACACGTCATTTTCTGGTTCCAGTATGTTGATGATATTATAGTAGGATTCAACGGAACGAATAGACAAATAAAAATGTTTCTTGACTTCCTCAATTCAATTCACCCCAAAATAAAATTTACATAGGAAATTGAACGCAACAAAGCGATTAACTTTCTCGATTTGACCATAAGTAGAGATAGAAACACATTCGACTTTAACATCTACCGAAAAGACACAAACTCAGAAGCCATAATACCATATGATTCCTTCAGTCCTGATAATCATAAACTAGCAGCTCTGAAATCTATGATCAACAGAGCATTCACCATACCTTTATCGAACGCTAACTTACAATCTGAAATTGATAAAATCAAAGAAATTGCAACTAATAATAATTTTCCGAGAATCCTAGAAAACAAACTAATTGAAAACAAAAGAAAGCTGAAAACCATTAATATGCTTAACACTACCACAGAAAAACCTACTAATAAATTCATACATATCACTTATTTCGGAGAATTATCAATCCAAATCCAAAATTATTTTTCTAAACTTGATTTCAAAACAACATTTTCAGGACGTCCAAACCTAGGTAAAATATTATATAATTCAAAATCCAAACTTAAACCCGAGAAAACTTCAGGTGTTTATAAAATCTGTTGTAAAAATTGCAACCCTGCATATGTAGGTCAACCCTGTAGAAATTTTGAGACCAGATTAAAAGAACATCTGAAATCAGGTAAACAGTCCGCAGTTTATGACCATATCGAGACTGAAGAACATCATATGGATATCGTAAATTTTAAAATCCTTCACAAATGCGAGAAAGGCCTGAAATTAAATTTGCTGGAAGCGATGGAGATAACAAATCTGTTCAATATTCCCAATGTGTCCCCACTTAACACCCAAATAGAAATAAACCATTCACCACTTTTGAATATCCCATAGATTTAAAACCAATGAAATATTTTAGTCTGTACCTAACACCAGAAGATGGTTTAACAACCGAAACCGGTCGTGTAATAATATTAATAAAGTGAAAATTAGACAAAAATAAATGTTTTCTTTCAATATTCAAGATGGATTTTCACAAAATAAATGAGTCATCAATTCATTCTATTAGCTGTAATATTTGGTTGGTATTTCTGGGGCCTGTAGAACGGATGAGTTAGTCCGAATGACTGTACACGATATAGAAGACTTAGAATCTAAGCTTTTTATCAGCATACCTGATTCGAAAACCAACAGACCAAGATCATTTGTAATTAATCAGATCTACTTGAATGTTTATCGAAAGTATGTTTCGTTAAGACCAGAAAATATGAACAGTGACCGATTTTTCTTTAAATATCAAAGCGGAAAGGGTTGTAGACAAGTGGTAGGAATTCATCAATTTAGAAAAATGCCCAAAATAGTTGCTACTTATTTGAACTTGGTAAATCCGACAGAATATACTGGTCACTGCTTTCGTCGGTCTTCTGCAACAATATTGATAGACTCTGGTGCCGACATAACTAGTTTAAAGAGGCATGGCGGATGGAAGTCATCAAACGTTGCTGAAGGATATATCGAAGAATCGCTTAACAATAACGTTGAGATGGCAAATAAGATATTCACAGTACAAAATATTCAACAAAATGACCCTTCCACCCAGCATGTTGTCCAAAATGTTTCTCATAGTTCTAAGAGTGTTCCTCCAATGTTCAATAATTGTACTAACTGTCAAATTACTGCAAATATAACAAATTGATCTTAAAAATGTATTCAGCAATGACTTGATGTTTTCAAAATATAAATTAATTCCTTATAAGCAATGTGTTTTCTATCATTTATGTAGAACACTAACAACTGTACGGAAATATCATTCCCTTACAGTAAAGAAATGACATTTCCTTACAGTAAGGAAGTCCTGACTTTTTCTTCAAGAAATTTTGACAGGAATGTCAAAATTTCCTGGCGATTTGCGTAAGAAAACATTTCATACAAAGTATTGGCCGTTGTTTCTACACATTCTGACCACCTTCCTGCAATTTGTGGATACCACGCCAATAGAATTGTTCGCCTTTCATATTTCAACTACCACTTGGAGACATTTGAAGTCGTCAGAAAATATTATGACTTCGTAATCATTATTTTCCCATTCAAATGTGCAGCCATTTAAGACTTTTACCGTCGAAGCAACTCCAGACTTGTATCGCACAATCTTTCTTTCTAATCGCGTCGCCTCTACCGCCATAAAAATGCAAATCTTCAACATTCGAACGAAAGAAAAATGTACAAGCGTCGAACGTCGCGAAATATGACCGATTTGATTCGCATCAATTGTAAATAAAGCGGAGCGGCCTACAACATAAAGTCTAAGCATCTGTACGAAATCGTTCTGGAGCGTAAAAAGTCGCATTTTGGTATCCGGCTCGCAGGTTATATATTTCAGCCATTTTCACACCGTAGCTGGTTGCTGTCGTCGTTTGGGCGAGCCGAACTAGCGACGCTTATTTCGACGCTATTTTATGGGCGGACCAAATTCATTTTTCATTCCGCCGAGCGTATTTATTCCGGGAGGTGCTTCGCGGCCAGGAGGCCAAGCCTTATCCCGGATTCGGAGCTCTTTCAGAATGAGTATGAGCCCTTTCCTGAAAAGATCTGTGATGGTTGAATAGATAGTTTGTAAGGTTAAAAATAGTTATTTATTATACAAGGCAAAAAAGTATTCGATTTTTTCTGTGACAGGAAAAACGAAAGAATATATTATTACAATATATTGAAGTCAGAATGTTATCGATATGAAATTTGAATTTTTAAACTAGTAAGCTACTAGACCTGCGATGCTAAGGAAAAGTTCAGTGTAATTAAATATCTGTGCATTTAATTCTGTGATTTGATTCCAAAATTGTGCACTCAGTAATTGTTTAGTAGTTATTTTGAATACTATAAAGTTGAAAATGCTTGATTCTGAGTTTTCTCTGACTCCACCGAAGTTGATAGAAGCAGCGCAAGTAGCGTCACGAAATTTTTGCCAGCAAAATCGCAGAAAATTTACGAAACCGCGTATTCAAGATTCATGGAATGGAAAATGAAGTAGACATGCAGTTCCTTCTCGGGTACAGTGTTATTGGTTTATTTTTCGCACTACAACAAAAGCCATCAACAGTGTGGTCGTATTATTCAATGATCAAATGAATATTACGATCCAATAATATTATAGAACAAAATATTTCAAACTAATTATATTTCTGAAACAAAATCGGAAAGGTTACACGCCCAAGAAAGCTGTGATTTTTACGAGTACACAAATCACTGATTTTTCAAATAATGCACCCGATGAAGTTTATTTAATGGCCAAGGTTGTTGTTGTATTTGGGATTGCAGGAGCTTGTCGAATTTGTGAAATTGGCCAGGTAACATTAGATGATATTGAAGATTAATTGTGAAACTAAAGCAAACAAAGAATGATGTAAACAGGAGATTTGTAGTTACTGAAGATTAAATTGAATATTACCGAATGTAAAAAGCCCTTCGTCCAGCAGCAGCAAAAGATCGCTGCCTGTTTTATGCATATCCCAATGGAAAATGTATCAATCAGGTTGGTTGGGGGTAAACATCAATTTTATAAGGTACCTGAAACAGTAGCTAATTTTCTTCAACTTGAAAATGCTAACTCATATACAGGTCATTCATTTCGAAGATCGTCTGCTACACTTTTAGTTGAATCTGGGGGAGACTTGATGACATTAAAGAAACATGGCGGTTGGAAGTCATCAACTGTCGCTGAAGGGTATGTTGATGAATTGGTGGCACTCAGAACAGAAATTGCTAATAAAGTGTTCAGAACGTGTTGCAGTTCTGAAATAACACCCGATTTGCGACCAGGTACATCAACACCAGTTGTGTCCATGTCAGAGAATATTATTTCAACACAAGAAAATTCGTCTGTTATACCGAATAGTTCAAGGAACATGTCATTCACGCAATGCACATTTAATAATTGTACGTTTGATATAAAGGAAATGTAACTTAAATTCAATAAAATATTCTTAAATCAAATATCTTCCATTATCTATATGCATACATATCCGGGAACAAAGGAATTTCATGAAAAGTTATTATTTGTTACCTGTCAACAGAGATGAAATGCCAAATTTTTTTCCCGTCACAGAAAAAATATATTTTTCCGAAAATCGCCAGGAAATTTTGACATTCCTTTCAAAATTTCTTGAAGAAAAAGTCAGTCCTTACTGTAAGGAAATGATATTTCCGAACAGTTGTTAGTGTTCTACATAAATGATAGAAAACACATTGCTTATAAGGAATTAATTTATATTATGAGAATATCAAGTCATTACTGAATACATTTTTAAGATCAATTTGTTATATTTACAGTAATTTGACAATTAGTACAATTAATGAACATTGGAGGAACACTCTTAGAACTATGAGAAACATTTTGGACAACATGCAGGGTGGAAGGGTCATTTTGTTGAATGTTTTGTACTGTGAAAATTTTATTTGCCACCTCAACCTTATTGTTAAGCGATTCTTCGATATATCCTTCAGCAACGTTTGATGACTTCCATCCGCCATGCCTCTTTAAACTAGTTATGTCGGCACCAGAGTCAACCAATATTGTTGCAGAAAACCGACGAAAGCAGTGACCAGTATATTCTGTCGGATTTACCAAGTTCAAATAAGTAGCAACTATTTTGGGCATTTGTCTTAATTGATGACTTCCTAACACTTGTCTACAACCCTTTCCGCTTTGATATTTAAAGAAAAATCGGTCACTGTTCATAGTTTCTGGTCTTAACGAAATATACTTTCGATAAACATTCAAGTAGATCTGATTAATTACAAATGATCTTGGTTTGTTGGTTTTCGAATCAGGTATGCTGATTAAAAGCTTTGATTCTTTTGAAATTCTACAGGCCCCAGAAATACCAAATATTACAGCCACCTAAAAAATAAATAAAGCTATAATCTAAATAGAAATTAAAAACTTGTAAATTACATAATCATTAAATTTTCTTTATCTGGAGCTTCCTGGATAAATTTTTCAATTTCTTTCTTCGTTAAAATCTTAGATTTCTTTGCCCTATAACCTTGAGCTTGCCGTTTACGAAGTTTTGTGTACGTAGATATATCTACATTGTGTTTAAGTGCAAGGGTTGACTTCAGCATTGAATAATTGGCCCATAATGTAGAAGATTTCATCTTTAAACAAAGGTCTAGGAAGTATGCCATTACAACATTTTCTGAGAAAGAACTCGTATTTTTACTTATGCGATAATCCATAAAACGTCTGTATGCATTTTCGTACTTTTCTCTTGATTTCTTTGGCAATAATTCTAATGAAGCAGTATTCACTGCATCAACCAGCTCTGGAGGAGTCACAGGAATGGAAATTTCATCATCACTTATCATTTTTCTTTCGAGAACACCAGCAATTAAATATATAAGCATCAAGTTTGACAATTCAACCTCAATACGTTTCCATAGTAACCCAAGTAATTTTATCAGGAATTCCAAAGCACCATTCATTTGGGAATCAAATTATCGCGTTTTTTTTTAAATCAATCAATATCTGTCGAATTTTAAACGTTTTGCGGAAAAATAGTATGTTTACCTCGTAGGAAAAGCCACATTCCTGGACTCTGTGTTGCTAAGTCTCGGCTTGCGCCTCGACTTAGCAATCTTCACAGTCGTCCAGGAATGTTAAGCTTTTCCTACCCGGAAAACAATGTACTATTATTTATTTGAAAACGCTCCGGATAGCTAGGGCACAAAACCAATCTATATTTACCTTCCAAAACTTCAAATAGATGCTTCCACCCCAGTCAATGACAGTCAATATTCGAACAATCGAAATTTATGCCACTCTTTCACAAATATTAGATATCGACAGTATGTACAAATGGTTTAGTTGTCCAAATTCAAAGTAGCAAGTGGAACTGATTATTTTCTGACTATAAAAATCAACAGGTGACGTCTATTATTGCTGGTGAAACTCATCTTCTCTGTCTTGAGTCCTAATTCGTGTGATAATAGCACCATACAGTCATCCTGGGTGTTCGGGATGAGTCTGGTGAGGAAAATAGGTCTTGAGTCTTCCACCCAACAAAAACTTTTTCTTCTCTCTGTTCTCCAGTCCCTAAGGAAAATATTTGCAGTTTCAGTAAAGTTTCAACTCTAGTCAAATTGTTCCAGCCTCCGGCAATTCATAAGTACTTGAACCGATAATATTCCATAGCCTTTTTCACAATACGAACATAAATTCACCAGGTGAGCATTATACAATAAGATATATTTTTTATAGGTCGATAACATCTCAGAACTTACCTCGTCACCACTCAAATGAGCCTGTACCAGTGACGGCTCGTCAGGGTAGGCAGGCTCGGCCGGGCCGACCCAAACGCAACCGAAGAAGAGAAGGTGAAAATAAATATTTTTTCAATCGAAACTTATTTGAAAAATTGATAGCAATATTTAAATCTCGAGAAATTCCCTTAGTATCTTTTCTTCTACCCTCTATATATATCATATTTCCACTCAACACATCGAAGTACACATTGTTTCGGTCAAACACCTCAAATAATTTTTTCCATTCCCGCATCTGTCCTCATATGTAATAACGCAGCTCAGCCAGCCGAGCCACAGCTTTTAGTTTATGATTTCATCACATACGTCGCTCGAAGTTCCTATTATGGCACTCTACAATACCTCGACTGTGACACTTGCGAGGTCGGCCGAGAACCCTTGTCCGTCCCTATGTGAAACGGGTGAAACTGTTTATTATTATCGAAGTTTATTGCAAATATCAAATTAAAAATTGTAATTTAATATCCGACATCTTCATATGTTTATCCTAAATTTGAGACAGAAAGAGAAATCATTATGTATTTAAAATTTTTTCACGTATCCTGTTAATAATTGAAATTTTCACCCTCAAATCTCAGATGACTATTATCATAAGTACTTGAATATTATTTCAATTTCAGAAAAAAAAGTTTTCGTACTATATTGAATAAATTTTGTGATTTTCTGACCATAAAAATTCATTCTTAGTAACTGTAAATAGCAAAAGAGCAACCCACGACTTGTTTATTTTTCAAAGACTAGGTTGGCTAAGATAACCTTGGGGAGGGGGTATATGAGAATTGCACTGCGTGTGTTTACACTTTGATTATCAGAGTTCAGTTCACTAGGTCAGTATTTTGGAATAAGATGTTAGTGTGTAGGGCTTAGGGTTGTACGAGTTTTCGTTCGTTTTCGGTTGCAAGTTGAATGTGAGTGATCCAGATGGCAAGTGTAAGAGAGGTAGTATCAAATTACGGTGATTTGATTAGTTTTTTAGTAGATAACAGGTTTTCCATTATTAGAATAATTCTAATTGACAGCGTTCACAACATGAATATAATTTTAATTTTACTAAGTTTTAAGATGAATTGTTGGACAGTTATATATTTTAGATATGATTGACACTGTATTTGTGACATGTAAACTTGAAAAAGGCTCCATGTACGCCGAAACATATGTAGTAAAGTATTAATAAAAAAAAGATGAAATCTTAATTTCAATCCAGTGCTCTAATCCCAAGAAAATTGCTTCTAAATTATATATATACTAGGCTTGGTCTGGCCGACCCACTCCTAGAGGGCACGAGCCGTCACTGGCCTGTACATATCTCTTTTGTTAGGTCAAAGCACGTGTTTTGTTCTGGATCTTTGAAATTGTCTCAAAAATTGTCTCAAAAAATCGGGATCTAGATCTTACTGAACGTGAAGTGACAGGAATGCCTACAACAGAGACAAAAGTAATTATTCTGCAAAAACCCATTTGTTCATTAATACATGAGCTCCAATAATCGATTTTCCTATAGTTTTTCTCTGTTTTTTTTTTTAAACTTTGAAGAGCTTTATTCTCAAACTCACATTCCCAACTTATGATTATTCGACTTGATTGTATGTGGATATGTAATGTTATCTGTAGCTTCAAAATACGAAAAAAATAGATAGAATATTCATACCTCGTCATGAAACCCATCTCAACGATTCCAATCGACACGTAAAAGTATATCTGGAAACCCAATCCGTGCCCAGCTTTTATCTTTGAATATCCTTTCAACTGCCACGCCTTGTGTCGCATACTGAGCAGAAGTAGGGCATTGTTCTAATGCGAAAAATATGTATATTGGACTCGAAACCAGGCATGAACATTCGTAAAGTGTAATAACGAAAATGCATAATACCCACTCGTTTATTCCCTGTATCTGTACACACCCACCCTTGTTTGAACATGAAAATAACTTCGAAGATCCCAAGGGAACTGGCGAAATGCTGGAAAATGAGAAAGCTCATCCGAGAAGGTGATATTGGGAGTGTTCGAAATTGGAGAAAGGGAGCTGGATATAATGATCACGAGGGGATTTGATCGTAGATTCTAGGAAAGTTGAGGTTTCTGGATATCATATTCATTAGGTTCGCCTACAAGTTGGATTACTTTTTAGTTAGTCTTGAATAGTTTCTGATTTGCTTGACAATACATTTGAATTAATTCAATGCGATAAACTAGGATTTACTGCTCAATATTAAGGTAGTGATATGATTATTGTTGTTTTTGACGCTCTTGTTCAACCGAACAGAGTGCTTATCATTTTGCCCAAATGTCTGTAATTTTCGAATATCGAGCCGAAAATGGTCTCAATCGATTGGGTTTGATTCCCCGATGAAGAATTCATGGCGAAGGTTGTGTCTGTCCGGCCGACCGTATCCTCTCTAGCATCCAAACGAGATGACCTAAGGTTTTCATATTTTCCGAATAGGTTCATTTTCCAAATATCTCGGTTGAGTTCGTTATTCGGCCAAATCCGTCGGATGGTTCAGTAGTTATGAGCATCTGACATTTTGTTTCCTCAATAACTACTAGAATATCCATCCGATCAAGTTGATACTTGAAATATTGTTGAGGGAGGCTAAAACAAAACGGCTCGCAGAATTTCTCAGAAATCATCACGCTAGAAAATTTTTAAAAAATTCCCAAAAAAATTTTTTCGTTACTCAATATCTCATACGAAATTTTTCGAATTTCAATAACAATTCGTGAATATATTGAGGTGATCGATATCTTACTCATCCTCAAATTTTATTGTCGTTGCTCTCTTCCATCTAAAGATATGATCATTTTTTTCATTTGCTCAAGAGAAAAGAGAAGTATCGATGATATTCTTTGAACGATGGCCATCACAGATTGACAAATGCCGGGCTCATTAATCAGTGTCAGTTTGCGGAAGATCAATCAAAATTTTTGATTACGGTTGAAATCATAGAGATAGAGTTCAATCTCGATGGCTGAAATAATATACGTTGTCAACATTCAGAAAAGCGCTGACGTAAGTTTTTAGGGGAAGGTTCGGATAAAACTTGGGGAAAATTATGAGTAGTTTAAAATTAGTTAAATTAAAGTTAAGGCTTGTTACAAAGACATCACTGCACAATGGAATGAATAACTTACACAATGTTGGGTTTCTTTGAATTGAGAGTGTAAAATAGTTTAACTGACTTCCAACAAACTTCAGAACGAGATGAGGAGAGGATTTCTCTCTTTCACAAGTTTTGAAATTGAATTGACATAGTCATAATTATGACATTCATCATAACAATGTTTGAATCATAGATTTGTATAGAAATTTTGCGAGGAATTCCGAATTTTTCTGAATAATTCAATTTTAAAATCTAACTATGTCGACTAATTACGACTCAGTTATTTTTGAATTTTTGGAGAATGCCAAATTTAACAGGTCAAGATCTGTTTGGCATTCTTAAAAATTCAGAAATAACTGAGTCATAATCACTGACATAGTTAGATTTTAAAATTGAAATATTCAGAAAAATTCGGAATTCTCGCAAAATTTCTATACAAATCTATGATTCATATATTGTTATGATGAATGTCAAAATTATGACTATGTCAATTCAATCTCAAAACTTGTGAAAGAGAGAAATCCTCTCCTCATCTCGTTCTGAAGTTTGTTGGATGTCAGTTAAACTATTTTAAACTCTCAATTCAAAGAAACCCAACATTGTGTAAGTTATTCATTCCATTTTACAGTCATGTCTTTGTAACAAGCCTTAACTTTAATTTATATAACTTACAGATTCTTTACGTATGTACTTTTTTTGGATGTTCTGAAGAAGTAGTTGAAAAACTGCGAAAGCTAAACATTTGCAATAAATGGTATAACTATTGAAAGACCAACAATCTCTGTTTACCAATTATACATCAATTATTTATAAATATTAATCAGAGATGAACTCCATACAACTTATATATATATATATACAGGGTGTCTCAAGTTCAAGTGCCTTTTGGACGTTTCTGGAGAACTAGACATATTTGAAATCTGAAAATTGGGATTGTGATATTGTTCGATGTTCTCTACAGAGCTAAAATATTTTCGAAGCCCAAAAACTTCCGGTTATACAGGGAGTGAAAATAAATTCGACGAAAAAATTTTTTTTCAAGTTTTCCATTCCTGGTATGATCGAGTATTCAATAGTGAATACATTTCTGTTATAACCATAGTACATATTAAATCGAATAGTTTTCAAAATATCTAAAAAAAACTGGAAAAAAAGTCAAATATGTTCAGTCAATAATATGTTCATTATTCTTATTTTAAATATCCTGAGCATAAACCGTTTTTACAACATCAAAGAGGAAGGATGTGAAAAGGTCATGCATCTTTTGGATTTCAAAAATATCATCACAGGGTGTTTCAAATTTTGTGTTGAAAATTGTGAAGTTAAATTAGCCATAACTTCTGTTTTTCAAATTACAACCCAATTTTTTTATAATTGTGTTGGATTCTGCGGTCAAAAATAATGATAGTTTTCTAACATGATTATGCTCCTATATTCCATAATTTCTGAGTTATTTGAGATTTTCTGGAGTTATGTAGTACGTACAGTCAAATTCTTCGAATCTGATTCATAAGGATATTCTGTGAGCATAGAAGATAAATCATGCCATTTATAATTCACAAGTGTCAGACAGGTCTTATTGTTAGTCGTTATGAAATTTTTGATTTCACAAAATGAATGGTTGCTATTCTAATAATGAGATTTTGGATTTATTTCTTAGATTGTATTTTTCAATTGTATAAGCAATACGGGAAAATACTATTGTTCACCTGATCAGGTTGCTTATAGATTTGTTATGGTTTGAATAATTACTCGCAAGTAGCTCACCAAGAGCGCCAAAGCAATCTCACCGCACGTCAGTGCTTTCTATTTTTTTTTCATGGTTTGAATATTCAGTGATGGGCAAATATGTGGAACCAAGTAGATATATATATATATATATTTTGTTAGAATTAGAATTAGAATATTTTATTCATGGCTGACGAAAGTATTTAATATTTGAAGCTCTTTTAAAGTTTGATTATAGGAGAAAATAATATCTTGACGGACGATTTGAATGAAGAAATTGTAGACTGAATTATATTCCTTGAAAAAGGCGTAGACACGCCGAAACATGTTGGAAAAATAAAATAAATAAAATAATAATTTAACAATTACCATTTATTAGTAGAATAAGTGCTATACACCCAAGAAATTTGAAACAAAAAAATTTATATATACAGGGTGAGTCTTTGACCACTGCGCTAATTTTAACCATAGATTCTTTACGTCAAAAGAAATACTTTCTTCCTATAACATTTTTCCAAGTTTGGCCCCGTTCAAAAGATATAGGGTGTTGAAATTTCATAAAAAAAATTGCATTTTCACCAGTAATATTCAAACGACAATATCAATTGAAATGATCTCCTGTAGAAGGTTTTTGATAACAGTCATGCATATTTTGGCATCGTTAGATTCATTCCATTTCTTGTGAGCTTCTCACTACTACTCTACAGATTGGTTGAATTGCATGAAAAACAAATATCGTTGAACTAAAGGTCCGTATCTTGTACTTCCTGGAATCATTAGTCTTTTTTGCAGATAAAATCATTCTCAATTTTTCCTCCCAAATTGCACCATTCTTGAGATATTTGAAGTTGAAAGGAATTGAATCGATATAATTTTGTCCAAATTTTCTGATTTTCTCAAATCCAACTCTGTGCTGAAAGGATTCAATAACAAGATTTGTTCAATGTTGCCATATTTTATGTCTATATTGAATATTTCTTCAAAAGGTTGGGGAAATCTCTCCAGTCTATGGTTCCACCACTAATAACTAATAGATGAAATTAACCACTGAACAATTTTTATCTTACATTCACTACAAAATCTGAATTGCCATTTGCTGTATTCATTATTAATGATGTCAAGCACCTTGTTTAATATTTAATCCAGAGTAATATTCCATAAGAAATAGAGAAAAAAATTTCCTTCACTAACATAGGTACTTCGGTATATTCTCATGACCGTTGAAATAGGTAATGTATTTTCTGTCAGGACCTGTTGAATTGAAGACTTGTCTTTATGAAAAGCTGGTTCTTTATAGCTTCAGACTTTCAGGGTCCATCAAATTATATCTATTCTAACATAGGAATGCTTCAAATTAAGATAATATGAGTTTTAAAATCTTCGAATCCAGTCTCTTTGATTTATTTTGTAGGTTTATAGTTTTTTCACATATTTATTTCATACACCGATTCAACCTGGTACCTACACGAACTTAGGAGATAATAGAATTTGACTTAGTTTTAGTATTTCTGAATATTTGTTATGATGCATGGTTAATTAAAATTCAATCAGTATTGAAACTGGAAGCTATAGGTTCATAAACAAGAAAGATTAGAATAGAAATGTATTTTCTGACCATAATCATTTCATACTGAATTGAATAATTTCAAACTATCGAAATTATTATTATTATTTTATTATAATATTTTCCACATTTTTTAAATAACTGTTGACAGTTTCAAACAGAATCAAAACAACAAGGAACCACAGAACACTATTTTATAGGGAACAACCCACCACAGAGACGTTATTATAACATTTCAATGTGGTAATAATTCACTCTAGTTATTCTGAGAAAAATTATAACTGAAGATCGATAATGGTAACAGATATTATCTTTCATTCAAAAAAAACTCTGCAATTATTAATTTTTTTCTCTCCTGGGGTTCGGTAATAAATTAATATTCTATGGTAAGGTATTAAAATTTGACATAATCTATGAATAACCATTATTCAATATTTCTGTTTTTGTTTACATAATTAAAACAGATATTCTGATTAAAAAGCCAAAAATTTGTTCAGTAATTAATTATAGTCTAAACAGAATAGATTCTTACTAACGAAAAAACACGTAGTTGGTTTTTCAGAATCAAATGTAGGTGATCAAACCTAATTCCTTCAAGCAAATATAATTGCACACCTAAATCTGAGAATACTTGTAATCTATTCAAGTAATTTGTTATTGGGATTCAGTAGAGAAAATAATCATCAAGCAAAGTAACATCACTGTAAAATAATTATTCGTAGTGACATTATTGATTGTTGTTGAAGATTTCGAAAAAAATTGCCATATTTTTAAAAGTCTCATAGACCAGTTCACTGGTCTCTGTCAAGGAGAAGAAACTTGAATAATATCAGTGTTTGGAAAATCATAGATGATATTTTCTGGCTTTGAGTGAAAAAAAAAGCAATGTGACAACCTCTTGCCTTGGAAGTTTTCATAGAAATGATGGTTTTCATGATTTGGAAATCTTATGAAGAAAATTACAAATGTATGATGATAACATCCAATAATTCTGAGGTTTTTTGGGAATTTCTCACTGGGAAGGGATGGTTTATAATCTTGAAGTAGAAAGAAATTATAGTAAACAGCAAAAATATGATTAAGGTGTTGAATTTTTTTACCAGAAAATTAGTATTTTGTATCTTCCTTCTGAATATGGACCTAATCGGATGAAACATGAGTGAGTGAATCATTTCTTATAGTGAAAATAATGTTTTTAAACAATTCAGATTCAATAGTGGATGCTGTGGAAGGTATTTTTCATTCAAACTGAACTGGACTACAGAGGGGTATTTGCCCAATGTGAAAACTTAAAATGCTTGTAACTTTTCAACGCAGCTGAATATAGAAAAACCGTAATGGAAGAAGTGTTTCTTTTGATCTCAAGAACCTATGGTTAAAATTAACGCAGTGGTCAAAGACTCACCCTGTATATATATATATATATAAAGAATTGATGTATAATTGCTAAACAGAGATTGTTGGATAGTTATACCATTTATTGCAAATGTTTAGCTTTCGCAGTTTTTCAACTGCTTCTTCAGAACATCTGAAAAGTAAATACGAAAAGAATCTGTAAGTTATATAAAATAAAGTTAAGGTTTGTTACAAAAACATGACTGCAAAATGGAATGAATAACTTACACAATGTTGGGTTTCTTTGAATTGAGAGTTTAAAATAGTTTAACTGACATCCAACAAACTTCACAACGAGATGAGGAGAGGATTTCTCTCTTTCACAAGTTTTGAAATTAAATTGACATAGTCATAATTATGACATTCATCATAACAATGTTTGAATCATAGATTTGTATAGAAATTTTGCGAGGAATTCCGAATTTTTCTGAATAATTCAATTTTAAAATCTAACTATGTCGACTAATTACGACTCAGTTATTTTTGAATTTTTGAAGAATGCCAAATTTAACAGGTCAAGATCTGTTTGGCATTCTTAAAAAATTCAGAAATAACTGAGTCATAATCACTCGACATAGTTAGATTTTAAAATTGAAATATTCAGAAAAATTCGGAATTCCTCGCAAAATTTCTATACAAATCTATGATTCATATATTGTTATGATGAATGTCATAATTATGACTATGTCAATTCAATTTCAAAACTTGTGAAAGAGAGAAATCCTCTCCTCATCTCGTTCTGAAGTTTGTTGGATGTCAGTTGAACTATTTTAAACTCTCAATTCAAAGAAACCCAACATTGTGTAAGTTATTCATTCCATTTTGCAGTCATGTCTTTGTAACAAGCCTTAACTTTAATTTATATAACTTACAGATTCTTTACGTATGTACTTTTTTTAGATGTTTTGAAGAAGCAGTTGAAAAACTGCGAAAGCTAAACATTTGCAATAAATGGTATAACTATTGAAAGACCAACAATCTCTATTTACCAATTATACATCAATTCTTTATAAACATTAATCAGAGATGAACTCCATACAACTTTTATATATATATATATATACATGGTGTCTCAAGTTCGAGTTAGACGTTTCTGGAGAACTAGACATATTTGAAATCTGAAAATTGGGATTATGATATTCTTCGAAGTTCTCTACAGAGCTAAAATATTTTCGAAGCCCAAAAACTTCCGGTTATACAGGGAGTGAAAATAAATTCTCGAAAAAATTTTTTCAAGTTTTCCATTCCTGAGATCTAAAATATTACATTTCTGTTATAACCATAGTACATATTAAATCGAATAGTTTTCAAAATATCTAAAAAAACTGGAAAAAGTCAAATATGTTCAGTCAATAATATGTTCATTATTCTTATTTTAAATATCCTGAGCATAAACCGTTTTTACAACATCAAAGAGGAAGGATGTGAAAAGGTCATGCATCTTTTGGATTTCAAAAATATCATCACAGGGTGTTTCAAATTTTGTGTTGAAAATTGTGAAGTTAAATTAGCCATAACTTCTGTTTTTCAAATTACAACCCAATTTTTTTATAATTGTGTTGGATTCTGCGGTCAAAAATAATGATAGTTTTCTAACATGATTATGCTCCTATATTCCATAATTTCTGAGTTATTTGAGATTTTCTGGAGTTATGTAGTACGTACAGTCAAATTCTTCGAATCTGATTCATAAGGATATTCTGTGAGCATAGAAGATAAATCATGCCATTTATAATTCACAAGTGTCAGACAGGTCTTATTGTTAGTCGTTATGAAATTTTTTGATTTCACAAAATGAATGGTTGCTATTCTAATAATGAGATTTTGGATTTATTTCTTAGATTGTATTTTTTCAATTGTATAAGCAATACACATTCAAATGCACTTAATGATATTGTTTATTTCAAATCCATGTTTTGTTTTTTCAAAATTCGGTGCACTGAATTTCTGTCTAAATCGTTTTCATGAGCTGCACTTCGAATAGATGCATTTTCATTCGCTTCGAATAAAGTCAAAACATTAATTTCTTTTTCCTCATCATCAACTACCTTTCTTTAGGGGCTCTTACACATCCAAAACTCTGAAAGTTTGAAACATAATTTCTAAAGATCTTCTCCGTCATGGAAGGTAAATGGGGATACTTCTCGTTGAAGGCTCGGCAGGTTCTACTAATAATTCTGTCACATTCACCATGTATATAAAAAAGATCCGAAATTTCGTAATTAAAATAACGGTTCATTTCGTAAAATGGAGAAATTGAGATAACGAATAACAATAACACCTGACATTTGTGAATTATTAACAGATAATTAATCCTCTATGGGTACAGAGTGTTCCCATGGTTTCGAAAGAATATTTATCAAATTTTTTTAGATGCAATCCATTTGACTCTACGTACTCCATAAATCCAGAAAATCTCAAATAACTCAAAAATTATTTAATTTAGGAGCATAATCATGTGAGAAAACTATCATTATTTTTGACCGCAGAATCCAACACAATTGTAAAAACATAGGGTTCTAATTTGAAAAACAGAAGTTATGGCCAATTTAAGATCACAATTTTCAACAAAAAATTTGATATTTTTGAAATCCAAAAGATGCATGACGTTTTCACATCCTTCCTTTTCGATGTTGCGAAAACGGTTTATGTTCAGGATATTTAAAATAAGAATAATGAACATATTACTGACTGAACATATTTGACTTTTTTTCCAGTTTTTTTTCAGATATTTTGAAAACTATTCGATTTAATACAATGGTTTTAACAGAAATGTATTCGCTATTGAATACTCGACCATACCAAGAATGGAAAACTTGAAAAAAAATTTCTTCGTCGAATTTATTTTCACTCCCGGTATAACTGGAAGTTTTTGGGCTTCGAAAATATTTTAGCTCTGTAGAGAACTTCGAACAATATCATAATCCCAATTTTCAGATTTGAAATATCTCTAGTTTTCCAGAAACGTCTAATCGGCACTCGAACTTGAGACACCCTGTATATCCGCTCTACAGCGTTCTACGCCCTGCGGTGCCCAGTCTCCATCTCTGATGGACAGGGTACCTGTCTTAGCCCATTCTCTGCACATGGCCGTACCAGCTGAGTTGTTTCATCTTTATATCCTCGATTATAGTGGTGTTTGCATTCATTATCTCCCTTATTGTGATGTTTGGAATATGTTGGCGTCTAGAAATCCGAGCTGCTCGTCGCCAAAAATCCATTTCCAGAGATTATAGCTTTTCCATTGTCCTTGATGTTAGTTGCCATGTCTCACAGCTATACAGAACTACACTCTTGAAGATAGTGTTGTATATTTGTCGTTTCTTTTCTTTAGATATTTTATTTGACCATAATATCGAATTTAAGGCACCAATTATTTATTTTCCCTTTATTAATCTTTCTTCTATCTCTGTTTCTGTTCGGCCAGTGTTAGTGATTTTGGTTCCTAAGTAAGTATACTCTGTTGTGGTCGGTATCTGCCTGCCATCCTAAAGTTTAAAAACCTCTGTATCAGAGCCGACAAAAATATACTTGGTCTTCATATTCTTCGATCAAGCGACGCTTCATAAATTCCAAATCATCTTTGTCCTGGGAGACAACGACCTGGTCATCAGCAAAATGCAAATTGTAAAAAGTCGTCCGATCACCCAGATGGATCCCCATTCCGCGACATGATCTTCTCCAATGATTCAATGCTTCGTTCAAATAAATTTTAAACAGCGTTGGTGATATGCTGCAACCTTCTCTCAATCCCTTTGATACGTGAAAGCTGATTGTTAATTTTAACCCTTGAGGAGGAATTTTCATAAAGCTGTTGAACTGCTCGTATTAGTGTCACGTTTACCGAGGATCCTTCCAGCATCTGCCAGAGCTTAGTGATTGGTACACTATCATTGTTAATTTTAACCCTTGAGGAGGAATTTTCATAAAGCTGTTGAACTGCTCGTATTAGTGTCACGTTTACCGAGGACCCTTCCAGCACCTGCCAGAGCTTAGTGCGTAGTGATACGCACTTGTCAGGTCAACAAACAGCAAATGAGCGTTTCTGTCAGTTGCCATCTTCTTTTCAGTGAGTTGGTAGATATCTCTGGAATTATGAGATATATCAAAATGAAATTTGGAAGATGAGTACTGCAGTAGATTGCCTATTTGTTTCGATACTGTTTAACAATTTGGAACTTCCGGTTTCACTGGAAGTTATGTCGATTTCAAGATTTGCTATGGAATACCCTGCGTATTATTTCAGTTTCTGAAGGAACATTTTATTACGAGTACAAAAATATCGGGTTAAATATTTTTCAATTCAATACCTACCGAAATATCAATAGAAAAGTAACTAAGGAAAAAAAATGAATGGTTTCTAGTAGTTCATGAAATGCATTGTAGAAGTGACAGTTGTTGTCAAAATAAGTTATCAATGTTTGAATTTGAACGTGAAAGGTTATATTGTTTTAATTTTATCGTATTATGTACAGAGAAAGAATAGAAATATTAATGCTAATTGGGTATGGGGAAAGAAAATCGCATCAAGAAATTTGTGGCTTTTTTAACATTATCCATCCTAATGTATGCGATATCCAGTTCAGTAGTGATGAAAACTTCACGGAAGAACCTTGCAAGTGGTACAGTTCGCAATGTACCATAAAGGGAACGGTTAAAAAACCAGAGTTTTTAATTTTAACAGTCGCACTTGTATTCTCGAACATCCTGATCCATTTCCTAATGCTATCGTCACTTGGCGCATGGTGTGTACGATATTCCGCACGATAGAGAACAGACACTATTGAATCACCATTATGGTAATACGCTAGTACGCAAAATTCGTGATGCTTTCCCGAGTACAGTTGCATCGTGATTAAAACTCCCCAGAATGGTGGACGCTGCTCCTTTTAGACGCCCGTTCCGAATATGGCGCGAAACAAATACCCTATACCCTTTCTGGACACTTTGTTCATCTTTCGATAATTGAACGATTTCATCTGCTTTCCCTCGTTTACCAGAAAATGATCAAATTCATGCAAAAGCAGTCTGCAGTTTATTCTGCCACATCCCTGAACAAGAATTTTTCAATATGTCGGAAATAATGGCTTCGGGCTCAAGATCCGATATGTTTTCTCTCCGTAGATCCTATCAGTCGCTTCGCGTCGTAAACCACCCATCCATCGACGATAGCTGACCTATATACATATATCCTCGGAGGACCATTGTTGATTTAGCACATGTCGTATCTAATGTTATACGACGTTTGTATGCGCGGCGCCAATTCTTCCGAAACGGAAATAAATCTGAATGATGCAATTAAGTTTAGTGTTCCGGCCCATTTATAACTCCGAAAATTCAATTTTCCCAAAAACAGTGGGTCCCGGACACACTGGCACGGACTCGAGTAAGGGGTGTGCGTGTTGACGGTTGATTATCTCGCTGATCGCAGATCCGGCAACATGGGATGCCATTAGGGGGCATGTTCCGAGATATTTCGCACATTATTCACGTGAGCCCGTTGTTATTTGTGAACCATTTTCGGTGACATCGCCTGACAGACGTATTCAATTCGGGCGCGACCGCTGTCGAATCTGAAACAAAAAACTCCGGGCTCGGGTTTGTAATGAAACTTCTTCGGAAGAAATTGGCGCGAGATGTCCCATTTGACGTTTTATATTCAGGACGTAATGTGTCTAGAAATGAAATAGTAAACTTTTGAGAGTTACGTTTTATTTCATCGAGTCTGGGGCATTCATATTCTTTTCAAAGTCCGGATTCAATTAATACTCTTTGGATATTCAGTCCAGAGCTTTGTAAATTTCTCACAATTTGTTTTTTGGTTTTTGTTTCATTCTGAGTCTTTTATGATTTCCAGGAATACTTTCCTGTTCATGCGTTCATGGCGTTAGTGAACTCCACGTTTACACGTCTATAACTGTTGAACGCAATATCCAAATTAATCATGCATAGCGTCGTGTTGTAGGTTATGTCAAGACCTTCCAAATTATGTATAGTTTTTCTAGTTACGAGCTCTGTAGCGCTTTTTACATAGCCGCGAAATTTAAAAGACAAAAAGGCGGAAGGGAAGATATTTGACAACCTATTACAATGAGTTACCACCCGACCATTCTCTCTCACCATATACTTTTCCCTTTATATTTCCAGTTCACGATTAACCCCACACAACTATTAGTTGTTACATCTTCAGCATAAGGCGTGGCATCAGCCACTTTAGTTAGTGACCAAGTAATTCTCAGTAATGAGGAAACATGTTGGCCCTTGGATTTATCCCTGCGGCACACCTATGTTACTTTCAACTTTTCGTTATCGTATTGGTCATGAGATCTCAAAAAGCTCTCACACCATGCAATGGGCTCCACCAGCTCAAATCTATGTTCCAAACTGGAAAAACGCCTTATCTACCTTTAGATTCCAGAATTAAAACCTATTGTCTTCTAGAAATCTCCTATTTTGTGTAGGACACAAAATATTGTGCTTACAATTAGACGGACCATCAAGATATATTAACTGGTAAACATTAAAGTATGTCCTCATAGACAGCAATACGAGTGTAACTCCTGATCTCACTGTCCTGGAGTATACCAGTTGGCAGATAATCACAAAGCTCAATCCGGTGTTGGAGGATTTCTCCCAGAACTAATCGTAATTATCGTTACTCATCTCCCCCGAGATATATATCCGCAAAATGCTGCTATTATTCATGAAGCTGAAATGGAAATAATATCACAAACTGTTCTCTGACGGATTAGCACAGGGCTCATTCTAATAAGATATTAATTATGAAGCTCGACGTTTCTTGTTTCACTCGGAACAAAGGATTTTCTCGGGCGTACAAATTTCTTTCTCAGGTGAGAGAAACTATAGCGTTATGGTGAATGTGGAACAAAGAAATTTTCTGGATTATTTGAATAGCTGTTGCAGATGTTCATTCCCGATTGTTACTGGAGTATTTGTCGCCTGTTTCATGCCTTTTTTTTGTTTTATTCAGCTGTTTTTCTTATTTATTCATTAGAATTAATGCAAATGTTATTTTTCCTGTTTTTTTTTAATGGAATTTTAATTGTCATCCGTGCCTCTTAAAGATAGCTTTCCATCCCAGACTACCAAACCCATACATTTCTAATACCATAATAATTGGAAAAAAATTTCAAAACATTTCGAATGATTTTATTTGGTTGATATACCGATATGAAAAGAGCGTCAAGATACAAATGTTTCCATAGGGAACATTTGTTGTGAACGAGCCTTCACTTTTTTTTTGTTTGTTTGCTATGACATCTGTGAAACTTATTTAGTATACATCAAATCATTAAACAGAGAACGTCATATTTTTTCATCGTGTTAAAAATGTCGAATTATGTTCCAGAAAGAGATGATATTTTTCAAAGAAACAATCCAAGATGCTGATTGAAGGTATTTTGAAACGAGGAAAAAATCGACCAATCAGTTTATTGAATGTTTCTTTCAATATTTTGGATAGGTTAATTCTTTTTAGAAATGAATCTTTACAGGGAGGTTTTAGGAAATTGCTTATATCAGGTTCTCAGCTTTACAAGTTTCATAGAATCAGGCTGCAATAATAGGTTGAAAACAGCAGCTGCTTTCATTGATTTATCTTCGGCATATGACACTGTGGAATCTACACCCATCTGAAGAGTATGAAAATGGTAAGATTATCAGAAAATATGCTACCTGATGGAAGGTTCCGTATTTTTTGCTACAATAAGAGTAGCAATTGCAAAACATTGAAAAACGGTCTTCCATAAGGATCAGTTCTAGCATTTTCACTATTCAGTTTATATTTCAGTGAATTACCCACGACCTCATCTCAGAAATTTGTTGTTTATGCTGATGACATTTCTATTGCTTGCCACCATTTGGATTTCCATACTCTGGAGAACATACTATCATCCGATTTGGAGATTTCGAAAAATTAGTTTATTGAGTGGCGATTATGTCAAAATCCCAACAAAACAGAGGTATCTTGTTTCCATCTGAAGAATCTTGAAAAATATAGTAAACTAGCTGCCCAACAGACTTCGTCCTGTCAAAAAGATTTGTAATGTGGCAGTTTTTGTGCCTACGTATTTTAAAAAATTCTCCTGAAGAGAACCGTCACCCTGGTGATAAGGCGTTGTGAATAAAAAATAATTAAATAAAACATATATAAGGATTTAAAAGTAAGTAATCGCTTTATTGTTAATCATGTGAATCATAATTGTTATTATTATCATTATAGTGCTTTATGGTATGTTTTTTGTTTGATTACCTGGCGCATAGATAAACAAATCTGATGGTTTTCCAACACGGGAACAGGCAACATACAATTGACCATGTGAGAAACATGGGTTTTCTAGATTAATACCACAAACATTTAATGATTGCCCCTGGGACTTGTTTATAGTCATAGCAAAAGCAAGCCGCACTGGAAACTCAAATGACTCATCAGTCGGAATCATTGGGATGCGCGGTATGAGAACATCTTCTCCTTTATACTTTCCTTTGAGTATAGTTGCTTCTATCACATTGTTATTTTTTTTTATTGCTAACCGTGTACCGTTGCAAAGACGCGGTTGGTTGATATTTCCCAACATTATAACCACCGATCCAACCTTGAATTGAAGATTGTGAGGTGGCAATCCTGGCAAATCCAGCGAGTTTAAAAATTCCGGTGGTTAGTTGACTACATCATCTTGATTAGTAGCCGAATAAACTGATTTATATATCCTCAATTCGCCTGTAATTTGTTCTTGAATTTTGAAATTTAATTCATTTACATCTATGTTTTTTGCAGCCAGTATAGCTCGTTCGCTCAACCAATCATGGTTTCTGTAATTTTGAGAAACATCTGGAAACACCTTCTGAATAAGTTCATCTTTTGACCGGGTTAACTGACAAAAACTTTGAGGAAAGCTAATGCAGCCAGTCAACATGTCTATAGGAAATTTGCCATTACCAATGTCAATGAGTTGTTTAGAGAATATGTTTCCAGATTGGTCATTTTGCAATTCGACACGCATATTCTTGCTTAAATGAAGTACTTTGACATGTTTCCACAAATTGGAGGACTTTAGACATGCATTGAGTTCATCAGCTGGCGTTGATCGTGGAATCACTCGCAATGTTTGACGAAAATCTCCTGCTGATAAAATCATTGCACCACCAAATCGGTTATTATTGCTCCGTAGATCTTTTAAGGTTCTGTCTAAAGCCTCCAAAGATTTTTCATGTGCCATTGCAGAGTTCTTCGAAACGTTGCAGGTTGGAATTTCATTGCTTTGCATATTTAATGGCAATTTTAGTGCTGAATGGGCTGTTCGACCACTTCAAGCAAAGTTGCTGCGATTCCCGACGAAGCCAGTGCAAGTGCAATTTCATTTTGTGAGCGAATTGTTGCTAATATTAATGAAATCAAAAAAGTTTTTCATGTACAACCAGGTGCATCTAAGAAGTAAATCCCTCCAGTTTCATCATTCGTTACTTTCATAAGAGTAATTTAATATGAACTTTATACCATAGCAATAAAGCTCAAATTGACTACGTTTTAGTTACAAATCATTTGTATGGGAAAAAGAAAAGGGCTATTTTTAGGGATTTTCCAGCAATAATTCTAATTTTTCTCGCCGTAAAAACCATCCTTGAACTTCAACGAACATTTTAAAAAAAGATTTGGCCAAATTGGTCCAGGCGTTGTTGAGTTATGCGTTTACCAACACATTTTGCGATTCATTTTTATATTATAGATTAGCTGTGATTTTCTAAGTACTTAAAGAGTTAAATTAGATTCATCTCTCAATTACAAGGCTTATTTAGATGATCTGAGCCTGAAACTGAAAACTAGGAATAATATTCTCTAGAAATTAGCTGGATCATCTGATTCTTCCACTGATCGCATAGCATCTCTAGCTTTAGTCTTTTCTACAGCTGAGTATTGTTGCTCTGTTTGGTTTAATAGTGAACATACACAAAATATCAATGCACAATTGAAAACATCTATGAGAATCTATGAGAGTTCTGAAGGAACTCTGCAAACACCCAGTCTGAGTCTGTCATTGAGGCATTGCAAGTTATGAAGTTTGTTCAGATCACAGACCATACCGTTATATTGAATTTTTGCAATACGTGTTTTCCACAGTCAGTTACATCCTTGTACGATATGAATCTCTAAAACAAAAAACAGCAAAACTTCTTGTGACATTCATTTCGATGTTACGAATAAACATGTTTTTTTTTTAATTTATGCGCTGGTTGATTGCCATTCGAATTTTATTCGAGTTTGAATTTTTATTATATACAGCTTCAATAAGCAATGAAACCAGTTATTTCCTCACATGGTTTATTGCCCAAGATATTCCATAACACATGACAAGTTTTACAGGTCTGGATATCAGGCATTCGAGATGTTATGCCCTCATGAATACAGGTTTTATATTATAACGAAATTGACCATTTCCAGTTGAACTTCTCCAAGATGGATCTGCAAGGGTATTTGGAAGATTACGTAATAAAATTTTACTATTTCCTGATGCAAGCAATCGCTGAAAAGTTTGCTGGTTTTGTGAGTTAGAGAGTGGTTTCAAGTGCTTACGATGAATTGGATCTGAAGATTACTATTTGAGAAGTTGGAACAAGTTTACTTCTGTTAATTCAAGACTTGTCTGAGGCAGAACATAATAATGGCTCTAACTGAATTCAAGTTGAATGTACAGGGTTTGAAAGTGAATTTTAATCATCATAATCGTTGGAATGATGCATCTAGTAAAGATGAGACACAATGAAGAGGATGCCTTTTATGTGGGAATAGAGAGTTTTTATTTCCAAAGAGGAAATGCAAAAGAAACATGTAGTTTGCCCACAAGTCCAGATTGAAACCAAGATGAAAGTCAACGTGCTGCAAAGATCTCTATATGGCAAACGCTATAGACTCAACAGCTTTTATAGAGATTATATTCGACTACCTACGGAGACGGAGATCTCTATATGAAGAGTCTTGAAAAGACCAGGACATAGGAACATTCTGGAAAAAAACAGGGCAGATAACCATAAGGAACAAATTACACATACCTCATTTACTGGTTTAGACCAGGTAGTTCGGATAACTAAATCACTCACATGAAAGAAGTATAGGTTTTTCCAACAAAAGGGTCTTACTTCACATTCAAAGTGAAAAAGCATTTTTGTACATCTGCTATTAAAAGTGAAACTTTTAATGAGAGTCTGTAGTGTTGAAAGTGATTGTTTACGTGTTACAATATTTTACCAAAGTGTTGAAAGAATTTTGTTATAATAAAATCAGAAATTCACAAATTTTCATTTCCAACCTCTAACAACCATTACTTATTAACATTAAAATTGAACATACTGCTGAGTTGTTAGGGGTTGGGAGAATTTTTTTCGCAATGGCATTTTTATAACCAATGGAATGATCAACATAAACCTCGACTACCGTCATAGACTTCCATCCTCCATGTTGCTTTATATTCATAATAAAGGGTCATTTATTTTGAGGTCCTCTTTGTGGTGGGGATTCAGTTGCAGATCGCGCATGCGTCGTGTTAACTGAAATGGTCAGAGACAACCAACTCCGAACTAAATTCGTGTCCGATTTAATTTTCTATCTCTCTCCGAAAAATGGGGCTGTTGTCAGATGCCGCTGACATCAGTGCCGGTGAAAGAATGGCGGGAAATTTGAATCGATAGCAGAGGATCACTGAATTTCAAAAATGAATTTTGCGAAAATAATGAAAAAGCTTTGATCCTCGATATGCAATGTATGATTTAGGCAAACATTTGCAATATCAAAGATCAAAATTTTTTCGTTATGTTCGCAAAATACATTTTTAAAATTATATATCGATATTTTCATCTTGAAAATTAATAATATTTATAACACACTATTGATTACAGCTCTTTTTATTCAATAATATGAACATTTTATCACTTATTCTATGCTCTCGAATTGATGAAAACTATTGTACAGAAAATAAACATAAAATGATGCAAAAAATAACAAGGGTGCTTGAGATAAGAAATAATGAAGAATGTGGATGTTGAGGAAAAACTAGCAATACAAATTTGAAATATGGCTGGAGTAATTTATGATTTATGACTTTACATGAAACTTAACAAAGGTTGAATTAACAGAACAGACTTCTGAAATAAAAAATAAATCAAAAATTACTCATGGCGCATTTTTTTCAATTTAAGTAGTAAGTCCAGATTTCTTGAATAGCAATGATCGTTTGGAGCCAACCTGTTTGGGAAGGAGGTACAGATTTCAAAATTTTTCCGCATTTGTTGTACCTCATGAATTGCCAATTTTTCACCTTATCAAATTGCTCCCGCCAGTACAAGAAATGAGGAGCCCCAACCTTTAACGGACCTTTCATTGGTTTTCCATAAGGCCCAACATCTCCTCTACCATTGAAGCTATCAAATAGTGTGTCCACTTCTTTAACAAAGGTAACTGTTGTAATTGCTTCAGACTGCAACTGACCTGAAAGATAAAAAAATATATGTTAGGGCAACTGGATTTTGGTTGATGAAAACATTAATTGAAAAATGGATTTCATATTGCTGATGATTTCTAGTGACCAAAGAATATAAGTATGATGACACTGTGCTACTCAATACTTTTGCTGCTATGTGCACTTTCATAGCATATTGTAATATGGGTCTCAAATGAATGTCTTTTAATTTCAATAGGGTCCTAAATCCCATGGGTTTAACCTTATATATTTCGTAAGCAGCACGAATATCCTCCATTACTTCATGTGATTCCTCAATTATTGCATGTGATTCCTCCATTACTTCAATTACTTCAATGTCTGATGAAGGGTTGACCCAAGCCATAGGAAGAACATGCCTGTTCAACTTGTTGCGATTTGAATTTGTAAAAGAATTTTCACTAAAATGTCCATCACAAATTCTATGACGTTTTCTGATCACTGCACTAGAACGAAGACCAAGAGCATTCTTCCACAAATTCATCCTACAAAATAAATTTTTAACTTAAATAATATACTTTCCATCCAAAGCAAGCATCAGATGAAATAAATATAACTTTTATTCTTACCGCTCAGGATTGGAAGGAAAACAAAATAAATTATTGACTTCGTCCTCTACAGCACCGCATATAATACAATGATTATCACCCATCTTTTTGAGTAAATATTAACTCAGTTTTTCTCAAATTACAACTGTAGAGGTTGGTGGTTGAAATTAAAAGAACCATGCCAAATGTTTTCAATACAAGTTTTAATATTTGTATGTTAGGTCTATGCGAAAATTTTCTTCTTTTTATTTATATTGCACATCAATATTTTCAATCATCCAGTCAATGTATACAGCGACATCTGAAAATAGGTTCGAAAAGTGGGACTAAGATAGACTTATGCTAGTTGAGATGGAACAGACAGTGACACAACATAATCCTTAACATCGGACAAAAATTGGCATCGAGTTGACCGTCTCGGTTGTCTCTGGAAATGGTATTCTTGTTCAGTAGTGTCAGAAATTTCATAATGGAACGACTTAACCAGGCACAGCGTCTACAAATTGTTCAGCTTTATAACGAAAATGGGCGTTCTTCGATTAATGTATATCGGTCACTTAGAGCGACTTACGGTCCACATAATCGGCCTACCGAACGCACAATTCACTCTACCATCACTAATGAATGATGTTTAAGATGTAATAATCTAAGACCGTGAAAACATGGTCAATAAACAAACTGAAATAACAGTTACCCTGCCGAATGTTGAAATTATGCTTATGCTCCTGAAACGGCCTATTTATAATACGTATATTCAAGTGTTTGGTACACAAAATCGCCGAGAATTCCACTTTAATATATCCGAAGGAACAATTCGTTCCCAGACGTCACAGGCAGTAGAACTCCCCCATATCTTAATGTGAAGACATTCATAATTTCTATCGAACAATATCCGGAAATGCATTTCAGAGGTGCCTGGAAACAATACAGGAACGGAAGAAAAATATGCTGCCATTCGTTTCATGAACAAACCGAGTACGAAATGGTCTGTATAACAAAAACAGTCGGCATTAAGGCCCTTTCCAGTGGGCGAATGTCATTTCTGGAAACGACCCGGCTATTTGTGGCTTGAACTTATGTCAAATTATACGTGCTGGAGATTTGTTTACGTCCGAATCTGGGGTAGTTCTCTATGGCCTCCGAGGGTAGCTGACTTTTTAATGCACGTGCCTGGAGTTTCGGTGTAATGGGGTTGACATGTTGTCGTGTACGGATCTGAAGTGGAATTATATGAAGATATGAGGGGTAATTCAGGTGATGTCAATCCAGTTGTAGATACAATTCCTGTAGGAATACAGGGCAATTTGCGAGGATGGCCTATTGTACCGGGTAGTGTTGGGTATAAATTGAGTTTGTAAGAGGTGTCTCATTTTTGTACTGAAGCGGTACATTTTACCACTTCAAATGAGGCGAGGGGGTCTGGCCGTTCATGACGCGATACGATGTCTGGACGAAATTTGTACTAGTATAAACGACGGGTTGTTGAGGCGGTGTAGCGTAGCGAGGGCGAGGTAGGTGAGAACTAGAAACGTTGATGGTCTGTCTCACTTCAAATATGTCGATGCAAAAGGAGGGTAACGTTAACTGTCAACAGAATTGAAGTAATAAAAGAGGCAAAATTAGGAATGCAAATTAATTGTTGGATTTTGAAACTTTAGGACGGTGAGCGAGTGAGGGGAAGATTTTACTGAATATGAGGGTTTTGTTATTCAAAATAATCGAAGCTAACCGTGATTATACATTTTCATGTAATTAAAAAATTTAAAGTTTCCTCTCACATCATACACAGTTTTGCTGTTCGTTTTAAAACAAACTGTTTTTATAAAAATGTATCCAATTACTAGTAGTTTTGAAATGAATTCTTTCTGTGAGACTTTTTAACGAAGTAGTTTTGTTTGCGTGGCAGAAACCCGTTGACCTCGATCGACTCCAGCGAGATCACGCTGAACAGTGGGGAGACCGACCGGTCGTTCCCACCTCGACCTTCAGCGCACACGGCGCATGTTGGTGGGGAGGCCGAGAACGGTACTTATATGCGAGTCAAGCGCCGGGAACGGCAGTTCCTCGGCCGGCGAGACGCGAAACAGAAGAGTTTCCACCATTTAGTTCCAGCCAGTGTTAGTAGTGAGTTCAGTGGTAGGCAGATATAACAAGGTAAGAAAGGGGTATAGAGAGGGGACCGGAGAGCCACTTGTGGAGGACGAGATTCCAGGAGGTGAGTGTGAGGTTCGATCGTTGAGACCGAACGACGGCTGCAGGAGGGCGTTCAGGGCATAACGTCCTTCACGAGTCCTTTAGCCGGTATTGCGGATCCGACATCTGGGTGCCGAGATGAGCAAGCTCAACCTAGGTTGTGGGCCGTTTTACCTCGGCGGACTCCTGCTGTCCATCTCTCGGAGCTGACGTTGAGGTACGAGATGAGCAAGCTCAATCGTGCTTAGACCGAAGTTTTCCGTGGTGTGGGCTGCTGCGCGGTGAGGGTCGTGTTGTGCCAACCCCCTGTTGTCGTTTGTCGACCCGACCCCTTAGAGGCACAGGTTCGTCACGGGTGTCGGCTGGGTCCTTTAGCCGGTATTGCGGATCCGACATCTGGGTGCCGAGATGAGCAAGCTCAATCGTCCCTAGGTGTTGGGCCGTTTTACCTCGGCGGACTCCTGCTGTCCATCTCGCGGAGCTGACGTTGATGTACGAGATAAGCAAGCTCAATCGTGCTTAGACCGAAGTTTTCCGTGACGTGGGCTATTGCGCGGCAGGCACTGGATTGGCCCGATCTTTGAGGGTGCGGGATTCGTCACGGGTGTCGGCTGGGTCCTGTAGCCGGTATTGCGAATCCGACATCTGGGTGCCGAGATGAGAAAGCTCAATCGTCCCTAGGTGGTGGGCCGTTTTACCTCGGCGGACTCCTACTGTCCATCTCTCGGAGCCGACGTTGATGTGCGAGATGAGCAAGCTCAATCGTGCTTAGACCGAAGTTTTCCGTGGTGTGGGCTGCTGTGCGGCAGGCACTTGGCTTGACCACGGCCCTGTCGTCATCGCGGGTGAACGCTCGGTGGTTTGCGCATGCGCACACCGTACCGCCGATCACTCCGGTTTGGGCTGGGCCTGGGCAGTTCTCTTCGAGGGTTTCTGTTGCGCGTGGACACTAGTTGCGCCGTGCGGAACCGTGCCCCAGGGACCCCCTTCGCTTGGATGGTTCATGTTGGCCTGAGTGAGGTTTTGGTTTTCGCCCCCCCCTCCTCTGGCTTTAACCCCGAGATATTCTCATTTTTTATCACACGGCTTTAGTCATTTTCATGCCTGAGTAATTTTCATCCTTAACTCACGGCCGTGTTCGACTTTCATGCATGAGCAATTTTCTGTTGAGCAACTGCCTTATCTATTCTATGCCTGATTCATTGGTATGCCTAACCCATTTTTATGCCTGAGTCATTTTGCTTGCCTAAATCTTTCTGATGCCTAATACATCAAGTAACTCGCCACTGTAATTGCTTTATGTGCACTCTAACCCCTTCACGGAATGCTACTGGACTTTTGATTATTGACAAGTAGATTTGGGACATGGGTTTTTAGAGGTTACGGATTACAAGGATTTTGTGATTTAGATTAAGGACTGTTGTACCTGATATGCTTTATTGATTTGTTTTAAGGACTGTGAGACCTATTATTTTGGAATGTTTGTTTATTTGGTATGAATAGAGAGTAATTTTTTAGTTAATCGAGTGTTTTATTGGTGACACCTCCACCTCCAACAGCTACCCACTTCATTCTCCACTGGAGTGTGCCTCTGCTCGAGCTTCTGGACATTCCGGAGTAGCTCGATAGGTGAGGCTGACGCCCTCAGAAGCAAATAGTCTGGCGCCCGAGTTTACTAATAAAGGAACTGCACGGAAGGGCGTTACAACATCATTATGCCGAAAAGATATATCGCTTATTGATGGCTCATCGCAATTTTTACATTTATTAGGGATATTCATTAAGTATTACTATTCCGAAAATTTCATATTTGTATCATTTGTGTTAATTCGATAGATAAGAAACTGAATATTTACCCCTCCGATGATAATAAAACTTCTTTCATTGTTTCGTCGAATCGACTTTTCATGTCTTCTTATTTTTCTTTATCTATGACGACCAAAATTCCTAATAATAATCAATATTTTTAAATCGGAAAAATCAACACTATAATGTCATGAGATACTGGTACAAAAATAGCAGGTAGTAATCGAGAGCTTAGCGTTTTACCCTTTCTCTGAAGAATCGATATCTCATACAATCATCGAAAATAAAATTTTTCTGTCGAGTTCAAAGAAAGTCCTATAAAACCCTAACATATTTGGTAAGAGGTGCCAAAGTGACAAAGACACCGCCGCGCCATAAAACCCTCCGTAATTCCATAATTTACGGCATCTGTGTACTGTCTACTATGAATCTGTACATCCCCTCAGCCCTCATTTACCTCTGTCCGAGTCGTTTTTGTACCGGTGACCAGGACCAGGACTTACCCCCTGTCTCTCTTTGTATCCCGTGACTCGCGTGGCTGCATCGCTTCCTGGTCCTCATCGAGGCGAAGTGGGACCTTGAAGTGAAGTACTTACATTTCCTCGTCGTGTACGGGACAAATGAGCCGCCTCTTGTAAGAGGTACCCAACACTAGTACCGGGCGTCCTAAATAAAACGAGTTGCATGATGTTGAAACAATAAGTTGTGCTCTATTACGACCTCAAATTTGTTTCAATGATCACATCTCTTAGAAAATTATAATTGAAAATTAATAATGTCGTTCGGAATTATATAGAAAGTTATAAAATATCGATTAGTTCATGATTTCATGTCACTTGATATTTCTATCGAGGAATAAAAACTCAATACAGTTTCTCGAGAACAAATATCCAAGTTTAATTCTCCACCCCTTCTATTATTCACGAGGAAAAAATTCTTCGCTCATTTAACCAAGGTTATCCATCTAATTGAAGCTTTCTTGAATCAACAATGAATCTTGCTTCGTCGGCATGAAAGTTTGAATGTTTTCCTTGGCAAGTTGAAGAAAAAATATATCTACGACCTCGCCATCCAGACTATTTATTGTCGTAAATGAAATATTTACCGCCCCGAAGTGAGATAAGATGAACTGTCGAGGAAAATGTTTTCCCAACAGTTAAGGAACAGAGTTTCAGTTCAGAATCTGAAGCAAAAAACCTTTTAATTGACTTGTTCGTACTTCAGTTAGGATCTGGTTTAACTGAGAAACTTTCACATCTCAGACAATTTACTAAATGACGTAATTAATAGGAGCTTGCAGTTTATTTTATTGTCATTCTTAATTAATGTGAGCTCTGCAAGAAATATTGAGAGTTTGAATATTTGACATCCCCTTTCAAGGTTCTCAATATTGATATTATCTTGTTATCATTAGCAATCAATTTTCCAATTAGATATCCTTTAGTTCATAGTCAATCTTTTAAGACCGAACAAACCCATGAAAAATGCCATTCTTCTTGAAATATACAGTAATAGGCAAGTATGTGGAACCAAGTGAATATCTCAAGAATTATTAGAGATATCAAAATGAAATTGGAAGATCGACACTGCAGTAGATCGCCTATTTGTTTTTATATTCCTTAACAATCTTGAACCTCTGGTTTTACAGGAACTAATCGGGTTTGATTTTTTAAATTTCAATACCTTCCAAGATATTTACAGAGAAGTAACTAAAAATAGGAAAAATTTAATGGTATCTAGTAGTCCATGAAATCAATTGTAGAAGTTATAGTAGTTATTAGTGTTTGAATTTGAACGTAAAAGATAATATTGTTTTAATTTGAAAGTGAAACGGTCGAATTAAGTGACAGAGAAAGAATACAATACTTTTTTATTGATATCTCGGTAGGTATTGAAATAGCAAATATCGAACTCGATAATTTTGTACTCATAATAAAAAGTTTCATCAGAAACTAAAAGAATATACAAAAAATTGTTAGAAAAAAATTAAAACAAATAGGCAAACTACTACTGTATCCATCTTCGAAATTTCATTTCGATATCTCTAATAATTCCAGAGATATTTGATTGGCTCCATACATTGGCCCATCACAAGTTTTTAATCTATTACCTAGACCTCTTGGATTTGCGAGGGACTCTGCTGGTGAAAAAAAAAAAATAAAGTCACCACTAACTTAGATCAAACAGTAATAATTTTCATAACATGCCTCCATTAAATCAAGAGCCCTCCACTAAACCTATTCAATTCCTTGTGTGATTGTGTCATTCCATTAACAAGCAAGAAGGAAATAGGTAGAAGGAAACAATATCGGATCAATGCATCAAAGGATTGGCATAAATTCCGGATTTCATGGATCTGAATACCTGCCGGATCAGCACATCGTCGAAATAAATTTCCTAGATGACAATAAAATCCTTTCAGTGCATTGGCATCTCCAGTTGTCATCGGTTACAATGGAATGAATTCGAAATGAGAACTCAGCCAGCTAGAACCAGTGTATTGGAACGTATGTAACGCCATTGTTGGGTTGTACTGACATTTCCGACATTTTTAAGTAGGTTTTTGGCACAAAAGGTGCGATGAAAAACGAGCGGACAAATTTAAAGCCTTGTCGAAGGGTTATGATATATCGGATATAAATCACAATTGAACGATTTGCGGCGTAGATTTTTTCGAGGCGCGGCAAGTTTTTGATACCATTGCTTTATACCAATTATTACCAAATTAATGACTTTACTAAAACAATTAGAGAGTATTGAAATCTTAGACTATATAAAAATAGACCCTTTGTTTACATTGAAAAGTGTCGCATCTGAAACTTAGAACTGGTCGATTGTGACGTATTGAGGTGGTCCACTCAGGTCATAACAAATTTTCATGTTGCCAAACTGAGCAAATAGCAGATTTCTCTACTCCCTAAAATTGTGAATAAAAACTTTTTTCCAGTTTGCATTCATAACACTGTATAAAATTTTATATTTTGAATTGAATCTGTCTTATTGGATATATTAGCAAAAAGTAAAAGAGAAACTTTAGTGTATTCTGCTATTTTATGTCAGTGACCACAGATGGAAAGGAATTCAGGTGAAAGTCAAGACAACGCTGCTTCAATCTCTGCTTGACGATTTGAAGGTCACATGTTCTGAAAGACACACGTTGCCACCTTGCCACCAATTTGTGAGAGTCAGTATAAAGTTTTCATATTTTTCATTGTTTATTACTTTTCATTTCACTAAAAATGGTTCGTAAGTGTGAAAGTTCTAGTGAAGACAGGAATTTTAATTCGAATTTCTTGTTTCATAGATAAAAGTATTGTTAGAACCGAAGTATTTAGTTATTTACATGTTCAGTAGCCCACAAAGTTATAATAGGGAAGTTTTCAATGAGATTATAAGATAAAATGAGGTTTTCTTGAATTGAGTTTCCCAGATGACGATCAAAAAGATAAATTTGAGCTCGGCTGTTGGGATGGTCAAGTATTTGCCAAAAGAAAGGAATTTTCATTTGTTCAGATCATTTTGACCCTGAAGATATTGTGACCCGAGTAATTGGAAAAAGATTTTATGCGGTGTTGCCGGGTGAGGTTTCACAAGAGACATTCAATGAGGAGTCAAAACAAATCGACATTTTACAAAGGAGTGCTTTTTCTATCTTATACAGGGTCTTTCACGAGGAACCTCACCCATATTTATACGGGAAGCTACTGAACGTATTTTCATGAAATTCAGCACTTATAAGTATTTCACGATGCTGATGAATTCTAAAATATTTTCAAGGCATGACTACCTCCGGTTTTTCCGGAAATGACGTCAACTTCCGTTTTTAAAATTACAACACCAGTTTTTTAATGCAGAAATAGATTCCTTAGATAATTTCAAGTTATTTTGATGTAACATTTTTAAGTTTTGGTTGGAAAATTCTCTCTGAGCGGGAAAATTTGAAAAAAAAATCGAAAATAGAGCTCCGCTGAAACAAGAATAACTTCGAGATTTTTGCATGGAAAATTTTCATTTTTGGGATTTTTCAAGATGTAAGATTGATGTATCCACTTTAAAAATCGAAATCGCGATTCATGATACAGGGGGTGAAAAAATCGCTTTCAAAGTTAGGGATGACAAATCGTGAAAAATCATTTTTTTTCAAATTAGAACCCCATTTTTCATGGCAGATATTGAATCTACGTTGAAAAATAATGTGAGTGTATGCATCACACCCTTGCCCTAAAGTGGATATTTTCTGAGTTATTCACAAAAAACTGTTTTTCGTCTTGAATTTTCAGGAACTGATACTTAAACCATGTTTAAGATTTTACTACCCTAATATGCAAGAGAAAAAAGTTACAGGTTGTTCCTAAATAGATGGCGAATTTGGATTCGAATTTGTTTCGGAAACCTCTTAATTTCAACTAATCGGCCATCGGTTTTCTCTCCAGAAATAAATAAATAATTGCTTATGAACCATATACAAAAACTTACCATGTTTTACATTCTTTTTCTTTAATGATAGATACCATTAATTACATCTGCCAAATTCCTGTTTATTCAGTAGCATTTTGTGTTTACTATTAATTTGGTGATAATTCGTATTAAGTTATAAAATCGATCACTATGCCTAACTTTACCAATGAAGATTATTTAAATCTCATTCTACTTCATGGAGAATGTAATAAAGTTGTAGATAGAATGATTTGACTGTTCATTGAAAGGTTTCTTGACCGACCTAGACCAACGAGAGATACCATTAACAGAACCATGACAAATTTGGGAAATGTAGGATCTTTCTTTAAGAAAACTATACACAGCGAAAAAAGTGTAGTAGAAGATGAGAACAACGAAATTACAGTTCTTGCATATTTTCGTGTGAATCCTCAAAATTCTCTCAAAGATGCCGAGATTGCTCTGGGATTATCTCAATTGAGTGTTTGGAGAATATTAAAAAAACATGAAAGGCACCCATATAAATTCAATAGGGTACAGCATTTGAAAAAAACTGATTTCGTCAGGAGAACAGAGTTTTGCGAAGCTATGATGATTCGATTTCAATAGAATGAAAACTTTTTGGACTATATAATTTGGACAGATGAATCTAAACTCACAAAGAATAGTTCTTTTAATAGGCATAACAGTCATTATTGGGATGAAGAGAACAACCACCACTTCAGACAATGAAACTTTCAAGAGACCTGGAGTTTCAATGTTTTTTGCGCCATCAAAAATAATGCAATTCTCGATGTTCACATTTATGATGGGACTTTACCTGGTAAGCTAGAACACTACACATGTTTGCATTATTTAAAGAATGTTCTCCCTTAGGAGCTAGATATTCTGACATATTGACTCAAATAATTGAGCCGCTAGTACAGAACCATAGTGACTTATGGTATCAACAATTCAATCCACACAATTCACTCAATGTGTCAAATATCCTATACCGGCTATTTGGAGATAGATGGTTGGCGAACAATGGTCCACATCTTTGGCCACCACGTTCTCCCGATTTAACTCCTTCAGACTATTATGTTTGGGGTAGGATAAAAAATATTGTCTACTCAACTCCCCTGACTGATAAAGAGGACTGCATAGAACGAGTCAGAAATGCGTTCAGGTTTGTTTAGATTTTCAGATCCATAGTTTTGAAACTTAATTTGGTTTTTAAACACTTTTGCAGATCTCTTCCTCCCGATGAAATAAGAAGAGCAAAACACGAGGCATTCCTGAGACGTAGGTATAAATAAATGTCTAGAAATTAACTGCGAGAGTTTGCCATGGTTCTCCTAATAGTAACTTGAAGTCGGTTTCAAGAAGGAGTGAAAAATCTACTGCATGGTTCAAATAACAGTTCCTGAAAATTTCATCTTTTTGGCGTGAAGGGAAAAGAAATAGCTGAAAATTCAAGACGAAAAACAGTTTTTTGTGAATAACTCAGAAATTATACACTTTGGGGCAAGGGTGTGATGCATACACTCACATTATTTTTTAACGTAGATTCAATATCTGCCATAAAAAATGGGGTTCTAATCTGAAAAAATAAATTTTTCACGATTTGTCATCCCTAACTTTGAAAGCGATTTTTTCACCCCCTGTATCATGAATCGCGATTTCGATTTTTAAAGTGGATACATCAATCATACACCTTGAAAAATCCCAAAAATGAATATTTTCCATGCAAAAACCTCGAAGTTATTCTTGTTTCAGCGGAGCTCTATTTTTGATTTTTTTTTCCAATTTTCCCGCTCAGAGAGAATTTTCCAACCAAAACTGAAAAATGTTACATCAAAATAACTTGAAATTTTCTAAGGAATCTATCTCTGCAATAAAAAAATGGTGTTGTAATTTGAAAAACGGAAGTTGACGTCATTGTCGGAAAAACCGGAGGTGCTCATGCCTTGAAAATATTTTAGATTTCATCAGCATCGTGAAATACTTATAAGTGCTGAATTTCTTGAAAATACGTTCAGTAGTTTCCCGTATAAATATGGGTGAGGTTCCTCGTGAAAGACCCTGTATAATTTAAGGTTGAAACTATTACACAAATCTCCGAATCTCTCAGAAAAATCTAGGGATGGCATTTAAAACCCAGAACTCAAACTCAGACAAATAAGTAAACTACATATATCAAACAAAATCAGATATACAGGAAGCCGCAAGAGTTAGTTTACCGTTTTGCATTTGAGAAAAAAAAAACGTATAAATTATAGCAAATGAATTTATTTTCTGAAAAATATAACATCAATAATAACTTATGGTCTCACATTTCATGTCCGAATTTTTTCCCCCTCTTCAACACACAAGCGGCATCGTTTAGTCATGGTGAAAAAAATTTACGAAAATGTTAGCACAGCGACCAGTACTTACGAATTTGCAACACAGTTCACATGTGTCTGGTGGGAATTTGCCTAATTGGAAAGCGCTGTCGAAATTTCAGCATAATCTCCGTCAAATTTTGGTAAGAAGTGAGCATACAAACACGTTCTTCTTTCGTGTACTTCACACGCGCAACCATTGCAACGAACGCACTGTAAACGTACACACCAACACTACTACACGCCGACAACTCAACTCGCTACGTTTCAGCTGCCTTCTTCCGTTCTAGATACGATACTGGCCGAGAATACGCGTAGGCGAGAATACCAGACAGTGTAGATTGACTTTTGCTGCACTCTGTATTCGAAACAAGTAATTGAAAATAATCCTGCGACTTCTTTAAATACGTGCGGCTTGCGTAAAATTAATTATGAAATGATCAAGGTAACTACTAGGGTTGTTTTCTATATTTCGGGATTAGACAACCCTAGTGTTGCAATCTGCCAACTGACAGCTTTATCGTAAAGCTTGACATTTTTGAGGTTATATGTAGTCAAAACGTTTTGACATACGAGCGATATCTGTATTGTTTAAAGTACCTTGAAAGATTCGAAAAATGAAATTAAATTGTGAACATTTTCGTACGATTATTTTTACAACTTTTGACATGGATTAATTCAACAACAGTGCATAAATGAAATTAATTAATTTTTTGGCGATGAAGCTTCATCAAGGACCAGTATTTATCGATGGTATGGTGAATTCAAGCGAAGTCGAAGACGAATTTCGTGAAGGTCCTCCAAAATAAGTTGTTGTTTCGAAAACCATTAATACTGTGCGCCAACTGAAATTTTAAGATCGTCATGTGACCTATCGTGAGATTAATACATCCTTAAACATTAGTGCGACTAGCATACAATCTATATTGCATGACATTTTACCGTCAAAAAAATTTATTCGCGTTGGATCCCACACAATTTGTCAATCGCTCAAAAAAAGGCTCGTGTCGATTGGTCGAAACAAATGCTCCAAAAATACGAGCGCGGTGCTTCGAAGCACGTCAATGCAACGTGACACGTGATGAATGGTGGATTTACGCGTATGAGCCCGAAAGTAAACAGCGGTCGACTGATGGGTCTTTCAAGATGAGCCAAATCCAACAAAAGTTGCTCGCGTACGAAGCACTTCCAAGCAAATTGTTCCATCTTACTCCGAATTTAATGAAACCTTCGCTACACTTTTCATAACGAAGCGAGTTCGTATCTTTCATTCAAAATGTAGTGGAAATCAAAGACACTCCTTCAGTCTATTCAATTAGGGACTGCGTCCAGTATTGGCGGAATCCATTTTCAGGAGGTACTTCTTACTAAAAAATAATCCACTTCCGAATCTGCTAATGAATTTCTCGAATGTTTGTTACCAAAATTGATTTGAGGCACTGATGCAAATCCTCAAAGAACGCGATAAAGCTGAGTGCTGTCATTACGGAAGAAACGCGGGGAATTCGAATGAAATGCAAATTGTGGAATCCTCGGAAGCTGATTTGCAACAAGAGGCATCTTTCTTTTCCCATGTCCTTCCTTAGAATAAAATATATTTTCGTTTTCAATGAATTCGCCGATTTATCACCGTCAAAACAAAGTAATAAGTAGTATCCATAAACTTCATCTTCTGAAAGAGAGTTTTGGGATATAAAATAACAATGACCCCATTCTTATTCTTTCCGCTCCTATATTTGGTCCATAATTCCATGCTGATTATAATCCAGTCATCAAAACTCAAGGGCTCGTATCCACTAACGGCCCAAAACAAGAACAACACGAAGTAATCGGTTTCTCCAAGATACCCTACCGTCGACGAAATTAGATCCTTAGTCCTTTTTTGCGAGATCCAATGATTTAATTAATTCAGTCAATCCTTTGGGAAAAGGAGGGAAGATTCGAAATGTATTTGAAATCCAACAATACGATTGTTATAGAACGACCACATTTATATCTGTTCCTCGGGATATCTCTGAAATGGCTTGGATGGTGGATAGGAGGATTCTCATAGCAGCAATAGATAAAACTTCGGGTGGGCGAATGCCTCTACTCTTTCGACTTTCGAAAAATTGAATAGAAGCCGTTGGTATTGATTATACTAGGGTTGTTGCGAGTCTGACTTATTTCCATTCGGATCAGGAATTTCGTTAACTTTATTTTCGATTTGAAGAAAGCTGATATCTATTTTCTTTCATCATATAACCGTGTTCAAAAATATATTAGTTATACGTGCAACCAATTGGGAAAAGCACAAGTTACGAAAAATAAGTGTTTCCCGACGTATTTGAAACCAAATTTCTTATTGTCACTTCCATTAGTTGCACTGAATACGTTACTGCCACGCTTCTTCGCGCTATTACGGCGTGATTGCCATAATACATATGACGTTATTCCAAATTCAATTTATTACTGCTCTTATACTTTATCGGCTCATGCAATTAAGTTCCATACTCGTCAAATACAATATCAATAAATATTTTTGTTGAAGGCAACAAAGTTTCATTCGTATCAAATCACCCTTTCATATCTGCATCATGAGATTATTCATTCGCAGAGCAGTAAGGTGCCTGGAATTCCGAAAGTTTCCACGCTGGAGTAACTTTGAAATGAAGCAATTTTCGTCTTCGGATTCATGAAAAGCGCGATGCAGATAAATTTCACATGCATTCTGTCATCTCAAGGCTGAGTTTGAGTACGCAATTTGCAGGAGCGCGGATGAGATAGGGATTAGGGATCGAGCTCGAAATATGCATACTTTGTAGTCAACTGTTGGCTTAACGATTCCTGTGTTTATGTATAGAGATAGTTTGGATTAGGTTTTAGGCTTCAGGTTGTGGAGTTAACCTTAATTACCAGTGAAACCGAGCAGAGGAGCTATAGTTTATGTTGATGGTATACGAGACATGTCTCTCTTCACGAATGCTCGATTTTAATCGAGAAAAGGAAAAGATTTTATTTCATGGACAACTTTCGACATAACTTTGAGATTTAAGCAAGCGATCCTCTGAAAGAGGATTGATAAAGAGGGGTTGAGTTATAACTAATATTTTTGTTTAAAAGCTTTTTTTGAAATGTATGAAAAACGTAGTTACGATAACATGTTTTTGTCAAATATGAATTTTACTCGAAAGACATGGCTCTTCTGAAATAGAACACGCTGTATGTTTGGATTTCACATTCATATAGCGCGTCAACATTCAGGCGCTACTAAAGCTCACCCTCCTTCAAATAGGCGCCCTTAAGACGACCGAAAGGCAACGTCGGTCAGACCATATATGGTAATTTCCTTCGATGCCAAAGAAAATTACATACCGTTGCAATTCTTTTATGTTGTTGATAGGAATTTTTATCTCTTAAACATAACTTCATTCTGTGCTTTCTGTTTCAATGATTCAAAACATCTTTTCAGAACCCTTATACCTGTTTTGTGGAGAAGTCTGAATAATGTATACGATCTGTCCGGAGAATTTATAATCAACAAGTAGAATGAATTCGTAAACTATTAGTTAGAATTGTAAATTTATCCTGCTGAGATTGGAGAGAATAATCCCACATTACCCTTCAACAAAAGATCTCCAAAACACAAACCAGAGAATGGCTGAATTTCGGCGTTAACATCAAAAAGGAACAAATACTACTAGACGCACTTCTGATTCGCTGAACTTTCCGCACTCTAGTTTTGAACACTGAGCTTGCCGGGGTTCAGCAAACAGAAAATGGATTACTAAACTTAGCTGGGTCGATTAATGTTCACAGAGATACCGCAACCCATTTCTTGCCCTGAGCCATCTCCCTCATATGGTAAACGAGTAGAGAACTAATGTCCCGATCACACCGTTCATGTCTGACATTCGTGGTCATCAACGAGTGAATTATATATGTAATAAAATAGATCTCAAAGGATTGATAAACGAATGGTTCACCAGAATGTGATCATCGGGTTATTCTAAATATAGAGGGTGAGTCTCTGGCTACAACAATATACATAGGAAGTAATTTCCAGTGCCACGGTTGAAATTGGGAGTCACGTGTTTTCGTATGGACCTACAGAGAAAACGAGGCTGGTTCAGTCTTCAAGATATGGATGGTGCTTTTCTAGACATGTCTGGAAGGTTCTTCACGTTCTCTGTTAAGACTGAAAGTCTCATTTAGGATTTCAGTGCTGATGTGAGGCAGTCACCTCGAAAACTGCATTTGAGGTCTTGATTCTCCGGGATATCCTACGTCAATCGTGGCTAGCTCGCACCATAAGAAAGATAGTTCTTCGAGATTATCGTTCATTTTTATTAGATTAATTGTAAGCATAGAATCTTGATACCTAAAGTATCAGATTTTTGTCATGCCGGTTTTTTAAATTTGACTCTGATCAAAAATGAAAGGGTGGTGTGATTTCTTTAAAAAATTGCTGATTGCTCATTTGTCCGCAAAGCATAATCGTAATGGAATTAATAAACCGGACACACAATTCAGATCTTACATCCTCATTCTATCTTCCAAGGTCTTCGATTCACTTTGACTTTTGTTTTCTATGAAATACTAAAACACTGCAGTTTCGAAATATGACATAGAAGATATCGCAGATGGAAACCTTTGATATTTATGGCAAATTAAAAACTTTTTCTGAGCGAGGTATTATTTATCGTAGTTCTTAGAATCTCCTTTAATACTCACGAATGAATTTAGGTTTTATCCTCTGAAGATTCAGTTCATACCTGAAAAAAAAATATAGTTCAGTAAATCAGTAAATATCAGGACAAAAAAGGTTATGAAACCTTCCAATTATACTTGAGTAAGTGCGCTCATTATACGAGTATATCATAATCAAATATAATTTCAATTATTATGTCGAGCTTATGGGTACAAGTAATGAATACAAGTAAAAAAAAATTTAAAACAACAAATTATGAATGAACTTTTGTCCAAATACATCTGAAATTAGAAATTTCAAATGAGCTTAAGAAAAACGGTATCATGACGTGAGGTCAGGAACGTGCTTGTCCTGAACTCTTTTCCCAGACTCTGGAGAAGTGTAATACTAAAACAACCTCCATAATGAATGTGAATGGATCAACAAATCTATGTATATTTCTTAAGTTGAAAAACACCCTTCACAGTTTTCTTTTAGTTTCGTTTGAAGCCTTATTTCCTTCTTTTGAAAACTTCATCAAAAGATATATCTTCTTCATCGTAAATCATATCACAATAGATATCTATTTTTCACTGAGTTCTTGTTAATTGAAATATTTTCTACATTGAAGTTCAACTCAAGGTAATATCATCTTCTGTCAAATATTTTTTATCTTCCAAGCAATTCACATTGACACAAATTTTTGAGTGATAAGACTTTTCGACATATTGACGAACATAGATAATTGTTATTCAGGTGACTAGACCTTAGATTTAAGTGCGCAATCATGGATCAGGTTAGATTTATTCGATTCCGATAAGTATTCTGGTTGATAGCCATTATAAATATCTTCAATTTTTTATGTCGTTGAAGTAAGTGCGTTGTTAAGATATAACTGATTTGATTGAGCCGTATTTTGGGAATATAGGCATAAAGAGTTTTCAGAAGAAGAAAAGGAGAACGAAAAATTTAGAAAGCACTGACGTGAGGTCAGATTGCTTTGGCGCTCTTGTTGAGCTACTTGCGAGTAAATATTCGAACCATAACAAATCTATGAACACTCTGATCAGGTGAACAATAGTCTTTTCTCGTACTATGGGACAATGTGATGCAAATATGAACGCCTAATGAATGAACAAACCTATATCTCGAATTAAAAATAACTACTCATAATTTTCCCCAAGATTTGTTCGAAGCTATAATTCCCTTCCTCTAAAAACTTACGTCAGTGCTTCTCTGAATTCTGACAACGTATATTATTTCTCTCATCGAGATAAAATTCTACCTCTATGATTTCACCGTAATCAAAAATTTTGATCAATTTTACGCCAACTGACACTGATTAATGAGCCCAGCATTTGTCAATCAAATATCGTTCAAAGAAAATCATCGGTACTTCATATCATTTCTCTTTTCTCTTGAGTAAATGAAAAAAATTATCATATCTTCAGATTGAAAAAAGCTACGACAATGGAATTTGGGGATGAGCAATATATCGATCACCCCAATATATTCACGAATTTTCATTGAAATCCGAAAAATGTCTTATGAGATATTGAGTATCAAAAAATTTTTATTTGGGAATTTTTTAAAAATTTTCTAGCTTGACGATTTCTGAGAAATTTTGCGAGCCGTTTTATTTCAGCCTTCCTCAACAATATTTCAAGTATCAACTTGATGGGATGGATATTCTAGTAGTTATTGAGCAAAAAAAATTTCAGATGCTTATAACTACTGAACCATCCTACGGATTTGGCCCAATAACGAACTTGACTGAGATATTTAGAAAATTAACCTATTCTGAAAATATGAAATGTCTAGCTCATCTGGTTTGGATGCTAGAGAGGATACGGCCGGCCGGACAGACTCAATTTTCGCCACAGATTCTTCATCAGGGAGTCGAACCCAATCGATTGATACCATTTTCGGATCGATATTCGAAAATTACAGACATTTGGGCAAAATGATAGGCACTGTGTTCGGGTGAAGAGCGCCAAAAAATAAGAATTGCAAGTTTAATTAGCGTCGATTCAATATATCTCTGTGCTCCATGAAATTTTCATTATTTGAAACGATTGACTGATCTTTTCTCGATTCAAAATTCAATATAATAATATCAAGTTTACATAATTCTTTTCTTATATTCAAGGAAAAAATTTCTTGTTTACGTTCCGCCAAATCTGGCAATACTAGAATACATTCAGTTGAGTGGCACGAATGAAAGTTTTTCACTTTGTACGGCTTTATCTTGACATCTTGCGCTCAAGGAAGACATCTGAAGAATCATTTGTTACACTTGACGCTTGGAGGTTTTGCTACAGCTTAAATCTGAAGAGGCGTATATAAAGAAATATAATGTCTGTTTTCGAAGTTGTTGACGACACTGTTTTGCTGGAAGACCTTGATAAGGATGCGCCTTTGTTTCTCGATTCGGCCAATCATTTCATCGCCGGATTATCCTGCGTTCGCTTTCACTAGTTCCGGAACATTTATAGGATGGTTTTTTAAAAGAAAACATTATGAAAAATGAATCTACTATGAATTCTTGCTTTTGAAACTATTCGAAATTCGTTATACCCAGCAAACTGGATAAATAAGCGCATATCAAGAAGATGACTTTATATTTGATATATTTTATTCAGCTGAGCATATCTCCTCAACATAGTTAAAATGATTTTACAAAATTGGTGATGTCCGTCATCTTCTTGAGATGTACGACCGCATATACAATAGGTGTACCAAATCTCGAGAAGCAGCAAGTTTCGAAGAAATGCATCCTGAGCACTTTAAATGAGATACCCTTCAAAATATCCGATTCACAAGAAATACCACTTGGATAGCCTTTTCTAAGAAATATTTCGACAGATTTTTTTATATCCTACTTTCATTGCTTTACACTCTTTTCACAGATTTAAGTGTCTCGAATATGTAGGATTCAGCATTTTTGGACGGAGTTGGGTGCCAGTGCGGACCTGTGCTTTGCAATCAAAAATGTAAAATCGAATATTTTTCTTAGTACGTCTTCATGTATCGATAGTCTTAAGATAACAAACTATTCCCGTTTATTTATTAGACGCCGTCTAGACGTGCCAATTGGAAGGATATGTTCGAAATGACGTTTTCGGTTATCTTTTAGAGGACCAAGTGCGACTCGAATGTAATATGTTAAAGGGTTGATATATGTATCTCAAGAGTTAAGAGAAATATTTGTTATGACGAAGGACCCTAAGTTCAGTGGTGGGAACTATGTTAAACCCCAGTCGTTTAAAGTCGACCAATAGACAGTTGGGGGTGTAATCTTAGGCCAGTCCTACATTGGAAGCGGATTTGGTCTGGCCAGCCAACCCGATCCGATTTGATTCTCTTCAGAGCAGGAGGAAAGTACGTTTTCTTTGTTTTTGTTTCCTCCAGACCCAGCCAGACCCTCCAGACTGTCTGGTCTGGAGAAATTCCGCTTCCAATATAGGACTGGCCTTAAAATGACGAAAGGAACTCGAGATCGAATGGTCCCATCGAAGGGACACTCTAACCCTAGACTCTCCAACGCTAACTTTGGTGGTCGAGTAGAGACGATTAAGACGAAAGTGTTGACTCTAAAGACGATTAAGACGAAAGTGTTCACTCTAAAGACGATTAAGACAAAAGTGTTGACGGTAGACGTTTCGCGAGTTTTGAACTGAACGATCGTTTCAGAATTTTGACGAAAACTCAGTATCGGCCTTTTGTATTTATATATTAGACGATAATTTTATTTATTCTTTTGGTGTAAATAAACTTGTGAGTACGAAAGTCGTGTATATTTCGACGTTAGACGTTATCTGTAGGCGAAATTTATCATAACCCCTAGACCATTGATATAAAAGCTTACAAATATTTTGAATGAACTCCTTGAAAAGGACAAATAAACTTCAGTATTTCAATTGCAAATACAGCATTCTTTGCTCAAATTCTTGATTTTGAATGTGTTTGTCGATAGTGTAATAATTTATTAGAGTATTGATTCGGTTGTTCCTGTGGAAATTGGAACTCTCAGCTAAAAAATCGACTCAGCAGTAGGATATTGCATATACCAATTTCCTGGCTTGGTGTAATTTGAAAAATGTTGAAGGTAATTTCGACGAACTTGTTTTCCTAGCATACTTACAAAAAAAATCAAACATTGGGAGCTCATCAACTTTGTGAAGCAAAATTTTCAATGAACAAGTTAGCAGTTCATGTGCAATAATGGCTGCTTTTCTTTCGAGTCGATCTGATCATTAAAAGTGTCACTATTTATGGCAGTTGTTCAAAAACTATTTTACAACAAGTCCTAACTGCTATGCACCGCAGCTTGTCACCGAAGGTCACCATTATAACTCAAGGATGAATAATTGAACAACTGTTGATTTTGCGAACCGTCTGCTAACAGGCGACGTTTAGAAAACGTTCGGCGTCAAATTAAATCCCCAACTATCGAATCCGACCGTTACCTAGAGCGTCTACGTCGTTACCAGGGCCATTAAAAACAATTTAACAGATATTTCAACCTGTTAAACCTGCTATTGTTGGGGTTTTAATCTCAAATTAGAGTTCCCAGACCAGGGATCGAAGTAACACGCGTAGGGACAATTTTCGCAGTTCGGCTTCCTGTTACTTATTGATGGGACGCAGGTCCGGATTTTAATCTGTAACGTGACCAATAGGCGCCTGAAATCAGTGAATAATACTTTTTTTCGTCGTTTTGTGTATAGTGTTATGTAACCCTGTTTGCCTATCTTTCTGAGAACGCGGCAAATTACATTTTACTCGTACATTCATACAACGCGTCAAAATTCAGGCTCACCATCATTCAAATAAGTCGGCAGGAATGAAACGCCGATCGAACCATATGTGTTCATTGTGTCATCCTCATATAAGCAGCTCACCCCAAAGAAAGAAACAGTCCTCTTTCAAGAAATTTTTTTTTTGGTAGTACAGAAATTTTGTATCGTTCTGCAGAAAAAATCAAATTACCAAGTGTACCTACGTGAAGTGTTCTCAAAACAACCGATCATTAATCATTGGTTTATCAGTGTATCTATAATCAGTGTAAATAGAACACTTTTCGAAACTTCAAGTTATGTGTTATTAATCATCGAATGAAAACAAGCATGTTAAAATTTTTATTTCTTTCACTTTTGTAAAGGTCAGTTTCCAAAAACACAATATTAATGAAAAAAGTTCATTTTATAAAGTCACTAACTTGCACAACTGATAGTTGACTTTCAAAATTCGCTAGTAGTATTATTTACATTAGAAAATTTTGTTTTATCGTCATATACAGGGTGAGTCTTTGACCACTGCGTTAATTTTAACCATAGGTTCTTGAGATCAAAAGAAACACTTTTCCATTACGGTTTTTCCATATTCAGCTGCGTTAAAAAGTTATAAGCATTTTAAGTTTTCACATTGGGCAAATACGCCTCTGTAGTCCAGTTTAGTTTGAATGAAAAATACCTTGCACAGCATCCACTAATGAATCTGAATTGTTTAAAAGATTATTTTCCTCTGAAAAATGAATCACTCACTCATGTTTCATCAGATGAGGTCAATATCCATCAGGAAGATACGAAATACTAATTTTTTGGCAAATAAAATTCAACACCATAAACATAGATCTTTGTTGTTCTACTATAATTTCTTTCTATTTCAAGATTATAAACCATCCCTTTCTATTGAGAAATTCCAAAATAACCCCAGAATTATTGGATGTAATCATCATACATTTGTAATTTTCTTCTTAAAATTTCCTAATCAGAGTCTGCGGCTCGTCAGTTTTATCCTCCATTCGCAAGTAAAAATCCTCTTACCTTGCTAGTCATGTTATATACTATTACTCCTGAATTATGAAATTTAGATAATTTTTGGCCACCATTTGAAACTTCATGTATGATATTTATTCAATTCACCAGTACAAAATATCAGAGTAATAATATTGACTACTAGCCATTCACCCGCGGCTTCGCCCGCAGCGCAGCCATTGAATAAGTATGAGTATGAATTAGATATTCTCGTCACCATCGGTAATACAGTGGGACGGTATTACAGTATTCAAAGTTAGAACTTCATTACTATAATGCTAGATGGCGTTGAAGTAGCTAAATTTGCCAATTTTTGACAACAATTTTCTTATCTTTCGTTAAAATTTTTTTTTGATAAGAAGTATCTCATGTTACTCTCAATACCCTCATTATATTTTTTCAATGAAATAAGTGTTATATCACAACCTTCCTCAACTATGGATGATGATTTCCCTTTGAATGGGTTCCATAGCAGACTTCAAACATAAGAAGACCTGAAAAATCATCACTTGGACCGCAAGACCCGATTCGAAGAATCCTCCTTGCAGATTGGCGACAAATTTTGTGTATTAGATTTGAATATGGAAGGTATTTCTAAGGACAAGAGTGACTATATTTCTAAACTAACAAAAGATTATGGTGCTGAGATTATTCTCCTTCAAGAGACACATGCGGATACTGAAAAAAATCTTCGTGAAAGAGGAACCATAAAAGGTTATGAATTCATTGATTATCTCCTTAGTAAAATTTACGGTATAGCTTGTTATGTTAAAAATTCCTTGATTCACAATATCGAGTTAATCCACAAAGGCTAACTTGAGGGAGTTTTCTTTATCTCTTTCAAATTTTGTAATTTTGATATTCAGTTCTTATTTCTGCTTTTCTCTTTTTATTTCCAGATTCGATGTGGGCACCTTGAAGAAGTCTCTGTTTCCATCAATAGAAGACCACTCTTGAAGAAAGAAATCCCAAATATATTTCAGCTTATTTTTGTACTTTCACACTTAGGCGGGGAGCCAGGGTTTTTTTACGGGGTTTTTTTCCCTAGGCTTTTATGCCATACGCCGAATTGTAACACCCCGTCACTAACCCCTGATCTGTATGCTTTATTGTTTGCTAACTAAATATTGTAAGTCAAAAGTTCAAAAGAATATATATATAATACCTTCAAGATTATATGTACGAAGTTGCATGATGATCGGTCAAGTAGTTTTTGCTTGAAAGCGTGACAAAAAACTCACATTCGCATTTAAAATATATACCTTTGGTGATAATAGCGCTTCAAAGTATTAGAGTTGTCTTTTTCATTTACGTTCAATATTATGATATATTTAATATAGCTATATACATTCCAGATTCAAATAATATTTTCCACTTTAATATTCAAAAGAGACAAATATGCCACTCCCTCCAAGCGTAAGCAAACCCTACTCCATTCCACCCTGTTGAGCCAGAAGGGCTGAAAGCCGATCTCATCCCCTCGATAGTACATGCCCTTTCATAGGACCAACATTAGGCGTATTTTTCACCTCCCCGTTTCCTGTGACGTTCCGAGTTGACTAAAAAGCACAGACGATGACGCTCCCTCTATCGATTGTCTGTTTCAAAACCGAATTCGAACAGGTTTTAAATTCTTCTTCCAACCCCTCCAACTTGTTGAACAAAAGGAACGTACATGGTTTGATGTATCAAAGAAATTTAATTTTATCCCTTCTGCTCCGCGGATTACATGAAGTGAAAGGTGGAGGAAGAGCAGTGGCGGAGATGGTCGGAGAATTGTGAGAGTGAAACGAACAATTTGGGTTTTTCGTATAAAATCGTGGATCTAAAATAGATCCGTGGACTTTATGAATTTTTCTGATTAAGGAATAAGGCATGAAAGATTTTTTTTTGCATTCGTTGGTATGTCTTGTGTTAGAATTTGTAAGCCGAAAATTTTTGTTTGTAAGTCAAGGATACCAGTGAAAAAAATCGAGTTCTGCTAGGTGCTACCTTTACGAGCTTTTGTTTTAGATATTTTTCGAAATTCAATAATACAGTTCGAAAGTCCTTCGTTAATAAATATCAAAAGCACGAAAATTTTCGTTTTAAACATTACCTACTATCAGAATTCATCCCAATAGTGTGAAGTTAGCACGAACAGTTCTCAATTTTTTCTTGCAATGATTAGTAATTCATAAGTAACTATTTGTAAGACAAAATTTCTTTTTGTAAGTCAACCTGAAGTGAGAAAATGGCAACCTTAAAGCTTGAAGATAACACCCACGTTTTCGAATAAGAACGATTTTTTCTGCATTGGATGGTATTTCTTTAGTAAGTATTTGTAAGCCCAAAACTTTTGTTTGTAAGTCAAGGATACTAGAAATGTTTTACATTAAAGAATAACTGAGCATTGGAGGAGATACGATGAAATACTAATAATTGGTTGTGATCTCTTTGAGGTTGTCACCAAACCCACTCGGCTCCAGAGAGTGCACAAAGTACCTCCTCGGCTAGCTCTAGAGCTGAGACTACTTATAAAGGGGCGCCACTCTCTTTTATGATAATACAAAGAAAAAAAAAGGAGAGTACACTAAAGATCTCAGGGTCGCAAAAGAGAGAAAATAACGAACGCACTCTCAGGATGCCAAACGAGCCCGATCACACAAGCGGGAGGTAGTGGCTGGTAGAAAGAATATAGAGCAATCATTTAATAATATAATGAGCCCAAATGAAATACACAAGGTCCCCCAAACGAGGATATATCTTACAGAAGGTAGATCACTAACTAGTTCTCACTTCACAACCCGAATATTCGATATAATGCTTTATCTCTTACTAAACAAACAGTAATATCACCCCAAGGTATATACTTAGAGCCTCGATGGTAATCGTTACAAATAGCTCTTTTCTTATATCTAAGCGACCTTCTCGATAGGTCAGGTTTTATGTACTAAACAGTATTCACTGAATTGGGATTCTTTGATACTAATCAATCTTAACTAAATTCTACAGACTAACCTTCTATAACAGTCTAGGTCGTGGCTTGACTGAAGTACAAAAGGATATTATTCTCACAGTTTCGTAGATGGAAACTGGGCTCAAATATATTCCTGGGCCAACGTAGTACAATTTCTCACAGTAATGCGCCCTGGGTAGACGACAGGTGTGGTATCTTAGATGGCGAAATCTGGTGGAGGTCCCCAAAGACAGCTCCCACGGCAACAGCCTAGACAAACTGCTCGAAGACTTCAAAGACAGTTCAGAATCTGCGGTACCTCGCAACGGTACAATAAAAATTCCCAATTCGAAGCAGAATGATGCAATCCCACTTCGTTTTTCCAAACAAATACGCCACTGCGCTAAAGCGCAAAAATCTCATAAACGAACAAACCAAACCAACATGATAAGATTTCTCTCAGGGCTTCAGTTAAAATCCTGTTCAGATTCGCAAAATTGCGGTTAATTATTCCAGGATATTTCAACCAAAAATGCGGAAAGAACGATGTAATTGACAACCTACGTCACAGGCACAGAATGACAGTGAATGACAGTATGACAGACTAAGACCACCGACAACGGCGACCATCGAAACGTACGAGATAAGCTGGTAAACTACTGCTACTAACGCCACCAGTTCGGTTTGTAGGTACTAACTGGAGCGGGAATTTTGCAACCGTGACAAGGTTAAATGTGTAATTAAGTCCTGACTATTAAAATTAAGAAATCTCCCACTGTCATTGACATATCTACTGGCAGCCACATTAATCAGCAATGCACACAGTATTGCAGAGATTTCCTCGCTTCAAAACACAGTCATAAACTAAGAAGTCGTTGAAAGTTCCCACCCAATAGATGGTTCTTACAAAATCCTCCGTAAGCCGACAGAAAATTAGGCCAAGATCATTTTACTCTCATTCTGAAAGAAATATCTCGACTACACCATATATATTCATTTATCTGTGACTAAGATAAGATATAATCCACCGAAAAAGCTTTTTACGGAATATAATCCTGCACCATCAAGTATGCTTACCCTCTCTCCTTACCAAATGCCACGTATGGGGATGAAACGGATCAGCATTGAGTGAAATTTTCAATTTTTTCAGCTATCGATGAGAGAAACAACTGGTTGACCCGGGGTTAAGTTCGGATTGCAATTCGGTTTAACTGAGGTCAGCGTGTATAAGAAACGTTGAAGTATTGGCTGGATATCAGCGGTGGTGTTCTGAAAATGTGTTGGGGTAAGCTGGTGCTCGGCGCTAATGAAATAGAGGTTCAGGTCGATTCTATTCGATTCCGGTTGGTAGAAAAAGTAAATGGATGGAGTGTAAGGGTCGGTTGAGATTTTGGTGGAATGAACTTACAATTTATGGACTCTGACTACACGTTCGTAGTTAGGATCATCTTGGATGGGAAAGGGTTTGGTGTCTTTTGACAAGGAGGTTATTTTTCTGAATACTTATGCTCTACTTTTCTTATCTACTTTGATTCTTTCTTTGTTCACCACTATTTTCAATGTTTGAAAATTATTTATTTATTTATTTCTTTATTAACGGGATAAACCCAATTTCACAAATCCAAATTAATACATAATTATAATTGCAATATATAATACTTAACTATAACTATAACTTAACTTAATACAGATTGATAGAAAAAAGAAAACAATACAAAAATTCCAGAAATCAACTAACGGATCAATACAAACTTCCATTGACATAACGCACAATCAAGGGAGGGCTGAGATTAAAGAAGTCTATGCCTGTTCTACTGGCAGTGTTTACATGTTGCGAGATTCTTGGAAATGGCGAAGCTCTAGTATAATTGTACCTATAAGTCCTGAAAGCTAGCAGCGCGGTACCTCTAACATTTCTAGATGGAACGTGAAAACCAAACAGAGATAGAAGGCCGGAAGAGGACAGAAGCCCCCCGACCAATCTAGCAAACAACAACACATCCGCCCTTATCCTACGAGTACGTAAAGCAGAAAGGTGAAGAAGTGGTCTCATATGAGTTGCGGAAAAATTTACTCGCGATATTCCCATCCTGCAGGACATAGAGAGAAGAAACCTATTTTGGACTCGTTCTATCCTGTCACAATCCTCACAAGTATATGGAGACCATACACAGGAGGCATACTCAAGGTGCGGCCTAACAAGACTGACATAAAGGTGTTTCAAAGTATTGACATCCCTGAACTCCAACGAGTGCCGCAAAATGAACCCCAGTATACGAAACCCCGCACTAACTATATGGTCAATATGCGCCCTGAAACACATCCTATTGTCGTAAAAAACACCTAAGTCTTTAACGATGTCCGCAGAAAGTATTGATTTCTCACTCAGATAGTAGTACGATACAAAGTGCTGCTCTCGCCTAACTATACTCATATGTTTGCACTTACCAAGGTTAATGATGATTTATTATCTTTACACCATTGTTCCAATCGATTCAGATCAGATTGAAGATCTAGCATATCGATTAGAGTGTTAACTCTTAAATAAACCTTGAGGTCGTCGGCGAACAATAGGAAACGTGCAAACCTAAAGCAAGTGGTAATGTCGTTTATATAAATTAGAAACAACAGAGGGCCCAAATGACTACCCTGAGGTACACCTGAATCAACAATGTATGTCGGGGAGAAGGAATCACGAACTTTAACTGATTGAGTACGGCGGGTGAAATATGATACAAACCACTTCCTCAAGATGCCAGTTATTCCAAAAGACGACAGTTTCTTACTCAAAATGCAATGATCTACCTTATCGAAGGCCTTAGAAAAGCCAGTATATACAACATCAACCTTACCTACACTTTCCAAGACATCGAAGACATACTGGGCGAAAACCAATAGATTAGACTCAACACCCCTACCCTTAGTAAAGCCATGCTGTTGCTCGACCAATCTGGACGATATATCCTTCTGTATACGATCCAGTATCAATGTCTCAAGAATTTTAGGAATGGCGCTTATAATGCTTATAGGCCTGTAATCAGCAATATTATACCGACTCCCAGACTTAAACAATAGCTTAACCGTACTACATACTACTAAATTATTCTCGAATATGGTAGTGTTGGGTATAGTACACGTCTTAAAATTTGTACTGAAGCGGTACATTGTACCACTTCAGATGACTAGTATAGACGACCGGTTGTTGAGGCGGTGTAGCGTAGCGAGGGTGAGGTAGGTAAGAACTAGGAACGTTGATGGTCTGTCTCACTTCAAATATGTCGATGCTAAAGGAGAGTAATGTTAACTGTCGACAGAATTGAAGTAATAAAAGAAGCAAAATTTAGAATGCAAATCAATTGTTGGATTTGGAAACTTTGAGACGGAGAGCGAATGAGGGAAAGATTTTACTGAATATGAGAGTTTTGTTATTCAGAATAATCGAAGCCAACCGTGATTAAAGTTTCCTCTCACATCATACACAGTTTTTCTGTTAGTTTTAGAACAAACTGTTTTCATAAAAATGTATACAATTACGAGTAATTTCAGGCTGAACTTTTTTCTGAGTCTTCATTATGCCGCAAAGATATATTGCTCATTTATGGCTCATCGCAATTGGCAATTTTAACATTTATTAGGGTCGTTTATTGAGAAACAATATTCCGAAAATTTCATCTTCAACTCGTTCAATTTTTCCTCGAATCGACTTTTCATATCTTCTAATTTTTCTATATATATGACGAACAGAATTCCTAATAATAATTAATTTTTTCGAATCCGAAAAATTAACACTATAATCTCATGTATTACTGGTACAAAAAAAGCAGGTAGTAATCGAGATCTCAGCGTGTTATTCCTTCTCTGAAGAATCAAGATTTTTATACAATCATCGAAAATAAAACTGTTTTTCTTTTGAGTTCAAAGAAACTTCTATTTAATCCCATCATATTTCGTAAGAAGTGCCAAAATGACAAACCATAAAATCCTCCGTAATTCCATAAACGGCATCTGTGTACTGTCTACTATGAATCAGTACATCCCCTAAGCCCTCATTTACCTATGTCTTTGTCGTTTTTGTACCGGTGACCAGGACCTGGACTTATCTCCTCTCCCTCGTTGTATTTGCCGCGTGACTCGAGTGGCTCGTTGTCCTCATCGAGGCGAAGTGGTTTATTGTATAAAAATGTCCCGTGTGCGGGACAAATGAGCCGCCTCTTCTACGAGGTACACAACACTATATGGAAGTTTTTCAACAAGGTTAAAAGACCTTCCCTGCCTGGGAAGCTGATAAAGAGAAAACCAAATAAGGTAGGACATTTTTATTTATACCAAGGAAATGTACACATTCTGTCATTTTATAAAATGTATCATTTTCAGGGTCTATAATTGGTCTTACATTTTGAATAAAACAATCCTTAAATGGCTTCCTTCTCTGTAGATGAACTGGTTGAGTCTTTCCTTGAAGTAACTCTTCACTGTTTGAGTCAATTCAGGTGTCACGAACACGCCGATGGAATATCCTACTTCAGTTTCTAATGCAGCAGATCTTTTGTTTAACCAGAAACTAAGCCTTAGCTTCGAAAGGATTCATCTGGTTCTAGCGCCATCGAATACAATTCCCTTTCAAATAATTCCCAATACAGGAACGTTGCTTGTGTAAATGAGCCCTTGAGCTCAAGAGGAACCGGAGAAGCTTGTTAATCTACCATATCGAGCTGTCAAAAGCTTGCCTCTCATTTTCGCTGGCAGTATATTGACCCTAACTCAACATCATATCTTATTCAAAAATAATACAATACGTGACTGGAACATCAAACACCACAAACTTAAGCATGCTGAATCGTAGTACACTAGACGAAGCAGTTATTCTGAATAATTCAGCGGATCCTGCGGACTTACCAAATTTACATCAGAAGCATTTAAATCAAAAACGGTCAACCATTAATATTCATACTGGGCCCGGCTTCAGATATGACCCAAATTTCTAGTATGGATTCTTGAACCCGATGAGTTGGATTATTAGAGGGAATGCTGGAAATCAAGGATTTTATACGACCCTCGTCAAACCTTCATTTTATCGAGGATGATTTACCCTGGGGATCCAGCGAGAAGGAGTTATTTCTTTCAAGGTTAATTTTCTTCAAGGAAGTAATCTGCAGAAGTGAATCGCCCATTTTAGGTTATTTTGGAGATAACGTCGTTCTTGGAGCATCGCCAGCATAGCACAGTCTATGAAATACTGATGATGAAATTTGGAGAGCAATTATGTTAAGCTAGTTTTTTTCAAATTCTCACGAAAATTTGAACCCACACGAATTAATAAAAAAATTTTGTTCTTATCAACGAATTTTTAGGGCAGTAGGCAGCGTCATCAGTTTTTTGGGCAACAAACTTGCGGCAATACAGGGTGAGTCTTTGACCACTGCGTTAATTTTAATCATAGGTTCTTGAGATCAAAAGAAACACTTTTTCCATTACGGTTTTTCCATATTCAGTTGAAAAGTTATAAGCATTTTATGTTTTCACATTGGGCAAATACCCATCTGTAGTCCAGTTTAGTTTGAATGAAAAATACCTTCCACAGCATCCACTAATGAATCTAAATTGTTTCCTCTATAAAATGATTCGTTCACTCATGTTTCATCCGATGAGGTCCATATCCAGAACGAAGATACAAAATACTAATTTTCTGGTAAAAAAAATCAATACCATAAACATAGATTTTTGTTGTTCTACTATAATTTCTTTCTAGTTTGAGAGTATAAATTATCCCTTTCTAGTGAGAAATTCCAAAAAAACCTCAGAATTATTGGATGTTATCTTCATACATTTGTAATTTTCTTCTTGAAATTTCCAAATCATGAAAATCATCATTTCTGTGAAAAGTTCCAAGGCAAGAGGTTGTCACTGAGCTTTCTATTCACTCAAAGCCAGAAAAAATCATCTATGATTTTCCAAACACTTTTCTTCTCCTTGACAGAGACCAGTGAACAGGTCTATGAGGTCTCTTGATATCATACTGTTAAAAATATGAAAATCTTTAACAACAATGAATGATGTCACTACGAATAATTATTTCAAAATGATGTTACTTTGCTTGAGGATTATTTTCTGTTCTAAATCTCAATAACAATTTACTTGGATAGATTACAAGTATTCCCAGATTTACGTGTGCAATTATACTTGCTTGAAGATATGGAGTTTGATCACCTAAATTTGATTCTGAAAAATCAACTTTGATAAAAAATATTTTTAAATCATTAATATGAATCGATCATGTTTAGACTTTGATTAATTAAACATGCGTAAATTTTTGGTTTTTATAATCACAGTATCTAATTTAATTACATAAACAAAAACATAAATATTGAATAATGGTTATTCATAGATTATGTCAAATTTTAATACTTTACCATAGAATATTTATTTATTACCAAACCCCACAAGAGAAAAAAATTAATAATTGCAAAGTTTTTCTAAATGAAAAATAATATCTGAAACCAATATTGATATTTAGTTATAATTTTCCTCAGAATAACTAGAGTGAATTATTATCACATTAAAATATTATAACGTCTCTGTGGTGGTTAGATCCTAATAAAATAGTGTTCTGTGGTTCCTTGTTGTTTTGATTCTGTTTGAAACTGTCAACAGTTATTTGTAGCTTTCTTTGAAAAAAATGTGGAAAATATTATTCGATTCAGTATGAAATGATTATGGTCAGAAAATGCATTCTATTCTAATCTTTCTTGTTTATGAGCTTATAGCTTCCAGTTTCAATATTGATTGAATTTTAATTAACCATGCATCATAGCAAACATTCAGAAATATTAAAACTAAGTCAAATTCTATTATCTCCTAAGTTTGTGAACCAGGTTGAATCGGTGTATGAAATAAAGATGTGAAAAAATTCTATGTAGGTACAAAACAAATCTAGGAGACTGGGTTCGAAGTTTTTAAAACTCATATGAGCTTAATTTGGAGCATTCTTATGTTAGAATAGATATAATTTGATGAACTCTGAAAGTCTGATACTATAAAGAACCAGCTCTTCAGAAAATACATTACCTATTGTAACGCTTATTACGACAATATACCGAAGTACCTATGTGAGTGATGGAATACTCTTTCTCTATTTATTATGGAATATTGCTCTGGATTAAATATCAAACAAGGTGCTAGACATCAACAATAATAAATACAGCAAATGGCAATTTAGATTTTGTGGTGAACGTAAGACAAAAATTGTTCAGTGGTTAATTTCATCTATAGTGTTTAGTGGTGGAACCATAGACTGGAGAGACTTCCTCAACCTGTCGTAGGAATATTTAATGAAGACATAAAATATGGCAACATTGAACAAATCTGATTATTGAATCATTTCAGCACAGAGTTTGAATTGGGAAAATCAGAAAATTTGGACAAAATTGTATCAATTCAATTCCTTTCAACTTCAAATATCTCAAGAATGGTGCAATTTAGGAGAATAGATGAGGAATGATTTTATCTGCAAAAAAGACTAATGATTCCAGGAAGTACAAGATACGGACCTTCAGATCAAGCGATATTTGTTTCTAATGCAATTTAACTAACCTGTAGAGTAGTAGTGAGAAACCCACAAGAAATTGAATAAATCTATTGATGCTAAAACATGCATGACTGTTATCAAGAACCTTCTACAAGAGATCATTCAAATTGATATTGTCGTTTGAATATTACAAGTGAAAATGCAATTTTTTTATGAAATTTCAACACCCTATATCGTTTGAAAAGGGCCAAATTTGGAAAAATGTTATAGGAAGAATATTTCTTGTGACGTCAAGAATCTATGGTTAAAATTAACACAGTGGTCAAAGACTCACCCTGTATCTGTTAGGTACGTTTCAACGAAAAAATAATACAGTTCACAAATTGAACATGATTGAACAGTTAAGTGTGGATGATCAAGAACTATCAGTAGAATAAATATAAGATTGTTCGATTATTTTTGGGACACTTTGAGAACTGTTTCGGTTAGATTATATTTTCTTTAAGAAATCTGAATATAACCACGTTAATTTGCTTCTGTAAAACCCAGTAGGTATTTCATAATAAAAGGATTCTTGTTATGACGAAACTGCTTTGTTTTGGTTGAAATAAAATCACTAAACAAAAACGTTATATCAGAATGAATTTTCTGATATCTGATGCACCTATTATATCGTATTCACGCTGTGGAAAGTTGTAAAAAATAGTCGCACGAAAATGTTTACGATTTAATTCCATTTTTTGGGCGAGATGAATGTTTGAAGTTACTGGAAACAACACAAAAACCACTCGTATGTTAAAACGTTCTTACTACGTATAACCTGAAAAATGTCAAGCTTTACGATAGAAATGTCAGGTGGCAGATTAAGCACTAGGGTTATCCAATCCCGAATTATAAAAGGCAATCCTGGTATTAAGAATATAAGGGTCGTATTGAGAAAACACATATCTCCTATTATAATAGAATCGAATAATGAATTTCACCCCATCGCTGAAAATAGATCCTCATCAAATAATCAATAGGGTGTCAGTACAGACTAGCAATGAGATACTCCAATTCATCCCTGTTCGAATAACATCGCATAAATTCATTCTATAAATTGAAAACCGGATAACAATGTTGAGATTAGCACGTACTGATTCATTTTCCGACTAGATTTATCGTCAAAAATCCAGTAGATTTGATTGAAATCTGAAAACATAATTACCTAGTGGAAAAACAATTCGTTTTTGGGCTACTTGACAGATTGATATTGCTTCAGTTGATATGCTATTTAAATTATTTCTCTCGATACCCCCTTCCATTTCAAAAAAAGGATGGAATGAATGATTTATTTAATCTGCTTTTCGATCGCCAGGGAATATTAGATTATCCATAAATCTGCCAGGGTGATGATTTAGGGCGAGCAAAATTTGTTGCAGATGAAAAAAACGGGGAAATTCAAACAGATAATTTTTTTGAATCTCGTTTCAGAGTGTCAGATACACGGTATTATACTAATAAAGTTGGATGGATTAGATCAGTTCACATGATCTATGAAAAATACTTTTAAGACAGAGTTAAATTATTGACAATTGTGGTGAAAGCAGTAGTACTAGGTATAATTTTAATATTGAATCAAATCAAAATAACACAAAAACGATGATTTTTGTATTCGACCCCTCTGGAATCTCTGACTTCAACGAGCAGTAGATGACGAGGATTGCATTGAACAAACCTACAGATTTCACCGTAAATATTTCTATTGAATTCTTCACCGACAGAAACTTAATTAATGAGTCCGACCGATGTCGATCTATTATATATATATGTATTAAAGTTCTGATGAACTTTAAGACATTTTTTTTCGATCTCAAGAATAATTCATGCTTTCAACTTAATTACTTGGGGCTTTTTCTGAGTTTGAGGCAAATGAAATGTGCTAGGAGATTGGAAATTTCCTGTAGTTTCGTTTATTCCTCAATTTTGAAAATATAAAAACTCCAGCTGATCTGAAGATGGATCAGAAATGAGATCTTTATTGAACATTTGATAAAAGTTCCACTCAATCTTCCAAAATTCTTTGTTGGAGACAGATGCTCAGCATATGAATGATTTGGAATATCATAATAGTTCTTCTCCAGTAAATTTGACGAAAATATCTTCAAATTTACTCAAAAATATAAGTCAAGACAAACTTTTCCTTCTGTTACTGAAAATTTTCATTGTGAGAGACGACATGGCACTAAGAGACTCGTTTTCGAAACTTCCATAAGTTATATAAGAAAACTTTTTCATTCTTTGGGTTTCATCTACTTAAGAAAGCAGTTATACTTCTGATTCCATTTGACTCTACCTGGAGGCAAAAGGATACTCACGTTAGTAAATTATATCAATGATCAGCGTTTCAGCTTTCCATATCCTCAAATTTAAAGAATAGTTCATCTCTTAATTGTCACGAACAGGTGCGTATTAAATTTGTTTTCAATTCATGAGCCATTCCAAGAAAGAATCAGAAACATTATGAATTGCCCTAAAACTATCTCCAAATATATATGGGACAATTATTGATGAGATGATGTATTGTTTTTTCTGCAGATCCACAGTCACAACTTGCGCTTGGAACTGAGGTCCATCTGAATAGCATGCTATTGGTACGACCAAGACCTGTTTTCAAACGTTTGAGAACTATTCAAATTTTTCTAGGATTATCAAAAGCAGGAATTTTTTCATGAGGATCAGGAATGAGATCCTTATTGAATATCTCATAAGAGTTCCTTTCAATTTTCTTTCTCGCTAATGTTCATATGGAAGAAGGTATTATACCATAATGATTTATGTGACTTCAATCTGGGAATTCTATTCTGTGGAATACATGAAATATTCAGGAGAAAATCAGGAGATGGATGATATTTGCTCCAAAAATACAAAGCTGCAGTCTGTCTGCGAATATAGGGAGGGACAATGTTAGACAAAACGTATGACCAATAAACCGGTGTAGAGTTCATGAAGCCTGTAATTATTCTCATCGATGTGTTCAACTGTGCATCAATTTTTTGTGTATGTGCATTATTAAAACAGAGTAACAATACTCAGCTGCATAAAATACTAAGGCTTAAGATGCTGTGCGTAGAGTGGAAGCATTAGCACCTCAAGATGATCCAGCAAATTTCTGAAGAATATTACCGAGGGGGTAACCACTGGAAATTTTTTGTGACAAAAGATTTCCTCCCTCGTGGATCTCCTCGGATCTCCTCCGGATTTCCTTGGATCTCCCCGGATCTCCTTCAGATTTCCTTTGATCTCCCCGGATCTCCTCAGAATTTCCTTAGATCTCGTCGGATTTCTTCTGAACTTCTCTCACTATTTTCAAGGGATTAATCAACACACAAACAATATATTGAAGTTCATTTATAACATAGTATGATTTATGGATCTTTTTGAGATATATTTTATAGTTCGAGTCAAGATTATTCAGTTGAAAACTCTTAAAATATATGTAATTCTATATAATGTTGAAATTTCCTGTACCCTATGTTTTTGATGTTCCTTTTCACGTTATCGATTGAAATATATTTTCGTACGATTTTTATGAAATATTTTTTATTCAGTTATTTTGAGTTTTTTCAATTTTTGGGAGAGAACGTCCTCTAAAGATTTCAACTATCCTCTTCAAATTTACTTATAAATGGGTTTGTTGTATATCAAGGTACCATATTTTGAGTGTAATTATTCAATAATGAAAGGTATGTCTGAATTAGCACTCACGATTGAAGCAGTGTTGATTTATATATTAAATAATGCTAATTTTTCAATAGCGAAACATGAACCTTAGTAGTATTAGGTACCGAAAACATAATAATGAAAAAAGAATATTTATTCTAAAAGATCTCAACGAAACACAGCCGGTATAAAAGATAATATTTCAATTTGAAATATTTACAAATGAAGCAATACCAAGAGCAATATTTAATTGTAGATTCTCCTAAAAAAAAAAAATTTAAATTCACGTTTTGTAGAAAGTTTTTTTGGACCGAATTCGATCTGATGTGGTCTAAAAAGAAACTCTAGAACTTTTCTGCATAACATGTTGAAAAGTTGCCTATTCTGTGAGGATTTCAAAAACTTAAAATACAGGCTATAACTTTCTTCAGAAAAAAACAATTCAAATGTATAGCGAAAATGAAACATTTCTCTGAAAAATTGATATTGTCACATTCTACTGTAAATTATTGAAAAATGTTAGTTACTCATTAAATTACTTATAAAGTATAATCAATCATTTATTGCAATGATATGCGCACCAAAGCTTAAATATCAACAAGTCTATTGTGAAGTAACATCTTAAAAATCGGAACAATGAAAAGTGTATTGAGAAAGATGATTCACAATTATTATTACAGCAAATGTTCAAAATGACCACTCCATTCGCGAATACACGCCCTGCATCGATTGAGAAATGATCTTTCTAAGGTATTCAAATTTCTTTCCGCTATTTTGGCTGCAGAAATATGAATGCGGTCCCTTAGTTCTGCTTCATTTTTTATACGTTTCGAATAAATTTAATTTTTTTAAATAACCCTACTTAAAAAATATCCAGAGGATTTAGGTCTGGTGAACGAGGAGGCCAGAATATTTCACCACCCCTTCCGAACTACCGGTGAGGATATGTTTGGTCCAAATATTCCGTAACATGACGACTGTAGTGCTCGCTGTAGTGTGCTGGGCACCTATCGTGTTGAAACCACAGATTACATCGAATTTCGACTAGTATATCTTCCAAGAGTATGACTTCATTGTTTCTCAAAGAATCCAAATAGTTGGCCCCGTTTAGTGATTGTGGCAAATCTGTCGGTCCGAGTATTTTTCCTTTAAATATTCAGTCCATAAATGAAAAGGTTTATTTCTTGTTCGATTGCCTTTTTTCCAGGTATTTGACGTACGCACAGCTCATAACAAGTAGTAACTTATATCTCACTCCTCGGTGAGTGAAATGACACCTAAATAACATTTTATTAATTAATTGATTGATTATTTTCAGTAGGGTGTGCAAAATACCTAAATAATTTTGTGGAAAAGTTGACAAAATCAGTTTTTCAGAGAAATGTTTCATTTTCGCTATATATGTGAATATCTTTTTTTCTGAAGAAGGTTATCACCTGTATTTTACCCTTTTGTAGTTCTTACAGAATGTGCAACTTTTCAACATGATATGCAGAAAAGGTCCGGTCCATTTTTTTTACACCACATCAGATCGAATTCGGTCCAAAAAAACACTTTCTCCAAAACATGAATTTTAATTATTTTTTAAGAATCCCTGTATAATAGTTTGTGCTATTTTTTCAGCGTATAAATGGAAGCTATCATTCAACAATATTCACAGAAAAAAACTGATTCGAAAAGTATTCAATTCTCGATTCAATTTTACCTGTGACATGAGAAAAAAAATTCAACATTTTCATAAAATATCAAATATCTCGAATACAATGAGACTTTCATAAAAACGATCTCCTCATATTAGATAGAGCCCAGGATAGAGCACATTCTGAACTACATTCCGTTTTCGTTTGACGTGGTCTTTACGGTACAGCCGGTATAATTTTAATTATTTGTGGTTCACAATATCTATTAATGATTTCATTTTAATTCTATTGCTCTCTTGAATGCCCTTTCATTCCAAGGTTTATTCAAACCTCGCTTTAATGAATAGAATAATTCAGAAAAATAAGTTTTACTCAAGAACAATGCTTCCTGCATTGTTACATTGTTACTGATAATCATCTATACCAGCTTCAAAATCCCACAGAATATTATATTTTTGAATGAAATGAAATCTTCTTACACACTAAACAGCGTTACACTGAAACTTAAAATTAACCTATATATCTCGCGTAGTATACCTATGAAGATATAAGAGGGAGTGAGTATCGGAGATAGAGATAGTGCACGTAGAACTATTATTTTATCGGTTACTTCAGCACTGAGCATATAATCCTTATTCAGAGCTTTTTCGGCAAGGTTTTTTCTAGTGAAAAGATGCAAACCGAAGTATGAACATCTAGGGCTATTGAGAGGCCTATAGGATTGGGCTCTGAAGTATAAATGAACATCAGAAACATGCGAAAAAGATCTCGAAAAAGATACACGAATTGACTTGGATCTCCTCGGATCTCCTTGTATCTCCTCGGATTTCCCTGGATCTCCTCTCGGATCTCCTTGGATCTCCCCGGATTTCCCTGGATCTCCCCGGATCTCCTTGGATTTCCTCGGATCTCCCTGGTCTCCTCGGATCTCTCCCCTCTAGGAGCAGAAAATCTCCCCAGTGGTTACCCCCTCGACTATTACCCTTGGTTTTCAGTATCAAGTGCTGATAATCTAAATGAGCCTTGTAATTGAGAGATGAATCTGATATAACTCCTAAGTACTCAGGATAGAAATTATGTTCGATAGGAGAATCATTGAAAATTACAGGTAATTTTCTATATTTTTCATGATTATTCAGATGGAAACATCTCTGATTTGTCGGGGTTGGGACATAATCGCCACTCAACAAAATAATTCTTCATAATCTCAAAATCAGATGATAGTATGTTCTCCAGCGAATGGAAATCCAAATGGTGGTAAGCAATAGCAATATCATCGACCGAAACAAATTTCTGAAATGATGTCAAGGGTAAATCACTGAGATATAAATTGAAAAGTAAAGGGGATAGAACGGATCCAAAAGAAACCCGTTTTTCAATGAAATTGATATTTTTATTGTCAACAAAAACACTAAAACTTCTATCAGATAACATATTTTATAATAATCTTACCATTTTCTCTCACTTCAGATGGAAATAGAGCTTGAAAGTTGATGCATCTTACCACACGTTGTCATATGTCGAAGATAAATCAATGGAAGGAGTTCCTGTTTCAACCTTTTATTCAAGTTTGATAATTTCTGATAGTTAAAAAAATAACTAATTGACACTCAAATCTCAATTTATTATTTCTTCCCAACCCAATGTGAACACAAAAACTTCAATGTGTTGAATTCAAATTCCAATAAAAACTTCTCGACATTACTTCCCGATGTTCAGATATTCCTTCGTCAAGATTCCGAGTTAACTCTGTCGTGCCTTCAGATCGGAATATTTCAGTTCTCATCTCTACGAAGTCTGTAATACTAACTAGCTCCTGCATTAGAGCGAATCCAATTTTAACATTCCACTCGCTTGGGGTAGTGTTCGAGGCCATTCGATGAATTGAATTACGCTGCCGCATTAAATATCCATCTTGCGAATTAAGACGAGTTCTTGCCAAGTTCTTGTTGGATTCGGTTTGCTCCAACATGAAATATGGTGGGAATTATTAAAGAATTAAATACGTTTGAAGAGTAAGAATTATTCATAATTTGTTCGTTGCAAGAGTATCTTATATTGAATTATTATTATTGCGACAATAAACATCTTCTTTTATTGTTCTTCCTACCGAAGTTGGACACATTGTCGTTTTCAAGGTGAAAATTAGCTATTAAAAATGCGCAAATATTGATTTGGAAATTTAAAAGAATTATTTTATTGAGTAGCGATTATGTTCCAATCCCAACAAAACAGAAGTATCTTGTTTCCATCTGAATAATCATGAGAAATACGTGAAATTAGCTGTAACTTTCAATGATTCTTCCTATCGAATATAATTCCTATTCTAAATACTTAGGAGATAAATAAGATTCATCTGTCAATTACAATGCTTATTTAGAAGATCTGAGCCTAAAACTGAAAATAATGAGCATAATATTAGCTGGATCATCTTGGGGTGCTGATGCTTCCACTCTTGGCACAGCATCTCTAGCCTCAGTCTTTTCAGCAGCTGAGTATTGTAGCTCTGTTTGATTTTATAATGTACATACACAATTCATCGATGTAATTGAATACATCCATGAGAATAATTACTGGCAACATAAGATCTACACCGGTTCATTGGTTACCAGTGTTGTCTAACATTGTCCCTCCCCATATTCGTAGACAGACTGCAGCTCTGAATTCTTGGAACAAATATAATTCTTTTACCAATGTATTTCTAATTATTTTCTACATTCCACAAAATAGAATTCCCAGATACCATTCTGGTATAATACGTTCTTCTATATGAACATTAGCTATAAAGAATTATGGAAGATTGAGTGGAAGTTTTATGAAATGCTCAATTAAATCTCATTTCTGATCCTTCTGAAAAATTTTGGGTTTTGATCTTCCGAAAAAAATTTGGACAGTTCTTAATCGTTTAAAAACAGGTCATGGTCGTACCAATAGCATACTATTTAGATCTCAGTTCCAAAGTTGTGAATGTGAATATGCAGAAGAAACAATACCTCATCTCATCAATATATTTCGAGATGGTTCTAATGCTATTCCCGATCAAATTTTGAGAAAAATTGATACGTTTGCTTTGTTTTCAGTTCTTTTACCTGCTCTATTCTTTGTATCATAAGATTCGATATGTGCAACTTGTAGAAGCCTTTGTGTTTATTAATAGAAGACCACTCTTCTTGAGGAAAGAAGTCCCTCAAATATATTCAAGCTTATTTTGTACACACAACAAACCTAATGCGTGGAGCCAGGGTTTTTTTTCAATGGGGTTTTTCTCCTAGGCTTTCATGTCATACACCGAGTTATATGGCACCTCGTCACCAACGGCAGCATGCATTTGTTTCCTTACTTTTTCCATTACGGTTTTTCCATATTCAGCAGCGTTAAAAAGTTATAAGCATTTTCAGTTTTCACATTGGGCAAATACCCCTCTGTAGTCCAGTATAGTTTGAATGAAAAATACTTTCCACAGCCTCCACTATTGAATCTGAATTGTTTGAAAACATTATTTTCCCTCTAAAAAATGATTCACTCACTCATGTCTCATCCGATGAGGTCCATATACAGAAGTATGATACAAAATAATAATTTTTTGGTAAAAAAAATTCAACACCATGAACATAGATTTTTGTTATTCTACTATAATTTCTTTCTACTTCAAGATTATGAACCATCCCTTTCTAGTGAGAAATTCCAAAAAAACCTCAGAATTATTGGATGTTATCATCAAACATTTGTAATTTTCTTCTTAAAATTTCCAAATCATGAAAACCATCATTTCTATGAAAACTTCCAATGCAAGAGGTTGTCTCTTTGCTTTTTTTTCACTGAAAGCCAGAAAAAATTATCTATGATTTTCCAAACGTGATATTACCGAAGTTTCTTCTCCTTGACAGAGACCAGTGAACAGGTCTATGAAGTCTCTTGATATCATACTGTTAAAAATGGGGAGTGGAAAAGAGGGAAAGAGTGGAAAATATTCTAGGGATAATTTCGATAGTTTGAAATAATTCAATTCAGTATGAAATGATTATGGTCAGAAAATGCATTCTATTTCAATCATTCTTGTTTATGAGCCTATAGCTTCCAGTTTCAATATTGAAAGAATTTTAATTAATCATGCATCATAACAAACATTCAGAAATATTAAAATCAAGTCAAATTCTATTATCTCCTAAGTTTGTGAACCAGGTTGAATCGATGTATGAAAAAAAGATCTTTAAAGCCACAAAACAAATCTGGGTTCGAAGTTCGAAGTAAAACTCATGAACTTAATTTGAAGCATTCCTATGTTAAAATAGATATAATTTGATGAACCGTGAGAGTCTGAAGCTATAAAGAACCAGCTCTTCATAAAGACAAGTCTTCAATTTAACAGGTCCTGAAAATATAACGAAGTACCTATGTGAGTGATGGAAATCTTTTTCTCTATTTATTATAAAATATTACTCTGGATTCAATATTAAACAAAGTGCTAGACATCATTAATAATGAATACAGCCAATGGCAATTTAGATTCTGTAGTGAATGTAAGACAAAAATTGTTCAGTGGTTAATTTCATCTATAGTGTTTAGTGGTGGAACCATAGACTGGAGAAATTTCCTCAACCTTGTAGAAATATTTAATAAAGACATAAAATATGGCAACATTGAACAAATCTGAAAATTGAATCATTTCAGCACAGAGTTGGATTTGGGAAAATTTGGACAAAATTATATCGATTTAATTCCTTTCAACTTCAAATATCTCAAGAACGGTGCAATTTAGGAGCAAAGATGAGGAATGATTTTATCTGCGGAAAAGACTAATGATTCCAGGAAGTACAAGATACAGACCTTTAGTTCAAGTGATATTTTTTTTTTCATATAATTTAACCAATCTGAGTACCTAGTAGTGAGAAACCCACAAGAAATGGAATAAATCTGATGATGCCAAAATATGCATGACTGTTATCAAAAACCTTATACAAGAGATCATTTCAATTGATTTTGTCGTTTGAATATTACAGGTGAAAATGCAATTTTTTTATGGAATTTCAACACCCTATATCTTTTGAACGGGGCCAAATTTCGAAACATGTTATTGGAAGAAAATGTTTCTTTTGACGTCAAGAATCTATGGTTAAAATTAACGCAGTGGTCAAAGACACACCCTGTATATACCTAATATTCACCTGTTTTAATTTATTTGGAAAATTTTTACGATTTTCACGACCCGGTATATAAATATTGCCATGATCATGATTGATCCCATATAGAAAAAAGAAATTGAACTCTGGAATATACAGAGTGATCATAATCAATTCTCGAACATCGACGACGAATAATGGCCAAGAACTTTCTTATTTTAAATGGCACACCCGGTATTTCGTAACACGTCGAAGGCTGAACCTTCCAGGTAATTTTGATGCAAACTAAATACATTCGTAGAGGATATACCACCAAAGTACGAGTTAAACTCAAATGCATCAGAAACCCATGATATAGTACATAACCTAGCTTACAGTATTCTCTAACTTTCCCACCTCAGAAACAACATCCACCCTATTATGACGTCTGCCTCCCCGTCATAAACCACTAAACGACGTTAGCCCCCACATTGAAGGAGCGAAAAGGCACCCTCGCAGGGTTGCCAACCCCTTCTGCCGTGCCGAAGAATGTGGATATTAAAATTCCTGAGCAGTCGCCTCGTGGCAGCTCGGAGCTACTGGCACTAAATGATTTTTGAGAGGTTGGCTGAGTTATAGCCGTCCATGGAGTCGGTCTGGAGATGCAGAAGGATCGAAATCTGGTCGAATTGAAAGTCGAGCGTCGTCGTTTCTTACGGATTGATTGGAGTTCTGCCCGCGGATAGGGTTTAATTCATTTGGAAAAAAATGAAACATTCTGGTTTGTTGGATAATGATCCGATACGTACGGGAACTGAGACGTTTTAGAAATCAGGAAGCAAAACATGGTGAGTTCATATTGAAGTTGAAAAAAATATTTTCACAGACGTGATACACTCAAGGAATTTGTAATATGAATCATTATGCAACATGTTTTTATTTATTTATTCTGATAGATCATATTATAATATACAGGATCTTTCACGAGGAACCTCACCCATATTTATACGAGAAACTACTGAACGTATTTTCATGAAATTCAGCACTTATATGTATTTCACGATGCTGATGAAATCTAAAATATTTCCAAGGCATGAGCATCTCCGGTTTTTCCGGAAATGAAGTCAACTTCCGTTTTTCATATTAGAACACCATTTTTTTATTGCAGAAATCGATTCCTTAGAAAATTTCAAGTTATTTTGATGTAATATTTTTCAGTTTTGGTTGGAAAATTCTCTCTGAGCGGGAAAATTCGAGAAAAAAATCGAAAATAGAGCTCCGCTGAAACAAGAATAACTTCGAGGTTTTTGGATGGAAAATTTTCGTATTTGGGATTTTTCAAGATGTGAGATTGATGTATCCATTTTAAGAATCGAAACCGCGATTGATGATACAGGGGGTGCAAAAATCGCTTTCAAAGTTAGGGACGACAAAATCATAAAAAATCGATTTTTTCAAATTAGAACCCCATTTTTTTATGGCAGATATTGAATCTACGTTGAAAAATAATGTGAGTGTATGCATCACACACTTGCCCTAAAGTGGATATTTTCTGAGTTATTCACAAAGAACTGTTGTTCGTCTTGAATTTTTAGCTATTTCTTTTCCCTTCAAGCCAAAAAGATGAAATTTTCAGGAACTGTTACTTAAACCATGTTTGAGATTTTACTGCCCTAATATGCAAGAGAGAAAAGTTACAGGATGTTCCTAAAAAAATAGCAAATTTGGATTCGAATTTGTAACGGAAACCTCTTTATTTCAACTAATCGGCCATCGGTTTTCTCTCCAGTGATAAATAAATAATTCCTTATGAACCATATGCAAAAACTTACCATGTTTTACATTTTTTTTAATGATAGATATCATTAATTACTTCTGCCAAATTCCTCTTTATTCAGTAGCATTTTGTGTTTACTATAATTTGGTGATAATTCGTATTAAGTTATAAAATCGATCACTACGCCAAATTTTACCAATGAAGATTATTTAAATCTCATTCTACTTCATGGAGAATGTAATAAAGTTGTTTTCAGGAACTTTTTATTTTAACCATGCTGTAGATTTTTCACCCGACTTCAAGTTACTCTTAGGAGAACCATGTCAAACTCTCGCAGTTATAACTAGAGAAGACTCAAAGTTATGACCGTTAATCTCCAGACATATATTTATACGTCTCAGAAATGCTCGTGCGTTGCTCATCTTATTTCATCGGGAGGTAGAGATCTGCAAAAGTGTTTAAGAACCAAATTGAGTTTCAAAACTATGAATCTAAAAATCTAAACAAACCTGAACGCATTTCTGACTCGTTCTATGCAGTCCTCTTTATCAGTCAGGGGAGTTGAGTAGACAATATTTTTTATCCTACCCCAATCATAATAGTCTAAAGGAGTTAAATCGGGAGAACGTGGTGGACAAAGATGTGGACCATTGTTCGCCAACCATCGATCTTCAAATAGCCTGTATAGGATATTTGACACATTGAGTGAATTGTGTGGAGGCACGCCATCTTGTTGATACCATAAGTCATTATGGTTCTGTACTAGCGTGAACATCGAGAATTGCATTATTTTTGATGGCGCAAAAACATTGAAACTCCAGGTCTCTTGAAAGTTCCATTGTCTGAAGTGGTGGTTGTTCTCTTCATCCCAATAATGACTGTTATGCCTATTGAAAGAACCATTCTTTGTGAATTTAGATTCATCTGTCTAAATTATACAGTCCAAAAAGATTTCATTCTCATGAAATCGAATCATCATAGCTTCGCAAAACTCTGTTCTCCTGACGAAATCAGTTTCCTTCAAAAGCTGTACCCTATTGAATTTATATGGGTGAATTTTATGTTTCTTTAATATTCTCCAAACACTCGATTGAGATAATCCCAGAGCAATCTCGGCATCTTTGAGAGAATTTTGAGGATTCACACGAAAATATGCAAGAAATGTAATTTCGTTGTTCTCGTCTTCTACTATACTGTGTATAGTTTTCTTAACGAAAGATCCGACATTTCTCAAGTTTGTCATGGTTCTGTTAATGATATCTCTCGTTGGTCTGGGTCGGTCAGGAACCCTCTAAATGAACAGTCGAATCGTTCTATCTACAACTTTATTACATTCTCCATGAAGTAGAATAAGATTTAAATAATCTTCATTGGTAAAATTTGGCATAGTGATCGATTTTATAACTTAATACGAATATCACCAAATTATAGTAAACACAAAATGCTACTGAATAAAGAGGAATTTGGCAGAAGTACTTAATGATATCTATCATTAAAAAAAATGTAAAACATGGTAAGTTTTTGCATATGGTTCATAAGTAATTATTTATTTATCACTGGAGAGAAAACCGATGGCCGATTAGTTGAAATAAAGAGGTTTCCGATACAAATTCGAATCCAAATTTGCTATCTATTTAGGAACAACCTGTAACTTTTATCTCTTGCATATTAGGGTAGTAAAATCTAAAACATGGTTTGAGTAACAGTTCCTGAAAATTTCATCTTTTTATCGTGAAAGGAAAAGAAATAGCTGAAAATTCAAGACGAAAAACGGTTTTTTGTGAATAACTCAGAAAATGTCCACTTTAGGGCAAGGGTGTCTGCACACACTGACATTATTTTTTAACGTAGATTCAATATCTGCCATAGAAAAATGGGGTTCTAATTTAAAAAAATTGATTTTTCACGATTTTGTCATCCCTAACTTTCAAAGCGATTTTTTCACCCCTGTGTCATGAATCGCGATTTCGATTTTTAAAGAGGATACATCAATCTTACATCTTGAAAAATCCCAAAAATGAAAATTTTCATCCAAAATCCTCGAAGTTATTCTTGTTTTAGCGGAGCTCTATTTTCGATTTTTTTTGGAATTTTCCCGCTCAGAGAGAATTTTTCAACCAAAACTGAAAAATGTTACATCAAAATAACTTGAAATTTTCTAAGGAATCTATTTCTGTAATAAAAAAATGGTGTTCTAATTTGAAAAACGGAAGTTGACGTCATTTCCGGAAAAACCGGAGGTGCTCATGCCTTGAAAATATTAGATTTCATCAGCATCGTGAAATACTTATAAGTGCTGAATTTCATGAAAATACGTTCAGTAGTTTCCCGTATAAATATGGGAGAGGTTTCTCGTGAAAGACCCTGTATTCTGTAATAAGGGCAGAATGAAAATCCCATACGAGTAAATCAATCCAAGGGCTAGCCTAAGAAATCACGAGTATCGGATTTTCATTCTGAGCAACTAACTGACTATAGTTTCTCCACTACCTTTGAAATGAAAGAAAAAAAAATAGGTCTATTAAAATATGCTGAATCTAACTCTTTGACTTCTGTAATTTTCAAATCATAAGGTTCAATTTTCCTACATGCTCGCATGACACCAATGATAAGAGCAACCTGAAAATACATTTGTTCAAAGAATTGCGAATAACTATTACCTTATATTTTCATTCTACCTTTGTTGCTAAATAGATTTCATCTGGGGCTTGCTCTAAGAATTGTTTTGAATTTTACGTAGTAAAAACCATCAATTTCTTCGGGGAATATTTTTCGGAACTGCATTTCAAGAATGCTTTAACTTTCTTATATTTGGATATGTCGATGTCGTGTTTCACGATCATAGTAGATTTTAGTATGAAATATGTTTTCCACAAAGTAGATGATTTCCATTTCATTGAAAAATCATGAAAATATGCAAGAACTACGTTTTCTGAAAAAGAATCAGTCTTCTTCACTTCTTTCCAGTCCATAAAATGAATATAAATCCTATTTGTTATATTCATCTCTTGATGTCCTAGGTAGTAAACTTTCGGTGTTTGTATGAGTAGAATCTATAATCTCAGGTGAGGTGTTTTGCAATTCCAGATCGGTTTCTATTGATGAATTCATTTCAGTTTGTTCCGACGCTAAATAATGAATCTTTTGATACTAAGATGAATTATGACGTTCGACCTTCAAAAACCGCAATAAATATGACAATCAGAGCCGCTGACACAGATTTATCCTCTATGTTTTCAAAAGTGTTACGGAATGAATATTCTTACACACTGTGCGAGAATGAAATTCAGTCGAAATGCTTAAAAAACAAGAATTATACTCAAGCTCGAGTTGGTTATTGGTGGTAATCTATAAAGGACGAAAACCAAGTACCAAACTGAACAATAACCGCGGTCATAACTGGTTATTTACTTGAAATCGATAAATGTGGTCAATGGATATTACATTTCGAGTGATGGAATAATGGCATTCTGTGGTCAAATTCGATGTTGGAAGAGCTGTATTCTGTGGCAGTCGTAGAGAAAGATTCTTACATATCTATGAACATAAGAAGATTCGATAACATGCACTGGAAGCTATCAGAAACGCATCAACATCTAGATATCCATGTGAAATTTCAATTTTTCGATCGGAACGTTCTAAAGCACCCGCGGGACGCCTTCCTTTAAATTCAGCAGCGCCAAATTCATATTTAATGGTCCCCTCCCAAGTCCCCCTACCTCCTCGAAGTCCCCGCTGACCTTGGGGCCTTTGAGGAGGATTCGAATTTTCCTCCAAAAGCTCCCGCACAATTTGCATAGAAATGTTCCAGAAAGCTTTCTGCAATTTTACACATCGGATTTATCGGTCCCCGAAGGATTCGTTATCTGAGTATCGTATCCCGGGATACATCCAGTTTTTCGGGACTTAGATTGATATCGTTGGGTGGCTGCGGAAAAGGAGGTTATGAATTTCAAGAGGCAAGTCATTACAGTCTTCCTCGAGTTATGCCGTTGAAAAATTGTTGGTGAGGTCCCGAGACCATGTAAATTGTTTGTCGGGGTTATGAACTGGGAGAATGGATCCTCGGAGGATCGTGGAAGGGTATAGATCAAGTTTGCGGGCTCCCTGGATGCGAACTTACGTGATGTGGCTACGAGAAAGTGCAGAGTTCATATGAGAGTTTAGCGTTTTTCTCATGTGGGGTCGGTAGAGGTCGTATATTATTTCCTTTTTGTTTGTGCGAAGGAGGATGTTCCGGAATCTCGTAGGAATGGAATTTCATAACTGGATGTAGGTATAATCGATATTGAATTCTGGGTATAATAGCGAATCCAGCAACCAAATCGAATTTTTGGGAGAAGCTGGAGAGCAAATCCTAGTTTGAACACAAGCCTCAAGTTTTGGCTTCCTAAAATATATACAGGGAAAACAGTACATGGACTGTCAAATTTTTTTGGGGCGTTGGTAGGGTCACTTGCTACCTTCTTCAGTCTTGCAACTCAACCTTAGTATTATTGTTATGGAGGCATGATTTTTTATTAGGTTTTTCAACACCAAAATGTACCTTTCAAGCCCCATAACTTTTTTGTTTAGTTACATGCATTTATTGTATTGTTCTACACAGTGTGTTGGAAAAGTATTTATTAAGTTACAGATAACTGCAAAATGCACATTGTGGGCTTTTATTAAAAAAATTAGAAAGTATGACAACATCTTCAATTAGAAAATTTAAAAAAAGTTGTTATTAAACTTGGTTTTATTTTTACAAATATTCTTTGGGTTTTACATTGCTGTTGTTCATAGGCAATGATGTAAGTCAACAAAAAAATAATACTGCAAATAAGGTTTTAGTCAGAAGAGTGAAGAAAGTCGCACCTAAATAAAAGTACGCTGATTTCTGATATAACACAGCGAGCAAGCGAAATTTTACTCGTCTGATTTAGGATGCGTGTGAATTATTAGTTATTTATTTCTGTCCTTAGGTTGATTAAGTTAGTCGTTGTTGACTCTGACTCTCACCGTCATTCGAGATTTGTTTAACCGTCTCTGCTGCCGGGAAGTGTTCGTTCAGCGCTGTTCACTTTTTAAATTTGTATATTTTTGTTTCGGTTACTTTTTATCGACTTTTTGCTATTGCTGTTTCTTAATTTTGGTTGCTGATATGCCTAACCAACGCTGAGTATGCCGATATGATGATGGGTATATTGCAAGGCCGATGGTGTTGCTAGCGCAGCTCTGAAGGATTTATCAAGTCAAATTTCCTGATCGAAGATTACCCCACCATCAGAAAACATTCTCGACGACTTATCGACGATTAAGAGAGATCGAAGCTTAAAATTCGTCAAGACCCTGGTCAATGAGGCAACACCATGGCAGTTGACGATCAAATACTTCAGCCTTTTGGAAGAAGATCCAATCCATACATTCGTGTCGTTGCTCAAAGACTCAACTTAACGATTTGGAAAGTTTGGTCATACTTCGGGATAAAACACGCTTCTCCTCGTTACAATTCCAGGTATAAGTTAATTGAACATTTTCATTGATAAATTTGTCCTCTTTGATTGCGAAAAAAATTGTCACAGACTAATGAATTTTTATCAATTGTTACAGGTCTTCATGAAGGCGATCTCGTCAGACGGTTGTAAATCTCTAGATTTTTGCTGAACACAGATGTCGATGACAACTTGTTTTCAAAACGAATTTTGTGACAGAATGAACTCTGTTTTGACCGAGAAGGAATTTGGTATGCTAACTGCATACATAGTGAATTTAACGGATCTGTACTTGATGAAAATTCATATTATAAGTTAAACTATAAAAATAGCCATAACAATTCCATTGAAACCCATTAAGAATATATGCCATTCACTAAGATCTTGTCCTTTGAAAGATGTCATATATTCAAGTCCAAATTATAAACATCTTGAATTAAGATTAACCAACCGAACATTTGTCTTTGTTTCTTCCGAGCAACAATTCTGTTTCATTTAAAAATGTACTACTTCAGTTCACCCTCTCATTATAACTTTTGAGCCTGTTTCCTAACGCTTTCACTCTTTGTGTTAGAATATCATATTCTAAGGCTAATTTCTCTTTCAGTTGATCTTTTCTGATGTTCAATTCCGACGCTATGCGTAGTACCTTTTTGCTGGTCTTCCTTGACGGTGATGCAGTATTTAAGTTTGTATAGATCGTGCCTAGTTTTTTTCTGGTGTTGGTTATTTTTCTTTCTAGGCGGTTCTTCCAAGGCGGTTTCTTTTCAACGTTCATTCCTATTTTTGTCCCTTTGAGGCTTTTGTTGTTCTCCTCGCACACCGTTATAGCTCCAGCGTACACACAATCCACGATCTCCTCAAGCGTCGAGTCGTTTTTTAGCTGAGTGCTTATTATTATGTTTGTCCTTTCCACGCTCTCTTGGATCTTTCGGGAGCCTGTTAATCTTGGTATCCTTGGCCTTCCTTGGAGGGAAACTCCGCTGTATAATTGCATTATTTTGTTGAAGATTTTAGTAGTTCTCTTCATCTGAGGGTTTTGTTGTTCCCGAGTTTCCTGAATATTCCCCTCACCATGGGTGTTGTGAACATTATATATATTGTGTTGTGAACCTTATATATATTCATAGTTTTTCCAGGATTATTCGTTATCCAGGCATCTGAAGCTGTGTTAATGTACTTTTTGAAGGGACCATAAACACTTCGGTCCTGTGACTACAGCTTGTGACTGCAGTGAGGTGGAAATGACAGGACTATAACTCCGTTTTCTCTGAATAAATCTAGAGCTTCAATCAAGAGATGTGAATCGTGATTATCTAAGAGCAGTAGTACTGGTTTGTCTTGAGAAGCTCTAGAATATTTAATGAAATGTTTCGCAAACTTCTATAACATAAAATTTGCCTGAATCATCCACCCAGACGGATTGCTATCTCCATCACTACCTATTGGAGCACATTGTAAGAAATAATCTCGAAAGTTGACACGTGGAAATACAAAAAAGGTGGAGTACTGTTTCCTGCAGCAAAAACAGTAAGAGCCATTGTAATCCGCGATCCTCTTTCAGCAGATGTTATTCTTCCAATCTATTTGAATCCACGACGAGCTAAAACCCTGTTGAGTTTCTGAATGGTCGTAACTCCATCCATATTGTGTATATCTGATGGAATAAACTGGTATTTTTTCAATACTTCCTCCAAATTATCAAAAAATTTTGATACATTTGTTGGGTTGAAACTGATAGCTCTGGCTTGACTGGTGGCTTCCGGTGTCCTGATAGATAGAGAAGTATTCCTCTTCAGAAATGCTGTGAGCCAATCTTCTCCTGCCATCTCTTTATCTAACCAGCTTTTTGGCATCCGAGCATTTATAACAACTGCGTATTGGAAAGTCAATTTTCTTACTTCTCTCGGTGACAAACCGTAATATATGTCTGCTGCTTTCTTCAGGTAGTTACTTAACTGCTCCTCTTGTGGCCGAGAAAATACCTATAATCGAAAAATTTCCGGTGGTGATAAATGCCTACTGCCTTGAATTACCTTCCAATATTTAGCATATCCAACTTCAATTCCTCCTTGAACGTTTCCATCATTCCCTTCTATATATTTATTAACATACCGCTCAAGAGTTTTCCTCGGAATGTTAAAGTCAAGGAATGTTTCTCTCACTGATTGTCCTCCATTCACAACTGCGGACACTGCTTGAAGTACAACACTTTTCGGTGTTTTGCCCCTTTCGCTTTTTCTTTTGTAGATACGCATGCTATTTTTCCTGAAAAGTAATGAAATAAATAAATCTTATGTTCCGGGGTAAATTCGCCATGTGGCCAATTTACCCCTGTGTTCTTTGGCCAACTTACCCCAGTTGATATCATCTCTAAAAGAGTTCCCTCCTTTTTTATTAAGATGATCTCGTTCTTTCAATTTAGATGTAAAACGTAGCCAAAGAACCCCTGAATCGATATCAGTTCAGAAAATTAAAAACAAACTCACCTTAAATCCGCAAACTCAAAAAAACAAGAGAATTAGTTTTTTACTTTGACCACTCTTAAACGGAAAGGTTGACGTAAACTTTCTCTCGTAGGTGGTAATAAGTGACTAATGCGTAATGCAGCTGTTTGGGAAAGATATTGAGCATGTTCGTTGTGACAACTGACGCTATCAGACGGTAGCAATAGGAATTAAGCCTGGTGGGTCGACTTACCCCTATGGCCAACTAGCCCCGGTCTCCCCTACTTTGCATTTCAATTTTTTAAAGTCGTGGAAACGCCATATTTTCCATAATTATTCTGATTTTTGATAGATCCAACACCTTTATGAAAACTCTATTCAGTATTCAATACTTTTATTTTTTCTAAAAACAACACAGATGTCATTAAGGGGCATGATATTAAAAAAATACATTAGTCTAATTCATCGAATTCGTTTTTTGTGGCATCTTCTGTTGATGAAGCTGCGAAACCGCATCGATAAAATGGTATCCCTACATCAATGTTACCAATGCTGATCGGTTTTTTGAATTCCGGAGCCTGAGATCTCCTATATAATTTGTCATTACTTTTTTCCGATGTTTTTCTTTTATCAGATTTGCTATTCTTCGATGAACTTCTGGATGATTTTGTTTTAGTTTTGCTAGAGATGGACGATTCACTATCTCTAAGGTGCTTCATTTTCCCAGCTATCTTCTTTATATTTTGCTTCGTAGTTTTTTGAATTATTTCGTAAGAATCAACTGAGGGGTTCATCTTTTCGGCAATATGCATATTATTTTCCATATTGAGCGAAGGAAAAGATCTCATTTCCCGGAGTTCTTCGATCTCTTTCGCCAATTTATCGATGCTCTGATCTTTGGATCTCAAATCCGTTTCAGTTTTTTCTTGATCTGCTTTCATTTTTGAGATGGTATCTTTGAGAGAGTCCACTTGGGATATCATGTCAAGAAGAAACACATGAAGCTCCTTCATTTCCTCGTGTGGTTTCACTCCTTCGGGAAAGTTCTCGGAATGAAGCCTTATCATAGTCTTTTCCATACGATCAACTTTTTCACATTCACTGTTCACTTCACCATCGGATTGTTCATGAACATGCATTTCATCTAAAAGACTTGGAGGTTTTTCGTTTTCCAACATCCTTCCCATATCTGAATTTAGATCATGCAACTGGAATGGAACAACACCAAGTCTGTTGTAAGTGATACTTACAGAAGGTGTCTCTACAGAGGGAAACTGAACAGATTCATCGATAGTCAAGGTCCTTGATATATTGAAATCGGTATTGGCGCTCTTCTTCATGAGGCACTCAATAGTATCCAAAATCTTCTTGAATGCTGGATTAATGAAGGTATCTTTACCCATGTCTAGCGTTTCACCATTGAGATCTCCCATTTGCTGCCTCTTTCTTTCTATAGGAATATATTCTTCAGATAACTCCTCAATATGACCATCTGATTTAGAACCTTTTGCTTCCACATGATAAGCTGTACATCTTTCGAATGTTGTTTCAGAAAAATACGAAGGAACGGTTCTCTGCTTCAAATTCAAGTCAATAAGAAGTTCCGATTCAACCTTCTTCGTTTTATTATCATTAAGAGCATTCATACCGTTTGTACATCTGTAGATTTCATCGGGTGATTTAAAATCACCCATCTCAAAAGTAGGTAAGTGCAACTCAATCTTGTTATTGTTCATATTTTTCTTTTGATACTCCATCCTGTTACTGTCTTGAAGATTGCATTCGGTTCCTTTTGATGCAAATTTTTTATGGAAATAGTTCGTATTGTAAAGTCTAGCCGTTTGTAGGTTATTCTGAAGTCTTTTAATCATCATATCTCTTTCCAATATCGATTGCTCAAGTTTTTCATTTTTTTCTTTGAGATTCATCAGCACAGATGCTCCTTTCTCTTGAAAATTTTTGGGCAATCCGAAACATCTCTTGGATTGAAGAAATTCATCCAACTGTTTATCTCTTTTGATCATTTCGTCTTGAAGTTTCCGTATCTTCACTTTCAAAATTTGATTTTCGCTACAGACTCGAGTAATATGTTTACGTAGGCTATAAATCTCGGTTCGTAGATCCTCTTCATCGACATCTTGACGCAACATGATCCGTTATCACACCGGACTCCTGAAAATTCGACTGCGAAAATTTGAAACGTCACCAAAATATAGAAATGACAGGAAGCCAATTGAGATTTTGTGTGGCTGAAATGCTTTCAGACATCCTATGTGTGACAATTATACAATCTGTGAAAGCCTCACTGGAATGGAAATTCAATCACATAAACACCAGTTGCAACTGACAGATCTGACATTAATGAAATTCAACGTCCTTTCGAAGTCAGAATGAAGGAATGATGTTTGGGATTGATAACAGTTAAATATAATATTAGTAGTATTAATTTCTATTTTCGAATATTATTCCGTCGAAATTTGCAATCAGGAACAAATATTTCACTCACGCATGTTTTTAACAACACCTGTTAGAATAAGTGATAAGGAGATCAGTGTCACTGCTGCATCTTAAGGAGAAACATATTGTCTGTCTTCCGCTTGCTGTATTAATTACGTATTGGGAAATAAACGTGGAGATAAATTGTTGAATTTTCATTGAAGCCTAACATCAAATAGATCACATTTCAAGTACCTTTGCGAATATACAGTCCATGCTTTAAACATAGTGGTCCAATCGAGCCGGCTATGAATACTTTCGAAAACTGGAATGTGACATTGATGTTATAGTGAGTTTTTCTGCACCGGGAAGAAAAAGTGAATCGATTCTGGATCGGATGAGTCGATGAGATCCTTGCATTGAAGAGGCCCTTTCAATCTTCGTGAAGACAATAATTTTTTAATGGTTATCTACTGCATCATCAAAGAAGTTTTCAACCTCTTTGGAGAACACAAAGTGAAATGAGGCCATTTTCGTGAGAGTTAATGCATTTCAGAAGATCGAAACAAGGTAACATTTTCCTTACAAGGGTGCGAGAATTATCAATTTAAAGCGGAGTAGTTTTCGATACGAAGGTATCGACCCATTGCAGACATTTTTTTTGTTGATTGGAAGAATTGATAAGTTCTCACGGATTTACATGCGATGTTTTCGTGTTTGATTTGATTCTGCATTTGACAATTTGAATTGTTTATTTTTCATCAGCTGAAGACTTGCTGGATTTATCATAAATTTGTAAAGCGAACTTGGAAATTATTGTGCTATTGAAATTGCGTTTCTCTTTAATTGTAAAATTCACTTCTTGCTTGTTGGTAGATATTAATGCTTAATTTTGCTCATAAGATTCAGGCAATTATACTTGAATTTTTAAATTTTTTGCTTTGGTTTCTGTTGTTATTGCTGATAACAACAGATATTTTGCTTTAAAATTCTTTGTGAATTTAGCTGGTGTGAATTTATCTGCAACATAGGTTTTTTGCTCTAGACTCTTAGTGAAACAAATATTTTACTTTTTATTTTTTAAGAGTTTACTTGCTGGAATTTTCGGGATTGTTTTTGCATATTTTGCTTTAAGCAATTGCTGTTTATATATATGTGTATATAGGTGTGTATATATATCATACAAACTTTTGCTGGATTCAACTGTATTGCTTGAATTTGTATTTTGCTAACCTGAGCTTCATTCTCTGGTCTATCGGATATACAGGTTGTGTCGGTTTTTTGCTAATATGGCTGATTTGGTGGTTGAACAGAAAAATTTGATGGGTCGAATTGCTCGATCATATAGTAATTTTAAGAAAGATGGAGCGGCTAAAATGACCTTAAGTAATTGCAACACTCGTTTGGGTAATTTAGATAAAATTTGGTCAAAGTTTGAAGCAAATCATTTTGAATTGTTGCGTTTTAATAATGAAAGTGTCATGAATTTGGATTATTTCAAGAATAATGAATTCGAGGTAGTTGAAGAACTTTATCTGGATAGGCGAAGTGAATTTCAATCGTTCATTGATTCGACCAGTGTTGTAAAAGATGAGGTTTCAAGTATGAAAATGAGACTTTCAGAAGATTCTGAAAGACTGCCAGTAATTTCATTACCCAAGTTTCGCGGCGATTTCAGTGAGTGGGAACCTTTCAGAGATTTATTTTCAACTTTAGTTGTCAAAAAGACAAATATTTCTAATGTCACGAAGTTACATAATTTGAGATCATGCTTGGAAGGAGATGCAGCTCGCTTCATTAGTAACTACGCTATAACTGAGGAAAATTTCTTGATTGTTTGGAAAAAATTAGAGGAAAAATATAAAAATAAAAGGCGTTTGATTACATCCCATGTGTCTAGTATTTTCTCGGTCAAACAAATGAAAGGAGAGTCCTCATTCGAACTGAAAAGAATAATTTCCGGTGTTTCCACACCTTTAGCTGCTCTTAAAAATCTCAAACGTCCTGTTGAACAATGGGATGACTTCTTAGTTTATAAGCTCGTTTCGTTATTAGATGTAGAAACTCGTCGACAGTGGGAAAGACATCTCGGTGATTCTGCTAAACCTGTGGAGCCAATTTCATTCGATTTTTTGATGGAATTCCTTGAAAACCAAGCGTCGATGCTTGAAGCTCTGGAAGATAGCCGTAATTCTTGGAGACCTAGCAATCAAGCAATATCCTACAAAGAGTCCAAAGCTAAGGTTGTTTCCGGTATCAAATCACATCATGTTGAAGGTCGAGCAATGGGCGATAAATGCCAACTTTGTAGTAACTCTCATTTTTTCTTACTATGCGATGTGTATAAAAATAAAACACCTGAACAGAGAAAGGAATTTATACAGAATCAAAAGCGTTGTTTCAATTGTCTAGCTAAGCATTCAGCGAAAAATTGCTTCTCTAAAAAACGCTGCCAGATATGTCGCGGTAAGCATCACTCTTCAATTCATATTAAAACTGCCGAGTTAATTCATTCCGAACCTTCGACATCCTTTGTTGATAAAACTTCATCAAATTCTTGCAAGACCCCGAATCACGTGCTACTTGCTACAGCTATAGTTAAGGTTTGTTCTCAGTTGGAGAAAACACTATTTTTGCTCGAGCCTTGATAGACCAAGGCTCTCAGGCGTCGTTTATTTCGGAATCCTTGTGCCAACGTTTAAATTTGAAGTGCAAGCCAGTTAATTTACCAATTTCTGGTGTTGGAGGTAAAATTAATTTTACGTGCAGAAAGTCTGCTGCCTTTTGCCTTAAGCCTAGATTTGTGTCCGAATTCTCCCTACCAGTGGAAGCTTACGTTTTGCCGAAGATAACAACATATATGCCCCAGTTAAGTAACTTCACCTCGCAGTTTTGGTCATTTGAATTCTCTCGAACTAGCTGATCCCCACTTTTTGCGAGGAGGTCAGGTTGAAGTCCTTCTAGGATCGGGTATTCACTGAAAATTATTGAGGGTGAAGTGGTTCGCGGAATGATAATGAGCCCATAGCTACAAAAAACAGCATTAGGTTGGGTCAGTGTCAGGTGACACCCTTATTCCCACGTTAGCTTACCTTCGGTACTTCATGCTGATGAAATATCACTTGAAGATCTATTTGAAAGATTTTTCGTCCAAGAAGAACTTGCGGACCAAAAGGAATTTCTCAGTCCTGATGAAGTGAAATGCGAAACTCATTTCCTCAAAACTTTTTCTCGGGATTCAACAGGTCGATACTCTGTTAGCTTGCCTTTCAATACGGATGAGTTGTCAAATGTGCGATTCCCTTCAATTTGCGCTATTGCTAAAAATATGTTTTTCAAAATGGAGAGGAAATTCGAGGTCAATGTTGAATTCGGTAACATGTACAAGCAATTTATGCGAGATTACCTGGATAGTGGGCACATGATCAAGGTCCCACAAGAAAATATCAAACATATACGTTACTGCTTACCCCATCATGGTATTTTGAAACAAACAAGTGAAACCACAAAAATTCGAGTGGTATTCAATGCGTCTGCGAAGGCGTCCAACCAGCAGTCTCTGAACGATTTTCTACTTCCTGGTTCTAGTTTATTACCTGGTCTCGCTGAACTTATTCTGCGCTGGAGAAAATATGCATTCGTGTTCATTTCCGACATCAAACAGATGTTTCGTCAGATACGCGTGAATTCTGAAGGCCAAAAGTTTCAGGCCATTTTGTGGCGTTTCGATTCAAATGAACCCCTAAGCGTATGGCAACTTCAAACAGTGACCTACGGTATGGTCTCTAGTCCATTCTTGGCGATCAGAGTCACGAGACAGTTAGCTGAGGATGAAAATCAGAGATTTCCTTTGGGAGCTGAAATTTTGCGTGCTGAAACTTATATGGATGATACACCCTCTGGTGGTCATTCTTTAGAGGAAGCGTTAAGAAAGCGAGATGAGTTGATAGGACTTTGCAAAGTGGGTGGTTTTGAACTACATAAATGGATTGCTAATAATGAGATGCTGCTTGAGGGTCTGGGCGAAGGGATTCTATCGGAGATGAAAATCTACCATTTTCGGATACTTCTGTCTCCAATATTCTGGGTTTGAGATGGAATTCGAAATTGATCATTTTTTGTTCGATATCAAAATCGATGACAGCAAGTTCGAAAATGTCAAGTTCACTAAACGATTGGTTCTTTCTGAGATAACTAAGTTGTTCGACCCATTGGGTTGGTTATCTCCGGTTATTATAACTTCTAAAATATTCATGCAACGGTTGTGGATTGAGAGAATTGATTGGGATATTGAATTGAGTACAGAATTAGCTAGCCAATGGTTAGACTGGTATACTAGTCTTCCATCTCTGAAAAGCATTAAAATAAATAGGTGGTTGGGATACAGGCCAAATGCCACCTTTTATGAATTACATGGGTTTGCTGACGCCTCTAAGTTTGCCTATGGTGCTGTAATGTATTTGCGGATAGTGAATGAAAGCGATGTGATTGTTCATTTAATCCAAGCTAAAACGAAAGTGGCTCCTGTAAAGCCAATATTGACAATTCCAAGGTTGGAATTATGTGCTGCAACATTGCTAGCTAAGCTATCACATAAGGTCATGAGAGCAATTGAAATTGAAAATTGTGGTTTGCATTTGTGGTCAGACTCTACTGACGTATTATTTTGGTTGAAGGACCATCCATCTCGTTGGCCAGTTTTTATTGCCAACAGATGTTCAAAAAATCCATACGTTGGTTCCACAAGCTTGTTGGAGACATGTTCGTTCAAGTCATAACCCTGCTGATTGCATTTCGCGTGGAATCCACCCTATCGACTTGAAAGATTTCGAACTATGGTGGCATGGACCTGGATGGCTCCGAGATAACGTGAATTGTTTCGAAGTTCTCAATCGCGAGAATATTGCGGGTTCCATTAATCTTTCTAATATAGCTCCAACCCAAAAAATGGATCAGAAAGATGATGGAGCTTGGGAGTTACTTGCTAAGTACTCATCCATGCTCAAGCTTACTCGAGTTACTGCCTTTATGCTGAGGTTTATAACTGCGCTAATGAAAAGGGTCAAAATCAAAGTGCTGGAAAATTCAAAGCTATTCTCGGCGAAATGGTTCAAGAACTGTTCTTATGATGATACCTCGATTGAACTGAATGGTAATGAGTTAAATAGGGCTCGACTTTCTTTGGTTTATATCATACAACGATTTCATTATGCTAGGGAAATCAAACTGCTATCTGAAAACCGACCAATTCCTAGGTCAAGTAAAATACTCAAACTCGACCCCATAACTCATGACAATTTACTCAGAGTCGGTGGAAGACTCCATAATGCTCTACTCGACTTTGATGAAATACATCCTTTGATTTTGCCTTACGAATCTAATCTCTTATCTGATAGGTAAATTGTTTCATGGCAGAACATTACATGGCGGCACTAAGTTGACGCTCAGTACTGTCAGGAGAGAATATTGATAATTCGTGGTCGTGATTTGGTTAAAAGAGTAATACACCAATGTAATGTTTGCTTGAGATATCGTGGTAGCACCATGTATCAAAAACTCGGTAATCTACCTGATTCAGAATTAGACCAAGTCGTCCATTTCTTAAGTCAGGCGTGGACTATGCAGGTCCTTATAATATTAAGACATCTCCTGGTCGAGGAAAGAAAACGTATAAAGCTTATATTGCTGTTTTTATTTGTCTGAGTACACGCGCTGTTCACTTGGAGTTGGTCTCAGGCTATTCAAGTTCCGAGTTTATAGCTGCCTTCAGGCGGTTTACTTCTCGAAGAGGCATTTGCTCAGATCTATACAGTGACAGGGGCACTACTTTTATAGGTGCCGATAGAGAATTAAGAGAACTTTTCGAAAATCTTCTTTTCTCGAAGCAAGTTTCAAATTCCCTTGCGTGCTATAGAACAAACTGGCATTTCAACCCCCCAGCAGCTCCTCATTTCGGCGGTATCTGGGAAGCTGCGGTGAAATCTGCTAAACACCATTTAAGACGTGTCGTCGTGTCCAAGAATTTAACTTTTGAAGAGTTTTCAACTCTTTTTAGCTCAGGTAGAGGCATGTTTGAATTCTCGTCCGCTTATGCCGTTAACCGATGATGTGACTGACGGTCAACTGTTAACGCCAGCGCATTTTCTTATACAAAGTCCTTCCTTTATTGTTCCTGAACCTGACTACTCGAACGATAAAGTTTCTCCTTTACAAAGGTGGAAGCACATTCAACAAATGTTGCAACACTGGTGGAGTCGATGGTCGAGAGATTATCTGCAAACTTTATTTGTTAGGAATAAATGGCAAACTTCTCAGCCACTAATTCAGGTTGATGACATTGTGCTCATCAAGGATGAAACCAACCCACCGGCAAAGTGGCCCTTAGCTAGAGTTATTGAGGTGCATATGGGTTCTGACAATCTCATACGAGTTGTCAAACTGCGGACTGCTACAACCGAACTAGAACGCCCTATTACAAGGTTGATATTGTTGAATAAAGAGAATGCAGATCAAGGTTGAGCTAGTTTCTTGACAAAAAAAAATCTATTACTTTTTGCTATCATAAGACTTATTTTTTATGGTTGTTCATGTTTCTGCTGATTGCACTGTAATTCCTTTTGTCATTTTTCACTTAAAATGAAGTGGGTGGAATGTTTGGGATTGATAACAGTTAAATATAATATTAGTAGTATTAATTTCTATTTTCGAATATTATTCCGTCGAAATTTGCAATCAGGAACAAATATTTCACTCACGCATGTTTTTAACAACACCTGTTAGAATAAGTGATAAGGAGATCAGTGTCACTGCTGCATCTTAAGGAGAAACATATTGTCTGTCTTCCGCTTGCTGTATTAATTACGTATTGGGAAATAAACGTGGAGATAAATTGTTGAATTTTCATTGAAGCCTAACATCAAATAGATCACATTTCAAGTACCTTTGCGAATATACAGTCCATGCTTTAAACAAATATTTTGGATTCCCCAGGAATCGAAATTTCAACGGGTCTTCGCACCCATTTACCCCACATGAGGGCGCAGAGAAAATTGAAATATGCTTGTTTACTTGTCACTTTTGGTTATAAAATATGTATGATGCTGTTTAAGATAATACTTTTTTCCCCTTTGATATTTTTGTTTATAGTCTTTCTCTATAGGTGTTAAGGGTTTCCATGAAATGAGGGGCTTAGGATATCGTTATTTGTTACCAGAAATTTTCAACATGTTTTGTGAATTTCATAGTGACTTCTCCTTCCATCTTGTTGTGTTCGTTGAGTTAAACCTTCACATCCTGTCTCTGTCATCATACTCAAATTTGAACTTAGTTCTCAACTGATGAGAAAATCTCCTTTTGCTTTTTATAGATTATCGTCAGAAGTAGAGGTAAACACTTATGGTATAAAAGATTGTTCAATGTCCTTCATTTCAGGTACGACCTCGATTTGTGGATGAGCTATTCCCAATGAATTGGTTTCAAAAGTTGAACGAGTATTTTTTTTTCAGTTCTTTTCTTGCCTATTATCTTTTTTATTTTCAGGTGCGATATGAGCAACTCAGAAGAGCCTCTGTGTTCGAAATTCAAACATAATCCTAAAAAATATTCATATTCGATAACATGGCAAATTCCATTCAAATTATTAAACAATCAAAAGTGGATCACGCCGAGCGAGTCGTTGACCGACCGAAATCTGCTGGCTGGCTAGAAACAATTGACGTAATAAAGGACCTAGAAAATGTCCAATTATGGCAATGTTATTGTTATCGTCATTACTCAATTTAGTATATAAGATTAGTGTGTAATCAATAAAGCATCATTCACTATTAGTTTGATCAATACACCTCTTCGGCAACTGTGGAGTTAAGACATCCCTTGAACGTTCTGAGTCTGGTCGTTCAGTTGCCTAAACCTTCAAGCAAGTGTCGTTTCAATTCAAAGACACAACACTCTGTGTATGTTAATGGTAAAATTACTTTTGGAGATATTCTCTGCTCAAACTTTTCACCTTACATTCGTTATAATGTGTTTAGTGCGTCGGTGACCTATTATATTTCGGCATTAGAGAACAGAAAGGAATATTAAATTAAATTATTGAATTGCTTTATTGTTATTCAAATTATTCCACATTAAGATCTATACTTTTTTGCATACGTTTGAACCAACTGTCATAGCACTTCTGCCACCCTGATTGAGGTATCTTTAAAAAATGCATTCTGAACGCATCAACCGCTACTTCAGGTGTCGAAAAATGTCATCAGGCATCAGTTTAAAAAAATATAATTATATTAGGAGTCAAAACAGATAAAAGCGAGACATGGAAGCGGTTTTAAGAGTCCTATAACATTGATCTTACCAAGGTGAGTTAGAAAAAGAAGGATTAAAAGGTGCAAAGTGCAATTTTGATCATAACATAGACAGGTAGCGAAAACATAATTATCAAACTGTGAAATCTGCAGTCACAGAAAAAACATTGTTGTCAGTTCGCATTTGTGTCTTCAAAAGCGACCCATTATAGTGGGTTTTCTCCGGAAGGAATACCATCTGACGAAAAATGTATTCTGTCGAGATTGGAAAGCGAATTACTGGAGTCCCAAGGAACTAGAGTGGTGTAATATTCCCTGGAAGCTAGTAACATCCATCACGATACACTATTACATGTTCCTGACGTTGATGCCACATTATCATATTCCCTTATTTATAAACATTGTATGTCGTCGGTGACGATGAAACTACCTAGTCGTGTACAGGATTCCCTCTCTAGACGAGAGACCGAGGCAATATCGAAGTAATCAATTAGGTAACCTCACACGTCAAATTGAAATGGATTACGCGAAGAAAATCTTTGGATGAATAATTGAGCTCGAGATAACTTAGGAAATTCGGAGATGACTAAGAAGTTATATAAAACTTCCTTTTGAATTCAAACTTCGTACGGAACTTGGAAGTTACGCTCAGTTCTGTGTTCTTAATTTGACATAGAAGAATTGTCAGCTGAACTTACGCCTTAAATATAGCATGTTCGCTACAAAATCGTTTGGCTAAATCGCATGTAGATGTTTCTGGTAAATCTTGACAAATAATTGATAACTACAAATATTTTGTTGGGATCATTATTCAATGAGGAGAATTGAATGATTATATATGTATACAGGGTCGGTCCTTGACTATTGCATCAGTTCAGGACTTTGATATTTGAGATCGAAAGAAACCAATTCAACTACGTTCAAAAGTGAAGGTGAAGAAAAAACATTTTTTGCTTATACATCCTCCATTCCAAAAGAATCTTAAAAATAAACAAAATCAGTTCATTTTGGAATAAATCATTTTTGTCAATCAATGTATTCCCCCTCTGCATCGAAACACAAATTCGCATGTTCCAACAAGTTGTCAAACGACTTCTCCATGTCCTTTATCGTCGTCGCCTTATCAATGGCCTCAATGGATGCGTGGTAGTTTCCTTTTATCGCCAAATACAGTTCAGAGAACAGATAGAAGTCGCACGGAGTCAGATCTGGTGAATAGGGCGAATGACCAAACATTCAGTTACAAGTCGCGAACGATGTGATGGTACAAAAAGAGTCGAACCGCCGATTTCTCGATATTCTGGCCAAATACGACGAATTCTTGCCAGCAAACACTACATGACGACCAAGTAAAAACCTCCAGTGATTATCTGGCCGGGTGGAAAAAATATTTTGTGAATACCTCCTTTTGAATCATAAAACGAATATATATGATGTGTTCATCATAAAATCAGAAAAATAGAGCGTATCGAATTATAGGAGGGTCTCTCCACCCCACGGGGTATACGGGGCCCTTCACTACGCCACTATACGAAACCTGTTCAGTTTCTTCACTTCTGATCAAATCCAATCCAATGTCGCCATCCATAACATCTCGCTGCCAACAACAAAAAGAAAACAGAATCAGCAGCGATCTGAAAGTCTTGATGACCCAGTTCCACACATTTGAAATGCACGAGACGCAAAATCTCCAATTCGGATTATATGGGGACAACGAAATATTTTTATCGCCCTTGTAGCTATGCGATAAAGCAAAATTTATGGCGACATAGTCTGAGCTGAGAGCAATTAAAACGGAATGAAATAAGACCAAGATTCTAAACGAAATGTGAACGTGGACAGCAATGACACAAAAAAAAAGACAAGTTTCAAATTAGTTCAGCGATAAATCGTGGGGGAAATTACACTTTTTTATCTTTCTTGTGGTTAGGTCTGGTTGGATTAAGAAACACCTGGAATTTCCGGTTACCCCAGAGGAAATGGAAACATTTAGGAACACAGGAGACCTTGATGCTGTTCATATTCCTCCATGTGTATTCAAAATGCAATCATGAAAAATTAAATTGAGCTTAAACAATCGTGAATTAAGTGTGAATGGGTAAACATGTAGAGAATGGCACAAAAGATACAAGCTGTTACCCCTATAACTCTAGGGAAATTATTTTCTATATGACGGGAGAAAAATTTGACATTTCATCTCTGTTGACAGGTAACAAAATATGACTTTTCACGAAATAATTTTTTTTTCCAGATATATATACATGTTACTGCAACTCGTTATTGTTAGTTAAGTTCATTTATTTTCTGTTCCAAAATGCTTGTTCGTTTCGTGCGGCCCACGTATGTTCATTTCTTTGTCTATGGACGCGTAACATATGTTGGAGATATATGACAGTGCGAGACGGAAGGAGTAGTAATTCGACTACACACGTCGACGCTCGTTCGATGCAGTGCAAGACTTTTCTTCGTTTATTCGCAATTTTTCTCGTTAATTCTACAAGTTCGAACGCCAGTGAAAAGGTGACTATTTCTCGCTCGTGAGTGACACATTGATTCAACCGTGCTGTGAAGCCAGGTACGCAAAGGTCGATACTCCAACATTTCGTATTTTCTTTTCGAGTCATTTTTTCTCATCGGAATTTCATTATTAATTTCTTTTGCTTTCATTTGATTTCAAAGGCCGTGTCGTGCCATTTTGGTCCTTCGAGCCGGATATTTTCGAACCGCGTTTTCAAAATTATTGCGATCAAGCATTTTGGAATTTTTTCATTTAGTTTTTTCATTTGCATTTATTTCAATCTGTCATTATTCACGTGACCTCGAAAACTTGATAAGATATCGAACACATTCATAAATCCTTTAATATCTGCGCATGTTAAAAGAATTTAGCTTTCATTACCTTTCATTTGTTTTTCTCATCTATGCTCATAACCTTGATTCAAAACATAAACAAAGATTGACATTCTTGTTTTTGTTTATTTACATTTCATTATTTTCATTTGTTTATTTTCAACTCGATTTTCAATTCTATAGATTCAATCTTAATTATTTACTTTATTAATTAATTTAGTTCTTTTCAATCGGTTAGTCTATTTACTCTTTTTCGAAATTACTCAAAACAAAATTCATATTGTTTTCTGCAGTATACCTTGAATAATAATAATGGCGACAAAATTGAAACAACTCAAAGCTCGTCGTCAAATTGTTATTGATGATCTCGAGGAAATTCTCAATTTAGCACAATTCGCTGTCACTGATGAGAGTTTACACGTTAGATTCAAATTAAGATGTGAAATACTTGACGATATTCTCGTGGACTTTCAAAATTTACATACGTCTATTGTCTCTATGATAGTATCTTCCGAAGAACCCGAATTGGACACTGAGAAGGTTATTCGAACAGCCTTTATGGATAATTATTACACCATCAGAACAACTTATGTTAATTTATTTCCTGTAGTAAACATTCCAGTAAAAAACCAAGACAGTTGCTCTATTGGTTCGCCAAATGTTAAACTTCCAAAAATAGTATTGCCCATTTTCAATGGGAATTATAAAGAGTGGCCTACTTTTTTCGATATGTTCCAAAGTTTGGTACATGAAAATTCTAACTTGAGTCAAATAGAAAAGTTTCAATACCTCCTTAGTTCACTTTCTTCTCATGCTTTAAATTTAGTTAAAGGATTTCCATTGACTGCTGAAAATTATGAAAGCGCTTTTCAGACATTGGCGGAAAGATATCAAAATAAAAGACTTCTCGCTAATACATGTTGGAAGGAAATCGGTAATGTTCCAAAGCTACAGGGTGATTCAGCTAAAGACCTTAGGCGAATTCTAGAAGTTTTTGCGGAAAACTTATCGGTATTAAGGAATTTAGGTTTACTCGTTGACCAGTGGGACTTCGTTTTATTTCACATTCTCATTCAGAAATTAGATTCAGCAACGATCAAACGTTTTGAATTACAGGAATGTTCAAGAGATATTCCGTCGTTTGTCAATTTGCGAAATTTCCTGACAAATCAGTGTATAGCCTTGGAGGCAGTAGCTCTTTCTCTTCCGTCGAAAACTCATTCAGTTTCGAATTCTCAAGTTTTGAAATCTAGTTCTCTCTCAACGAATAAAAGAAATTCGACTTTTCTCGTTCAAACGGAAACTGAATCATTCAAGAAACGTATAACCTGTAATTATTGCAAGTTAGCTCATAGTATTTACAAATGTCCATCATTTTTGGAACAAACTGTTCAAGATCGGTTCAAGATTGTGAAGAACAAAATTGGTGTATCAATTGCCTCCATTCTGGACATAAGATTAACAATTGTTCTTCAAGGTCAAATTGTCGTACTTGCCACGCAAAGCATCATACCCTGTTGCACATGCGCAATAGTGCGGAGAATGATTCTTCATCAGAGACGTTTCATTTCAATGCTGTAAATTCATCGGATTCAGGCTCAGCTCAGGTTTTAACCAATGTTACTTCAAATTCTACCGTTCTCTTAGCAACCGCTGAGGTTGAAATTCGTGATGCTTGGGGTAGATATCAGAAGGTCCGAGTTCTGTTAGATGGAGGCTCTCAAATAAATATTATAACTCAATCGTGTGTAAATAGATTAGGCTTGAAAATTTGTGATGCTTCATTTTCGATAAATGGAATTTGTGAAAGCTCATCTTCTGCTAATTGCAGCACTGAATGTACTATTCGTCCATCAGGTCAAATAAATCCATCATTTACATTCGACGCCGTCGTGATTCCGAAGATTTGTGCGAAAATGCCGAGTTCTTTCGTAAATTATTCGTTTTGGAATTGTGTCCATAACAAGAAGTTAGCAGATCCGAACTTTTCCATTCCGAAATCAATAGACCTTCTCCTCGGAGCGGATATATTCTCTTTAATAATTCGACCGGGTCTTATCGATGGTAACGGTTTAGAACCAACAGCACTTGAGACAGTGTTTGGTTGGGTTTTCATGGGAAAGATTCAATCACCTAACATATCAGTTAACAATTTTTATTTGTCATTGTCTGAATCAGGTTTAAACTCCTCGTTGAAAAGATTTTGGGAACTTGAAGAAGTTTCAGAGAATGTCATTGTATCACCAGAAGATCAATTTTGTGAGAACTTATACGCTCAGAACTATTCTAGAAATACATCTGGACGGTACACTGTGGCATTACCATTTAAACCTGATCAGTCAACACTTTCTTTCGGTGACACATATTCTCTCGCACTACGTCGTTTTTTATCCCTTGAACGTAAACTTATTAAAAACCAGAATATATACAGGGAATACTCTACTTTCATGCAGGAATATTTAGAAAAAGATCATATGTCATTAATTTCTACGAGTTCGGATTATGAAAATACTTTGTATATCCCTCACCATTGTATAATCAAACCAAACAGTCCATCCACAAAGTTGAGGGTTGTTTTCGATGCATCAGCTCATGTACCTGGTCATTTATCTTTAAATGATGCTCTATTGATAGGTCCTAAATTACAAAAGGATATTATTGCCATTTTGATGAACTTTCGTGTTCATCGGTTCGTTTTTACAGTTGATATCAAACAACTGTATCGTCAAATATTAGTCAAAATTCTCGGTTTGAAGTGGTTTCCTTCGTCGGACGAATTTTCTTATTTTGCGGAAACTACTGTGCAGGTATGTACCAGACGTGCCATACTTTCCGAACTTTCTCGAATTTTCGACCCTTTGGGGTTCCTTTCTCCATTTACTTTTCTTGCTAAACATTTGATCCAGCATCTTTGGACATTAGGTTTGCAGTGGGATGATACACTTCCAGACGATGTTAGCCGTCGTTGGAATCAGTGTAAATCCGAATTAACCGAATTGGGTAAATTAAAGATACCTCGAAACTTGCATCGAAATCATTTTATCGTTGCGAACTTCATGGTTTCGGAGATAGTAGTGAGCGTGGCTACGCAGCCGTGGTATATTTCAAGTTTTTCAATTTTGACGGCTCCATTGACATCTCTTTCGTAGGTGGTAAATCAAAGGTCTCTCATTGAAGAGAATTTCACTTCCAAGACTGGAATTGTGTGCTTGTCTCTTATTATCAAAACTCATTAATGTGGTTTCCTCTGTTTACCAATCAGCCTTTACAATAGATGACATTTTTGCTTGGTCTGATTCAATGGTAGCTCTAACATGGATTAAGTCTTCTCCTCATCGATGGAAGACATTTGTAAGCAATCGTACTACTCAAATTCAGGACTTAGTTTCAACAGAAAATTGGTATCATGTTCAATCGAAAGACAATCCAGCTGATTGTGCTTCACGCGGCTTAACGCCAACCGAACTGTTGAACTGCTCTTTGTGGTGGACAGGCCCTGACTGGCTTCGTTCCAAACATCTCACCTTCGCAAATGATGAAATAGAGAATTCTCTTCATCTTGTACAAACAGAAGAGCGTCACCTCTCTTTGTCAACTTTCATTTCTCTATCGTTTGTTGATGATTTGCTCTCCAGGTATTCATCTCTGTCCAAGGTTCAAAGAGTGGTAGCTTACATTTTCAGATTCGTTAACTTCATAAAGAACTCTAAAGCTCCTAGGATATATAGATTTTCCGCAGTTCATCTCAAAGATGCACTTTTCTTCATTATAAAGCAGGTTCAACGGGTTGTGTTCAAGGAACAGATCGATAATCTCATCTCGGGAAATCCCATATCTAAATCACTTCGAAAATTGAATCCATTTATTGGAGAAGACGGTGTTCTCAGGGTGGGCGGTCGTCTGTCTTTTTCTGGTCTGGCCTATGATCACAAACACCCAGCTTTGCTTCCTTCATCTCATCGACTTACGGAGCTCCTTATTCAGCATTTCCATAAAATATATCTGCATCCAGGTGCTCAGACTTTACAGTTCCTTCTATCTCAACAGGTCTGGATATTATCAGCCGGACGAGCTATAAACAAAGTTATTTCTCGCTGTAACACGTGTTTCAAGGTCAATCCCAAACTGTCTCAACCTCTCATGGGTAATTTGCCACCCTTGAGAATTAATCAGCTCAAACCCTTTCAATGCGTCGGAGTAGATGGTGGTATGGTGGCCCATACTTCATAACTATGTCTAGGTCTCGTGGCTCAAAATCGTTAAAGGCGTATATATGTCTCTTTGTATGTTTCACAACGAAGGCATTGCATTTGGAGTTGGTGTCAGATTTAACTTCCGATGCTTTTCTTGCTGCATTGCGTCGTTTTATTGCTCGAAGGGGTAGATGTAACCACATCTTTAGTGATGGTGGAACAAATTTCAGGGGAGCTTATCGGGAGCTTTCGAAATATATGCAGGGCGCTGTGTTGGAAGAGAAAATTGAGTGGAGTTTCAATCCGCCTTCTAGCCCTCATTTTGGGGGTCTTTGGGAGTCTGGTATAAAATCTGTCAAATCCCATTTATTGAGAGTAATCGGTCATCAACTCCTGACATATGAGGAGTTTTATACAGTCCTCACACATATTGAATCTGTGCTCAATTCTCGCCCTTTATGTCCGCTTAGTAATGATCCGAATGACATATCTGCACTAACACCAGGACATTTTCTTACTTTGGCTCCATTAACTGCTATTCCTGAACCAGATTTATCACACCTATCTATCGGTCGATTATCGCGTTGGCAGCTTTTAATTCGTATCCATCAGGATTTTTGGAAAAGATGGAATTTAGAATACCTGAACACACTGCAACAACGAAAAAAGTGGTTCAATAGTAACTCGCCTCCTTATTCAATAGGTGCACTCGTCTTGATAAAAGATGATCAACTCCCTCCATTGCGCTGGCGACTTGGACGCATTGAGAAATTGCATCCTGGCGCTGATAAAATAGCTAGAGTAGCTACTGTTCGGACTACTCAAGGTGTACTGCAGAGATCAGTGGTTAAATTATGTCCATTACCTCTCCAATAGTTATTACATATGTTGATGTATATATGTATATATTTTTTTTCGCTTTATGTTCGATATCTTTTCAATTTTTATATTTGCCTTTTTTTTCATAAAATATACTATTTTAGGTGGGCGGTTATGTTACTGCAACTCGTTATTGTTAGTTAAGTTCATTTATTTTCTGTTCCAAAATGCTTGTTCGTTTCGTGCGGCCCACGTATGTTCATTTCTTTGTCTATGGACGCGTAACATATGTTGGAGATATATGACAGTGCGAGACGGAAGGAGTAGTAATTCGACTACACACGTCGACGCTCGTTCGATGCAGTGCAAGACTTTTCTTCGTTTATTCGCAATTTTTCTCGTTAATTCTACAAGTTCGAACGCCAGTGAAAAGGTGACTATTTCTCGCTCGTGAGTGACACATTGATTCAACCGTGCTGTGAAGCCAGGTACGCAAAGGTCGATACTCCAACATTTCGTATTTTCTTTTCGAGTCATTTTTTCTCATCGGAATTTCATTATTAATTTCTTTTGCTTTCATTTGATTTCAAAGGCCGTGTCGTGCCAATACATATAGATGAAGAAATTTGATTTTAGAATATTTTATTGAATATAAGTTACGATTCCTTTATATCAAAAATACAATTATTAAATGTGCATTGCGTGAATGACATGTTCCTTGAACTATTCGGTACAATAGACGAATTTCTTGAGTTGAAATAATATTCTCTAACATGGACAAAACTGCTGTTGATGTACCTGGTCGCAAATCGGGTGTTATTTCAGAACTGCCACACGTTCTGAACACTTTATTAGCAATTTCTGTTCTGTGTGCCACCGATTCATCAACATACACTTCAGCGACCGTTGATGGCTTCCAACCGCCTTGTTTCTTTAGTGTCATCAAGTCTCCCCCAGATTCAACTATAAGTGTAGCAGACGATCTTCGAAATGAATGACCTGTATATGAATTAGCATTTTCAAGTTGAAGAAAATTAGCTACTGTTTCAGGTACCTAATAAAACTGATTTTTACCCACAACCTGATTGATAAATTTTCCATTGCGATATGCATAAAACAGGCGGCGATCTTTTGCTACTGCTGGACGAAGGGCTATGTACATTCAAAAATATATAATTTATTCTTCAGTAACTACAAATCTCCTGTTTACATCTCTTTCTTTGTTTGCTTAAGTTTCACAAATGATAACTTTCCCGAATCTTCAATATAATCTAATGTTACCTGGCTGATTTCACGAATTTGACAAGCTGCTGCAATCTCAAATACAACAACCTTGGCCATTAAATAAACTTTATCGGGTGCATTATTTGAAACATCACTAATTTCTGTACTCGCAGCTTTCTTGGGCGTGTAACCTTTCCCATTTTGTTTCAGAAATGTGATCAGATTGAAATATTTTGAAATGTCTACATTATTATTGGATCGTAACATACTTTTTATCATTGAATGATTCAATCACACTGTTGATGGCTTTTGTTGTTGTGCCAATTCTGAAACATAAGCCAATAACACTGTCTCCGAGAAAGAACTGCATGTCTTTTTCATTTTCCATTCCGTAAATCTGGAATACTCGGTTTCGTAAATTTTCCGCGATTTAGCTGCCAATAATTTCCGTGACGGTACTTGCGCTGCTTCTATCAACTCCGGTGGAGTCAGAGAAAACTCAGAATCAAGCATTTTTAACTTTATAGTATTCGAAAAACTAAAATTTTTTAATCATATCACAAAATTAAATTGACAGATATTTGATTACACTGAAGTTTTCCTTAGCAACGCAGGTCTAATAGCTTACTAGTTTAAAAATTCAAATTTCATATCGATAACATTCTGACTTAAATATATTGTAATAATATGTTCTTTCACTATTAAATCGTCGTTTTTCCTGTCACAGAAAAAAAAAGTGTATTATACACGGAAAAAATATTAGATTTCAGCTCTCGGTTTTTTGTCTCCCTCCGCTTCCCGTGTGAAAAAATTTTGTTTGAAAAAGTTATAGGTCTTTTTATTACCTACGATTTCGTGATTTAATTTTTTTTTATAAGACTTGTGTATACCTGGTAAAGGGTCCGGCAAAAATACCTCCCCTATAAGGTGTAACATTTCATTGGTGTAGTGTGATATTTGTGAATTGAATGCGGTCAAGGGCGCACTCGTTACATCTGGACCAGGTTGCCAGGTCATATGTGATGTCATTGTCACGATTATATGTCCCTTATGTCTTTGTCAGCTTCGGCGGAAAACCAAAAAAAGGAGGTTATAGTATTCAAGGCCGGCCGAATGATTGTGGATACAGGTTTTCTCAATTTTCCTATATGACATGACATGACATATGACATATGACGACAGACTTCGTCCTGTCAAAAAGATTTGTAATGTGACAGTTTTGTGCCTACGTATTTCAAAAAATTCTCCTGAACAGAACCGTCACCCTGGTGATAGGGCGTTGTGAATAAAAAATAATTAAATAAAACATATAAGGATTTAAAAGTAAGTAATCGCTTTATTGTCAATCATAATTATTATTATTATCATTGTAGTGCTTTGTGGTATACGATGTTTTTTGTTTGATCATCTGGCACATAGATAAACAAATCTGATGGTTTTCCAACACGGGAACAGGCAACATACAATTGACCATGTGAGAAACATGGGTTTTCTAGATTAATACCACAAACACTTAATGATTGCCCCTGGGACTTGTATATAGTCATAGCAAAAGCAAGCCGCACTGGAAACTGTAGTCGTTTAAACTCAAATGACACATCAGTCGGAACCATTGGGATGCGCGGTATGAGAACATCTTCTCCTTTATACTTTCCTTTGAGTATAGTTGCTTCTATCACATTGTTTAAAAATTTTTTTATCGCTAACCGTGTACCGTTGCAAAGACGCGGTTGGTTGATATTTAGCAAAATTATAACTACCGATCCAACCTTTAATTGAAGATTGTGAGGTGGCAATCCTGAATGAATAATAGTTCATTGAACTGACTTTTTTGTTGGTTTCAGAACCTGTAAATAGATTTTGTTTTAATAACATTCAAATATAAAATTAAAATACATAATATAATGACTGAGATATTATCGCCATAGCTAAACTAATATTTTAGTTACCTGTAATGGAATTTATCATTTTTATTGAGAAATCGAAGCCATCTTCACCTTGCCAAAATATAATGGGATATTGAAGTGCATCATATAAGCAGTGTGTCTTTATATGTTTTAATTGATCATTCCGACGATGTAAAACAATATCACGGGATTCCAAGTTTTCTCCAACACAACGATAGCAACTTCATCAATAGTTGGTGCATTAATTAATAATTGTTACCATATACGAAAGCGGTTCGTTGGTAATAAAGGGAAGCTAACAAAACCAAATAAGGTAGGACATTTCGATTTATACTGAGAAAATGAACACATTCTGCCATTTCATAAAATGAACCATTCTCAGGGTCTACCATTAGTCTTACTTTTTAAATAAAACATCCCTTAAATGGCTTGATTCACTGTCGATACACTCTGGTTGAGTCTTTCCCTGAAGTTATTCATTACTGTTTGAGTCATTTCAGGTGTTGTAGCTTCAACCTCTTGAATAATAGCTTCTTTCAGGGCTCGTAAAGATTATGGACTTCGATCAAAAATCCGTAATGCTGCGCATGTTTTTTGGCGGATCGTCGACGCGATTGTTGAAGTGAAGCTCTAATATGAACGTTTCCGGGGCCTGTTGCAGTCCGTGGTAGTCAAGTTCGTTTCCGTTTTAATTCAGAACCTGTCTCACGTAAGTTACAAACCCACGAATAAATTGTTTTCTTATTGCGAACACGGTCCCGTCGTACTAGTGCAAGGCGAACACGAAAAGCATGTTGGCGATCCGCTATCTTCTACTACTACTCAAGGACTCGCCCCCTAACTCTCTGCTCCTTCTAACGTCCGCATCACATTATTTTGTAACCGAGGAGTTAGTCTGTCGGACCCCTGAATATTAGCATAATCGAACAAATGATATACTCCTAAGTTATATTAGCAATATTGAAACCCTCGAAATCCCAATGCTCAGTAATGGACGTAGCCATGAAACCAGCTGAATTATTACCAAGATCCGTTGTTTATTTGCTAAGTGGCCATATCCCCGAATAATCGGTGAAGGAGGCTTTCAGCTTCTCGACATGGTACAATCGACGCTGAGCAATGATTAAAAAAAGGCGCTGTTGTGCCATTGCCATCCCCGTTCGGGACATTAGACGAAATTATATCGTGAAAAGTTGAGCCTTTTCAGCAGACTAACGGTACGAGAAGTCGGTTAATAGTGTGCTCGAGGAATTCTTTCCGAAATTGAAATTCCTGCACTCCTGGAGCATGATACAGCCGGTGACTCGCGACTGTGTTGCAATATTAGATTTTCTTAATGGAATTGTACGTTTGGTAAACTACCTGGATGTGGTATTTTTTCAGGGGTGGATAATGGAGTGAGATACGAGGGTTGCCTTTTACATTTTGGGATTAGACAACCCTAGTGTTGCAGTCTGCCGATCGTAAAGCTTGATATTTTTGAGCTCATACGTAATCAGAACGTTTTGACATATGAGCGCTATTTGTGTTGTTTACAGTAACTTGAAAGATTCATCTCCTCCTAAAAATGGAATTTTATCGTGAACAACCGAGGTCTCATTTCACTCCAAGACGAATTTCGTTCTCCAGAATCAGTTTTTGCTCCGAAAACCATTGATGATGTTCGCCAACTGATATTGCAAGAAAGTCATGTGACATTGAGGCAACCATAGCCATTAGTAAAACCAGCATACATTCAATATTGCATGAACATTCAACCGTCAAAAATATTTGTTCGAGTTGGATCTCACACCATTTCTCAATCGCTAAAAAGAAGGCTCATGTCGATTGGTCAAGCAAATGCTACAAAATACGATCGCGGCGCTTTGAAGCACGTCTATGACATCGTGACACGTGATAAGTCGTGGATTTACGCGTATGAAAGTAAACAGCAGTCGACAGTATGGGGGTTTCGAGATGAGTCCAATACAACCAAAGTGGCTCACGCACGAAGCACTTCCTAGCAAATGGTCACCTATTTTTTCGAAAAAACTGGACATGTCACAATAATACCACTAGAATGACGCCAAACAGTCAATTCTCAATGGTACACAACCATTTGTTTGCCAGTTGTCTTCCAAGAAATCAGGGAAACCAACCGCCGAAGACGGATCACAAGTTTTTGAAGGCACTACTAGTATTCAATCATCTACGATGTCCGGTAGTCTTCGACGTGGAACAACTGTTCATCTTTCATCATCTGACTATTTGGTCTGGGATGAATGAAGAATTACCTATTCTTATTCGTCTAGATTCGATGAAATATATTTTCTGTTGATTCATGATAAGTGAGATGTGATGATAATAATTTTTCGTACTTCCGGGCCTAAAGTCACAACTTCACTCCCTTGTGACAGGTACTAAAGTGTCACATTTAATCCCTCCGGGATTAAATATTGACGAAACTCCTGGAACGATTAAATCACAAACAAACGGATTTAAGGGATATTTTATTGAAAAATACAATTAAGTAGAATGGTAATTAACGTTAATATTCAAATTAATATTGTGAATATTGAACTGGTGTTTGTTTCGAAGATCCTGCGGAAACAGGAAGCGAGAATGAGGACTGTGGCATAACTATAGTGGACGAATCGGCGACTTAACCAAATATTTTATCTGAAATTTTTTGTTTATTTTTAATAGACGATTCAATATATCCCTCGGTCACGTTGGAGGATTTCCATCCTCCATGTCTCTTCAGCACGTCTATTGTTGCTCCCGAATCAGCTAACAAAGACGCAGATGTGCGTCTAAAACAATGTCCCGTATAAGACGTCGCATTTTTTAATTTCAAGAAAGCTGCTATTTGCCGTGGAAATGTACCAAACATGTTTTTTCCTACTACTCGCGTAGTACATTCCTTGTTGATGTATTGAACAAAAAATTTTGAATGAGTTGTCCCTGTCTTTCGCAATGCCACATATTTTCGAAATATCGCCACAAAACTGATGGCACTGTTTTCTGAATTTTTGATCACAAAATTTCGGTCAATTTTATTTTTGGTGTTTCTAATCGCAATTAGGAAGGAATCGCCCTAATCTCTCACATCCTCGATTTCTAAATCAACCAACTCTTTTCCACGACAAGCTCCCGCAACGCCCAAAATGATTGCAACCTACAAAAAAATTGATTTCTTGAAATGTCTGAATATGAACACATTTCCAAATTTACCTTAAGCATTAAATATTTATCATCCGGAGTCTCCCGTAAGAACTGATCTACCTGCTCAGACGTGAGAATTCTTGACTTCTTTGGCTTAAATCCCTCATTTATTCTCTTCAAAAAAGCTAATAATTTTGGAAATTTACTTATATCAATATCTTCTCTGATGTTAATAACCGATTTCAGCATTGAGTAATGTGCCCAGAGAGTTGAGGGACAAACCGCTTTCGATTTATTAGACTAACAGCGCATTTTCAGTAGGTTGTCTCACATTTTTTAAGCGGCACCACATTTTAAAAGCATCGTACTGCTGCTCGTATAGTTTTCTAGATTTCGGTGGTAACAATTCTTCACCTACTTCGGCTGCTCTTTTATCAATATCAGATACACCTTCTTCACTCATGATACCAATAATTATCAATAACAATGTTTCTTTACAATGACACTAGTAATGACAATGTTTCTAAATTATAATTGTCACAACGCAATGTTACTATGGTAACTTATTTTAAAGACAGTTTATTGAATGAGTTGAAGAGAGAAAAAACTGATTGAAATTATTGAAATAATTAATAAAATCATACCGGAAGTACGAAAAGTATCGTATATACCTTGTAACAGAAGTACATTTAATCCTTCAGGTAAATTATGGCCCTCCCTGCGGTCGGACCATAAACTTTACCTTCAGGATTAAATGTACTACTTCAGCCCCGCGGTATATAATATACTATTTTCACCTCGCATGCCTGGAAGTGAACCATAACAACCCTAAAAAAATTAGTGAATGCTACATTCCCTTCCCTTGGGAATCTTAACTAATAACTTCCCTAGTTTTATTGATTTCATTAAAATCTGGTTATCATTTTGACGTTTCACTTAATTAATTGTTAAACGTCAGTTTCATACACAATAAAAGTGAACCAGTTCTCAACCTTGTATTCATCGTAATTTTCGCGTCAGAAAGAGGTGTCTATATGACAGAAAAACCACCTAGAAACCGTCCTACAGGCTTCTGCGAGTTAAGTCAACTTCCAATCCATTCAGACAACGCGAAACAATGTAACCAACCTCAAATCCTCATGAAACCAAAGCCATGTCACCTGCAATCGCGTCACACCCGTAATATATGCGGGAACATGATCGCAGTATCCACTCCATCCCTTAGCACAAGGGATAAAGGACCGAGGGGCTAGTTAACATAATCATATTACCCGTTTCTCGACGCTCGACGGTTTTAAGCGGTCAGAAATTATATTCTTCGTTAATGAAACCAAACAACCACTTACGGACCATGTTAGCTCCGAAGGGCACAAGTCGACCGGACCGATTTGTTTTTGTTTTTGACAATCGACCGGCCAACTTCAATTATCATTAGCGTGTACCGAAGCTTTGCGGTCGAAATGGGTCCTGCAAACGGGACCTGATCGGCTTTTCGAAAATGGGAAAGTCCTCGAGGTTGTGAGTTAAATGGGGGTGTTATCGGATTTAGAAACACGAATGACGATAAAGGTGTTGTACGTGAGGGAAGCGATTTCAATTATCAACTCTTCATGAATTGCTGGATTTACAACTTACTGATAGGGGAGTTCAAAATGATTCTCAAATTGATCATTGTCAAAAAATTCTATGATGACTAACTTGATGCTATTAACGGCGTTGAAAATCTATGACTAGCTTCTTTGTTAAGTCACAACAACTAATTTTGCGAACATTTGGGAAATACAGAGGGTTTTTACTGGCGAATGGAGGCGAACTGGAGGCGAACTGACTCGCCTGCGGCTCGTCAGTTATCTCCTCGAGCTAGTAGAACTCGTTACCTTGCGTGTAATATTTTATATTTTATTTGTTTCTCATTTGTAAAAAAGTTAGATAAATTCCAAAAAAACTTGTCTGTTTATTCTTCTTTACATTTTTTTTGGCGAAATCGAAAATAAATAATTTAATGTGGAGAATACTCAAAACGACATTAGATTCAAGGTATCACGAAGAGGATGATACCTTTTAAAATTTTGGGGTTGAGATGCATGAAACCTCACGTCATCAACAAATTATATTCTTTCTGGTTCTCTTATCAGTATATAATTTATACTGAAAAGCGCTACTATAACCCAGATAGTTCAAGTGATATTACATTCCAAATTGACAATCTGTATACTATCTAACGTTCTGAATTTGAACTAACGATAATTTGACATTGGAGACATCAAATGTCATCGGAGTGTCACATATTTAGTAATAAGTCTGATATTTACGAAATGGGTCGCTATTGGCTTGAGGAAAGTTGTGAAATATTGAATAGTATATTATATACCGCGGGACTGAAGTAGTACATTTAATCCTGAAGGTAAAGTTTATGGCCCGACCGCAGGGAAGGCCATAATTTACCTGAAGGATTAAATGTACTTCAGTCGCAAGGTATATACGATACTTTCCGTACTTCCGGTATGATTTTATTAATTATTTCAATAATTTCAATCAGTTTTTTCTCTCTTCAACTCATTTAATAAACTGTCTTTAAAATAAGTTACCATAGTAACATTGCGTTGTGACAATTATAATTTAGAAACATTGTCATCACTAGTGTCATTGTGAAGAAACATTGTTATTGATAATTATTGGTATCATGAGTGAAGAAGGTGTATCTGATATTGATAAAAGAGCAGCCGAAGAAGGTGAAGAATTGTTACCACCGAAATCTAGAAAACTATACGAGCAGCCGTACGACGCTTTTAAAAAGTGGTGCCGCTTAAAAAATGTGAGACAACCTACTGAAAATGCGCTGTTAGTCTACTTCAATGATAAATCAAAAGCGGTTTGTGTCTCAACTCTCTGGGCACATTACTCAATGCTGAAATCGGTTATTAACATTAGAGAAGATATTGATATAAGTGAGTTTCCAAAATTATTAGCTTTTTTGAAGAGAAAAAATGAGGGATTTAAGCCATAGAAGTCAAGAATTCTCACGTCTGAGCAGGTAGATCAGTTCTTATGGGAGGCTCCGGATGATAAATATTTAATGCTTAAGGTAAATTTGGAAATGTGTTTAAATTCAGATATTTTAAGAAATCAATTTTTTTGTAGGTTGCACTTATTTTGGGCGTTGCGGGAGCTTGGTGAGTTGGTTGATTTAGAAATCGACGATGTGAGAGATTTGGGCGATTTCTTTCTAATTGCGATTAGAAACACCAAAAATAAAATTGACCGAAATTTTGTGATCAAAAATTCAGAAAACAGTGTCATCAGTTTTGTGGCGATATTTCGAAAATATGTGGCATTGCGAAAGACAGGGACACCTCATTCAAAATTTTTTGTTCAATACATCATCAAAGAATGTACTACGCGAGTAGTAGGAAAAAACATGTTTGGTACATTTCCACGGCAAATAGCAGCTTTCTTGAAATTAGAAAATGCGATGTCTTATACGGGACATTGTTTTAGACGCACATCTGCGTCTTTGTTAGCTGATTCGGGAGCAACAATAGACGTGCTGAAGAGACATGGAGGATGGAAATCCTCCAACGTGGCCGAGGGATATATTGAATCGTCTATTAAAAATAAACAAAAAATTTCAGATAAAATATTTGGTCAAGTCGCCGATTCGTCCACAATAGTTTTGCCACAGTCCTCATTCTCGCTTCCTGTTTCCGCAGGATCTTCGAAACAAACACCAGTTCAATATGATAAGGACCTATCTGTTACTCGTCAGTTACCTGCTGCATTAACCCAGGAAAGACTGGTCAATAGGACGAACTGTCACAATATTAATTTGAATATTAACGTTAATTACCATTCTAATTAATTGTATTTTTCAATAAAATATCCCTTAAATTCGTTTGTTTGTGATTTAATCGTTCCGGGAGTTTCGTCAATATTTAATCCCGGAGGGATTAAATGTGACACTTTAGTACCTGTCACAAGGAAGTGAAGTTGTCACTTTAGGCTCGGAAGTACGAAAAAATTATTTCCTAAGTGGTGAATCGCCAACGCAAACTATGCGAAATTTGAGAAAATATTTGACAAAAAGGATTTGCCATCGAAGGCAAATGTGTGGAAATTTGTGATTCGTGTGCGCGAAACTGGATCACTGTTGTGTAAAAAATACGTAAACGTCCATTTCCAGCAAGGTCAACCGAAAACATCGATGCGGTAGAACAAAGTGTTCGTGAACGGCCATCCACACGACTCGTCACCGAGCGCAAGAGTTGGACTTTTCTTGGTCATCTACGCACCGAATTTTGCGCCAAGACCTTTTCCTGAAGCCATATAAAGTTCAATTGGCCCAACAGCTAAAGCCAATTATTGATCATTCGAACCGTCTACGGTTCGCAAAATGGGCGAAAGATCGTTTGGCCTAAGATAGTGAATTTTATCGAAAAATCATCTTTTCCGACGAGGCTCATTTCCACCTCGGCGGTTATGTAAATAAACAAAACTGCCGTATATGGGGCACAGAAAACTCGTACGACGTCGAGGAGTAACCGATGCATCCACAACGAGTGACTGTTTGGTGCGGATTTTTGTCCAACGCAATCATCGGCCCATTTTTCTTCGAAAATTCTGAAGGAGCCGGTGTAACCGGTCAACGACGAGCGCTACCGTGCTCTGTTAACTGACTGGCTTTTCGGTAAAATGGAAGAGTATGATTCGGACTATATTTGGTTTCAACAGGACGGAGTTACGTGCCATACAGCCCATGCTACGGTCGATGTTTTGCGCCCCATCTTCGAAAATCGCATAATCAGCAAAAATGGTGATGTCAATTGGCCTCCAAGAAGCTGCGATGTAACACCGTTAGACTATTACCTTTGGGGAGCGGTCAAAGACGTTTATTACGCCAATAAGCCAAGCACGATTGATGACTTAAAACATGAAAATAAAATTGCCGTTGCTGCCATAAGGCCAGAAACAATCGAAAATGTACTGAAATATTGGACTGATCGAATGGGGTACTGCCAAGTGAGCCTTGGTGGACATTTGACCGAAATAATTTTTGACAAATAATGCCATGAATTATGCTTTCAAATAAATGTTTGTCCATTGAAATCTATCGAGCCGTTCTCTTTTATAGCCTTTTCAAATTCGAAATTTTCCGTGGGACACCCTTTATTATATTTGGAATATTTGTCTCATTGAAACTCATATTGTTATATTGTTTATATTATCGGATCATTGGTCTGCTGTGCAGTGTATTTACTAGTCTTATTTTCCGATAGTGGCATTCTTTTCATGTATGAGGGAAATATTTTAAAAATTCATACTAACTAGCGCATCCACCATTTCGTTGTTTCAAGACCATTAAAAAAATTCAAACACTATATCGTGGAGATCATATATATATATATATTCTTTTGAACTTTTAGCTTACAATATTCAGTTAGCAAATCAAATATATGTAGGAAAGGTATATCGAGTGAATCCACAAGTAGCAGAAGGAAATGATGATGGTACTTGCCGACACCATCATTTATTTCCTTCTGCTACTTCTGGATTCACCAGATGTACCTTTCCTACACATTTTAGAAAATGTTCATCACCAAAATAATTCTATATAAAAATTTGTAACGAATTGTGAGTGAAGATTGATAAACCATGATATTCATGCTGCAAGGGCGTTTCGTTCTTACCGCAACCACGGCATGGAAAATTCAACCCTTCACTGCAAAATGCGTTTATCGCACTTAATCCGTCTACGTCACAATTCATTAAGCGGAAACATCATGTTGGCCGCGGGTAGCATATGGAAAATGAAATCTAGTTATCCTTAAATCCGAAAGGGTGTGACTTTTTATACCGGTTTTCCCATTTTTACGAGGGTTGGATGCACACGGAATTTGTATACTTCTGTTGAATATGTAACGAGGGTTTTGGAACGGTGTTTCGTATGAAATACAGTTGTGAGTTGATCCGAAATTTTACCAATGCGAGAGGATAACAGATCATTGGAAGAAAGATTTCTCTCAGATTCGTTTGTTGTACCTCTATTTGGCGCTCAATATCCATTCTTTCAGTTACAAATTTGGTATGAACATATAACTGTTTGATCTACGCTACCGCTTTCAAATCTTAGTGGTAAGAAACAAATTTCTCATCTCATAAAGTTGTAAAAAACTTTTAAATTGTTGTTTCATTTTTAGAATGAAAACAATCAACTCTTCAACTTTTCTATTCATTCACCAATACCAATCTTGTTCGGATTCAAAATTATTTGCGTTCATTGAATTTCAGATTATTCGTTATGTTGTTTTTTTTTTGTAAATTGGAATAATTTTTTTTTATGGATCGAGTTGAGTCATCTACAGGGTGATTCTTACACCGTTGCGTTAATTTTAACCATAGATTCTTGAAGCCAAATGAAAAAATGCAGTTGTTGTGTGAGAACTCGCATTGTCCTTCTTTCTTGTGAGACAGCTGGCAAACAAATGGTTATGTACTACCATTGAGTATAAATCTAGATTTATACTCTATGGTACTACTCAGAATTGACTGTTATGCGTTGCTGTAGTGGTATGATTTTGATATGTCCAGTTATTCCGAAAAAATCTCGGAAAAAACAGGCGACCATTTACTTGAAAGTGTTTCGTGAGCGAGCAACTCTTGTTGGATTTGGCTCATCTTGTAGCACGCATACTTTGGAGCTCATACGCCTAAATCCACGATTCATCACCTGTCATGAACGTGCTTCAGTCACTGCGATCGGATTCTTGGAGCATTTCTTTCGACTTATCGTCACGACCTTTTTTTTTGAAGCGTTTGACGAATTGTGTAGGATCCAACGCGATAAAATTTTTTTGTTTGTCAAATGTTCATGCATTATTGAATGTATGCTAGTCCCACTGATGCCTAAGTTTGTCTCAATCACACGATAGGTCACATGACGATCTTGCAATATTAGTTGGCGCACAGCATCAATGGATTTCGGAACATTAACTGATTTTGAACGACGTTCACGAAATTCGTCTTGGAGTGAACGTGACCTCGGTTGAATTCATCATACCTCGATAAAAACTGGTCATTGATGGAGCTTCATCGCCTCGAATTGAATTAAGTTCATCGATGAACTGTTGTTGAGTTAATCCACGTCGAAAGTTGTAAAACATAATCGCACGAAAATATTCACGATTCAAGTCCATTTTTGTTTGAGCGAGATGAAACTTTTTAGTTACTGTAAACAACACATATAGCGCACGTATGTCCAGACGTTCTGACTACGTATAATCTCGAAAATGTCAAGCTTCACGATAGAGCTGTCATGTGGCAGACTGCAACACAAGCGTGTCCAATCCCGAAAATATAAAAGGGAACCCTCGTATACGCGCTAGAGCAGCGCCGCCAGTGCAGTTTCCAGCACTAAATCTAGCGGGAATTTTCAAACCGTGACAAGTGATGTGGATTGATTAAATTTTTTTCCGGAGTAGAAAAAGGAAAACACGATGTGTCTCATACTCATAATTTTCCCCAAGTTTCGTTCGAAGCTATAATTCCCTTTCCCTAAAAACTTACGTCAGTGCTTTTCTGAATTTTGACAACGCATATTATTTCAGCCATCGGATTGAATTCTATCTCTATTATTTTCCGTTATGAAAAATTCTGATTAATATTACGGCAACTGACACTGATTAATGAATCCGAAAAATGTCTAATGAGATATTGAGGATTAAAATTTTTTTTTTTTGTGGAATTTTTAATAATTTTCTATCGTGACGATTTCTGCGAAATTTTGCAAGCCGTTTTGTTTCAGCCTCCCTTAACGATTTTTCAAGTATCAACTTGATCAGATGGATATTCTAGTAGTTATTGAGGAAAGAAAATTCCAGATGCTCATAACTACAGAACCATCCGACGGATTTGGTCCAATAACGATCTTGACCGAGATATTTGGACAATTAACCTATTCTGAAAATATGAAAACTTTAGCTAATCTCTTTTGGATGCTAGAGAGGATACGGCCGGACAGACTCAACTTTCGCCACGGATTCTTCATCAGGGAGTCAAACCCAATCGATTGAGACCATTTTCGGATCGATATTCCAAAATTACAGACCTTTGGGCAAAATGATAGGCACTCTGTTCGGGTGAACAAGAGCGCCAAAAACAGACCTTCAAATTAGAATAAGCGAATTCTCTGCTTTTCTAGATATACTACATGGATCAATAAGTCCCGAGACTAACCAAGAGAAGGCGCTCGTAGTAAACCAGTAACCACTTCTTTCTAGAATACTATCCTTTGCTTGAAACGTGTCAAAATTTCAAGTCGATCAGACCAGAAACAGCTGAGTTGTCGAGGTTGGAGTAAATTCGTTTTGTAGTTTGTTTAAAAAATGGAAAAAACCAAGTTTCGAGTTCTGATCGGTAAAAACACCGTGCAAGCAAAACAATGGATTGAAAAATGTTACCCTGACTCTTGTCCATCAAAAGCAACGATTTCTCGGTGGTTTGCTAAGTTTAAACGTGGTCATACCGACACAAATGACGCGGAACGCTCGGGTACACCTGTGGAAGCCGTTACACCGGAAAATGTGAGTAGAGTGATGAAAATTATAATGAAAGATCATAAAGTGAAGCTCCGTGAGATTGCTGAGATGACACAGATATCATATGGAAGTGTATTTACTATCCTTCATGAAAAATTGAGCATGAAAAAGGTTTTTTCCAATTGGGTGCCGCGATTGCTTTCGATGGAACAAAAATAGCAACGAATCGTTGATTCAGAAAGCTGTTTATCGCTATTTGCTCGCAACAAAAAAGATTTCTTGCGTCGTTACGTGACCATGGACGAAGCATGGATACATCACTACACTTCACAGTCGAAGCGGCAGTCATCTGAGGGGCGCACAGCTGACTAAAGCCTTATTTTGAAGCGAAAGATAATTTTTTTACAAACATGGTATTGAAAAATTGGAAAAGCGTTGGAACCATTGTATCATCCCAAAGGGTGATTATGCTGATGAATAAAAAAAAACACCGGTAGCACTCCGGGAGTGCCGGCAGAAGTGAAAACTTCAATATTAACGTTGTGCACTTTTGATATTTTGGAATGGTTAGAGAATAATTTTGTATGAATTGCTTTCATTATCAGTATAAAAGTGCTATTATTTATGTGGTGGAATACAATATTCATTTATTGCACTATCGTACACAAAAATGACAATAGGTTTGTTCGGGTGGCAGTTCCCAGTTGTACTGGGGTCACAGAGAACCAGGTTCTGTAACTCTTGGAGTCGTCGCAAGTTGTTCTATGACACGAACGGGTGAGAACAGGTGGGAATTTCAAAACGATTTCGTTAAGTGCATAGATAAGTGAAAGTAAGGTTATGTTGTACATCATGGACATTGAACTCTAAATACCATATAGGTATTCATATAGAGTTCAATGATCATGGATCATATCATGGATAGTGTTTAAAAAGATATTGAATAAGTTATTGTGTTATTAATACGGTGGAAATACTTTGCAAATTACAAATATTAAAATTGAACAATTTTTTTTGTCATAAATAAATAAACATAAACATATCCATATAAATAACTGTAAATATAATTTATATGTAATGAAATATTTAAAGAAATGATTTAATTTAATTATAATTTGAAATTCCAATACATGTAGTAGTGGTCATCAGTGGAGAAATTATTTTTGTTAGTTCATATCTGGATAAACTGTGAATTTTTCTGTTATTTCATTGTAATTTTGGTGGAAAATGTGTACAGAAAATTTTATATAATAAAATTAGGTAATTGTATATGGAACTGGTGGCAATTGGGAAATAAATAAAAATATTTTTTAACAATTTTCACAGCTTTGTAATTATTTTTTAGATAAGAATTGTTTTAACAAGTCGTTGTTTTCTTGAAAGAGGTCATTCCTCCGTTTCCTTCCTGAATTTTCAATACATTTTGAGTGGTTAAAAAATAAAGATACTACAATCACGAAATAACAAAAATAAATATATAGTATATAAATACGAAATATCGTATATATAAATAATATAAAATAATTATCTTACATACTTTGATCAACAACTATGCAATTGTTTTATTCATCTATTGCAAATGATCTTTCCTCTTCTTTGAGATCACAAAAATTTTGAGAAGCTATTATAACGAATTGATTGAAAATTTATACTCCCACAACATCAAATATACTCAAAAACAGCTATGCGAATATCCTAGTCACCAAATATATAACTTAATTGCCAATTAGAACTACTGAAAATTTGAATCACCGATTATTTGAATTTACCGCTTCTTCTGTTGTACCTTGTACCATCTCTAGATTAGGAACCGTTAGAACAGTAACGAACAGTTCTGAAATCAAGTGTTCCGACCACACGAACGACAAGGAACTCCTGTTCCGTCCCAGACGAACGGGTGGGAACCACAAATTACCAAAAATTACAGTTCCGACCTGCCACGCGAACAAACCTAATTTGTATTACATTAACATACACAAACATTCGCACAAACGAAACATCACACGCAGGCACGGTAGAAAGACTGTGGGATATTATTCCCTCTCCTACTCCTCGATCTTACGCTTTTTCGATGACAATCACGTGACCCTGACGCGAGTTTGGATGTTTTTACCCATACTCAGCGTGCTCAGCGCCGCTAAAGAAGTTTTCACTTCAAGTTTTCACTTCAAAAATTTCCAAAAACAATTTTGTTTTCATTGTTAGTCTCGGGACTTATTGATACATGTTTTAATATCGAATTGTATGGTATCCAATTACGCTAACCTCCGATCAAACTCTCGAACTAAATTCAAGCGCTAAAAAGCTTCAAACGAGAGTGTGTTATTCGCAGCGCATCAACAATACAAAATGGCGTATGGTCATAGGATCCGTTACCCAAACAAATCCCCAGAACTCGAATATTTCAGATCCACAATGCAACACATTTCCTCGCTCAGGTTTATACCTGCCTTTCTCCTTTTTCAGCGTTCTACATCCTTGCGGTGATGATGGCGAGAATTATAATTGTTGCGGTGTTTCCCTCTCTGTATTATTCAGAACACGACATGGCTATATTATTCCAACCGTTTGAGTTGTATATGGAACTGAACTCATTAGTCGAACCTCATCTCTGCTTGTGCCAAAAGTGAAAAACATCTCCATGAAAAATGAATGCTTAATTAGTTCCTTCAAACCGCGTGGACAGTGAGATGAATGAATACCTGCAACAATGTGGTTAGGAGTGGTCGGAAAGTATTACCTAGAAAACCACACACGAACAGAAATGGAATAATAAGGGGTAGTCAAATCGAATCTTTCGAGTCGACGATTTCGTTATAAATATATATATATTCTTTTGAGCTTTACAATATTTAGTTAGGAAACAATGAAGCATATAGATCAAGGGTTAGTGACGGGGTGTCATACAATTCGGCGTATCACATAAAAGCCTAGGGAAAAAACCCCAATAAAAAAACCCTGGCTCCCCTCCTAAGTGTGAAAGTACAAAAAAAAGCTGAAATATATTTTAGGGACTTCTTTCTTCAAGATTGGTCTTCTATTTATGCAGACAGGGACTTCTTCAAGTTGCCCACATCGAATCTAGAAATAAAAAGAAAAAAGCAGAAAAAAGAACTGAATAATAAAAATACGTATCATATTCGTTTGAAATTTATAGCACAATCAAAAAAAAAATCGGAAACACCATGAGTAGCCCTAAAACCATCTTGAAATTTATATATGGGACAACTATTGATGAGATGAGGTACCTATTGTTTCTTCTGTCTGAAGTGGTGGTTGTTCTCTTCATCACAATAATCACTGTTATGCCTATTGAAAGAACCATTCTTTGTGAATTTAGATTCATCTGTTCAAATTATACAGTCCAAAAGGTTTTCATTCTCTTGAAATCGAATCATCATAGCTTCGCAAAACTCTGTTCTCCTGACGAAATCAGTTTCTTTCAAATGCTGTACCCTATTGAATTTATATGGGTGCATTTTATGTTTTTTTAATATTCTCCAAACACTCGATTGAGATAATCCCAGAGCAATCTCGGCATCTTTGAGAGAATTTTGAGGATTCACACGAAAATATGCAAGAACTGTAATTTCGTTGTTCTCATCTTCTACTACACTTTTTTTCTCTGTGTATTCTTAACGAAAGATCCGACATTTCTCAAGTTTGTTATGGTTCTGTTAATGGTATCTCTCGTTGGTCTGGGTCGGTCAGGAAACCTCTCAATGAACAGTCGAATTGTTCTATCTACGACTTTATTACATTCTCGATGAAGTAGAATGAGATTTAAATAATCTTCATTAGTAAAATAAGGCACAGTGATCGATTTTATAACTTAATACGAATTATCACCAAATTAATAGTAAACACAAAATGCTACTGAATAAAGAGGAATTTAGCAGATGTAATTAATGATATCTATCATTTAAAAAAAAGAATCTAAAACATGGTAAGTTTTTGCATATGGTTCATAAGGAATTATTTATTTATCACTGGAGAGAAATCCGATGGCAGATTAGTTGAAATAAAGAGGTTTCCGATACAAATTCGAATCCAAATTCGCCATCTATTTAGGAACAACCTGTAACTTTTTTCTCTTGCATATTAGGGTAGTAAAATCTGAAACATGGTTTAAGTAACAGTTCCTGAAAATTTCATCTTTTTGGCGTGAAGAGAAAAGAAATAGCTGAAATTTCAAGACGAAAAACAGTTTTTTGTGAATAGCTCAGAAAATATCCACTTTAGGGTAAGGGTTAAATGCATACACTCACATAATTTTTTAACGTAGATTCAATATCTGCCATAAAAAAATGGGGTTCTAATTTGAAAAAATTGATTTTTCACGATTTTGTCATCCCTAACTTTGAAAGCGAGTTTTTCACCACCTGTATCATGAATCGCGATTTCGATTTCTAAAGTGGATACATCAATCTTACATCTTGAAAAATCCCAAAAATGAAAATTTTCCATCCAAAAACCTCGAAGTTATTCTTGTTTCAGCGGAGCTCTATTTTCGATTTTTTTTTCGAATATTCCCTATCAGAGAAAATTTTCCAACCAAAACTGAAAAATATTACATCAAAATAACTTAAAATTTTCTGCAATAAAAAAATGGTGTTCTAATTTGAAAAACGGAAGTTGACGTCATTTCCGGAAAAACCGAAGGTGCTCATGCCTTGCAAATATTTTATATTTCATCAGCATCGTGAAATACGTGCTGAATTTCATGAAAATACGATCATGTAGTTTCCCGTATAAATATGGGTGAGGTTCGTCGTGAAAGACCCTGTATATATATTATGTATATATTTTATTATAATTAACTATTTCGTTTAGGAAAGAATTTGATATTTCGTGTAGAGGAAATTTTCCATTCGTCTTCGCTAAAATCTATTTTTCTATTGGATCTATTTTTTTTTGGATGGAAACTTAATATTTCCCAAAAACAAATCACTGAAACTTGTTCTATACATACCTAATATTCACCATATATTGAGAGTTTTACCCAGAAATTGATGTGCTTTTTCCATGTCCAAGAAAAAAAAATTAAACTGTTGATTTTGAAATGTAATCAAATTTGAGATTTTATGATTTTATGTACACTTCGAGTTTGTATTGCATCCCTTCGAAATCTATTTCTTTAGTAGCGCTGATAAGGTGTTAATTAATCTATGAAAAGTTGTAATAAATATATAGTTCCCTGTATGAATGTAGCTGCTGCTCTTTAAGTATCCTCCAAGTACTTGAAGAAGACGTATTTGTTTGTCTTGCCATATCCCTTACGCTAACTGTTGGATTTTGATCAACTAAATTTGAAATCATATTTTTTTTTATTGATGGTTCTTGTTGGTCTTGGCCTACCAGCATTTATTTTTTAGGTCTCCCACTCTCAGTTTCTCGACAACGTCATTTCTTCGAGGAAACTTTTCTGCATAACGCTTAACAACTGCACCATCGTTTCCTAAACACTCTCCTAAGGTTAATAACATGTCAGTGTATTCAAGATTTGATTACATTTTGATGAAATATATCTTAATTTAACAAATAGATATATTATTGTTGACTCAACTTCAAAACTATTGAATGAAAGACAGTTTTTCATGGCAACTGAAATTTCAGATAAAATGCTATTGCCGTGTAGAATTCATCGGTTATCACCTATAATTTTCGAATCAAAATACTCCGAAAACGGTACAAAGTATCAAGTTTTACCAATAGTACCTTTCAGTGGCCTATTACCGCCTAGGCCAACATAGGCCATGGCCTAGGGGCGGCACAATTTTAGGGGCGGCAAATTTTTCGGTGAATAAAACAATTTAAAATTCTTCAACTCCTCTACGAAAATGTAGAAATAGCTATCTTCGAAAATTTCGCACATTTTTTCATTACCGATGTAGAGTTCTTTTGAATGGAAGATAGAAATATTGTTGTATTTTTCACACACCTCGGTAATCTGAAACTCAAAGGAGCCGCCCTAAAACCGTTATAATTGACTATCTAACAAGAGAATTGAATGAACGTAAAAATTGCTACAAGGGTTTTGCTGCGAAGTTCTCCTTTTTATTAAAACTGCAATCGATTAGTTCTGAAGAATTAGGAGTAGCGGTTACTAATCTCATCTCTAGTTTTCCTCAGGATTTAGATGAAACACTCCACGATGAATGTTTGCACTTCAAATCCTACTAAGCACAGTTAGAACAACCTCCAAAAACTCTACATGAGATGAGTACCTTCATTAGAAGTGATAAAAGCTTAGTGCAAGTGTTTCCCTACATCGATATTACAATTAGAATGTTTTTATGCACTTTTGCAACGAACTGTTCAGCAGAGAGGTCGTTTTCAGCATTTAAGCGAATTTTATCCTATTTGCGATCTAGCAGGTCTCAAGAGCGTTTGAATTCTTTGGCCGTTTTGTGCATTGAAGCTGAATTGTTGAAAAATTAGACTTCAAAGCTGTGTTGGAACAATTTGCGGAAAAGAAGGCAAGAAGAAAACCATTATTAGTTTGATTATGAAAGCTGTAATTTTTTACTATGAAATATACACTCTGAAACATTAGATTGTTTTATTTCCAGATAGAAAATTGTCTTTATCAACTTCTGCGAAAATCACGTATTAAAAAAGTTTGAATTTTTAAAATTCTCTTTACTCATAGGGGCGGCAAATTGTTTTTGGCCTAGGGGCGGAAAAGAGATTAATCCGGCCCTGGTACCTTTTCTGTGTGGAATTGAATGATGTTTAAGTACGCTTGAAATTCTCCTCAATAAATCTAATATTAAAAAATTTTGTTCAATACTACTTGGTACGAACCGTGTAAATAGCGCCTTCTACGAGAGTCAGATATAAAAACGAATTCATTGGACGTATCAGCTTCCAAAATATATTCGTATAAAATTTCATTAGAATGTTGCTAGTAGTTTCTGCAAAATTTAAAAAATGTGTATAATTTTTTTTCTTCAAGGCCATGGATCTTGAATACGGATGGCGTTACGCAAATTTTTTACTGAGCACACCCTAATTAATTTTCAGTTTTCTATCTATCCTAGGGAGGGGGTCACCTCTTTTTGAAACTACTCGTATATATTGAGAAAATGACATGAATGATAACTATGCAATCAGCTGATAGTCTCTCCAGATTCAACATCGCCATTTTTCTTTCCTCCATCATGTTGAGCAAAAAAACAGCTTCATTAGCATTGTAAGATGGCCAAGAATCCAATTACTGGAGGTCATTTGCCTCTTGCAACCACATAAATAACTACAAACTCTCTGACCATATCCTAGCATATTTCATCCATGGCGTCCTGGATTTAAATACCGTTTCTTCTTAATCTGAATAGATCTCAAGCCATCGTCTTCGACGCAGTAAAAGCAAAACACTTCATTTTCCAGTGCCTCGAACGTTTGTTTGCCATTTTCTTTCATTTCCCCTCCCCTACCCAAGGATTATCGACGTTAATTACAAACTAACACGGCGTTTCTGCTTTCGCGAAACCCAGTCCAGATTTTCGTGCTACCTTATCTGGCCGAATCTGCTGTAGATTGATTAGAAGCGTCTGCTGGATTTTTTGTTGGAGTTCCTTGTCCTTTTGGATGATGTTGAACTCTTGGCCTTTGTGCGGGGCAGTATTGGCATCCGTGCGGTCTTGATTAGGCTATTGAAACGCAGGAAATGGATTTTTTGCGCTCATATTTCAAGTGATGATTAATCCAGGAAACGGAGGTTTCCACCGCACTTTTTTGCCTGAAAAAATCGATTTTCTCTAAAACTGGAGAATGAGTAGTCGATAAACCAAGGAATAAAATCTGTCTGAGAATGTGATACTCATCATGGATAATAGATTATTATTAGGGCGATGGTTTATGTAAGGTTCATTATTCGGTATGGATAATCTTGAAAAATCCTTTGTTTTTATAAAAATTATTTCAAAGAATAACTAGCAATGTCACTGAAGCATAATTTTTCAAAATTCGAATGGTCTTAGATTCTGATTCTTTACGAAAATCATGCGCTTGTCGTTAATCTAAATTTCTGTATTTTTTCCGTTTAATAAACTCATCTCTCGTTGATCAGCATCAGGACGAAATTGAAAATTTTTTCAATTATTCGAAGAAAGAGGGCGCTTCATATTCACAAACATACAGAGTATTTGGTGCCAATCCTCTCCATAATTCATTCTGTGTGGGTGAAAATAAACAAAACTCGAATTAAAATCATGTGAATTAACCATTCAAACTGCCTGGTATACTCATATCTACTGTTCGCTGTGAGAAGGTGTAGTAAAAAAAATATGAATAACGTATTCACAAATACGTGGAAAGGGGACCCATTGTAGAATCTGTTAAATGTTTGATGATGGTGTTTTACGACGGGAATAGCAGCATAGTCTGGATCAGCAGTTTTCAAACTGTGGAGTGTGAACGACTGATAAAAGGGATTTGAGAGAATACTCGTATATAACTGAATGTGAACAGAGAATTTCTAGAGAAAATCGCAGATTCTATTCCCATTTCATTGAATCAAACGAGTAGATTCTGCTATTTGAGATCCACAAAAAAAATTAAATATCTAGTATCTACTGGGTATCTATTGAGAAAGTACACTCTTACAAAAAACTATCTGGATACTCTCATTTAAATTGCCAGCGTTTAGTTTTCTGGGGTATTTGATGTTTCTGTATGTTGGTAGGACTGTCCGTAGTCAAGGATCAGTTTTAGCTCCTTTACTTTTCAATTAATATCTAAGTGATCTACCCACGATATCATCTCAAAATTTTGTTTAATCTGACAAAACATTGACAACATTGCTATTGCTTACCAACATTCGGATTTCCATACTCTGGAAAACATACTGTCATCTAATTTGGAAATTTTAAAGAATTATTTTATTGCAGAAGCAGTAATTACATTAAAATCAAAAATATTGTACGAAAAGCAATATACTGCATTTTGTGCTTGGAGAAATAATAAGAAAGCCAAAGGTGTCAACGAAAAAATAATTTTGGCGTCCATTTTCGAACAATCCAAGAAAGTTAAGTAGTCGTCTTTATGGTCCTACTACTCGCAACTTAAGAAAATGAAAATGAAAGAAAAAATAGACATCGGCAGATTTCACCAAGTTACCGCCTTTTTGAAGCAACATTCCAGGGGATACGTAGCAAAGAAGTCGAAGGTATTCACAAGAGAGGAGTTTGAATACGTTTTAGATGCCGCTCCTGATGAGCAATATTTATTGATGAAGGAAGTTTTTATTATGGGTGTTGCTGGAGGGTGTAGAATCGGCGAGATGATGACTATGACCGTTGATGTGGAAGATCGGAGCAGCGTATTGGTTATTCAGATTCCAGATACGAAAACTTATAAGAAAAGAGTGTTAACTGTGATAAATGGTACTAATTAGGTTGCTGCACTCGATATATACTGCAAGTATAGGAACTTGAGGCCAAGCAAAGTTGATCACAAGCGACTATTTATAAATTATAAAAATGAAAAATGTACCGTCCAGGCTGTAGGTTTGAATACATTTTCGAAAATGCCCGTTACTATTGCAAAGTATTTGGGCCTTTCTGATGCTGAACAATATACAGGGCACAGTTTCAGGCGTTCATCGCAAATTCTGGGGTAGATTTGACAGTTTTGAAAAGACATGGTGGATGGCGCTCAAGTTCTGTTGCAGAACGATATATTGAAGATTCACTACAAAACAAAATAAATATTTCTGAATACTTGGTGAGGTCACAAAAACCGGAGTTCCTGATGCAGAAATGGATATTACAGCAAGGCCTGAGAAGTCCTCAAAGACATGTGCTATAACGACTGAGCGTGTTTCCTTTGGAGGAGGTGCAGGTTTCCAGTTCCATTTTCAAAATCTCAATAATTGTAATTTTTACTTTTATGATAGAAATGACTGTTAATGTAGAATTTTAGATAAATTTTGAGAATCATACTTTGAAATGAGTTTTACGTGCATTGTGTGTGGAAAGAATAATTTCCAGAAAGTGAGTGGCGAACATTTTATGCCACTAGTGAATTAAAATTTAATTCACTGAGTGGATAAACGTCAACTTACCCTTATTACCATGGGTTGAATATTGTCGTCTTTAAACGTCAAAATGGGATAAAAAAATTAATTGAAATCAATTCACAAATAATCATTCGTATATTCATTTAGGCTATAATAGTATTTTTACAGAACATAAATTTAGTCTCCTTCTTGAAACAAGTAAGATATTTATATTTCTAAAAGATTCCGATAATTTGTTGTACATTTTAATACCTTGGTAAGTCGGTGAATTCCGTTGTTCGATGCTCAGGCAAAGATGGGATTTTGTCATTTCGCGTTGTATGAGAGTGATGATTGAATAATTTTCCTTGAGTTCTTGGATTTTGCATGATCAAGAGCAATGACATATATGTTACATATGTACAAGGAACTGTCGGAATTCTATTCTCTATAAAGGATCATTGGCCCTTAAATGGTATAAACATCAATAGCCTTGATATACATATATCATGGATCCTGGATATGAATCTTATTAGATCTTAAGTAGTGCATGTTTAATTGTCAGTTTCTTCATGTCAAGAAATAATTGTTCACTTGAAGGTCTGTCAAAATATCCACAAATCAAGAATAATGATTCATCTCGCCTTAAAAAAGAATTACTGGTTCTTCATCCAAACTTTGTATATCTGACATAAAGAATGTTTTTATGTAGAAGAGTTCTTCTGTGACTCCAATACGAAATTGAATTTTCATTCAAAGAAGGTATATTGCCCAATTTGAAACCTCAATAATCTCAAATACAAGGTTTGATGAACGTTACCATATTCAATGTGCTCAATGTGAGCACCTTGAAGAAGTCTCTGTCTCCACCAATAGAAGATCACTCTTGAAGAAAGAAGTCCCTGAAATATATTTCAGCTTATTTTTGTATTTTCACACTTAGACGGGGAGCCAGGGTTTTTTTTACTGGGGTTTTTTTCCCTAGGCTTTTATGTCATACGCCGAATTGTATGACACCCCGTCACTAACCCCTGATCTATATGCTTTATTGTTTGCTAACTAAATATTGTCAGCCAAAAGTTCAAAAGAATATATATATATATATATATATACCATATTCATTGAGTTAATAAATTAATTGAAATTATTATTATTAGCAGAAATTTCTCTATCATAAGATCCCCTCAAATTTCCAACATACGAGTGTTGCCTTTCACATTTCGAGATTAGAGAACACAAACAAATATCAATAATCGAAAATCACCTCATTGTATTTTAAAATATTTCCCATGAAGATCTATATGACATACCTCTCCAACCTATCATTCGAGTGCGGATACTTTCCGTCGGAACTCAAGACGGCTATCATTGTACCTGTTCACAAGAAGGGCGAACGTACGTCGGTCGAGAACTACCGACCGATTGCACTACTATCAGTTTTTTCGTAAGCACTCGAGAAATTATTTCTGGTGCGGCTGAACCAGTTTTCTGATCGCTTCAAATTGTTGTATGATAGACAGTACAGCTTTCGAAGCGGCAGAAATAAGCAGCATGCTATGTTGTTACTCTACACTAGTATTCAGGGTAGTTTTGAGAGGAAGTAGTGTTGTATAGTATTTTTTTTATCTGAGTAGGGCATTTGAAACGTTGGATATATCGATGCTTCTGGCCAAATTGAAGCGGATGGGACTACGGGGTATGGTCCGGCGGTGGGTTGGATCGTACCTCTCTGATAGGACACAGATGGTGAGATTTCGTGAGGGTGGTAAGGATGTTCTGCCTGAGGGTGCTGTTGTCTGGCGTGGCTCAGGGTGGTACTCTCGGTCCTGCTCTGTTTGATTTGGACGTGGACGACATGGTTGATTACCTGGGAGAATATGGATTTGTCACTCAGTACGTTGATGATACATCAATTAACTCCCTGAACGGAATTGTACTGAATGAGGGAAAAACGACAGCAATTGTTTTTTCTCCCAGTGGGACACTGTCTGATGAGACCCCTTCAATCTGGTCTGATGGAGCGAGTATACGGCTTACTAGTGATGTTCGGTTCTTGGGCATTTGTGCTGGAGTGAGCATGTGATGCACTTATACGGAAAACTCGCGTCAAAAAATTTCGTAATGCGACAACTGAGGCATATCTGTAATCTTGATGTGCTCAGGATGTACTATAACTCCTCGATTCGTTCGAGTATGGGATTCTGTGTTGGGGGTAGCACAGATGTGGACACAGTTTTCAGGATGAAGAAGCGTATAATTCGATCAATATATGGCCTGAGCAGACAAACTTCTTGCCGTGAATATTTCAGAGACCGTTTTCTGACCGTGCCGTGTCTCTTCATTTTGCACTGTATTGTATATATTACCTAGTAGTACTCGAAATATTAGCAGATGGTTACTGTAAAGTCACTAATAGAGCATAATGTAATCTACTCCTTAAATGAATATTTTAATTCCAGTTTTCCCTTGTAGTGTTAATTCGTAGTTTATAATTTGATTGACTGTTATTTACAATTGTTTTTTATGTATATATACTGAGTATTTGACATTTTCTCATACTGTAGATATTTCAGTCAGTGGAAATAAATATATTTTTATTATTATTATATACTTTTGCATGCATTTTGAACGCATCAACCGCTTCCTCAGGAGTCGAAAAACGTTGACCTCTCATTATATTCTTTACGTACGGCAGTACAAAGCAATCATTCAGTGCTAAGTAGGACTATACGGCGGATGAATCATCAAATCGATGTTTTGAGTGCTCGAAAATGCAGTTCTTTGAGCTGATTTTCCTGATTTCTTGGAAGATAACTGGCAAACGAATGGTTGTGTACCACTCAGAATTGACTGGTCTGCGTTGTTCTAGGGGTAAGATTGTGACGTGTCCAGTTTTCCTGAAAAAACTTACCGAAAGCCCTTAAAACATAATTAGCCTGATAAATTGTGTGGTATCCAACGCGAACAAATTTTTCTGACTGTCAAATGTTCATGCAATATTGAATGTTCGCTGGTCCCACTAATGCCCATTTTTTGAGCGAGATGTATCTTTAAAGTAACTGTAAACAACTCAAATAGAGCTCGTATGTCAGATAGTTCCGACTACGTATAACCTCAAAAATGTCAAGCTTTACGATAGAGCTGTCAGTTAGCACATTTCAACACAACGGTTGTCCAATCCCGAAATACAAAGGCAACTTCCATATTCCTTAAGTCCCAATTTGAATAGCGACAATGAAGTGAATAGCAATTAAACGAAAATTCATACTAACAAGTCACACAAAAAAAATGAGACTTAAACTAGTAACGTGAGAAGAGCGAGTTCAAGTCTAACTTCCGGAAGTTTCTTATTTCTTCAACAGTTTCCGGGAACGTGATATCGCATATGTCGCTCATTTCCATCATCCAGCAATTTCAGGAACTTCCGTTATTAGAGAAATTTTCTCATGAATGCCGGAGGAAATAAACAATCATATGAAAGTTTCTCCATTTACGAATTCGCTCGATTTAACAACATTCTTACAATTGTGACAGGACGAATTCATTATCGTTCATTTCTGATAATGTCTCGCGTCCTTCGCCTTTATTGAGGGGCGAAACCTACAATTCACAGACGGCCACTATTTTAACGCAAGTTTGACATGACAAGAAATGATTAAACCGATGGAAATTAACATGGAATTGCAGAGTTCGGCGAAATATGAATTCATGGAGAAGATTTGCACACACGAAAACTTCAGAAACGAAGGAGTTGGAATTGGAAATTTAGGTCAAATCTGATCTCATCCTGTTATAAAATTTCTATTGACGGTTCATTTACACGAAGAAATAAATAAAGTTTAATAAAGGAAAAAGCCGATTCTGAGTTTTCGTCTGAGTTCCGAAGGTACCGTCTTAATTCTCACTTTGGTAACTTTGTCGAAATCGTCTAACATTCAATACTCTGTCTGATCTCTACTGATAGTTTTCTGTTCTAACGAGAGTGTTCCGATTCAGTCTTTCCTAATTCACTACTATTCGTTTACACCCCTAAACTGCCTATTGGTTAACTATAAACGAATAATATTGATCTTAGTCCGCCTACCAGACAATCTGTCTTGTCTCATCACAAGTCACAAGTGCCTACAATTTTCCACCCAATACCCTTCCGCACCTTTCAAAGTTTCATTTATGAATTCAAAACACATTTCGGTATCGGTGTCCCATTCAGTGACCGAATGAATCGCGTGACTTTAACAATACACATCTAATTGATACATAAGTTACGGTGCTAAATAAATTAAATACATAAGGGGTTCTTTAGTGCTTCCTCGCAAATTAAGAATATATGAATTGCACACGGTAAATTACCGATTGCAAGGCACAGGCCCGTACTGACACTCTAATCTGTCCAAAAATGCTAAATTCTACATATTTGACGTTTATTTGATGAGGAGATATTGTTGATGATGGAGCTCGTGTTGAATGATTGTTTGGGCTATTACCATCATCTATTGTGGATGTAATGTTTTCCGACGTTTCGATAGACATCTTCTATCTTTATCAAGGAGAAAAGTAAGAAACCTTTTGAAAATTATCAATTTTCAAAAAGTCAATATTGACAGAAGTCATGAACGAAAAATGAACGATGTTATATACTCATCTGTGATATGATGATCTTTTTAAGTTGGATCGAACTATCGGCGTCCAAACTTCTGGCAGATCTATAGATGGAGCACTTATGGAATCAGGTGTTATTTTCATAAATGCTGCTTCTTTGATTTTTCTTCTTGCAAGTTTTTCTTCTTTGGATATTATTGATGCTTCATCCCATTTTATACGATGATTCTCATCTACAGCATGTTGGAACAACCTGGATTTGTCGCTGTCTAGTACTCGTAGAAGCTTCTGATGTTCTTTTATTCGTACATTCAGAGGGCGTTTAGTTTCTCCGATGTAAGATCTTCCGCACTCGCAAGGTAATTCATATATGCAGTTCTTTGTCCTTTGTGTCACATTATTAGGTTTAACTTTTGTAAGTTTAGCTCGGATAGTGTCTTGAGTTTTGAATGCAGTCGTTATGTTGTATCTATTTCCAATTCTTCTCATTTTCTCCGACAAACCTTTTACATAAGGAATTATGGTTTTAATGGTCTGATTTATATCTGTTGGTTCAGGTTGACTTTCTCTTGTTCGTTTAGCTTTTTCTAATATCTTTTTGGGGTAGCCATTGCTTCGAAGAATTTTTGGAGATGTTATTTATTTCTTCATTTTGGTCTTCTTCAGTGCAACAAATATTTATTGCTCTATCAAATAAACATTTTGCTACTCCCAATTTAGTGTTTAGTTGGTGGTTTGAATCAAAATGTAGATATTGTACTGTGTTCGTTGGCTTTTTATACACAGTGGTTCTTGGGATTCCATTCTGTTTATGTACGAGTACATCTAAGAATGGAAGTTGTCTGCCCTTCTCGATTTCAATTGTGAATTCAATTGATTCCTCTTGATTGTTTAGATATTGAAGGAATCCATCTATAGTGTCTCTTCCATGTTGCCAAATAATGAAAGTATCATCTACATATCTTTTCCACAGTTTGGGTTTAAGTACATATTTTTCTAATGCCTTTTATTCGAAAATTTTCATAAATAAATCAGCTAAAATTGGTGATAGTGGTGAACCCATGGCCATTCCGAATTCTTGTTGATAAAAGATGTCTTCAAATTGGAAATATGTTGTTTCAATACAAATAGAAAGCATTTCCATAATTGCATTCACGCTTAGTGTAGTTCTTTCACTAAGGGTTTGATCTTCTTCAAGTTTTTTCCTAACTATGATAAGTGTTTTATCTGTCGGAATATTAGTGAATAAACTGGTAATGTCGAAGCTGATCATGACATCTTCTTCCATGATTTCTTGAGGTTTCATTATTTCTATGAAGTGTTTCGTGTTTCTTATCATCGATGTTGAATTACTTTTTAATGGTTATATAATTTTCAGCAGAAATTTAGCCAATTGGTGGCATGCTGAATTTCTTGAACTCACAATTGTTCTTAGAGGAATAGTTGCTTTGTGTATTTTTGGTAGACCATATAAATGTGGTGGTTTACTGAAGTGAGGTGTAAGTCTTGATCTAACTAATTGATCTGGAAATTCATTTCGATATTTATAAAGGATTTTGTAAATCTTGTTTTCAACTGTGGTGGTAGGGTCCTTTTTTAGTCTTTTGTATTTTCCTGCTTCTAATAATTCATTGATTTCTTGGTTATAAGAGCCAACATCTAGAATTACAGTGGCGTTTCCTTTGTCTGCATGATATATTGATAATTTTCAAAAGGTTTCTTACTTTTCTTCTTGATAAAGATAGAAGATGTCTATCGAAACGTCGGAAAACATTACATCCACAATAGATGATGGTAATAGCCCAAACAATCATTCAACATTTGACGTTTATATAATTTTTTGAAAGGGATACTATTGGTCGGGAGATGATGAGCACCCTGCATTTGACTGTTTTAACACCACCACTCCTACAATCAGATTTGGATAATGCAATTTCATTCAAAATATGATAAGTACACATAGTAGACATCTCAAATAGGAGTAATCAGCTCCATCTGTAACTTGCTCTGAATCATGTATCCAACGTAACAAGCATGTTATCATTCATTGAGCTAATTATTGAACAGGGAATGCTACCAATTATATCTACCCTCATCAAGGTAAACTGTCCTTAACTGATGTAAACTATCTTCTTGACACTCAGTGACCGAGGTTAACACACTCTGGTCTATCCAATACGCTGACTGAATTAATTAGGATTGAATCCATTGGCATCCCGGTAAAATCAATACATAGTACGTCCTACTATCAAAATTGCATTTGATTGAACTTTTTTGTGAAATAAATGTAGCATGTTCAATTTTATAAAAATTTCGGTTTCATCACTGATATTCAAAATATGTGCAGGAATAAAAATCAAAATGTGTGAGTTGGGAAATATTCTGTTTTTTATAACAAATGAAAAGCATGAATATTCATCTTCGAGCTCATATCCTTAAGAAATAACTGGATATATCAGGATCTCTCCATCCCCTGATTAACTATAGTATACAGGGTGGCCATTTGAAAACGAAACAGACGAGGTTACAGACGAAATAATTTTTTTAGATAGAAATGCTCATACTGGTCGATTTCTGTTTTGAGGGTAACAACTTAAGATGTAGGTTACGGACGCATAGCGCTTCAACCCTTGCTACTACAACCCCCAATCCCAAATATTGAATAGGGAAGATGGGGTGAGTGATATCTCAGTTGAAAGGTATTTTATATTGATTTCACCACAGTAATTGTTTTTTCATTTTATGCATTAGTTCTCGAAATATTATTAACTAAATATTTGAAAATAAAGTGGTGTTTTCATGGCACTTGTAGTGTTTTTTGTGAGAAATCGATCAAATCCACTGACATAGAAATCTTTAATCAAGATGTCGACCAAACAAAGCGTATTGCGAAGGAGCTCAATCTTGCTGAAACTCAATCTAAATTATCTTCGATATAATTTGCAGTATTTCCAATAACATGCGGTAACACTTGATCGATAGAAATCTCCAAAAAGTCCAAATACGTACATATCTCTAATCAGATTACCAGGTAAGAAAATCAAATCATTAATAATGCCACAGAAATATTCAAGTCCCAATTCGTGAAACGATTTCCGACTCAATTATGGCGTGTTTTCTCAGTTGGCTTCAATATGTTTTCATTTTGTTCATTATTGAATTCATATCTTTTTCAAAAAAATGAGAATCGATAATTTTTTATTTATTACGAACAGATCATTAAGTTGGCTTACTGGTTCTTTGACATGTGAATTATTCTTAGTTTTGAATCGACACTTGTATGTATTCTAATTCATTGTTCGATATGGTTTATGCAATTGCAGAGCGGGTGGAAATAATTTCATTTTTTTGCAAACAATCAATGTGCGAATAGAACCGCAGAATTCTTCAATCAACGACATTTAGATGAACATGTCAATAGGAAGTATGTTTTGGAATTAGTGTCAAAGTTTCAAGAAACCGGGTCAGTGGCTTATAAAAAACGAAACATGGGAAGAAATGAAGCAGCTGAAGTAGCTGTTCTTGGACAGATTGCTCTGAATCCAATGACGAGTACGAGGCACTTAGCACATGAATCTGGTTTTACACGAACTCGAATTGCCAATATTTTGAAGCATCATATATTCCATCCTTACAAAATCCATCTTTCACACGCACTAAACGAAGATGATTTTGACCATCGTGTTGAATTTTGTGATACAATGAGTGAACGAGTAACTGCTAATCCCAATTATCTGTACCATGTTTGTTTCTCCGATGAGTGTTCGTTCTTTCGAAACGGCACAGTAAATCGACACAATTATCGTTATTGAGCCGATGCTAATCCGAGATTGTTCCACGAAGTTTATACTCAACAACCAGAAAAACTCAATGTTTGGGCTGGAATATTTGGTGACAACATTGTCGGCCCGTTCTTTTTACCTGATAATCTTACTGGAGATATGTATTTGGACTTATTGGAAAATCACATTGATCCAATTTCGACGGAAATTATTGAAAACAATGCTGGAAATTATGTGGAAGATCAGATTGTGTTTCAGCAGAATGGAGCTCCTCCACATTACGCCTTACCAGTTCGAGAATATCTGGATCAAAGATTTCCAAATCGGTGGATTGGAAGAAGGGGTCCCACTGAATGGCCAGCCAGAGCGCCAGATCTGTCACCATTAGATTTCTTCCTTTGGGGCCAGCTGAAGAGTTAAATTTACTCTACACAGCCCGATTCCATAGAATATTTCAGAAGACGTATAGTGAACGAATGTCATCAAATCACTCCAAAAATGCTGCAAAATGTGCGCCATCGTTTCGAACAAAACTTATTTCATTGTATGGAAGCTAATGGTGAACAATTTGAATATTCAATTAATTGATGTGAGTTTTTGATAAATTATTTACTTCACTTTGAAAAGTCTTATTTCTTAGATCAATACTTCAAATCGTTCTGAAACCGTACAGTTGGAGAATGATTTCAGTGAATAAAACAGCTAGTCGAACATCTGACCCTAGTAGCATTAACACGTACGGTATGACTTCATTTCCCAGTGGTAGATGTTTTGCAATTTCAAATACAAGTACGGAAATTTTGGTGTTTCGGAATCACGAAATGTCAATTATTCGCAAAAAATTAATTTAAGTGATAAAATTAACTAACGCATGAATATTTCGAGAACTAATGCATTAAATGGAAAAATAATTACTGTGCTGAAATCAGTATAAAAATAACTTTGCATTGAGGTATCACTCACCCCATCTTCCCTATTCAAAAATTAGGGATCGGGTTGAAGCGCTATGCGTCCGTTACCTACATCTTAAGTTGTCCCCCACGAAACAGAAATCGACCTATCCGAGCATTTCTATCGAAAAAACTTATTTCGTCTATAATCTCGTCTGCTTCGTTTTCAAATGGTCACCCTGTATAACATTACTTGCAAGGTATGAGGGTTTTTACTGGCAAATGGAGGATATAACTGACGAGCCGCAGATCAGTCAGATACTTCCTTGAGCCAGTAAAACCCATTACCTTGAGTGTATTGTTTTATGGTTATTTGTTTCTCTTTTGTAAAAAGGTTAGATAAATTCCAAAAAAATTTCAATTATTTGTCGCAAATGTCGTAAGCTATGGAAGCGTTGAAATGAACATGTTTGTTTATTCTCCTTTACATTTGTTTTGGTGAAAACGAAAATGAATGTACCAAAAGAAATTATTGAGGCAGCAAGCTTCAAATTTATTATCTGCAAAATCACCTTCAAGATACCAGAATACGACGACTTCAAAAAGTGGCAAAACAAAAATAGTTTTGTTGGTCTACTTGAATCAACTATCAGCTAGATTTAGCCTTGATACCTTATGGGCAAAATGGTCTAAGTATGCAGAAAAGCTGCTTGGATATGATAGAAAATGCTCGTATTCGCAGGTTTGTTTTCCTTAAAAAATTTATTGAAAAATATGACGTTTAGTTGTCATTTGCAGATTTCAAAAAATAATAGCGTTTTTTAAACGAAAAAATGAGCGTTATACCCCAAAAAAGGCCAAGATATTAAGTAAAAAATAGGCTGAACAATTTCTACAACAAGAAGATTCACCATAATCGATGATGGCTGCAGCTTCAAGCCCTGCATGTTATACTAGTCCAGTAAAGGATGGTCTGAAATCATTTTTTCTCGGAAAGAGCTGAATTTTTGATATGTTTATTGTTATAATGAGAGAAACATATGGTCGAAAATGCAGGTGTTAAAATTATCAGGAACATTGAAAAATTCTTGAGAAAAGAGAAAAAATACGGTTTTTCTGATATTTTCGCACATGAGTAGGTTTAGTGAGAAAAACTTTCAAACAAAAGTTGTAGAGAGAAAAATTCTAGTCCAAATTATGTACGTTACCGTTCTCGAAAGTGATTTTGTATACTGATTATTAAGGTATTTCTCTCATGCGGCGATAACGGTGAACTCGAAATTTGGCGCCTAGTGCAAAACCGAGCGAGCGGTCCTAGACATCTGAAGTTCTAGAACAGGGTAGGATTCAGCACAACTTGTCTGGAGAGTGTGATCTGAAATTCTTGGTCTATTAGAATGAATAACAGCTCGCTTGGGATATCAATAAGATGTAATCATTGGGTTTAAACTCATTAGTTTGAAATCGATATTTCAGTGACGCATTGAAATGAATAATTGCCCCATCAAAATTTCATTTTCTCAAATAACCCGTTGACGGGATTTTGAATACTTACAAGAACAGATTATTATATAGTTAGTTATGGGGGGAAAACTTTCTCAACAATAATACTAAAATATTTAAAGAGAAATATAGTAATGTCATTATCATCGAACAACATCGTGGGAAGCAACCGGTTTTCTTTTACAAATCTCCCAATATAATGGAGCTTAGTAAAGATTGGCTTTTAATCCCGATTCTCTCAGTAATTATAACCATGAAATTTATTCCCTCTCAAGTAAATTCTTGGATAGCACTATATCTGAAATTCCGGAAAGTTTGAAAAAAGATATAGTAATGGCAGCGATCTCTCTGAAAGAGAACATTCCAGAATCGGTTGCTGTGGTTGGTAGTGGCGTAGATCTCTTACACCAGATCACAGCAATATAATTTTTCTACAAAGTTGTTCCAGGATCGAAAGGAAATATTTGTATTCAACATATCAGGACTGTGAATTGAAGCCATTTATTTTATTCGCCCATGCATTTGCTGGATGGACTCTACTAGTGATATGTACACTCAAGGAAAGAATAAAATAATACGTTTACTACAGAGAAATCCCGATCTTCAGGAATCAGTGCAGATTTTCTATCAAGAAGATGAAAGTATTAGAGAGCTTTATCCTATTGCAGAAAAAATAGTGAGATATCTGTACAACACAAGTGGGGAAAATTTGAGCATCATTGAACTGAGTTATAAAATATTCACAATCCCAGTTTTAGAAACCAGGAAAACATCACCCCTAGTAATGATTTCTCCAACAGAGTCAGCATTGATTGAACACACCAGACGAGTTTATTATCAAGTTCAGGTTTGGCTAGGACGACCGTCGTTGAAACCTAAACATTGGAGTTGGCATAGATCGCATTGTATGCTACTTCCTAAAATGATGACCAAGGCAGTAGCTCCACAGGAATTATTGAATAATGTGATCAAATTCATTCACACCCTAGGTTTATTAGTTTAGTTATTAGTTTCAGAAATTTCAGAAATTCACTCTTATTCTTGTTTTTATTTATTCACATTTGTTAAAGGTATTCTGCAGCTGTAATGTAAAATGTGATACTTCTCGCTACAGTTGCAAAAAAGCAGAACTGAAATGTACAAGGTTTTGCAAAATGTGTAACGGCATAACTTGTGAAAATGTCTCTGACCTGATAAACAGAAAATAAATGAACTCTGATGTCGATGAAGACGAATGGAATCTAGATGACGCTGATGGAGATGATATTGATGCATTTAATTGAAGAATTATTAGTAAAAATGAAAAAACAGATTTTTCCTGATATTATTCGATGCAGTAGCTTTAATTATTATTCATTAATGCTATTGCTCTTCAAATAATTACTACAGTTTTTTAATTCATCTCTTTTGTCCCATTACTCTGAATAAATTTCTTTCTTTTGAAGAATTACTATTATTTTACTATCAGAAACATACCTACCTACGTCTAAATTATTATTCGTATATCGTATACATCTTAAGGAAATTCAGCTAGGAATTTGTTCATAATTGCCGCTGAAAACTATTTTAGTTTTTGAATTAATAAAATTTCAATTTCAATTTCGTCAAATCACAAAATTTTCTTTTTAAAATTTATCCAAGTTTTGAATTTTCTATTTTTCATATTACTTCTAGCCTCCATTGAAGAATCTATATCGCCTTCGCTAGCACATCAGATTAGAAAACCGAACATCGTTTTACCCAAACTGTCCGTTTCCAACCAACTCAACATTATATGCTAGGGTTCGATGTAATAAATGCAATACAATAACAAAACAAAGTAGAGTTCAACTCTGGCAAATATCTGCCAGATGTTTGGTTCAGCTTTCAGGTACTCATTTCATGGAGCGCCAAATTCAAAATTCGTTGGTATTGCGCTACTAAAGAAAAACGCTCTTTATCAGTATACAAATTCACTTTCGAGAACGATAAAGTACACAATTTGGACTAGAATTTTCTTACTTATTCCTTCTTTTTCTTACTAAACCTTCTAATTCACGAAAATATCAGAAAAACCGTTCCTGAAAATTTTAACATCTGCATTTTTGACCATATGTTTCTCTCATTATAACAATCAACATATCAAAAATGCAGCTCTTTACGAGAAAAAGTGATTTCAGCCCTTCCTTTACCTGACTAATACAGAAAATATGTAAATCTTCGGCCTCCTGGAACAGAAAGCCTAAGATTTTTTCGACATACCGACATGAAAAGTGCATTTCCCTTAATGCTGGACAGAACACTATTGGTGGTGTCCTAAAGCAAATAGCGAAATGTTTAGGTTTAAAACACCCAGAGTTATACACCGGCCGCTCTTCTAGCAGAACTAGAGCCACTATGGTTACGGATTCGGGTGGAGATATTTTAGCACTAAAGCGTGCAGGAGGGTGGAAGAGCACCGAAATGGCGATGAGTTATGTCGATGATTCGGTCAACAAAAAAATCGAAATGTCTAGTAAATTATATGGTAGTAAGGAGAGTACAAAAATGTTCTGCAGTCTTCGAGTTCAGCAGTTTCTGAGGCAACAGATGGTTCATCATCATCAGTATCAACTCTTTTATCATCAAAAATCTGTGTTACTAGAAATAACAATTGTACCATGATTTTCATTATATATGACGATAAAACAAAATTTTCTGATGTAAATAATACTACTTACTTGTGAAAATTTTGCAACTTAACTGTCAGTTTTACAAGGTAGTGACTTGATAAAATAAACTTTCTGGATTAATATTGTGTTTTTGGAAACTGACGTTCACAAATGAGAATCAAATAAAATTATTTGTCATCATTATCAGCATAATATCCGAAATTCACATTCGGCTTCAATAATATCTAGCTGTTTTACTAGAAGGAACCCGCAAAAATGGATGCATTCAAGTATTCAGCGTAGTGAATGTGGTTTTCCCAATTTCATACAACACATCGAAGCTGTTCTGAACATGAAATTTGCTGTCATAATATTTGTTCAGATCTTTGGAAACAACAGTTGAAGTACTTATCTGTTAGTACAATTAATTAGGGCTGAGATATTGATCGCATTTAATAATTTATAGATAAGGAGTGCATTGTTTATTAATCTCACTGATCATCGAAAACGCGCCATAGGAAGCTTGAATAGAATGCCAACAATCACTCATGTAGGATTACGACACCTGACTATTGATTCCGTGGATTAGAACCATCAATCGGGAAAAATATTTGGAATGGGCAGTTCATCGTAAATCATCGTTCTTGATTGCCAAAGATTAATGGCCGGCTATATATTGATTGTTGTATGGAACCAGCAGAGGTTAGAGGGATGCTGCATTGATCTCCAAGAATGGGGAGCAAACGGATCAACTCTTTGTTCGAAGTGGATCTACTAAGCAGACAGGGTCGGCACCTTTTGAAAAGACATAGATTACGTTATGTTAATAATATTTTGTACAACTGCCATGGAAAGTGACACTACTATTCTGAAATCTACACTGATTTTCAATGGAAATATCAATATTTTCCCATTCTCCCGGCTAGTTGCTATCTCAAAAAAAATCTGAAGGAAAAAATCCAAAGTTTTGACAGCAGATCTAGTTCATATGTTCATTAATAAAATTACTGATGACATTTATCTAGTACATAATAGTTATTTATGTAATAAGGATCATAAAGACGATCATTATGGTACAAGTCGTGAATGTTATCCGATAACACGGCGTGTGTTATAATGATTGTTTATGATTCGTCATGGGCGTATTCACGGGTTGGTGGGGGTACTGGGGGTAATTATTAATCCATAATATTTTGGGACGTCAGAATATATCTTTGAGAGGTCATAGAGATCACGGACCTCTTGTAGCCGAAGAAAGCTCTGAAAATGAGGGTGATCTTGTAAATAATGAAGGTAACTTTCGAGAACTTCTTAAATTTAGAATAGACAGTGGTGATGTTTTGTTGAAAAAACATTCAGAAAACACTTCGTGTCGTGCCACTTATATCAATAGCATTACGCAAAATGAGATTATTGATTTATGTGGTGAGGAGATTTTAGAAACCATTTTGCATCGAGTAGAGACTAGTCAATTCTATAGCATAATTTTCAACGAAACTACAGACATAAGTCATAAGTCGCAAATGGCAATTATTTTGAGATACTGTTTTGAAAATTGTTTGCATGAAGATTTTGTGGGTTTCATTGATTGTCACGCAATGTTCGATGAGGAAACAATGGAACCTACAGTTAGTGGAGAAATTCTGGCTCGGACTGTTTTAAATTTCATAGAGAGACATAATTTGAATCCAAATAAGTGTACAGGAATCGGAACAGACACTTGCAACTTAATGCTTGGTGAAAAGAAAGGGACTGTTACTGCATTAAAAAAAAAATTACCGAATGCCCTTATAAGCCCTTGTAGCAGTCATTCGTTGAATCTCGCTATATCGAAAACATCGAATGTGCAAGTTGTAAGAAATGCCATGGGCATCATTAAAGAAGTGTGTGGATTTTTTACAGCTTCGGCTAAACGGAATTTTCTTCTCAAGGCGAGGTTAGATGGCCATAGGCAGCTAAAAAGTCTTTGTGAGACAAGATGGGTTGAACGTCACGAATCAGTGCTTCACTTTCAGAGTTCGATTGAAACCATTATAAAACTTCTTGACATTATTTTTCATTGGAAAGATCGAAACTCGTCCTCAAAAGCAGAATGCTTAAAAAACGCAATAAGTTCTTCCGTTTTTATAGTATCATTATACTCTCTGTCTGATATCTTAGCGTTAACCGTCAATTTGAGTAAGATATTGCAAGCCCAGTCAGTTGATAAACAGTATGCAAATATGCTAATAATTAATGTTATCACAGTCGTAAAAGAAAGACGTCAAAACTCCGAAACTCATTTTAGTAATGTATTCGCTTTGATAGCTGATATTCATAAAAAATTAAATATAGACATTACTAAACCAAGAATAACACAGAGACAATCACACCGCTCAAATATACCTACTGAAAATGATGAATGGTTTTTTCAAAATCAATGTTTATATTCCTATGTTAGATTATATCTTACAAGATCTACAATATCGATTTAACGAAGAATCTCTGAAAGCTTACGAGTTTATTATTATTTTTCTTCAATTTTCAATACGAAAACGGACACAGAAATCAATCTTTCACTTGGAATAGTCGCGGAGTATATAAATAACCTTGAGAATGTCAAAAATATTGATGCTTTTGAAATTGAAAGCAGAATTCAGTATTTGGAAAATCATGACAGAACACATAACAGATGGTATGGCGTTATATTCGTCCAGCGATGAAAGTATCTTTCTACTTATAAAAAAATGTCTTAAAGTTTTGGTCACTCTGCCCGTTAGTGTAGCCTCCGCTGAGAGGAGTTTCTCCTCACTGTGGCGTCTTAAAACCTGGCTTCGTTCAACAATGGGTTAGGATAGATTAGATGGGCTATCATTGCTATTTATACATAGAGATATTTCAATAAAGGTGGACAATATTATAAGTAGATTTGCTAATAATAAAAAGAGGCGGATTGATTTCGTTTTGTAATTTCTGCTGCTAATTAATTTAATTTAATTAATTAATTAATTTAATTTAATTAATGCTAAAAGGAGCGGGTTTGTTTTAATTAATATAACATTCACTAATATTTCTTATATTTTTCCCTTTAAATTTCGAATGATTTATTTCTTGAGTTTTTATATATTTTTACCTATATATATTTTATTTCTTGACTTTTATATACCTATATTTTATTTCTTCAAATTTTATGATGATTATTGTATGCACTGTTCTCGCAATTGTTTGTTTTGTATGTTCTCAATGTAGAATAAAAACTGTCAAATTATAGATGAACAACAATAAATCCCCCCCCCTCCTAGCGCACTTTCGCTCAAGATCATTATCTTATTATTGATAGTTCAGGTCAACTCCCAAAAACTTGCCGCTAACCAGTTCTTACTTCACAACCCGAATATTCGATATATTATCTCTTACTAAACAAACAGTAATATCACCCCAAGGTATATACTTAGCGCCTCGATGGTAATCGTTACAAATAGCTCTTTACTTATATCTAAGCGACCTTCTCGATAGGTCGGGTTTTATGTACTAAACAGTATTCACTGAATTGGGCCTCTTTGATACTAATCAATCTTAACTAAATTCTACAGACTAACCTTCTATAACAGTCTAGGTCGTGGCTTGACTGAAGTACAAAAGGATATAGTTTCTCAACCCATAATTATTCTCACAGTCTCGTAGATGGCAACTGGGCTCAAATATATTCCTGGGCCAACGTAGTACAATTTCTCACAGTAATGCGCCCTGGGTAGACGACAGGTGTGGTATCTTAGATGGCGAAATCTGGTGGAGGTCCCCAAAGACAGCTCCCACGACAGCTCGACGGTAATTCAAAGACAGCCTAGACAAACAGCTCGAAGACTTCAAAGACAGTTCAGAATCTGCGGTACCTCGCAACGGTACAATAATAATTCCCAATTCGAAGCAGAATGATGCTAAAAATACGAACAAAAATCTAAAACACCTCGTGACAAACATAGGTTAACCACCAATCCCACGTCGTTTTTTCAAACAAATACGCCACTCCGCTAAAGCGCAAATATCTCACCTACGAACAAACCAAACCAACATGATAAGATTTCTCTCGGGGCTTCAGTTAAAATCCTGTTCAGATCCGCAAAATTGCGATTAATTACTCCAGGACATTTCAACCAAATATGCGGGAAGAACGATGTAATTGACAACCTACGTCACATGATGACAGAAAAGGACCACCGACAACGGCGTCCATCGAAACGTACGAGATAGGCTGGCAAACTACTGCGACTAATGCCACCAGTTCGGTTTGCAGGTACTAACTGGAGCGGGAATTTTGAAACCGTGACAAACTTCGAGAAATATCCCAGGATTGAAAATGGTAGAACTTGTCAGACAATATGTGAAAATACGACCTTGCAACACAAACCATCTACGTTTTTTTGTCACTTATAGGAATAAAAAATGCACGAAACAACCCGTTGGAATACATGCCTTTGGTAAAATGCCAAAATTTATTACCACTTTCTCGAATTTACCTCGCCCTGATGAATATACCGGACATTGTTTTCGGCGATCGTCGGTTTTTTTTTTTTGGCTGATTCTGGAGCTGATCTGTGTACCGTGAAACGCCATGGTGGATGGAAAAGCAATACTGTCGCTGAAGGTTACATCGAAATTTCGAATGAGTAAAAGAAAAAAATATCATAAGCAATTTTTGGTGCCAACAACCAAACAGGATTACAAGTTTGCCAACAATCATCAACTACTGATGTATAAACTGTAGAATCCATTGGAATTAATATTACAAATTGTAGTAATTGTTCTTTTACCATTTATAATAAATAACCATTACATGTTTTCCTTATAGAATTTCATTATGGTACTTAGTACCATAATGAGCTTTCTTCATGGGCAACCAAACATTCAGTATTCAGAAGTAATATGAGTAATGTCACAACTCGACTGATATCTCATTTTTATGTATGAGGCCTGTGACTCCCACTCTTCAATCACAGAATAGTCGCGTATTTATCTCTGGTTCCATTGTTAGTCCACAGAGAAAAAAAGTAATGAAACAAATCCAAACATAATCGATCTGTCAAATAACGAATCATAAAGCTGCTTTCAATCTTGATCTAATATCGCCAGTTAGTTTGATGCAATGAGTAACGAAGTCATTATCCCCTTAACTCCCCGGATGTTGCAGAAATGGCTGAAGCAGCAACTTTGACCCTGCTACCTGAAAAAAGCCGACATTTGTATGATTAAAGCTACGCAGAATTCATGTCATGGTGCGAGGAGAAGAACGTTTTCAATTATTCTGAATCAGTTTTGGTTGGCATACTTTAAGAGTATTGCAGAAAAGGGATACTTAGCATGTTTATGGCCAAAGTATTCAATGCTGAAAGTAACATTGAACGGTAAAAGGAATATTGATATAAACAGATATCACAAACTGGTTATGTTCATTAAGGGACAAAAAGTGGGTTATATTCCTAAGGAATCGAGAAAGGTCATGTGAAAGAGTTTATGGCAAATGCTCCAGACACTATTTTCTTGATGTCAAAGGTAAATATTAAGCTCAATTAAATTAATTTTCTAAATTTTTTTATTGTCAAGTAGATATGAAATATGTTACTTTAAATTTTTTATTTGAAGGTCGCTTTGATATTTGGAGTATCAGGGGCATTGCGAAAAGGTGAGCTGTATTAGTTGCTGATAAATGATGTGCAGGATATGGGCTCGAAATTTTTAATACCAGTGAATTCATCCAAAATGTAATCGAAAAGTATATTCACTACGGTGGATAATGAGGAACGTTCATTTTTGAATCAAGAGATATTATATCATTGAGACCAATTCACACTCCGCACGAAAAGTTTTTCGTCTTTTACAAGAACTTTAAATGCTCAATAGAGCCAGAAGAAATCGATGTATTTTCGAAATTACCATCGTTAATTCCAAAATTTCTCAAATTGGAACAACCCAATCTGTATACAGGTCACTATTTTCGGCGTTCTTCTGCATCTATCCTTTCAGACAGTGGAGCAAATTTTGCAGCCATCAAACGGCTTGGAGGATGGAAATCAACATCTGTTGCAGAAGGGTACATCGAAAATTCGAAGAAAAATAGATTAGAAACTGCTGAAAAAATTTTATGCGATAATCGTTCGCCAGTATTTAATACATCAGCTCTCACACATTCCTTATCGCAAATTGTCAGTAACTATGTAAGTGTGGAATATTCAGAATGTCACATCTCGAAAATTCCGTCTATGAATTATACGAATTATTCAATTGGAACCATAAATATGGATGTGTCAGAGTGAGCATCGAGATTTTCATTGTCAAATTTCATATTGGGGGAAATAAAATTTATTTGAATAAATAATTTATTTCTATTTCATAATGAGGTCGACGGAAAAATCTTGTATTACGCTCGCTCCGCCCACGTGTTAAAATATCTCGACCATAAATCGCTATCATTAATAAACTACTTGATTAAATAATCATTAATAATGGGGTTTTTTGGAATACTAAAACGAGATGAATTAGTGGAATTGTCTATTAAGGATATAGAAGTTAAGGGTTGCTGTTTACTTGTTAAATTACCCGCGCTTATTCTAGTCATACTGCTTGGTATTTTATAGGAACACTTTTTTATTCAGGCAATTTTCAGATCTATTGTCACGGAAAAATTTTTCTGCATCCAAAAATATCTTTTAGCCCCACAATGGTAACTTCATGAAAAGCTATTTATCGGTATTATTTTCAAAAAATATTTTCCGAATGAACATCAACAGAGACCTTCAGGCTGTCAAGGAATGCAAACAAATTCTCATATCTGATGAAAAACACATCCCGTATCGAAATCTTCTGAGAGAAACGCAGCAACCCTAAACCGCCAACTAGCAAATTCCTGCATGTTTTCCCGACCATATTCACGAAATTAGAAATTCTGGCATCGTCAGTGACCCATTGAAAAATCCCCTATTGCGTCACCTCTCGAGCTACTTTTTTTTTAACTTCACCTCCCTTGTATCAAGCTACACATCCTCGGGCATTATGCAAAGCCCAGATGTAGGTCAGAGAGGTCCGTACAGATATTGTAAACACGTATATTATGAGAACACAAGCGGGTTCGCAAATGAATACAACTTTCATGACGGGTTTGGTCGAAGAACAATTAGAAATCGGACAAGGGATGTTGATTCAGTAAAATTTGCATCATTCTTTTTCTTTGTCTGTTAATTTTTACCCCTCTCCTATCAATCTATACTGAACTTTTTTTTGGAGCAGCCATGAACTAATACAACGAAACACGTAAGGTTTTGATTAAAGAAGATAAAGGCATTCCATCTTTGGTTTCAGCGTGTTTGTGTAGTTATAAAACAATGCAAATAAATAAAATACACAATAAGAGGAAAATATTTCTATGCCGGCAAGTCAAAGTTAGCTAATAAAAAGGAACGAAAATCCTGAAGAACTACCGTGCCAATGGTGTGAGCTAGTCACAATTGACGTATGATATCCCAGAGAATCAAGACCCCAAATGCAACTGTGGACCGGTTGCGAAGTGATTGCGGCTCAAAATACAGTGTGGCACCGACGATGCTGAAGAAGGCTGCAAGTCTTAAACAAAGAACGTGAGGAATCTCAAAATTATATTAAATTAAAATAATTAAAATCATTTCTTATTATGAGAATTAAGATGTCTGCCCACATACTTGAAATAAAAAAAACTGAAATATTTATAGCTACATCAAGTGGATAATCAATAACCAAGTGATAAAAGGGTACTAATCTGGGTACTTAAGGAGTTTGTAGGTTCTGATCAACTGTTTCACAGATAATACGACTCGATAAAGAAGTGATCAGTCTAAGCCATATTGAACGAGACGTAATAAAGCTCCCAATATAATATACCGGTGAGCTATCAAAAGTATCTGATGAACATACGAGCATCATAAAGGAAAACTGCTAATTTTTATAACTCTAAGCCATAAAGCTGTTGAAGATGGTCAATCGTGAATCTGAGAAGAAGATTGATGAACGCTGAAAAGCATATAGTTATGAGAAATATAACTCTTCTGAAAGTATCTGTCATATTTGTGCGGTTATTCCAGAAAAAGTGTAAAAATAATAAAAAGAGCTCTGAATCATTTAGCAAAGCGGTAGCTCACTAGTGAAATATAGGGTTGTCCTTTATATTTCGGGATTAGACAACAAAAACAAATATTAATAATCGAAAATCGTTTTATTGTTTTTCAAAATCTTCACCTTTAAGATCTATACACTTTTGCATGCGTTGGAAGCAATTGTAATAATAATTATAATAATAATAAAGTCTTTATTCATCAAAACGTAATTACAACATAAACAATGATGCATTTAAATGGCGAGACTTAGCTCGCACAGTCTAATACAATTTAAAGTTTAGAGTGTGAATACGTTAATTTAACTATGCGTCTATTCTTCCATCTAACTCGAAAATAATTCAGTAAACAAATAAAAAAAAAACACAAGCAAACATAAGCGCAAAATCAAGACGAAGAAAACTGCAAACAATGTAAATGCCGCACGAAAAGAAGAAATGAAAAAATGCCCAGCCTCGAGACTTCCCCAGACAAAAGTGGCCATAAAAACCAGCCAAGTCTGGGTTGTTCTTGAAGAGACACTAGCCTAGTTATATAATGGTCATTACGGAACTTATTCAAAATATGCAATTTGAACTTATCAAGGTTAAAATTTTGGTATTCACATTTCAACTCATTCATGAGGTTTGGTACATGATAAGAAAAAGATCTCGTGAACATTGCAGTACTATGTCTTGAAACAGAAATGGCGCCTCGCGAACGAACATCAACGGAATGAACACTAGATCTCAAAATAATCCTATCGAAAAGATATGATGGTGATTTGTGCTTAATGATTTTGAAAATTAAAACCAGGGAATGAAATCTTCTTCTATGCTCCATATTGAGCCCCCCAGTTCTTTTAAGAGTGTATGTTATGGACTCGTATTTCCTGATACCGTGAATAAAACGAAGGCAAGAGTTCTGTAATACCTGGACTCTGTTTATATCGAAGACAGTCAAGCAAGGGTTGTGGATAACATCGCAGTATTTCATGTGCGAGACTACCAAAGATTCACAAAGCACAATCTTAATCGATTTGTTCAAATAACCTCTAAATGGGTATAAGCCTCAAATTCAGGTACGGCCTACTCAGGCAGTTCGAAATGTGCTGTGTGAACCGCATATCAGAATCCATCGTCAATCCCAAATTCTTGGCAGTATTCCTAAAACTAATTATCTCACCATTCAAAACGACACTGTGGCCATAAACCTCCAAAAATCGACCCTTAACATTTTTTTCCCAAAGAGTTGGCATAAAGATTTGCTCCTATTCAAATGTAAATAATGCTTCCCTGCTTTATGAAATATATTACTAAGATCATAATTGAGCGCTGCAATAGCTTGTGGAGATTCGCTAGGTTTAAATGATAAGAAACAATTTGAGTTGTCCATCATCTGCGTAAAAATAAGAACTTGCTGATATGCAAATATCAACGAAGCCTGAGATATATATCAAAAACAGGAGTTAACCAAGGATTGACCCGTGAGGGGCCCCACAGGTTAAGTTCAAAAACGAAGATGATCTTTTGTAAAGCCTGAACAACCTGTATATTAATTCCAAATTAAAGAGAACAATATTGTTTATTCATTCAGGCTTGGTATTAGTCAATACGCCAAGCTTGCAATATATTTTGTAGGACACCAATCCGAGTTCAATGAATTCGGAATAGGAGAGAATCAATCGAATAAAGATATCGAAATGATCAAGTAGTTATTTATTCATTACATGGCGATCCTGCCAGGATTGATTTCATTTTTTTGAGAATAGGGCAGCCTATAGTTTTTTATATAAACTGGTGTATTGTCTGTCATTTTGAGCTTTTGAGAATAAAAATTATTTGTTGTTAGTATATCCGTTTTTAAACCAAAAATATCCGAAAATTCCGAACAAAGTAATAGTACATCTTCTTTGACATAGTCCGGTATATCTGAATTGAGTTCACTCATTAACTGTGGAATTCGATCAATGTTTTCCTTTTCTACACTGTAAATATAGAATTCATTCAAATTTCTTGTCTGAATTTTGGAAGTGTCGACCAGGGCATCTTCTAATGTTGTATTTACTATGCGAACAAGTTTATTAGATGGTGTTATTATGGTTCTCCCTACGAATATTCCGGGTGCAAGTTCCTTATTCATGACTAACTGATCCTCGGTTATATTGTCTAAACAGCGAATGTTTCTAACAACTTCGCATCGAGCTGGAATGAAAACTTGATTTTCTGCGGGGCCATTCAAAATTGGAATAGTTATTTGGTATTCGTCCACCCTGACTCTCATAGTCCAATTGCCGTAATCGATAGCAACGTTATACTTTGCAAGAAAATCTCTACCCAAAATTCCGTCACCTGGTATCGGAAAATCGTCGTTGACTACGTGAAAAGCATGTTTTAGATCGTATTCTTCGACTGAAATGTAAGTTTCTACAACACCCAATGATTTGGTGAGTTCATCCGTAATTCCTCGAAGGTTACTCGCTTTTGAATTATCCACGAAAATGTCTGACCGTATTTTTCCCTTTTTGAAAATTGAAATATCAGCACCTGTGTCGACAAAATACATATTTTCCATTCCTGTCATTTGAGTCGTAAGAATAACTATATTTGACAGTGACAAATTGATAGAAAAGACATTATCTAATTCATTGTGTTGCTTTGATTTTCCCCAATCGGACCCGTTGGGGACCGATTGGTTTTCCGAATTATTATCGTCGATATTTTCGAGATACCTTACCTGTCTAGTAGCATTTCCATATCGTCTGTACCCTCTCGAGTGACCACGACGATTTTGATTGCGGGTATTTTGTTCTGAGGGATTGTTATTATTTTGACGGTAATTCTGATTATACCTGTTTCCAATATCACGCCGATTTGAAAAACCTCGCCTAGGACGCCTATATTGCCCGAAATAAAGTACATTGTTTTGGGGTTGATTGTTCGAAGCACTCACAAATTTCGATAAAACTTCTTGTACCGACTTAAATGAACCAGCTTCAACGACTAATTTTGCTCGTTCGTTATTAGAATTTTGCATGAGTGAGCGTACCGTGGCTTCCACAGAGTAATTTTCTGCAACTTCTCTGGGCACTCCCTCGCTTATATACGCCTTTTGTAGTTTTTCCGATAAAACTTCTATTTCGGATGCAAAACTAGCAGGGTCTTTGTGATTTTGTCTACAGCTCGAAAGTCTGGCTGATAATAAACGAGAGCTTTCCCCTTTTATTCCGTTCCTCAATTTTGAAATTATATCATCAATGTCATTTTCCTCGGTGATCAGATCGCGAGCTTTCCCTGTTAACCGTGTTTTGATAAATGCAACTGCATTACCTTGACCGTTGGTACAGATGCTTTTCAAGAGCTCTAATGCATCCAGAAATGAACGTAAATTTTCAATTTTGCCGTCGAATTGATTAGGAAGTAATTTACTTGCCAAATTGAAAAATTCACTTTCTGCAGTGGCCATAATTTCAAATGAGTTTTTACTTCTGAGTCCTCGTCTAAAACTAGTGGATCAATCTTTTCTAGGCATGAAGTTGGAACTTTAATCTTGACTCCCAGTACTTGAAATGAGCGTACTACTTTATCTCTACTATTAAGGAAAGAAGTTTTGCAAATTTGTTTATCGACGTTATCTAAAGTATCCCAAGTGTCTCTCAAAATCTGAGTTAAGTCATTGAATGAACTTACCAGGTTATCTCTAATATCTGCCCTTGTTGCCTCTGTTTTAGGGACTTCTTTCTTCAAAATTCTTTTGCTAGTATTTTTCAATGAAACTGTTACCTGATCTAACTTTAAATTCAGCTCTTTGTTTTTAGTGTTCATGAGCCTGTGACATCGGTGGGCATATTACTTACTATATTATACTATAACCAATACGCAATAATTGTAATATCTATGATGGTTTTTCCATCCTCGGACCTTAAACATAGAACTGTTAATTGGATATTCAACATAGGTAAAATAAGAGTCAGCAATTAATTTCTTTAACAAAGTATAGGGAATGTTGAGTACAAAACCTTATTGTTGTTCCTGAATAGTTCACTCACACCATGTAGTCATGTAGCACTCTTGTCTATACTTGTGCAACAGAACCCAGGGATACGTTGAGGTTCCTTCTAATGCGTCTCTCCATATTTTCTTGTGAGCCTTATACAGTTTGAAAACCATATCCATCACCAGTATTGCCAGTATAAGGAACATTACAATCTTAACATCTTTCGTGATGTTGTATTCGCTCTCCTGCACTATGAAATTTGAATTTACTGCACCATTTTCCGTCACGTCTTGTTTCGTGTCCTTCGAGTGGGAAGATCCCATTTTCAATTTAAGAATTTTTTACGATCACCATTTATGTAATCGGCAACTTTTCAACTTATTGAATCACAATATAGGTACGTACCACGTAGTTGTTAACTTTCCAAAAATTATTTTTCTTGGGCAGGATCGCCATGTAATGAATAAATAACTACTTGATCATTTCGATATCTTTATTCGATTGATTCTCTCCTATTCCGAATTCCAACTGCTTGTGATCGCAACCCAATATAATCAGCAAGCAGATCAATCGCCCCCTGAGAAAGTCCAACAAAATGGAGAATAGCAACAAGAAGCTGATGATTTATTGAATCAAAAGCCTTCGAGAAATCTAGCAATCTTTTAGCTCCACAATGGTAACTTCATGAAGAGCTATTTATCGGTATGATTTTCGAAAAATATTTTCCGAATGAACATCAGCAGATAACTTCAGGCTGTCATAAAGTAATGCAAACAAATTCTCATATCTGATGAAAAACACATCCCTTTTCGAAATCTTCTGAGAGAAACGCAGCAACCCTAAACCGCCAACTAGCAAATTCCTGCATGTTTTCCCGACCATATTCACGAAATTAGAAATTCTGGCATCGTCACTGACCCATTGAAAAACCCCCTATTGCGTCACCTCTCGAGTTACTTTTTTTTTAACTTCACCTCCCTTGTAACAAGCTACACATCCTCGGGCATTACGCAAAGCCCAGATGTAGGTCAGAGAGGTCCGTACAGATATTGTATACACGTATATTATGAGAACACAAGCGGGTTCGCAAATGAATACAACTTTCATGACGGGTTTGGTCGAAGAACAATTAGAAATCGGACAAGGGATGTTGATTCGGTAAAATTTGCATCATTCTTTTTCTTTGTCTGTTAATTTTTAACCCTGTCCTATCGATCTATACTGAACTTTTTTTTTGAGCAGCCATGAACTAATACAACGAAACACTTAAGGTTTTGATTAAAGAAGATAAAGGCATTCCATCTTTGGTTTCAGCGTGTTTGTGTAGTTATAAAACAATGCAAATCAATAAAATACACAATAAGAGGAAAAGATTTCTATGCCAGCACGTCAAAGTTAGCTAATAAAACGGAACGAAAATCCCGAAGAACTACCTTGCTCTGGTGTGAGCTAGTCACAATTGACGTATGATATCTCCATTCAATGGAGAATAGCAACAAGAAGCTGATGATTTATTGAATCAAAAGCCTTCGAGAAATCTAGCAAGGTCAAAATAGTGAGATCTCCCTGATCGATAGACATGAATATCTCGTCAGTAATATTGAGCAGGGCAGTACAACAACTGTGTCCAGGTCTAAAGCCAGATTGTGTGATGGGAATGCTTCTATATTTTTCTAAATGTTCTCGCAATTGTTTTTGAATAACTTGCTATATGACCTTGGATAGAGCTGGGAGTATACTTATCGGTCGCAAATCATTCAAAGTTACCGCATGGGAGGGAGGCTTTGGGAAGCGGAATCACTAATGCCTTTTTCCAAGCAGAAGGAAAAACAGAATTTCTCAAGCAGCAATTCACCACATGCGTCATATACGGCAGAATAAGAGGAGAACAGAGTTGAATTGTCGCTATATTGACACCGTCATGACCCATCGCTTTAGACTTTATTTTTTGAATTATTTTACAAATATCGAATTCTGCAACCTGCGAAAATGAAAACTGTTTCATGCTGGCATTCTTGACGTTGGTGGAATAAAACGAAAACAGATCACTATCCATCGTTATTTTTGGAATGGATTCAATAAAATGTTGATTGATAATGTTTGGATCTTTCAGGTTTTCAGGAATATAATTCAAATTTTCATGTCGTATATTCAAGGATCTGAGGCTTGCATTGGCGGCTTGTCCTATGAGGCAGGTGAGGCAGTGCCTCATCAAAAAAATTCTGAACCGTATATTTCTTCATTCCCTTTCATCATCACTTTTTTCCTCAATATTTTTCCCAATCTCACGTTCCTTGTATATTCATAACAAATCAAATCATGTTTGAATGAACGGTTGGAGGCATGCCTAACGCAGGCTTCTTTGAATGAATTTCGTTTCTGCAATTTCCAGCGGGTTATCTGCGTCAAAGCGGTGAGAACATATCTACGGCTTTCAGGGCGGCTTCTCGAGAAATTAGAGGCCTGCCTCAGGTTTTTATTCGAGTTAATCGGGAAGCGGGAAATAGAGAAGTAGGGTTAGTTCACTTTGTCGTTATTTAATGGTATCGCGTTTGCTATGTATCGCTTATGATTATAATTTTTTTCTGAAATATGAATCTTTTTTATCGAAAGTGACTACCAGATCGCGAAATGGATTCAGCGGGACTTAGTAATAGTAAATCTTTTGAAATTCCTAAGGAAGATATTCGATGTACTTGTGATATTGTTAATTTTTTTAATAAATAAGCAACATTTTTCGACTCATTCGTATGGTGATAAATTATATTTGATTAAGGAAGTTAAGCGACCTGTTCCAGATTTGAGTAAATCTCTAGTGTCTAGTGGTGGGGTCGATAAATCAAATCGGGGATTCCAAAATATGTGGTATGACAAGTATGACTGGCTTACTGGAAGTATTAATTTAAAAAATAAATTTGTTGGCCGGGCATTTTATTCGCAGCAAGTTTGGTCGAAAGTGGTTTTAGTGATTTGAAAAATTTATCTCGGGATCTATCGCTACACAATAAAAATGCTCAGCATATTTCATCTAATTGCAAGCTTACCGTTATGAGAAAGCAAAAACAAAATATCGCCACAGCAATAGACAATGCGCGTCAAATAGAAATTGAAAATTTCAATGCTGAAGTTAAAGAAAATCGACAAATTCTAAGAAGTTTAATAGATATTACGATGCACCTTTGTATGCAAGAGTATGCACGATGAATCGAATGAGTCTTTAAATCGCGGAAATTTCAAAGAATTGGTAGTTCTTGTTAGTAAATTTGACACGAATTTAAACACCTTTTTAGAAAATGACACCAACAGTAAATCGGTATTTTCTGGTACATCTAAAACCATTCAATATGAATTAATTGATTCGGTTGTTTTTGTTGTGAATAAACAAATCGAGGACGAAATTTCACAATCATTGTTTTTTTCTTGGCAAGTTGACAACAACTGACAAAAGTTGTCATTCCCAGTTATCAGTTATGTAATAAATGACCAACTTGTTGAGCGCTTCATGTGATTTTATGATGTTAGTTCTGGGCGTTCTGCTGATGATCTATTTCAATTTTTATCTTCAAAATTCGGAAAATTTGACTTGCATTCAAAATTTGTGGCTCAAACATACGATGGAGCGAGTGTTATGTCCGGAGAAGTGAACGGGTTACAAGCAAAATTAAATCTATAGCACCATAAGCAATCTTTACTCATTGCTATGCACATGTATTCAATTTGGTTTTAAGTAATGCTTGCAGTTCAATCCAACAGTTTTTTTCTCAACCTTGTCAGGATTTTCATCATATACTCCACGTTGGTTCTTGCTGTAAAGCTGCATAATAATAGTTTTCATATTTTTGAGCAATTTAGTATATCGAAAAATAAGCTTATTATATATTGGGACAATTAAATTAATGGCTTTTTTGCTGAATGAAATAAAGTAATCTGAATATAAATTATTTGAGGATTCATCAAAAATTCCAAGCATTTGTGAAGAAAATTTTTTTAATATATTTAATATGCAACTGACGAAGTAGAGTTCACTATATAAACTTTGTTCGCCACGTAAACCCTATATATATATATATATATTACATTATTACATTTTTTTTCATATGTGCCTCACCATACTATATTGTCACGAGCCGCCACTGGAGGCTTGACCAGAATTTTGTATCATTCTTATTATTCAAAACATTATTATAATAACATTTTTTCTCAATTTCAACAGTCAAGGAAACCAAATTATTTTTTTATAAAGAGTAAAGTCCTTCTCATTTTTGGACCTCCTGTAACGATTAAGTAACTTATCCCTAAAATTCATCTCCCTCAAAGTTTCCGTGAGCCAAGGTGCATACTTTTTTGTTATTCTTATAGTCCGAAAGGGGGCATGCAGATCCAATAATCTTATAAGATTGAAATTCATAAATTCAACTACTTTTTTGTCAATATCATCAATATCGAAAATGATTTTCCATGGTATAGATTGTAAATCAGAAATGAATTGGGGATAGTCAAAGTTTCCCAAGTATCCCACTGTTTTGAAAATAGGACTCTTCTCATTTAATCGTAATTGATTCCTCGCTTATCCCATGGTGAAACATAGTTTGATATTAATTAACAAAAATATCAAATATCAATAAAATGGTTTGAGGTGATACAGTGACTAGAGAAACCAGTAGTGGGTTTGTTTTGGAGAATTGATTTTTTGGGTTCATCAATTCTTTTTGCCAGTGAACGACCAGTTTGACCTATGTAAAATGCAGGGCATTCATTACAGTGAAGCTTATATACACCGCTTAATTGTGTGTTGTTCGCTCGACCCTTACCATTAAAGAATATTGATCTCAGATTTTTCTTATTGGTACAACTAATGTTAATATTATAATGCCTGAGTCTCTTGCAAATCTTATCACTCAGAGATGGTATGTAGTCGATATATGCGTATTTTTTGGTTTCGGTTTCATTATTTCGTGGATAAATTGAATGTAACAATTTTTTCCGTCGCTTTCTGAAAAGTAGTCGATCTATTATATCTGGAGAGTAGCCATTATTCCCAGCTAAAAATTTCAGTGTGCGAACCTCCTTGTCATAGTTAATTTTTGACATTGGGATCGAGACTAATCTATGAGTTAGTGCGTGAAATGCTGACATTTTGATTTTATAAGGATGTGAACTACTATTTGGTATTAAATTGGTATTCGTAAGTAATAGGTAGTCAGGAACTACTCTTAGGCCAGTCCTACATTGGAAGCGGATTTGGTCTGGCCAGCCAACCCGACCCGATCACATCGAACACTGCCTCCAATGTAGGAGGAAAGTACGTTTTCTTTGTTTTTGTTTCCTCCAGACCCAGCCTTAAGCTTTTCTTCGAATTCCCTCATTTGATTCAGAAAAAGTTTCTCAAGGTCAGCCAATGGTTTGATCCTGGTACTCATTGTGGAAATGATAATGGACAACTTTTTGGACCGTTCCACAATCCACACTTTATAAACCAAATTGCAGAGGTTGAAACAATTCTTGACTTTATTGAACTGTAGAATTTAAAACCTTTTTGAGAAGCAGGGTAGAACTGTCGAAGCACTTTTGCCACTCTGATTCAAGTATCTACAAAATATGCATTCTGAACGCATCAACCGCTTCTTCAGGTGTCGAAAAAAGTTGACCTTTTTTTTTATTTTTTACGTACGGGAATTAAATGAAGTTGTTCGGTGCCAAGTCCGGACTATACGGCGGATGACTCATCAATCGATGTTTTGAGTGCTCGAAAATGCAGTTGATTGAGCCGGTGGTTGGTTTTCCTGATTTCTTGGAAGACAACCGGCAAACAAATGGTTGGGTACCACTCAGAATTGACTGTTCTGCGTTGCTCCAGTGATACGGTTGCGTTATGTCTAGTTTTTCCAAAACAACAGGTGACCATTTACTTGGAAGTGCTTCATGAGCAAGCAACTATTGTTGGATTTGGCTGATCAGCAGTCGACTGCTGTTTACTTTCGGGCTCATATGCATAAATTCACGATTCATCACCTGTCACGATGTCATAGACGTTCTTCGAAGCACCGCGATCTTACTTTTGGAGTACTTCGTTCGACCAATCGATATGAGCCTCATTTTGAGCGATTAACAAATTGTGTGGGACCCAACGCGAACAAATTGTTTTTACGGTCAAATGTTCATGCAATATTGAAGGGATGCTGGTCAACTAATGCCTAAAGGTTCTTTTAATCTCACGCTAGGTCACATAAAGACCTTGCAATATAAGTTGGCGCACAGCATCAATGGTTTTCGAAACAACAACTGGTTTTGGATATTCATCGCCAAAAATTTGAGTCGAATGTTGTAAAAAATAAGGGCACGAAAATGTTCACGATTCAATGCCATGTTTTAAGCGAGAAGATTCTTTCAAATTACTGTAAACAACACAGATAGCGCTCGTATGTCAAAACGTTCTGAAAATGAATAACCTCAAAATATCGATGATTGCAACACTAGGGTCGTCCAATCCCAAAATATAAAAGGCCACCCCTGTAGAAACTGCACACAGGGTGATTCACGGCTAAATCCTATTGGACTTTCATAGAAACCTTATAGAAATTTTTATCTGATTCTTGTGGTTTGAGATCTTGACCTTCATTTCTAAAATGGCCTCTCACTAAGAAGGAACCGCAAGGCTTCAATGCGCTTGGTACGATGTACAGTAAAAACGGTGCGTGTATGAAGTCATGGTATCTGGCGAAATGAATATTGTTAAGATTTTTTGGAAAAATGGGTTTTCTTTCTGCGGAAGTATTGAAAAAATAGTGGACACTCCTCCGCACCATCATTCTTTACATAAATCCCTATAACTTGGAATAAGAGGCATTTCTGTCAAGTTATCGCATAATGCTGAAATCGAAAACTAAATTTTCGAGTAATTCATTAGTAAAATATTTGTTCTTTTATGGACATCTTCGACAGGAAAAAATTGAAGGAAAAATAATTCCTAACTTTTGGGCAATTTTCAACCAGCCATAACTTCAAAAGAAATGGTTGTACAAAAAATGAAGAAACTGGAATTTGCAGATCTGAACACTTGGAGTCAAAATGTTGAAAATAGCCCGAATATTTGGTTAGTTTTTTTATGCTTCAATTTTTACCTACAGTATACTTCCTATTGCATTTTTTCATATTATCAAAATGGGGACTGTGTCCCAGACAGCTTCCACCACACCATAAGTTTCACTGTGGGGAAAAACAGGAAACATATTCCATTAAACATTAATGTTTTATTACTCAGATTACGGCCTTGTCCGCTAACTGGAGATAAGGCCTGGGTTGGCAGCATAAATGATTCAAGGAAAATTAAATTTTCATAATTTCGGTTGTCGCATATGAATCTCTGGGGTAACTTGTTTTGATTTATGTCTGCCTTTCCATTCATACCGATGTTTGAGTGTTTAGTGTACCAGATATGGAGTTTGCTTTCATGTGGACCTTCAGGGGTTACGCGAGCAACTTGCCTAGGTTTTAGAGTGCCATTTCCTTGTGAGGTAACATTAGGGATGAATAGGATTTAATTGATAATAAACAACTGCGATGCATTTATATGGACTTTATAGTTTACATTGCGCTCCTGCGAGTAGAAAAGGCTCAGGAACATTCGCTTACCAACATTAAAAACACGCTTTATAAATTAGTAGGTGAACTTATTTCCTAGTTTGAGTATGATATACGTCCTATTATTTCCTGAACTCTGTTCATCTTATAACGACTATAGTTTATGCTGTGTTGTTTAGAATTTTTTTATGATGGAGTTTTCAAGGTAAATATTAGCTTTTAAAAAATCTGACAAGTTCAGGAAGTTATTTACTGATAAATGTCAAATAAATAGATTATGAAAACTAGTTCAAATTAGTACTCATCTGTGGTTTCAAGACTTCTTCAAGTTATCTCGAACAATTGGCAACCAAACTTCCGACAACTCAATCGATGAGATTGAGCCTTTTTGATTTTCTGGATATGATAGATGTTTCGTTCCATTTTATCAGGTAATTTTCATCCACAGTATGTTGGACACTTGTGAAAGCTATTGATGTTCTTTTATTCTCACTTTCAAGTGCTGGACACCGATAGATCCAAGTTGGTCGAACATGAGGCAGATGTGAATAATCTGATGAAATGGTACGAAATATCTGCGAGATTTATAAATTAAGTATTGAGATTGGCAACGTTTCGTTTGATCTGCCAACACTGAAAGCGCGGGGCTTAGTGGGGCGGTAGAGGAACATGTGATCCACCTTCAGTACGAGTTTGACCTCGCTCGAGTCATTTATTTGTGCGTATTGATTGTTTTTTAAAACAGTTTTTTCTATTGTGTTCCAAAAATGAATTAAATCAATTCCGAGCAACGGTGTGCTATCAGGTTTTGGTTCAGACTTGGACACAGTCCTACGGAAACTCTTCTTAAACTCTAGCAGGCCTACGGAGATAGTGTTTTGTCACGGGCCCAGGTTTTTCGGTGGTTTAAGGCATTTGCAGGAGATTCGATTGATGAACAACGAAGCGGAAGGACTTCATCTTCAAGAATCGATGAAAATGTCCACAGAATCCAGGATCTTTTGCGTTCAGATTGTCGGTAGACAGTCAGAATGATAGGGGAAGAATTGAATTTGACTAACACCACCGTTCATCAAATTTTGACCAATCAATTGGGGATGAGAAAAATCTGCGCTAAAATGGTTAAAAAAACCAGTAAAATGGCTAATAAAAACATTCTTGTGGCTCCTCTGCCTCCTAATTCCCCGACTTGAATCCTTGTGACTTTTTCTTTTCTCAAAGTTGAAAAATTACCTCAAGGGAAGTTCAAACGTCTATAAACAACCAGCTGCAGGATATTTTAGAATCGGAGTTCCAGCACTGCTGTAAGGAGTGGAAAAAACGTCTTCAGCGCTGTGTGGTCTCAGAAAGAAGTTATTTTGAAGGTGACAATATTGAAATATAATTATTTTTGTGATAAAAATTTGAAAAATATCTCATTACTTAATTCACAGACCTCTTATAATATCCAAGGAGTATAATCAAGCACGCTGTTGTACTAGAACCAAAAATTACTCATTCACTCACTTGAAGTGAGTTGCTCATAAGTGTTTAGATTGTTCAAAACGAACCAACCGTCACCACTTGAAAAAAATATCAATGAATTAAAGACAACAAATCGATAATCCAAATTGCAGGTGAAGAAAACTCTGGCATCATTCTCCATGACGAAGGATCGATTCACAACAAAGTTAATTCGTTCGAATGAATAAAGAACCCTTTTGTCTTCTTTTGATTACGCCAAGAGTTTTTTCACTCGAGCTTTGTCAAGTTTCACCGTTGAATTCGTAAAATCTTCAGGCGTAAGTAATTCCAACAAAACAAAGCTGTCCACCCCACTTGGACCACTTTCCTTTCTCTCGGAATAAGGGTAATTAAGTACTTTATTAAAATACGCACCTGCTTCACAAGATCCGGACTAAATTTCCACTTGATTATCAGAAAGTTCGTTGTATTTCAACCGAACCGGGCCAGTTTCATTATTCAGAGGGGCTTAGCATCCCCTAATGAGAGGCTATTGTGATTTGTTGTTCCAGAAAACCACGAATATTGCCATTTCATAAACCATTTGATTCTTAATTCACGAGTTGGAGAGGGTTGAACGTTTATGTGGAATTGAATCGGAAAAATGAAAACAGCAAATGGAATTCGTTGATGATAATTTGTTTTCCATTCTGCTATGTTACTATTTTTTTGCGCTACTTCTTGTTGAACCGTATGTAACCGTTTTGCCCAAATGTATCGGGTATACCGGTATGTGAGCGTCAAGATACAAATACCTCGAACATTTTTTGCGAACGAGCCTTTGTTTTATTTTTTTTGTTCCCTATGACGCGATTAAACATATTTAGTATATACATTAAGTCATTGAACAGACAACATCATGTTTTTTCATCGTGTTGAAAATGTCGAATTTTGAATCAGAAGTGGATTTGCGGAAAGCATTAATTTTTACTTTCCATTTAGAGAAAAGTGCTGCAGAGTCAGGGGGTGGGAACTGGCCTACTACGAAGGTGGTCACGTTTTTCTTCAACGAACGGCAGAGACATCTTTAGTTATTCCCAAAGCTCGGATCGGTAAATTACGAATTCTCAGTACCTAGAGATCGGTTAAAACGGATTTTATCGGATCTCGGTCTTGATGGACTTTATGACGAGTAAGAAACTATTCTATGACGTGCATGAACTTTCATGATATCTATGCCAACGCCATTTCTTTTCTCCGATGTCGTGTTCTAGGTTTATTCCATACATAGACGACTTATTTTTTATTCAAGAAGTAGTGTTATTCAGCTAGAGAGGTATTTATTTTCAACACATTCAATTTAATTTCATTGAAATGGTTTATTCATGCTGTGTTCCCAATTGCTACAGTGATAGTAATGTCAAAAGGTATATGTATTAGTGCATTCGTTAAAGTAGTTGTTTTAGATTAATTTATAACTCACTAAAAATGTACTGTGAATTAATATTTTTTGTAGCAATTTCATATTCGTGTAATAATTTCTGATTAGTAAAAATTTGGGACAGTTTCTAACACTGTTTTCTTTTTAGGTTTTTCATTACACAAGTTGAGGGTGTTAGAAATGTTTGGTTGGAAAGAATCGGAAACCTATGTCTTCATTCATCCAAAAGCGTTATTTGCATAAAGCATTTTCATATGGATTGTATAGACCCACATAGAAAGCTGAAAAGATTTGCTCTACCAACACTTAATTTGCCAAGTAATTCATTCTACTTCCTATACTTATCATTTTTGAAATTTCAATAATCTTTCAGATTATGTAAGCCGCCCTCAAAATGACGACATATTTTTTCAACCACTCAGAACTCCTGAAGAAACTTTGAGGCAACAAGGTATTTATATATAAGTGAACTGCTCAGGGTCATTGATTATAATTTTGGGCATTCCACTAATAGTGGGTTTTATAAAAATCGTAAAATTGTAAAATGATAAGGCCATCAAGAATATATAATAATATCTTCCATGTTTTTCTAAAAATGTTCTGCTACATATACCAGAGCAGGTAAATAAAATGAAGGTCAGAAAAAAAATTAGGAACAATTTAGAGATAGAAGATATAAGAGCTCTGTTCTGTACAAAACATAAGAAAATTAGTGATAAGTTTATTGATTTCGCCATGAAATTCATTCTGTACTTTTATGACAGAATTATGAATAAAATTTCATCGGGAAGAAACGATAAGATCTTATTATCCAATAATGAAGATGGCATCCGAATAAGTATCTAAAAGAAAAAAAAAATTGACTTTAAGAAATTATTTCTGTCATAAAAGTATGAATTTAATGCATTTCATGCTTAAATTGGTATATTTGTCACTAATATTCTAATCTATTCTTTTAATGTATTTTTCAAAATTTGATGAGTAATTGTTGCATAATTATTGTTGGTTCGTTTATTCTTTTCCTCGATATTGAAATTTTTGTAAATTGATTATATACTGCATTACATATATTTTCAAAGTTTATTTTTTGTTTATTTCCTATCATCCTCTAGATTAGTATGTTCTTCGATTTGAAGGCAGATATATTTGAAATGACCATAATTCTTTTAATCTGCTGCAAATTGTCACAATTTTCTGATCTAATGATAATTTTGTATTGAAATTGTGACAATCTACAGAAGATTAAAATGATGGTCATTTAAAATGTATTTGTTTCAGAATACAATGAATAAATGGGATTCAACCTGCGCTTGCGTGGAATCCTATGATAACTTATATAAAATGCCCTAGAGGGCCCCACAAGACCGAATTTTGTGCGAATGGAATCTGTAATAAAGTAGGGGATAACTAAAGATGACTCTGTGAGTTGACCTCTCGAAATCAGGACCAAAATTCATGCCAGATTTGCCGATCTATAGGTAGTCTATGTGCAGAGTCGCATCGAATGCTTGTCGAGGCATAAGGTGATCATACTTTAGCAGAAGCAATATGCATAAGATGGTATCAACGGTTCAGAAATAATGATTTTGATGTGAGAAATGAAGAACGTGGAAGACCATCAAAAATGTTTGAAGACGCCGAATTGCAAACCATATTGGATGGAGATGACACTTTTAATCGAAAGCAAATGGCAGAAATGTTAAATGTTGAGCAACAAACAATTTCTGACCGTTTAAAAACTATAGATAAGATCCAAAAGTGTGGAAAATAGGTGACACATGAATTGAATGAAAGACAGATGGAAAACCGAAAGAACACTTGTGAAATTCTGCTTCATAGACACGGAAGAAATACGGTTTTGCATCGGATTGTTACTAGCGATGAAAAATAGATTTATTTTGAGAACCCTAAACGAAAAAAGTTATGGGTTAATTCGGGACAACCAGCAACATCGACTGCAAAACCAGATCGTTTCGAAAAGAAGGCAATGCGGTGTGTTTGGTTTGAACCATGCATTGATCGAGAAACGACCAGAAGACACAGCAAAACCGGTACAGGATACAATCAAAACACTTGACTGAGAGCTGCTACCCTACCCGTCGTATTCACCAGACTTGATTCCCTCCGACTACCATTTGTTTTCATCGATGGGACTCGCATTGGCTGAGCAGCACTTTGATTTCTACGAGGAGGTCGAAAATTGGCTGTCTGGTTGGTTTGTTTTAAAAGACTAACAATTTTATTTGTGTGGTATCCACAAATTGCCAGAAAAGTGGTCGAAATGTGTAGAAACCAATGGCAAATCTTTGAATGAAACGTTTTTTTACTTTTCCATTAATAATAAGTGTTTAATTTTCACAAGAAAAACGCTCATTTCATACGGGTGATCATGATATTCGTCTAGAATCATCTGTTTGAATAACAGGTGGGATATCGATCAAAAGAAACCATCAAAATTTTCAATTACGTTCTGATGGCAGATAAAACCAAACATAACGAGTGCCAAAGCAAAACTTCAAATCCATTAATACCACCCATCTCTACTCGGTTGAACTATACCCCAATTATTTCAATCAGGTAAAATAAACAAATGGGCGATTCCCATTACGCGTCAGCCGCTCTCTATATTTTCTTAGAATTTCCCAGGAGTTGTAATTAAATTTACATGGGGCTGTAAATTATTAAATTGGCAAGGAACAAAGGAATTTCTGAAGGATTGTTTTATTTCTCAAGCCGCACTCTCTTATATCGCATAATCCACGGACTGAAGTGCAATTTGGGAAATATTTCATTCCAGCTTTCGGCGGGCTCTGTAATTAATCAGGAATATTAAGAAAGTTCTCGGCAGAACCCGACCAATTCGAAGGGTTTTTGTTGCGAAGGACTGTTCTCATTGTTATCAGGAAACCTAATAAAGTAGTCTTCTTTCTTTGTTATATTTTTGTTACGGGACATTCTACAGGTAGGATATCGTGCTGTCTTTTTATAGTTCTAATGGAATGGGCTACGTTTTATGAATGAAAGGAGGAAATTTATCGTTTTTAGTATGAAAGAAATATTCTCGTTCACAATGCTGTATAAGAAATACATTTTCTTGCTCACACTCTAAACCATTTGAGAAAAACGGTAAAAGAGTGTTTTTTTCTGATCGAACCAATATTGAGCTATATCGCCTTAGTTGCCATGTGTCATAGCACACTCATATTTCCCAAAAGATATATGAAACGTCAAATTATATTTCTTTCAAAACGTCAAATCATATTTTATTCCTTTATTTAGTAAGAAAATGGAAACTGGAATTGTTGAAATTTCCACTTAAAGTATCTCCACCAGTATTCTAATGAGAAAGGTTGAACCCAGTGTTTAATAGTACGAAATATACATCAAACGAAAACCGAGCACATTTCAGAATTCTCATGAATTCATAACAGTTGGTTATTTGTTTTCGGCTGGGTTTGCCATCCAACAGTACCATTGTCAAGAAAAATAGAATTTCAGAATAACACAAGAAAGGCTGCGTAGGCGCAAAAATATTAAGATTTTTGTTGTTATCGGGAGGGGAAGTGGCAAACTACCCTAATCTCCCGAGAACAACATATTTGGTAGTAGGTATTATTGAACTCCGGTAGCCGCCCCAGTGTATTATATAGACTGAGGTGACATCCAGTGGACAATCGTATGAACTTTAATCTCAATGCACCGCAACAACTTTCGCAGATTATTCGAAAATTACCAAGGACTCACAATCATGAGTTTGTTAATATTCTAAAATGAGATTAAAGTTCATACGATTGTCCACTGGATGTCACCTTAGTCTATATAATGCACTGGGGCGGCTACCGGAGTTCAATAATACCTACTACCAAATTTGTTGTTGTCGGGAGATACGGTTATGTGGTACTGATGATCCCTAATAAGGGTGAAACTAGTTTGCCACTACCCTTCCCGATAAAAACAAAAAATCTTAATGTCTTTCCGCCTACGCAGCCTTTGTTGTATTATTCTAAAATTCTATTTTTCTTGACAATGGTACTGTTGGATGGCAAACCCAGTCGAAAACAAATAACCAACTATTATGAATTCATGAGAATTCTGAAATGTGCTCGGTTCACGTTTGATGTATATTTCGTACTATCTCCACCAGATACAAAGGAAGAAGAAATATCTTGTTCATAATTATTCGCCGACGATTCTCCCCAAACGGTCATCAAAGATTGTGATGTTGCAGATGGCTCCCCTCCACACCTGCTATCATCTTCGCTACCTTATTTTTGTGCAGCATACTGTCAGCCAGTTCTTGAGTGTTGTCATTGAGGCTCACGCATCGGCAACCAATGTAGCAGAGTTCGTCTTCCACAAAGGCCTGTCTACGTTTTCGAATTATCTATACCCAACCATTCAGCAACCTTATTCGGAATTTTTCCGAAGGTATTTTAGCCGACAGGCTGAAGAGTACACTTCTTTTTCCTACAAGCTACGAAGAACCTGAGAACGCCTTGCAGACGCAACGCTGAATACTCCCTCACCAAACGAGCAGCACTCAGATCTTCTTCATCAATTATAGTGAATATTCTGTTTATATCATTCTTAGTCTTTGGGACTTTGATTATGATTACCGACCCACGATCTTCGATATCTGAAGATGGCATATTCACCAACTCTTGTATTCTGCAGGCGCCAAAGATTTCCAAAAGTGATCAAAAATTTGGATGAAAGACTTTACTTCTGTCAGCGTGGTCGTGATGGACATTTTTCGCATATTTTCTTTTTGTAATACAATAAAAATTTAAATTATCATCATCAATATTTTTTGTTTTAGTAAACAAAGTTCTTGTTGAAATACCTTTTACTTGCCAACACCAGAGTGTTAGACCAAATTCTTATCAGAATAATATCACATCAAAGAACAACAGAGCAAGTGTTACGTCAGTGCTCGTTTACTTCTTCTTGCTTCCAAACAACCCTGAAATCTAAAATTGAATCTCCCCATCGCTCTAACCCTTCAGGAACGTCACCAGATCTCCTTCAACATACCATGCACTCCAACTTCCTGCGAGAATTCCTTGTTCAACCCCATCAAAGCGCTTGTATAACTCCCTCAAGGTAACTTAAAATCCGAAGAACAAACTCCTCAGGCATCCCGGAAACTCGCATGTTCATAAAATAATCCCCAGCGTATTTTATCAGGAAACACATCAGATTCCCTGGATGCCGACAGGAGAGCGGCACAGAGGGAAGCTATCCCATTGAAACTTCCTGTGGCGCCAAAATACGTGGCCAATTATTTCGGCTGGGCCTGTCGAGCCGGGGGTTCCCGATAAAAATTAACACCAAATAAGCACTCGCCCATCCATGCAGGTGGAGAGTTGTTGAAAATTCGCGGCGAAGAATTCTGGCGTCGACACGCGACTTGTTCACAACTTCCCCCACTTAATGGCTTCATTTTATGGCACCTTGAAGGATTTATCGTTCTTGGAAGGAGCAAACGGTTGCTTTCCGTGAGAAAGGAAAAGTGTTTTTCGTCTTGGGTACACAATGGACAGCCGTTTTTCCTGAGTTTATGAGCATAGGGGTTTCCATTGTTGTTCGCTATTGCTTCAGATGAATTTCTCTGGGTTTCACCAGTATACTATCAGTTTTTTCTACAAGGTGCTTAAGCCCGTTTTGAATTCTGAAAGGAAACCAGTATTATTCTATAAATCCGAAAACATACACGGTGGACCATCCATAACTTTCCACTCCGAATTTGGAGCTTTGGTATGGAATAATAAATTGTTTAGTAGTTATTTTGAATACTAAAATGTTAAAAATGCTCGATTCTGAGTTTTCTCTGACTCCACCGGAGTTGATAGAAGCAGCGCAAGTAGCGTCACGAAAATTATTGAAGATAAATCGTGGAAAATTTACGAAACCGTGTATTCGAGATTCATGGAATGTAAAATGAAAAAGACATGCAGTTCTTTCTTGGAGACAGTGTTATTGGCTTATTTTTCGGAACTTGCACAACAACAAAAGCCATCAACAGTGTGGTCGAATTACTCAATGATTAAAAGTATGTTACGATCCAATAATAATGTAGACATTTCAAAATATTTCGAACTAATTACATTTCCGAAACAAAATGGGAAAGGTTACACGCTCAAGAAAGCTGCGATTTTTACGAGTACACAAATTATTGATTTTTTGAATAATGCACCCGATGAAGTTTATTTGATAGCCAAGGTCGTTGCATTTGGGATTGCAGGAGCTGGTATTAATCAGCCTGGTATTAGATAATATTGTAGATTCGGGAAAGTTATTAATTTTGAAACAGAAGCGAACAAAGAACGATGTAAACAGGATATTTGTAGTTACTGAAGAATATATTAAATATTACCGAATGTACATAGCCCTTCGTCCAGCAGTAGCAAAATATTGCCTGTTTTATGCATTCGCAATGGAACATATATCAATCAGCTTGTGGGCAAATCTCAGTTTTATAAGGTACCTGAAATAGTAGCTAATTTTCTTCAACTTGAAAATGCTAACTCATATACAGGTCATTCATTTCGAAGATCGTCTGCTACACTTTTAGTTGAATCTGGGGGCGACTTGATGACACTAAAGAAATATGGCGGTTGGAAGTCATTAACGGTCGCTGAAGGGTATGTGGATGAATCAGTGGCACACAGAACAGAAATTGCTAATTGAGTGTTCAGAACGTGTGACAGTTCTGAAATAACACCCGATTTGCGACCAGATACATCAACAGCAGTTGTGTCCATGTCAGAGAATATTATTTCAACACAAAAAAATTCGTCTATTGTACCAAATAGTTCAAGGAACATGTCATTCAAGCAATGCACATTTAAAAATTTTACTTTTGATATGTGGGAAATGTAACTTATATTCAATAAAATTATCTTTTAAGTTACTGTAAACAACACAGATAGCGCTCGTATGTCAAAACGTTTTGACTACGTATAAACTCAAAAATGACAAGCTTTCAGTGGCAGATTGCAACACTACAGTTCTCCAAAACTGAAATATAAATGGCAACCCTCGTAGCTTTTAGACCTCATCCTCCCTCCTGTAATTCTATACTCTGTGCTCCTAGCTTTAACCTGACCACATAAACCGGTTGTGATATAATTGAAAATTAGACTAACTACATATTTCATTCAACATTTTCAAAACCTAATATCTCACACTCCTGCATTCCGACACATATAACTCACATCTTGGTCCATTCATCAACTCAGTGGCTGGGAAGCCATCAAAACTTGGCTGTGCGCTTCACACCTGATGCTCCACGCTGAAATTCAACTATGGCTTCGTGGCTAATCCATCAAAGCTCCTCTGTGGTCGGATCTACATGACGCCGACCGGTGGTTGCTCCCCATGTCCCCTTAACGCCCCATTTGATTCATTCGGAGCACTGAAATATGGCCGTGGCATCGTTTTGTTTGTAACGTAATTGAATATTGTATTTATAGGCCGATGCGAACAAATGAGGAGCCTCTTCGCTCCGCTTCAGAGATGGGTTTGGCGTTAAAGAACCCTATCAATTTATTGGTGTTTGCAACTCGGGCGTTCAGGAGAAAAAAACGGAAACAATTTTTCACAACGGGTAGTGGATTTGCGAGGGATTCGGTCGATTTTGGTGTTCAAGTTTCGTTCTACGCTTTGGGGCTGCGAGATGTTTCAGAGAGATATTTCTTGGATGTGACGTGGTCGAAATATACAGGGGGCGATGAAACTATGTAGTTATGAGGGACAATTCTAAACAACTCCTCAAGCCACAAGAATGAGACATAAGACGTTGTTACTAGTGTCTGTCAATTCTGATAGCATCAATGTGTTATTGGACAGGCAGCAATCCACACGTGATTCACGAGACTCAATGGCATCCCAAAAAAATCACGGTTCGGTACGGTCTTCACGCCGACGGCATCATTGTTTTTTCCTTGATGCTAACAATCGTCACGTCAATGGTGATCACTACCGCGCCATGATAACGAATTTTTTTGGCCCCAATTGCATTTGGACTTGACAAACATGTGGCTTCAACAAAAAGATTCCACTAGCCACACAGCACACGTAATAATCGGCTTATTGAAGCAGATATTTGGTGAGCGTGTAATATCGGATTGACCGCCTCGTTCGTGCGATTTGACGCCTCTGGACTATTTTCTTTGGGGCTACGTCTATGCCAACAAGCCGACAACATTGCAAGAGCTCAGAGACAACATTGAACTCGAAATAGCGGCCGTTTCGGCTGAAATGTGTGGTCGAGTTCCATTCATAAATGTTGTGTTTGTATTTCAAGACAGTTATAAAGTTTTTGAAATATCTCAAATGGTTTGTGTTTTATTTAGATTCAAAGTTGTCAAGTCCCTATTGGAAAACCCTTTATCTTGAAATGGAGTTAGTTCATCTTTCTCCATTTCCATTGTGAATTCAATAGATCACTGTAGGTGGATTCCTTCAATTTCACATATGATACAATAATATGCCATTTTGTTTTCATATATCAATTCGTTTTGTTTTCTCTGTTTAATATCTGCATGAGTCGCAAATAATGCAATTCTACAACTATCCATAAATTGATCAGCTGATCACTTCAGTAGGCATCAAACAAATTTCAGTAATGGAGCAAGGTTAATAACTGAATGAATGAAATTTCTATTATTCGTTGAGACTCACTTATTGATTTTGCACTAGATATTTAGTCTTGGAGTTATGAAGTAGGCCAAGGCCACGATAATATAAAAATCGATCATTCTTTTTCTTCCTATGAGAGCTTCAAAAAATTATCTTTCAATTCTGATAAATAGCCTTGGAACGAATAACGACGTATAAGATGTCATTAATTAAGCTCTTCACATCGCATAGTGAATGGTAAAGTTTGGATAGTTTACTTTACGAATTCTATCGACTGCTATAAACTGATCGTAGATTTCCGCTGGAAGAATCTATCCTTTTCTGGATAAATAGGGTAAGTTTCAAGGTTCTCTGTGGAATGCTGACTGCTTTTGTTATTCAAAATTATTCGAAGTTTTCTCTCTATTTGCGATCTTTTTCCTAGTTAGAAGCTTCATTCGGGTTCGTATTTTCCTGACTGTTCTGGGACAGTCCTCAGGGTGCGCAGAACTGATGCGTAATAGCTGAGGATTTTTTTGATCATTTTTGGACCATTCTTGGACAGTCAGAAAATTATCAGAGAAATGCAGAACCCGAACAGCAAAATGAGGATTAAAAATGGAGAGAGATAGGTACAGTTTTGGAGGTTCTTTGTTTAATTGCGCCTGCCAGACAACAACTTTCAAGCACTTAGTTTTTTATTCATTTGTGTTTACGAATATTCGTCAGGAAATGTTTGACAAATAATATCTTGTATGAAGGTAAGGAGTGATGTTTCTGTAATAAGCTGTATTAATACGTTAATTATATTGTTTCCAGGCTTTCACTAACTGTGTGAATAAATAAGAGAAGCATTAGGAATAAGTGACGAAACTAATTGTGGTTGGGAGTCGAGTTTTATTTTGGAGTTCTTAATCTTACAATCCATAAAAATGAATGACTAAATAAGATGGAAAGAAGAATTATTTGTACCTAGATGTTTAGAGAATATAAGACTAGGTGATATTTTCTTCCCCATTAAATGGAAAATTAATGCAATGGGTATTAGAAAGAATAGTGGCCAATTATCCTTAATGCTTACTTCAGGATAAACATTGGTATAACCTGCAACAAAATGGATATTCTCTTGTGGAGTGTACAGAAAAATATGCAGAGAGGTTGAACATTTACTCAAAATTCGTAATGCCAAAATATCACCAAGTGTATCCATGTGCAAAATCTAGTCATTGTACTCCGTAGTGCTACTTTTAGCAATAATCAAACCTTTCCAAGTTTTTTCAGAGCTATTTTTTTGTAAGATATTGGAACTTACTAAAAAACAATGAAATAATGATTGCAAAGTATAGTTCAGCAAATGAATTTTGATATTAAACATAGTAGACAGCATGTATAGCAATATATGTGATTATTTTTGTGATTCTATTTAATCAACTGATTTAAAAGTTTCAAATGCTCTTTTTAATACATTGTAACAGAATTTTGATTTGTCATATTTGCAGTTTCAGGATTGTCGATTCCTAAAATATGTTTATTGGGGTATACCTAATTTTCAAGAATTGGATTCAAAACGAAAGAATGTTTATTTCAATCGACAAAAGTATTGAAGGTTGACAATCATAGTAAATTGGGTGAAGATATCTCAACATATAATGTATGTTGAAAGAACTCATTTCAACCCTGAAATCTGTTTGATAAATTACACAAGGGATCGAACACTAATGTAATGGATTTTGAAGAAACTGGTTGTTTGTATTTATTAGATGTAAATAATTGGTATATAAAGCTGGTAAAGGGATTGTGTTTGATCATCTGTAAAGTTTTTAGCTTTTCATGTGAGTGTTTCACCTTGTCCAGACCTATGGGGGAGTGCTGAAATTAATTATTCAAATTCTTTTTTGTATGTGTATGTGTTTATATGAATATGTTATCTGTTTGGCATCAGTGCTTCAAATCAAGCATTGCTCTACAGTTTATGTATCGGAAGAAAAATTCTTGTTTATATGATCTTTCTTGTTGAATATTCTGATAGTTTCTTGGTGCCTTATATAAGAAAAATTGTTTATAGAACTAATATCTGTTTTGGCATGGGTACACTAGTGATCTATCATCACAGAGTTGGTTTTCTTTGAAACTCAGATGTGTTGTTAAATATTCAGTCGAGCTGATACTGAATCTATATTTCCTAGAATTAATTTTTTATTGTGAATATGAGTCTATATATAATTGTGCTCTATTTGATAAATAATCAATGAATAATTTTGCATTGTATTCAGCCTCATGAAATCAGTTCATTGTATTTATGTATTTCAAGGTGAATCTCGTGTCACTTAAATTTGTTGTATTACCCATAAATAAAAAAGCTTCATCATCTTTGCAGGAAATCTTATTTCATACCCACTATATCAAATCAATTTATACCTAAAATCTAAATTAATTCAATGATGTGATAATAACTAGTTATACAGATCTGAACCTGAAAATATTTCCTAAACATTATTGAACGCAAAGTAAAATTGGTAAATCAGTTAACCATACAATTTACCTATATAGTTAAGGGATTGCTCTGAATTCTGAAGTAGTTTATATTTCAGTTCATACTATCAATAATATTCATGTGTTAATGCAACCACTGTCTGAATATGGATGATGCAACAAAGCACAGAAACTGATCTATCGAAATGTTTTGTTTGATACAGATTCACTGTTCAGTATTTATCAGGTGGGATTATATATATTTTGAAAATTTTAATAATGATTAGTAATTTGAATTGCGCTATTATAGTACTCAACTGTTTCTATCAACATTAAATTTTTGGTTTGTCGATGAAAATTTGATAAAACATTATTCTAACTATGGAAAACATTTCATGCAGACGAAACTATCAAACAGATAAAGTTCGCTAGGAATTTCATTGATAATCCGGTTGCTGATAAATAAACTGAGATTCTCATTTCGTTTCATCAAAAATTCGAGTTTTTGAAATATACCTACATACATGAGCACATTACCTTTTTGAATATAATGGTTTTCAATTGTTAATTTAAAAGGAGCTTTTAATGCAATTGGTAGTAAACTTTGATGTATAGGGAAATCTTGATTTATTTCTCGTCTAAAATTACGAATTTACCACAAATTGCGTTTTCAAGTGATCGTTGTTTAAGGGTTGGTAGCATTTGTAGTCCGCAAAATATCCTGAACTGATACCTGCTCTCGAGTAGGTACCGATTTTGACTGTACTGGAACTGTACTGGGATTGTACTGAAAAAACCCGAACAGCGAACCAATTTGAAAATTCGGTCGAAAGTTAGTCAGAGAAAAACCGAACAAGTTGAATTGGGCAAAATGGGCAAACTCGTAGGACTATTTGAATCGGTTACAGCAGAAAATTTCAATTTAATTCTCCTCATCATATAAGCCATAAATTGAAAGAAAAGCAAATAGATTAATGAATACGTCAATAATGAATCATAATGCACATTTTTAATATTGCCGATTTGTTAACGAGAGCTTAAAGAAATTCATTTTAATAAAGCTATTTTTCACATACGTACTTGAAAATAGTTAAGGAATGATTATTTAGAAAACTTGAATCAATGTAATAAATAAAGTTGTACTAGTTCTTGCAATTTGAATTGGACAACTCAAGGAAATAAAGAAAACTCATAATTCTGATTAATGAATACGTCAATAATGAATCATAATGCACATTTTTAATATTGCCGATTTGTTAACGAGAGCTGAAAAAAATTCATTTTAATAAAGCTATTTTTCACATACTTACTTGAAAATAGTTAAGGAATGATTATTTAGAAAACTTGAATCATTGTTCTTGAAAATAGTTAAGGAATGATTATTTAGAAAACTTGAATCATTGTAATAAATAAAGTTGTACTAGTTCTTGCAATTTGAATTGGATAACTCAAGGAAATAAAGATAACTCATAATTCTGATTAATGAATACGTCAATAATGAATCATAATGCACATTTTTAATATTGCCGATTTGTTAACGAGAGCTGAAAAAAATTCATTTTAATAAAGCTATTTTTCACATACGTACTTGAAAATAGTTAAGGAATGATTATTTAGAAAACTTGAATCATTGTAATAAATAAAGTTGTACTAGTTCTTGCAATTTGAATTGGACAACTCAAGGAAATAAAGAAAACTCATAATTCTGATTAATGAATACGTCAATAATGAATCAGAATGCACATTTTTAATATTGCCGATTTGTTAACGAGAGCTTAAAGAAATTCATTTTAATAAAGCTATTTTTCACATACGTACTTGAAACTAGTTAAGGAATGATTATTTATAAAACTTGAATCATTGTAATAAATAAAGTTGTACTAGTTCTTGCAATTTGAATTGGACAACTCAAGGAAATAAAGAAAACTCATAATTCTGATTAATGAATACGTCAATAATGAATCATAATGCACATTTTTAATATTGCCGATTTGTTAACGAGAGCTGAAAAAATTCATTTTAATAAAGCTATTTTTCACATACTTACTTGAAAATAGTTAAGGAATGATTATTTAGAAAACTTGAATCATTGTTCTTGAAAATAGTTAAGGAATGATTATTTAGAAAACTTGAATCATTGTAATAAATAAAGTTGTACTAGTTTTTGCAATTTGAATTGGATAACTCAAGGAAATAAAGATAACTCATAATTCTGATTAATGAATACGTCAATAATGAATCATAATGCACATTTTTAATATTGCCGATTTGTTATCGAGAGCTGAAAAAAATTCATTTTAATAAAGCTATTTTTCACATACGTACTTGAAAATAGTTAAGGAATGATTATTTAGAAAACTTGAATCATTGTAATAAATAAAGTTGTACTAGTTCTTGCAATTTGAATTGGACAACTCAAGGAAATAAAGAAAACTCATAATTCTGCCCCCGAAAACCCTTTATAATATTAATTTATAATCATTTAACTTAATACCAATTTATTCATGATTTGAAACCATCTATGTTTAGTTTTGTTTATATCTGTTAACGGATGCAGATAAAATTCAAACATTTCAAATTACGAAAAAAATTGGTTAACTCCTCCCTCTTAAGGCGGTTCTACGGTAAAATCCTAAAATGGTCCTGAGGATAGTCTGTCTGAACAATTTTTCCAAGTTTGCAGGCTCCGTCTCATAAATTTTACTTTTCAAATGTCCCCATAAAAAATAATCCGGATTATTACTCATCATATCACCCATTGTTCCGCTAATTTGTAATCGTAGATCGAAGTCATCTTCGTTCATTTCGCGAAGGAATCTCATCTTGTATGGATGAAACCTGTAATTTTTAACTATTTTAATCGTGGTACAAGAAATCCCATATATTTCTTCCATTTTACTCGTACTTGAAGTAGGGTGTTTGACGTAATGTTCTTAAACTCCTGTGTTCACATATTCATTTCGGACACGATACAATTTTTTTTTTCAAATCAACAACGATGCATAGTTCATTTCCATATTGAAGCATCTATACAGCACAAACATAGGTATTTCACTATTTTAATTATGCATGAGTTCGTTAATTGGATCCAATGATAATATTCGTGAATAGAGTTATTTCTGATTGAATATTTCAATATATCGGAATATGGATTTTTTACTTAACAATTTATGTGGAAGTACCAATTTGTCTATATCAAATGTTCCTATATGATTGGGTATGAAATATTGTGCATAAAATATCCCGATTGTTATTCGAGAGCTTTTGGCTATTCCATTCTGGTTATTGATATTGGATCACTAAGGGCTAGTTCGCGAAGTTGTTTCACCAGTGAAATTTGAAATAGTTGAGTATTGTGAGAGTTTTTTAAGAGCATTCGCGTTCATACCTGTATCCACGAATTTTAATCAGTTTACAGATTGAAACAACAATTTATTCATCCTTTAAGAGAGTTCAGGAAAACAAAGAACAGCAACGGTACAAAGATAAAAATCAGGAAGACAATACAGGTTGAACACAGCCGAAAGGATAATTTTTACTATAACGACAGGGTCTATATTTTTCTAGTTATTATTACAACTAGAAAAATATGAATAGTATTTACTGAGGTTGTCGAAGTTACGTCTCGAGGACGGCGCCTGAGGGAAATGTAATCATATTTCCCGTGGTGTAATCAATAGTTTCATTCTGATAGAAACAATCCGATATGGAGAAATTATTATTAGATTGTATAGTTTTGTAATAATAAAATTTTTAACGTTGCTATGGGCCATGTTTGTGAGAATCTTGGTTGACTGGTTTTATTTTTACGTCTTGTCAAAAATAAAATTATTGAAAAAATGTCGAACTACGTCGAAACTCAAGCGGCAAAGGCCAGTGAATCTTTGGTTCGGGTCAATTCTCAAGCCGCCTACAATAAAGAGTACGAATGCTTTCAGGAGTGGAAAAGAAAAAATTTGGTGGACGGTGTGAGCGATAATATTTGTTAGCATATTTTCAAGATTTGGTATGTTGCTCTGATTCTTGTTATTCTTTATGTGTGATTAATTCATTCGATCCCCAGTCGCTGCATGCAGTGTTCTGCAAACACGTTATGGCCGAAACTATCGATGTTAAGATCTATGCTACATTTGAAGGAAAAAACTGATGTCAGATTATTCGAGGAAGTCGAAGCATTTGTTAAGAATAAAAATAAAGGATACGTTCCTAAAAAATCAGCAGTGTTTACCGGGAGCAGACATTCTTGAGCGAAGCTCCTAATAACATTTTTTTTTTATGTATAAGGTAAAAGTTTCATTTTGATTTCCACTGTTGATAAGATTTTTACACTCATAATTTTGATGGTTGTTTTAATAATGGAAATTTTCGGCGCCTGCAGAACACAAGCGTTGCGATATTCTCGCAACAAAGGACCGTTCTTGGAATTTGGGTTAGCGGCCGTTACTTCCAAGAATGCCTTCTGTCGGACGGAATTTTGAAAATCCCTAAACTTAGCTACCTGTACGACCTCTCTCAATTATTCAAATTCATTCTCTCTCTACACTCTCTCGTGAACGGTACTACAAGTAAGTTCTCCTTTATCAATTTACTTTCACGAGTCTATAACGGCCCTCAGAACTACAAGTTCCTCTAAAGATCTCTCAAAATAATCTGTTTTTGGGTCAGTTAGCTACCCTAGTTTATTGTGAATTTGAGTTATTCAGCTGCAATTCTCCCAATTGAAACAACAAGGTTGTTATTTGTGAATCTGTGAAGCAATTGCATATCGCCAAGCACAATTCATCAGTGGAAGTTTGAGAAAATCTCATCCGGAGTGCCTGCACCTTATTCTGAGAAATCTACCCTCGACAATTGAAGCAGAGCTGTGGTGAACTCCAAACAACAAATAAGGTCAGATTTCTTTATCATTTGATATTACCAGAAGTGCCCAAGATTGAGCAAAGAGGTTCAAATCCTTGGTTATTATAGATACCTTAAAACTCTTTCTGTGAGTGTAAACTCAAGAACCGAACATTGTGTTACTATTCTTATCTGTGAATACATAATTCTATTATAACTACAAACTTGTTTTTATTCACCTTGCAAACATCTTTTCTACCAAAGATAATTTTTGGATCTACTGTTATAGTATAACCAGCGACTCAGGAAGTGCGCTGCCCTGCATTAAGCGGGTGATTATTATTAATTCTAATTTTGTACCCGCACAACAAGAGTTGGTGAATATGCTATCTTCAGATATCGAAGATCGTAGGTCGGTAATCATAATCAAAGTTCCAAAGACTAAGAATGATATAAACAGAATATTCACTATAATTGATGAAGAAAATCTGGGTGCTGCTCGTTTGGTGAGGGAGTATTCGGCGTTGGGTCCGCAAGGCGTTCTTAGGTTCTTCGTAGCTTATAGGAATAAGAAGTGTACTCTTCAGCCTATCGGCAAAAATACCTTCGGAAAAATTCCGAGTAAGGTTGATGAATGGTTGGGTTTAGATAATCCGAAAACGTATACCGGACATTTTGGAAGACGAATATCCGCGACATTGGTTGCCGATGCGGGAGGCTCAATGACAACATGGTGGTTTGAAAAGTTAGTCTGTTGCCGGAGGCTATTTGGCTGACAGTATGCTGCACAAAAATGAGGTAGCGAAGATGATAGCAGGTGTGGAGGGAGAGCCATCTGCAGCATCACAATATTTGAATTTTGGGAGAATCGTTCGGGACTGCTGCTGCAAGGAAAACTGCAAAAAAACTGTAGTCTCGTCGACGAATCATTATGAACAAGATAGTTCTTCTTCCTTTGTATCTGGTGGAAATACTTTTAGTGGAAATTTCAACAATTGCAGTTTCCATTTTGTTACTAAATAGAGAAATAAAATATGATTTGACGTTTTCAAAGAAATATGATTTGACGTTTCATATTTCCTTGGGAAATATGAGTGTTATGACACATGGCAACTGAGGCGATATAGCTCAATATTGTTTCGATCAGAAAAATGCTTGAGTCTGAACCTAATAATCTTTCAAATTCTTCAACCTCCTAGTAAAATATTGAATAATTCATGTCGTTATACGGCAATAATTCCTTGAATTTGGTCTCTGTATGCCTTGAGTTATTATCACTATACTGAGTGCTTTTTGTAAATACTTCAAAAATTTGACGAAAAATCTGTCATGCTCAACATTTGATAGCCTTAGATTAACGTATTCTTCAACCATTTTGATGGAATTTATGACATCAAAAGCTCCAGTTAGTTGTAGTAAATTCTCGACATACTCTCGTCTTTGTGCTAACATTTACATTTTAATTCATTGAAGTTCATCAATTTGGTACACTTAAATTCCCTGTGAGTTACTGCAGCTAACGAAGCATTTGCTTTCACTAAGAGCTCGAATCAATTATGATAAACGACTTGCGACCAGAAAGCCAAGATCAGGACGCAGTCTAAATCCAAATCACCAACTGCTCAGTGCACGATCCATTGATTCCTCTCCTAAGAGCAATATACTGAAAGGAATCTTCTGAACGGTAGGCCGGGCTCACCTAGACCTGTTATCCTGTCGATAGGCTGTCAGGCAGCGATATCCTTTTCGACCGGATGCACCTGAAAGATGACGGGATGGACGTTTCCATTTATTCCTGCGCGGAATAAAATTGATTCGGTCCACTAGCGCGTAAAGACTGGAGGAGAAATTAAGGTTCTTTTGATTTCGAAAATTGGAACGGCGACAGTGGGCTTATGGTTTGGATGGACATTTATATCCGTCCGTTTTGCGACGAAAAATCAATTACGGTATATTTGAACTTTTTTCCATTGGTTTGATGGCGATTTTTTTGTCTGAAAGTTGATTTAGATTTGACTTGTGATGCTGAAGGTTCTTGTGTTGACGAGTGAACTGAAAACTTCCATATAAAGGTCTAAAGCAAAGCTCGTTCGTTGTCAAATATTTTGGACCTTTACATTTTCCGCTTATACCGGAAATCAACTATGAACAGAAAGTTTGAAATTGTTAGAAAAAATGAAAACAAATAGGCATTCATCTTCAAAATTTCATTTTGATGTCTCCTTCAAGAGACACATTTGGATACTGAAAAGAATCCTCGTGAAAGAGGAACTATAAAAGGTTATTTATTCATTGATTATCTCCTTGGTAAAAGTAACGGTTTAGCTTGTTATGTTAAAAATCCTTAATTAACAATATCGAGTTAATCCGAAAAGGCGAATTTGAGGATGTTTTCTTTATCTCTTTCAAATTTTGTAATATTTTTTTAGTTAATATTTATAAATTTCCAAATACTAAGAAATTTGGAAATAAATCTTCCTCATCCTTCAATTTATTGCATCGATTTCAATTCTCACCACGTAATGTGCGGTTATAATAATAATGATAGAAGTGGAATAGCTTTAACTGACTGGATGGAAGATAATAATTTCTATTTGATTTTTGATGGAAAAGATGTTCGTACATTTTTCTCGATGGAATAAAGACTATAATCTTGATCTCTGCCTAGTGTCTTGTGACAATACTTGCAAACCGCTTCCTATGAAATGTAAAATTCTAGAAGTTTTTCCTCATAGCCACCATAGACCTATTTTGTTGACTTCAAGAAGTTTAATTCAATATTCTGAATGTTTAAGAAGACCTCGTTGGAATTTCAAGAAAGCGAATTGGATTGAATTTGCTAAGAAGGTAGACAGTGATATAAGGTGGATTGAACCCACTCACGAGAACTATCACAGATATTTACGTGTTGTGAAAGCCGCTGCAAAAAAGTTCGTTCAGAGAGGTTTTCGGAAAGATTATATTCCAGGTTGGTCGAAAGAAACCTATTATTTGTATAAGGACAATCAACAATCACCATCTGTTGATAAATGTGATAGACTTATGAATTCTATCAATACAAGCCGAAAAGAGAAATAGGAAAATGTTGTTTCAAAAATGAATTTCACACATTCGAATAGGATGTATGGGATATATTGAGAAAATTAGGTGATGCTACTCCCCTTGCTTTATCATCATCAAAAATTGATCCATGATTAATCGCTAGCCGCCTAGTTGATGTATCTGAATCAGTTAATATATCCCAATCTAAAATGAAGAAAACATTACACATATTCAGGAGATCAGGTCCTACTTTAGTACATGTGTCACATCCATACAATTTAGATGAATTGAGGGCTGCAATCAAATCTACAAAATCTCAAAAACAGCAGGTTTTGACGGAATTCATCCAGAATTCATCAAACATTTATGAGATATAGCCTTGTCTTGGTTATTTTCTATCTATAACTGAATTCAGGAAACTTTCATTCCGAATTTCGTAAGGCTAAAGTAATAGGTGTTTTGAAACCAGGAAAATATCCTTGTGATCCTAGTAGTAATCGACCCATTAGTTTATTGAGTGTTCCTTTCAAGAAATTAGAAAGCTCAATTATTTTTAGAATTGAATCTTCTGTCATCTGATTTGGAAATTTTGAAAAATTATTTTATTGAAAGGCGATTATGTCCAAATCCCAACAAAACAGAGGTATCTTGTTTCCATCTGAATAGTCATGAACAATGTAGGAAATTAGCTGTAACTTTCAATGATTCTCCTATCGAATATGATTCTTCTATCCAGAATACTTAGGAGTGAAATTAGATTCATCTCTCAATTACAAGGCTCATTTAAATGATCTGAGCCTAAAACTGAAAACAAGGAATAATATTGTTCAGAAATTAGCTGGATCGTCTTGGGGTGCTGATGCTTCCACTCTTCGCACAGCATCTCTAGCCCTAGTCTTTTCTGCAGCTGAGTATTGTTGCTCTGTTTGGTTTAATAGTGCACATACACAAAAAATTGATGCACAATTGAATACATCCATGAGAATAATTACTGGCACCATAAGATCAACACCGGTTCATTGGTTACCAGTATTGTCTAATATTGTCCCTCCCCATATTCGCAGACAGACTGCAGCTCTGAATTCTTGGAATAAATATCATTCTTTTCCCAATTTATTCCCAATTATTTCATATTTTCCACAAAATAGAATTCCCAGATTGAAGTCACGTAAACCATTATGGCATAATACGTTCTTCAATATGAACATAAGCGATAAAGAATTATGGAAAACTGAGTGGAACTCTTACGATATGTTCAATATGTATCTCGTTTCTGATCCTTCTGAAAAAGTTCCGGGTTTTGATCTTCCAAGAATAATTTGGACAGTTCTTAATCGTTTGAGAACAAGTCATGGTCGTACCAATAGCATGCTTTTCAGATGGAACTCAGTTCCAGGAGCAAGTTGTGAATGTGGAAGAGCAGAAGAAACAATGCCTCATCTCATCAATAGTTGTCGCATATATAAATTTCGAGATGTTTTTAGGGCCATTCATAATGTTTCCGATTTTCTCTTGGAATGAGTTATAAATTTCAAATACGTATTCTTGTTATTCAGTTCTTTTCTCTGCTTTTGTCTTTTTATTTCCAGATTCGATGTGGGCAACTTGAAGAAGTCTCTGTCTCCATCAATAGAGGACCACTCTTGAAAAAAAGTTTCTCGAATATATTTCAGCTTATTTTTGTACTTTCACACTTATTTTATATTATTATTATTTATATGAATCCTTACAATTTGTACTACAGTTGGTCCCAGAGTAGTAATTTACAGTTGGATTTAAACTCTGTGAATTATCCAGACATCCAATAAAAAGTTCTCACCAGTTCTGAGCTCTCAAAACGAGCAGTTGAGACATTTATGTTTAAAAGCACATTTTCGAAGGTTATACGAGTGTCAGTTATACGTTGTTGGGAGGAACCTATTATCATTCATTCTTCCCATAATTAAATGACCCCTTAAATCTTTTTAATTCCATTTTGATCATCTACTCCGAAAAAAATAATAGTTAATCCAAACGAGCAATTTGACAAGATGGATCCGACACGTCTAGTGATCAAACATCCAGAACGGTAAAAGAATTATCTGAGTTTTAAGGGAACTTTTTCTTTACTCCGGAATCGACCCATAGTTCTCCCTCGGCGCCAAGCAGCCTGAGAGGGTAAATGATTTTTAGGAAGAAGTTGGAGCAAAATGCCCCTAATGCATCTCTTTCCTCCAATTAGATCCTACAATGCCAACGGAGGAGAAATGAAAATTGTTTAGAGACTATCGATCGGGAAATCTTTCCGAGAGTTCGAATCCCGCTGACGAAATGTCTGGGGAGGTTTTATTCCAGAAGTTCGCGAACGACCCATTACGAAATTCGTTGGGGTGGGCGTTGACAGTTATGGACATTTTAATAATCTTTCCTAATTTTTCGATTAAAATTAGTGTTCTTTCAGTTTTGTGCATGATAAAGATGGAAATAAAGATGATTACGTGTTTTAATGAAGATTGCATTATTAATTATGCTATTAACCCTTGTTTTTTTATTTGGATGATGCGAAATCACTCGAATTCATGGCGTTAATTAAACTATATGTAGGAGTTAGAAATTCTCAAATGTTTATTTTATTAGGCGTCGTAACCGATGTGCCAATTTGATGTGCGTTGTTGAAGTGGCATGATTTATTTGGTCACTAAATGGGACGCTCATGCCGGAAATGTTTTTTGAAGTGAAAAAACATCAGAAAATTCAACAGTTCGATTCGGTTGAACGTTTTGGCTTGTGATGAGAATAGATAGATTTTTTAGAGGGTGGGCTAAGGTCAATATTATTCGCTTACAGTAAACCATTGATTAATCCAACCTCGTATAAAGGAACAATTGTTGACTTGTCCGCCTTAAGCTGAAATAATATTCGACTTGGATATTACATACAATTCTTATTTATCACAAGTGCATTTTTTGTACCTCCCCCTTTTATTTGTATTGAAAATTTCCGCTAGAATAAACGAATCGTTTCATTATAAAGCATGCTAAATTACAAAGTAAATTACCAATTTCCAATTATGTACCCGATGAAGAACCTCGATTCAGCTAGAATCCAATAAAGATTTAATCTCGCGGAAATTCTAGCTCGCATAGGATTTAAACGAGTTAATGAAGCTGAATATTTTCATGATACCATACAAATTCCGTGCTGAAGAGAGGCATACAATTTCTGGAGATATCGAGAAGTTTATGTGACAAATGGATATTCGAATTATTCAAATAAAGTCCTTGATTCGGAAAAATTGGAAGTTTCTAGCTCAGATGCGGAGAGAGGATTGCCTGTGTGAGATTGCGACAATATATTCAGAGTTTTGTAGGAATGAAAGTTACAAATTTTATTGAAACTTGCTCGATAACTCTATAGACGGAATTCGTTCTTTATATCTGTTATTCCGGAAGTTAATGTGAAATCAAGTTTCTGGGAAGATCGCTGAAAAGTTTTTGAGAAAAATAATTTATTTGGATTATTCACTAGATCATACAGTTTCATAAGTATAGGCGATCGGCAGTGAGAGGCAGTCACTTCGAAACAGGTTACATTGGAGTCTTGATTCTCTGGGATATCATACGTCAATCGAGGCTAGCTCACACCATTGGAGGATGGTTCTTCAGATTTCTCGTTCCTTTTTATTAGCATAAATCGAATATTCTTGGCTTCGATAATCGGTCTTTGAATTATTCAATAGGATTGAAGGTACATTGACTGATTTTCACCCTCAAATTGCCCAAAGTATGATGTTATATTTTCGAACAGAGCAGATACAGTAGTGGAATGTTCGACCAAAACCAGAAATACGGAATGAAATATAGTTATCATTTATTTTCAGAACGCCCGAATGGCCTCTAATTCCGATCAATTATGACAGGCTTTTAGTGGCTGTTAACGAACAGTTAAATTTCGAACCCACGAACCATTCCGAAAGACAATCGCGATGGCGAGAATTTCGGAATCATTACATGTCAAAAGCAGTAGAATAACATAATGTTCAACTATAATCAAGTATAAACTTTTGTTTTATTTTATTCTTTTGTTCTATTTTCCAGTTCCTTCATCAAAATCTCAGCGACCACTCCATCTCCATTTAGGATGTTTAATTTTTCGTCAGCCAGTGATGAACTATTTCGATTAATTTTCCAACATTTTTGAACCTTTGTCCCACAATTTTTTGGTTAGCAATATATTAATAAACCATGTAGTGTTAGTGCCTTGCGATTCCATCTTGTTATATCTAATGGGTGGCCCATTTAAAAATTGGAATTTAATTTTGCTATAAAAAAAAACTACTCAATATTTTCCAATGGTTGAACATTTATTTAAAAGGTTGGTTCATGACATTTATTTATGAAAAATAATTTCGGCCAAATGACCACCACGGCTGACTTGGCAGTAGCCTATTCGTTCCACCCAATTTTTTAATACATTTTCGATTGTTTGGGGCTCTATTTCACCAATAGCAACTCGAATTTCGGTCTTGAGGTCTTGAATTGTTTCTGGATTGTTGGCGTATTTATCTTTCACCGCTCCCCAAAGATAATAATCCAATGGCGTCAGATCGCAGCTTCTTGGTGGCCAATTCACATCAGCATTTCTGCTGATTATTCAATTTCCGAAAATGCGGCGTAAAACATCGATTGTGGCGTGTGCTGTATGGCTCGTTGCACCGTCCTGTTGAAACCAAACATCGTCCAAGTCGTTAGCTTCAATTTCTTGAAAGAACCAATCGTTCAACATTGCGCGGTAGCGCTCGGCATTGACGGTTACGGCAATTTCTGCTTCATTTTCAAAGAAAAATGGACCGATGATGCCGCCAGACGAAAGTCCGCACCAAACGTCACTCGTTGTGGGTGCATTGGCTTCTCTATGACGACGTGCGGGTTTTCTGTGCCCCAGATGCGACAATTTTGCTTATTAACATAACCACCGAGGTGGAAATGAGCTTCGTCCGAAAAGATGATTTTTCGATAAAATTCGTTATCCTCCGCGAGCGAACCGTAGACGACTCGGATGGTCAATTGGCTTTAGCTGTTGCACCAATTGAACTTTATACGGCTTCATGGCAAGATCTTTACGCAAAAGTCGCATCAAAGAAGTGCGTGAAATGTCCTATTGTTGAGAACGATGGCGAACTGATGTTGATGGTTGTTCACGCACACTTTCACCCACAGCAGCAATATTTTCGGTTGAACGGACCGGACGTGTACGAACACGTGTTGGTTCATCCACCAACATTCCGGTTTCACGAACACGCTTCACAAATTGATCAACAAATTGGGTTTTTGGAACATTTTTTGTCGAATTTTTTTCTTAAATTTCTCACAGTTTGAGTAGAAGACTCACCACTTTGGAAATAAGTTTTTAATATTTCCCAACTTTCTTCAAGCGAATAGCGTCCCATTTCGTAAACTTCAAACTTTCAACTAAATATTAGTCACGTCAAAAAGAATAGTTGACGTTTATAATGTCAAATAATCGGTAGTTCAAATTCCAAACACTAGATGGACCACCCGTTATATAGACCAATTATTGATGAAATGAGTTTCATCTGAATGGGTACGACCATGACCTATTCTCAGACGATTAGTAACTATCCAAATTTTTCTTGAAAGATCGAAATCCGGAATTTTTAGAAAGATTATAGACTAGATCTTTTTCGAACAATCAATAAGATTTCCACTCTATTTTCCATAATTCTTTATCGCTAATGTTCATAATGAAGAACGTATTATTCCATAATGATTTACGTGATCCGAGTATGGGAATTCTATTATGTGGAACGTATGAAATAATTATATATGAATTAGAAAAATAATGATATTTGCTTCAAGAATTCAGCTCTACAATCTGTCTGCCAATGTGATGAGGGACAATGTTAGACAAAACTGGTAACCAATGAACTGGTGTAGATCTTATGGTGGCAGTAATTATTCTCATGGACGTATTCAATTGTGCATCCATTTTTTTTTGTGTATGTGCACTATTAAACCAAACAGAGCAACAATACTCAGCTGCAGAAAAGACTAGGGCTAGAGATGCTGTGCGAAGAGTGGAAGCATCAGCACCCCAAGATGATCCAGTTAATTTCTGAAGAAAATTGGTCCTAGTTTTCTGTTTTAGACCCAGATAATCTGAATAAGCCTTGTAATTGAGAGATGAGTCTAATTTAACTCCTAAATATTGAGGATAAAAATTATGTTCGACTAAAGAATCATTGAAAGTTACAGCTAATTTCCTCTATTTCTCATATCCATTCAGATGGAAACAAGATACCTCTGTTTTGTTGTTATTAGGACAAAATCGCCACTCAACAAAATAATTTTTAAATTCTATGATTGTAATGTAATATATTGGGGGTGACTCATTATAATATCCAGCTAAAAATGGTCTCAATCGATTGGGTTTGACACTTGTCAGGGCCGTATCTAGGTACTACTGCGCCTGTGGCAAGATTTTCTTCAGCGCCCCCAAATTGGCGTCGATTTTCTTCATCCCTTATGAATATATATGTTTCAAATTTTTTCTTTAGTTTGTAATAAACTAAATATTTATATATACAGGGTGAGTCTTCGACCACTGCGTTAATTTCAACCGTAGATTCTTCACGTCAAAAGAAACATTTTCTTTCTATAACATTTTTCCAAATTTGGCCCCGTTCAAAAGATACTGGGTGTTGGAAGATCGATAGTACGCTGTTCTACTAAAATATAATATAATACTCAAAATCTGCTTTGTATTTATTTCCTCATTTATTATGTTACTTATTTCTCAATACTACTCTGAATACTCTGAATTAATTCAAGGAATCGATCATATTGCGTCATCGGAATCTTAAAATTAGATCGAATCCATGAAATAAATCACGTATAACCTATCGAGATTTAATATGATGCATTCACTCAAACGAGTACTCTCCTGAAGATGTTTATGTTTCATCGGTTGCAAATATAAACAGAAGGCCAAGAGTTTACTATGTCGATATAAATCTTGAACTAATAATTCACGAACAAAAATAAACTGTTATCTGATATCCTGTGTTTCTAATCATTTTTCCAATCGTTATTGTCTTCCGGTTTTTTCTAAATAGATTCATTGCTATTACGAAATGAGCAAGTGATGAAATAAGTCTACAATATTTAGATACTTTGTATAGGTTGGATTCTCGTGGATGCAGTTAATTGTGATTTTGTGAACACAGAGTGTGTTCGATGTTTTCATATTTAAGTGAATATTTGTCCACAGTATTTGCTGCTTTCTGAATTGAAAAGTTGTGTGTGGATGATTTTTTTATGAAAATTTGAATTTTGTTCGTAATCTTGAAAGAAATCCAGTGGTGGCTTAGCCTATCTTGAAACCCAAATCGCATATACCTTTGCAACTTAGCATGAAAAATGTGGTATAGGAATGAAGTGTTTTTGGGCTTGAAGAATTAGTAGTGAATATTTAGAGAATGGTCAATGACTCACCCTGTATGAGTAAAATATTTTTTGTTAAATCACTCCCTTTCCTTCTTGATATAAAATTCGATTCACATTCTTCCAAATACCCGAAGAAATCTGAATCGAATCAACGATTCCGTTAACTCCTAACAACCCTTAAAATATACTTTCCCATTCGAGCAACCCTTCTTCCACTCACCCCATAGCTCAATCGAATTCATCCGGAATTTTTTCAAATTTCCCGCCTCATCAAGCTGGAAAGGAAGAATTCTCTCCATCAAAGCAGAGACAATTTTGCCGGTAATAAAATTTGAAATTCAGATTACCTGAAGGTCGGGCTTCCGAATTCTAATCGGACTCGATTTTAACATATATATGGCGCGGGAATCTTCAATACTGGGGATGGTGCGAATTGAACATGTTCGGTTGAAATCAGGATACGTTTAGATTAGACTGAGCTACGAGAAAAAATTGAATCACAAGTTTGATTCGGTTTTATGATCGCTTCAACCAATCAAATATTTGTGCAAGGAGTTATAAAAATAATGATTTCTTGAAGAAGAGGGGTCACCTTATTTCCTATCTTTTCTAGGTTCCAAGGTTACCTTGAAGAAGTCAATAAAGAGATGGAATCATTAGTCTTTTTTGCAGATGAAATCATTCCGCATCTTCTTTTCCTGAATTTCACCATTTTTGAGATATTTGAAGTTGAAAGGAATTAAATCGATATAATTTTGACCAAATTTTCTGATTTTCCCAAATCCAACTCTATGCTGAAATGATTCAATTATCAGATTTGCTCAATGTTGCCATATTTTATATGGTTCATTATAAAATTCTACAAAAAGAAAGGTTGGGGAAATCTCTCCAATCTATAGTTTCACCAGTAAACACTATAGATTGAATCAACCACTGAACAATTTTTGTCTAACATTCACCACAAAATCTAACTTGCTATTTGCTGTATTCATTATTGATGATGTCTAGCACCTTGTTTAATATTTAACCCAGAGTAATATCCCATAATAAAAAGAGAAAAAGATTTCCTCACTCACGTAAGTACTTCGGTATATTTTCATGATGACCGTTGAAATAGGTAATGTATTTTCTGTCAGGACCTGTAAAATTGAAGACTTGTCTTTATGAAGAGCTGGTTCTTTAAAGCTTCAGACTTTCAAGGTTCATCAAATTATATCTATTCTAACATAGGAATACTTCAAATTAAGCTCATATAAGTTTCGAAGACTTCGAACCCAGACTCCTAGGTTTGTTCTGTACGTTTATAGAAGTTTTTTCACATCTCTATTTCATACACCAATTCAACCTGGTTCACAAACTTAGGAGATAATAGAATTTGACTTTGTTATAATATTTCTGAATGTTTGTTATGATGCATGTATAATTAAAATTCAATCAATATTGAAACTGGAAGCTATCGGCTCATGAACAAGAAAGATTAGAATGCATTTTCTGACCGTAATCATTTCATACTAAACTGAATAATTTTAAACTATCGAAATTATCCTTACAATTGTTTCCACATTTTTTTTGAAGAAAGGTACAAATGACTGTTGACAGTTTTCAAACAGATTCAAAACAACAAGGAACCACAGAACACTGTTTTATTGGGAACTACCCACCACAGAGACGTTATAATAACATTTTAATGTGATAATAATTCACTTTAGTTATAATTCCTGACATTTTCAGAATATTGATCAAGGGTTAGCTGATAAATTGCGAAAGTTGTAGGATAACTAACTCCCATAAGATTTAAGTAGGCTGAGATTTTTTAAGTGAGAGCACTGGTGCTTTTCATTAAAAAGAGACAAATTTTGCGTACTCCTCTATATCGATTTACCTGATTGTGAATAAGCGGTGAAAACTTCTCACTAAATTCAAATGTTATTTCAAACATCCTAATTTTTTATTGTCGTAACGTTTTTTTTTTGTATCAGGGCCCTTTCGTCCCAGAACGTCAGCTGCGGAGCTAAATAGGTGGGAGAAAAGAGGGATAGCAAATTATGGCCGGGAGCTGAAGGGGTTTTGAAATAAATTGGCGAGATTGAAGGACCTTTTTTATTCTTGCCAACTTCTGGCACAAAGGAACGCTGAAGTGAAATTCCAAAGGGATTAATTAGTCTGATTTGGATCCGTGCCGTTATCTACATTGTAAAGTTTCGAGAAGTGGTGCGCCCATCAGCGATTTATGTTTTCGTTATAATTTCATCTCCGACGGATTGAAAGATGATCGAGAAAAAGCCCTTAGGATGGTTGTTTCAATTTTTTTCAAGTTGAATGGATACATAAAATGATCCGGCTCGAAGGACCATTTCATTTATCCATTCGATGATTAGGAACACATAACTTGCAGTTTTCAAAAGTGATTATATATACCCTGTACACTGATACACGATTGATTATTGAGCGATTGGTTTAAGGACCCCAGACGTAGGTACACTTGTTACTTTGAATTTTTGAGTAGAACGATAGGGAATTTCTGTATCAACACAGTGGAATGAATTTTCATTGGAGATGAACTGTTCAAAGTGGGCTGAACATTTTATATATGAGTGATACAATGAATATATGGCCCGATCAGCGTTACATTTCAGCCGACTTAAGGGCGCCTATTTGGAAGAGAGTGAGCCTGAATGTTGAAGCGCTATATGAATGTGAAATGCGAACTTCCTACCTTCAATTCACTTTGGAGGGGTTTAAGTGTAAGGGACTGGGTAATATAAATAATTATTAAGACTAATGAATGTGATATTTGAGTTTGTACATATGTGCTATTCTATGATTGTAGAATATTCATTGTCATGCGCAGGGCTGGTGCGCCAGTTAGTTATGATTAGTAAGGCAGATCAGATTGTGTTCCTGGGCAATAAAGTTAGCAAAGTATAAAGGTGTTTAAATATTGGATTATTCAAAAATATATAGTTCACAAAACGTTACATGGTGTCAGGTGTAATAAATTACATACAGAAAGTGTGATAAGAATAAAAGATTCCTGAAATATGGAAGGATTAAGAGTTCCACCTGTCATGGAATTTTCCGGAAACATGGCAAGCAATTGGTTCACATGGGTACAAAAATTCGAGCTCTATATGTTAGCCGCCGTCGATCTTGATGCTCGTGAACAAAAAAAGGTAGCAATATTTCTAAATATAATTGGTGACCAAGGATTGGAAATTTTCAATACATTGAAATTGAAAGTGGCAGTCACCAAACTGGAAGATGTAAAGACAGCCTTTAAAAAATATTGTGAACCTAAAAAGAATGTAATGTTCGATCGATATAAATTTATATTATGCAGCCAAAAAGCTGGTCAAACAATCACAAATTATATAACAGAATTGAAGTCGTTGGCAAGGGATTGTGAATACACCGATGAGGAAGAAATGATACGTGATAAAATTGTCTTGGGTATCAAGGATGATATATTGAGGGAGAAGCTGTTACAATTCGATGGACTATGGTTAAAGAATAAAGATATATGCAATCAGCGAGGTCAATAAGCAACAAGTAGATGAAATGATAAATGGACAAGTTAAAATGGAATATTCAGTTGATGCAGTCTACAAGAAGAAGCAGTACCCTGGGTTAAGTAATATTAAAAATTTTACCAAATTGAATGATAAATCAATTAAAAATAAAGACAATCGATTTGATTGTTCAAAATGTAGTTATAAACATCCTTTACGAATGTGTCTTGCTTTTGGTAAAACATGCTCATATTGTAAAAAGTATAATCACTTTGCAACATGTAGTTTATTCAAAAAACGAGTCAATAATGGTAAATTCGAAATGGATCCCAACTGTCAGATTGACACTATGTCATTGCACGATGAGGAGCTTTCTTTAGTCAATGATGAGTTGTTTATTGATACAATTAGTATCAATAAATATAAGTATAGTATCAATAAATAATCAGTGTACTACAAATATAGGTGCTAACTTAAATAGTTCCTTAATTGAAAATGTGATAGTAAATAATCATAATATTTGTTTTAAGCTTGATACTGGGGCAGAGTGCAATATAATTCCTACAAGGATTTACTCGGAAATTGTGTCTGAAAATATTACTCCAACTGAAATATAGCTAATGGCATTCGGAAGAAAGATGGTTGAAGTAAGAGGTAGTGTGAAACTTAACTGCAAAGTACGTGGAAAAAAGGTAGATTTAATATTTTTGATATTTGATGAGGCTGATAAGTCAATATTGGGATTGAAGGCATGCTTAGGTTTGAATTTGATTAAATATGTTGATTCCATCACTAACCAATTTAAGTTCAGATCTGAAGGTGAATTAATTAAAACTTATGAAAGTGTTTTCAATAGGTTAGGTTGTTTTCCTGGTAAGCCTGTTAGACTTCATTTAAATGATAATGCTATTTCTGTTGTTCATGGTGCTCGTAGGATACCTAATAAACTAATGCTTTCATTTAAAGAAGCCCTAGATAATTTATTGCAAGCTGGTGTTATTTGTAAACAAGTAGAACCAACCGATTGGGTTAATAATATTGTTATCACTGAAAAAAAAGATGGTAAACTGAGAATTTGTTTAGACCCAACAGATTTAAATAAAAATTTAAAGAGAGAACATCACTAGATTCCTTCTCCTGATCACATATTAGTAGGTTTAGCAAATAAAAAATATTTCTCTACATTAGATTTAAAAGACTCCTTTTACCAAATTTTATTAGATGAGGAATCATCTAAGTTGTGTACATTTTCAACTCCATATGGAAGATTCAGATTCCTACGCCTTCCATTTGGCATAAACACTGCTGCAGAAAATTTTCAGAGAAAAAATGTAGAAATTTTTGGTGACATTGTACCTGAGTCTGTTTATATAGATGACTTAATTATAGCTGGTTCTAATGAGGAAGAACATGATATTAAATTGAAATTAGTGTTGGAAAGAGCTGAACAAAATGGTATTACATTTAACGTAAATAAATTTCAATTCAAAAAATCTGAATTAAAAATTCTTCGCCAGTTAGTTATGATTAGTACGGCAGATGAGATTGTGTTCCTGGGCAATAAAGTTAGCAAAGTATAAAAGTGTTTAAATATTGGATTATTCAAAAAAATATAGTTCACAATACGTTACATAAGTGCTTCCTATCAGGTGGTTGCTAGTTCAAATCTTGAAAGTACGTCAAAAGATGTCTGCCGAATGAAATCATTTCAAATTTTTCTAATCACTTTAGGAAAAAAAATATGATGATGGTAATGATTATAAAGCAATAAACTTTATTTTAAATTCAAAGGAATGAATATCAAAGGAAATACAGAGCCTTGAAGGATTACATTTCTGTCTCTCTTACAGAAATCCATAAATTCTTCTATGTTTTACTTTCCACATTTATAATGAATTATTTCAAATTTTTGATAAACAAAATTTCCCTCTACATTACGCAATTGCTTTGGTAGAGCATTATACAATTTCAAACATATATACATAGCATTATTATAGGAAACACTAAAAGAATGTACTGGAATCAGATATTAATCAAATTGCCTAGTATTAGAGTTGGTTCCTCATACTGCAATAGGAACCTTGAAGAAATATAGACGTAAAATCCAGTTCAGGTAGGTTTTCCTGCAAAAGATCCCTGTTTGCCTGTACTTCATACCAAATATAGATTTCATTAGCATTTTTCGCTTTTCGAACAACCTAGATAGTAATGAATTTCAATGAAGGAATACCTGCAAAATTTTTCAGAGTATACGTGGGATGTATCGTTTGAGATGGAACACCCTGAACATATTGAGTACCAAATTGCCAAATCACATTACATGGTGAGTCTGACCACGGCGTTGATTTTAACCATAGATTCTTGACGTCAAAAGAAACATTTTCTTTCCATAACATTTTTCCAAATTTGGCCTCGTTCAAAAGATATAGGTGTTGAAATTTCATAAAAAAATTTCATTTTCACCTGTAATATTCAAATGACAATATCAATTGAAATGTTTTTGATAACAGTCATGCATATTTTGGCATCAATAGATTTATTCTATTTCTTGTGGGTATCTCACTACTACTCTACAGATTGGATAAATTGCATGAAAAGCAATTATCACTCGAACTAAAGGTCCGTATCTTGTTCTTCCTAGAATCATTAGTCTTTTTTGCAGATAAAATCATTCATCATCTTTATTCCTTATTGCACAATTTTTGAGATATTTGAAGTTGAAAGGAATTAAATCGATATAATCATCTGATGAAACGTGAGTGAGTGAAAATAATGTTTTTGAATAATTCAGTTTCAATAGTGGATGTTGTGGAAGATAATTTTCATTCAAAATAAACTGGACTACAGGGGAGTATTTGCCCAATGTCAAAGACTCACCCTGTGTAGTAAGGAAACTGAAACAAGTCATATAATAAAAAGAAACAAGACCCCCATGAAAAGACTAGATGAGGTCTATCTGTAATAATTCAGAAGATGTAATACCAACGTTTGAAGAGGTTACTCTATACATGCCGTGTTCTACGTGGAAGAGCAATACCATGAAAGTTAACTAACTACAAACGATTTCCAGGTTGGACAGCAACAAAACAGTCGATCGGGATAACGGGTTCAAAGTTCCCCAACCATGAATTTCCACCAGAAAGCATTCGACGCAATTTAACACGATCATTTACTGAACAATCTTCAAATGGATTGCGCCAGCTCATTTATTTCATGCACCAATCGATAGTCTTTTGTTTCAGGTAGAATGAAAGCAGATCTCACCAAGGCAAACCTCAAATATTGTACATGTTTCAAGTTTTTTAATTCCATTGGAGAATGGTTCAAACGATTCAGAAATAAAGGACTGACGTAAGAAATTCTAAGCATATGAAATCGATATCTATTAATCTCATGAAAGGAGTGACTTCCGAAGAACTACCGCTCCAATGGTGCGATTTAGCTATGATTGAGGTATGATATCCCAGAGAATCAAGACTGTAGACCGGTTTCGAGGTACCTCTCATCAGCATAGTGTGGCATTGAGTTGCACTTGAGATCTAGATTCTCTGAGATTACCATGCGTCAATAATGACTAGCTCGCATCACTGGAACGTTGTATCAAAGTCACTGGTAAAAACAAATCAGAAATTACCAAGAGTTTTAGGTTAAGAGGAACCAGACACATGGATTGACATGTTTTTGTGTCTTTAGTATTTATGGGGTGGTGCTTAAATTTAATATTCTACTGGGGGTGTCTATCAAGTCTAAGAACAAAAGAGCTTTAGATATTACTTAGGCCATTTATATCTGTTGGTTTGTGAACAGAGTTACTATTTCAATTGATATAACACATCTCTAAGAATAGCCTATTTTGAAAATTGTTGCAGCAAGTGAGAATTTTGGACTTATCAAAATCAAAAGAGTGATCGTGCGCTGTCAATGCACAATTATTGGATAGGGATCGGTATAATTTCAATTCTTTCTGTTTCTGTTTGTTCTATTTTCACTTATAATTATTTCGGAACAAAAAAGTTGAACTCAATCCCATTATGTCATCCAGTGGTAATAGATCTTTCTTCGACTGCGCATCGATAAAGGATACTGAATGTTTCAAGGGAAATGTTTTTAGAATTCGAAAATCTCAATTCACTGATTGAAGCAATTTGATAATTATTCATCGTTAACTTCGTGGAATAAATCTCCTTCAGGGGTACCTATCTCATCAAGTGAAATTTATTTGGGGGCTCCATCGTAAAAAACCCATTAGGAGCAAACGATGATGGATAGAGATGCTAAATTCATTCCCCAATGATGGAGAATGAATTGGTGGACGCGAACTGAAGTTCACGGAAAAAAATTAATTTCTTTGATCATATGCAAAATTTCACTTTTATCAAGAAGGTATGATAGATCCAACAACGCGCGAGCACTGTAGTGGAGTCAGTGACATGTTTGATTTGATCAATAATTATACCCTCTCTCTACCTCACAATATATGATTACTTCTATTCTAATCAACTTTTATTTCTAGTACGGTAATACCCCGTGTTCAATTTGCGACAGGTTTAAACGTGTTCCGCGTGAAATTGTTTTAAGTGCGCAGTGTGTTTTACTTATAATTTCTAATTATGTCGTCTAAAAGAACAAAAAATGAGTCATTTGAGCCTAACAAGAAAAGACAAACACTGTCTTTGGAGTGTAAACTGAATATAATTAAAGACTTTGAAGCAAAAATGAAAATTTTTGAATTGGCAAAGGAATTTGACCTACCGGAATCAATAGTCCGAACGGTTGTAAAGGGTAAAGAAAAAATTATGACCGCTGTGAAAGACTCTCAATCTTTGAATTCAAGTATCATCCGTAAGCGTCACGGTATTATCGCACAGATGGAAACATTGCTACAGTCATGGTGTGATAATCAAGTAAGAGTGAAAAATTGTCCTGTTGATAAAAATACAGTGTGCTTTCAAGCAAAGCAGATTTTTGAAAAACTAAAAGAAGAAGCTGGGTTAGGCAGCTGAAAATGAAGTGTTTAAAGCTAGTAACGGCTGGTTCAGCCGATTTAGAGTAATTGGCATAGCATCGCAGAGAGTGGAGAAGCGGCAAGCGCGGATAAAGAAGCTGCATCTCTATCCCGAAAAACTCAAAACAATGATAGATGAAGGTGGCTACACTAGCAAAACTATTTTCAACGTAGATGAAACAGGTGTAATGAATAAATAACTACTTGATCATTTGGATATCTTTATTCGATTGATTTTCTCCTATCCCGAATTCATTGAACTCGGATTGGTGTCCTACAAAATATATTGCAAGCTTGGCGTATTGACTAATACCAAGCCTGAATGAATAAACAATATTGTTCTATTTAATTTGTAATTAATATACTGGTTGTTCAGGCTTTACACCTCCCCTTCCTGAAGATGTCCGTTACAACGGCCGATTGTAAGGACATCCAGGAATGTGAATTGTGAAACAAGCAATCAAATTAAGGAATAAAGACATAACAAAAGACATAACTAGGTACATATTACAACTCTGCTACATCTAGAATCACTATTAACTATCTACTACAATAAGGTATCGCTTCAACTAAAACTAGAGATTGTTATAACCCTACAATTATACCTAAATAATAAAATAACATGATAAGTAGTAATTTAATCAATAACACAAAAGTTCATCAATAGGGTGGTTGCAACCGTCGGGGACATAATAAAATAGTCAATAGGTATACCTCTTTACTGCGCAGGGAAATATTTTTTCACTCTATTTTTATGCATGGTAATATGCCTACCCTTGTCATCCTCAATTGTGCAGTTGACACCTTGTGTTTCAATTACTTTGAAGGGCCGTCAAACCATGAATTCAATTTTTTCTATCTTCGTTTGACGTCAGCACGAGATCACCGGGAACCAAACTTAAATTGTTTGATTTTTGGTCTAATTTTGATTTCCGCTCCTTCTTTACTTTGTCTAGGAAATTTTTAGTTCTATTCAAGGCAAACTGAAGTCTGTAACGAGTTTCCTGGTCAAAGGCATCAAGATTGTATACTGGATCTATGCGAACTTTTGTGAACAATTCAGTATCTAGGTTTGCTTTCCTTGCGAAGACTAGTTCAAAAGGTGTATAGTTATGATAAGTACTTGGAGTAGTATTATAGCAGAATGCAAAATGTCTGGTCCAGATATCCCAGTCTGTAACTGTTTCGTTCACATACATCCGTATAAACTCATTTAGAACACGATGATTCCTTTCACAACCGCCTATAGTTTGGCTGTGGTAAGCTGTTGAGGTTTTATGACCCGAATTTAACAATTTAATAACATTTGTGAATACTTCGTTCTTATATTCGGTGCCCATGTCAGTTCTAACCTCCTTCATGGGGCCGTATATCAGAACAAAGTCATCTACTATTGCCCTCGCCACAGTTTTGGCTTCTTTATTGACAATTGGTATGATGGTTACATATTTCGTCAGTTCGCATTGAATAGTTATTGCATAAGAATTTCCAATGTTTGATTTTTGAAAAGGACCTATTGTATCAATGGATACAATGTCAAAAGCTCTTTGCGGTGTGGGAGTCAAGACTAGTGGTTCTATATGACCTTTACCTTTTTATTGATTTGACACTTATGACACTCTCTTGTGTATTTAGCTACGTCACGCGACATGCCTTTCCAAAAATAGTGAGATTTCAATTTTTTGAGCAGTCTTTTCTGTCCACTATGACCACCGTAGACAGGATTGTCATGAAATTTTGTCATTAATTGATGTCGTTCTTCTTTATCCTTAATTACTCTTCGCGGGCTACAAAGTACAATTTCAACATTTTTCAAAATATTTTGACCTACTTCCTTAAATTCATTTACAGTGCACTGTGTAAATAAGGCATCCTTCAAATTCATTCTTAATTGACCCAATTTTTTCTCACTGGCGAAACGATTCAGCTCAGACAAAATTTGTGCTAACACAGGAATTTTGCCGTTAGTGATTAAAAACAAGGTGAGAGCGCTCTTCTTTCTTTTATGAATGATTGTTATTGTAATATGATCTCGCGAGATTGTGAATTGTACTTGTGGTAATTTCAAAACATCGAAATTATTCAACGCCTCCCGAACACGACACTCGGGTGTAGTAATGTTAGATGATATTGTTGAAGAATCAGTTTTACTTTTATTATAACTTGACCTTGACATTGACCTAGTTGCTGCTAGTATTTGTGAGTTATCAGTGTTTAGCTTTTTCAGATCCTCTATAGTTATGCGTGACAGGGCATCTGCAATCACGTTGTTTTCTCCTTTAACATATTCAATTTCGAAATTATATTCTTCTAAGTCTAATCTTATTCTCGTCAATTTGGAAGAAGGATCTCTCATTGAGAAAAGGTGAACTAGTGGTCGATGATCAGTTTTACTAAAAATTTTTAGCTCCGTATAGATAACATCTAAAATGCTTAATGCCAAAATGAACTGCTGTTAATTCCTTCAGGATTGTGGGTTTGTGTTTTTCTCCCTTACTGAATGTCTTCGAAGCGTATGCTATTGGAAGTTCATTACCGTCGAAATTTTGACATAACACTGCTCCGCACGCGGTCTCGGAAGCATCTGTAATTAGTATGAATGGTTTGGAAAAATCCGGATACTGCAGAATTTGTGGACAAATCAATGCTTTTTTTAATTTTTCGAAAGAATTTTGACATTCCTCGGTCCAAAGGAATTGTGTCCGTTTTCTAGTGAGCGTATTCAGAGGATGACATATTTCTGCAAAATTTGGAATAAATCTGCGGTAGTAATTACAAAAAGCAACGAATCTTTTGATCTCTTCACTACTTTTTGGTATAGGGTATTTATTAATGACTTCAAATTTTGCTTCGTCCGGAAGAATTCCCTTATCTGTTATTTTATGACCTAAGAATGTTACCTCAATTTTTAAAAAATTAAACTTTGCAGGGTTCAGCTTTAGGTTGAATTTCCTACACGTTTCGAATACTTTTCGCAAATTACTCATATGATGTTGAACGGAGCATCCTATAACTATCAAGTCATCCATATAAAGAAATGCTTTTTCGGGGCTCAATCCGGAAAAGGCAATAGACATCATTCTTTGAAAACTAGTTGGACTGACTGATAAACCAAAAGGAAGTCTTGTAAATCGGTATGATTGAGAATCAACACTGAATGACGTGATGTCTCTCGATTCCTCATCTAAGGGAATTTGATGAAAACTACTCAAAAGATCGATGACTGAAAAGACCTTTGAGCGACCAAGATTGTCAAGTACATCCGAAATTCGTGGTAAAGGAAATTTCCAAGCAACAAGCTTCTTATTTACACCCCTAAAATCTACCACTAACCGATATTTCTTACCGGAAGTTGACTTTTTATCGACAAGCAGTAACGGACTGTTGTAAGCTGAAAAAGACGGTTCGATAATTCTGTTATCTAAGAGGTTTTGGACCTGCCGATTGATTTCATTTTTTTTTTGAGAATAGGGCAGCCTATAGTTTTTTATATAAACTGGTGTATTGTCTGTCATTTTGAGCTTTTGAGAATAAAAATTATTTGTTGTTAGTATATCCGTTTTTAAACCAAAATATCCGAAAATTCCGAACAAAGTAATAGTACATCTTCTTTGACATAGTCCGGTATATCTGAATTGAGTTCACTCATTAACTGTGGAATTCGATCAATGTTTTCCTTTTCTACACTGTAAATATAGAATTCATTCAAATTTCTTGTCTGAATTTTGGAAGTGTCGACCAGGGCATCTTCTAATGTTGTATTTACTATGCGAACAAGTTTATTAGATGGTGTTATTATGGTTCTCCCTACGAATATTCCGGGTGCAAGTTCCTTATTCATGACTAACTGATCCTCGGTTATATTGTCTAAACAGCGAATGTTTCTAACAACTTCGCATCGAGCTGGAATGAAAACTTGATTTTCTGCGGGGCCATTCAAAATTGGAATAGTTATTTGGTATTCGTCCACCCTGACTCTCATAGTCCAATTGCCGTAATCGATAGCAACGTTATACTTTGCAAGAAAATCTCTACCCAAAATTCCGTCACCTGGTATCGGAAAATCGTCGTTGACTACGTGAAAAGCATGTTTTAGATCGTATTCTTCGACTGAAATGTAAGTTTCTACAACACCCAATGATTTGGTGAGTTCATCCGTAATTCCTCGAAGGTTACTCGCTTTTGAATTATCCACGAAAATGTCTGACCGTATTTTTCCCTTTTTGAAAATTGAAATATCAGCACCTGTGTCGACAAAATACATATTTTCCATTCCTGTCATTTGAGTCGTAAGAATAACTATATTTGACAGTGACAAATTGATAGAAAAGACATTATCTAATTCATTGTGTTGCTTTGATTTTCCCCAATCGGACCCGTTGGGGACCGATTGGTTTTCCGAATTATTATCGTCGATATTTTCGAGATACCTTACCTGTCTAGTAGCATTTCCATATCGTCTGTACCCTCTCGAGTGACCACGACGATTTTGATTGCGGGTATTTTGTTCTGAGGGATTGTTATTATTTTGACGGTAATTCTGATTATACCTGTTTCCAATATCACGCCGATTTGAAAAACCTCGCCTAGGACGCCTATATTGCCCGAAATAAAGTACATTGTTTTGGGGTTGATTGTTCGAAGCACTCACAAATTTCGATAAAACTTCTTGTACCGACTTAAATGAACCAGCTTCAACGACTAATTTTGCTCGTTCGTTATTAGAATTTTGCATGAGTGAGCGTACCGTGGCTTCCACAGAGTAATTTTCTGCAACTTCTCTGGGCACTCCTCGCTTATATACGCCTTTTGTAGTTTTTCCGATAAAACTTCTATTTCGGATGCAAAACTAGCAGGGTCTTTGTGATTTTGTCTACAGCTCGAAAGTCTGGCTGATAATAAACGAGAGCTTTCCCTTTATTCCGTTCCTCAATTTTGAAATTATATCATCAATGTCATTTTCCTCGGTGATCAGATCGCGAGCTTTCCTGTTAACCGTGTTTTGATAAATGCAACTGCATTACCTTGACCGTTGGTACAGATGCTTTTCAAGAGCTCTAATGCATCCAGAAATGAACGTAAATTTTCAATTTTGCCGTCGAATTGATTAGGAAGTAATTTACTTGCCAAATTGAAAAATTCACTTTCTGCAGTGGCCATAATTTCAAATGAGTTTTTTACTTCTGAGTCCTCGTCTAAAACTAGTGGATCAATCTTTTCTAGGCATGAAGTTGGAACTTTAATCTTGACTCCCAGTACTTGAAATGAGCGTACTACTTTATCTCTACTATTAAGGAAAGAAGTTTTGCAAATTTGTTTATCGACGTTATCTAAAGTATCCCAAGTGTCTCTCAAAATCTGAGTTAAGTCATTGAATGAACTTACCAGGTTATCTCTAATATCTGCCCTTGTTGCCTCTGTTTTAGGGACTTCTTTCTTCAAAATTCTTTTGCTAGTATTTTTCAATGAAACTGTTACCTGATCTAACTTTAAATTCAGCTCTTTGTTTTTAGTGTTCATGAGCCTGTGACATCGGTGGGCATATTACTTACTATATTATACTATAACCAATACGCAATAATTGTAATATCTATGATGGTTTTTCCATCCTCGGACCTTAAACATAGAACTGTTAATTGGATATTCAACATAGGTAAAATAAGAGTCAGCAATTAATTTCTTTAACAAAGTATAGGGAATGTTGAGTACAAAACCTTATTGTTGTTCCTGAATAGTTCACTCACACCATGTAGTCATGTAGCACTCTTGTCTATACTTGTGCAACAGAACCCAGGGATACGTTGAGGTTCCTTCTAATGCGTCTCTCCATATTTTTCTTGTGAGCCTTATACAGTTTGAAAACCATATCCATCACCAGTATTGCCAGTATAAGGAACATTACAATCTTAACATCTTTCGTGATGTTGTATTCGCTCTCCTGCACTATGAAATTTGAATTTACTGCACCATTTTCCGTCACGTCTTGTTTCGTGTCCTTCGAGTGGGAAGATCCCATTTTCAATTTAAGAATTTTTTACGATCACCATTTATGTAATCGGCAACTTTTCAACTTATTGAATCACAATATAGGTACGTACCACGTAGTTGTTAACTTTCCAAAAAATTATTTTTCTTGGGCAGGATCGCCATGTAATGAATAAATAACTACTTGATCATTTGGATATCTTTATTCGATTGATTTTCTCCTATCCCGAATTCATTGAACTCGGATTGGTGTCCTACAAAATATATTGCAAGCTTGGCGTATTGACTAATACCAAGCCTGAATGAATAAACAATATTGTTCTCTTTAATTTGGAATTAATATACAGGTTGTTCAGGCTTTACACAGGTCTTTTTTGGAAGAAAATGCCAAAAAAACTTTTATTGCGCATGAAGAGAAAACTTTTCCAAGTTTAAAGCCGCCAAAGATCGATTAACAGTGATGGTTGGTGCGAGTGCAGCTCGAGATTGTAAATTAAAACCTCTCTTAGTTTATCGCTCAGAGAATCCAAGAGCCTTAAAAATTAAATCTTAAGCTGGTTTGCCTGTCATTTGGAAGTCTAATGTAAAAGATTGGGTGACAGCTTCTCTTTTTGAAGACTGGTTTGGCCATCATTTTATTCCTGAAGTCGAACGTTACTGCTTCAGGTCATCCTCCTGCAACTCTAATTAATCTCGATCCACGTGTGGAAGTTGTATTTTTGCCACCAAACACTGTCAGCGTGCTTCAAGCAATGGATCAGGGAGTCATTAAAACATTTAAAGCTTACTACACAAGGCGATCATTTGCACATTTACATAAAGCTATGAGACAAAACAATAAGCTTTCTGTTAAAGACTTTTGGAAGCAATTCAATGTTTTAGATGCTGTAACAATTATTGGACAATCTTGGAATGAGGTTTCACAAGAAACTCTCAATGGTGTCTGGAAAAAACTGTGTCCATTTTTTTTCACCTCTGAAACCCAAGAAGAAACCATTTCAGACCCTGATCAAATCGATAGCATAATAGAAGAAGTGGTCGATATCGCCAAGCTCATTGAACACATGCACATTGAACAAACTGATTCGCTAGACCCAGTTGAATCGGTAAATCAAATGACAATTGCAAACTTAACAGAAGGGCTCAATTCAATTGAAAATGGGTTACAAATTTTAAAAAAGTTGATTCTAATGAAGAACGCCTTTCTACTACAAAACGAGTGATAAAAAAATTACTGGTATGCTACGAGGAAATTTTACGTGAAAAGAAGAAGAATTCAACTCGTCAGGCAACATTGTTAGAATATATGAAGCCTTCAACATCAAAATAACTTCGATTTAGCTTACATTATTCATAACAATGTAATATTTTTTTATTATCTTACACTTTATTAAACATTTTTCTTCTAAATTATTGTTTTCTTTAAACTCTGGTCCCGATTAAACAAACTTTATATGTATTTATATGCGACGTTGAACCCCGACTTACGCGAATTCGACTCACACGGACCCACCTATCGCGTAAGTCCGGGGTATTACTGTATTTCACAGGTATGAATAATATTTAGGTGGATGCTGTTGTATCGTAAGTTCATTTGAAGAAACAAGTGTACAGTTTTATTCTTATATCTGCCGTCTAGTGAATGAATTATTCAATATATGTTATTTCAGTTTCTTTGTTTCGATTCACTTGTTCGTTAGTGGATTACTGATGACATTGCTATGCTTAGAAAGTGACTGGATCATCTTGGTATGCTGATGCTTCCCATCTACGCACAGCATCTCTAGCGTTAGATTTTTGTGAAGCTGAGTTTTGTGGTTTGGTTTGATAGTGCACATACACAAAATATGAATGAGAATAATTATTGGCATCATAAAAACTCCACCGGTTCATAGGTTACCAGTTTTGTCCAACCTTGTCCCTCCCCATATTCGCAGACAGATTGCAACTTTGAATTCAAGGGGTAAATATCAATCTTTTCCTAATTTATTTCCAATTATTTCATACATTTTACAAAATAGAATTCCTAGATTGAAGTCACGTAAACCATTAAGGTATAATACGTTCTTCAATTTGAATATTAGCGATCAAGAAGCATGGATGATTGAGTGGAAGGAACTTTTACGAAATGTTCAATAAGGATCTCATTTCTGATCCTCCTGAAAAAATTCTGGTTTTGATCTTCCAAGAAGAATTCAGACAGTTCCTAATTGTTTGAGAATTGTTTGAGGTGATGGTCCTACAAATAGCATGTTATTCAGATGGAACTTAGTTCCATGTTCAAGTTGTGGATGTGGATATGCAGAAGAAACAGTATCTCGCCTCATCAATGATTGTCTCTTGTACATAGTTCAAGCTGGTTTTCATGATGTTTCCGATTCCTTCTTGGAATAAATCATAAATTTCAAATCAATCTGATACGTATTTTTTTTATTCAGTTTTTCCTTTTTTTTTTCAGATTCGATGTGGACAACTTGAAAAAACCTCGGTGTTTTTCTATAAAAGAGAGAACTCCCTCAAATATATCTGTGCTTGTCGTGTTTTTCATTAGCATTGTTTGTATATTTAGTGATGAAAGGTACTAAAATACTAGCTACAAAAATATAAAAATAATGATATATCATAAGATACATCTTTGAATTAATTGACTGCAGTTAAAGAGAGATTGAATTCATATTGTAGTATCCCAGATGTCTCCTGTCTTTCCACCCACGAATTCCCACCTGAGCTCTGCTCGAATTCAACCAGCCAGATGTGCTTGAACATTTTCCACATGAAATTTCAAAGAACTCTCTACTAATGGGAGGTTTATAATTTACCTGCATGTTATAACTATTAAAACGCTTGTTTCTTGAATCCGCCATCAAATTTAACGTCCAATTAACTTGTAACGTATGGGTATACGCCAGTAAACTCATGAGTAGGAGGAGAACGTTTCTATCTGTCTTCTAATTAAGAACTCCCTGCGGTGAATTTCTGATGTAAAATGATATAAAATGGATTCTCAATGGATTTTAGAGAACTCCTACAAACTTGAAAAGAAATAAACAATAAAGTTAGTCGAACTAATTAAAATAACTCGTGTTTTTCACATGGTCACTTGTATTTTGCCAGTTTCCAGGTTGTGGAACTATCTGCGCTGTTTTTTTACGTTTCAGGCTACGAAATGAAAATTTCGTATGTCCTAAAGTTCTACAATAAGAGTAAAAGATGAATGAAGAATTTAATTGAATATAGAGAGAAATGAATTAAGGTCCTGACATTTAGTTCGTTATTTCATCCAAGGCGTTAGACGCCTGGACGAATTTTAATTTTCATCCGTAACTGAAATGTGCATGCTTCGAAAGCTTATACTCCAAATGCGATCTCCAGCGACTATGATATTTAACTTCAACAAGTTGTCTGAGAGCAAGCAAATTGCTGCTGAGCTAAGATTGATTACTAAGAGCAGGGTATGCCCTGGCATATTCCTCGTATCCTGTGACACCACGGAAAATGACACATCATTTCGTTTTTCCCCTTTCAACATCTCCATCTTCCAGACAGGTTGGGGATTAGGCTTGTAGCGTTGCCTGTCAACTTTAACTTCGATATCATAGGATAAGGGAAAAGGATGGAAATGGATTACGTATGCGCCATTATAGGGATAGACTTCTCGATGATTCGCTTAATCATTCATCTGCTCTCCTGCCTAAATGAATCTCCTGGCTAAGTGGTTTCGAGATTGTATTAGGGAAATCTGGCAACGTCGATCATAATCATTATCATAACCATGGAATAAGATTTATCGTTGCTACGTGAGCATATTCGAATTATTTGTTCATTTCCCTTATATCAGATTGTTAGGAGCTTGAATTTATCACTCATTCATATGCTTGAAGAATGTAGTAGAAATATTGTAGGTATGTGTAGATTATTCCGATTTCAAGAAGAATGACGAAGATGACAAAATGGATATTCTGTTTTTAATGATACACTCAAAGGTTAATTTAATGAAGGAATCATTAAACAGTTGTCTACTGTTGTTATCTATCGACGTTAGAGGTTAATTTCTTGAGCTGATTTCAAAGTGGCTCATGAAGGTTGTTGCGTTGCAGCATGTCACACCGTAAGTTGTAACCAAGAATTGTATGAATTATAGTTAATCAAATAGAAATGCCTGAAAAGACATGAGTGTTATACACAAATGTCGAAATAGATGTCTTGTATTCTATTTCATTTTTAAATAAGTTTTTTCTGTAGTTTTTCTGAATTGTTTGATATTGTGATAAAAATGACAAATTCTAACTCTTATTCATTAAAGAAAACGGTGTTTTATGAAATTAAAATGATATCTTTGATACTTCAATCAAAAAGTGTAGGACTATAACGATCATTTCAAGATTATTTTAAATTTATTTAGACTTTCAAGTATTGACTTGTTTAATTCAATGATTTGAAATATTGGAAGATTTTCATTAAAAGTCAATTTCACTCTTTCATAATGAACTCAATTTTTCAGAAAATAATAGAATTCAGATATGTTTGACTGTGTCGATATGGTGAAACGAAATAATACTCTATGCCCAAATTTAAGGTTACTTTTTTGAATATCCATTGATCTCACAGTGGCGCGTGGAAGTTATTCCGTTGTAGTATACAGGGTGAACCACGACGAACTGCATCGATCGATATCTCAGAAACTGAATGTAGGAAAAATTAGAAATTTGGGAAACTTGCCAGATGTCTTGGGTCCTATAGAGTTAAAATATTTTCATCTATTGGGCACTTCCGGTTATACCGGAAATAGACCCTAAGTCGCTTATTTTAAATGGGATACCCTATATATTATTACATTTTTGGATTCCACTCAACAATCTAGGCAGATTTTATGCATCATGTCCTATCCCTAAGTCTGAGCGTTTTTGACTTATTCAGGTTTTTATGTCAAAAATTACGATTGCAAGCCCTAATTTAATTAATAATTGTTCCTATAAGGAAGCTCATTTTACTTACTTCGGGTTAGATGTCTTGTTGAAAAGGACCTACTTCAATAGATTTTGTATAATACTTGGACAAATAATCATACAGAGTGTTCAAAAAAAAAGATCTAGAATGAGATAGAGAAAACTGACAAAACTCGTTTTTTTCAAATGGAAATGTTTAGAAGTTCAAGGACACCAATTTGAATATTTACTTAAATAATTGGTGTCCTTGAACTTCTAAACATTTCCATTTGAAAAAATTGAGTTTTGTCAGTTTTCTCAATCTCATTCTAGATCTTTTTTTCTTTTCTAGATCTTTTTTTTTTTTTGAACTCTGTATGATTATTTATCCAAGTATTATACAAAATCTATTGAAGTAGGTCCTTTTCAACAAGACATCTAACCCGAAGTAATTAAAAAGGGCTTCCTTATAGGAACAATTAATAATTAAGTTAGGGCTTGCAATCGTAATTTTTGACAAAAATATCTGAATATGTCAAAAACGCTTAGACTTAGGGATAGGACATGATACATGAAATCTGCCTAGAATGTTAAGTAGAATCCAAAAATGTAATAATATATAGGGTATCCCATTCAAAATAAGCGATTTAGGGTCTATTTCCGGTATAACCGGAAGTGCCCAATAGATGAAAATATTTTAGCTCTATAGGTTCTAAGACATCTGGCAAGTTCCCGAAATTTCAAATTTTTCCCACATTTAGTTTCTGAGATATCGATCGATGCAGTTCGTCGTGGTTCACCCTGTAAAAGACGGTATGTTATAACCAAGAAATGTTTATATTATTGTTAATCGAATATTTATGCCTGACGAGACAAGAGTGTTATACAGAAATGTCAAAACACATGTGTCATATTCTATTTCATTTTTAATCAATGTTTTTTAGTTTTTTTTTATTGTTTGATATCGTGATAAGAAAGGAAAATTCTCTCTTATTCATCGAAGAAAATAGTGTTTTCTAGATTAAAAACAGATCTGTAATGTACTCAGCACAGCATTGTTTTTAGTTATATTTTTTGTTTTGTAGTTGACAACCAATCCTTTCGAATATCAACATGCGTCCATTGCATGTCAATTGTCAATATCAAACCATGTAGAGATTTGAACGCACTATTCAAATTCTATAATTTATCAATTTCCGCATCAATCACACCAACTGCGGAAATAAAATACAAAAGGCACTAGGAGGTATAATCTAAATTTTTCATTGAATTCCAATAAATTTTTCACTAATCTTGTCTAAAATAGAGAAAATATCGTGTGATACTCGTTGCAGAAGGTAATTCCAACACTCATGCTCCTTTGGCGCTCGTTTCCGAATTTCGCATTCGTGTTGGAATAGGAGCCCATTCTACAACTTGTGTTAGAATATACTATTTTAGATTATTTTTCAACTATTTTATAATTGAAGGTTTGAATCGTACGGTTCAATAATACCAATTAATTGAAAATCCACACGTCGTCAATCTCTTCATATCATCACGTCCACTCATATCTCTTGACTTTGGAGTCTTGTTTGCCTTACGGTAAATAAATCGATAATTTCTTCTATCAATATTTAATTAGCCTGAAGATATATGTATATATTTGCACATGCATTTTATAAAATTGTTTTACTACTGAGTAGCTTATTGTTTTTCGATAGATAGATTGATAATACTCTAGCATGGACAAAGTAGAGATATCTTATTACTGACTAAAAGGAGTATTGCCGTATAAATATGTGTATATAGATGGGTTCTTGGCAAATTTTTTGTCCAAAATCAAGGTTTCTTTGAACCAATTTTCAAACTATGTCTATATTTCGGACGTATTTACGTCCTTCATCAGGACTCTACAAAAAATTATTACATTATATAACTTAATATTTTTACAATAACGAATTAATTACTTACAGTTTTAAAGGTTTATAAAATTGTCCAAATATGGAATGTTTGAAGAATGATGTTGAGTGTTTTTTTGAAAGGAGTTTTTTATAAATGTCAAAGAAACATAGACTAAGAAAGTGAAAATAGATTAGGGATGTAAATAAAATCGAAAAATTAGTATAGAATCAAGATAAGGGATAGTAAATGAAATTATTAATTTGAAAGTTAGGAAAAAATCAAGAGGAGTCACAATTATTGATCTAGAGATAGAAGGTAACTATACAGGGTGAGTCTTTGACCACTGCGTTAATTTTAACCATAGATTCTTGACGTCAAAAGAAACATTTTCTTCCTATAACATTTTTCCAAATTTGGCCCCGTTCAAAAGATATAGGGTGTTGAAATTTCATAAAAAAATTGCATTTTCATCTGTAATATTCAAACGACAATATCAATTGAAATGATCTCTTGTAGAAGGTTTTTGATAGCAGTCATGCATATTTTGGCATCAATAGATTTATTCCATTTCTTGTGGGTTTCTCACTACTACTCTACAGATTGCTTAAATTGCATGAAAAACAAATATCGCTTGAACTAAAGGTCCGTATCTCGTACTTCCTGGAATCATTAGTCTTTTTTGCATATAAAATCATTCTTCATCTTTCCTCCTAAATTGCACCATTCTTGAGATATTTGAAGTTGAAAGGAATTGAATCGATATAATTTTGTCCAAATTTTCTGATTTTCCCAAATCCAACTCTGTGCTGAAATGATTCAATAACAAGATTTGTTCAATGTTGCCATATTTTATGTCTATATTAAATATTTCTTCAAAAGGATGGGGAAATCTCTTCCCTCTATGGTTCCACCACTAAAAACTAATAGATGAAATTAACCACTGAACAATTTTTATCTTACATTCACCACAAAATCTAAATTGCCATTTGCTGTATTCGTTGTTAATGATGTCTAGCACCTTGTTTAATATTTAATCCAGAATAATATTCCATAATAAATAAAGAAAAAGTTTTCCATCGCTCTTCGGTATATTTTGACCTTTGAAATAGGTGAAGTATTTTCTGTCAGGACCTGTTAAATTGAAGACTTGTCTTTATGAAGAGCTGGTTTTTTATAGCTTCAGGCTTTCAGGGTTCATCAAATTATATCTATTCTAACATAGGAATGCTGCAAATTGAGCTCATATGAGTTTTAAAAACTTCGAACCCAGTCTCCTAGATTTGTTTTATACCTTTATTATCTTTATTTCATACACCGATTCAACCTTGTTCACAAACTTAAGAGATAATAGAATTTGACTTAGTTTTAATATTTCTGAATGTTTGTTATGATGCATGATTAATTAAAATTCAATCAATATTGAAACTGGAAGATATAAGCTCATAAACAAGAAAGATTAGAATAGAATGCAATTTCTGACCATAATCATTTCATACTGAATTGAATAATTTAAAACTATCGATATTATCCCTAAAAATCTTTCCACTTTTTTTTTTTTGAAGATACAAATAACTTTTGACAGTTTCAAACAGAATCAAAACAACAAGGAACCACAGAATACTTTTTTATTTGGAACTACCCACCACAGAGACGTTATAATATTTTAATGTGATAATAATTTACTCTAATTATTCTGAGGAAAATTATAACTAAAGATCAATAATAGTTACAGATATTATCTTTTATTTAGAAAAACATTGCAAATATAAATTTTTTCTCTCCTGGGGTTCGGTGATAAATTAATATTCTATGGTAAGGTATTAAAATTTGACATAATCTATGAATAACCATTATTCAATATTTATGTTCTTGTTTACGTTATTTACTCTGATTATAAAAATCAGTAATTATAGTCTAAACAGAATAGATTCATATTAATGATTTAACAAAAAATTTTTTATCAAAGAACACCTAGTTGATTTTTCAAAATCAAATTTAGGTATTTCTTCAAGAAAGTATAATTGCACACCTAAATCTGGAAATACTTGTAATCTATCCAGGTAAATTGTTATTGGGATTCAGTACAGAAAATACCTGTTCACTGGTCTCTGTCGAGGAGAAGAAACTTCAGATATATCAGTGTTTGGAAAATCATAGATGATTTTTTCTGGTTTTGAGTGAAAAAGAAAGCACAGTGACAACCTCTTGCATTGGAATTTTCATAGAAATGATGGTTATCATGATTTGGAAATTTTAAGAAGAAAATTTCAAATGTATGATGATAACACCCAATAATTCTGAGGTTTTTTTGGAATTTCTTACTAGAAAGGCATGGTTTCTAATCTTGAAGTAGAAAGAAAATATAGTAGAACAACAAAAATCTATGTTTATGGTGTTGAATTTTTTTTACCAGAAAATAAGTATTTTGTATCTTCCTTCTGGATATGGACCTCATCGGATGAAACATGAGTGAGTGAATCATTACTAAGAGGGAAAATAATGTTTTTAAACAATTCAGATTCAATAGTGAATGCTGTGGAAGGTATTTTTCATTCAAACTGAACTGGACTACAGAGGGGTATTTGCCCAATGTGAAAACTAAAAATGCTTATAACTTTTGAACGCAGCTGAATTTGGAAAAACCGTAATGGAAAAAGTGTTTCATTTGATCTCAAGAACCTATGGTTAAAATTAACGCAGTGGTCAAAGACTCACCCTGTATATTGAGCCTGGTTTAGCAACATCAGATTTTTTGTTGATACTATTAGGATTATTTTTGATGTAACACATTTCCAAGAAGTTTCTTTTTTATAATGAGATGCTTTATCAAGGATTTTAAATATTTCAAAATTGAAAAGATATCCTAATCTTGAAGAATGAAGGGCTAAAGAACACCTTTCAGGATGAATTCTCACATCACTTTTGTGGAGTGTTATTCTCGTTTTTATGGTTTGGCAGGTTTGACCAATGTATATTCCATTACAGTCCAAACATGGTATGCTATAAATACAATCTGAGATTAGGGATGGATGAATTTTATCTTTCATTTTGGTAAAGAGATCTCTACCTGTAATAAGGTTGGATTTTATTAATTTTAAATTTTTTACTTCGGAGAATATATGTGAAAGTTTAGTGGTTAGAGCGGAAAGATAGGGTAGAGATCTATATTTTATTAGTGGCGTAGAAGAGTTTAACGGTGAAATTCTTTGTGTAACAAGATTGGTAGGAGAGAGTGGGTTTAGTGTAATGGAAATGGTGCTCCATATGATCATTTTTACCATTGACTTTGGGTATGCATTATCGATTATAATCGATTAATTTCAAGTTCCATTGGTGATGTGAGTGATAATGTATATATCGGCCTGATGAGCAAGGCTTTTGGTATCAGTCTAACATGATTTCATCATTATTGGATCTCACAACTCGAGTATTTAAAAATGGAACTGACATTTCAGTTTCTTTTTCTACAGCAAATTTAATATTTGTATCATATGAGTTGAAAATATCTACTATTTCTTCTAGTTTATCTTCAGGTAATGATAAAATGAGATCGTCAACATATCGATATAAGAAACCAAGAGAGTATGATAATTTTGGTACACATGAAGTAAGTAAAGAGGACATGACAATAGATGCAAGTATCGGACTGAGACGTCCTCCCATGGGACAACCAAGTGTTTGAGTATAGAATTGTTCTTTATATGAGAAAAAGCTTGAATCAAAAATGAAGGTAATAATGGATATAATTAAATGTAATCAACCAACTGGAAAATAGAGTTATAAACATTACACACTCAAATTACCGCCAAAACTCACTCTCCCGCCTTGAACGTATTATAATCGATAATGGATACCCAAAGTCATATGGAGCACCATTTCCATTACACCAAACCCGCTCTCTCCTACCAATCTTGTTACACAATGAATTTCACCGTTAATCTCTTCTACGCCACTAATAAAATATAGATCTCTAACCTATCTTTCCTCTCTAACCACTAAACTTTCACATATATTCTCCGAAATAGAAAATTTAAAATTAAAAAATACAACCTTATTACAGGTAGAGATCTCTTTACCAAAATTAAAGATAAAATTCATCCATCCCTAATCTCAGACTGTATTTATAGCATAACATGTTTGGACTGTAATGGAATATACATTGGTCAAACCTGCCAAACCATAAAAAAGAGAATAACTCTCCACAAAACTGATGTGAGAATTCATCCTGAAAAGTGTTCTTTAGCCCTTCATTCTTCAAGATTAGGAAGGACATCTTTTTAATTTCGAAATATTTAAAATTCTTGATAAAGCATCTCATTATCATAAAAGAACCTTCTTGGAAATGTGATACATCAAAAATAATCCTAATAGTATCAACAAAAAATCTGATGTTGCTAAACTCAGCTCAATATATAGTTACCTTCTATCTCTAGATCAAAAATTGAGACTTCTCTTGATCTTTTACTAACTTTCAAATTAATAATTTCAACTACTATCCATTATCTTGATTCTATAATAATTTTTCGATTTTATTTACATCCCTATTCTATTTTCACCTTCCTACTCTATGTTTCTTTGACATTTATAAAAAACTCTTTTCAAAAAAACACTCAACATCATTCTTCAAACATTCCAAATTTCGACAATTTTATAAACCTTTAAAACTGTAAGTAGTTGATTCGTTATTGTAAAAATATTAAGTTAAGTAATATAATGTAATAATTTTTTGTAGAGTCCTGATGAAGGACGTAAATACAACCGAAATATAGACATAGTTTGAAAATTAGTTTAAAGAAACCTTGATTTTGTGCAAAATTATTTATTTATTAGAATATTAAATTCTACCGCTGATTCACCCCTAAAATAGTCAACGATTTTAGTGATAACAATTCCTATGAAATTGATAGAATATCAATTGAGGAGTATTACCCTAAGTTACCCCTAGACCTGGCCAACAATAAAAACATCAATAAGTGAAAAATGTCTGATTGATTCATAAATTTGTGAGTAGTGAACGCCCACATATCTGATAACTTATCTCATATATAATCTTCTGATTATTTGATGTGGTTGCTTCCGTTGAGTTCCCCGATATCAAGTTCACCCTGAATTGTCTTTTTCCTCGCCCTACAAAATATTCGCTCCTCCCAGTCGACGAGGATGAGCGACATAGACTCGGTAAAAGACCAGGCTGTTCAGCAGGAATATGAATGAGATTATATAACGAGATTCTGTTAGGGAATTTCAATAATGGAATATCTTCCGTGGGAAGTCTAAAATTCGACAAATTCTTGAACGAACAACGCGATCGATATGATGAGAATCGACTCATGCAGTGTTTCGAGACTCGTGTGGAATCTACAGGATGCGCTGGCAGAAATTCTGTAACAATTGCATCTGGATTAAAAAATATATTGAAGCTTCAGGATGACAGGCTTTGAGAGATGAAAAAGTTATTACAACTGTATATTTCTTCTTATTTGTGAATGTCCAATTTTCATATACAGGGTGAGTCTTTGACCACTGCGTTAATTTTAACCATAGGTTCTTGAGATCAAAAGAAACACTTTTTCCATTACGGTTTTTCCATATTCAGCTGAGTTAAAAAGTTATAAGCATTTCAAGTTTTCACATTGGGCAAATACCCCTCTGTATTCCAGTTTAGTTTGAATGAAAAATACCTTCCACAGCATCCAATAATGAATCTGAATTGTTCAAAAACATAATTTTCCCTCTAAAAAATGATTCACTCTCTCATGTTTCATCTAATGAAGTCCATATCCAGAAGGAAGATACAAAATACTAATTTTCTCGTAAATGAAACACCATAAACATAGAATTTTATTGTTCTACTATAATTTCTTTCTACTTCAAGATTGTAAACCATCCCTTTCTAGTGAGAAATTCCAAAAAAACTCAGAATTATTGGATGTTATCATCATACATCTGTTAAAATTTCCAAATCATGAAAACCATCATTTCTATGAAAACTTCCAATGCAAGAGGTTGTCACTTTGCTTTTGATTTCACTCAAAGCCAGAAAAAATCTTCTATGATTTTCCAAAGACTGATATATACTTGAAGTTTCTTCCCCTTGACAGAGACCAGTGAACAGGTCTATGAGGTCTCTTGATATCATACTGTTAAAAATATGGAAATCTTTTTCGAAATCTTCAATAACAATGAATGATGACACTACGAATAATTATTTTAAAGTGATGTTACTTTGCTTGATGATTATTTTCTGTACTGAATCCCAATAACAATTTACTTGGATAGATTACAAGTATTCCCAGATTTGGATGTGCAATTATACTAGCTTGAAGAAATTGAGTTTGATCACCTAAATTTTCTTCTGAAAAACCAACTAGGTATTCTTTAATGAAAAAAGTTTTGTTAGATCATCAATATGAATCTATTCTGTTTAGACTATAATTAATTACTGAACATGGGTAAATTTTTGGTTTCTATAATCAGAGTATCTGTTTTAATTATGTAAACAAAAAAATTATTATTGAATAATGGTTATTCATGGATTATGTCAAATTTTAATATCTTACCATAGAATATTAATTTATTACCGAACCCCAGGAGAGAAAAAAATTAATAATCGCATAGTTTTTTTAAAAGAAACATAATATCTGTAACCATTATTGATCTTTAATTATAATTCTCTTAGAATAACCAGAGTGAATTATTATCACATTAAAATGTTATTATAACGTCTCTGTGGTGAGTAGTTCCCAATAATATAGTGTTCTGTTATAGGAAGAAAATGTTTCTTTAGACGTAAAGAATCTATGGTTCAAATTAACGCAGTGGTCAAAGACTCACCCTGTATACTGTGACTGGATGTTTTGAACCACAGAAATTTCATTCATGGCTCCGAAACAAATAATTCGAGGGTTGCCTCTTATATTTCGGGATTGGACAACCCTAGTTTTGAAATCTGCCATCTGACAACTGCCAACTTGACATTCAGAACGTTTTGCCTTACGAGCGCTATCTGTGTTGTTTATCGTAACTTAAAAGATTCATCTCGCCCAAAAAATGGAATTAAATCGTGTGATTATTTTTTTCTACTTTCAATGTGAATGAACTTAAAACAGTGCATCGATGAACTCAATTCAGTGCAAAAATATCTAAAATTGACAATTATAGTCCTACACTTCTTGAAAGTATCAATGATACATTTATTAATTCTAGAAAACACTGTTTTCTTCGACCTTTCCAATTAACTATAAAACTATAATTGTCAATTTGAGATATTTTTGATTCATTTACAATTTCAGGAATAGACTTGTTCAGTTAAATGATTTAATTCAAAGTGTTTATCGATGGTATGTTGAATTCAACAAAAGTCTTAATTCACTCCAAGATGAATTTCGTGAAGGTCCTCCAAACTCAGTTGTTCTTTCGAAAACCATTAATGCCAACTGATATCGCAAGATCGTCATGTGACCTATCGTGTGATTGAGACAACCTTAGGCATTAGTGGAACCAGCATACATTCAATATTGCATCAACAATTGACCGTCAAAAAAATTTGTTAGCAGAGGAATCCACACAATCGGCCAATCGCCCAAAATAAGGCTCGTGTCGATTGGTCGAAAATATTGCTCCAAAAATAAGATCGCGGTGCTTCGAAGATCGTTTATAACATAATGACAGGCGTAAATCGTGGATTTAAGAGTGTAAAAGTAAACAGCAGTCGACTGTATGGGTGTTTTGAGATGAGCCAAATGCAAGCAAAGGGTCGCCTGTTTTTTTCGGAAAAACTGGACATGTCATAGTCCTACCACTAGAACAATACAGAACAGTCGATTCTGAGCGGTACACAACCATTTGTTTACCAGTTGTTTTCCAAGAAATCAGAAAAACTAAGCGCCTCGTGTCATTCAGCTTGTGGAACTCTTCAGTTTTTTTCGGTGATCAGGATTGGCTCCCTAGATCGTGAGTTTCAACACCATTCGATTAATTCATTTGGGGTTATTAATGCTCAGAAGTCTACGTCAATAAACAGACAACCACTCGTGCTTTAAAGGAGGATATTCAGCGTTGCATCAACGAAATTGAGCCATATTTGTGAAGAACGGTCACGGAAAATTTCGACTAACGATCGATCTTATGATGACACCCTTTATTTGCGCCTACTCTGTGTATCGAATGAGATCGTTCATATCAGATCAAATAAATCCAAAATAAGATTCGACCCCTATTCTTTCCGGAATTCTTCAAACACCTCCTGAAAACGGTGGGGTTCTAGGCGAATAAGCTCCCTGAACATCTAGTCATTTCCTCGAATTTCAATGGCGGCTCTCTATTCCCAATGTTCGTTTGGTCGGGAACAACAACCAGCATCTCAAACTAGAACATCCTTCGTATTTACCCGTTCCATATTCTCCCGTCTTCCCGTAGGAAGTGATAGACTGAGATAAACGACTCGTACGAGATTGAGTTCAATATATTCCGGCCGTCCGTATGGAATATACAGGGCCCAATTCATCATTCAGATTACATTTTTAGCAAGGCTTCACGATTGGTATGGTAATAAATCCTAACACAGAATCGCATATGTTGGAAAGAGCATTCAACCACGCTGATCATTATCAATGGAACGTCGTGTGACTGAGCGCCATCATCTGTATTTTTTTCTGTCCCTCACGTACAGAATAAGGTCTCAGGAGAAGAGAGAACAGGTTTCGTATACGTAAAACGTTTTTTCTTTGCTGATTTATATGTATATATCGCGGAGCTCTCGAAGTTAGGGATGTTCCAGTCGATATACATTATAAGTTGAAGACAGTTTGGGGTCCGGCTGTGAGCATCTTTCAATTTGACTTGAAACTTCAGTTTGCCAATGCCTAGCAGAAATCGAAAGAAATTGAATTGCTTTAATTAATTCAAAGATTTATTTTCTAAACTTTGGAAAAACACTGGGGTGCTATATTGGTTTATTCTTTTCATTTCGAGCATTATAATACCTTGATTACCGAACGCAGTAAGCATACAAACTTATACTTAACGTTTGTAAACCTAAATATACTCAATTCATTTTTCACATTCCTTATTTAGAATTTAATATTCATTCGGTATATGAAACCGATTATTATTATCATTGATGGTATATTCGTAACATACATCATCTCTTCTATAATATGTATCCTGCATATTGAAACATATGAAATTTCCGTAATTTATAGTTTCTGGCAACGGTGTACGATGACAGTCAGTATAGAAGGGTAGCGACTGCGTGCTACCAGTCAGTTAGTTTTCGCTACTTTTGAAGCTCCGTTATTAATTTGAAGTCCACTAGTAGCTGTTTCCGAGATACCTCTTCAAAAACTTCAAGAAAGAAGGGATATTATAAGGTAGCAATTGCAATTTCTGTTATGAGTGCAAATTTGAACATTTACTAAATAAACAAACACCAATTTTATCATCAAATCGAATGAACTTAATTGTTGACCTTACTTTAGGTTGAGAGTTTACATAAGAAGGTTAGAACATAGATAATCATTTTTGCAGATATTACTTAAGTTTGTTTAAATCATAAGAAGAGAAGAAACTTCAGAAATATTATGGTTTGGTAAATCATACATGATTTTTTCTGGCTTTGAGTGAAGAAAAAAGCAATGTGACACCCTCATGCCTTGGAAGTTTTCATAGAAATGATAGTTTTCATGATTTGGAAATCTTAAGAAGAAAATTAAAAATGTATGATGATTGATATTTTCTCACTGAAAAGGGATGGTTTATAAGAAACTATGGTAGAATAACAAAAATCTAGGTTTAAAGTGTTGAATTTTTTTTACCAGAAAATAAGTATTTTGTATCTTCCTTCTGAATATGGGCCTCATATGATGAAACATGAGTGAGTGAATCATTTCTTAGAGGGAAAATAATGTTTTTAAACAATTCAGGTTCAATAGTGGATGCTGTGGAAGATAATTTTCATTCAAACTAAACTATACTACAGAGGGGTATTTGCCCAATGTGAAAACTTAAAATACTTATAACTTTTTAGCGCAGCTGAATATAAAAAAACGGTATGGGAAAAAAGTGTTTTTTTTATCTCAAAAACCTATGATTAAAATCAACGCAGTGATCAAAGACTAACCCTGTATTATTGACAACGGATGATCTACATTCAAATAAACTTCGTTTTTGAGACGGTTTAATGAACGCCTGTTTTTAATTTGCCATTTTTTTTCAACTCACCCCACATCATCCGATTAACCAGTCTTTAGCAAATAACATTGTTTCAGTTCACAACAGAGATCAAAACAGAAGAATAAATAAACTTCGCTTCAGCGGTCAATGAATTTTGTTCGATGCTTTTGCAGCTATATTCGAACAGTACTGTTTCCTGCTTCACTTCTAATTTTATCTATGAATGTTCACCGACTACAAATCTCCCAAATACATGCAACTGATTTGCATGTAGAGTAGTTTTCGATAATTGAAACAACCAAAATTGAAAAATGAGGAGAGCGGTCTGGCATGAATAAATATGGAAAGCAGGTTACAAATCCCGTCCAACCTATTCAGTGCTATGCGCCATAGTTCCTGTCCAACCTATTTACCCACGCCTCTAATATATGTTTCGATCAGAGGCCATAACCAGAAACTAACCCGTGAACGCGAAGTGCACAGTTTTACGTCCTCGATCGTTAAACAGTTGTAAAAAGGAATGCATTTTCAATCGCAAAACACCGCATCATCCCTCCAATTCCCTAGATAAAAATGACGTCGATACCGTTGGCATAAAAGTCAAGTTCATCAGTTCCTTCATTCGACTGTGGACATGAAATTTCAATGGGACCATAGAATAGCAATGGGAGCTGGCGGAGAAGAGGCTATTCGGTGCCGTGTTATGGTTATTGAAAATTTCGCATTGGAGTGACGTTTACAGTGGTCGTATCCTTGAATTTCAGTTGTAGAATGTCGAGTGACGAAGTGGTTATACTGAGATTGATACAGTTGATTGGTAATCTTTCCTCATTTTATTCTTTGTTGGTTCGAAATTGATGTGAATCAAGCCAGCTTTCAGAATTACAATTTATTGTTAATCATAAAATAAAGGAACTCTTACACATAATGGTTAATTCAAGCTAAATTTCTCATCACATTATGGATATAACTTGAAAATTATAAAGAAAACTTTACACAAAACAACTACCCTCAATAATCTGAAAGGAAATAATAGCCAGAGTTGCACTTGAGATCTTGATTCTCTGGGACATCCTACGTCAATCGTGGATTGAATTCAGGATTATCGTTACTCTTTATGAATCTACATGCCGTGTGCCGGCATAGAGGCACTGGAAATTATTTCGTTTCAATTTTTTCTCGTCCGGAATAGGACAATATAGCGAGCGAACCTCCTCATCTCGCCACTGGTCTCTTGATTAATATTACGCTTTCGATAACTACTGGTTGTCGTTGAATTTGGAGTAGAGAGAAAGCGAGACTGAATCAGTCTTCAACTAGATGGCGCTTTTTTGGAAATGTCTGGAAGGTTCCTTGAGTTCTTTGTTAAGACTAGAGCCTCAGTATCACACAGTGCTGATGAGAAACTGGTCCACAGTTCCCCTTGGGGTCTTTATTGAGATATAATACGTCAATCGTGGCTAGCTCGCACAATTGCAGCGATGGTTCATCGGAATTGTCGTTCTTTTCAATCAACTGAAAACTTTTTGTTCACAGGGTTGCTAGATCCAACAAGTTGTTGAAGCAAATCATACATAGGAGAATTAAAAAACATTTAAAACTAAGAATAAATTGTGAAATCAGTTGTAAAGATTGCAATCCGGCATATGTTGGTCAAACTGGCAGAAACTTCGAGAATTGATTGACAGATCACCTGAAATCTGATGAATGGTCCGTGGTTTATACTCATATCATGACTGAAAATGATCATATGGATACAAGTGTTGCCTTTTCGGGATAAGTTTATAAATACAAATATTAATCATCGAAAATCGCTTTATTGTTTTTTCAAAATATCTATACATTCTCACATCCGTTTGAACCAATTGTCGAAGCACTTTTGCCACTCTGATTGAGGTATCTCCAAAACATGCATTCTGAACGGATCAACCGTTTTTTCAGGTGCCCTTCTTTTCGATAATTCGAAATTTACCCCAACTACTTCGAAGTCTAAGTTCCATTGGCTTTAGTCAATTGAGTCTCTCGATACAAACCTCTGATTGGTCTATTGATTTAATTTTAAATTTTACTAAAGATCCACCTTTTTCCCATCGTTAATTCGAAATCATAAGCCCTTAAGGTAATAAATATATCATATGTCGAACTCCCCTAGCTAATTCTCAAATTTCATAACGTCGTACATCCATCAAGATTTCCATGTAGCAGATCAATAAATTTTGTTTTAAATCTTAGGTTTTATGATTATTGGTGTGATATTTTTGAGAGGTTTATTATTGTCTGGAATGTCTGGGAATTTCGATTAGATATGGTCTTTTGCTTATCAAAACCCATTATCCAGCATCGCTAGACATATCATATTACACGATCTTTCAATATTAGTTAGCGCACAGCATAAATGGCTTTCGGAACAACTGATTTTCGATGAACACTGGTTCTTGATGGAGCTTCATCGCCAAAAATTACGTATAACCTCAAAAATGTCAAGCTTGATGAAACTGTCAATTGGCAGATTGCAGCACTAGGATGGTCCAATCCCGAAATATAAAAAGCAACCCTCGTATACATCGTCGGTGCTTCTTCCCATAAAGACCAACAATCACGAAAAGTGCTGCAGAAAATTAACTTTCGAGAGTGAGAGTCGATTTTCCAATAAACCCATCGCACCCTCCTGTGTGTTCTAGGATTCCTCTTAGTAGTCTTATCCCTCCACCTCTTAAGGACTCCTCCGAAAGGTAAGTAGCTCTCGAGTCGAACTCATTGATTTCTAAGTGACATTTTTTCATTAGACTCCAGTCTTCCATTTCCCGTTCAAGCGTCTCCGATAACAGAAGCTGCTCACGCCAATATCGCTCCAATTTTATCGTTTTTCAATTAAATTGGATAGCCTGCCATGGTTGGATTGGCTGACGAGTTGATACAAAATACTTCCGCGGAATTGAAGGTAAATATTTTATTTGAACAATATTTTCCCAGATTCCTCTTTACTCTAATACGTGTTTGAATTTTGATCGGCGGAAAGGGTTGTTGGAACCCGTGTGAGATAATTAGAGAGGTTGGTTTTAAATTCCCCATTTTGTATCATATGATCAGTTTGAACCAATCATGTCAATATTACCCCGTGGGCTGCTTTCACGTTGCTATGGACAAATATTGATTTATTCCAATATTTAATATTTCGAAATGTCACGATTTGGTTGTAATACTGACGATAATATTAATGAAATTATAGAATCGAACATATCAAAAAACACCGTTTACAGTAAGAAATTTGTATGGAAAGCATTTATTGACTTTTGCAACGATAGAAAGTATCAATCAGATGGAAATCGGACGGCGGAAGTATTGGCGTTGATCTTAAAGGATTGGGCTGTGAACATGAGGAGAAAAGATGGTACATAGTTCAAAGAAAGTACGGTCAAAACCATGTGGAATATAACAAGTAAGCTGAAAAATATTATAAAGAAATGAAAGTTATTATTGACCCATTCCAAAGTTTTGTTTTCCAGCAAGCACGAGCTGCTCGTGATTCTATTCGACGAAAACTGCAATCAGATCCAAGTGGAACGAAACAAAGTTCGGCAGCATTAAGTTTTGTCGAAATAAATAAAAATGGTTAATTTATGGAATGAAAATACTCCTGAAGGACTGCAACGGAAATTCTATCACATAGTCGCGGTAGAATTAGCTCGGGGAGGTGGGGAAGCTGCTGCTTGCTGACTGAATTTTTTTGTATCGAATCAAACAACTATGGTTTTGTAACAAACCGAGTGGAATATAACCCTGTATTCAGCAAGACCAGGGTGGTTCAAGAATGTGTACTAGAAGCAAGTTTTTAATAGGAAACGATGACAGCAACCTTCGTCCCGTCCGATTATTCAAAAAATTGATGTCGAAAAGGGGCCAAAATAATAAAACCAACAGATTATTCGTCAGACCAAATCGTCAATGGAAATTAGAAAATGATCACCAATAGATCGACCGCGCTTAGTCGATTAGCCAAAAGTGGTGTACAAGAACAACAGCTTATAAAAATTACGGGTCACAATGCCAACTCAATAAAACCCTTCTTAAATATTGACGAAGAACATCATAATCAAATTATTAACAGCATGCGTAGTAGAAATACATCTTCATCAGTTTTAGAAACTAACACGTCTGGCTCTTCATTTAACTCTTCCAATTGTTCCTTTGTTAATTGCACTGTTAAATAAATTATTTTAGCTCTAATTTTTTTATAGTTAGCAAAAAATTTTCTATCCGAATAACCCTCGGACATTGATGAATGCTCAAATATTTTATGACAATTTCATTAAGCTTGTTGCTTGTAGGCAACAAGCTTTCGAAATCTGTCATAGAATTTTTTCGATAAATTATCAATGTCCTTGGGTTATTACTACTGACAATAATTTTGCCTTTTTCCATTATCAATATTGATTGGAAACTCATTCCTATACTTTTCTGTGGATTCGATTGCATTAGCAAAAAACTTTATGTCATTTGTGTTGAAACAGCTCTGCAATAATTGTCTTCACCATCGATAATTTTAAACGGGATGTCCGACCTGAAAGTGAATGGTGTCCCAAAATTAACACAAGATTTGAATTAAATAGTAAATATGGTTTTCCATGACACTTCTGCACAAATGTGTTTCTATCTCGTTGATGTAACATTGACTTTCCTTCTTTAATGCCCGCATGGTTGTGGTTTTATTGACGTTGACTTGTGATCTTAAGTAACCCCATAAAAACAAATCTACTGGTGTTAAATCATACGATCTAGGGGTCCAATTCTGATCACTAAAACGAGAAAGTACACGACTTGGAAATGTCTCATTCAGTAATCGAAGTGTTTCACAGTTACTGCTTGGCCAGCCTCATTTTCAAAACAGTAAGGTCCAGTTATAGAGTGACACGTTGTGGATGCATTTATTTTTCCACAATCACATGTGCGTTTTCAAATCTTAAATTTGGGACCTCATTTATTAAGTTGTCAAAATTCACATATTTGTGCAGCATTATTTGGTCAAACCCAAATATTCGAAAAATACAGAAATTTGGGCAAATCTATTAGCACTCTGATCAGGTGATCAAGAGCGCCAGAAATTCAACGTTATGGAATCCACCAAATCATGATTTTCGATGGAATTGCTTTAATGACATTATGCAGAACTTGTCTCAACTCGCTATATTGAAAAATTGCTCTTCCTCAGGTCCATTCCACAGGTGGACGAGAATATACGTCTATATCAGAAGAATAAAAAAATTGCCATATCTTTTACTATGACATTTTCATCAAAACCTTCAAGCTGATGTTACATTTAATTTCATTCTAGTGAATTCAAACTTATGGTCACCAAAATAAACGTTATAATATTTTTCATAGTCCTACCTGACATTGTGGATATTGTTCTTCTTCCGTCCTTGCAACTTTCCATCCTAGAAGCGGAGGAATGCAGATGAGCGCTGACAAAATCCAGACTGCAGCGATCATTACTATAGCACGAACTGGCGTCCTCTTCTTCAAATACTCCACGGCTTGTGTGATGCTCCAATACCTATCTAACGATATCAAACACAAGTTCATTATCGACGCCGTGCTCAGTAGCACATCCATCGCCGAATGTATATCACACCACCATGTACCGAAAATCCAATAACCCATCAGTTCGTTAGCGAGCGAAAACGGCATTATGATCAATCCAAGGAAGAAATCTGCAACCGCCAGAGATCCTATGAACCAGTTCTGAATACTCTTGAGTGATTTTTCTGTTGTTATTGCTATTATCACCAGCATGTTACCAACGACTACTACGATCATGAGGAAAGTGGCAAGTATAGAGGCAACCACAATTTGAGGCAGACCGTAACCGCTGGGGTAGTGAGCTATGGCAATAGTGCTGTTGGAACTGTTAGTCGTGGTGTTGTCGAAGAGCATTAGTATATCTTCAACAGCCATAGCGGCGTGTGGTGTAACATTCGCCAGAGCCATGCTATGGAGGTTGTTCAAAATCTTAATCCTACGGTTATACACTGGAAACACGTCAACAGTTTGGTCCCTAATCACTTTATATACATTTGAAACCCGTTTAAACCCGAATCAATGGCCCCAGAGGGCGTTAACGATAAAACTGAAGAAGTACCAGAAAATCATGCCCTACCCATTAAAACACTTAGTTGCTAATTTTTTAGAATTTAAGAGCTGCCTCGCCAGCGCGGCGACAAGTGTGACAGCCGGCGTTTTGACAGCGAGGCATGTTGACGCCTTGACGCGCTACCGCACACTGTGAGCGGGATTGGGTTCCCTGTCTGGACGTAGGCATGCGTGCTGCTTGCAGATCTCGGTGTCCTCTTGCAGCCTCTCTTCGCATCTAATCGTGGATAAATATCGGCTGAAATAGTTATGAGGCCCGTGCTCTGCCTTCACCTTGTTTATTTGACCGGCCGTCGAATCGTAGATGGATGCTGGAGGCTTGAAGTGATTATGCAAATGGTGAAAGCCGCTGACGTCTTGGGAGGAAGATGAATCGAGAGAGATCGACTGTAGAGAGGAAAGAAGCAGACTACTCACCTGTGATTTCGAAGTTAATTGATTTAGAAAATATTTGTTTTCCTTGTGAGATTGCGAGTATCCCATCGAACTCGTTCAGTGGACATTTACTCCCAGTTTCTTACGTGAGTCAAAGTTTATTTCGGTATTTTGAATTGTATATCAGTCACAAGGAACCAATTATTTAACAGCGACATTTTAAGACATTCAATTTTTTTTCCTTCGAGACATTATTTCAGAATCGTCGGTGTTAAATATAAAAAATGAATATTTTGCGATGGACCTGATGCGTTGTCCAGTTGTTCTCCAGGAAACTTAGTTGGTGGTCTAGTACCAACTGGTGTATATCCATGTTACCTTTCAGCCTTTTGAGAAGCAACTTCTCAAAGAGTTTACCCAGGATTGGCAGAAGACTTATGGGCCTATATATTATATATGGTTCCACATTCAGTTCTAGTTTACCAAGTTTGGGTACCATTTTAACCTCTGCATACTTCCATATGAGGATGAAATAAGATTTACTCATCATTTTATGAAATAATGCTGTGAGTAGTACAACCCTATTCGGTAGTGTTTTCAGAATTTCCGCCATTATGAGGTCGTATCCAGAAACCTTCTTGTTTTTCAGTCTTCTTATGTCATCTGCTACTTCTGTTGGTGTAAAAGTTTCAATTGGCAAGGACATCTGATATTTTATTCTTTGAGTATTTACTGGAACTTAGCCCAATTGGTTTTTTTTGTCGTTACTGACAATTTAATTTCATACGTTTTGGGTATTGTGTGGAGGGTTAGCAGGACTGGTGAATGGTCAGATCAAAGGTCTGGAGAATGAGATTCCGCTTGTATGTGGATATTGTTAATTCCATTCGTGACGAAAAAGTCCGAGACATCAGGAATCTTACGTCGAAATTGTTGTTTGTTATCACTTCCATTAGATTACGACCTCTGGGAGTTATGAGTCTTAACGCCCAATGGGTGTACTCCGCATCCAATCAAGAATGAATTCAAATTTTCAAGCGGGCTTTTCGTTACTTGGATTTGGAAACTTTCTTCTTCCTTAAATAGTTTCATTATTGAAACAATTGGAATTTAATATCTGCAAACCGTGATTCTCTGCGATTTTCTGGCCCAGAGATCCTCTGAAATAAATCATAGCTTCACGTAGAGTCCAATAATAAATAACAAACATCTAGAAGCAGAGAGTAATAACTCACATCAAAACACAAGCCTCGGGTTCTCCAAAACTATCCATTCCTCATTCTAATCGGTTAATTCAGAATGGCCGCTTCTTGCGCCTGAAGCCAGCCGATTCCATAAGCAGTGAACAAAAACTCCTTTATATCACCGAATAATGAAAACTAAATCCTTCATTTTCGAACCTTCAATTCGGGCAATCTAAAAGTTTTCCAGTTATGGCCTCAGCGCCCAGCACCAGAGGCCCCGGAACTTGGACGCAAATTGAATTCCTGAACTTTTTTAAATAAACACTACACCCAACTCGCTAAATTCAAGTTGTTGTTTGGATGTCTATTCTGCATCACTTTACAAATCATGAAATATACTATTATCTAGGACGCTGAATAGCTGTATTTCCTTTCGGTCGACCCTAGAATTAAGTTCGTTAAAAAACTTCTGGTTCTTTGAAGTTTGTCCTGAAATGTTTGTATAATCGGAACATCAGACGTGTGGAGGATATTATTTTTCAAGTACATGATTCGTCAAATCACAATACACAATGGTTATTTATGATATTCAATAATCGCTCAATCAAAAAAAAATGTCATGGAAAATTTTGAAAAAGAATTCTCACGGAATATTTCGATATAATTTTGATACTTTTCCCAGATTCAATTAAAATTTAGAAGAAGTGCTTAATCTGCATTACATTCAAGTTCACAGAATAATGTACCATTCAATTGAATCATCCCTGATTCCATTCTCAACTTTAAGGAGCAAAGAACTGTTTAGGAAGGATTCTAAATTCTGGAAAAACTCCCAAATAGTTTGAAAGATCGCCAAAGCTAATTGACCTAACGTCAATGCTTTCACCACTATTTTATAATTATTGTTATTCGACGCCGAGATTGTTTATACGCTCCGATTCTCCTTTGTTCCGTATTAATCACAAGAATCTCCCAATTTAGGATTTTCTGGCCCGATGTTAATCCGATGTGACGTTTGACGGGTGCAATGCCTTACGTCTGAGCCCGTCAGTGGAGCTTATCTCGAACGAACATAACATACCATTAATCAATTTGATCAGCTCAGTTCATTAGCTGCCACGCTCCTGGTTCAAGTCCACCATCGCTGCCTCTATATAATTTCTAACGTATATAACATTTCGCTCCATTAACCTTGCAAACTGTGGAGCTAAAGCAGAAACACTTTCGCAAGCCAAGACAAGAGTAACCCTCGCGATCCAAGATCGATAGGGCTCATGTAGGTGAGTGAGTCGTAAAACGGGGCTTATCCAACATGTGGATGATCTCGTTATGTTAGGGCAATGGAAACTGACGAAATGAAGGGTGGGCTAAAGTAAAATTAACAACCCGGTGCATCCGCCTGTTCGCGTATACTCCATACGTGCTGAAAGTTGATATTTTGGATTTCAGGGGTGGTATATGATCAAACCTCGCATTTGAACTGAATATAATATTGTCTGGAAGAACAAGGGATTCGAGTTCTGAAAATATTCCGAGGAATAGGTGATCGCAGAACAATTTGGGAATTAATAACTCGGCGCATCCGCCTGTTCGCATATACTCCACACGTGCTAAAAGTTGAACTGATATTTTGGACTTCAGGGGTGGTATACGATCAAACCTCGCATTTGAACTGAATATAATCACGGCCATCTTAATACATGGCCCGGCGCCTGAAGCGGCAACGCCGCAAAAGACGATGTCTGGGAGGTATACATTTAACCGAGAGATACGATGTTTCGAACGTACCAGTTTATTTTCTGATGTCATTAAAGGTGATTTCCGATGAATATCTGAAAAAAAGGTGGAAGTATGCCCTACTCAGTCAATAAATTGAATACAAATAAAAATCAAAATTGAGATTAAAGCAAATTGAATGATGTTTTATTCAATTTATTGTCCAGCAAGAACCACGGGGAGCTGTAGGGCCATCTCTCGCCATACAATGTGAACTCAAATATAACTCTCTAAATAAAATCAACTCAAATAAAATTCTCTATACATATATATATATATATATATAATTTTAGAAAATTCGTGACTGAATATAAAGTATATCGATGATTCTCGTGGGTTAGCAGTCAAATAAAAAGTAGAAGACTCTTTTATCCTTTACTCGAGCTTTCAAAACAAATTGTTTCTTTTTCAAGAGTGCTGCAAATTATTAAAAATCAATTGGTGAACAGGTTACAGATCTTCAGTACTTACGATAGCGAGATTGATTATGAAATGATGTTCATTAAATCTTAATCTAATTAACATGAATTCAAGACCTTAAATTATGATTGCTCAAAAAATATAATAATGATTGACAATTTTTGGATGTGATTTTAGGTAGATTTCGGAAATTAGCAAATTTTTATGAAATATTTCAATCTCGAGAACTTCACTCATCTGTACAGAAATTTCAACCAATACTTAATAATTTTTCATAATTTAAAATATAGAAATGAAGTGCGTTATCGCATTTTTTCAATTTCCCAACCAGATATATCAATTTTAATCGATTATGTTCAAGAAAGTCTTCAAAATCTTTGATCAAATCAGAACTAAAAAAAGCTTCTACTAGTTAAAATTGCGTCTTTATTTGATTCTGTTTCGAAAGAAACAGGGGTAAATTTGGAAAAATTTTTGGGATAGCCCCTTTTTCAATTTTAGGAATCTTAAAGAAAGTAATTTAATGGTTCCATCGGCTTGTAAATGTTTATCAAACTTAATTATATCGTCGGTATCAAAATGTTTTTCACAAACAAAACTATTATTAGTGGGAATGGCCCTCCTCCATAAAAGCTCAAGTTTTTAGGAAAACTAAAACAACTAAAATATCCTTCATTTTTTGTAGACGGATAGTTACTCTTACAGGATGGAATACAACACGTTTTGACCATTCTGGACGCAAATGATCTCAAGTCCAATTGAATAGTTCGGTTAGTTATTAGATACTTACCAAATGACCAATTTAAAAAAGTTATTCCAATGTAAATATACTGACACTAATATCACACACTTTCCCTGTTCACGGCACTCGAATAATCGCTATAATTCACTAATTTTTCACATAGATTACCAGAATATACACACTAAACTAAGATGACGCTACAAAAACGCGGGAACTAGACTTGCTTGCCGGGTGGGCTTAGATCTTAGATACCCCAGTACAGTGTTGCCGTTCTTGTCAATGACCGGGCCTTGATATAATATCGTCTGGAAGAACACGGGATTTGGGTTCTGAATCTATTTCGAAAGTTCTTTTTCCAAAGTTGGCATAACAATTAACAAAAATAATGAAATTTTCACATCATGAATTCGTATTTTACTATAAAAAGGCCACAAGATTCAAAAGGTTGAGAGAATTACATCCACTCTTTAGAAATCCAGAACTTGTATGCAAATATTCTTTTCAATTCAGGCTTACAATTTCTTTGTTTGCAAACAATAAAGCGTGTAGTGTTAGCAGGAGTTAGTGACGAGGTGCCATATAATTCGGCATATAACATGAAAGCCTAGTAAAAATACTTCTTTTGAAAAACTTCTGGCTAACCGCATGTTTGTTGTCGTGTGTACAAAAATAAGCCGAAACATTTTTGAGGGACTTCTTTCTTCAAGAGAGGTCCATTATTATAAACATAGAAGTTTTTCCATATTGCCCACATCGAATATGATATTAAAAAAAAACAAAAGCAGAAAAAAGTAATGAATAAAATAATACGTATCAAGAAAGAATCGGATATACCATGAATTGCTTTAAAACCATTGTTTATGGGTGAATTATTGATGAGATGAGGAATTGTTTCTTCTGCATATCCACATTTACAACTTGCGCGATCAAGAACTGTCCAAAGTTTCCTTGGAAGATCAAAACTAGGTATTTTCTCACGGGATCAGCAATGAGATCTTTATTGAACATTTCATAACAGTTCCACTTAATCTTCAATTCTTCATAGCTAATGTTCATATTGAATAATTATTTACCATTATGATTTACGTAACTTCAAACAGGGGATCCTATTTTGTGTTATATATGAAATAATTGGAAATTAGAAGAAGAATAACATTCACTCAAAGAATTAGGAGCTGCAGTCTGTCTGCGAATAAGGGGATTGACAATGTTAGACAAAACTGATAGCCAATGAACTGGTGTAGATCTTATGGTGCCAGTAATTATTTTCATTGGTGTATTCAATTGTGATTCGATTCTTGTGTATGTGCACTATTAAACAAAACTGAGCAACAAAACTCAGCTGCAGAAAAGACTAAAGCTAGAGATGCTGGGGGAAGAATGGAAGCATCAGCACCCCAAGATGATCCAGCGAATTCCTAAAGAATATTATTTCTAGTTTTCAGTTTCAGACTCAAACCATCTAAATGAGCCTTGTAGTTGAAAGATGAAACTAGATAGATAGATAGATAGATTACCTTTATTTGATCTAGAACCATACAGATTGTTGATCACGTCACAAAAGAGAGAAAAAAGAATACAATGGTAAATAGAAAAAATATTGAAAAATTCACAACACCAGAAAAGACCGAAAAATGAAATTAAAGTCCATCAAAGGATTTTTCACCAAGAAACTCGTTGATATTGTAGTAGGCTTTTCTCAATAGAAATTTCTTCAAGCCTTTCTTCTGCAATAATGCACTGCTATTCTTAAAACTTGGGGGCAAAATATTCCAGATCTTGACCTTGAGATAACTTACATTTTTCTGTATATAGGTGAAGTTGGTTTTTTCCACACAGAGGTGGGTTTTACCTCTAGTGTCATACTCATGCTTCAAGAGCAAGGTTTTGAAGTCCTCATAGTTTTTTATCACATACATTATACATTCATATATGTATAGGCTGGTGAGTGTTAAGATATTATGCTGAGTAAAAACGTCCTTACAGCTTTCCCGCCGGTTCATCTTGAAGATTGTTCTTAGGCATCTTTTTTGTAATTTGAATATTCTTTCAGTCTCAACGGAAACCGCCTAAAAAATAACGCCATACCTAAGTCTAGAATGCACATAGGCATGATATGCAGACAGGGCAGCATCAGTCCCGACTCTGTCAGTGATGACTCTAACTGCCTAGCAATATTTTGCTAGACTTATTGCTATATTATCGACTTGCGGTCTCCAATCCAGGTTACAGTCACCTGCAGTGCCTGCTGATTTTTCTCTCTGAAAATTAATAGTTTTGTTTTATTGATATTCATTTCCAGTTCATTAGATTGAAACCATTTATCCATGTCCGCAAGACTCCTCATTACATCATTCTGGCACTCATCCGCCGTGACACCACCACATATCCTAGAAACATCATCAGCATACATAACAGTGTCATTATCTGTTTCCTGAACCAGATCGTTTGTGTATATAATGTACAACAGGGGACCCAGTATTGAACCCTGACGTGCACCCCTTTCCACATATAGAGCATCTGATGTTATTCGTTCACCATCTTTTGTTGTTTCAGATGTTTTTTGAATTCTTCGAGTTAGATAAGATGTGTACAGTTCTAAAGCCAGACCTCTTATGCCATACTTTTCCATTTTCTTCAGTAATATCTCATGATTTACTCTGTCAAAGGCCTTTGTTAGATCGAGGCAAAGTGCTGCTGTTACTTGGTTTTTGTTTAGCAATTTTACTACTGAATTTAGTGCCACATATACCGCATTTATTGAGGATTTTCCTTGTCTGAAGCCTTATTGTTGTTTAGCTAAGATGTTATTTCTTTCAAAAAAGTTTATGGTTTTGTCAAATATTATTTTTTCAAAGATCTTATTTATGTTTGAGAGTAACGATATTGGCCTGTAATTTTCATAGTTGTTCCTGTTCCCTTTTTTATGAATTGGTTTGACCCAGGATTCCTTGAGGGCTTGTGGGAAGTTTCCTGTTTCTAGCATTCGATTTATTATATGTGTCAAAGGTTTCATTAAAATTGCTGCACTACTTTTGAGAAGTGTAACCGGGATACCATCATAACCCATGGACATTCTGTTTTTCATCTGCTTGATGTAACCCAGCACTTCTTGTTCTATTACAGGGCTGAGGAATATATTGTTATCATGCAATTTGACATTGGCTGCAGCTTCAGTACTGTTTTTGATCTTGATTTCATTTTGTTTGAGAAAAAAGGAATTTACTTCATTTAGAAGGTCCTTTTCATTTTTATCAGGAAATGAGTTGAAAAATATTTCTTTAGTACGAGAATCTTTTCCTACAAGATTATTAATTAGTGTCCAGGTGGCTTTGGTTTTATTTTCAGAGTTTTTTATATATAAACTTTCTGAGTTCCTCTTGGATTGTTTAACAACATGTCTTAATATGCTGGAATACCTTTTATAATAGTTTTGTGAAACAGTACCTTCCAACATTTTCTCATGGAGTTCCCCTTTATGTCTACTTGATATTCTAATTCCTAGTGTAAGCCATGATCTATTCCTACTCCTAACAGTACACCTCTTAAGTGGAAATATTCGGTTCATTATTGTTTTCATCGTGCTAGAAAAGAGTTCGTATGCTCTATCCGAATTTTGTTCTAAGAGTACCTCCTCCCACGTACAATCTTGCAAACATGAGAATAAATCTTCCAATTTTGATTTCGTGAAGAAACGCCTTACAAGTGCTTTGATGGGTTTTGTTGCACTAGAAATCCTTGTTTCTATTGTGATGAACTGAGACATATTGTGGTCTGAAAGAGATGATGTTATGTTCATATTATTTTTATAAATAGTTGTATCCACAAATATGTTATCGATTAATGAACAGGTTGTCTTTGTTATTCTAGTAGGTTTGGACATTGTATGTTCATAGTTAAATGATGCCAGTAAATCCAGAAACATTTTCCTGCAGTCACTGTCAACCATTAAATTAATATTGAAGTCTCCACAAATTACTAATTTAACTCCCAAGTACTTAAAATAGAAATTATGTTCGATAGGAGAATCATTGAAAGTTACAGCTAATTTTATGTATTTCTCATGATCATTCAGACGGATACAAGATACCTCTGCTTTGTTGGGGTTGGGACAACTTGTATAAAAATAGATTGCAAAAATTCTGAAGGGACGTATAACGATCAGACTAAATCTTCTGGCCCTCAATTCAAACAACATGAAAGGTATTGTATAAATAATGAGTCTCCAAATGCGTAGTCACAACATGTATTACATAATTGTCATGAGTTTGATTTCGGGGTATCGAGGGTCTTAAGTGAAGAGGGTAGTTGGTTCGAAAGGAGTTTCAAGAAATTCGACCATCCTTTAAATTCTTGAACAGATATAGGGACTCCAAATTCGTTACATCTCAATTTGATGAAATAAAATTAACAATTAATAATTATAAAGTTAAAAAAATCGTTATCTTCGGTTTAACGATACTTTAGTCAACATGAATTCTTTTACAGTTGAATGAGTGTTTTCATTATTATGTATTTGGTTGTTATAGCCGATACGTCTAATGCAATTTCCATTCCGTATAGTTTTATTTTCTTAACATCAATTTTTGATTATTCTGGTTCTTTATTCATAGGGTGAGTTTTACATTTGTTGGTATGTATAATCGTTTGATTTAGCACGATTAATTATATCATTATATCATGTAATCGAGATGTTTATAATTGTAAATTAGTCATTCTTTCCGAAAGATTTTATGTTAACGTATTCACCCAAAGATAAAAGTAAAAAGTGTATTAGATATTATTTTTATTTGTCATTCACCAATGTTTCTTTTTAAGCTTAAAGTTGTATTTTTGTTTTAACCTGAGGATGAAGCAAAAAGTTCTGAAACGTAGCCAAATTTGAATAAATTTTATAATATAAATGTTCTTTTGGGCTGAAAATTATCCTTGAATTTAGTTTTAAGATTTTTGTGAATTTTCTCATTTGATGAAAATATCAACTTGACAAATCCACCATGTATGCAAGTTCCATAATCAACATTCTCGGATAACCAGTCCAAAATTCTGGAATAAATCACCCATAGCAGGAGTCTGCTCAAATCTCAGTACATTTTATTTTCACTTCAAACATCACCACAGGAGCCATAAAAATCGTCAAATCAAAAACCTCATAAAAGTAAAAACGTATACCCCAAATCGATTCACAGCAAGAACACACTTCCATAGGGGTTCGTATGAGCGTTCCCGAATCCAACTCGTAAAGTATAAATATTCGTTAGAGCCCGAATTGAAAATTGTGAGCAATCGTAATAACTTCGTTCTGAACTTTGTTGATGCTCAAAGTTAAATTAGAAAATATTATATCGTAAATCAGGTTCGGGGGTCCACTTTTTGGCAGTTACGTTCTGCCAACAGCCGTAAAACGTTAGCCGTTAAATAATGGGCGCGTTCGAGATTAACTGCCGAATCTGGTGATGAACATCTGAAGGAATTGCCTCAGACCAACTTTCTGAATGTCTTGGAGGGCATAAAGGCTCCCGAATTATTTGGGTCACTTTTTTCATTCGAGTTAGATGTTCTGCGAAGACGTTTGATGATGAAAGGAAATTATGAAGGGATGGTCTTTTCCACATCCATTAAGAGTGGTTCTCGGATAATTTCGTTGAATTAAGGAAGCTTTGCACGCTAACATTCTCACATGGAATTACTATTCCATATTTTATGCTGGTGAAATCATTCAGAGATGGACAAGTCTTGGAAAAACATCGTCTAAATGCTCCTTAGATTCGATTGGCAAACAGAAAATGATTTGAAAAAAATATGATCGAATCCTTGATGAAAAATTCGCCTAAATTTTTTTTTCCAAATTGCTCTATATTGAAATCCACCTGATGATGTTGAATGATTGTTTGGGCTATTACCATCATCTATTGTGGATGTAATGATTTCCGACGTTTCGATAGACATCTTCTATCTTTATCAAGGAGAAAAGTAAGAAACCTTTTGAAAATTATCAATTTTCAAAAAGTCAATACTGACAGAAGTCATGAAAGAAAATGAACGATGTTATATACTCATCTGTGATATGATGACCTTTTTAAGTTGGATCGAACTATCGGCGTCCAAACTTCTGGCAGATCTATAGATGGAGCACTTATGGAATCAGGTGTTATTTTCATAAATGCTGCTTCTTTGATTTTTCTTCTTTCAAGTTTTTCTTCTTTGGATATTATTGATGCTTCATCCCACTTTATACGATGATTCTCATCTACAGCATGTTGGACCAACCTGGATTTGTCGCTGTCTAGTACTCGTAGAAGCTTCTGATGTTCTTTTATTCGTACATTCAGAGGGCGTTTAGTTTCTCCGATGTAAGATCTTCCGCACTCGCAAGGTAATTCATATATTCAGTTCTTTATCCTTTGTGTCTCATTATTAGGCTTAACATTTGTAAGTTTAGCTCTGATAGTGTCTTGAGTTTTGAATGCAGTCGTTATGTTGTATCTATTTCCAATTATTCTCATTTCCTCCGACAAACCTTTTACATAAGGAATTACGGTTTTAATGGTCTGATTTATATCTGTTGGTTCAGGTTGACTTTTTCTTGTTCGTCTAGCTTTTTCTAATATCTTTTTGGGGTAGCCATGTAGCTGTGTTATTTATTTCTTCATTTTGGTCTTCTTCAGTGCAACAAATATTTATTGCTCTATCAAATAAACATTTTGCTACTCCCAATTTAGTGTTTAGTTGGTGGTTTGAATCAAAATGTAGATATTGTCCTGTGTTCGTTGGCTTTTTGTACACAGTGGTTCTTGGGATTCCATTTTGTTTATGTACGAGTACATCTAAGAATGGAAGTTGTCTGTATTTCTCGATTTCAATTGTGAATTTAATTGATTCCTCTTGATTGTTTAGATATTGAAGGAATACATCTATAGTGTCTCTTCCATGTTGCCAAATAATGAAAGTATCATCTACATATCTTTTCCACAGTTTGGGTGTAGGTACATATTTTTCTATTGGCTTCTGTTCGAAAATTTCCATATATGAATCAGCTGAAATTGGTGATAGTGGTGAACCCATGGCCATTCCAAATTCTTGTTGATAAAAGATTCACCTGATGAGTTCTTGAAAAACATTTGAATAACGTTCAAACGCAAAAGGGTTTTCAATTTCCTTATCATCTACAGGCAATATTTGTTCGAAAATTCATGATATCTCTAATTTCCATCAGGTATTGATGAAAATTTGTAGGTACATACAGGGTGGCCATTTGAAAACGAAACAGACGAGATTACAGACGAAATGAATTTTTTCGATAGAAATGCTCGGACAGGTCGATTTCTGTTTCTAGGTGGACAACTTAAGGTGTAGGTTACGGACACATAGTGCTTCAAACCTTGCTACTACAACCCTCACCCCCAAATTTTGAATGGGGAAAATGGGGTGAGTGATACCTTATTTGAAAGGTATTTTTATACATGCATTAGTTCTCGAAATATTCTTAACTAAGTATTTGAAAATGAAGTGGTGTTTTCATGGCACTTGTAGTGTTTTTTTGTGAAAAATCGACATTTTGAGCTTCAAAACAACCATGACACATTGATCCAATTTCGACGGAAATTATTGAAAACAAATTATGTGGAAGACCAGATTGTGTTACAGCAGGATGGAGCTCCTCCACACTACGCCTTACCAGTTTGAGAATATCTGGATAAAAGATTTCCAAATCGGTGGATTGGAAGAAGGGGTCCCACTGAATGGCCAGCCAGATCGCCAGATCTGTCACCACTAGATTTCTTTCTTTGGGGCTCCTTGAAGAGTAAAATTTACTCTACACAGCCCGATTCCATAGGAGATTAAGAAGACGTATAGTGAACGAATGTCATCAAATCACTCCAGAATTGCTGCAAAATGTACGCCATCGTTTCGACCAAAACTAATTTCATTGTATGGAAGCTAATGGTGAATAATTTGAATATTTATTAAATTGATGTGAGTTTTTGATAAATTATTTACTTTACTTTGAAAAGTTTTATTTCTTAGATCAATACTTCAAATCGTTCTGATACCGTTCAGTTGGAGAATGATTTCAGTGAATAAAACAGCTAGTCGAACATCTGACCCTAGTAGCATTAACACGTACGGTATGACTTCATTTGCCCAGTGGTAGATGTTTTGCAATTTCGAATACAAGTACGGAAATTTTGGTGTTATGGAAGTATGAAATGTCAATTATTCGCAAAAAATTGATTTAAGTGATAAAATTAAACAACGCATGAATATTTCGAGAACTAATGCATGAAATGAAAAAACAATTACTGTGCTGAATTCACTATAAAAATACCTTTGAATTGAGGTATCACTCACCCCATCTCCCCTATTCAAAAATTGGGGGTGGGGGTTGTAGCAGCAAGGGTTGAAGCGCTATGCGTCCGTAACCTAAATCTTAAGTGGTCCCCCTCGAAACAAAAATCGACCTATCCGAGCATTTCTATCGAAAAAACTTATTTCGTCTGTAATCTCGTCTGTTTCGTTTTCAAATGGCCACCCTGTATATGGAGGTTATTGATGTTTTGATTATTCTAAAATTACATCAAAATTGGGTGTCTGGTTGGTTTGCCTTAAGAGACGAACAATTTTATTGCCGTGGTATCCACAAATATGAAGGAAGGTGGTCGAAATATATAGAAAACATTGACCAATACTTTGAATGAAATGTTATTTACTTTTCCTTCAATAATTTGTGTTTTATTTGCACTTAAATTCGCTCATTTCATACCGGTATACCTGATACACTCGTGATCACAACTGTCGAACGACTCAAATAATGATTAATAGTTATTTATTATACAAGGAAAGGAAGTATTAGATTTTAGCTCGAGGGACGCTTTGCGTCGGGAGACAAAAAAACCGAGAGCTGAAATCTAATATTTTTGCCGTGTATGATACACCATTTTTTTTTGTGACAGTAAAATATGAAAGAACATATTATCACAATATACAGGGTGAGTCTTTGACCACTGCGTTAATTTTAACCATAGATTCTTCACGTCAAAAGAAACACTTTCTTCCTATTACATTTTTCCAAATTTGGGCCCGTTCAAAAGATATAGGGTGTTGAAATTTCATAAAGAAATTGCATTTTCACCTGTAATATTCAAACGACACTATCAATTGAAATGATCTCCTGTAGAAGGTTTTTGATAACAGTCATGCATATTTTGGTATCGTTAGATTCATTCCATTTCTTGTGGGTTTCTCATTACTACTCTACAGATTGGTTAAATTGCACGAAAAACAAATATCGTTGAACTAAAGGTCCGTATCTTGTACTTCCTGGAATCATTAGTCTTTTTTGCATATAAAATCATTCTCCATCTTTCCTCCTAAATTGCACCATTCTTGAGATATTTGAAGTTGAAAGGAATTAAATCGATATAATTTTGTCCAAATTTTCTGATTTTCCCAAATCCAACTCTGTGCTGAAATGATTCAATAACAAGATTTGTTCAATGTTGCCATATTTTATGTCTATATTAAATATTTTTTCAAAAGGTTGGGGAAATCTCTCCAGTCTATGGTTCCACCACTAAAAACTAATAGATGAAATTAACCACTGAACAATTTTTGTCTTACATTCACTACAAAATCTGAATTGCCATTTGCTGTATTCATTATTAATGATGTCTAGCACCTTGTTTAATATTTAATCCTGAGTAATATTCCATAAGAAATAGAGAAAAAGATTTCCTTCACTAACATAGCTACTTCGGTATATTCTCATGACCGTTGAAATAGGTACCTAATGTATTTTCTGTCAGGACCTGTTAAATTGAAGACTTGTCTTTATGAACAGCTGGTTCTTCATAGCATTAGAATTTCAGGGTCCATTACATTATATCTATTCCAACATAGGAATGCTTCAAATTAAGGTCATATGAGTTTTAAAATCTTCGAATCCAGTCTCCTTGATTCATTTTGTAGGTGTATAGTTTTTTCACATATTTATTTCATACACCGATTCAACGTAGTACCTACTCGAACTTAGGAGATAATAGAATTTGACTTAGTTTTAATATTTCTGAATGTTTGTTATGATGCATGGTTAATTAAAATTCAATCAATATTGAAACTGAAAGCTATAGGTTCATAAACAAGAAAGATTAGAATAGAAATGTATTTTCTGACCATAATCATTTCATACTGAATTGAATAATTTCAAACTATCGAAATAATTATTATTATTTTATTATAATATTTTCCACTTTTTTAAATAACTGTTGACAGTTTCAAACAGAATCAAAACAACAAGGAACCACAGTACACTATTTTATTGGGAACAACCCACCACAGAGACGTTATTATAACATTTCAATGTGGTAATAATTCACTCTAGTTATTCTAAGAAAAATTATAACTGAAGATCGATAATGATTACAGATATTATCTTTCATTTAAAAAAAACTTTACAATTATTAATTTTTTTCTCTCCTGGGGTTCGGTAATAAATTAATATTCTATGGTAAGGTATTAAAATTTGACATAATGTATGAATAACCATTATTCAATATTTCTGTTTTTGTTTACATAACTAAAACAGATATTCTGATTATAAAAACCAAAAATTTGTTCAGTAATTAATTATAGTCTGAACAGAATAGATTCTTACTAACGAAAAAACACGTAGTTGGTTTTTCAGAATAAAATGTAGGTGATCAAACCTAATTCCTTCAAGCAAATATAATTGAACACCTAAATCTGAGAATACTTGTAATCTATTCAAGTAATTTGTTATTGGGATTCAGTAAAGAAAATAATCATCAAGCAAAGTAACATCACTGTAAAATAATTATTCGTAGTGACATTATTCATTGTAGTTGAAGATTTCGAAAAAGATTGCCATATTTATAACAGTCTCATAGACCTGTTCACTGGTCTCTGTCAAGGAGAAGAAACTTAAATAATATCAGTGTTTGGAAAATCATAGATGATATTTTCTGGCTTTGAGTGAAAAAAAAAGCAAAGTGACCACCTCTTGCCTTGGAAGTTTTCATAGAAATGATGGTTTTCATGATTTGGAAATCTTAAGAAGAAAATTACAAATGTAAGATGATATCATCCAATAATTCTGAGGTTTTTTGGGAATTTCTCACTGGAAAGGGATGGTTTATAATCTTGAAGTAGAAAGAAATTATAGTAAACAGCAAAAATATGTTTATGGTGTTGAATTTTTTTTACCAGAAAATTAGTACTTTGTATCTTCCTTCTGGATATGGACCTAATCGGATGAAACATGAGTGAGTGAATCATTTCTTATAGGGAAAATAATGTTTTTAAACAATTCAGATTCAATAGTGGATGCTGTGGAAAGTATTTTTCATTCAAACTATACTGGACTACAGAGGGGTATTTGCCCAATGTGAAAACTTAAAATGCTTATAACTTTTCAACGCAGCTGAATATACAAAAACCGTAATGGAAAAAGTGTTTCTTTTGATCTCAAGAACCTATGGTTAAAATTAACGCAGTGGTCAAAGACTCACCCTGTATTAAAGTCAGAATGTCATCGATATGAAATTTGAATTTTTAAACTAGTAAACTAGTAGACTTGCATTGTTAAGGAAAACTTCAGTGTAATCAAATATCTGTCAATTTAATTTTGTGATTTGCTTCAAAAATTGCGAACTCAGTAATTCTCAATACAATAAAGTTAAAAATGCTTGATTCTGAGTTTTCTCTGACCCCACCGGAGTCCATAGAAGCAGCGCAAGTAGCGTCACGAAAATTATTGCCAGCTGAATCACGGAAAATTTGCAAAACCGCCATTCAAGATCTATGGAATGGAAAATCAAAAAGATATGCAGTTTTTTCTGGGAGACAGTGTTACTGGCTTATTTTTCGTAACTGGCACAACAACAAAAGCCATCAATAGTGAAGTCGAATTATTCAATGATTAAAAGTATGTTATGATCCAATAATAATGAAGACATTTCAAAATATTTCAAACTAATTACATTTCTGAAACAAAATGGGAAAGGTTACACGCCCAAGAAAGCTGCGATTTTTACGAGTACACAAATAAGTGATTTTTCAAATAATGCACCCGATGAAGTTTATTTAACGGCCAAGCTTGTTGTTGTATTTGGGATTGCAGGAGCTTGTCAAATTCGTGAAATCAGCCAGGTAACATTAGATGATATCGAACATTCGGGAAAGTTATTAATTGTGAAACTGAAGCAAACAAAGAATGATGTAAACAGGAGATTTGTAGTTACTGAAGAATATATTAAATATTACCGAATGAACATAGCCCTTCGTCCAGCAGCAGCAAAAGATCACCGCCTGTTTTCTGCATATCGCAATGGAAAATGTATCAATTAGGTTGTGGGTAAAAATCAGTTTTACAAGGTACCTGAAACATAAGCTAATTTTCTTCAACTTGAAAATGCTAACTCATATACAGGTCATTCATTTCGAAGATCGTCTGCTACACTTTTAGTTGAATCTGGGGGAGACTTGACGACACTGAAGAAACATGGTGGTTGGAAGTCATCAACGGTCGCTGAAGGGTATGTTGATGAATCGGTGGCACACAGAAGAGAAATTGCTAATAAAGTGTTCAAAACGTGTGGCAGTTCTGAAATAACACCTGATTTGCGACCAGGTACATCAACAGCAGTTTTGTCCATGTTAGAGAATATTATTTCAACTCAAGAAATTCGTCTGTTGTACCGAATAGTTGAAGGAACATGTCATTCACCCAATGCACATTTAATAATTGTACTTTTGATATAAAGGAAATGTAACTTATATTCAATAAAATATTCTAAAATCAAATATCTTCCATTATCTATATGTATATATATATCCGGGAAAAAATTGAAGTAATTTCGTGAACCAGAGATGAAATGTCAATTTTTTTCCCGTCACAGAAAAAATTAATTTTATTTCATACGTGGTTTGCACTCTGTGACTCTCAAGTTACCGCAGAGAAAATTTTTTCCCTATAAATTTGCTGTTCCAAGTATCATGATTATTCGGAGAAACCTGAGAAGAAAGATGTTCCGTTCAACATTTAAGCATCAATTTTGTTACAACGAAGCCCCAAACACATTTTCACGGGGTCTGAATTATTATTTTTATATCGGGGTTGTGGAATATATCCCACTTGATCCGATCTATATCCTCAAGACACGCTTTTCCACTCACACTCTTTGTTTTTCCCTCGATAATCCAAGGAAAACATGTGAGGAGGAAAGCTTGAGAGAATTGAAGCCAGAAAGTGGTTAGGATATCCGTAGAAAATATGTGATCGTAGATCAGCATTCCAATTGTATATTTGAAAGGTGCAGCCTTTGAGATGAAACAACATTTCTGTGGCATCATCATCATGCATTCACATGGACAGAAAATTCTCAAGATGTCAGATCAGGTCAGTTCATGAATTTTTAGTAAAATTATTGAACAAGCTTAACTGTATCTGTTTTGTCTACAACTTTTTCTTCTCATGCATCTGAAATATAAGTTCCATTTGTTGTTAGGCTGAAATAATATCAATTTTTAAGAAAAGATACAGGTATGATACTGATAATTATCGACCTATTATTATAATTTCAATTTCTTGTAAATCTTCAGGACGAATTATTTCGAAGCGTCTCAGATATTCCTTGCTAAATCACGAACTTTTTCTGGTTCTTTACATGGACTTATCCCTGAACTATCCATTATAACCAACTCCACCTTACAGATTTATTTCATTGGTCCTTTGATAAGGTAGTACTCTGATATTTACCATTGAAATTGAAAAGTTTTAATATTCATGGGACACTTCCCACCTGGATTAAGGTGTTTTGATTGAGTAAGAATATGCCTTGCCGTAACGATCACCATTCCATTCTATAATTGTTGATTTCAAGACATATTCCAATACTCCTTCTTTTTTCTAATCCATGGCGAGCCTTCCAGTATTATTAATCTTCGTACAAATGCTCTCTTGATGGATTATTCCAGTTTCGTTCTACTGAATCAAAAGCTCCGCAAACGGTCAGATTAAGACTATCCATTCTTCGTGATGGATAGCTCTTTGGACACTCAAAGAGCTGCAAAAAGTGCCAAGTCGTTCGGTAACGAAAAGTCCTTGATAGAGTGTCCCACATCTATTCAGTTTCAGGGTCTCATCATTGGCGCAACTTTGTTGAAGGAAAAACAATTCCTGACATTTTGATTTCTACCTCATGCTGGTGCCATGGTTTTTCCTCTCAGGTGTTTCATTAGTCGTATAAAAAATTTTAAATTTTGGGGCTATTGATTTCAAATCTTTAAGTTTACTGATGGTTTCCATTTTGTTCTTAAAATGATGATAATTTAAATATATATATTCTTTTGAACATAATTTAAATAAATACTAAGGAATGAATTCAGTAAATGATGGATTATAAACTTTCGGAATTATTATACAGCTCAGATAAAATATCATTGATCTTGACGCGCTAGTTTTCTAGCGGTGAATCAGATTCTGTTTCACCCAAATGGCTCGTACCTTCAAAAATCGCTCTGAATTACTAATGCTATTAATACAATTTTCACTCAGAACTAGCAAATGTTAGCTTTATAGAGTATGAGGAAAAATTTTGTATTTCAAATTGATTCTGATTAATCACTTCCTTGTAGAGACATGTTGACATCTATTTTCACAAAATTTTGGGAATGTAGGTTATCAAAAAACCTCATTCAAATAATGCCAACGTTTCGCAGATATACTTCTACGCTTTCAAGGCATGTTCGAACCAAAAATGTTTGAACACAAAATATAGATTTTTCCTAATTCACTAAGTTTTCTGAAATGCTCGGAACACAAAATATAGATTTTTCCTAATTCACTAAGTTTTCTGTTGCAATTTGCTCATGTTAAAACCTTCTGTGTGTGAAACATAGAAAGATACTTTTATTTCAATAATTGGAATCAAATACATGTTACAAAAATGAAACAAGTCAAACTTATTTTAATTAACCACAAAATCTAAAAAATTCCCCAATATCATACGGTTCACAATTCATCAATAGTTTATGTATCTCCCTTTTGAATAAACTATAATCCTGGATTTTTTGCAATCTTCTTGGTAGCCCGTTAAAAATCTTTATTGCCATATATAATGGATGCTTCTCAAAACAAGATAGAGTGTGCACTGGAAAGAACCACTGATACATACGTCTCGTATTGTTCTTATTTTTGTACCTTGAGTAATATTCACTATGCTTGTGAAAGAACAGCATTAATCGATATATATATATATATATATAGACCTGGAAGTGTTAATATTTCATTCGTTTTGAAGACAGTTCTACAACTCTCTCGATATTTTCTACCAGTTATCACTCCTATGGCCCATTTCTGCTTCACGAACATTCTATCCATGACTGAAGTTCCACCCCAAAATATGATGCTGTAAGTCGCCAGTGATTGAAAATTAGCATAGTAAATTGTCCTCAGCACATCATCATAAACCATCCTTTTCGGGACATTCAGTGTATAAATGACGGAATTTAACTTCTTTCCCAATTGATCCACATGTTCTCTCCATTTCAAGTTTTGGTCTACTGCAACCCCCAAGAAAGACACCACCTCCTTGACGTCAACATCACCATCTTTACATCCTAGAGAGCTCGGGAAGATCTGTGAAGATCGATCTGTAGAGAAGTAAGTGCATACAGTCTTTTGCATATTCAAGATTAGCTTGTTCTCGTGGCACCAGCTGCATATCTCATCCAGCACTGATCTAAATAAATTAAGTGAGTCCTGGAGGTTTTTACACCTTATCAAGATGTTAGCATCGTCAGCAAAGTTCACAAGCTTACAGTTCTTCGGTAGTGTTAGTTCTAGGTCATTAATATAGATTAGAAAAAGTAGGGGTCCCAATATGCTGCCTTGTGGGATGCCCATGGTTATTCCGATGTCCTCTGAGGTGAACTTCTCACTATTTCTATTAATAAGAACTCTCTGTTTCCTGTGTCTCAAATAAGTTCTCATTAGGTTCAGTTGTTTATCCCTTATGCCAGATCTTTCAAGTTTTTCCAACAGTTGTTGATGATCAACGCAATCGAACGCCTTAGAGAGATCAAGAAACAAGCCCAAGGCCACATTATCCCCCTCCAAAGCCTCTAAGATAGACAATGTCAGTTTATAAATGGCAGTTTCTGTATTTTTCTTTCTCATATAGCCATGTTGGCAGTTTGAAATGACATTAAATTTGCTGAAAAATTTTGTTAATCGTGTTGCTATAATCTTTTCAATGATCTTTGAAAACGAACTAAGTAAGCTTATGGGTCTATAGTTACCCAATTCCTCCTCGTGTCCCTTCTTGAATAAGGGTCTCACAATAGCCACCTTCAGAGCATCCGGAAAAATTCCCTCCTTTAAAATACAATTCACAATGTAAGTTAATGGACATACTATACAAGAAATGCAAGCCTTCGACAAGCTGATTGGTACTTCATCATAACCACATGCATATGTGTTCTTCAGACTCCTCACGACTGACAACACTTCTGTCTCAGTGACGTCAAAAACGAAAAACGACTTCTGTATTATTTTTTGCTTCTTAGTTCTCTTAGGTGGTCTCATTGGTAGATTTTTGAATAATGATGAAGCAGCACTAGCGAAAATCTGTTGAATTCTTCCGTCAGTTGCTTCAGATCGTCTGTTTTTACGGGATATTCATTGCTCTTACGTTGCTTTCCTGTTAATGAGTTTACTAAGCTCCATGTTGCTTTGCTTTTGTTATCCGATGTTGCAATTAATCTTCCTGTGTGAGCACGTTTTGTCGCTGAGATAGTCATATCATATTTCCTCTTCATTTTGTTGTAACTACTTTGTAATTCTTTTTTTGTTGTTGATGCAATTAGTAGATAATCTAAGATATTTTTTATTCTTTTTAATTCAGGAGTTTCTATAAATTTATTAGCTTTTGGTTTTACAGTTCTTTTTACCGAGGGAAAACATTTGTCAAATAGAATTTTGAAATTCTCTTCAAAACTGTTCCACATTTTGTTCAGATCCTTTGTCTCAAATTCAAAAATATCTCGCCAGTCCTGCTCCGAGAGGCAGTCTCTAAATTTTTTTGTTGTTTCTTCATTTATTTCTCTTTTGAAGTATTCGCTCTTTCTAATACCCCCAGTTATATCACTAACAAACCTGAAAATACAGGTAGAGTGATCCGATATGTGATTTTCAATCACTTTAGATTCTCCTTCTAGACTTGTCATAAAATTATCCAAACATGATCCTGAGACTGGACATGTAGGTTCTCTGATAGTGAGATTTAGACTGAAATATTCTGCTATAGAAATAAACTCACGTGTTTCCCTTTCATCAGATAGTATATCTATGTTGAAGTCTCCCATTACTAGAATTTCTGCTTTTTCCTTCAAGCATTTCTGGAGAATGGTTGTTATTTTCTCGAAAAATATGTTAACATCAGCTTTAGGAGGCCTGTAAACACAAATTACTATGATTCTAGTTGATTCCAAGTCTAATTGTATTGCCGAACACTCAAAAATATTGGAAATACTAATCGATGTTATATCTTGTCTCTCCTTAAAATTATAGGAATTGAGCATGTATAGGGCACAACCCCCATGCTTACCTTTCTCTCTACAAAAACTTGAAGCCAATTTATAATCACCAAAATGGATCGCTCTGAGTTCACTGATATCCTGCCAATGTTCCGTAATACCGAATAGATCTGGTTTTTGTTTGCTTATAACTAAATCAAATTTATTGAAAGCTGTATTTAAGGCTTGAACATTTTGTTGAATAATGCATAACTTTTTGAAGCATGTATTACTTACTTGACTAAAATTGATCTCTTCCGATGTGGAAAAAAATTCTTAAATGAGAATTCTCTTAGGATGACTCCTGCTGGCCAGAACTCCTTATTGTATACAGTCTTATAAACATCATCTGATGGTAAACCCACACTGAATGCAGAGTTAGAACCTTCTGTATCTAGTTTTTTCACTACTATGTCCCCTAGTCCATCAAAATTTTTAATTTCTTCCTCCGTGACGTCTCTGCCAGCAATTCTTCCTACATAAAGCCATTTCCTTTTTGTAGCTCCTGAAATCGTAGTTTGTTTATCATTTATTTTTGAACCATCACAGACTAACTCATTTTTCGACCTCGGAGGATAAGAGGATCTGATCGTTTTCTTTTGATATGTCACTTGTTTCCATTTTTCTCCACCTACTTCAGTTACATTTCCATCCTGTTCCATTTCTCTGTTTACATTCACGTCGACTTCGTTAACCTTTTGTTGTTCGATATTTAACCTCACATCCGGATGTGTCACCCTGCGCTTTTCTGTGACTACTGCGTTATTCTTACATTCAACTGTCTTTCCTTCACCAGTTACTTTGTCGGCGTAGGATACGACCTCTCTGTTGTTTACATTGTTCGTATTTTTTTGTTGTGAACCGATATTTTTTATACTGATGAAATTTTCGATAACACTTTGCAATAATTTATTATTGTCGTGAAGCGTTTTATTATTTTGATGCATTTCGTTTAACTTATCTTTTAGAAATTCTACTTGCTGTTTCAGTAGTATGTTTTCCATACGTAAATCGCCTTGAGCTGACATTTCTTCAGATCTTATGGCTTCGTGTTGGCACACCGCTGATCCCCTGTTTCCATCTCTAGCCATGCACGACGGATGAAAAAATTCAATACATTTTGCACATCGAACAAAATCAATCACTTTTCGATTACAAAAACTACATAAATGATCCACTTGATCTTCAATTCGACGAGAAATCGCGGAACGATTCTCAGACACCTCTTCACTCGGCAACGACATAGCGAATAATAAGTTCAACATTGAAGAAGAATATGAAGATATATTTACAAAACGTTGTCATAAGTTGGATGTAGGTCATTGACAGCCCCATTTCCAAAATTCTGTGAAAATAAATTTCAATATCTTAAATAGATTCAGTCTTCAATAAACGTCTAATTGGCACTCGAACTTATAACATTCTGTATAATGTGTAGAAAAATTATCTATCTTCAAAGAGCACCTACACCATATAACTGTAAGTCATTCAAGCCTAAATTAGGTAAGCCTAAAATCCATTTCAGGTCAAGTATAGTTTTTATGATATTGAACATTTGATTTCGCTTGGGACCTGAAGCAGATGAGCAACTAATGTCTGATTTTTTCCTGAAGTATTAATTGTACGCAGTATTATTTGTTTTCTGAAATATTCCTCTTTCTTTCATGATAGGGTAAGAGCAGATTGAAAACGTCGAACCACCTAATTTGTAAGAAACTTGACCAATGATCTAGAACCTTGTATCCATCCATCCCTTCAACTCAAAGGCCCAGTTCAAATTAATAGTTTCTTGAAAATCATCCCCAATACTTAATAAGACCCCTGCAAGGAATATCCAATAACCCCTGACTACTGCCACCCCAATTTGCCTTCATCCGGCGTTCCTTCAATGAATCTTCTTCCACGAAACATAACCCTCTCGCTTCAGTACCCGTTTGATGATGACGTATGCGGGATCTGCATCTCTTCCAGACGGTCTGCCTTCTCATTAACACCACCTCTGGCCAACTAGAGGCCTCATTTTTCATCGTTCTCCCGGAGCCGGCCCATTCATCTCCATGGCTCCTAAAAGTGACTGACGTTTGACGTGAAGGAATGCGTGATTGTGATTAATAATTGTTGCTCGGGTCGAGGAGAAAGATTGCGAATTGTTCAAAAAGGTTCGAATAGGCTTGTGTTTTTAACGGGCCTGAATGATGTGAAATAAGGTTGTTGTGAAATGGTTTCAATGTAGAGTGTTAAGACTGGAACCATTATACTATTCATTCTTCTTATATTGGTAGACGACGATATGCTATTAAAAAGATCACTTGAGCTACCTTCGTTGTATTAAATGATTATTATTGAAGAATCCAAAGCTCTGTTGAAATCCTCCCGCAGTAAAATTTCACAGCTAATGTTATTGGACTGCTTGTAACGGTAATAGGATATTATATACCGCGGGACTGAAGTAGTACATTTAATCCTGAAGGTAAAGTTTATGGCCCGACCGCAGGGAGGGCCATAATTTACCTTATTAATAAAATCATACCTTCCGGTATGATTTTATTAATTATTTCAATAATTTCAATCAGTTTTTTCTCTCTTCAACTCCTTTAATAAACTGTCTTTAAAATAAGTTACCATAGTAACATTGCGTTGTGACAATTATAATTTAGAAACATTGTCATTACTAGTGTCATTGTAAAGAAACATTGTTATTGATAATTATTGGTATCATGAGTGAAGGTGTATCTGATATTGATAAAAGAGCAGCCAAAGTAGGTGAAGAATTGTTACCACGAAATCTAGAAAACTATACGAGCAGCCGTACGATGCTTTTAAAAACTGGTGCCGCTTAAGAAATGTGAGACAACCTACTGAAAATGCGCTGTTAGTCTACTTCAATGATAAATCAAAAGCGGTTTGTGCCTCAACTCTCTGGGCACATTACTCAATGATGAAATCGGTTATTAACATTAGAGAAGATATTGATATAAGTAAATTTCCAAAATTATTAGCTTTTTTGAAGAGAAGAAATGAGGGATTTAAGCCAAAGAAGTCAAGAATTCTCACGTCTGAGCAGGTAGATCAGTTCTTACGGGAGGCTCCGGATGATAAATATTTAATGCTCAAGGTAAGTTTGGAAATGTGTTTATATTCAGAAATTTTAAGAAATCAATTTTTTTGTAGGTTGTACTTATTTTGGGCGTTGCGGGAGCTTGTCGTGGAAAAGAGTTGGTTGATTTAGAAATCGACTATATGAGAAATTTGGGCGATTCCTTCCTAATTGCGATTAGAAACACCAAAAATAAAATTGAAAGAAATTTTGTGATCAAAAATCCAGAAAACAGTGCCATCAGTTTTGTGGCGATATTTCGAAAATATGTGGCATTGCGAAAGACAGGGACACCTCATTCAAAATTTTTTGTTTAATACATCAACAAAGACAAAAACATGTTTGGTACATGCTCTATATTGCTTTTTCACAGTCTTTTTCAAAACGTCTTTACTTTTAATTTACAATCAAAGACATTTTTTCTCTGCTCAAGACATCTATAATCCTCTCTAAAAGGTACAGTACAGTTTTCTCAAATACATGAAATATTTTCTGCACGTGCACTTGTGAAACTGCATGACTTTATATGTCCTTTAAACATCTCGTTTATCTCATTACTTTTTCACTCAAGTTACACTCCATATTACATTCTGGACACCTCTAATTCATGTTTTCAGTCATATTTTTTATATTCTAAAATATTTTACGTTCAACCACGTGCCAATTTCAGCTATCTTTTTCATATCTGTTCTTTCGCAAATCACCCCCCTACGTTAACACTGAATTCCTCAATTTACTGCCAGATTCACTTGTAAGTTACTCATTTTCACTCACATATATTTTACTCAACTTTTAGACATGTTCATCTCTTTATGATTAGACTTCTCAGGCCTTATAAGTTTCAGATATCTGTACGTTCCATGCTAGGATCATCATGGGATTCTGCAACCAGGATGTTCTCAATATTCATTCAAGACTTCTCGATAAGAAATATAGTTACCAGAACCTTCGTTAGACCTGGTTGGATAAATCACCTCATGATTCTACATTGATATTTCACCTCGAATACTTAAGTATACACTCTAACGACTCCTTTTTCAACTTCTCAGTACTTATATTGCCTGATATCATTATTTTTCTTAACTAATCATATTATATAATCTCAAATAATAGTGTTGTCACTTTAGTTCAAGTTTATGATAATTTTCTCTACATCTCATACTTCTTATTGTACAAATAATTCATCTCAATTCTTGAATTATTATAGGAATTCTTCTGCTTTTCTAATATAACTTTTATTACTGTAAGCGTTGATCATTCTATGATAAATCTCTCAATTAAGTTAGTATGATACAGATGCTTTCTTAAAAACTAATCACTTCGTCAACTGCTCTATATTTTATATAACTTTATCTCCTCTCAAGCCTTATTTCATACAGTTCAACTCTTCACAGATAATTATGTATTTCTACTTCTGTTTTTCTGATAGATTCGACAGGCTATCACTGTAAACGTTGTGAATCGTAATTATTCGTTCTCTTTAATCGCTCTGAAAGCCTGTCTAGTTACATTATAAACCTCAACATCTCACTTTATCAATAAAACCTTTTGTTTTTCTGATAGTAGACAGTTTGAAATAAATTCAAACTCTATCACTGTAAACTTTGTGTTTGGTTGATAGATGGCGCCTCTACTCTCGATATTCATGACTTGAATAATTTCGGCAACACACATTACTCGATCTAGTCTTGAAGACAACGCTATTTCTCAAGTAAACACAACGTCATAACTCTTTTATTGTGAAATATGATTCTACGTTTTCTCAAGATAACTGCTCAATTATTCGAACACTCAATATTATCTCTATAATTACTCTCATATTTGTGAATAGGTCTTCTCTGTTTAGATGTTGTTAATTTTGTATATATTTTAACTACGTGCCTGTTTATCATGTCATTGTGAACATTATACAATAAACATTTTATTTTACCACCTCTAGCTCAATCATTTGGTAACAGTCCTCTTTTAAGTAATAGCCAAAAATCTCAACACCCAGATTTTTGAACAATATATATTGCATATTTGTTACACAAACGAGCAATCCATCCTATAAACTCGTCGTTGGATCACCCCTTATTGAATTGAAATCATTTGACTTCATATGGCAGGTGACATTTCCTTTTGTGGTTTATTGAAAAGCCGCAGGAAACCTCGGTGCTATTGTGAAACCTCTTACTTCTATTCCGCCTGTTTTATTGCAGTATAAAAAATTGATCTGCATATCAATCGCGTTCCGCGAACGATATGAATGCATTTAATAAAGTGAATAAGTGGTTCAAAAGCAGGAATAGGTAAGTTTCTGCATGACTGATTACATATTTCCGACAAATGATCAGATCAAAAATGGAAATAGTTGAATTCGTTATTGGAAATTATGAGAACAGGGAAATTATAAATTTCAGCGATCCTATCTGAAGAATATTTGATAACTTCAGTTCCAATACGAAATAAAATTTGTACCTCGGGGGTGAATTATTGAATAACAATTTTTCCGTATATGCATCAGATTTCAGTGAAATTTCTGTCGTTATCTGCATTTTTTTAATGTTTATACTGGCTTACCTAGGTATACATATATCAGTGTACACCCCTCAGAAGCATATAAAGCTTGTGCGAGTTAGGTTAACCAGTGTGTGTTCTGTGTAAGTTTTGTTACTGTGTCCTTACGCCACCTTAGGTACAGCACTGTTAATTTTGGATCCAACAGTGAATGGTGGCCGCATACCGAAAGCTAGAAAATTTCCTAGCCCCGGACTTGAACCTACGACACGACGGGTTTCCACGTCAAAGGTCAAGACTTTATTCCATTAAGCTATGCGATACGCATGCGGACTTGTTGTACCCATATTCTAAAACCAATAAGAAGTTCGATTTTTGGTCCTACATCTGTCATGCGAGGACATTATCGCCGTTAAGTGGCTCAGCAACAACCTCCTGAAGAGTTAGAGGTAATTCCTTCACTAAGCAGCCACACGCCCTTAAGCAAGGCTGTTAAAGAACCTGATTTCGTTGTGTCATCAGCAAAAGGTATTATTTAAATTCTGCTTACGTAGAAGGGCATGAACTTTTTCTGTTTGACTAGACTGACTATTATTCCTGAAAACGTGTGTTCAACCAGTTCTTTACTAGAAGCAGTGCAGCCACAACTCGAAGATGATGTCCACAGTAGAAGGCTCTCGCCACTTCCATAAATCAATAAACGAAATTGAATCTTCCTTAAATCAATGTAATGCATTTCTAACAAGCTTCAAGACCTTATAAGTATACGAACAACTGGAAACATAAAAACTTTTCGAAAATTTGGCAAAAAAAAAAAGTGTGTGATTGGGGTAACTGAAGATGTTTTGTTGGTCTACTTGAATCAACTATCAGCTAGATTCAGCCCTTATACTTTATGGACAAAATGGTCTATGCTGAAAAGCTGCTTGGCAATGAAAGAAAATGCCCCTATTCGCAGGTTTGTTTATTGAAAAATATTTCGTTTAGTTGTCATTTGCAGATTTCTAAAGGTAATAGCGTTTCTAAAACAAAAAAATTAGCGTTATAGTCAAAAAAGGCCAAGGTTTTAAGTAAAAAGAAGGCTGAACAATTTCTTTTACATGCTCCTGATGACCAGTGGTTACTGGCGAAAATTGTAATATTATTTGGGATTTTTGGATGTTGTCGATGTGACGAAATTCTCTCCTTAAACATGAATGATGTAGAAGCTGTGGAGAATACGTTATTGTGACATTGCGGCAAACAGAAAAATTAACAACACCGTAACCGATGATGGCTGCAGCTTTAAGCCCTGCATTTTATACAGAAAATACGTAAATATTCGGCCTCCTGGAACAGAAAGCCTAAAATTTTTTTGACATACCGACATGGAAAGTGCATTTCACCTAATGCTGGCCAGCAGAACTAGAGCCACTATGGTTGCGGATGCGGGAGAAGATATTTTAGGAGGGTGGAAGAGCACCGAAATTGCGATGAGTTATGTCTATGAGTTATGTCAACAAAAAAATCGAAATGTCTAGCAAATTATTGGGTATTAAGGAGAGTACAAATGTTCTGCAGTCCTCGAGTTCAGCAGTTTTTGAGTCAACAGATGGTTCACCATTAGTATCAACTCTTTCATCATAAAAAATATGTGTTACTGGAAATAGCAATTGTACCATGATTTTCAACATATATGACGATAAAACAAAATTTTTTAATGTAAATAATACTACTAACTTCTGAAAGTTTTGAAAGTTAACTGACAGTTTTACAAGTTAGTGACTTGATAAAATAAACTTTCTTGATTGATAATGTGTTTTTGGAAATTGACGTTTACAAATGAGAAACAAATAAAGAATAGTTCAATCCCATGCATCAAGGAGATCACACACTGATATGAACCATAATTGTGAAACTTCATTCCCATGATGTCCAAAATTTTCGTACGTTGTCTAACTTCCCTCTAGAACACAGACATCTACTTTCCTATCTCAGATTCCTTGGAGAATATTGTCCAAATGTGCAACTACGGATATTTCGCCATTGTCTTGTGAGATTCCTCCTCGAATTGGAATAACTTCAACTGTGACAGTTTATTACCAACAAGTCCGTAACTTGAAATGAGGTATCTATGGCCGAACTATGAACAATACGGTCTGCCAGTCATCTGAGTGATATATTTGAGATTCTGCAATGAATTACAAGCATCAGGGTCCCAAGCTTATTCGGACACAGGGGCGTATTATTCCTTTTTTTTTCAACAATCACCGAAGAATCTACTTCGAAATACATTTTATTTGCTTCTCATTTGTAAACGTCAGTTTCCAAAAACACAATATTAATCAAGAAAGCTCGTCAGTTATATCCTCCATTCGCCAGTAAAAACACTCTTACCTTGCAAGTAATGTTGTATACTATTGTTCTGGAACTAATCTCATCAAATCAAAACTTTACTTTATTGGAATGTTGGATGCCATTGATATAGATGTTCTATGGGTGGCACGACAAGGGCCTTTGAAAAGTAAAAGAAAACGAAAGAAAAATTAATAATGAAATTCTGAAAATATGAAATAATGACTCGAAAGAAAATGCGAATGCTGGAGTATCGACTTCTGCCTACCTGGTTTCACAGTACGGCTGAATTAACTTGTCCAGGCACTCACGGGCGAGAATAGTCACTTTTTCACTAGAGTTCGAATTTGTAGATTTAACGAGAAAGTTATTTATTTCCAAGAAAACTGTTTGTTCTTCATCGGATGAACGCCGTTTCAGTACTCTTTGTTCGACATAGGTCATATGCTCCAACATATGTTACGCGTTAATCGGAAAATGAGATGATCATATACAGAGTGTATAACCATTGAACCGAGCAAGCAACTTGGAAGAGAAAAGAATGAAACTAACAAATTTAACTAATAATAAGTTGCAGTAACATAACCACCCACCTAGAATAGGATATTTTATGAAACAAAGCAAATACAAAATTGAAAAGATATCGAACATAAAGCAAAATAACATATATATACATCAACATACGTCACAATTATTGAAGAGGTAATGGACATAATTTAACCACTGATCTCTGCAGTACACCTTGAGTAGTCCGAACAGTAGCTACTCTAGCTATTTTATCAGCGCCAGGATGCAATTTCTCAATGCGTCCAAGTCGCCAACGCAATGGAGGGAGTTGATCATCTTTTATCAAGACTAGTGCACCTATTGAATAAGGAGGCGAGTCACTATTGAACCACTTTTTTCGTTGTTGCAGTGTGTTCAGATATTCTAAATTCCATCTTTTCCAAAAATCCTGATGGATACGAGTTAAAAGCTGCCAACGCGATAATCGACCGATAGATAGTTGAGACAAATCTGGTTCAGGAATAGCAGTTAATGGAGCCAAAGTAAGAAAATGTCCTGGTGTCAGTGCAGATATGTCATTCGGATCATTACTAAGCGGACATAGAGGGCGAGAATTGAGCACAGATTCAATCTGTGTGAGGACTGTATAAAACTCCTGTATGACCTGTTGAGACAGAAGGAACTGTAAAGTCTGGGCACCTGGATGCAGATATATTTTGTGGAAATGCTGAATAAGGAGCTCAGTAAGACGATGAGATGAAGGAAGCAAAGCTGGGTGTTTGTGATCATAAGCCAGACCAGAAAAAGACAGACGACCGCCCACCATGAGAACCCCATCTTCTCCAATAAATGGATTCAATTTTCGAAGTGATTTAGATATGGGATTTTCCGACATGAGATTATCGATTTGTTCCTTGAACACAACCCGCTGAACCTGTTTTATAATGAAGAAAAGTGCATCTTTGAGATCAACTGCGGAAAATCTATATAACCTAGGAACTTTAGAGTTTTTCATGAAGTGAACAAATCTGAAATGTAAGCTACCACCCTTTGAACCTTGGACATTGGAGAAAGAACACTTCCTTGTGGTAGCCCATTCTTTTGAATTCGCCTTCGACTTCTCATTTCCTAGTGTTACATATAAGAATATCTCATCAGCAAGAGTTCCGAAGGTTTAAAACAGCAAATCAATTCCACCGTTTTTATTCAATAGCCCATTTGATTAATTCATAAAAGGGGAATCTAGATAACACGGAATGAATCAAAAACCATTTACCGATGAAACGACAAACACTTCAACAACTTTCATTCAGGTTTTCCACCCACGCAACGTCTTCGGTGAAACGAATATCGTGATATCGACGGTTTGTTTGCGAATTTAATGAAAAAGACCGAAGATTTCACGTCCCCGAATATTCCCATTACAAAGCCGAAATTCAATATCAATTTTTATAATGTCTCCGATATTGACTGATGTATTTTACTGCGCCATTTGTGCTTTTTATATTCTTGTCGGGAATATACGATCCACGTATAGCTAAAATGGAAACTTTTATGCCTTCTCCTCGAATACATTATGCCGAATGGGGGGGACAATATTCTAGTTTATGGTTTATTTCCGTTCATTTTTTATTGTTGCTCCAGAAATATTCATATGTCATCAGGGTTTACTGGTGTGTCGATTTTCTGGCTGTATGAAAGAACAATTCTTATTATGGCATGTTTGGGTTTCTACATATAGGGCTGTTCTTTTATCATTCTATCTCCATAAGGATAGGTATCTATTTTTGATGGTTTTGGAGTAAAGAATTTTTTTTTAGAAATATCACTCCGAAATTTGGCATGATCATAAATGATAACTTGTTCTCCCCCACAGTTTCAGAATCTTAGTTATACCAAGTTATTAATTTTCAAAGTTTTTACGTCGATTAAATATAGAATTGTGGCATAAACATTTTTCTGTCACAAAAATATCTCGTTCTCGATTCCTGTTTATACGTTTAGCACCAGATTCAAACCACCGAGTCTGATTTCCTGGAGTAAATTCAAAACTAACCATAAGCCCACCTACGCGTTCACCCCAAATCTGTCTCCAAACATCATAACCGAAGAGAAACATCAGCAATGCGAGTAACATAACCCTACATCCAAGGATGGTGGAACAGGCCAGAGCACGACAACCTGAAAAATCCTCATTGCCTGGTAATCCGGTCTAGTCAGAACCAGATGCATGTAAGTTTATCCGGACGTATTATTTTGATAGCGAGGAGGATTAAACGTCTCAAATGGAGTAGAGAGATTTCATCTCGTTCCTCTCAAATTATTCCACAAGTATATATGTGTGTGGTGCAAGAGCTCGAAATTCGAACAACCGCCATAAACTGGAGCAATATGTATTTGATAGGGAATTTCAGGTCCTCTCGTAGTCCCAGAATTATGTCAGCTTCAACCGTAATTAATTTCTTTGATTAATTTGCATCCTCCATGATATAGCTCCAATTTATGTGAGGACTTGACTCGCGCTAACAAGATCCTCGTTGTTCAGGCCTCCATTGGAATATCAATATAGGGGAAAAGCCGTTTTTGGGTTCGTGATATCTGTAGATATTAGTTTCTGATTTTTTCTTCAAGACACGAGGGGACGTTTTTGAGTTCTACGAATGGGGTGTAAGAAATAGAAATGAAAATAAAAGTATATTATATACCGCGGGACTGAAATAGTACATTTAATTATTAATTATTAAATGTACTTCAGTTGCAAGGTATATACGATACTTTTCGTACTTCCGGTATGATTTTATTAATAATTTCAATAATTTCAATCAGTTTTTTCTCTCTTCAACTCATTTAATAAACTGTCTTTAAAATAAGTTACCATAGTAATATTGGGTTGTGACAATTATAATTTAGAAACATTGTCATTACTAGTGTCATTGTAAAGAAACATTGTTATTGATAATTACTGGTATCATGAGTGAAGAAGGTGTATCTGATATTGATAAAAGAGCAGCCGAAGTAGGTGAAGAATTGTTACCACCGAAATCTAGAAAACTATACGAGCAGCAGTACGATGCTTTTAAAAAGTGGTGCCGCTTAAAAAATGTGAGACAACCTACTGAAAATGCGCTACTTCAATGATAAAACAAAAGCGGTTTGTGCCTCAACTCTTTGGGCACATTACTCAATGCTGAAATCGGTTATTAACATTAGAGAAGATATTGATATAAGTAAATTTCCAAAATTATTAGCTTTTTTGAAGAGAAAAAATGAGGGATTCAAGCGAAAGAAGTCAAGAATTCTCACGTCTGAGCAGGTAGATCAGTTCTTACGGGAGGCTCCGGATGATAAATATTTAATGCTTAAGGTAAATTTGGAAATGTGTTTATATTAAGAAATTTTAAGAAATCAATTTTTTTGTAGGTTGCACTTATTTTGGGCGTTGCTGGAGCTTGTCGTGGAAAAGAGTTGGTTGATTTGGAAATCGACGATGTGAGAAATTTGGGAGATTCCTTCCTAATTGCGATTAGAAACACCAAAAATAAAATTGACCGAGATTTTGTGATCAAAAATTCAGAAAACAGTGCCATCAGTTTTGTGGCGATATTTCGAAAATATGTGGCATTGCGAAAGACAGGGACACCTCAATCAAAATTTTTTGTTCAATACATCATCAAAGAATGTACTATGCGAGTAGTAGGAAAAAACATGTTTGGTACATTTCCACGGCGAATAGCAGCTTTCTTGAAATTAGAAAATGCGACGTCTTATACGGGACATTGTTTTAGACGCACATCTGCGTCTTTGTTAGCTGATTCGGGAGCAACAATAGACGTGCTGAAGAGACACGGAGGATGGAAATCCTCCAACGTGGCCGAGGGATATATTGAATCATCTATTAAAAATAAACAAAAAATTTCAGATAAAATATTTGGTCAAGTCGCCGATTCGTCCACTATAGTTATGCCACAGTCCTCATTCTCGCTTCCTGTTTCCGCAGGATCTTCGAAACAAACACCAGTTCAATATGATAAGGACCTATCTGTTACTCGTCAGTTACCTGCTGCATTAACCCAGGAAAGACTTGTCAATATGACGAACTGTCACAATATTAATTTGAATATTAACGTTAATTACGATTCTAATTAATTGTATTTTTCAATAAAATATCCCTTGAATTTGTTTGTTTGTGATTTAATCGTGCCGGGAGTTTCGTCAATATTTAATCCCGGAGGGATTAAATGTGACACTTTAGTACCTGTCACAAGGGAGTGAAGTTGTCACTTCAGGCTCGGAAGTACGAAAAATATTATTTATTTTTTCTCTTCAATATTCAGCTGCGATTCACGACATCGAAGTTATCTTTCTACCGAGCATAACATGTTCGTCTCCAATTTGGCATAGTTTCGTACAGTCCCGAATGTTTAGTGACGAATCATAAGTTTTGTCCTTGAAGGAGCAACAATATGTACTGAAACCTATATTTAATTAATTCTCCCCGAGAATCACTTAAGGGCAAATTTTTTTGATATAATATTATAGGAGCTCATTTGGTGAGTTATCCCAGAAGCATTTTCCTCATAACAATATTGATATTTCGATTTATTCGAAGAAACAGCAAGAATTCCTGCTCTTTTTATTTTCATTCAGACTTTTCCTATTATATTCCACATTTTCATTCGAACTGTAATAGTCTTTCCTCTACTTCCCTCAGATCCAACCCAGCAGTTTCATTTGGATAGTATTGTAAGTTAAAATTCGAATTTCCTATGATGACTTCACGAATCTTGTTTCACAAGTCAATCCTGCCCCAATCCTCTTCGAATATGGGACCAGGAGAAGGTGATCCGACCTACCCTAACAACGTCAATGCGATGACGCAAAAGACCGGGGCCTGGGGAGCTGGACCACTCTACGAGAGCTGCTCTATTCGAAATTCATATTCGAATAGGGAGACCGAAAATAAAAGGAGCTCGAAATGTTCTCGATATTCCCTCAGCTTTCGTAACAAAGGACTGGGTCAATGGTTCACTGATGCATTTCGATTTCTGATTTCGCCTATGGCAGCGGCCTTGAATTCGAAATTTTTCCAGGACCGTTTCCGGGATTCTTTTAAATTCTTAGTGTTTGTCATTACTGATAGAGGAAGTTGGGAAGGTGTAAATTTTTATTTACGTCGACCTCCCAATAAAAGCTCTGTTTAACGATCACAAAATCATGCATTAATGACCCATTAAAATGAACGATTTCTTTCTATTTCAATACATGATTGTCATGGGTATCCGAACATAGAGTATACAGAAGTAATATGAGTAACGTCACAACTTGACTGATATTTCATTTTTATGTATGAGGCCTGTGATTCTCACTCTTCAATCACAGAATAGTCGCGTATTTATCTCTGGTTCCATTGATATCCCACAGAGAAAAGAAATAATGAAACAAATCCAAACATCAACGATCTGTCAAATTACGAGTAATATAGCTACTTTCAATCTCAATCTAATATTGCCAGTTACTTTAATTGCGATGAGTAACGAAGTCAATATCCCCTTAACTCCCCCGGACATTGCAGAAATGGCTAAAGCAGCAACTTTGACCCCGCTACCTGGAAAAATCCGACATTTGTATGACAAACTTACGTAGAATTAAGGTGCGCAAAGTGCGCGGCAGCTGAGCGCGGCATTCGCTGGACGCAAATTTGCCGCGTAAGCCCAGTCCTACATTGGAAGCGGATTTAGTCTGTGAATCAACTCCCAAAATAATCGATTCCCAATCAGTGTCGAAAACCAATTGGTATAGCCGAGGGAAGTCAGCCTTCCTAAAATTAAATTCTTTGTTGCTTCTACTTATATTTGACCGCAAAGGAACCTCCATCGGGCCCCCACCACTGAAACTGAAATGTAGCGACGGGTGGTAAATGTCTGCGTCAACTACAGCAAAGTCATCGCTACGAACATCACACTGTAGGCTAGAAAATAATCCAGCATCTTTCCATACGAATTAGTAATAGTATTGAACTGTACCAACCCGAGTACACTAGAAAATGTTCTGATTGTCACACTTTGGTAATCAACTGAATCTGAGTTAATAAGGGAGGGAGCGTTGAAATCTTCCACAATCAATAACTTTGTACATAAGAAAGCATCAATACATTGTATCGAGTCAAAAAAGATTTCAATCAATCAATATTTGGTGGGATATATAGCACAATTACCGAACATGTAAACCCTGGAAGTACTATCTTACAACCCACCACATCAATGCATGGAACTATACCCTCCAAATCTGTCAAGTCAACACGCTCTGAACGATATCTGTCATGAACAGCCAACAATATATCTTATCTCATATTGTTATAGTGATATTCTTTGCACCTAGTATCCCATAATGGACCATGGGAGCCATTTATTTCAATTAACCGAACCGCAGTTTCGTTATCCATGTTACATACGTGATAAAATACGTGATGTTCATTAAGGGACAAAAAGTGGGTTATATCCCTGAAAAATCGAAAGTTCTCGAAAAAGATCATGTTAAAAAGTTTATAGCAAATGCTCCAGACAGTATTTTCTTGACTCAAAGGTAAATATAAAACTCAATTAAATTAATTTTCTAAATTTTTCTTATCGTCAAGTGGATATAAAATACATATTTAACTTTAAATTTTTTATTTGAAGGTCGCTGTGATATTTGGAGTATCCGGGGCATTGCGAAAAGGTGAGCTGTATTAGTTGCTGATAAATGATGTGCAGGATATGGGCTCGAAATTTTAATAACAGGGAATTCATCCAAAACGCACTCGAAAAAGATATTCACTGTGGTGGATAATGAGAAGCTTACACTTTTGAATCCAATCAAGAGATATATATCCTTGAAACCAATTCACACTCCGCACGAAATGTTTTTCGTCTTTTACAAGAACTTTAAATGCTCAATATAGCCAGTAGAAATCAATAGGTTTTCGAAATTACCATCGTTAATTGCACAATTTCTCAAATTAGAACAATCCAATCTATATATCGGTCACTATTTCTGGCGTTCTTCTAACATCCTTTCGGAGAGTGGAGCAGATTTTGCAACCATAAAACGGCTTGGAGGATGGAAATCAACATCATGCGATTATAAAAAATATATATATAATATAAGATATGAATAATCAACACAATAAATAAAAGAATCAACGAACCATTTTTTTTATACAAACACCAGTCGTCCGATCTCCTGTGGATTACAATACCAGCTAAATAACTTCCCCCCATCTCCTCCAGGTCATAAGGCGAGCAGACTCCATATTTATTATACACTAGACTATATTCTGGACAGTGCAAATAAAAAGCATGAAAATATTACCAACCCCGATGTTATTAGACCGACTGACGCAACAGCAGATACCGACTGCTCGCAACTTTTATTAACTAGAACGGGCTGACCATAGAAAAAGGTCCATAAAAAACGTAATGTCGGGTCGGACCACAAAAGAAAATTCGGAATCATGTCATTCCTTCGGTATAACCACCGTGTCCGCAGCACAAGTTGTGATTTATTGAATAAGTTACCGAGCACTGTGTCTTCAATGTGTAAAAGAATTTTAGGAGTTCAGAGTTGAATTATGGTACATGCGTTTTATACAGGATGGACAGATTTCGATGGTTCAGTATACATATTCGCATCTTGAAAAAGAGAAAAAAAAATCTTGTTTTCTTCTTTTGAGAAACATAAATTGCCGATAACCGTATAAAGCTTTTAATTAAATAATAAGATTCAGATTTCCACAAATTTTTATTGTTTTTTGCAACATTTGTTTCGTCAACACTATGGCTTCATCATTTTGAATACATTCAATAAGTTGAGTTTCTCGTGGAATAAGCATGAATGTCGCTATGCTTGCTGAACATTTCCTTTCTTTTATGAATAATAAAACACCAATAGATGGCGTCAGCGTCAGTTCTCTATCTCTTATCTATAATTATTTGTGTTATTTGTTTTGTATTTTTGTGCTCCTTTTTCCTTACTATAAGATTTTGTAATGTTAATATGATGACTTGTGTATTTATGTATAATTTGGGATGAGCTTTTTGTTGTCTGTGTTCTAAATTAACCTTCTATGGTTGAATTTTGTGACGTCCCAGAAACTAACCGTTATTAATTCTCTTTCGTCGTCAGCTGTTGAAGCAACATAACCTAACTGGGGTTATGTGGTATGTAAATATATAACGTTTAAAATATATTTATCTAGTGTTTTTGTGTGTACTTGCAAGTAAACCAGCGCAGGCTTTAAAATAATACAGTCCACTATATAGTATTTTTTCCATGGTCCTACGTGCCGCATTCGGCGTATTCTGGTTTTGAGTAAAAACTGGTGACCTTTTCTGTTCCTGTTTTAAAGAAGACATCATGGTCCTACGTGCCGCATTCGGCGTATTCTGGTTTTGAGTAAAATCTAGTGACCTTTCTGTTCTTGAGTATTGGAAACCAAGAAAGTGCTAGAAAACTGGTGACCTTTTCTGTTCCTGTTTTAAAGAAGACATCATAGGAAACCAAGAAAGTGCCAGAGGAAGCAAGTACACCTTTCAAGTTAAAGAAAACTAGTGACCTTTCTGTCTCCGAGTGTTGGAAACCAAGAAAGTGCTAGAAAAATCACGTTTGAAGTCTCCAGAAGAATTCCTGTTACCTGTCCTCGTGTGTGAGAACAAGCCATTTGTTGAAAATCAAGAAAGAGCCACAGGAATCCATTTGTAAAGTATCCTTTATACCTGCCAATTCTATTTGAGTCAACAAATTTAATTATTATTAAGTAAGTACTTAGCATATTTTGTTAATTATGGATAGAACACTCATGAGAAAACGTGCCAGTTTAAGAGGTAGATTCACAATCATTTCGAAAAATTAGAACCCTTCATTGGGAAATTCGGGATGGATTCATCTTCTTTGAGCGAAGAAGATTTAATTGTTGTTAGAGGTTTCAAAGAAAAGTTGTCATTAATTGATGATAGTTTTAATGAAGTTCAATCACAGATTGAAGAATCCTGTGAGGACTGTCAATTTGAGACACAAATGAATGAGAGGGAAGAGTTTTTGACCATATGAATAGGTGTCAGAGCAAAATCATGTTAATCTTAAATAAGAGAAATGTTTCGAATAATGATGTCAAGTCTGAGGTAGAGTCAAGGGTGCAATTACCAGTCATAGACTTACCTAAGTTCAATGGAACATATGAAGGATGGTTGAGTTTTAAAGATATTTTCCATTCTCTCGTTCATTCAAATAAATCTATTAGTGAGATACAAAAGTATCATTATTTGCGGGCCAGTTTAAATAGTGCCACTTCAAGAATGATAGAGTCCCTTGAATTTTCATCAGAAAATTATACTATTGCGTGGGACTTACTGTGTAATCGGTTCGACAATAAAAGTTATTGATCAATAACCATATTAAATGCTTATTTAATTTGAGTCCCTTGAAAAGAGAATGTTCGAAGACACTACGCAGTCTCATAGATTCTCTCTTCAAACATTTGAGAACATTAAGCAATCTTGGTTTGAATGTGGATTCTTGGGATCCCTTATTAATTTATTTGATTACTACTAAACTCGATAAAGTTTCAGCATGTGAATGGGAAAAGGTGAAAGCCAATTTAGACCTGCCCACCCTTAAGGAATTCACAACCTTTTTGAAGAATAGAGCTGATTTGCTGGAATCATTAGAACAAAATCATGAAGTCGACCAAGATAAAATTAAAAAGGAATTTAAGGGAAAGCAAGTCAGAAGCTATTTGGGTAAGACTGATAAAGTAAAACCAAAGTCAGTTAAGTGTTTCTTCTGTGATGGGAATCACACCATTTATAATTGCTCAAATTTTCTAAAATTTAGTATCACTGAGAGAGTCGAGAAAGTCAATGAATTAGGTCTGTGTCAGAATTGTCTTTGTAGAGGACACAGACCTAACGAGTGTCGACATAATGCTTGTCCAAGTTGCAAGGAAAAGCATAATAGATTATTGCACTTAGAAAATGAAAGAGTTGCCCTTACAAGTTTGACAAACTCGTATGTTTTATTGTCAACAGTGAAAATTCATGTCACAGACAAGTATGGAAATAAACATATCTGCCATGCTCTCTTGGATTCGGGATCCCAATCAAACTTCGTTACTAAAGATTTAGTTTCAAAATTGAAATTACCTTTGTCAGATGCACATATAAGTGTAACGGGAATAAATTCAGTGTCACATTTGAATAGACAATGTAATGTTTTGGTGGAATCATTGACTAGGAATTACGCGATGAATTTGAATTGTTTTGTCTTACCTAAAATAGCAGACCGACTTCCAAATGAACCGTTAAACATTTCAAATTTAGATATTCCCCACAATGTACAGTTAGCAGATCCGGAATTCTATCAACCAAAAAGATCGATATGATCATTGGATCGTCCAACTTTTGGGATTGCTTAGAACCGCAGCAGATCAAATTGAAAAAAGGATATCCGGTTTTACAAAATACTGTCTTTGGCTTCACAGTTTCCGGTTGTTTGAGTAATAACAATGTTCCGAATATTAAAACCCTGAATTTATTTGCAACTTCTGAGAATGATGACATTAATTCATTATTGCAACGGTTTTGGGTGGTTGAAGAATTGTATAATAAAAATGAGGTATTTTCTTCTAAGGAAGATATTGCGTGTGAAGAAAGTTTTAAATCAACTTTCTCTCGTAATGAACACGGTAGATTTGTAGTGAAGATTCCTTTTCGAGATGACATTAGTAAGTTGGGTGATTCAAAGGCAATCGCAATTAAAAGGTTGTTGTCTCAAGAGAGGAGGTTAGAGAAAACTCCTCTCCTAAAGGAGCAGTACCATGATTTCATGAGAGAATACTTAGAGTTAGGACACATGAGTTTAGTGAGCGACATAACGCATGATAAGGTATCATTCTTTCTACCCCATCATCCTGTTCTTCGTGAGGATAGTCTCACAACAAAAATCAGAGTTGTATTTAATGGGTCATCTTCCACTACATCAGGTTATTCATTGAATGATCTTCAACATGTTGGGCCTCCGATTCTTGGCAATCTTTTCAAAATGTTAGTTAAATTCCGTAAATTTCCTATTGTTGTCTCTGCAGATATTGCCAAAATGTATCGGCAAATACTTGTTCATCCAGATGATAGACCTTTGCAAAGAATAGTTTGGAGATTTGACAAACAGGATGATATTCAGGTGTATAATCTTAACACTGTTACGTACGGTCTAACAAGTGCACCTTACTTAGCTATGAGGTGCATTCAACAGCTTGCAATCGATTCGCAAGATCAGTATCCAGCTGCTTCTAAAGTTATTCAGGAGGATTTTTATGTGGATGATTTGATTGCCGGATTCAATAGTGAATCCCAAGCTATTCAGGTTTGTGGCGACATTTCAAAGATTTTAAATTCTGGGTGCTTCGAGTTGCGAAAATGGAGATCTAATAACCGAAACTGCTTGAGTGATTTTAGACCAGATTTGCAATCGTCAGATGTTTTAACCATCTGTAATAAAGACACAAAATGCTTAGGTATCCAATGGTTCTCTGAGAGTGATGAACTCTCATTTCAATTTCCCGAACCCATTTTCTCGACTCAATGCACTAAGCGTCATGTCTTGTCGGAGATATCAAAAGTTTTTGACCCTTTAGGTTTATTGTCACCTACTGTTATTGTTGCAAAGAGGTTAATTCAGAAGTTGTGGACTCTTCGATTGTATTGGGATGAAGAGAGTCCTGATGAATTGAGAGAAAGGTGGTTAGCCTTTCAACAAGATCTGGCAAAAAAGACAGTCCGAAATTGTCTTAAATGTTTTAAATTTTCCCCGAAGTCTCAATCAGTCATCATGGGTGATTTGCCTGATTGCAGAGTAACATGCTCCTTCCCATTTCAAACGACTGGAGTAGATTACACGGGTCCGTTTTTAATAAAACACAGAAAAACAAGAGGATGCAAAATATCAAAGGCTTATGTTTGCTTGTTCATATGTTTAGGTGTTAAGGCAGTGCATCTTGAGTTGGTTTCAGATTTGACATCAGACGCTTTCATTGCTTGTTTACGAAGATTTGTTTCACGAAGAGGTGTTCCATCTGATATGTTTTCAGATAATGGAACTAATTTTGTCGGTGCAAATAACTCTCTGCAAGAATTATATCAATTCCTCAAACAGGATGAATCTTCCGTTCTGAATTTCGCTGATGAAAATAATCTAAAGTGGCATTTTATTCCTCCTAGCTCACCTCATTTTGGAGGTATTTGGGAAGCTAATGTAAAGTCCTTTAAGACTCATTTGTACAAAGTAATTGGAGAAACTATTTTAACCTTTGAAGAATTTAGCACTGTGTTGACGCAAATAGAATCTGTCTTAAACTCCCGACCTTTGTATCCCCTCTCTTCCGATCCCAATGATTTAACACCCTTAACCCCTGCTCATTTCCTCATTGGCCGGCTGTATCGAAGTGTACCAGATCCAGACGTCACATCCGTTCAACTGAATCGACTATCCAGGTTCCAGTTGCTCCAGCAGCTCCATCAATGTTTCTGGAAACGTTGGTCGCGGGACTATCTCAATTCCCTCCAACAGAGAAAAAAGTGGACTACTGGTTCCAGTCCAGTTGTTGTGGGAACGATGGTTATCATAAGAAACGACAACTGTCCTCCAGCCAAGTGGGATCTTGGAAGAATTATTGAACTTCATCCAGGTAGTGATGGTGTTACTCGTGTAGTGAGTGTTAAAACTGTAAAAGGTGTTTTCAAACGCCCAGTGGTAAAACTGTGCCCATTACCCAATATGGTAAAATGTTGACTGTTAATCCAATGTTTGTTTATATAATTATTTTAGTTTAAGTTTAATTACTTTATAACGCAATTTCAAATCACTTTTATCCTGTTGAAGCCCTGTAGCCTGTCAAGTCGGGCGGTATGGAGAAATTGCAGTTAACTTTAAATCTCATAGTTGAGAGAAACACCAATAGATGGCGTCAGCGTCAGTTCTCTATCTCTTATCTATAATTATTTGTGTTATTTGTTTTGTATTTTTGTGCTCCTTTTTTCCTTACTATAAGATTTTGTAATGTTAATATGATGACTTGTGTATTTATGTATAATTTGGGATGAGCTTTTTGTTGTCTGTGTTCTAAATTAACCTTCTATGGTTGAATTTTGTGACGTCCCAGAAACTAACCGTTATTAATTCTCTTTCGTCGTCAGCTGTTGAAGCAACATAACCTAACTGGGGTTATGTGGTATGTAAATATATAACGTTTAAAATATATTTATCTAGTGTTTTTGTGTGTACTTGCAAGTAAACCAGCGCAGGCTTTAAAATAATACAGTCCACTATATCGTCATTTTTTCCACCAACCCTGTATCATAAACAAGTCTTACACCGAAGATATATTTTCAATGCGATAATCGGAGAAATATGTTCAAAAAAATAAATATAACATGGGATTCGACTGCCGCAGAGTTGGAGGATTTAAACGATACCAAAGTCGTGTTATCGAAGAAATAAGGGAATTCAAGAAATAAAACATATCGTGTTTGAACTTGGATTATGTTTGCCCAGTGGCCAATACTCGACCGAGATCCAGTATTGAGGAAATGAAGGAAATCCTTGAAATACTAAGTCTATCCGATTTTGTTTTCCGTTTTATGATTGATTTCTTAGAAGCCTTACAATGAAATACTTTGTATTTGCAGCAAAATCTTACCTATATTCGCTTACTTAACTCAAAATACTTTTCAAGGAACCTCCGGTAACATGAAAATGCCCTCAAACTCGACAATTCTAAAAGGTCCGTAGTTTTTAGTGAAAAACGCTTCGTCCTGAATACTTTAGCAAACTGATCTCCATCGATAGGCCCTCGTCTCGTTGAATCTGATAACCTACACTCTACACCATTTCGGTTCTTGTAACAGGTTAATGTTGACCAATCAGTTTATTCAGTGTTCCTTTCAAGATATTAGAAAGGTTAATTCTTTTTAGAATTGAAAGGAAATTCTCTACAAAATTTCCAGGGAAGCTTTAGGAAAATAGAAATTGTTCAGATCAGGTTGACAGCCTTAGAACTTTCATATAAGAAGGCTTCAATAATAGGTTGAAAACAGGAGATGCTTTCATTGATATATCTTTGGCATATGAGACTGTGTGGAAAGTTGAAATGATTTTCAAACTCTTATGCATATCCATTTGAAGTGTGGAAAAATGGTAAGATTATTATAAAATATTATCTGATAGAAGGTTTCGTGTTTTTGTTGACAATACGAGTAGCAATTTCAAGACATTGAAAAACGGTCTTCCACAAGGATCAGTTCTAGCTCTTTTACTTTTCAATCTATATCTCAGTGATTCACCCAGGACATCGTCTCAGAAATTGCTTACCACCTTTCGGATTTTCATACACTGGAGAACAACAAATTTGGAATTTTTGAAGAATTATTCTATTGAGTGGTGTTTATATCCTAATCTCAACAAAACAGAGGTATCTTGTTTCTATCTGAATAATCAGGAGTAATATAGGAAATGAGCTGTAACTTTCAATGATTCTCCTATCGAACATAATTGCTTTCCTAAATATAGGTTATAGTTAAATTGAATTCACCTGTGGATTACAGGGCTCATTCAGATGATCTGGGACTGAAACTGAAAACTAGGAAGAATATTCTTCAGGAATTAGCTGGATCATCTTGGGGTGCTGATGCTTCCACTCTTCGCACAGCATCTCTGGCCTTAATCTTTTCTGCAGCTGAGTATTGTTGCTACTGTTTGATACTATGAGGATAATTACTAGCGCCATAACATCTACAGCGGTTCATTGGCTACCAGTTTTCTCTGACATTGTCCCTTCCCATATTCGCAGACAGGCTGCAGCTCTGAATTTTTGGAGCAAAATATCATTCTTTTCCTAATGTATTTCCAATTATTTCTGACAAAACTGTCACGTAATCTATTCCGGTCTAATACATTCTTCAATATGAACATTATTGATAAAGAATTATGAAAGATTAAGTGGAACCCTTTCGGAATGTTCAATAAAGATATCATTTCTGATCCTCTTGAAAAAATTCCAGGATTTGATCTTCCAAGAAAAATTTGGACAGTTCTCAATCGTTTGAGAATAGGTCATTGTCTTACCAATGGTATGCTATTCAGATGGAACTCAGTTCCAAGGGCAATACAGATATACAGAAGAAACAATACCTCATATCATCATTAATTGTCTCATATATATGTTTCAAGATGGTTTTAGGGCTATTCATTATGTTTAGGATTATTTTTTCCAATAGGTTGTAAATTTCAAATAAATTTTGAATGTATGAGATCCTCACTTTGTAACGGTTTGAAATACCGTACTGTATATTGAAGGTTGCTATCATGACTTTTCTTCGAAAGGTACAATTTTCCTCCTTTCATTCTAGGTCCATCTTTCAGAATTAATTAAAATCAGTACACATATCGTGTAGAAGTTTAGTTTAGAAAATTGTGATAAAAGAAAATTAATACAGGTGGCGATCATGGTCCATCGACTTCTTTATTTTTATCTGATCGGCGATTCGATAAGAATCTTGCTGGAATTTTCATTCTTCAACCTGTTGCCGACCTGAAAAGGGGATTTGAAAATCAACAAAGTTGAAGGTTCAATTTAAGAATTTTCTATTGCGTGTCATATCAGAAAATACCGAAGTTTTGTAATAATACTAAAACCCTTTTTATATTGAAAAGGTGAGTTTCGCCTAGGTGGATATTTCATGTTTGATTTGAATAATGCTTTATCATTGTTTATAACGTGATATTGTCATTTTAGGGTTTTTAGTTTCGACTATTACAAATTTTATTGTCGGTGATTTTTGCTGCCGAAGATTTAGATAGGAAATATCTTAGTACCGTTTGGATTCCCTGCAGTCATCACAATATACAGTTCCTCTCGAGCAACCACCTTATAGAAAGAAGCCGTCCAAGAGCAAGGCCAGTATAGTCACTGTCTCAATGATTGAATTAGTTGTTTGAAGAAAAGGTTTGGTGTACCGTATATCTGATAATTAGGTCAATTATTTAGAGTATGGTTAGTGTAAGAGTACTAACCCTTATTATTTGAGAATTGAGAACAATTTGTTATGATTATTAAATACTCATAGATTATATATTTTTTCTTAAGTTTACAATATCTTACATCTGTAGTTATCCTGCCTGTTTCTTGATTTACAGGCGGTGGAATCATTCATATTTTATTTTTGTTAAATCAAGTGGCGCCCAGTTCAGAGAAATCTTTTTGATAAAGATCGCAATTTCATAATTATATTAAATCCACGACCTAAATGTTCTCCGGCGAAAAGCTGCCGTTCGCATTTGTGCCATGTAAAACCAAATTGTGCGCGGCAACTTGATGGAAATCCATTTTCATTTAATTTTAATGTGATTATATGAAAACTTATTTAATGAAATTTCCACATTTATTGTGTTTCAACAATATTTTAACACTACAATCCTGAAGAAGCCAAGAATTTGGCGAAACAATTTTTGTGAAATGTGGTGTTACAATATTGCTGAAACACAATAAATGTGGAAATTTCATTAAATAAGTTTTTATTTAATCACATTCAAATTAAAATCAAAACAAATTTGATATAATATGTTATTTTTGTATTCAGTTTTTTTTTGTTTTGTTCCTTTGATTTTTTCGATTTTTTGAAGAAGCATGATCGTGAACAGAAGACCATTCTCGAAGAAAAAAATTCCTGTAATAAAATTGAGCTTATTTTTGTACACGCAACATTTATGCAGGGAGGCAGGGATTTTTTTACTGGGTATTTTTCCCTAGGCTTCAATGTCATACACCGAATTGTATGGCACCCAGTCACCAACCTCTGCTGCAATTTGTTCAGTAAGCCAGAAGTTCAAAAGAACATTCTTGTGACGCCACTGAGCCGTACCACCGATTCAATTTGATCACCACTCTTGGTATCCACAGAAACAGTGACTTCATAGCCGGGTACAATATGGAAACCAAAATATCGATGATATTTTTTCTGAATTCTTAATAACAAGTGCGCAAAAGCTCTCGACACGTTAGTGCTTTTCTACATCTATATGATTTATGGCGATCTTCAAGAATGTCACTCTGATGGTAGCCATCTTCTTCGAGTCGAGACTCAAAGTACATTCTTACGAACCTTCAAGAAAAGCGTAAAACTCCATCTAGTCGTTGAAAATACGGAAATATCCGACTTGGGAAATATCTGCAGTTCCTCGTCCTTCAAGTCTAACAAAGGCCATTTCTCTATAAAAACCCGGAATTTGGCGGGGTCTTCCGGATTCTCCCAATTCCCCATATTACGAGGATTTTTCTCGCAATTTCACCACACCGAAAACTTCCACAAAGCAAAAGATTTATTTCACTTCATAACTGGGTCGAATTTCGTGAAGTAGAAATGAAATTAATCTAAATTCAGTCCATGAAGTGGTCTAAGTGAGCGTAAAATATTTAGCTGCAATTAATAAGGTGGCTGTAATATATAAACGTCAACTTTGATCGCCGAACTCTTTTATGATTTAAACCAGGTATTTAAAGTAACGATGGGGGTTTTTCTGTAAATAAGTGCTGGATCCATTTTATTTCCGGAAGTTTTTCGCTAATAACCGACACCTAATGCTGGCTTAGTTGCTAAAGAATTCCCATCGAAAATGCCCTGGAAGTAGCATGATTAATTATGTTTTTTTCGGCTTTTTACGATGGGGAAAATACAGCGAATGCAGCTTTTGAGATTAATTCTTAGGTAAAAGCGATCGAGCCAATCGATTACTTACCCCATTTTCGCGTTGGACTGTTGAAAGCTTTGAAATTTTTTGATGCACAGAGTTTCACTCGTTATATAAGATAATTAATTTTAAAGCGCTAATCGAACTTGGTTGAAAAAAAGTAGAAAAGCACTGCGATTGATCTGAAGTCCTTTCTGGGAATCTTAAACAGCCATCACAAAAAAAATGGGAGAAACGAAATTCATTTCGATCTTTCTATGCCAATTTTGTGTTAATTCACAGTTTTGCCTTTAGTGATATGTTTTGAATGTTTATTCTGCATATGTTGTAGATTTTTAGGTTTACTCAGGTACTAATAAAGATATATTCTGGCTTAAATAATTTCATACATCATAATATGCGTGGTTAATAATAATAATATCCTTTATTTCAGGTAAAGTGTATAGAGTAGAGGGGGGCAGGTTCGGACACTTTTTGCTAATCGGCTATACAATCCAAAGTAGTGGAGTTTTAAGAATAACAAATATGTCAATACAAATAATGACATCTTGTTAACTGCCTGTTAAGCTATGTTGGTTGAACATTGCTGAGTTGCCATTGAAAAATACAAACAAAAGTAAATTATCATTTGTCCGCAGTTGCGGACATGCCTGGGGTAGTTTCGGAAGTTCAAATATGGGGATGAAAATCTATAATATGAAAATGAATCGCAAAATGTGTTGGTAAGCGCATAACTCAACAACGCCTGGACCAATTCGGCCAAATCTTTTTTTAAAATGTTCGTTGAAGTTCAAGGATGGTTTTTACGCCGAGAAAAATTAAAATTATTGCTGGAAAAACCTAAAAATAGCCCTTTTCTTTTTCATCAACAATTGTCAAATTAAATCAACAAGATATTGAAATAGATAATCGTTGGATTGTTCCATATTCACCCATTTTTTCAAAGACATTCAAAGCACACATCAACGTTGAATCTTGCCATTCAGTGAAATCTATTGAATACATTTGCAAATATGTAACCAAAGGAGTGATATGGCTGTGATTGGAATTGGTGCAGAGAATTCCGATGATGAAGTTACCCAATACCAAATGGGCCGCTATGTCAGTAGTAATGAAGCAGTTTGGCGAATATTTTCTTTTCCTATTCATGAGAGACACCCTTCTGTTGTTCACTTAGCTGTGCATTTTGAAAATGGACAAAGAATGTATTTTACAGCACAGGACGCAATACAAAGAGCTGCTCAGCCACCATCTACTTACTACATTAACCAGTTTTTTTGAGACATGCCAAAACGATGATTTCGCACAAACATTGCTATATTCTGAAATGCCAAAATATTATACCTGGAATCAATCCTCAAGGAGATTTATACGACGGAAACAAGGAAAATCAGTTCCAGGATATACAGATGTATATTCCACCGATGCGATTGGCCGGATTTATTCAGTACATCCAAGCAATGATGAATGTTTTTATTTGCGACAACTATTAGTCAATGTACGTGGCCCAACATCATTCCAACAGTTACGAACTGTTGATGGTGAATTGTGTGGATCCTACAGAGAAGCCTGTCAACGATTGCAATTGCTTGAAAATGACGTTCATTGGGATCAAACTCTCAATGATGCTGTAATATCATCACACGCTCATCAAATACGAACATTGTTTTCTATAATCATATCTACATGCTTCCCATCAAACCCAATTGATTTGTGGATCAAGTACAAAGATTATATGTGTGATGATATTTTGTATCAAATACGGAATAGAATGGGAAATCCAAACAAACAAATCAGTGAAGAAATTTACAATAAAGCATTGATTTCAATGGAGGACATGTGCTTGATAATGCCAAACAAACTATTAATTCAATTAGGCCTGACCGCGCCCAATCGTCCAATGCATGACGCTTTTAACCAAGAGTTGCATCGAGAAAAATTTTATGATCTCAACGCTTTGAAAGAATTAATTCAAACAAATCTTCCACGGTTAAATGAACAACAGAAGTATGTATTTGAAACTCTTATGAAAGTAACAAATGATGAAACTGGAGTGATTTACTTCTTAGATGCACCTGGTGGTTCAGGAAAAACTTTTTTGATTTCATTAATATTAGCAACAATTCGCTCACAAAATAAAATTGGACTTGCAATCGCTTCGTCGGGAATCGCAGCAACTTTGCTTGAAGCTGGTCGAACAGCCCATTCAGCACTAACATTGCCATTAAATATGCAAAGCAATGAAACTCCAACCTGCAACGTTCCGAAGAACTCTGCAATGACAAAGGTTTTGCAGCAATGTAAATTGATTGTTTGGGATGAATGCACGATGGCACATAAAAAATCTTTGGAGGCTTTAGACAGAACCTTAAAAGATCTACGGAGCCATAATAACCGATTTGGTGGTGCAATGATTTTATTAGCAGGAGAGGTCAAACATTGCCGGTGATTCTACGATCAACGCCAACTGATGAACTCAATGCATGTCTTAAGTCCTCCAATTTGTGGAAACATGTCAAAGTACTTCATTTAAGCAAGAATATGCGTGTCGAGTTGCAAAATTACCAATCTGGAAACATATTCTCTAAACAACTCATTGACATTGGTAATGGCAAATTTCCTATAGACATGTTGACTGGCTACATTAACTTTCCTCAAAGTTTTTGTCAGTTAACTCGATCAAAAGATGAACTTATTCAGAAGGTGTTTCCAGATATTTCTCAAAATTACAGAAACCATGATTGGTTGAGCGAACGAGCTATACTGGCTGCAAAAAAACATAGATGTAAATGAATTAAATTTCAAAATTCTAAAACAAATTACAGGCGAATTGAGGATATATAAATCAGTTGATTCGGCTACTAATCAAGATGATGTAGTCAACTATCCACCGGAATTTTTAAACTCGCTGGATTTGCCAGGATTGCCACCTCACAATCTTCAATTAAAGGTTGAATCGGTGGTTATAATGTTGCGAAATATCAACCAACCGCGTCTTTGCAACGGTACACGGTTAGCGATGAAAAAATTACTAAACAATGTGATAGAAACAACTTTACTCAAAGGAAAGTATAAAGGAGAAGATGTTCTCATACCGCGCATCCCAATGATTCCGACTGATGTGCCATTTGACTTTAAACGACTACAGTTTCCAGTGCGGCTTGCTTTTGCTATGACTATAAACAAATCCCAGGGGCAATCATTAAGTGTTTGTGGTATTAATCTAGAAAACCCATGTTTATCACACGGTCAATTGTATGTTGCCTGTTCCCGTGTTGGAAAACCATCAGATTTGTTTATCTATGCGCCAGGTAATCAAACAAAAAACATCGTATACCACAAAGCACTACAATGATAATAATAATAATTATGATTCACATAATTAACAATAAAGCGATTACTTACTTTTAAATCCTTATATATGTTTTATTTAATTATTTTTCTGTTCAGGAGAATTTTTTAAAATACGTAGGCACAAAAACTGCCACATTACAAATCTTTTTGACAGGACGAAGTCTGTCGGGTCAGCAAGTACTAAAATAATACTGAGATATCAATATTTGAGTATAATCCCAATAGTATAGTGAAAGTAACGGTAAGAATTATTAACCCAAACACATCAAAACGAACTGTTTATCTGTAAGGACTATTGTACTTATTTATGGGGAACTGAATGGAAAGCAATTAAGAAATATGACTGACATTTCATCCCAAATTTTATTTGGATGTAGAAAATTAACAACTGACTCTCATTCAACATGGATTAATATTATTTCAAATTCAAACCATAGAAGTTGATATTGAACTTCAAAAACTCGCCAATCGGGGTGTCGCCGCAGTAGGTATAGGTTTGGGTAATTTTGACTCAATGTCAGGTCGGGAAATGGCTGAAATGTCGTCTGCAGGAGGAAACTTGAAATAGCCCTAGGAATGCCTTAAGAATTTAACAACATATTCTCCATACTCTTCCGACAATTCTATCTCTTGGCCGACGCAGTGAAACACATTTTTCTTTGTTGGAAATCGAACTAAAACAAAATCACCCGGCAAAATTTGGTCATCATCTGGAACAATAACAAAATATTACTCAAAATATGGAATTAATATACAATTCGCGCAATTACCTATGAGCTTGTCAAAGTTGTCGTGGTCAGATGTCACAACAATGTCTGTATCAGAAGAGCTTATGATCAATTTGTTTTTTCTGGTCATAGTTTTCATTTCAACTCCATCTGAATCTGAAGATGTCTTTTGGATACAGGAGTCTGCAGATCCAGTGGCAGTTTCCTCTCGATATCTTTTGTGTTTGCTCTAATTCGCCTAGCCTATTCTAATTCTTCGACTCTCTTCTTTTCAGATGATGTCGTGTGTATTCTTGATCTGCCAAGTCGAGACTTCCTACTAGTTTTCCTCTCACCTGCTTTCGGGAATGGCCTAATGTCTGCAGGTTTCAAAATTTCCATAGATATTATATTGATGAAAGTTTTGGTGGCAGCATCGATAATTTCTTCCAGCAGCGATTGCACAATAGTCGTTACTACAAAAGCAGTATTGGCCTCTTCTGCAACTCTATCATTACTATCAGTGACTGATGAATACTTTGACTCTCTAAATGTAGAAGGCTGACTCATTCCAGGTGCTGAATCATCAAGATTTATAGAATCCAACTCAAGGTTAGAATTGATGTTCATATCAGTTGCTTCCTCTTCTTGGAGATTCGGCATTTGCCGGTCTGTCGAAAATGCTCCAAGATAGTCTTCCTGAGTAAAAATGAGTCTATTTATGGGCCACAACCCAGTACATTGAAAACCGCTTGTGATATTTTTAGGCGTGAATGATTGGTTCAGCTGTTAATCTGGCAATTTTATAAATTGTTATCGGCTTTCCTGGATTTGTTAGTATATAATAATTAAAAGATGTTTCCAGTTTTTGTTTGAACGGACCATAAACAGCTTTATCGAGAGGTTGCATTTTATGCGTGCAGTGGGGTGGAAATGACAGCAAAACGATCCCGTTCTCACGGGCATAGTTGATGGCATCCATTGAAACTTGTGTTTCGTGGTTGTTCATTAACAGCAAGATAGGGTTTGCTGGGTTACTACAAGTATTCTTTTTTATATGTTCTAATAATTTTACAAAAACTGGTGCGGTCATCCACCCTAATTTTGTTCCGTAACCTATAGATCCAGGTACAGAGCCATGTAAAAAATGGTCCTTCATTCTCACTCGAGGATATACATACATAGGAGGAAGTGCAGAACCGGTAGCAGAAATAACACCGCAAAAGGTAACTAAGGTGCTTCTTTCTCCAGAGACACATTGACCCACGACACAGTGGAAATGCCAGTCTCATCGGTATTCCAAATTCGACTTGGGTGAAATTTATATTTCTCAAGGACATCAGCGTAGATATTTAAAAATGTGTCCACATTGTGTTTATTGAAAGCTGATTCTCTGCCAAAGCTTGTATTTTCAGGCTTCCTAAGTGAAAGTCTTGGGTGCCGTTTCATGAAACATTTCATCCATTCGATGCCTGCCTGTCGATTGTCATGCCATTTCTCAGGAAATTTTTTATTAAGTTTCACTGCATATTCATGAGCCAATTTACGGGTAGCAATATAGGTTAACCCATGCAAAATTTGGGATGACTGCGTGAGATATTTTTCAAGTTCAAGGTCCTGTATCGGCGAAAACACTTGACGGGTCGCATATTTGGATAATCCTAAATTATTAGGTGTCATTTGGGTCCCGGAATCGGAGTTATCCTCCACATTTCGAGCTTTCGATACTCTATCGTGAAGCGTGGATTTTTTAATGCCAAATCTAGCAGTAGCCAGCCGTAACGACATATTTTTAAACAAAACCTCTTTAACAGCGGTTCTCACTATTTCTTCTGGAACGTCTGGCACCTGCTTCTTCTTTATATGAGTTCCAACCATTCTGATTATAATTGGGGCAGTTCCGGACAGTCTGAATGTGCCCCGACCAAATCGTCCGAATCATAGACTACCTATAGATAGGCAACTCTGGCATGAATTTTGGTCCCGGCTTAGAGCTCAACTTACAGCGCCATCTTTCGTCATTTTAGAGTTGATTACAGATTCCATTCGCACAACGTTCCGTCTCGTGGCGCCCTCTAGTGCATTTTATAAGAGTTATCATAGGATTCCACGCAAGCGCAGGTTGAATCCCATATTTTTTATTGGATTTGAAAACAAATACATTTGAAATGACCATAATTCTTTTAATCTGCTGTAGATTGTCACAATTTCAATAAAAAAATATCATTTGATCAGAAAATTGTGACAATTTGCAGCAGATTAAAAGAATTATGGTCGTTTCAAATATATCTGCCTTTCAAATCAAAGATCATACTAATCTTTAGAGGATGAAAGGAAATAAACAAAAAAGAAACTTTAGAAATAAATATATAATGCAGTAAATAATCAATTTACAAAAATTTCAATATCGAGGGAAAGAATAAACGAACCAAGAATAATTATGCAACAATTACTCATAAAGTTATGAAAATACATTGAAAGAATAAATTAGAATATTAGAGACAGATACATCAATTTAAGCATGAAATGCATTAGATTTATACTTTTATGACAGAAACAATTTCTAAAAGTCTATTTTCTTTTAGATACTTTTTCGGATGACATCTTCATTATTGGATCATAAGATCTTATTGTTTTTTTTTTTCCCGATAAAATTTTATAAATAGTTCTGTCATAAAAGTACAGAAATAATATCATGGCAAAATCAATAAACTTATTAACTGAAATTCCTTGAATTTGGCGTTTCAACGGTAAATCTCACATATCCGTTGAAGTATTCTAGGAATCTTCTGATAGACGATTTTTATGAAACCTACTATAAGTGGAATACCCAAAACTATAATCAATGACCATGAGCAGTTCACTTATATATAAATACCTTGTTGCCTCAAAGTTTCTTCAGGAGTTCTGGAGGGTAGACAAAATATGCTTACATAATCTGAAAGATTATTGAAATTACAAAAATGATAATCATAGGGAGTAGAACGAATTACTTGGCAAATTAAGTGTTGGTAGAGCAAATCTTTTCAGCTTTCCATGAGGGTCTATACAATCCATATGAAAATGCTTTATGCAAATAACACTTTTGGATGAATGAAAACATGGATTTCTGATTCTTTCCAACCAAACATTTCTAACACCCTCAACTTGTGTAATGAAAAACCTAGAAAGAAAACAGTGTTAGAAACTGTCCCAAATTTTTACTAATCAGAAATTACTACAGGAATATGAAATTGCTACAGAAAATATTAATTCACAGTACATTTTTAGTGAGTTATAAGTTAATCCAAAACTACTACTTATATGAATGCAACACATACCTTTTGACATTACTATCACTGTAGCAATTGGGAACACAGTAAGAATAAACCATTTAAATTAAATTAAATTGAATAAGTTGAAAATGAATAAACCATTTCAGTCAACCAGTTCATGCTCATCATAAAATAGTTTCTTACTCTTCATAAAGTCCACCAAGAGTGAAGTCTGATAAAATCCGTTTTTACCGATCACTACTGAGAAGTACTAATTTACCGATCCGAGCTTCTAAGATAACATCAGATGTCTCTACCGCTCGTCGAAGAAAAACGTGACCAGCTTTGTAGTAGGCGAGTTCCCACCCCCTGAACTACGTAACCGTTAGTTCGGAAAGTTGCCTGTTGAAATAAAGGTTATGTAGTGCACAAATATTTAATTCATCACGTGCATCTCTTAGAAAGTGAAATATGATGACCCTAAATTGCTGAACTCCTTAGGAATAATGTGGGAAATACTTACTTTTGATAGCACTTGAAAACAAAAACAAAATTATCGATGAAATCAGCCGTTTGATACCGCGTCGTTTAGTACACTGCGTTCAAATCACCACTGTTGTCAACTTGTGCAATAACAAATATCTAGAGCAACTGAGAGGCGAAAAAAATTAAATGTCCGGATGTGCCCCGTGTCCGAACCTGCCCCCCTCACCCAACCGACACATTTGTACCTTCCAGAGCGTCTAAGATCCCTGAGATGAACCAGGTACCAAACTTTTGAAAACGGAATGTACAGGGTGTTTTTTTCAAATTAAATTTTAACTTATCATGATTCCCACTTTGTATTTTTGAAAGAGTTTTGGAACTGTTGAAAGTAGGTAATTATATTGTACTACACTGAAATAATACTATATTTCATCAATATTGATCAAGTTATACCAAATCACCCTGTAGACTCTCAATAAAAGCCCCCAACCATAAACCAATCATTGTTTCGAAACAGCCTTGACTCTCGTAAAGTTCTCAAATCTGGAGGACTCCTCCGGAATAACCCTGTTTGATATAATAATAGAGATTTATAAAGAGGAAGGAAAAATCAGGTCATCATCCTCAAATTCTACCTTAACTGCAATATGGTTTTATTTTCATTTTTCAGGAAATGGGTAATATATTTCAAATGAATTTAATACATGATTTTTGAATACAGTTCTTTTATTATGTTATTTTCTTTATATTTTCAGATTTGATGTTAATTTACAGATTGATTGCTAACACTACATGTTACATGGTTTTCTCACAAAAATTGTACACCAATAGTAAAAAATACATCCCTTAAATGCTCCATCGGCTATTGAAACAGAATCGATTTGGAACATCACTTTGATATTCCAAGTAACAAGAATTTTGCTGAACGATTGCTAATATTCCTTGATGTACAAGAGCAGAATTAAGCTTCCCTCGATTGAAAAAAATCAATTCAGGAATTAACTGAATTCTAAAGAACTCTTTCACTCCTTTTACAGAAAATTTTCAATAGGGACGCCCAATTCATTTTCTGATCAATAATGCTTTTCTCAACGTAAGCTTCTTTTCCATAGTAGGAGGAGAAATCAGCTACATCAATTCAATCAGCTCAAGAGACTGATAATCTTATGGTTTTCAGCATAATAGGGCAATACGTCAGGATTTGTCCTTGATCACCGACAAAGCCTGTAAATCCTATCTGCCGAAAAATGCGAGAACCATCATTCATCAATTTACGCTCCCCAAATAATGAAGCAACTGACTTATCCAATAAGGCGATCTGAATCACTTTTATCTTTCAGATTAGCCCCTGAAAATATTATCGGTATCAGGAGCTGGAAAGCATTAATGAAGAATTCGAGTACAAAATAAAGTTTACAGTTGCGAATAAATTTATTTCCGAGAAAAATATAACATCTTATTACATGTGGCCTCACATTTTATGTTCGAATTGCATATTTAGAAAGCGCTGGCTAAATTCTTTGAAAATTCCAGCATAATCTTTGTCAAGTTTTAGGTACGAAGTGAGCAAACAAACACGTTCTTCTTTCGTATACTTTACACACGCAGCCATGGCAACGAAGGCACTGTAAACGTACACAACAGCACTACTACTCAACTTGCTACGATCCAGCTGCCTCTTTCCACCCTAGGTACGATACTGGCCGAGAATACGCGGATGCGTGAATACCAGTCAGTGTAAACTAACTTTTGCCGCTCTCTGAATATATCATGAATATTTATTCATTTTCTTATTCAATATTTCATTCCATTGTGTTTAAGCATTCAATATTTTTTTCATTCTTTCATTGATACACATTTTATCGCTTTCATTTCCTCCATTTGTGACCTCATTCATCGGTATATTTTATTTTTCTTCAGTTCATTTAATGATAGGCTTAATAATCTTTTGATATTTTCATCTCTTGCTATGTTTCTGTATGATTCATTTTTCTCATTCCTTTACAATCCTTTCCATCCTTTATGTTTTAATTCCTTTCAGTTGACAAGAAATTTTCGATGATGGAAGTCGTGAAGAATTATGATTTGGGCAATAACCACTGATCTTTTATTGTTCTTGCTAGTTAGTTCTTGTCGATAGTTGTCGTATTCTATTTCATCTTCTAATTATTTTTTATTGTTTGACATTATGATAAGAATGCAAAATTCCTCTCTTATTTTTCCAAAAAACTGACGTTTTCTATAATAAAAAAGGTATCATTGATACTTCAATCCAAAAGTCTAAGACTATTATTGTCATTTTCAGATAATTTTTATTTCATTATAGTTTTTATTTTTATTGTATTCAATATTATATGAGAGTTATGTGTACTGGAAGACTGGGGCTCCCTTAGTTAAAATGAATCATTCATCAACCAATGGAAAAGAAAAAGGTGATGTGCTAACCAGAGACTTTGCTATTGTTCAACATATGTTCAACCTTCATCAATTCCCTAGCCCGATTTCATTAGAAAAGGTCGATTTTGTGTTTAATTCCAAAGAGAAATCCTATTTTCGTAATAAAACTCCTTTTAGGTTTGCTGAGGTCGGATAATCCCTGAAACTTTTGAATTTTTTCAATTGCTTTATCGATTGCTCCCAAGGCAAAATGGGGATTGGAATGAAATTGCATTTTTATCCCACCATCAGCGTCCAATTTTATGTTTCGCCGAATTCTTCTGAATCCCCAGAAAGCTTTGTCTTTATTACTTTCACCCCAGCATTCAGTGGAGAAATACTGCTCGGGTGTCACTGGATGTGAAAGGGAATAAAGACTATCTTTCCGAGGATAATTCTTTATGAAAGATTGTTCAAATTTATTATGCCAATTATAACTTTCTAATCGGCTGACGACTAAATATATAGACGGTGAGGCTACGAAGCTAAAGCGTTGGTTACTTGAACGTCGTGGATGCCTTATTGAGTTTGAAGATCATTTAGTAGTAGATGAAAATTAAAAAACCACAGATATGTGTGATAAAAATACAACCGACACGCTTTTTATACCCCCGTCTGGATCTTCCAACTGTGGTCTCCGCCATACGCGATCAAGAGTGGGGCATTCGCTCCCTTCAGTGCTTATCCGAGGAGGGAAATACCGCCTGGTAATCGACTCAGCGCAATGTAAAAAAAAACTGTTACCACAAAAGTTAAGAGAAGATATTTTACGAAACGTATGAGATTACTGTAAATAAACCTTAATGACTATGTCAGTGGAGTAAATGTTAAAATAATCAAGGGGATATGATGAAATACAAATTAAACCCCTATTTTCTAGACGATTAGATTAATCAATATTGATATCATTTGTCGACTTATAATTTCCCTTACCTTCAATCATCCCATTCTGAAGCTGAATAACTGAATCTGATGCATTTTCGAAACTAATCCAATTTCACATTCGTTATTGGCCTTGTTAAACACAGGCTTATAATCGTCCATGTTCGACATGAACCCCGACCAATCCGAACCAGGCTGTCAAAATTAATTGGATTTGACACAATTCTACAAGTTTACAAAGCATATATTAACCGAATGGGTCAACAAAATGGCGCAATTATGGCTGTATTGATGTATCATTATATATTACACCGAAGTGTACGTAACAATGCACCGCCAAAACAAATTTGGCCTTTGAACGCATGTCGAAGCAATTTCACAGACTACTGCATCCTGGCGGTTGTTTGGAATTGGCATACTACGATTTTTAATATGGCTGGATTACACGGATTTTCGAAGGGGATGATGGGGTTGTTTTAAGTGGAATTTCGAACATTCGATGGATAACAATTAACTGACTGAATCTCAGTGAAATTGGATGGAAGTTATATTTCGTGGATTGATGCGGTACGAACTGTTATAACCGATTTTCTTTAGTTCAATCCGTTTGGTGCAAGTTCATAAAATTGGCTGGTTTGAAGAAATTTGAAATAACTTGGTTAGTAATTGAATATTTCCAGGAATATTTTATAATTTACATCCACTCCTGCAGTATTAAGGTAAGAGGGTTTTTACTGGCGAATGGAGGATATAACTGTCGAACCACAGGCGAATCAGTTACCTCCTTTAGCCAGTAAAACCCGTTACCTTGCGTGTATTGTTATAAATTTCATTTATTTCTCATTTGTAAAAAGGTTAGATAAATTCCAAAAAATTCTCAATAATTTAGTGAGTGGCAAAACAAAAATATTTTGATTGGGGTAACTGAAGTTTTTTCGTCTACTTGAATCAACTATCAGCTAGATTCAGCCCTAATACTTTATGAGCAAAATGGTCTATGCTGGAAAGCTACTTGGAAATGAAAGAAAATGCCCCTGTTCGCAGGTTTGTTTTCCTTAAAAAATTTATTGAGAAATATGACGTTCAGTCATTTGCAGCTTTCAAAAAGGAATACCGTTTCTGAAACGAAAAAATGAGAGTTATACCCCAAAAAAGGGATTTGGGATTTTTGGATGTTGTCGATGTGACGGAATTCTCTCCTTAAACATGAATGATGTAGAATATATGAGAAAATATGTTACTGTGTCATTGCGAAAAACAAAGAAATTTACAACAAGAAGATTCACCATTACCGATTATGGCTGCAGCTTCAATGCATTATACAGAAAATATGTAAGTCTTCGGCCTCCTGGAACAGAAAGCTGAGGATTTTTTTTTGACATACCGACATGGAAAGTGCATTTCCCTTAATGCTGGTCAACACATATGGGTGGTGTCCCAAAGCAAATAGCGAAATATTTAGGTTTGAAAGACCCAGAGTTATACACCGGCCACTCTTTTCGCAGAACTGGAGCCACTATGGTTGCGGATTCGGGTGGAGATATTTTAGCACTAAAGCATGCAGAAGGGTGGAAGCGCACCGACATTGCGATGAGTTAAGTCGATGATTCGGTCAACAGAAAAATCGAAATGTCTAAGACATTATTTGGTAGTATGGAGAGTACGAATGTTCTGCCGTCCTCGAATTCTGCAGTTTTTAAGTCAACAGATGGTTCATCATCATCAGTATCAAATCCTTCATCATCAAAAATCTGTGTTACTGGAAATAAAAATTGTACCATGATTTTTAACATACAGGGTGACCATTTGAAAACGAAACATCGAGATCACAGACGAAATCAATTTTTTCGATCGAAATGCTCGAACAGGTCAATTTCTGTTTCGAGGGGGACAACTTAAGATGTAGGTTAGGGACGCATAACGCTTCAACTTGCTACTACAACCCTCACCCCCAAATTTTGAATAGGGAAGATAGGGTGAGTGTACCTCATTTGAAAGGTATTTTTATACTGATTTCAGCACAGTAATTGTCTTTTTATTTTATGCATTAGTTTTCGAAATATTATTAACTAAGTATTTGATAATGAAGTGATGTTTTCATGGCAGTGGTAGTGTTTTTTTGTCAAATATCGACATGTTGAGCTTTAAAACAACCATGACTGTGGCTTCCTTCCTCCAATCCACTGACATAGAAATCTTCAGTTAAGATGTCGAACAAACAAAGCGCATTGCCAAGGAGCTCAATCTTGCTGAAACTCAATCTGAATTATCTTCGATATAATTTGCAGTATTTCCAATAACATGCCGTAAGATTTCCAAATCGTTGGATTGGAAGAGAGGGTCCCACTGAACGGCCAGCCAGATCGCCAGATCTGTCACCACTAGATTTCTCTCTTTGGGGCCACTTGAAGAGTGAAATTTACTCTACACAGCCCGATTCCATAGAAGATTTAAGAAGACGTATAGTGAACGAATATCGTCAAATCACTCCAGAAATGCTGCAAAATGTGCGCCATCGTTTCGAACAAAACTTAGTTCATTGTATGGGAGCTAATGGTGAACAATTTGAATATTTAATTAATTGATGTGAGTTTTTGATAAATTATTTACTTTACTTTGAAAAGTCTCATTTCTTAGACCAATACTTCAAATCGTTCTGATACCGTACAGTTGGAGAATGATTTCAGTGAATAAAACACCTAGTCGAACATCTACCTTAGTAGCATTAATACGTACGGTATGACTTCATTTGCCCAGTGGTAGATATTTTGCAATTTCAAATACAAGTACGGAAATTCTGGTGTTTCGGAAGCACGAAATGTCAATTATTCGCAAAAAATTAATTCAAATGATAAAATTAACTAATGCATAAATATTTCGAGAATCAATGCATAAAATGAAAAAACAATAACTGTGCTGAAATCAGTATAAAAATACCTTTAAATTGAGGTATCACTCACGCCATCTTCCCTATTCAAAAATTGGGGGTGGGGGTTGTAGCAGCAAGGGTTGAAGCACTATACGTCCGTAACGTACATCGTAAGTTGTCCCCCTCGAAACAGAAATGGATCTGTCCGAGTATTTCTATCGAAAAAACTTATTTCGTCTGTTTCGTTTTCAAATGGCCACCCTGTATATGACGATAAAACAAAATTTTCTAATGTAAATAATACTACTAACTTGTAAAAATTTCGCAAGTTAACTGTCATTTTTACAAGTTAGTGACTTGATAAAATGAACTTTCTTGATTAATACCTATTCTGTTTTTGAAAACTGACGTTTACAGATGAAAACCAAATAAACAATATTACCATGTTTTTCCTTTTTCATAAATATCGATGTTTTCTTTGTCTTTTATCTTCTGTCCTTTTTAATTAAAACTTATAAATTTAAATTAAATTAATTAAAAATAAAGTATTCTATTAATAATAATCAATATTGCGCTACTGAACTGACCTTGAAGAAAGACATAGAGGGCTTTCAGCGTTACAGTTGTGTAAGTTAGTTTAGGTTCCAGATGGCGCTTGATAGTCTGATATAACTGTCTGGTGATTATTTTTCTAAGGATTATATACAAAGCTGAAACGGTTCCTTGTGGAGCGTAACTGGAAAGGGCGATTAAACTTACCGCCATTTCGGGACATATTGTCCCCTTATGAGCAGGGACAGAGCAAAGCAGAAAGGGCGAATAAAGGAAAGAAAATGTTTCAAAACATTCATTTATGCCAGATCTCGAAAGTTGAACTGAAAGAGGCTCCTGACGTAATTATATTTCATGCACTAATCCACATGCCTTTATTACTCTGACAGGTCTTTTTCTCTGTTGTTGAAAGGTTTCATCAGTTCCTAACTGTATTTTCTAAATTTGATTTGTTCGTATTCGAGATATCGCTTCTTCAATGCCTTCATCAACTGATTCCATTCATAAATCACTCCATATCAGAAATTTCAGAAAAACATTTGCGAACTCAACACAAAGAAACCTAACATCCCCATTGAAACAAAGACCTTTCAGGGATCTAGAAAAAAAAAGTTTAGCAGTTCACGGCCGAACAACTTCACAGCCATTTTTCTCGACCAGCGTCGTATCTTACAAGACTGTCTATCTTCCAGAAAACCATAAATATCGTAAATAAAAGCCCTGCCTGCTCATCCATGTTGTTGATACAAGCTTCCCGCCGTTCCCGAATTATTGGTGGGCGAATAAGGGTGGTTTTTCGTAGCGAACTTAGCACCCTTTACGATCCTCGTATAGCCAGTTTACGACGAGACGTTATGAGCTACAGAGCGTCAGCTTCTCTTTGTTACATAGTAGCGATGCACCTCTTTAAGATAAATGTTGAGCAGCACCATGGCGTTATATTAATTTTATTTCAGCTACGTAATTTTTATTGTACTTGTTGAATAAGGGTGGCAGTGAGGTTGGTCGGGTTACGGTACTTAAGTTTTATGGATTAGAGATGGAGGGTAGGGATAATGGTAATCTTTGTTTTATACAGCGTTTTCAGATGGGGCCTGCGGCTGTTTGGAGCTGAATTGCTCATTAACATGTTGAAATTTCTTTTTCCTCTTGTTGTGGGAGAAAGAGATTTCACAATTATCTACGTATATAATTTCGAAGAGCAAAAGGGAGATGAAAAAGATCAAGGAATCCGCTTGACAAGACAATACTGAATCAACCCACCAGAAAACTACGTGAAACCCTGCAACTATATGAAAATTCTCAATTCCAGCACTACATGATAAAAATGCACAGTATTTGGTAAGCTGAGAAGAAATTCAACATTGAGGAAATCCTCGATTAAACTAATGGAGAAAGGGCTGCCTCAGATGAAGAAAAATGCAATACATTTGCCAAGCATCTTGCACATGTCAAATGACCCCTATCCAGGAAACAGCAATGCAGATAGGATATTCCATGTCAGATGTACTTACCAATCGAAACTTTCACACCAACAGAAGTGGCCAACCAGATGACAAGACTGAAAAACAAAAAGGCTCCTGAAAACCACCTCTTTACGGTCGAAATTCTGAAAAAACTACTCATACTGTACTGCTCACATCATTATTTAATGATATGATCCTCTGGAAGTATGCTTAGGTTAAAATTTCTTTTGTTTCCATTAATGAATTTTTTATGCTTGCAATATCAAATTGAATAACAGAATGAAAGAGTCCGGGAAAATACTTTATCCACGACTGCCACAGAATACAGCTCTTCCAACATCGAATTTGACCATAGAATATCAGTATTTCATCACTAGATATCTAATATTCATTCTACAACACTTTTATCCATTTCAAGTAAAAACCTGTTATGACCTCGGTTGTTGTTCAGTTTAGTACTTGGTTTTCGCCCTTTATAGATTACCACCAATAACCAAGTCGAGCTTGACATAGACGATATATACTATGGACCGATAATGAGAGAGAGAGAGGTCCTTAATACAAGAGTGTTGGAACGATTTAGGCAACCTGTCAACCCTGATTTACGACTTAGTTCAGTCAATCTGTCGAAAAATAAATAGTTTTGACGGTATAATTACCCGCTCGATGAAATTTGGTACACTTGTTGAAAATGATGTAACTAAGCTACCTTTGCGATGGCCTCGCTGAAATGTTAGCGGTTTTTTGAAAAACTAAAAAAACTCAAAAAAAAGTAAACAAATGCATTTTTCTCGAATTGTATGCATCGTACAGAAAATTTTATTGAACAAAAAATGTAGAAGACGTTGCGATCTACATTTTTTGTCATTGGTGCAATGCTGCACGACTAAAAGCGCACAAAGTAGGTGGCGCTAAAGTATCAAAAAAAGTGTTTTTCATGTTTTTCGCGCTGAAAATGTTGTTTTAATGCAAAAGTTTAAATGTAAGAGTTGTTCCTTACATTATTATCAACAACTTTTATTTAAACATTATTTTTGTACAACGTACCATTTTGAAGCTGCAGCTTGTAGAAGAATGAAAAATCCAAATATACTGTTGTACGCAGTATGAGTACACATCGGTAGTGCACGTTCAAATCAAGATTTTACTAATTTAATTTTTCTTAGCAATTAAACTTTAATAAATAAAATTTTAATTTGTTTTGACAAGTATTATCCATTATTTGATTTTTTGAGTCGCATTCTGTTATGAATTATTTTGTTGAACTCTCAATTGTATTAAAAAAGACAATTTTTAATGTTTTTCAGTTTTGCTTTTCATTTTTTTAAAAATGTCATCAATTCAACAGATTTTTGAATAGGTTTTGAAAATTTGGATAAGGGAAACAAACAACAATTGAATTAAAGTCATTATTTGAGTTTTAATTTTCAAGTAAACGTTTAATTCAGTTTTGTATTTGTATTTATCAACAGGTGTATATAAAAAGCATACAAAATATTGCAAAAATATTTACAAATCTAAATCGCTTACAATTTTTCAACTCTTTCAGTGGTCGCACGAGAAAAAGGACACTCAGTCCACCTTTTTTATGCTTCCAATGAAGAGGTTCTCTATATACTAGGTGATCGTTTTTAAGTACATGTTTTCATTTCATTCAGTTTTGAATCTATGCTAACTGGTTGTTCCGCATTGCTAATTTATCTTTTGTTAGAGCTTCGTAGTTTTTTTACTCAGTGGTTCTTGCTCTGGAGATTCACTTCTGGCGCTTTCTGAAGAGGAACTAGCGGCCGACCATCTATCACTCTTTTGCGCCTTATTATTGCTCATTTTCTCCCAACATGACCTTGATACTAAATGTACTATTTGGGAAGGAAAATCCAAATCATCGTCATCAAGAAAAGTGTCTTCTTCCACCTCAATAACTGGCGCGTTACTGCAATCTTCGCCACAACAGTTTTTGCAGGCAACTGAGCAATGGACACCTGCCTTTCTGCATCCACATCTTAAACCGCAAAAACCTGTACCGTTTGTTTGACATGAACAACTGATAAGATCCATTGCTTCAGATGGTGCCGGGGTTTTCATTGTTGTTACTGGTTCCAGTCCTCGCTGAGTTTTCTTCCATCCCCAGGTCGTTGGCTCAAAGTAATTTCCTAACCAGGCTTGCACTTGGAGGTAAACTTTTCGACTATGAAAATTCGCTGCATCAGGTGAAGGTGGGAAAGAACATCAATTCACTTTTTTTAGAACTATGCCAACGTCGCCGGAGAAAGTCACAATAGGACCGAGTAAACTACCGTTAGCAGAACAGTGCTGTATATGCAGCGCTATGTATTACTATAACTTTTAAATGGTAAGTTGTACGAGAAAAATGTTAAATAATAGTTGTTGATAATAATGTAAGGAACAACTTTTACATTTAAACTTTTGCATTAAAAAAACATTTTCAGGGCGAAAAACATGAAAAACACTCTTTTTGATACTTTAGCGTCACCTACTTTGTGCGCTTTTAGTCGTGCAGCATTGCACCAATGACAAAAAATGTAGATCGCAACGTCCTCTACATTTTTTGTTCAATAAAATTTTCTGTGCGATGCATACAATTCGAGAAAAATGCATTTTTTCACTTTTTTTGAGTTTTTTTGAGTTATTTAAAAAACCGCTAACATTTCAGCGAAGCCATCGCAAAGGTAGCTTAGTTACATCATTTTCAACAAGTGTACCAAATTTCATCGAGCGGGTAATTATACCCTCACCAAATGTACAGATTGACTGAACTAACTGTAACAGATGTTCCACGCCACAGATGATTTCAAAGTTGGCGGGAATCAGGTCTGTGGCAGGAATCAGGTCTGTGGCGGGAATTTACAGTTGAGCGTATTTGAGATTGTGTTTAGAAGTTTTCAAATCTGCTTTTAAGGTCAAAACATAATATAACATAAATGTTATATGAAGCAATAAATTGTTTTTTTCTTTTCAGAACAGTATACTCAAAATGCCGATGAGTTGTTCTGCTTATCATTGTACTGCTCGGTCTACCATAGGTGGAAACATTAAATTTCATGGGTAAGATACCTAAGCTATACTTATTGATCGAAATTCGATAAAAATTTATGGATATTTGTATTTCAGTTTTCCAAAACATGAAAACTTGAGAAGGAAATGGGTGTCAGCTATAAGAAGAGCTGATTATGTCCCAACTGCTCCATCAAAAATTTGTAGTAATCATTTTCTAGAAAATGATTACGAGACTTATCCTGTGGACTTGAGGTATTGAAGGCAAACGCCGTCCCATCCGTATTTTACTTTGAGGATTATCTATAAAAGTTCAAAATATTAAGAAAGGAACAAGGAGACATGTGTAAGTACAATTATCAAATATATCCACAACTTATTATCCTATATAATGCTTATCATTCTTGAAATTAGATCAACAACCAAAGATGGATAGTTGTCATTCAGTTTTCAACTCTACATCTCAGGAAGAAAATAGTCCAAATCCTGTGATTTCATCGGGAACACCAGAAGCTCTAAAATTCAATAAGAACATAAGAAAAAATTTAGAAAGCACTGACGTGAGGTCAGATTGCTTTGGCGCTCTTGTTGAGCTACTTGCGAGTAAATATTCAAACCATAACAAATCTATAAGCATTCTGATCACGTGAACAATAGTCTTTTCCCGTACTATGGGACAATGTGATGCAAATATGAACGCCTAATGAATGAACAAACCTATATCTCAAATTAAAAATAACTACTAATGATTCTCCCCAAGTTTTTTTTCGAAGCTATAATTCTCTTTTCCTGAAAACTTATGTCAGTGCTTTTCTGAATTTTGACAACATATATTATTTCAGCCACCGAGATTGAATTCTATCTCTATGATTTCCTGTTATGAAATATTTTGATTAATATTACGCCAACTGACACTGATTAATGAGCCCGGCATTTGTCAATCGACTATCGATCATTGATGGCCATCTTTCAAAGAAAATCATCGGGACGTATCTCATTTCTCTTTTCTCTTGAGTAAATTTAAAAAAATGATCATTTCTTTAGATGGAAAAGAGCTACGACAATGAAATTTGAGGATAAGTTAGATATCGATCATCTCAATATATTCACGAATTTTTATTAAAATCCGGAAAATATCTTATGAGATAGTGAGTATTAAAAAAATTTTTTTTTGAAGTTTTTTAAAAATTCTCAAGCCTGACGATTTCTGCGAAATTTTGCAAGCTGTTTTGTTGCAGCCTTCCTCAACAATATTTCAAGTATCAATTTGATCGGATAGATAGTTATTGAGGAAACAAAATTTCAAATGCTCATAACTACTGAACCATCCGACGTATTTGGCCTAATAACGAACCGAGATATTTGGACAATTAACGTATTCTGAAAATATGAAAACTCTAGCTGATTCCTTTTGGATGCTAGAGAGGATACGGCCGGCCGGACAGACTCAACTTTCGCCACGAATTCTTCATCAGGGAGTCGAACCCAATCGATTGAGACCATTTTCTGCTCGATATTCCAAAATTACAGACATTCGGGCAAAATGATAGGCACTCTGTTCGGGTGAACAAGAGCGCCAAAAAGGTAATGGGAAATGTTATCTGTTACATAGGTTAACTCAAAATTTGTCTCACCACGATTCTCTTACATCATCTTCTCATTATATTCAGAAAAAGATCAGTGCCTGCCTATGTAGGATATTCCAAAAAAGGAAATCAAATAAAACATATGCTTCAACGGTTCATGCATATAAGAAAAAAATAAGTACCTTGAACGATCTTCCGAATGATTTCAAGAGAAGTATTCAAATTTTTTCTGAATCATCGATTGTGTTGAAGGTATTTTTTTCAATTTGGTCTTTTGATAAAATTCGAATTTGATACTACTCAAAATAAAAATTTATAAACCTGGTTACAAAAATCATTATATTCAGGAAAAAATCTACAAAAGGCTAAATTAAATTCCGCAATTTTTTTGAATTTGCGCTTATATATTATTTTTGGGCGCTTGTTTCTAACAAAACTTTGAACTATCGATCTGCTGTCAAACTCGGGTAAGCGTATGTTAGGTATAAAATCTTATAATGATTATAAAAAAAAACGTCATCATGTCAGTGGTTTTTTTTTTAATTTTTTTCTTATTTATTTGTAGTTTGCTAGATGAAATAGGTGCTTTGCTTCTGCTTGCGAATATTACTTTTTATTTTCAGATGCGTTCGAGCTCAAATTAGATTTGAAGGCACAAATTAATTTCATTTTATTTCATATAGGAATCTATATCTGAAGCGGAGAAACAACTTCTCATGAGGCAATTGAAAGGAACTACTGGAAAATATCCTCTAGAGTTGAGAAGTTTTGCGTTAACGCCATGCTACATTGTTCGCTAACAAAATATTGGATTGATGAATTTATTTATATGTAATGACCTTCTGAATAAAAACTTTTAATCTAAGAATGAATAAATTCATAGACAAATACGAGGTTTGAAACCCTTCACAGCATGGCTTCAGATCTGGGCGTTCAACCCAAACAGCAGCTGTTCAGTTCACTGAATATATTCACGAGTGCCTTGATGGTGGGTTTCATGTGGCTGGGTTGTTTTTTGACCTTTCAAGAGCCTTTGACAGTCTCTCTTTCAACTTCATAATGGAAAAATGTTATAACCTTGGTTTCAGGGGTATTCCTAGAATGGTTGAAGAGTTATCTCGAGAAAAGACCATCAAATGTCAAAGTCGGAGATACTCTGTTATCCGAGTACACTTTGAAATTGGGAATACCGCAGGGATCTGTTCTAGGACCACTGCTGTTCCTCATTTTCATTAACGACCTTCAGGAATGTTTGAGAAGTGATTTGTTGCAATTTTGTTTACGCAACGGTTTATCATCATGTTCAAAAATGTGCTCTATAGTTCTATTTGCTGATGATATACGTCGTTTGCTCTTTTGAAGAGCTCCAAATATTGTGCGAGTTTATATTCGATTTTTTTGTAAAATGATGCCGTATGAATAATCTCGTAATTAACATCGACAAGACAGAAATTGTTCATTTTTCATCCAAAGATACTGTTAAGTTTCTTGTTATTTATTCAGACAAAAATCTTAGATGGTTCAGTCGCATTGATTCGGTTTGTAGTAAGTTGAGTCGTTCTTTTTTTTTGCTATAAATAGAGTAAGACACTCACTGTCTGTGTCATTATTGATCAATATCTACTACAGCTTAGTTTATAGCCATTTATCTTACAACGTCCTTCTTTGGGGAAATTCTTCAGAAGTCGATAGGGTCTTTATCATCCAAAAACGTATTCTACGCATGATCTTTAGTATGAGTCCAAGGTCGTCCTGTAGACCAGTTTTCATACAAAATGGTATTCCCACATTATCTGCTATTTTTATTCTAAGAACTTTGTTATATATCAAAGAGAAAGAGAATAGCCTTCCTAAGTTATCTAGTTTCCATAATTACCACACTAGAAGTGAAGGTGTCTTGTTCATACCTAAGCATAGATCCAGAAATTTTGAGATATCGCCCATGTATCAGGGCATGAAATTATTCAATCATTTACCTTTCCAGATTAGATCCCTTAATATCAGAGAATTCAAGGGGAGTGTGAAGACTTCATTGTTTAAAAATTGTTATTATACTGTAAGTGAATTTTTGAATGATGTTTTTGATGATTCTCTGTATTAGCTGATTTTTTCTTTTTTTTTTCCTGACCATTTCTCCTGTTTTGTGGGACCAATAAATGATTTATTTATTCATATACTGAACATTGTTACTGGCGTACATCAGCTACAGTGTTAGTTTATGCAGAAGCCGATCTGACAACTCTCAAAAGACACGGGGGATGGAAATCGTCAGAAGCTGCTGAAGGATACATTGAAAATTCAATGAAGAATCGAATGAACATAGCGAATAAGTTAGTGTCTTCCATAACTGGCTCTAGCTCTGCATTGAATATGCCCTCAACAAGTGCTACGCATACAAATATTACATCATCTGAAAAACATGTAATAGAGAATTCCTCACAGAGCATCTTAGCTCCTATTTTCAATTTCAATAATTGTCATAATACAATGAATATAAATGTCATTTCGAAATAGATTTTGACATTTGAGATTTTGAGTACTATATTATTGTTGATTCTTAATAAAATTGGCTTATTATTTATTATCTTATTTCATCAGTCGTGGAGAAAGTCTGTTACTCGGTTAGAATGAAAATCCGATGATTCACTCATATCGGATTTTCATTCTGCCCTTGTTACAGAATATACTACTTGTTGCGATATTCTCGCATCAAAGGACAGTTCTTGGAATTTGGGGTAGCGGCCGTTACTTCCAAGAATGCCTTCTGTCGGACGGAATTTTGGAAATCCCTAAACTTAGCTACCTGTACGACCTCTCTCAATTATTCAAATGCATTCTCTCTCTACACACTCTCGCGTACAGTACTACAAGTAAGTTCTCCTTTATCAATTTACTTTCACGAGTTTATAACGGCACTCAGAACTACGAGTTTCTCTAAAGATCTCTCAAAATAATCTGTTTTCGGGTCAGTTAGCTACCCTAGTTCATGTGTATGTGAATTACTCAGTTGAAATTCTCCACGTAGAAGAAAAAGGTTGTGAATTGTGAACCTGTGACGCAATTACATATCGCCAAAGCACAATTCATCAGTGGAAGTTTGAGAAGCTTTATCCAAAGTGCCTGCATCTTACTCTACGAAGTCTATCTCGACGATTAAAGCAGGGCTGTGGTGAACTCCAAACAACAAATAAGGTCAGATCTCTTTATCATTTAATATTACCAGAAGTGCCCAAGATTGAGCAAAGAAGTTCAAATCCTTGGTTATTATAGACACCTAAAAACTCTTTCTGTGAGTGTAAACTCAAGTGCCGAACATTGTGTAACTATTCTTATCTGTAAATACATAATTCTATTATAACTACAAACTTGTTTTTATTCACCTTGCAAACATCTTTTCTACCAAAGATATTTTTTGATCTACTGTTATAGTATAACCAGCTACTCAGGAATTGCACTGCCCTTCATTAAGCGGGTGATTATTATTATTTCTAATTTTGTACCCGCATAAATTGGTCCTTCGAGCCGGTTCCAAGAATTTGTCATTGGAAGAGTTTGCAAGATTGTGAATTTCATGTGTTCACACATTCTGTGATTCTGTTCTTTCTTCTTTCTACTTTGTTAATTTTCTTGATTTTTTATATACAAAACATTTTAATTAAGCTCTATTTAAAATGGAAAACGAATCTTATACTAATCTCAAGTCTAAACGCTCAATATTCAAGGCAAAAATTACTAGAACTATCAATTGGTTTGATCAAAACTCTGAATCACAATCAAATCCAAAGGTTTTAAAGAGATACCTCAAATCACTCGAGGCTTCTTTCAAAGGATATGACGGAGTTCAGGATTCCATTGAACTTTTGCCGAATTACGAAAATTTTGATGATGAAAATTGCTGGAAAAATTGAACTCTATATTGAAAAAATGTCAACCTCTATTGTTAGATCTTCTATTCCTCAAGGACATTGTAATATTAGCTTACTACAGATTAATATTAAACCGTTTAAGGGCGATGCCTCTGAATGGACTTCTTTTTTACAATTATTCGATGCTATGATTATATCAAACACTTCTCTCTCTGCAATTCAGAAGTTTATATATTTAAAGATGTCGTTGCGAGATGAACCACTCAAACTCATAGAAGGTTTCTCTGTAATTGATGAAAATTTCGAAATTGCTTCAAGTATTTTGAAAAAAAGGTATGAGAACAAGTTCACAGGGATCAACAGTCATTTCATTTCCTTGTTAGAGACCACTCCAATGACCAAATGTAATGCTGTAAACTTAAGAGAATTTGTAACCAATTGTAAAAGAAATTGGGATTCTTTGCATAATCTGGGTTATTCTGAGGCAGAACTGCTAGAATTCTTTCTCATATATGTTCTTGGTAAAAAGACTGAGTCAATACTAGAAGAGCGTTTGAAACTGAAAGGAATAGTTAACAACTACCTTCTTTAAATCAGTTTTTTGAATTTTCAGAAGAAAGAAGTTTAGTTTTTGAAAATTTTAGTAATTCTGAGGTACCAGTGATCAATAAAATTGGAAATCTCCCAATAAAACTTCTCTTCACAGGGCTAACAGTCATGGTACATTGAATTCACAGAAATGCTCTTTCTGCAATGATCTATCTCACAAAATTTATTCTTGCAACAAGTTTAAAGGCAAATCTCTTATTGAAAAGAATCATTTCGTAAATTCTAAAAAACTCTGCTTCAATTGTCTAGGTAATGGTCATCAAGTAACCCAATGTAGTTCTAAAAGACTTCGCATGGTGTGTTCCAAAACACATCATTCTTTGCTTCATCCCAATCAAAACTCACAGTCTCACAATTCACAAAATTCTTCTTATGCAGAACATCATGCTGAGGTTTCTTCTTGCAGCTCTAGCCCAAGTAATTCGCATTTCAACTCGCGACCAAGACTTCCTCTTTCCTCAAATTCCGGATCTCAAGCCCAACATGAATCACAGTCCAGGCAGGAAGTCGAATATAGTATTCCCAAAGGTTCTCAGGCATTCTCTGGTATTTCCACAAAATATAATCATGTTCTTCTGGCCACAGCTAATGTTTACTTATACAACTCTCAAGGGCACAGAATCAAGGCCAGAGCCATTCTCGACAATGGATCTCAAACTTCATTTATCAAGGAAGACTTTGTCAAGAAACTAGGTTTTGTGCCTTACAACCACTCAACCATAGTTTCAGGAATAGAATTGACCAATAATCGTTCTACAAAAATGATAGATCTCACTATCTTTTCAAATGTTCCTCCACATCAAAGGTTCAAATTGAAATGTGCTATTCTTCCGAGTATAACATGCCAACTTCCACAATTCAAGTTGAATGTTTCTCAGTGGAACATCCCTAGTGAATTGAGACTGGCAGATCCTGATTTCGCTACACCTTCAGATATCGACATGCTCATCGGTGCCGGTGTATATTATGAATTACTTTCCCAAGGCAGATTTTCTCTTGGTAAAAATCTACCTACTCTTATCAACACCCATTTGGGATGGGTTTTTGGAGGTTTATTTCCATCTCAGCAACAGACACAAGCTCAGAAATCTCTCTTGAGTGTAGCTCGAAATGAACACAGCAGCATTTCTCTGCTGTCTCGAGAATTTGAGGAATCGGAACTTGAGCAGCAAGTATCTAGATCCTGGATGCTAGAAGATGTTTCGAAGGCTATGCCTATGCCTATGCCGTCCAAAATATTTTCGTTCTGTTTCTGATCTCAAAATAGGATCCTTGGATCTTTTGAAGGATGAGGATACCCCAACACTAAAATGGCCTTTAGCTAGGGTATTGGAAGTTTTCCCAGGAAGGTATAAAAAAATAAGAGTAGTAAAGCTGAAAACGGCAGATGGAATCTTCATTAGAAGCATTTCTATATTGTGTCTCCTTCCCATATCTGAGGAATCTGAAAATTAGGCTCACTTTTCCAATTGGACAACCCGTATCGTTTCCTATGAACTGTAATTCTCTTGCTTTTCTCGTTAGTTGATTGCTTTCTTCTCTCGTATCATTTTTTCTATTATATTTGTTTTTTATTGGCACGATTCTTGTTGAAGCTAGAAAACTTCAACAGGCGGGAGTATGTTGCGATATTCTCGCAACAAAGGACAGTTCTAGGAATTTGGGTAGCGGCCGTTACTTCCAAGAATGCCTTCTGTCGGACGGAATTTCGGAAATCCCTTAACTTAGCTACCTGTACGACCTCTCTCAATTATTCAAATGCATTCTCTCTCTACACTCTCTCATGTACAGTACTACAAGTAAGTTCTCCTATATCAATTCACTTTCACGAGTCTATAACTGCACTCAGAACTACAAGTTCCTCTAAAGATCTCTCAAAATAATCTGTTTTCGGGTCAGTTAGCTACCCTAGTTCATGTGTATGTGAATTACTCAGTTGAAATTCTCTACGTAAAAGAAAAAGGTTGTGAATTGTGAATCTGTGGAGCATTTGCATATCGCCATGCCACAATTTGTTAGTGAAAATCTCATCCAAAGTGCCTGCACCTTATTCTAAGAAATCTACCCTCGACGATTGAAGCAGAGCTGTGGTGAACTCCAAACAACAAATAAGGTCAGATCTCTTTATCATTTAATTTTACCAGAAGTGCCCAAGATCGAGCAAAGAAGTTCAAATCCTTGGTTATTATAGATACCTAAAAACTCTTTCTGTGAGTGTAAACACAAAAACCGAACATTGTGTAACTATTCTTATCTGTGAATACATAATTCTGTTATCACTACAAACTTGTTTTTATTCACCTTGCAAACATCTTTTCTACCAAAGATAATTTTTGAATCTATTGTTATAGTATAGCGAGCGACTCAGGAAGTGCGCTGCCCTTCATTAAGCGGGTGATTATTATTAATTCTAATTTTGTACCCGCACACTACTAGAATGAAACTTCTGACCCCAGGTGTGCTTTTTTCATTAAACTTGTTGAGTTTCATCTGCTCTTCTGTTTTCGTAACTATAAGAGATTATCTTCATCTGCCTAATTTTCATTTTTTATAGATCACCCTTTTCAACTACTCTTCTATCGTCAAATCAATAAATCTGCGTTTTCTATCTCAAAAGTTCAGAGGAAGTCATGAGCTACCAACACATTTCCATAACTGCAAACTTCATTTCCGCAATCCTTTGTAAAAAAAAAACCGTAGTTCAAAAAGCAAAGACGAAATTCCTCAACTTCCGGAAACCACCGGAAATAAAATTTGGCGTCAATTTCAACTCCCAGCGAGAAAAGTTATACTTCGCAAAAATCTCTCTGTTCACAAGTTGAATCCGATTTGTAGATACAAGAATCTTATCTGCACCATGATGGATACCTGGACGGACATACGGATGAGGAAGGATCCCAACCTACATCCTTCGGTTCCCCGGAGAGACCTGGAAGAATGAATCCGGAATGGCGGCATCGGGAAGATTTCAAACAGGAAACAAAATTTCGTGTCGTCCGACTGAAAGGAAGTTAAATTGGGCAGGAGTGAAGAAGTCACATGAGAAAAAGAACAAGCGAGAAGTTTTGATTGGATATCAAAGTGCTTCTTGTACGAGTTTCGCTAGTTTCTAGGTTTGATTAAATCATATTCTCCGTATGCTATGTTGTGGTAGAAAAGGGATGAAATGAATCAGCTTAGAATGTTAAACATACTCAAATGAATGTAATGTTTACTATAAAACTGATCACGCTCATACGAGTAAATCCACGGTTCAACACCTGTTATAGACGTGCTTCGAAGCACCACGATCGTATTAATATTTCGTTGAATTACCTCAATAAACACAGGATAATATCACAAAATAAACATAAGGTGCGAAGATAGAAAAATTTTCCAATTCATTACGCCGATTTGGAAGAATGAATAACTCCAAAATTTATTTTATATTCATGCCTGTCACAATTTAAAGGGAGAGTAATGAAATAACGCGTTGGCAGCTCTTAATTTCTGTCCATTCTGGAGGAACGGAAAAATCCGAGACAGCAGCTTTAATGACATTTCGCAGGATGTGGAAATGTTTCATTACCAACAATACATCACGCCTCTGGTCTCGGGAATTGAGTCTTTTATTTTGGAAATAATGTTCCCATATTGGACAATGACGGATCGTCGGAAGGTTGAAAGTATTTCTCGCATTTGTTTCCTGCGGGCCCTTTTTTTTCGTTGTAGGAAAAGTCATTTTTCACCCGGAACAATTTCACTTTATAATCGTATTCGATGAAAGCAGCGAATTGTTTGATGATCAATTATTCAAGTCGAGGAAGATGGATGGATAATTATTTCTTGTCGTTGCTTGATTGTTGTTTGCGTCATTAAAAACGGTTGCCAGATGACAACGAGATATTGTCAACTATTTAGTATCGAGTTTCTTTTTACTTAAGCTTTCAAGATTAATTTTTTTGGCTCGATATAACAAGAAAAGATCTGCATAAAACATATAAGTACCAATCACAAAGACTGGCATGGTTACATTTTTGCATCAATTCATTAAACTCAGAGGTGTGTCCCTCCAGTCTTTTCCACAACGGTACATTTGGTTCCCTGTAAAAAATCCATGGTTGGATGGTTTATAATTATATGAGAAAAGGTTATTGTCATAAGACCAAGATAAATGAACATTTCAAAGCGGGCTAATTGAAACAATGTCAAGGGAATTGGTTGAGTTAAGTTCTGTGGGTTCATTTTTGGCCGTCATCAACAATCAAGTTAAGCGACACTGATGAGGAATAATAATTCCGAAACTATTTGTTTCTTATCTAATCTTATGAATGACTCGGTACTGTCAGGTAGATTTCCTCCTCTACTGAAGACAGCTGAAGTTATTCCTGTACACAAGAAGGGTGCTGTTGACGACATTGACAATTATCGTCCTATTTCATTACTGAGCTCATTGTCCAAAATAATGGAAAGACTAGTATATGATCGAATGTTGAACTACTTGGATAAATTTTCTTTTATTACCACCTGCCAGCACGGTTTCCGAATCGGTATATCAACGGAATCCGCAGCCTGTGAGTTGGTGAATTTTGTATATAGTTGTTTGGATGATGGAGTTTGCGTAGCTGGGATGTTTTTCGACCAGTCCCGTGCATTTGACTGCTTGAAATTTGATTTTATAGTAGATAAGTTATTCAATTTGGGTTTCCGAGGGATTTTTCTTGATTGGATGGTGAGTTTTGTAAGCGCTCGATGGTTAACGGTAAAGGTAGGCCAGCATCACTCAACTGAGTACCCTGTTGAAATGGGTGTACCCCAAGGATCCGTTCTGGGACCACTTTTATTTATTATTTTTATAAACGACTTGCCAGATTACATCATGCATCATTTAATAGCAAGATTCAAAATAAAGATATTGAAATTTGCTAATGACACATCTTTTCTTATTTCTGCCCGGAATTTGAGCGAACTCAAGGCTGGTTGCGAGTTCATCGTCCAGTGTTTCTCTGATTGGTGCTTTAAAAACTGCCTTATTTTAAATGTAAACAAAACGGACCTTGTCTATTTCCAAATGCGTGAATCTGATCATCGGTTCAGTTTGAATCTTAAGTCCGGTATTTTGAAACCATCAAATTGTACGAAGTTTCTTGGTTTACATGTGCATAAAAACCTGATTTGGAGAGATCATGCAGATTCTATAAGTAGAAAACTAAGTAGTGCATTTTACGCTCTGAGATGAATAAAACTCGTATTACCACGTGATGCTCTTATTCATTAGTATTATTCACTCGCATATGCTCACCTAAATTATAACGTTGTCCTGTGGGGTGGTTCCTCATTCAGTGATGCAGTTTTCATTTCCCAGAAGAAAATAATTCGTTTAATTTTTTGCTTGAAGCCCAGGGAGTCCTGTAGGCCCTGTTTCATTTTGAATAAAATAATGTGTTTTCCATGTATTTATGTCTACAACTGTTTATTGTACACACGGAGAAATATTCTCTCACTGAGCAAATGCTCTGAATTTTATGATTATAATACGAGGCATAGAGAGACACTCTGTTTTCCAAAGCACCGAACCACTAAATTTCAAACGTCACCTATGTATAGTGGCATAAAAATTTTTAACCATCTACCTGATAGATTGAAGGTCTGGAGTACAGTAAGTTCAAGAGAGAGATCAAAGCTTCGCTGGTTGAGAAGTGCTTTTGCAACTTGAATGAATATTTTCAGGCAATCATTTAGTAGGGTGCATATTCTTTTGCGTCATTGTATTGCATATCTTTTGTAGGGCTTTCAATTTGTATTTGATTGTTTCAATACTATTGCATTCTATTTTTTTTTCACATGTTCCATACAAATGTATTTTGTCTACGGGATGAATTAATTATTATTAATATTATTATTATTATTATTATTATAGTCTACCTGCTACTTGTGATCGACGACGACACGTTCTCCAACCAATTCTCTTGACATTGTTTCAATTAGCCCGCTTTGAAATGTTCAATTATCTTGGTCTTATGACATTAACCTTTTCTCATATACTTTGTATTAAAATGCGATTATTCGCTTATTGAGTGAAATTCAACCTCCGGAATACATTAAAAATGCCTCGATCAAGGCAAGTTAGTGTACTTTCAGGAGAAAAGAATAGAACGTTGAATGATGTCTTGAGGAACTGGTTTGGAGAGAATCGCAGACGCTTGACCGCTAGATGGTGTATATGGTTCCAATGTGCCTTCCGGTTTGAGTTAGGTTCTGTGGGTTCAATTTTGGCCGTCATCAACAATCAAGTTGAGCGACACTGATGAGGAATAATAATTCCGAAACTATAGTCTGCCTGCTACTTGTGATCGATGACGACACGTTCTCCAACCAATTCTCTTGACATTGTTTCAATTAGCCCGCTTTGAAATATTTATAATTATCTCATAACCACTAATCTCTGCAGTACACCTTGAGTAGTCCGAACAGTAGCTACTCTAGCTATTTTATCAGCGCCAGGATGCAATTTCTCAATGCGTCCAAGTCGCCAGCGCAATGGAGGAGTTGATCATCTTTTATCAAGACGAGTGCACCTATTGAATAAGGAGGCGAGTCACTATTGAACCACTTTTTTCGCTGTTGCAGTGTGTTCAGGTATTCTAAATTCCATCTTTTCCAAAAATCCTGATGGACACGGGTTAACTGTAAAGTGGACTGTAAAGTCTGAGCACCTGGATGCAGATATATTTTATGGAAATGCTGAATAAGGAGCTCAGTAAGACGATGAGATGAAGGAAGCAAAGCTGTGTGTTTGTGATCATAAGCCAGACCAGAAAAGGACAGACGACCGCCCACCCTGAGAACACCATCTTCTCCAACAAATGGATTCAATTTTCGAAGTGATTTAGATATGGGATTTCCCGAGATGAGATTATCGATCTGTTCCTTGAACACAACCCGTTGAACCTGTTTTATAATGAAGAAAAGTGCATCTTTGAGATGAACTGCGGAAAATCTATGTATCCTAGGAGCTTTAGAGTTTTTCATGAAGTGAAAAAATCTGAAAATGTAAGCTACCACCCTTTGAACCTTGGACTGAGATGAATACCTGGAGAGCAAATCATCAACAAACGACGGAGAAATAAAAGCTGACAAAGAGATGTGACGTTCTTCTTTTTGTACAAGATGAAGAGAATTCTCTATTTCATCATTTGCGAAGGTGAGATGTTTGGAACGAAGCCAGTCAGGGCCTGTCCACCACAAAGAGCAGTTCAACAGTTCGGTTGGCGTTAAGCCGCGTGAAGCACAATCAGCTGGGTTGTCTTTCGATTGAACATGATACCAATTCTCTGTTGAAACTAAGTCCTGAATTTGAGTTGTAGGATTGCTTACAAATGTCTTCCATCGATGAGGAGAAGACTTAATCCATGTTAGAGCTACCATTGAATCAGACCAAGCAAAAATGTCATCTATTGTAAAGGCTGATTGGTAAACAGAAGAAACCACATTAATGAGTTTTGATAATAAGAGACAAGCACACAATTCCAGTCGTGGAAGTGAAATTCTCTTCAATGGGGAGACTTTTGATTTACCACCTACGAAAGAGATGTCAATGGAGCCGTCATAATTGAAAAACCTGAAATATACCACGGCTGCGTAACCACGCTCACTACTATCTCCGAAACCATGAAGTTCGCAACGATAAAATGGTTTCGATGCAAGTTTCCGAGGTATCTTTAATTTACCCAATTCGGTTAATTCGGATTTACACTGATTCCAGCGACGGCTGACATCGTCTGGAAGTGTATCATCCCACTGCAAACCTAATGTCCAAAGATTCTGGATGAAATGTTTAGCAAGAAAAGTAAATGGAGAAAGGAACCCCAAAGGGTCGAAAATTCGAGAAAGTTCGGAATGTATGGTACGTTTGGTACATACCTGCACAGTAGTTTCTGCAAGATACGAAAATTCGTCCGACGAAGAAAACCATCTCAAACCGAGAATTTTGACTATCGGATCTATATCAAAATCCAAAGAATGGTGATATTGATGATCCAGAGGTATGGTTGAGAGTAATTGAGAACTGTTACTACTCCATTTTCGGAGCTCAAAACCACCGCAATTCAATAAGGAAATCAGTTCCTCCTGCAACGTTTTTGCCTCTTCCAAATCATCACAACCTGTAACGACATCATCGACATAAATGTCTGTGAGCAAAATTTTGGATGCCTTTGCAAAACGAGCTTCCTCATCCTCGGCCAACTGTGCCAAAGTTCAAAGGGCAAGAAAAGGTGCTGGTGCGACTCCGTACGTAACGGTATTCAGCTGATATGTTTTTATGGGTTCCGATGGAGAAAACCGCCACAATATTCTTTGAAAGTTTCGATGTGAATTTTGAACTAATATTTGACGATACATTTGTTTGATATCAGCTGTGAAAACGAACCGATGAACACGAAAGTTCATCAAAATGACAATAATATCCTTTTGTAATTTAGGACCTATCAATAGAGCATCATTTAAAGATAACTGACCAGGTACATGAGCTGACGCATCGAAAACAACCCTCAACTCTGTGGATGGACTGTTTGGTTTGATTATACAATGGTGAGGGATATAGAAAGTATTTTCATAATCCGAACTCGTAGAAATCAATGACATATGATCTTTTTCTAAATATTCCTTCATGAAAGTAGAGTATTCCTTGTATATATTCCGGTTTTTAATAAGTTTACGTTCAAGGGATAAAAAACGACGTAGTGCGAGAGAATATGTGTCACTAAATGAAACTGTTGACTGATCAGGTTTAAATGGTAATGCCACGGTGTACCGTCCAGATGTATTTCTAGAATAGTTCTGAGTGTATGAGTTCTCACAAAATTGATCTTCTGGTGATACAATGACATTCTCTGAAACTTCTTCAAGTTCCCAAAATCTTTTCAACGAGGAGTTCAAACCTGATTCAGATAATGACAAATGAAAATTGTTAACTGATATGTTAGGTGATTGAATCTTTCCCATGAAAACCCAACCAAATACTGTCTCAAGTGCTGTTGGTTCCAAACCGTTACCCTCGATACGACCCGGTCGAATTATTAAAGAGAATATATCCGCTACCAGTAGAAGGTCTATTAATTTCGGAATAGAAAAGTTCGGATCTGCTAACTTCTTGTTATAGACACAATTCCAAAACGAATGATTTACGAAAGAACTCGGCATTTCCGAACAAATCCTCGGAATCACGACGGCATCGAATGTAAAAGATGGATTTATTTGACCTGATGGACGAATAGTACATTCAGTGCTGCAATTAGCAGAAGATGAGCTTTCACAAATTCCATTTATCGAAAATGAAGCATCACAAATTTTCAAGCCTAATCTATTCACACACGATTGAGTTATAATATTTATTTGAGAGCCTCCATCTAACAGAACTCGGACCTTCTGATATCTACCCCAAGCATCACGAATTTCGACCTCAGCGGTTGCTAAGAGAACGGTAGAATTTGAAGAAACACTCGTTAAAACCTGAGCTGAGCCTGAACCCGATGAATTTGCAGCATTGAAATGAAACGTCTCTGTTGAAGAATCATTATCCGCATTATTGCGCATGTGTAACAGGGTATGATGCTTTCCGTTGCAAACACGACAATTTGACTTTGAAGAACAATTGTTAATCTTATGTCCAGAATGGAGGCAACTGATACACCAATTTTTGTTCTTCACAGTCTTGAACCGATATTGAACAGTTTGTTCTAAATATGATGGACATTTGTAAATACTATGAACTAACTTGCAATAATTACAGGTTATACGTTTCTTGAATGATTCAGTTTCCGTTTGAACGAGAAGAGTCGAATTTCTTTTATTCATTGAGAGAGAACTAGATTTAAAAACTTGAGAATTCGAAACTGAATGAGTTTTCGGCGGAAGAGAAAGAGCTGCTGCCTCCAAGGCTATACACAGATTTATCAGGAAAGTTCGTAAATTGACAAATGACGGAATATCTGTTGAACATTCTTGTAATTCAAAACGTTTGATCGATGCTGAATCTAATGTCTGAATGAGAATGTGAAATAAAACAAAGTCCCACTGGTCAACGAGTTAACCTAAATTTCTTAATACCGATAAGTTCTCCGCAAAAACCTCTAGAATTCGCCTAAGGTGTTTAGCTGAATCACCCTGTAGTTTTGGAACATTACAGATCACCTTCCAACATGTATTAGCGAGAAGTCTTTTATTTTGATATCTTTCCGCCAATGTCTGAAAAGCGCTTTCACAATTTTCAGCAGTCAATGGAAACCCTTTAACTAAACTTAAAGCATGAGAAGAAAGTGAACTAAGGAGGTATTGAAACTTTTCTATTTGACTAAAGTTAGAATTTTCATGTACCAAACTTTGGAACATATCGAAAAATGTAGGCCACTCTTTATAATTCCCATTGAAAATGGGCAATACTATCTTTGGAAGTTTAATATTTGGCGAACTGATAGAGCAACTATTTTGGTTTTTTACTGGATTTATTACTTCAGTAAATAAATTAACATAAGTTGTTCTGATGGTGTAATAATTATCCATAAAGGCTGTTCGAATAACCTTCTCAGTGTTCAATTCCGGTTCTTCGGAAGATACAATCATAGCGACAATTGAAGTGTGTAAATTCTGAAATTCCACGAGAACATCCTCAAGTATTTCACATCTTAATTTGAATCTTACGTGGAGACTTTCATCAGTGACAGCGAATTGTGCTAAATTCAGAATTTCCTCGAGATCATCAATAACAATTTGACGACGAGCTTTGAGCTGTTTCAATTTTGTCGTCATTATTATTATTCAAGGTATACTGCAGAAAACAATATGAAGTTTGTTTTGAGTAATTTTGAAAAAGAGTAAATAGACTAACCTATTGAAATGAACTGAGTTAATTAATAAAGTTAATAATTAAGATTGAATCTTGAATCTATTGTATTGAAAATAGAGTTGAAAACAATGAAATGAAAATAAACAAAAACAAGAATGTCTATCTTTGTTTATGTTTTGAATCAAGGTTATGAGCATAGATGAGAAAAACAAAGGAAGAGTTGTCTATGTAATGAAAATGAAAGCTAAATTCTATAACATGCGCAGAAATTAAAGGATTTATGAATGTGTTCGATATCTTGTCAAGTTTTTGAGGTTAGGTGAATATTGACCGAATGAAATAAATGCAAATGAAAAAAAACGAAATGAAAAAATTCCAAAATGCTTGATCGCAATAATTTTGAAAACGCGGTTCGAAAATATCCGGCTCGAAGGACCAAAATGGCACGACAAGGGCCTTTGAAAATTAAACGAAAACGAAACAGAAATTAATAATGAAATTCTAAAAAATATGAAAAAATGACTCGAAAGAAAATCGAATGTTGGAGAATCGACGTCTGCCTACCTGGTTTCACAGTACGGCTGAATCAACGTGTCCAAGCACTCAAACGAGAATAGTCACTTTTTCACTAGAGTTCGAATTTGTATGATTAACGAGAAATTTACTGCGAAGAAAAGTGTTCCACTTTATCGGATGAACGTCGGTGTCGTACTCTTCGTTGGACACAGGTCATATGCTCCAACATATGTTACGCGCCCATCGGGAAATGAAACGAACATACGTGGGCCGCGCGAAACGAGCAAGCAACTTGGAATATAAATGAACGAATTCAACTACTAAGTTGCAGTAACATTGAGTCAAATTCAACCTGCGGAATACATTAAAAATGCCTCGATCAAGGCAAGTTAGTGTACTTTCAGGAGGAAAGAATAGAACGTTGAATGATGTCTTGAGGAACTGGTTTGGAGAGAATCGCAGACGCTTGACCGCTAGATGGCACATGATGGTGTATATGGTTCCAATGTGCCTACCGGTTTGAGTTAGGTTCTGTGGGTTCGTTTTTGGCCGTCATCAACAATCAAGTTAAGCGACACTGATGACGAATAATAATTCCGAAGCTATAGTCTGCCTGCTACTTGTGATCGATGACTACATGTTCTCCAACCAATTCTCTTGACATTTTTTTCAATTAGCCCGCTTTGAAATGTTCAATTATCTTGGTCTTATGACATCAACCTTTTCTCATATACTTTGTATTAAAATGCTATTATTCGCTTATTGAGTGAAGTTCAACCTCCGGAGTACATTAAAAATGCCTCGATCAAGGCAAACTAGTGTACTTACAGGAGAAAAGAATAGAACGTTGAATGATGTCTGGAGGAACTGGTTTGGAGAGAATCGTAGACGCTTGACCGCTAGATGGCACATGATGGTGTATATGGTTCCAATGTACCATCCGGTTTGAGTTGGGTTCTGTGGGTTCATTTTTGGCCGTCATCAACAATCAAGTTGAGCGACACTGATGAGGAATAATAATTCCGAAACTATAGTCTGCCTGCTACTTGTGATCGATGACTCCACGTTTTCCAACCAATTCTGTTGACATTGTTTCAATTAGCCCGCTTTGAAATGTTCAATTATCTTGGTCTTATGACATCAACCTTTTCTCATATACTTTGTATTAAAATGCGATTATTCGCTTATTGAGTGAAATTCAACCTCCGGAATACATTGAAAATGCCTCGATCAAGGCAAGTTAGTGTACTTTCAAGAGAAAAGAATAGAACGTTGAATGATGTCTTGAGGAACTGGTTTGGAGAAAATCGCAGACGCTTGACCGCTAGATGGCACATGATGGTGTATATGGTTCTAATGTGCCTTCCGGTTTGAGTTAGGTTCTGTGGGTTCATTTTTGGCCGTCATCAACAATCAAGTTAAGCGACACTGATGAGGAATAATAATTCCGAAACTATAGTCTGCCTGCTACTTGTGATCGATGACTCCACGTTTTCCAACCAATTCTGTTGACATTGTTTCAATTAGCCCGCTTTGAAATGTTCAATTATCTTGGTCTTATGAAATCAACCTTTTCTCATATACTTTGTATTAAAATGCGATTATTCGCTTATTGAGAGAAATTCAACCTCCGGAATACATTGAAAATGCCTCGATCAAGGCAAGTTAGTGTACTTTCAAGAGAAAAGAATAGAACGTTGAATGATGTCTTGAGGAACTGGTTTGGAGAAAATCGCAGACGCTTGACCGCTAGATGGCACATGATGGTGTATATGGTTCTAATGTGCCTTCCGGTTTGAGTTAGGTTCTGTGGGTTCATTTTTGGCCGTCATCAACAATCAAGTTAAGCGACACTGATGAGGAATAATAATTCCGAAACTATAGTCTGCCTGCTACTTGTGATCGATGACTCCACGTTTTCCAACCAATTCTGTTGACATTGTTTCAATTAGCCCGCTTTGAAATGTTCAATTATCTTGGTCTTATGAAATCAACCTTTTCTCATATACTTTGTATTAAAATGCGATTATTCGCTTATTGAGAGAAATTCAACCTCCGGAATACATTGAAAATGCCTCGATCAAGGCAAGTTAGTGTACTTTCAAGAGAAAAGAATAGAACGTTGAATGATGTCTTGAGGAACTGGTTTGGAGAAAATCGCAGACGCTTGACCGCTAGATGGCACATGATGGTGTATATGGTTCTAATGTGCCTTCCGGTTTGAGTTAGGTTCTGTGGGTTCATTTTTGGCCGTCATCAACAATCAAGTTAAGCGACACTGATGAGGAATAATAATTCCGAAACTATAGTCTGCCTGCTACTTGTGATCGATGACTACACGTTCTCCAACCAATTCTCTTGACATTGTTTCAATTAGCCCGCTTTGAAATGTTCAATTATCTTGGTCTTATGACATCAACCTTTTCTCATATACTTTGTATTAAAATGCGATTATTCGCTTATTGAGTGAAATTCAACCTCCGGATTACATTAAAAATGCCTCGATCAAGGCAAGTTAGTGTACTTTCAGGAGAAAAGAATAGAACGTTGAATGATGTCTTGAGGAACTGGTTTGGAGAGAATCGCAGACGCTTGACCGCTAGATGGCACATGATGGTGTATATGGTTCCAATGTGCCTTCCGGTTTGAGTTAGGTTCTGTGGGTTCATTTTTGGCCGTCATCAACAATCAAGTTAAGCGACACTGATGAGGAATAATAATTCCGAAACTATAGTCTGCCTGCTACTTGTGATCGATGACGACACGTTCTCCAACCAATTCTCTTGACATTGTTTCAATTAGCCCGCTTTGAAATATTTATAATTATCTCAGATTATAAAAGAATAGACCCCTTTATTCACATTGGAAAGTGTCGCATCTGAAACTTAGAGCTGGTGGATTGTAACGTATTGAGCTGGTCCACTAAGATCATAAAAATTTTCATGTTGCCAAACTGAGCAAATAGTAGGTTTCTCAATTCCCCTATAATTGGGAATACAAACTTTTTCTCCAATTTGCATTCGAAAAATTGTATAAAATTATATATTTCGAATTGAAACTGTCTTATCGAATATATTAGCAAGAAGTAAAAGAAAAACTTTAGTTGGTTCTGCTTTTTTATGTCAGTGACAACAAATGGAAAGAAATTCAGGTGAAAGTCACGACACCGCTGTTCCATTCTCTGCTTGACAATATGAAGGTCACATGTTCTAAAAGACACACGTTGCCACCTCTGTATCTAAAATAAATATGCAAATTGAAGAAAATTTGTGAAAGTCACTTTTAGATTTTTCATATATTTTATTGTTTATTACTTTTCATCTTCATCGCACTAAAAATGAAGAAATTTTAATCCGAATTTATCGTTTCATAGGTAAGTGTATTGCTAGAACCGAAGTATTCAGTTATTTACATATTCAGTAACCTAGAAAGTTTTAATAGGGAAGTTTTCAATGAAATTATTATGAGATTAAATGAAGTTTTCTTGAATTAAAGTTCCCAGATGACGATGAAAAAAGAAGAATTTTTGGCTTCGCTATTGGGATGGTCAAGTATCATCCCAAAGAAAGCAATTTTCAGTTGTTAAGATCATTTTGACCCTGAAGATATTGTGACCCGAGTAAATGGAAAAAGATTTTATGCGGTGTTGCCGGGTGAGGTTTCACAAGAGACATTTAATGGGGAGTCGAAACAAATCGACATCTCACAAAGGAATGCTTTGTCTATATTATATAGTTTAAGATAATTATCAATTATGACACCGAAAACACATTGACATCCCGTATTGGATTTCAGTTTATGCACTTCCCTCATGAATTCTCCACATTGGGATTTGGCACTTTCGACTGATCTAGAACATGCTCATCGACCTCGAACTTTAATTAACACAAGTTGCTAATTGGATTTCTAACTAATTTGAGCCAATCTGAGAGCAATAAATGGTTTATATCGTGGGGAGATTCGAGTAAACATCATCCTGCAATCTTCGAATATGTTGACTTAAAATCCATTAGAGTATTGTTGATAACGGTTGTATCTCACCTGAGGTTCAGCAACGTACATAAAGTTCGGGGTAACAAAGACGTCATCACTTCTTCGTGGCGGATACAGCGAGGCCACATTGTAATGAGAACCTCTTTTCAACGTCCTAGTAGAAGAGCGGCTTTCCACCGACGAAGAGGTGTTCAAAAGAAAAATTGAAAATTTAAAAAAATAATATTGTTTATTTTAGGGTTTCTCCTGACGGGAGAAATCTTCAGGGTTCGGCTCGTCGATAGAAAGGACGAGTCTTCAGTTCTTAAGATAAGGAAACTCAATAAACTTCCTGAATAACAAAAAACTAATTTATTCGAAGCACACAAAAAACAAAATGACAATTTTAGCAAGCACAAAAAAAAATAATTAAAACAATCTCTGACAAAATATTATTGGAGGTTTCGGACTATGCACTTCTGACTGTTTATAAAGTTTATATCTGACCTTTTCCTTGGACTTCTAACACGGAACTTCACTCACTCAATTACAACACAATTACTATTTTTCTAGAATTCATAAGACTGATATCTTGTATAGTTTTCTTAAGTGTTTTCCTGGTTACGGACGAACTGACTTTCCATTCCCTAATTGGTGCCCTTCTTCTCGATAGTTCGATAGTCTCTCGATATAAACCTCTGATTGGTCCACTGATTTAATTTTAATTTTTCTACTACAGATCCACCTTTTTCCCATCGTTAAACTAATCTAAGCTCTTAAGGTCGACAAGGATCACGTAAATGTATTATATGTTGAACTCCACTAATTCTCAAATTTTTATTATGTAGTATATCTATCAAGATTTCCATGCGGATCAATAAATTTTGTTTTAAATCTTAGGTTTTATGATTATTGGTGTGATATTTTTGAGAAGTTTATTACTGTCTGGAATGTCTGGGAATTTCGGTTAGATATGGTCTTTCGCTTATCAAGACCCATTATCCAGCATCGCTAGACATATCATATTACAACATTGTGGAATTTTAGGAAGCATCGACTAATTATACAGGGTGGCCATTTGAAAACGAAACAGACGAAATTACAGGCGAAATGAATTTTTTCGATAGAAATGCTAGGACAGGTCGATTTCTGTTTCGATGGGGACAACTCAAGATATGGGTTACGGACACATAGCGCTTCAACCCTTGCTACTACAACCCTCTTCCCCAAATTTTGAATAATGAAGATGGGGTGAGTGATACCTCATTTGAAAGGTATTTTTATACTGATTTCAGGCAGTAATTGTTTTTTCAATTTATGCATTAGTACTCGAAATATTCTTAACTAAGTATTTGAAAATAAAGTGGTGTTTACATGGCACTTGTAGTGTTTATTTATGAAAAATCGACATTTTGAGCTTCAAAACAACCATGACACATTGATCGAATTTTGACGGAAATTATTGAAAACAATGCTGGAAATTATGTGGAAGATCAGATTGTGTTACAGCAGGATGGAGCTCCTCCACACTACGCCTTACCAATTCGAGAATATCTGGATCAAAGATTTCCAAATCGGTGGATTGGAAGAAGGGTCCCACTGAATGGCCAGCCAAATCGCCAGATCTGTCACCACTAGATTTCTTTCTTTGGGGCCACTTGAGTAAAATATACTCAACACAGCCCGATTCCATAGAAGAAAGAAGACGTATAGTGAACAAATGTTGTCAAATCACTCCAGAAATGCTGCAAAATGTGCGCCATCGTTTGGAACAAAACTTATTTCATTGTATGGAAGCTAATGGTGAACAATTTGAATATTTAATTAATTGATGTGAGTTTTTGATAAATTATTTACTTTAGTTTGAAGAGTCTAATTTCTTAGATCAATACTTCAAATCTTTCTGATACCGTACATTTGGAGAATGATTTCAGTGAATAAAACAGCTGGTCAAACATCTGACGCTAGTATCATTTACACGTACGGTATGACTTCATTTGCCCAGTGGTAGATGTTTTGCAATTTCAAACACAAATACGGAAATTTTGGTGTTTCGGAAGCACAAAATGTCAATTATTCGCAAAAAATTAATTTAAGTGATAAAATTAACTAACGCATGAATATTTCGAGAACTAATGCATAAAATGAAAAAACAATTACTGTGCTGACATCAGTATAAAAATACCTTTGAATTGAGGTATCACTCACCCCATCTTCCCCATTCAAAAATTGAGGGTGGGGGTTGTAGCAGCAAGGGTTGAAGAGCTATGCGTCCGTAATCTACATCTTAAGTTGTATCCTTCGAAACAGAAATCGACCTGTCCGAGCATTTCTATCGAAAAAGTTCATTTCGTCTGTAATCTCGTCTGTTTCGTTTTCAAATGGACACCCTGTATTGTGACGTGAACGTCACTATTACGGAAGATGTCACTTCAGGAAATATTGTGTTGTTTTTGCTCAGATCGAGATTGTTTAGTGTAACTGTTGAGTCAGAAAAATTGAGATATCTACATTAAGGACATATAACGATAAAAAAAATTGTCTGTTATTGAGGACTTCTTTCATTTTTATGTTGACGTTGTGTAGTTTTAATTTTCAAATAATTTGCATTTTACGATCATATGACGCATGGTGAGTTGTGAATTTCACCTTCAGTACCATTGGGAACCTAATCTTTTCAAGGTGGAAATGATGATGAAATAGAAAATCATGTAACCAAATAATGGGTCCATTTTTGATAAATAGTTATTCATTATACAACTTCCAACGACATAAAGCATTACAATTTAGCACAACAAAATTTCGAAATTAAAAAATTAAAGGTTGTACCTTTATCTACCAGTTGTGCACACAAAAATAGTTATTTATTATACAAGGTCAAAAAGTATTAGATTTTTAGCTCGAGGTTACGTTGTCTCCCTCCGCTTCGCGTCGGGAGACAAAAAGCCGAGAGCTAAAATCTAATATTATAATACACTTTTTTTTTCTGTGACAGGAAATACGACTATTCAGTAGTGGAAGAACATATTATTACAATACATTAAAGTCAGAATGTTATCGATTTGAAATTTGAATTTTTAAACTAGTAAACTATTAGACCTGCGTTGCTAAGGAAAACTTCTGTGTAATCAAATGAATTTTGTGATTTGATTCGAAAATTGCGAACTCAATAATTGTTAAGTAGTTATTTTGAATTCTATAAAGTTAAAAATGCTTGATTCTGAAATTTCTTTGACTCCACCGGAGTTGATAGAAGCAACGCAAGCAGCGTCACGAAAATTATTTTCAGCTAAATCGCGGAAAATTTACGAAACCGCGTATTCAAGATTTATGGAATAGAAAATAAAAAAGAAATGCAGTTCTTTCTCGGAGACAGTGTTATTGGTTTATTTTTCGGAACTGGTACAACAACAAAAGCCATCAACAGTGTGGTCGAACTATTCAATGATTGAGAGTATGTTACGATCCAATAATAATGTAGACATTTCAAAATATTTCAAACTATTTACATTTCTGAAACAAAATGGGAAAGGTCACAAGCCCAAGAACGCTGCGATTTTTACGAGTACACAAATTAGTAATTTTTTAAATAATGCACCCGATTAAGATTATTCAATGGCCAAGGTTGTTGTTCTATTAAGGATTGCAGGAGGAGGAGATTGCAGGAGCACAAAAAACAATATAATAACACAGCGTTGAATGTTAACAATCATTTGTTTTCTCAAGTAACATTTCTGGTAACCGGAAGATTTATAAATCAGAAATTGGTGTTATTACTGATTCATAATAGGGGTGCTAAATACCTGAGGTGTTTTAGTTCATATAGGAAAGAAATTTCTTAAGGTCCTTATTTAAATTATTTATTGTCGAGATGGAGAAAAGAGAAGTAAATGGCCAATATTTAAAAACAGTTATTGTTTCAAATGGAGAACTTTTCTTAATTTATGAAAAATGAAGAACATGAAAAATGTTCTTCTTCTGCAGCCTTGTATAACAAATATTTGTCTTTCTTCTTAATACAAGGATACTGTTTCTAGTCTTTATCGGGCTTTGAAACGGATTTCGTACGGCACTCGCTGCATTCCTTGATTTGAGCCAATAAAGGATGCCGTTTTGTTCCCAAGCTTCAGGAACAATTGTAAGAGAAGGAATATCTCTTCCTGGTTCTTCGGTTTGAACTATTTTGAAAGACATGTCCACACCTAAACAAAATTATTGAAAATAGTACACAATATTTTGAGGGAGAACTTGCGTCAAGAATATTAGGTTATCTTCTTCTTCTTCTGTTTCTCAAACAAGCACTAGCTCTAATAGCATCCCTCTATCAGAGTAGGCTTGAGTATGGGCTCAGCCTGTAGACTATGCACCCAGTTTCAGTGTTGTAGTGCTAAATTCAGCGATCCAGGGTCCCGAGGGCGCAGGAGTCTTGTAGTACAATCCCAGGATCGGTTTATGGCTTCTTGATATAGAATATGTGTATCTGTAGAACTCAATTACATATACATTACTGCTCGAATAACATGCTCATTCAAAAGCGAAGGAAGCATAGGGTTGCGGTTAAAACTAGGAATCACAAGGGGGCAAAACATGCGGAAATCCAAGCTGATAAAGCAACAAAAAACAATATTAAAGGTAAAAGCACTACAGAACAAGCTCACAGTACACGATGAATTGCACCAGTAGCTCCAATATGTCTAATATGTTGTTTGTAAATATTAAGTCATAAATACAGAGAGGTAAGGATAAGCCTTTCCTAGAAAGTTTGCTATACAAAAGTTCTATCTTCTCTTGATGTTTTTCGCAAGAAAGGAATATATGTGGAAGATCACCTAATGATCCGCAGTCACAGTTGGGAGACTCTCTCAAACCTATCCTATGTAAGTGCGCAGGAGTAAGGCAATGACCCGACTTGAGACGTAATACAGTGGTAATAAATCTTCTTGGTTTATCTACTTTTGAGTACCATGTTGTAAAGGGGAAGTTGTTTTGATCAAAGTTGGAGTCATAAATCTTGCCCTTGTGCTTACACAAGTTAAAAAAGTCACGGATCCATGACTCTCTGATAACTTTCTTGTATCCAGGCCACAAGATCTGGAGCCCCGCCGGAATATCAGGTACATTGTCAGAATATCTTCCTTGATTAGCCAATTTGTCAGCCACATCATTAGCATGAATATACGAGTGACTAGGCACCCAAATGCAACAGACCGAGAGACCAGCCATGCTGGCCGTGAGAAAGAGATGTCTTACTCTCATCAAAATAATATCAACATCAGAACCAACTTTATTGGACTTCAGCGCTTCCAAAGCGCTAAGGGAATCTGAAACGACCAACACTCTTGACAGGTTTCTGTCCACAGCCTCAGAGACTGCCCTTCCAATGGCATACAGTTCTGCATTGTAAACCGACCGGTAGTCTGGTAACCGTCCAGAGATTTTTACCCTCAATGAGGGGAAGAAAACACCATAACCTACAGAGTTCGGATTGCAAGACAGGGAAGCATCAGTAAACACCAATATATGCTGGGGAAAGCGCCTATTTATCAAATCAAGGAAGGCCTGATGATTAGAAAGAGCCGATTTTGGAAGTCCTGAATTAAAAACCTTAATTTGATTAGTTCTCACCACTAGTGGTGCAGATAGATATGGTATGGTGTTCAACCTATGAATCCGATTTTCTTCCCTCAGGTCACTAATTGCCCGGATGTAAGCAGGTACAGTACCATTAAACCAAAGTCCTTCGAGGTGGGACGTGTCCCCTATGAGCTCTTAAACAGGGTGATGTATCATCCTGAGTGCCTTTGTTACATATTTATAGGCAACCCAGCATCGTCTTAAGTGGAGGGGGATCTGAGAGCTTTCGAACAGCAAGACATTGGTTGGGGTAGACCTCATCATGGAGGGTATCGTCCTCAGGATGGCATACTGAGCTCTATCTAGCTTCAGTAATGTCTCCTTAGCACAACGTCCATATACAAGAGCGCCATAGTCAAGATGAGGGGCAGCCAACGCTTTGTAGAACGTCAAAAGAGATGATAGGTGCGCACCCAATGTTTTTCTGCTTAAAGCTTTAACTATGTTGTGAGCGCTGACAGTCTTACCTAGGTATTTATGATCAGTTTTCCAAGGAACTGTAGTGCCTCCCAGCCTCAAGGTCGGAGGACTATTTACCACACCAGACTTAGTAAATATCATCGCAGAAGATTTTTCTGGAGAGAAATATTAGGTTATATTTTCATTCAAAGAGCAAACACCCTCAAATGACCAGTAGCTTTCAGGCATCCGAATTAATTCGCATGCGTGAGAACTACTGGTCATTACTAGGTGTTTTGAGTTACCATCAGTTATAACACAGGGATGGTGGTGGTAGTGTCACGGTTTCAAAATTCCCGCTCCAGTTAGTACCTGCGTACCGAACTGGTGGCGTTAGTCGCAGTAGTTTGCCAGCTTATCTCGTACGTTTCGATGGACGCCGTTGTCGGTGGTCCTTTTCTGTCATCATGTGACGTAGGTTGTCAATTACATCGTTCTTCCCGCATTATTGGTTGAAATGTCCTGGAGTAATTAATCGCAATTTTGCGGATCTGAACAGGATTTTAACTGAAGCCCTGAGAGAAATCTTATGATGTTGGTTTGGTTTGTTCGTTGGTGAGATTTTTGAGCTTTAGCGGAGTGGCGTATTTGTTTGGAAAAACGACGTGGGATTGCATCATTCTGCTTCGAATTGGGAGTTATTATTGTACCGTTGCGAGGTACCGCAGATTCTGAACTGTCTTTGAAGTCTTCGAGCTGTTTGTCTAGGCTGTCTTTGAATTACCGTCGAGCTGCCGTGGGAGCTGTCTTTGGGGACCTCCACCAGATTTCGCCATCTAAGATACCACACCTGTCGTCTACCCAGGGAGCATTACTGTGAGAAATTGTACTACGTTGGCCCAGGAATATATTTGAGCCCAGTTGCCATCTACGAGACTGTGAGAATAATTATGAGTTGAGAAACTATATCCTTTTGTACTTCAGTCAAGCCACGACCTAGACTGTTATAGAAGGTTAGTTAAATCACTTAAAGTTGTGTAAAGATTGTGAATATGTCAAAAGTTATTATAGAACAAAAAGGCAGTGAATTAACATTAGGGATGTGAAATAATTTATATGAGTCCAAGTGATGAGCATGACTGAATATCCGAAACGGCCATATTGTTATTGGAAATGTCGTGTTTTTTCAGCTTTGTGAAAAATTTGGAAAAAGAAAAAAGGTTGAATTTGGATTGAAAATGAATTTTTTGTTAATTTTAAGATACTATTATTCAAAACTTCGTGTTTGTATTGAAAAATTCTTACATTTAGAAAAAAATATTTGAAAATGATTTAGATATTTCTCAATGAAAAATTTTAAAACTTTCGTATATCGAGAGCGCAAGTGTTATTCGGAAGTAAAATTCGATTTCATACAGTGTAGAAAAAATTGCAAGTGTTTGCTCATTTACCTTCAAGATTTTCTTCGCGCTTATAAGAAATGTAACTGTAAGCATTCAATAAAACCAACTACGTATCTTCAACTTCATATTTGATGTTACTTGGGTTGTTTCTGAATTCAACTAACCAATAAACCATCAGATTAATAAAGATAAATAATACTTGACGTTGAATAAGAGTGAAACAATACGACAAAGTTGCGCATGAGCGTTTTCAATCAGAAAGGTAATTGAAATAACTACCAGATCTGTGGTCGTGCCACTTATACATCTTGAGATCATCTCCATATGGGAGTTTTATAACAGTCGTATAGATAGGATTAGAAAGTGTTCAGATGGTTATCGGAAAAACCGTAAGTCTTTGTCGACACTTATAGGGAAGTTATAAGTTATATCAATTGAGGAAAATAAAGGATATATAGGGGATAGGGAAAATTTATTGTATCCAGAGCTGTGCTAAGCACCGAAAAAGTGCTTCGAGCACTAAGCCCTAAGCACTCGAAAAAAAAAGGCTTCTAAGCACCGCTTTCGATAGAAGGCTCCGGATTATCGAGCACTTTTGCAAAAGTAATTGAATATTTCGAGCACTAAGCACTAAGCACTTTAGTCGGAACTATTTTATGTAATGTTGTTTGATTGAAATGAGAACTCTTTAGCTTCATCGACATATCTAAAATTATTATTTCGAGACTGGGAAAAACTCAAAAGCCATTTTATTTGTTTTGTGAAACGCATGCATTCAATTTACATTTCAGGTGCTAGTTAATCTTATTCGTCGATCTGAATCTGAATAGCTGTTCCTAATCAATGCATAAAGTTGAATTAATAATCGAGGACCAATTATTCTATAAGCGAGAACACATTACTGAAAAAATGTGGAAAGCACTGACGTGAGATCAGGAGCTTTTACGAGCTTGTTCTAAAGTCTTTTCTCAGACTTAAAAAGAGTGCGATTCAAAATCAGCCAGCACAATGAGTGTGAAAGAATCAATAAACGTATATCTTAAATGGAAATTGAGTGAACTTACAGTTCAGCAAATTCTTCGATCTGGCATTCTTTCCACATTTCTATACCATATATAAGTTGTTGTAGTTGAGTGTCATCAATTATAACCGAATTTCAGATTTATAATTGCTGAGCTATCGGACAGGTCTGGCCCAATAACTAACTTGACTTATATTTGGATAATAAACTAATTCTATTAATATGGAATCTCTATCTCATCTCTTTCGGAAGATAGAGAATATTCAGCCAAACATTTTCAAATTGGACCACCGTTTCTTCATCACGAGTCAAATCCAACCGATGGCGATCATTTTCAGCTCGATATTCAGAAATTACAGACATTTGGGAAAAAATAATCCTCTTGTCGCAAAATTCATAATGACATTTCCATTCAAAATATGACAACTGCACACACCAGTATTTTAGACATGTTTGTCATAAAAATGAACCTACAGAATTAGTTTCATTTTCGGCTCAATATTCACTCATTATGATAACTTGTCATAAAATTAAAACCACCCTCATAGAGATTTATAGTTGATGTGATGTGAATTCATAGATAGAAATATAATCTGTGACTTCATTTTCAGAAAAACTCTTATATCTTCTGGAGATTGTACGCTATGATGATGAAATTTTGAAATATTTTAGGTACCTATACCCTGCATAAATGCCCTAAATTGTTGTGATCTGACGAATAACTTATGAGATATCGTGTATTGAAAAAAAACATTTTGGGAATTTTTAAAAAATTTTCTCTAGTGACGATTTTCTCGAAATTTGGCACACTCCTTCCTTTTAACGCTATCTAGACATTCTCTAAGTTACGAATTGATAGGATGAATATTCAAGAAATTAATGTTATTAACTGCTAAACTATTCGATGGATTCAGCCCAATAACGAACTTGACCGAGATATTTGGACACTCGACCTATTCTGAAAAACTGAAAACTCTAGGTCCCTTCCTTCGGAAGATAGAGAGTATAGGGCCGGAGGGCCGGACATACTCAAGTTTGACCTCGAATTCTTTATCAGGAAGTCAAACCCAATCGATTGAGGCCATTTTCGGCTCGATATTCGAAAATTACAGACATTTGGACAGAACGATAGCCCGCCTGTTCCACTAGTAACAAGTGCGCAAAAACAAAAAATTTTCTGGCCTTCATAACCATAAAGTCAAATCAATGGTGACTGAAAAAAATACTGAATATTAATTCAAAACGATCATATTAACTTTGCGCACATAAAAAAATCAAATACCGCACCTGCTCTCATTGACCCTACTTCAAGCATTCGGAAAGGCTTAGTGCTTAGCGGATTACTAAGCACTAAGATTTTCGCGAGAAATGCTCCGAAAAACAAGCACTAAGCACTAGCCTTTGAAAAGTGCTCGCGAGCACAGTGCTCGGAAGCACTAAAGTGCTTAAAGTGCTTTCACGAGCACTAAGCACAATGCTTTGGCACAGCTCTGATTGTATCTACATTATATAACTTTGAATTTTGTAAAGCAGTGTCGATGAGTGTATTCGCGCTTTTATAAAACAAAAAATGCTACTTGGGTTACCTACAGCGGCCATTTTGATACATTTGAGGTTAGAACGTAGGAAAGCCCTATTGAACACCTTAATTGAATGTGATATTAGCTGACACGATTGAGTAGATGATTTGCGATATAAATTTTATCACATCTAACCGAAAGACTAGCAGGAACACTGTTTCAGGAAGATACCGGATTGAATCAATATTCACGACGTAACCATCGTTTTTCTTCTTCGCGCCGTTATCTTTCTACAGAGCTTCGGAAGCATTCGCTATTCAATAAAGAATAATGTTCCTAAAGTCGAATGTTACTGCGATATTTGATACGATGAGCGCAGTCAGGTCCGTATGCATAGATTTCAATCCCATAAAGCCAAAATTACGTCTTATGCCTGAAGCTCAAACCCCATGAACGAATATTCCATACCTCATACATTTAATCTGGGGGAATTGAGATTTTGGGGTTTACTTGCAGCAATTTCACGAAGAAGATTCTCTGAAATGACTACCCGAATATCGTTTCGTCTGGGTTATGAACTCTGACTGCCACTTGAGGCAACCGACATTCTTAAATCTTTCAACTATTATTTCTGAGTACCCAGAAAACTGAGTAACATGCAACAGTGATTCCAGTGATTCGTTGTGAATAAATAGTGAAAGCAATGGAGTAGGTCATGAGTTCTATGTGTAAATTTTCGGAGTGAAAGAAAGGAAGCATGCGTTGTTTACTCAGGGTCAGTGGCGGATTTACAAATTTGCCGCTAGTAGGCCATTCAATTTTTGCCGCCCCTACTGACTTTTGAATTTGAATACGTTAGTTTAATCCCGTTATTAGTATGATTGTGAACTTAACGATATTTCTGTCAGCTACTAGATTATTTTTGCAACCCGCTATGAACTGAAGAGTTTGATGTTGACTTAACAAGTTTATTTGACAGGCAAAACAAAAAACCCCCGTCTTTAAAGCGTAAAACCTCTGTAACATTTAAACGGCTCAATCGATTTTTATCAAACATGTCTAAGAACACTCGCCCGTAAAACACCTGTAATACAAAAAAAAACTAAATTGAAATCGGTTCATTCGTTCGGGTGCTATGATGCCACAGACAGACACGTCAAACTTATAACACCTCTCTTTTTGGCGTCGGGGGTTGAAAATAGCAGCATGTACTAATCATGAGATGAGAAAAGGCCTGACTTAAAAATACCTATACTATATGAACACAGACAAAATAATGAGTGGTCAGAAAACATATTTTTTATTACACTAAACAGTTCAAAAATAATACAAACAATTTCTATTAAAATATAACATGTTAACAATCAGTTAATGGTGACAGACAATGAGATCAAATAAGTTTTACATTATTTTCTTGAGAGATTCTAAATTTGCAAAATCATCAATTATATCATCGTATGAAATCTTTTTCATAAGTTCTGACTCAAAAGATATAAAGCATTAAGCTTTTCCTGACTCAAAGTAGATCGTAGATAGTTTTTAACCCGTTTTAAGCAAGAAAAGCTTATCTCATCTGAACAATTTGTCACCGCTGTGCACAGAGCCATGCGAAGTGCTATATCCAAGTTTGGATAAATATGCTCCAGATTCTGTTTTCGCAGAAACAAAGATAGACTTAACTATTAATGCAAAGTTTGATCAATATCGGTCTAGTAGTTTTGGTATGATTGAGCAACAATCCAAACAACTAAACATCCAAACTCACTTCCACATTTATAAAATATTAGTAAGATCATAATGATTTGAACCATCCAAGAATAGTGAAAAGTTCGCCCGCAAAATTCAATATTTGACACGACCATCAACAACGTCTGCCTTCACTCGTCTGCCGCGTTCCGGTTGCTCACTCGGGTATCTGCCACCACTCCGCATCTCACCAGCGCTATTGCCGCCCCACAACCACCGAATTGAAAAAAATAAATATGTTGTCCTCCACCAATTACTTTAAAAAATATCCATGAAAAATTTCAAAGAGATTGGACCTCGGAATCACGTAGTTCCATACAAACTTTGACCCCCCTTACGGGTACAATTTTGATAAATATTTTATGCTAAATGTTGAACCGGACTTCAGACTACACAATTCAAGGAGATTCATGTAAAAGTGCCCAGTAGTTGTCACCAAACCCACTCGGCTCCAGAGATTGCACAAAGTACCTCCTCGGCAAGCTCTAGAGCTGAGACTACTTATAAAGGGGCTCCACTCTCTTTTATTATAATACAAAGAAAAAAAGAGGAAAGTACACTAAAGATCTCAGGGTCGCAAAAGAGAGAAAATAACGAACACACTCTCAGGATGCCAAACGAACCCGATCACACAAGCGGGAGGTAGTGGCTGGTAGAAAGAATATAGAGCAATTATTTAATAATATAATGAGCCCAAAGGAAATACACAAGGTCCTTCAAACGAGGATATATCTTACAGAAGGTAGATCACTAACTAGTTCTTACTTCACGACCCGAATATTCGATATAATGCTTTATCTCTTACAAAACAAACAGTGATATTCCCCGAGGTATAATACTTAGAGCCTCAATGGTAATCGTTACAAATAGCTCTTTACTTATATCTAAGCGACCTTCTCGATAGGTCGGATCTTATGTACTAAACAGTATTCACTGAATTGGGCCTCTTTGATACTAATCAATCTTAACTAAATTCTACAGACTAACCTTCTATAACAGTCTAGGTCGTAGCTTGACTGAAGTACAAAAGGATATAGTTTCTCACAGTCTCGTAGATGGTTACTGGGCTCAAATATATTCCTGGGCCAACGTAGTACAATTCCTCACAGTAATGCGCCCTGAGTAGACGACAGGTGTGGTATCTTAGATGGCGAGATCTGGTGGAGGTCCCCAAAGACAGCTCCCACGGCAGTAATTCAAAGACAGCCGAGACAAACAGCTCGAAGACGTCAAAGACAGTTCAGAATCTGCGGTACCTCGCAACGGTACAATAATAATTCCCAATTCGAAGCAGAATGATGCTAAAAATACGAACAAAAATCTAAAATACCTCGTGACAAACATAGGTTAACTCACCAATCCCACGTCGTTTTTCCAAACAAATACGCCACTCCGCTAAAGCGCAAAAATCTCATCAACGAACAAACTAAACCAACATGATAAGATTTCTTTCAGGGCTTCAGTTAAAATCCTGTTCAGATCCGCAAAATTGCGATTAATTACTCCAGGAAATTTTAACCAAATATATGCCGAAAGAACGACGCAATTGACAACCTACGTCACATGCACAGAACAGGACCACCGACAACCGTCCATTGAAACGTACGAGATAAGCTGGTAAACCACTGCGACTAACGCCATCAGTTCGGTTGGCAGGTACTAACTGGAGCGGGAATTTTGAAACCGTGACATAGTTTTTGCGTGATGTCCATCCAAACAAACGGATAGACAGACAAACAAGAAATTAAAAAAAAATCTAATTCTATCAGTTACTCATCTTAAGCCATCCTAGCGAATTTTTTTTTCGAATATCTTTGATGTACAGACTATTTTAAGTTTACGATTTTATTATAGTATAGATTGTGTACACGTATAATTACAGAGAAAAAAAATCTGTAACAAAAAAAAATTGCTGAATTTGCCGCCACTTTATATCTGCCGCCCTAGGCACCGGCCTACTTGGCCTATCGGTAAATCCGCCACTGCTCAGGGTGTGTTACACCTCAATGATAATCTAGCACCGGGCGAAGATTTAAGGTACTTTTGTTATATACTTAGACCTTATAAGATAAAGAAACATTTTTGTGAAATTTTGTTTTGACTCCCTCATTGATAGTCTTGACCTCATTGAAATTCTCTTGTGAAACCTCACCCGGCAACACCGCATAAAATCATTTTCCATTCACTCGGGTCACGATGCCTTCAGGGTCAAAATGATCTGAACAAATGAAAATTGCTTTATTTGGGTAAACACTTGACCATCCCAACAGCGAAGCCCAAATTCTTTTTTTTTTTCATAGTCATCTGGGAACCTTAATTCCTCACCTCATTTATCCTTATAATAATCTCATCGAAAACTTCTCTATTAAAACTTTCTAGGCTACTGAACATCTAAATAACTGAATACATCGGTTCTAACAATACACTTACCTATGGAACGATAAATTCGGATTAAAATTGCTGTCATCACTACAACTCTCACACTTACGAACCATTTTTAGTGCGATGAAAGGTAATAAACAATAAAAAATATGAAAAACCTAATACTGACTCTCAGAAATTTTCCTTAATTTGCTTATTTATTTTCGATACAGAGGTGGCAACGTGTGTCTTCTAAACATCATGTGACCTTCAAACTGTCAAACAGAGAATGAGGCAGCGTTGTCTTGACTTTCACCTGAATTTCTTTCCATCTCTGGTCTCTGACATAAGTTAGTAGAATCAACTGAAGTTTTTCTTTTACTTCTTGCTAATATATCCGATAAGACAGTTCCAATTCAAAATATAAAATTTTATACAATGATTTGAATGCAAATTGGAGAAAAAGTTTTCATTCACAATTATAGGGGAATAGAGAAACCTACTATTTGCTCAGTTTGGCAACATGAAAATTTTTTATGACCTGAGTGGACCAACTCAATACGTTACAATCAACCAGCTCTAAGTTTCAGATGCGACACATCTATATCACTGATCCGTTTTCAATAACGTATTAAATATTCAAGATAGATACTCATCTCCGATTTGTCTGTCTATACAGGGTGAGTCTTTGACCACAGCGTTAATTTTAATCATAGGTTCTTTAGATAAAAAAAAACATTTTTTCCCATATCGTTTTACCATATTCAGCTCCAAAAAAATTTATAAGCATTTTAAATTTTCACATTGGGCAAATACCCGTCTGTAGTCCATTTTAATTTGAATGAAAATTATAATACCTTCCACAGTTTCCACTATTGAACCTGAATTGTTTAAAAACATTATTTTTCCTCTAAGAAATGATTCACTCACTCATGTTTCATCAGATGATTATATCGATTCAATTCAATTCAACTTCGAATATCTTAAGAATTGTCCAATTTAAGAAAAAAGATGATGAATGAATTTATCTGCAAATCCTAATGATTCTAGGGAGTACCAGATACTACCTTTAGTTCAAGTGATATTTATTTTGAAGCCATTTAACCAATCTGTACAGTAGTAGTGAGAAACCCACAAGAAATGGAATAAATCCACATTGATGCCAAAAAATGCATGACTGTTATCAAAAACCTTCTACAAGAGATCATTCCAATCGTCGTTTGTATATGACAGGTGAAATGCAATTTTTTCATTATATTTCAACACCCTATATTTTGAAACATGTTTTTGGAAGAAAATGTTTTTTTTTACGTCAAGAATCTATGGTTAAAATATAACGCAGTGGTCAAATACTCGCCCTATATATCTTTGTCGCTATCTCTCTGTGTTTAGCATTTCACAAACATGGTGTAATCTTATCCATCCATGGAAGATGATAGAAAGCCCCCTTTCGGTGGATATATCTGTGCAATAGGTGCAGTAACTGTAGTATCCTCATCCGTAAACGGATCTATGGTCTTTAGGGTCGAAGCCGACCAAGGAAACATGATTTCTTTGTGCCCATCGTTTGAGTGTTTATTGATCATTCAATAGATGAAATAGATCTTTGTGATTGAAGGTTAGGTAATTAATTTATGTGATCATCTTAATACTATATGTCTTGGTTCAGAGTAGGAGTAGGAGTTGAAGATTTGGCGAATATTGTGATTTTTAATAATTTAGGGATTATCAATGGGAGAATGTTTAAATAACGTGATTTGGGTGAATGAAATACATGAAAAAATCGAATAATAATGACGAAAGAGAAAATAATTTTTTTGATATATTGTTCAACGATGAAGACACGTTGTTCTATTGCGTAAGGCTCCTTTTGTACCATACCCAAACTGTTAACTGTCGATTTATTTCGTTTTTCCGGTTGTCAACTCTGTACAGCATAAATGGCGATAAATTCAAATCTTGCGTTAATTTTGATACTCCCTTCACTTTTCCATTACTATTTCCTTGCCTGGATCGAAGTCTCGAATGATTCATTTCCCGACAAACAAAATTATAGCCCCGAAAGAAAAATAAAATTCCGATATTCAAATCTCCGATAGGATTTTTATGACCTAAGGGAATTCTGTTATTTCTGTTCAATTCTAGTTTGGGTTATAAATCTGAGATATGAACAAGAAAAGGGAATTACTCCTTGAGGTTGAAGCTCTTGGGAGATTTTTTATGCTATCTAGAAATTGATAGTGGTAACATGGCAACATCCACATTCGCATCAGGACCTCCTAGGTCGTTTACGATATTTTATAGATGTTCGGCGAACATAAACATGAAGCGTACGGCTTTTTATTGAGAACTTGTTAGAATTCGTTCAGCGCTGAACAGGTGGCATCAACGACGAGATTTATAGTGTAATAAAATAAACTTTCTTGGGAAAGTTAGATATAGGTTGATTATTTCAAATTTAATGAATGATAATGCAAGAAATCAAAACAAACTTCCCAATCATATTTCATCTGGAAGAAGAGCCAGAAAGTTGTAGCAAGACCTAATTTTATCATTTATCAGAGAAGAATGAGATAACACCAAATGATCCTCAAGGGGTGTGTGAAGTGATCCTTCCACTCATTTGCAGGCATCGAAAGACGAAAATTTCCAGCAATTAACCATCTCGAAAGCAGCGTACCACGCCATTTTCTTTTTAGGAACACGTGTCGTCAGTCCTCCTTCTTGGATCATTAGGGTTCATCATGTCTTTAAGAACGCTGAATTCCGTCCCCATCGACAAAATTTCTCCAAGATGCAAAGTTGCTCTTTCAGCAAGAAGTTGTGAATACAATTCCTCGTGAAAGGATGCTATTAAATCAAGTTTTTCAGTGGGTTTCCCGAGGGAGCTTGCATTATTTCTATGAAGATGGCGAAGATGGTGATTTTATTCTGTCTGGAACGTGGATACAATTTTTCATTTGCTTCATGGAGTAATACGGGTGGCTGGTGAATGCTTACGGAATTGGACACTAAGTACATTTGAAATATTCTTTCTCTATTTCAGTGTCGTAATGAGTTCATTACAGTACTAAAACCAGTGCTGTAATGAACTCTTGTAATAGATGCCCATTCTGCAACTTGTTTCAGAATATACTATTCTTTATTTCAGTATCGTAATAACTTCAATACAATAATATTAACAATGCAGTCATGCACTCATTGAAAAATTATTTCAAGTTATATACTGACCGCCTATCCCATCTACAAGTGTCAATTGTTTGTTTGGAGGAAACTTTCCACTTTGGAGATATAATCTGTTTTGTTCAAAATCACCAAACAATAACTTGATAATTTCAAAAGCAGATAAGGGCAATTGTTTGGTGATTTTGAACAAAACAGATTATATCTCCAAAGTGGAAAGTTTCCTCCAAACAAACAGATTCGAAAAACTTAACATCAACCCTCTAAATAAATTCATGAATAAGACAAAAACATATAAGCGTTTATGTGAGAACTTTCTCATTCAGCACAATAAACAAAATATTTTACCTTGTAACCCAGCCATGCCTAGATTATATGGGTTGCCTAAAATCCATAAGCCGGAAATACCAATCAGACCAGTGGTCTCCTTCTCCAACACCCCAACTTATGCCCTGTCTTCCTTTCTGAACCACCTTATAAAGAGTATAACTAACTATAAACCCAAGTATTCTGCCATGAACTCAGCTGACCTCGCCAGTAAGTTGCGCGATGTTGATATGAGGGACAATTACATTCTACTTTCCTTTGACGTTTGTAATTTGTTCACTTCTGTTCCCAGAAATGATTGCATCCCTCTTGTCTCTGACCTTCTTCATGAGTTTAGTGTCCCCCAACCTGATATTACCGACATACTTACCTTGCTGAAGTTCGCTCTGTCTCAGGATTTTTTCGTCTTCAACAAGATATTTTACAGACAAATCGATGGATTGGCCATGGGCTGTCCTTTGTCATCCCTTTTGGCTGACCTCTTTCTCGAGAAAGAATTCGAGACACCCATCATGAACAGATGTACTAACATAGTTCGCTGGTACAGATACGTTGATGACATTTTTGTCATATTGGACGGTTCCAATGATGATGCCCACAACTTACTAAGTTTCATTAATAATATTCACCCTGATATCACTTTCACCCTCGAATTGGAGGTCGATAAAAGGTTGAATTTTCTTGACCTCTCCATCACCAGACCAGATAATGGTTTCCTTGAATTCGAAATATATAGGAAACCCACACAAACAGATCATATCATTCCAGCACACTCTCACCATCCATATAGTCACAAATTAGCTTCCTTGCGCTGTTATACCCACAGGGCCCTCAATGTGCCCCTCTTCGAAGTAAACAGACAAAAAGAATTTAATATTATAAAACAGATAGCCTTCAACAATGGATACGACCCAGGTCTGGTTGACCAACTCCGTAACAACATATTGCGTAGAACAAGACAGGATTTAGCATATCATTCTAGACCTCTTGACTCAAACTTCAGATACTTCTCCCTTCCCTATTTAGGATTCTTCTCCAACACCATTTCACGCACCCTTGAGACTTCCTGTGAGGGAGTGAAGATCTCTTGTTCTAATCCTTTCACCTTAGGTAACATCTTATGCAACTCTAAGGATCGGATAGAAAAATTACAATGCAGTGGCATCTACAGGCTAGGATGCAACGATTGGGACGTCTCATATGTCGGACAGACGAGGAGAAAATTGGAAGTCAGAATAAAAGAACACCTGAAAAGACCTAACTCATCAGCATTTGGTCACCATCTGAAATTTACGGGCCATTCCTTCAGCCCAAACCACAATTCCAAGATCCTCCACAGACTCACGACAAATAGATACGACATAAAAATGAACCTTCTTGAGGACATTGAGATAACACGCGAGCTGAATTCAAATAAAAATTGTGCAAACACCCAAGTAAACTTAAACTTGAATAATGATTTTACCCCTTTATTTAAGCACCTGATGTGACTCTTGAAGTGTTTGTCATGTATTCCCACATGTTGATTGTTTTCACATGTTACTCGGGAGATAAAGAAAGAGAGAAAGATTTGATAATGTCCTAGAAAAGATTTTTTCGATGATGAATTCTAGACCACCCTAAAGATTACTACGCCAATGACTTATTTCAGGCCTTCCAACTTCGGACCTACATTATATTATATCGATGGTCGAGATTCTCTTTGTGTTTCTTGAGGTTGTGTCATTCTGTCATTGATGATTGTTGTTTTCTTCCTTAATTTCGTCGTCCACATGGATTGTAATTTATATAATTTTAAGACTGATTTTGATTGGAGAGTGCTCCATTTATGTTGCAAGAAGATTTTCGCTTGGTTACTGACCTTGTGATGGTTGTCTGGACGGGTAACTACTACTCATTTTATTTATATGTTATGTTAAACGTTTGTATGCCCTTCCAGGAAGAACCTTGATGATGGTCTAACATAAATAGACCGAAAGGGCTTGGTTTTTGACACGAAATAAAACACACTGAAGTACCACCCGTTGATTTTAATAATATTTCAAGTATCAATTTGATCAGATGGATATTCTAGTAGTTATTGAGGAAACAAAATTTCAGATGCTCATAACTACTGAACCGTCCGACGGATTTGGCCCAATAACGAACTTGACCGAGATATTTGGACAATTAACCTATTCTGAAAATATGAAAACTCTAGCTGATTCCTTTTGGATGCTGGAGAGGATACGGCCGGCCGGACAGACTTAACTTTCGCCACGAATTCTTCATCAGGGAGTCGAACCCAATCGATTGAGACCATTTTCGGCTCGATATTCCAAAATTACAGACATTCGGGCAAAATGATAGGCACTCTGTTCGGGTGAACAAGAGCGCCAAAAATGGACAATATCGAAAATAATTCAAACAATTCTTCGTTCAAAACCACCAGTTAGAGTGACAAAAGTCAATGATAATAATAATAATAATAATAAAAACAAAGTATCAGCTACTAATATACTAGCCATCCCGATACTAACCTACTCTTTCGGGGTGGTAAACTGGACGGTGAACGAACTCCTCAAACTTGATTGGTCAACAAGAAAAACGATGAACATGAATCGTAGCCTTCATCCAAATAGTTCAATTCAGAGGATATACCTTCCCCGAAGCCAGGGGGGTAGAGGATTACATTGTTTGAAATATCAACACTATCAGCAAACATTGGAAACAGCAGTAAGGGTCCTAAGAAGTGAAGATCCGCTTCTGGAGTTTGTAGCTCAGTATAAACTCGCGAACCACGGAGCCTTCCTAGTCCGAGCTGGAAAAGAGCCTTGAAGAAGCTCAGCATAACCAGCGTATCGATTGATCCTGAGAGTGCTGGAACACCTCTTACTCAAGCGGACCAAAGAAGGCTAGCAAAACTGATCCGAAAGTCTCAGTCGAATACATTACTCGAAAATCATATGAGTAAGAGCCTGCACTCTATGTTTTTCAGGAGTTTAAAAGACCAAGATCTGTACGAAAAATTGTCTTTCACCTTTCTGAAGTCGGCTAGCCTTAAGTCAGAGACGAAGGGATTTGTGATGGCGTGTCAGGATGGAGTAATGAATACCAGATGGTATAAAAAGAACATCATGAAAATGGACACCCCAACAACTTGCAGAGCGTGCCATAGTCAACAAGAAACAATTATGCACATTCTTTCTGCCTGCAGAGTGCTGATCCATCAGGGTATATAGAGAGACACAACGCGGCACTCCGAGCACTCTACTTCCATCTGAGAGCGGCATATGAGATAGACAAAGAACCGGTGCTACCATATGTGCCTCTGGAGATTGAAGCGGTACTCCAGAACGAGAGAGCTCGAATATACTGGAACTATCCTGTCTCAACAACACGTCAGATCAATGCAATAAAGCCAGACATACTTCTTTTAGACAAAGAACTGAAGGAATTGTTCGTCGTGGAATTCTCCTCCCCTGCAGAAAACAATATAGTGATGAAAGAAGAACAGAAAAGGCAAACATACAAAGATCTTGTTTTCGAACTTGGAACTATGTACCCAGGTCATAAAGTAAGGATGGTTATACTAATCATAGGATGTCTCGGTGGAATGAGAGCCAACTACGTGGAAGAATTGAAAATTATTTCAGCCTGCAGATCTGAAGCCGAGATATAATACTAGCGCACAGAATGCAGAAGGCGGTGTTGCTTGGGTCACTGCATATCATCAGATCCCATGAACTTTAGATGCCACTTGCAGCTCATCTCTTTTGTTAAGGGACGCTGCAAGGGTCGGACGAAGAAATTCTCCATGGAATGTGTGAGGGGTTTTTAGTGAGTAACCAAACAAGATCTTGGAGTCTCACACTACCCAGAGTGCGGACCCTCTGGGCACCCATAAAGGGTTTTACCCTCACACGAAGAAAAAAAAATAATAATAATAATCTTTATTGGTCCTTTAGATTGATACATTCAATATAGGACAAGTCTTTCAACAATTACAAAAGTATAACATATCGAAATAGTAATAGTTTCAATTCTTCTCGCCATCATTAAGTACATCAATTACACTATAATAGCATTTTCGCAATAACAAATCTTTAACTACTTTTCGAAATGACAAAATACTCTGCAATTCCCTAACATAATCTGGTAACTTATTATACAGTATTATTCCCATGTAGGCTGGATTTTTTTCATAAATACTTAAATTATGTTTTGGTATAGAAAATTTCTCGCACTGTCTAGTACAGTAGCAGTGATAATCGCCATTCCTCCGAAATTTACCCAAATTGGTCTTGAAGAACACGAGAACCTCCAGAATATATATACAGGGTACCGTAAGCACCCTACACTCGATGAATATGTTCTTACAGGGAGCATATCTTTCTACACCTGCCATTATACGTATTGCTCGTTTTTGCAATCTGAATACTCTCAAAACAAGGGAAGAACCACCCCAGAAACCTATACCATACTTTAATTTGGAGAAAAAATGAGAGTAGTAATAGGTTGTTAACACATGTGCATTGGTCACCCTCCTCAACCTATATAAGACATAGCAACAGGACGTCAAACCAGCACAGACAGTACTGGTATGGCTTTCCCAGCCTAAATTATTTGCAAGCCACACTCCTAGAAATTTCGTCTTCGAGACCTGCTGTATACTCCTATTATTAATTTTGAGTAGAAATGATTCGGTATAATTTTTAGTTCGAGGAGTGAAGTTGATGAATACCGTTTTCTCTATGTTTAAGTACAGTCGATTATCTTCGAACCAATCCACGAATTTGTTCAACATTTCCTGAGAAAACTTTATGAGATCAGCCTTGTCCTCCTGGCCGCATAGGTAGCTGACATCATCGACAAACATCTCAATCATGTCTCGGGCATCCACATCTGGTAGTTCATTTATAAATAACAAAAACAACAGAGGTCCCAATACAGACCCCTGAGGAACACCCACTTTTACATTTCTTGGTTGAGATTTAATACCATTTATTTCCACTATCTGTGCTCTGTTTGTTAAGTAAGATTTCAGTAGTTCATTCACCTGCCCCCTCAATCCGTAAGCTTTCAATTTCTCAAGAAGCAATTCATGATTGACCAAGTCAAATGCTTTACTTAGGTCCATGAATAATCCCAAAGTTTTCATGTTTTTATCAACACTGTCATACAACTTATTTAAAAAATCGTGAATAGCTGTTACTGTCGACCTATTTTTCAGAAATCCATGTTGGGCAGTGTGAAGGATCTCATGTTTAGTCAGAAATGATATAATTTTATTAAATATAATTCTTTCTACTACTTTTGAAATGACAGACAAATGCTATAGAGCAATAGCTCTATAGTTTTCAATTTTTCTCGAATTCCCTTTTATATAGACTGATACGATATTTACCAGTTTCAAAATATTAGGAAATGCACCTCTTTCGAAGGTCATATTTACGAGGTATGCCAATGGACTGGCTATCAGGTCAGAACATTTTTTCAATACCTCTGTATTTATTCCATCGACCCCAAGGCTGTCTGAATGTTTCAGATTTTTCAATATACCCCTAAAAATTTTGTCTACCGGGGTGAGAAACATCGAATGAGCAAGCCTTGAGGGCAAGCCAAATTCAGAAGGCATTTGTGGCAGTTTTTTATTTAATTCCAAAGGAATATTCACGAAATAATCATTAAAACAGTTCACAATATTCTTTGTTTCGGTAAAAGTACTATTATTGAATTCAATTTCATCAATTTCAAATTTTTTATTACTTCTGTGTGAAATATTCCTGCCAATAATCCTCCAAGCAGCCTTAGATTCATTTTCAGTTTGTTCGAATATTTCAGCATTTTGCCTCTTTTTTGCCGCACTAATTACTCTTGAATAATTTTTTTTATAATTTTTATAGTAAATCAATACATGATTATCATAGTTACTGTTAAGAAGTTCACGATATAACCTCTTCAAGTACTTCGATGATCTGCGTATGCCTGGTGTATCTGACCCAAGAATTCTGAATTTCTGCAGTTGCTTCACATTATAAAGAATAGGCATATTTCGATGTTTTAGCACTACAACTGAACCAGAGGAAAGAAACTATATCTGATATCCCATTCTCGTTTCCTGAGAAACGAATAGGTATAGTATTCACTTTTGGCTACCTTTTTTTGTTTTTGAGTTATATTCGGAAATTGGAATAATGGCGATAATGAAAAAAAAATATATCTTTGTTAATACTGATGGTATAGCTCTTAAATTAAGTTTCTATTCGAAAAAACATATCTCTGGGTCATAGCTTCGTAATTAATAATTGTGCGAAATGGAGAAGCGCGCCACTGGATTTAATGTTAAAAAGTGCCTGTATTGTAACATCCCAGGTTTTCCCAATACAAAAAAGAAAGTAGTCTCATTCCACCCTATGCTGATACGCCACTGGCAGTTACCAAACCGTGGAAATAAAATTCCACGGCTGTCACTGTCAAGTGCCCACGTCTATCTATGCGAATGCGTGGGAGATACTGGGTCGATGTGCAAGATGGTGGAACCATTATCAGTTGAGTTGTGAGAGAATTAAGTTCTTTTTCGAAAGTTTTTAGTGAGTGCTTGTGTGAGTGCTAAACCGAAGCCATTGGTACATTGAGTGCCGCTTGAATCTATTTTTCAGCTTTCTACAATGTGTTACTGAAGGGTAACAGATCAATTTTATTTACTGTACACTATGGTACAATAGGAATTACCAATCGTTCTGAGGGTCTGGACCTGTGATTAGGCAGGAACATATGGAGACCTCCACTAGTAGTAGTACTAGTATGGTTAATATGGAATAATGGATGTAACCAGTGTACGTAGCACCCAGGTGTTATATCGAAGGTTAACGTTAAGTTACCCCTGTCTCCTGTCATCATTATGTATATTTAGTACTGTCGTAATTGGTCATTTTACTGTGTAATGTACTTGCCTTACTATTCATGGTTATTGTTGTGTATATTTCGTACTGTGTTAACTTATTCTTCTCATGATGTATCTTCTTGTTGTCGTCATGTATATTTCATTCGGTTGATTATTTAGATTCTCTGCTTTCATTATTTATATCGCTTATTATCGTTTTCCTATATCTGTTTCTGTCATTTATGTCCATAATGTATTCAGGTTATTCTGGTCCTTATTATTTACTCATGATGAATATTCTATCAAAATTGGTTGTTTATTTATGCTATGATCTCGTACTGCTATCTATTTATCTATATGCTCATATTACATGATATTTCATTTAGAGGTCTCGAGATTGTGGACAATTCCTATACTGTTGTATGAGATTTCTTAGGTTCCTGGATCGAAGGCCTTGAAGGGCCGGTTCCAAACGCCTTAAGGCAGGAACCGTTACCATCATGTGCTATAAGGCATGAGAGAATATACCTTTTTTTATCAACCGCGAAACTTTCTGTCAGTTTTTCAGAGCCGCTGCTGGAACTCCATGACCTTCCCCGTGTTCCCAATTCCTGTTATAGTTATGGCTCACATACCCTGGGGCCGTGACCATGACGATGGTCATAATAAGTCGTTTAGACATTTGCCATGATTATTATCCTGTTACATTATTGAAGTGTACATTTACCATGATTATTACCCTTGTTGCCTAATTGGAGTATATATTTGCAATGATTATTAATTTTTGTTGTATTATTGAAGTTAACATCTTTACCATGCTTATTATTCTCTTTGTATGATGGAAGATGCTCTGATTAATATGATTACTATCGGTTTTGTATTGTTATAGTTTCTCAGCATTGTTATACTTGCCTTTGCTAGCTGTTAATGACTATTTAGTTTTAAACAAGTGCCCTAACATCACCTAACATGAGGGGTTTTCTGCCTGAGGCTTTCCCCTATATTTTATTAGACCCTTAATAAATAGCTGATTGTTTGGGTCTAACCATTGTGTTTTATTTACCATCTTTGTTTCCCAATTATTTTCACTGATTTCAATTATCACGAACTTGAATTATTACGTAAACATAACGTAGAGTCCTACCCTTGCTAGACGATCACATTAAATGGCCAAGTCTTTGTATCTAGGATCATTCAGACTCCAGTGTCGTACTTAGTTTTAAAAAATAATATTTGTCATTCTTTTCGAAAGAAAAAGTGGCGAATGTTACAGTATAATGACTTAATTACAGAGCTCTATCATCAGTATTAGCGAAGATATAAATTTTTTCGATATAACCATTTTTTCAATTTTCGCTTATAACTCGAAAATAATAGAAGGTAGCCAAAAATGAATAATACTATTGTTAATTTCAAACAAGGAGAGAACGAAATTGGCGTATCAGAATTTGTCTATTTCCTCTGGCTTAAAAGTTAAGTATTAAAACATCGAAATATAACCACACTATTCAGACGTTGAAGTAATGTTTATCGTAATCCGTTATCCAAACCAAAGAATAATGAAGACATACTGTTTCCTTTGACTATCTCTCAAAAATTACATTTATACATGTTTTCGAACCATCGTCGGTTTCATTTCTACTCCTACGTGCATTTGCAAAATGAAAGGCATAAGGGCCACAGAATAGTTATCCCAAGATACGATGGCATCCATGCTGTGGATTCTCCCACCACTATCAATGGGATACGCTGAACGGATTTCAATTCGTTTATGTTGTTATTTATTCGGGCAGTCTTGTAATTGGATGTTACGTTGGAGATATCAGGAATTGGTTTTCTCAAATGCTGGGTTTCTGACTGCCCTGCAACAGTATCCACGAGATCGGTTTGTGTTTATGCTATGAAGTCAGTTGATTGGTTCATTAGATTAGTTGGACGATTGAATCTATTAAGAGATTAGTTGCTAAGCTTATTCAAAGTAGAGGGGGCCGTGTTTGATTTGATTTCAATAAAATAAAGGATGAAGAAATCTATCGATAAATTTTTGAGAGACTTTCATAGTTTTTGATAAAAAAATATAATTGACGTTGAATTTATTGAGATAGTGTGATAAAAATTTGAATAAAATCAATACTTTGTATACAGGGTGAATCTTTGACCACTGCGTTAATTTTGACCATTGGTTCTTGAGATCAAAGGGAAGACTTTTTACCATATCGTTTTTCCATATTCAGCTGAGTTAAAAAGATATAAGTATTATAAGCCTTTTTGAACAAATAGTTGTGTATTTTTAACGAAATATGTCTGACAATAAGTTTATGGAACAAAACTCAAGTTATTTTGCTTTATTGACAATGATATTACTTTGATTTGTGATTACACTGTTATTTGTGGTTAAGCATTAAAAAAACGTGATCACAGTACCTACTAAAAATGGATGTCGAATTTCGATTCTTTTCCGAAAAATTTTTATTATTCCTGCATCTGGCTCTTGCTTAGATAATGTTTTAACCTCAGTCGTTGGTAAAACAGATGTGATTGAGTACCATATAAGTGATCACTCTGGATTAAGGTTTACATTTAATTTTAAGATAACATCAGAAAGTGAACCGAAAAAGATCTATAAAAACGAATCATAAATGACAAATCTATCGAGAGCTTCCCACGAGAACTTTCACATGCACGGTGGAACGATATTTATGATCAGGGATTCATCAAGTCAAGTAGCTTGATTTTTTTAAGAAGAACTTGACTTGAATGTCAAGCTTGTAACGAACACATACTTGACTCTTGACTTGACTTGAGATATTTATTACTTGACTTGATATAAAGCTACTTGGTATCACTTGATCATGATATGTACGAGTCGTGCTACGTATATTTCTGCAAGTTCATGCGTGTTTAGACAAATTTAGGGGGTTTCCCGAGGTCCGTGCTGAATGAAGCGATCTCGCAGTCTTCTTAATTCTATCTAGGTGAATAGAGAGGTATTTTTGTCCAAGTGTGTGAGTCGTTACGTCAAATAATTGAGTGTTTCAACCTGTGCAAAAAATGAGTATTTGGAAATAATGGAATTAGAAACCAGCGGGTCAGAATATGTGTTTGACGAAAATACTCAATCCGGAGATCGTAATCTTATACAAGAGCTAGCACACAAAAAAATTCAAGAGCAATGGAAAGAAAAAAATCACAGATCTCCTTCAGGGAAGATCTCCTTCAGGGGCTTCCTGGAAGATTATAAAATCTCTCACAAGCAATAATAGCACCAACAAAGTTCCTTATCCCTGCGGTGACCCCTCTTGTCTTGCAAAAGAATTCAACAATTTCTTCGCAGATATGCCGATGAAGATTACTGAAAACTTGAGCAAGTCGCCTGTAGAAAATTCAGAGCAAAGGCTTGAAAAATATTTTTATATGTTTGATATTTCTGAGAGTGAAGTCTTTACTACTATGAAATCGCTGAGTAACAAAATGTCTTGCGGCCATGATGAAATACCTATCTTGAAAGCAGAGCTGTGCCAAAGCATTGTGCTTAGTGCTCGTGAAAGCACTCTAAGCACTTTAGTGCTTCCGAGCACTGTGCTCGCGAGCACTTTTCAAAGGCTAGTGCTTAGTGCTTATTTTTCGGAGCACTCTCGCGAAAATCTTAGTGCTTAGTAATCCGCTAAGCACTAAGCCTTTCCGAATTCTTGAAGTAGGGTCAATATAAGCAGGTACGGTATTTGATTTTTTTATGTGCGCAAAGATAATATGATCGTTTTGAATTAATATTCAGTATTTCTTCAGTCACCATTGATTTGACTTAATGGTTATGAAGGCCAGAAAATTTTTTGTTTTTGCGCGCTTGTTGTCCGAATATCGAGCCGAAAATGGTTTCAATCCATTGGGTTCGACTTCTTGATGGAGAAACCTTGGTCAAATTTAAGTAGGTCAGGCTGGCCGGCCCTCCGATCGTATACTCTCTATCTTCCGAAGGAGATCACCTAGAGTTTTCATTTTTCAGAATAGGTTGATCGTTCAAATATCTCGGTCAAGTTCGTTATTGGGCCAAATCCATCGTTAGTTATTAGCATTCAAAATTTGAATTTCGCCTAGAATATTCATCTGATCAATTTATAATTTAGAAGGTGTTTTAATGATGTTAAATTAAATGGTTTTCCAAATTTCGAGATAATCGCCACTCTAGAAAATTTATTAAAAATTCCCAAAAAAATCTTTTATTAGAACCGATTCTTTATAAGATATTCGTCAGATATCTATGATGTTTCTATGGACGTTATTGATTTCCTGAATATAATTAAATTTCATCAATCCTGAAAATATATTATAATTTTATGGAACCGAAAACGAATAGATTGGAAATTTTGAATTCTCATTCCTTGTTACTATAAGCCTTCGTGTCTCATCACAAAAAAGGGATCCAAAATAGGAAAATTTCTATAAACAATCTGATTATCAGCTACATTTGGTTTCATAACGATTTCTGGATGAAATTATATGGTATTCATCAAAATGTGTTTTGTGCATTGTAGGTCAAATGCTTATTTTTCAATAATTTATTTTTCCATTGATGACACTTCATGAGTCTGAAGTTGTTTAAGGGCTAAATTGTGTTCGTATAAATGCATGTTTATATCGCATCACTTATAGAACAAACGCGTTGAGACTGCTTTGCAGCATTTTCAGATTTTTCACTTATATGCTCCATCCACACTAAAGCGAACAATGCATCACATCAGTAGTCTCGAACGTCAGAGAGCGAAAACGGTAGAAATACTTTGAGCAAATCTGTAGATTCTAACTGAAAAATGGTAAACGAGGAAAACCATATTCTTAAATAAACTTCATTCATTACTGGTTCAAATGGTGGGAATTCGAATAGATGTGAAATAAAACGAAAATTCGAACTAGACTAGAATGATTTATTGCACAAAATTTTCTGTACTCTTTTTCACAACATCATATCACTGATTAAAATGGATATTACACCTTAATAAAAGAAGATTGATAAGCTCTTTTGAAATATTGTAAACAAACGAATATTTTCACAAAAACGTTAGACCAAACTGCCGTTCCCAATTGGGAATTTTTAAGCCAGATGTTCTTGTGCATATTTTTTATGACCCATCAATTTTAGCACTCTTCGGAATTTCCGTCGGCAAATTTGTTGATTATTTGGAAAGTTTGTGAAACGTTCAATTGGGCCCTAAGCTCACGGAGATATTTAAATACACAAAACCAGGGTTCAATAACTACCTCATCAGTGGCACTCGGTGGGTAACCGGTAGTTGTAAAATTCGAAAGTTATGGCAATCCTTGAAACACAGCCCTCATTTTTGCGCGCTTGTTTCTAGGGAAACAGAGAGCTATCGTTTTACCCAAATATCTCAATGGATTGGGTTCGACTTCCTGATGAAGAACATTTGAGTATGTCCGGACGCGGGCCCTCCGGCTGTTTACTCTCTATCTTCCGAAGGAGATGACCTAGAGTCCTAGAGTTTTCATAATTTCAAAATAGGTTGATTGTCCAAATATTTCGGTCAAGTTCGTTATTGTGCCAAATCCATCGAATAGTTTAGCATTTGAAAGTTGATTTTCGCAATAATTCCTAAAATATTCATCCGATCAATTCGTACCTTGGACGATTTTGAAATAAAAGGGTTGGCCAAATTTCGAAGGAATCGACACGGTAGAAAATTCTTAAAACATTCCCAAAAACATTTTTGCAATACTCGATATCCTATCAGATATTCCTTCGAAATCAACAAGAATTCGTACATAAATCGAGATTACCGATAATTTGTATGCCCCAGAATTTTACCGTCGTAGCTGAGTTTTTGAATAAAACAAATCAGTTCTAGTGTGAGATTCAAACCCGGGAGGGTGGAAAACATTAATATTAGGTAGTAATGAAAATGTCAAAAATGAATCTACTTCAATAAACAATTCGAAGTGACATTTTTCAACTACATTGAAATGCGAAAAGCACTAACGTATTGTCACTCTAATCCCAATCAGAATATCTAAAGCATTAAAAAGCATTGGCGTGTCAAGATTTTTTTACTAATAAGGAATAATGCATTATTTTGGTGCTCCAGAAAAACTGAAAACTTCATATTTCTTGGCCACTGAAAGCACTTCTAGAGAAGTAAAATTCATTTGACAGGACATTTTGACATTTTCAAGCAAAAAGCTCACCCAAATTATCTTCTGAGAAACCATACTTCTGGGTAATATTCCACTGGACTAATAAATAATATTGAACAAGCACTCAAGGAAAAGATCATAATTGAATGCTATTTGAACACTCTGTGATAAAGAAAATTTCATCCTAAAATGTTTTGCAATCAATTTTGTTCAGTACCAAAGAATACCGATTGCTGAAAATAAAGTTTCAATATTTTAGTCTGTGATTAAAGACCTCAAAATAAGTAAGACATTTCAGAAAGTGGTTTTGAAGATGAAGCGATATTCTGTAGTCTAATTAACTACTAGCGTAACCAAATACAAAATTCGATTTGATTTAATTTGCCAGATGTCCTATCAACATACAATTCAAATATTCCTCAATCAGTTCACTGGAAGAAATCTCAGCTGGTCAGAGACAACATATCCCTTGTTTATTATGAGGGACCTAGAGTTTTCATTTTTTCAGATTAGGTCGAGTGTCCAAATATCTCGGTCAAGTTCGTTATTGGGCCAAATCCATCGAATAGTTTAGCAGTTAATAACATTAATTTCTTGAATATTCATCCTATCAATTCGTAACTTAGAGAATGTCTAGATAGCGTTAAAAGGAAGGAGTGTGCCAAATTTTGAGAAAATCGTCACGAGAGAAAATTTTTTAAAAATTCCCAAAATGTTTTTTTTTTCAATACACGATATCTCATAAGTTATTCGTCAGATTACAACAATTTAGGGCATTTATGCAGGGTATAGGTACCTAAAATATTTTAAAATTTCATCATCATAGCGTACAATCTCCAGAAGATATAAGAGTTTTTTTGAAAATGAAGTCACAGATTATATTTCTATCTATGAATTCACATCACATCAACTATAAATCTCTATGAGGGTGGTTTTAATTTTATGACAAGTTGTCATAATGAGTGAATATTGAGCCGAAAATGAAACTAATTCTGTGGGTTCATTTTTATGACAAACATGTCTAAAATACTGGTGTGTGCAGTTGTCATATTTTGAATGGAAATGTCATTATGAATTTTGCGACAAGAGGACTATTTTTTTCCCAAATGTCTGTAATTTCTGAATATCGAGCTGAAAATGATCGCCATCGGTAGGATTTGACTCGTGATGAAGAAACGGTGGTCCAATTTGAAAATGTTTGGCTGAATATTCTCTATCTTCCGAAAGAGATGAGATAGAGATTCCATATTAATAGAATTAGTTTATTATCCAAATATAAGTCAATTTAGTTATTGGGCCAGACCTGTCCGATAGCTCAGCAATTATGAATCTGAAATTCGGTTATAATTGATGACACTCAACTACAACAACTTATATATGGTATTGAAATGTGGAAAGAATGCCAGATCGAAGAATTTGCTGAACTGTAAGTTCACTCAACTTCCATTTAAGATACATATATATTTATTGATTCTTTCACACTCATTGTGCTGGCTGATTTTGAATCGCACTCTTTTTAAGTCTGAGAAAAGACTTTAGAACAAGCGCGTAAAAGCTCCTGATTTCACGTCAGTGCTTTCCACATTTTTTCAGTAATGTGTTCTCGCTTATAAAATAATTGGTCCTCGATTATTAATTCAACTTTATGCATTGATTAGGAACAGCCATTCAGATTCAGATCGACGAATAAGATTAACTAGTACCAGAATGTAAATTGAATGCATGCGTTTCACAAAACAAATAAAATGGCTTTTGATTTTTTCCCAGTCTCGAAATCATAATTTTAGATATGTCCATGAAGCTAAAGAGTTCTCATTTCAATCAAACAACATTACATAAAATAGTTCCCACTAAAGTGCTTAGTGCTTAGTGCTCGAAATATTCAATTACTTTTGCAAAAGTGCTCGGTAATCCGGAGCCTTCTGTCGAAAGCGGTGCTTAGAACTCGAGACTCGAAGTCTTTTTTTTCGAGTGCTTAGGGCTTAGTGCTCGAAGCACTTTTTTTCGGTGCTTAGCACAGCTCTGCTTGAAAGCATCAGTGAACCTGATAATTGAACCTTTAACGTACATTATAAATCATGCATTCAAATAGGGTGTATTTCCAGACAACTTGATAGCTATTATAAAGCCTTTATATAAGAAAGGTGATAGAGATGATTTGAATAATTATAGGCCCATAAGCATTTTACCAGCATTCTCCAAGGTTTTTGAGAAGATCTTATGCACAAGGTTGATCAGTTTTTTCCGCAAATTTGATGTGATATCTGAGAATCAACATGGCTTCATCAAGAACAAGAATGTCGATACTGCCATATTTGAGCTCATCGATGAAATTGCTATTGTTATGGAAGTGGGAGAATATCCATTGGCTATGTTTTTGGATATAACAAAGGCCCTCGATTGTGTCGACCATAAAAGACTCCTAGAAATTCTCGCTAAAGAGTGGAATAAGGGATACGCAGTTGGACCTCTTGAGGAGCTACTTAACATCTAGGAAACAGAGAGTTGTACTGGAAATTAACGGAGAAAAATATATGTCGGATGATGTAAATGCTAGCATGGGTGTTCCCCAGGGCAGCATTACGGGCCCTCTTCTGTTTATCATTTATATTAATCATTTATCTAGCACATGTTCAAATTTTTGTAAGAGAGTCTCATTGAGATTATTTGCCGATGACACAAATATTATAATTCGATCTTCTTGTGTTAATACTGCCATAAATGATTTGATCCTTATGATGAACATAAGTGGTTGTCAAGTCATAATCTAGTTTTGAAACTTGAAGAATCGATATGCATATTTTTTTATGGAGAGAGGTCTAATGCGGAATATCCTTCTATGTTACAGGTTCAGAATAATTGTGTTAACGTTGAAGATAATTTAAAGTTTTTGGGACTAGTTCTAGATAAGCACCTTAAGTAGGGTCCACATATTGAACAATTAAAGAGTAGATGACGAGATATTGTTGATGATGGAGCTCTTGTTGAATGATTATTTGGGCTATTACCATCATCTATTGTGGATATAATGTTTTCCGACGTTTCGATAGACATCTTCTATCTTTATCAAGGAGGAAAAGTAAAAAACCTTTCGAAAATTATCAATTTTCAAAAAACTCAATATGACAGAAGTCATGAAAGAAAAATGAACAATGTTATATACTCATCTGTGATATGATGTTCTTTTTAAGTTGGATCGAACTATCGGCGTCCAAACTTCTGGCAGATCTATAGATGGAGCACTTATGGTATCTGGTGTTATTTTCATAAATGCTGCTTCTTTGATTTTTCTTCTTGCAAGTTTTTCTTCTTTGGTTATTATTGATGCTTCATCCCATTTTATACGATGATTCTTATATACAGCATGTTGGACTAACCTGGATTTGTCGCTGTCTAGAACTCGTAGAAGCTTCTGATGTTCTTTTATTCGTACATTCAGAGGGCGTTTAGATAAAGATAGAAGATGTCTATCGAAACGTCGGAAAACATAACATCCACAATAGATGATGGTAATAGCCCAAATAATCATTCAACACAATTAAAGAGTAGACTCAACACTACCTGTTATATTCTGTTTATGCTGAGGAGTCAAGTTGACTTTGATGTACTCAAACCAGTATATTATGCCAACTTTCATTCAATTCTTTGTTATGGAATCATATTTTGGGATAGTTCCTCTCACTGCTACGCATGGGATATAGAGAGAGTTGTAGTGGTGTATTCAAGAAAAATAATATTTTAACCGTGTATGGGGCTTATGTTTACAAACTGCAGTAAGAATAGCCATTATTTTGCAGATTTCAAAAATTCAAATAGTACCAGGAGGATTTTTTCTTACATATTACGACAGCATAGTTCACTTCTGAGAGGTAGATTGGTTGCGTGTATGGCAGTAAATTTATTCAATATCCTACCAAAAGATTTGAGGAATATATCTGATCATTCCAAATTCAAGAAATCTCTGTATGGATTTATTCCAGATTGTAAACCATATAGTTTAAGTGAATTTAGAGAATATTGCAAGGTTTAATGTATGCATTGTTTAATTTTTCTTTTCTTTTGTTCAACTTAAGGTAGATGACTTGTTTCAAATTTTATTCTTTGGTGTAATCTTTTGAAATCAATAAATGTGATTATTATTCCTTCATTAACTGAACTATTTTTCACTGTGCTTCGAAATGTCCTGTACTAATACTTCATATTTTTGATTTTCGACTTATTTTATCATTGAGAGAATGTAGCCTCAGTGAAGCCAAAACTCCATCTCAATTAAATTAATAGAAATATAAAAATTGGTTCTTCAAGCCAGATATTATTTTACAAATTCAAGTAATGGGTTTTAAAATCAAGTTCAAACCAATGAACATGATGACGTCAATGAAATAATCCGTAGCATGAATCCAAGCGACTCGTTTTCAATTTGCCAAGATTCATAGAAATAAACGACACGAGAGAGACAGCGCTGTGCGATCCTTAATGCCTTTACAGAACACAGTTCCTTCCGTCCGATCGAAAGAAACTCCAACCACTTAAGCCAGAAAATTTACACGCCGGATTTTCAGATCTTCTCTTCACCCATTAAGTCGAGTAATGAACATCCAACAGATCCGACACCGAGTCCCAAGACGAGTACTCTCAGACCCTCAATCCGTCCGCAAAAACTCCAATCTCCCTGCCCATTTTCACGGTAGGATTGTTTCATCTCCAGAGTTAAATTTTGAATTAATGTCGTTGCATTCGCTGAGAAACTATCCGCGAAGGAGCTCCATGAAATTTTCTCGGTTTCAGGAGTTTTCCTAACGGCCTCTTCAGCGAGGTATGAACGAAAAGTTCCGTCGTCAAACGTTCGCGAAATTCGAGTTGGTTGAAGGCTGAACGGTCGAGATGTTTCTTGAGGAAACTTTGGCGTTACCGCACAATTTGTTCCAGAATGAAAATAAAAGATTGCGCTACCAAAATGAGTATTTTATTAAGTAGATATCCTTTTAATTTTTCAAATTTTGTCATAACTTTATTACTATAGTAGTCCAAATGATTTTTTTCTATGACGGAAAAATAATTTTACATTTCATCTCTGTTGATAGGTAACAAAATATAACTTTTCACGAAATTACTTTTTTCCCGGATATATACAGGGTGAGTCTTTGACCACAGCGTTAATTTTAACCATAGGTTCTTGAGACCAAAAGAAACACTTTTTCCATTACGGTTTTTTCATATTCAGCTGCGTTAAAAAGTTATAAGCATTTTAAATTTTCACATTGGGCAAATACCCCTCTGTAGTCCAGTTTAGTTTAAATGAAAAATACCTTCCACAGTATACACTAATGAATCTGAATCGTTTAAAAACATTCTTTTCCTTCTAAAAAATGATTCACTCACTCATGTTTCATCCGATGAGGTCCATATCGAAAAGAAAGATACAAAATACTTATTTTCTGGTAAAAAAAATTCAACACCATAAACATAGATTTTTGTTGTTCTACTGTAATTTCTTTCTAGTTTAAGATTATAAACCAACCCTTTCTAGTGAGAAATTCCAAAAAACCTCAGAATTATTGGATGTTATCATCATACATTTGTAATTTTCTTCTTAAAATTTCCACATCATGAAAACCTTCATTTCTATGAAAACTTCCAAGGCAAGAGGTTGTCACTGTGCTTTTTTTTCACTCAAAGCCAGAAAAAATCATCTGTGATTTTCCAAACATTGATATTTCTGAAGTTTCTTCTCCTTGACAGAGACCAGTGAACAGGTCTATGAGGTCTCTTGATATCATACTGTTAGAAATGTGAAAATCTTTAACAACAATGAATGATGCCACTACGAATAATTATTTCAAAGTGATGTTACTTTGCTTCCCAATAACAAGTAACTTGGATAGATTAAAAGTATTCCCAGATTTAGGTGTGCAATTATACTTGCTTGAAGAAATTGAGTTTGATCACCTTAATTTGATAAAAAAATTTTTGTTGAATCATTAATATGAATCTATTCTGTTTAGACTATAATTAATTACTGAACATGCGTAAATTTTTGGTTTTTATAATCAGAGTATCTGTTTTAATTACGTAAACAAAAACATAAATATTGAATAATGGTTATTCATAGATTATGTCAAGTTTTAATACCTTACCATAGAATATTAATTCATTACCGAACCTATCTGTAACCATTATTGATCTTTAGTTATAATTTTCCTCAGAATAACTAGAGTGAATTATTATCACATTGAAATATTATAACGTATCTGTGGTGGGTAGTTCCCCAAAAAATAGTGTTCTGTGGTTCTTTGATGTTTTGATTCTGTTTTAAACTGTCAGTTATTTGTAGCTTTCCTTAAAAAAAATGTGGAAAATATTTTGAGGATAATTTCGATAGTTTGAAATTATTCAATTCAGTATTAAATGATTATTGTCAGAAAATGCATTCTATTCTAATCTTTCTTGTTTATGAGCTTATAGCTTCTAATTTCAATATTGATTGAATTTTAATTAACCATACATCACAACAAACATTCAGAAATATTTAAACTAAGTTAAATTTTATTATCTCCTAAGTTTGTGAACCAGGTTGAATCGGTGTATGAAATAAAGATGTGTAAAAACTTCTATAAAGGTACAAAACAAATCTAGGAGACTGGGTTCGAGGTTTTTAAAACTCATATGAGCTCATTTGAAGCATTCCTATGTTAGAATAGATATAATTTGATGAACTCTGAAAGTCTGATGCTATAAAGAACCAGCTTTTCATAAAGACAAGTCTTCAATTTAACAGGTCCTGACAGAAAATACATTACCTATTTCAACGCTTATTACGACAATAAACCGAAGAATGTGAGTGATGGAAAACTTTTTCTCTATTTATTATGGAATATTACTCTGGATTAAATATCAAACAAGACGCTAGACATCATTAATAATGAATACAGCAAATGGCAATTTAGATTTTGTGGTGAATGTAAGACAAAAATTGTTCAGTGGTTAATTTCATCTATAGGGTTTAGTGGTGGAACCATAGTCTGGAGAGATTTCCCCAACCTTTTGTAGAAATATTTAATAAAGACATAAAATATGGCAACATTGAACAAATCTCATTATTGAATCATTTCAGAACAGAGTTGTATTTGGGAAAATCAGAAAATTTGGACAAAATTATATCGATACAATTCCTTTCAACTTCGAATATCTCAAGAATGGTGCAGTTTAGGAGAAAAGATGAGGAATTATTTTATCTGCAAAAAAGACTAATGATTCCAGGAAGTGCAAGATATGAACCTTCAGTTCAAGTGATATTTTTTTTTTCATGCAATTTAACCAATCTGTAGAGTAGTAGTGAGAAACCCACAAGAAATGGAATTAATCTATTGATGCCAAAACTTGCATGACTGTTATCAAAACCTTCTACAAAAGATCATTTCAATTGATATTGTCGTTTGAATATTACAGGTGAAAATACAATTTTTTTATGAAATTTCAACACCCTATATCTTTTGAACGGGGCCAAATTTGGAGAAATGTAATAGGAAGAAAATGTTTCTTTTGACGTCAAGAATCTATGGTTAAAATTAACGCAGTGGTCATAGACTCACCCTGTATACATTTAAATAATGGAAGATTTTAGAATATTTTATTGAATATAAGTTACATTTCCTTTAGGTAAGTTACTAATACAACAACTTTCATTCGGTTTAGTTTCTTAAGTAATTATTCTCAATACAAAATTCATTATTACAAAATTTTAAAATCAAAAATTAAGTATTCCACTATTTTGATCAATCTAAAATGTACAGATCAACAGAGGCCAAGAAGAAGAAATCAAATTTGACTTGAAACCTCTTAAATCAATAGATATAATAACCTCTATGGCGTTCATTCATAAATCACCACATAGCGTGTAACAACATCGGTCTCGCTATCTAAGTATTGAACTCCCGATATTCTACCGGTGCCGGGTTCAAATCCCGAAGACTCCTCTTCTCAAATTTCACAAAGAATAAAATCCCTAGCGTCTATGACATGGCACACACACGCCATACTGAAGAGTCCCAATGTATGCGCCAGGGACGAAACGCGTAGGGATAGAAAACCTCTACACACCAATGACATCCTGCAGAATAAGTTGGTAAATGACTTGAAATATATCATTCCGAAGGTAATATGAGAAGTAGGTATCTATTCAACCAAATATTGTACAGTTTACGATGCTTATAGATTATTTATTTGTTTGGATTGTGTATGATGTGTTTTACAGGATGCAAAAGGGGCTGCCTGAAACAGTGCCAAATTACATTACTTTATTTTTCAACATTGATTCCAGCAAAAAACTTGTACAATTAGCCACTATACTGGGAAAAATGTAGATATATCTACATTGTGTTTAAGTGCAAGGGTTGACTTCAGCATTGAATAATTTGCCCATAATGTTGAAGATTTCATTTTTAAACAAAGGTCTAGGAAGTATGCCATTAGAATATTTTCTGAGAAAGAACTCGTATTTTTACTCATGCGATAATCCATAAAACGTCTGTATGCATTTTCGTACTTTTCTCTTGATTTCTTTGGCAATAATTCTAATGAAGCAATATTCACTGCCTCAACCAGCTCTGGAGGAGTCCCAGGAATGGAAATTTCATCATCACTTATCATTTTACTTTCGAGAACACCAGCAATTAAATTTATAAGCGTCAAGTTTGACAATTCAACCTCAATACGTTTCCATAGTAACCCAAGTAATTTTATTAGGAATTTCAAAGCACCATTTATTTGGGAATAAAATTATCGCGTTTTTTTAAATCAATCACTATCTGTCGAATTTTAAACGATTTGCGGAAAAATAGTATGTTTACCTCGTAGGAAAAGCCACATTCCTGGACTCTGGGTTGCTAAGTCGAGGTGCAAGCCAATCTTCACAATCGTCCAGGAATGTTAAGCTTTTCCTTCCCGGTAAACAATGTACTATTATTCAAAAATAGTATATTCTAATACAAGTTGCAGAATGGGCACCTCATGCACCTCGCTCCTTCGTCGCTCGTGTTCGAATTTCGCATTCGTGTTGGAATTGCCTTCTGCAACGAGTATTAGACAATATTTTCTCTATTTCAGTCAAGAATTATGAGAAATTTATTGGAATTCAATAAGAAATTCATATTATACCTCCTAGTGCTTTTTGTATTTTATTTTCGCAGTTGGCGTGACTGATACGAAAATTGACAGATTATAGAATTTGAAGAGTGCGTTCAAATCTCTACATGGTTTAATATTGACAATTGACATGCAATGGACGCGTGTTGATATTCGAAAGGATAGGATGTCAGTGTTGGCAACCACAAAACGAAAAATATAACTAAAAACAATGCTGTAATGAGTTCAATATAGCACTGTTTTTAGTACTGTAATGAACTCTTTACGACACTGAAATAGAGAAATAAAATTTGTCAGATAAATACAATGCTGTTATCAAATGTTATAGATAAATGCGATCCTTAAAAATAAGAGAAATATTAGTAGAAGGCAGCAGTATCATATTGCCTCTCTTGAAAAGCTTCTTTGAGGAATTCATTACGAACTTAGTTCTTATTTAAGTTTCAACTATCTACTATATTCATTTTCAGAAATCAGACGTTTGCACACAATACCCGACTTATAACTGTGAGAATCAACCAAGTTCTTCAGACCACCGAGCTAAGGGAACATCGATATGAGAGCAAGCAGTGTTTGTATAGGATCAAAGGATCCTTCAGCAACTTTCTCAATTTCCGAATAATTTTTGAACTTTATATTCTGAAACTGAGTACGTAACTGAATGCTGCTTTGAGGTTCATAAATATGGAATACGATAAGCTGCTCTTGCAGGAAGTCTTATTCATTTTTCTCCCATTTTTCCTTGTACAGTTGATAGTGTGGGTCCATTAAAGCGGCACTTTATGCGTGAATAGCGAAATATGGAACCTATTTTTCATTTTTCGAGTCACGAGCACCTTGTAAAATGGAGTCGATGTTATTCCGAGCAATTCAATCGATACGACGCAATAACAATAGGAAGTTTTTGCGCGCTTGTTGTAGTTGAACAGCGAGCCATCGTTTTATTTTTTATTTATTTATTTAGTTTATATATTTCTACATCCAACAGGAACATGTCTAATTACAGGCGTACACAATTAGCAAATAGCAACATACATGCCTTTTAACGCCTTTTAAGTCGTCAGCCGAGGTTAAACTTCACTAAGGGGGTGAACGTACATTTTTGAGCTAAAGGATAAGTATTTCTAGGAGCGAACACCTGTTCGTCAAAGTAGCTTTGAAAATTACGATTAAGTCCTTGGACCGTGATATATTTGCATTGTGGTTTACCAGTTTAAGGTATCAGAGCATATGTAATCTATAATATAGAAATGAATCGCAAAATGTGTTGGTAAGCGCATAACTCAACAACCCCTGGACCAATTTGGCCAAATCTTTTTTTAAAATGTTCGTTGAAGTTCAAGGATGGTTTTTACGGCGAGAAGAATTAGAATTATTGCTGGAAAAACCCTAAAAGTAGCCCTTTTTTTTTCCCATACAAATAATTTGTAACTAAAACGTAGTCAATTTGAGCTTTATTGCTATGGTATAAAGCTTTGAAAGAATTAATTCAAACAAATCTTCCACTGTTAAATGAACAACAGAAGTATGTATTTGAAACTCTTATGAAAGTAACAAATGATGAAACTGGAGGGATTTACTTCTTAGATGCACCTGGTGGTACAGGAAAAACTTTTTTGATTTCATTAATATTAGCAACAATTCGCTCACAAAATAAAATTGCACTTGCACTCGCTTCGTCGGGAATCGCAGCAACTTTGCTTGAAGGTGGTCGAACAGCCCATTCAGCATTTAATTGCCATTAAATATGCAAAGCAATGAAACTCCAACCTGCAACGTTTTGAAGAACTCTGCAATGGCGAAGGTTTTGCAGCAATGTAAATTGATTGTTTGGGATGAATGCACGATGGCACATAAAAAATCTTTGGAGGCTTTAGACAAAACCTTAAAAGATCTACGGAGCAATAATAACCGATTTGGTGGTGCAATATTTTTATTAGCAGGAGATTTTCGTCAATCATTGCCAGTGATTTCACGATCAACGCCAGCTGATGAACTCAATGCATGTCTAAAGTCCTCCAATTTGTGGAAACATGTCAAAGTACTTCATTTAAGCAAGAATATGCGTGTCGAGTTCCAAAATGACCAATCTGGAAACATATTCTCTAAACAACTCACTGACTTTGGTAATGGCAAATTTCCTATAGACATGTTGACTGGCTGCATTAACTTTCCTCAAAGTTTTTGTCAGTTAACTCGATCAAAAGATGAACTTATTCAGAAGGTGTTTCCAGATGTTTCTCAAAATTACAGAAACCATGATTGGTTGAGCGAACGAGCTATACTGGCTGCAAAAAACATAGATGTGAATGAATTAAATTTCAAAATTCAAGAACAAATTACAGACGAATTGAGGATATATAAATCAGTTGATTCGGCTACTAATCAAGATGATGTAGTCAACTATCCACCGGAATTTTTAAACTCGCTGGATTTGCCAGGATTGCCACCTCACAATCTCCAATTAAAAGTTGGATCGGTGGTTATAATGTTGTGAAATATCAACCAACCGCGTCTTTGCAACGGTACACGGTTAGCAATAAAAAAATTACTGAACAATGTGATAGAAGAAACTATACTCAAAAGAAAGTATAAAAGAGAAGGTGTTCTCATACCGCGCATCCCAATGATTCCGACTGATGTGCCATTTGAGTTTAAACGACTACAGTTTCCAGTGAGGCTTGCTTTTGCTATGACTATAAACAAGTCCCAGGTGCAATCATTAAGTGTTTGTGGTATTAATCTAGAAAACCCAAGTTTCTCACATGGTCAATTATATGTTGCCTGTTCCCGTGTTGGAAAACCATCAGATTTGCTTATCTATGCGCCAGGTAATCAAACAAAAAACATCGTATACAACAAAGCACTACAATGATAATAATAATAATTATGATTCACATGATTAACACTAAAGCGATTACTTACTTTCAAATCCTTATATATTTTTTATTTAATTATTTTTTATTCACAACGCCCTATCACCAGGGTGACGGTTCTGTTCAGGAGAATTTTTTAAAATACGTAGGCACAAAAACTGCCACATTACAAATCTTTTTGACAGAACGAAGTCTGTCGGGTCAGCTAGTATAATAATAATAATAATAATAAGAGTTTATTAATATAAATCTACAATTTACACCAATGAACTCTTAGAAAACAACTGTGAGTTATCTACCCTAAAGTGATATCTGTATACAGTTATGTAACAAAATACAATTTTCTACACCAGTCTTTGGCAATATAAAAAAAAATTATAGACTTCACATTTACAATTCAATCCCCAGAAAAAAAATATACATAACAAAATAACTTCCATTTTATCTGGCCTCTGTCTCAGTCGGTGGAATTTAATACCTCTTGATCGGTGAAATGTTTCCTAGTCGGTGAAATGTATAGGTCCCAATGACGGTGAAAAACTGACTCTGTCGGTGATCAATATTATTTATTTAACAAATTTTTTTTCTCAGTTCTTCCCTTCTGTCCTTCATTAAATCGAATTTATTATTCTGTGGATTCTCATCCTATCCTCCTCGAGAAGCCATTTCTTTAATTCTCTTTTGAATTTATTTTTATCCTTTATTTCTTTGATTCGTCTAGGGACGATTTTGTACATCCTCGGAGCAATATATTCATTGTATCTTTGTACTAGTCTTTTTTCTGCTCTCGGGGTCTCATAGTTAGTTCCTCTGCTTCTAGTTCGGTAACTATGTTCTCTCGTAGTTATGGTAATTTTTCCTTGGTGAATGCTCATTAGAATTCTCTGCTCGTAAATTTGCCTTATATCTAGAGCTTCAGACATCCTATAGATAAGCTCAGATGAGACCTTACCCCCTATGCTTTATTATACCATATGAAAGTTGAGGTAGAACCAATGCATGATAAAGAATGCGCATGTGTTTAATTGATCTTATATATCAGGTTTTATATTTGAATCTGCGTAGAATTCCTCGGAGCTTTCTCGAAAGAACGTCACATGATCGTGCCATCTCAATTTCATCAATGACGATACCAAGATATCTTACTGAAGTTGTTTCCGTAATCGTCAGTTCAGTTTCGATTTCCAGATCTCCAAAATTCAGAATTCCCGTCTCACTTGAGGCAAATGTTAAGTATTTGGTTTTCTCCTGACTTATGGTTAACCTGTTCAATAGAAACCACTTCATCAATGTCCCAAAATCCCCGATCACCTTGTCTCTACGATTTTGCCACGTTGTATCTTGGTATAATACGATAGTATCATCAGCGAAGCCTATAATTTCTCCTTTGGTGTTGACATCGAATAGGCTGTTCAAATATAGGTTGAACAGCAGAGGACCCAATACGGTACCTTGTGGTACCCCGAAGGTAAGTCGCCTTTCTCTACTGCATTTACCATTGATGGTTACAATTTGTGTCCTATTTGAAATGTAACTATGGAGAAGATGTAGGATTTTTCCTCGGAAACCATAGTCTGCCAATTTCATCAAAAGTCTATCATGACTGACGGTATCGAAAGCTTTTGCGAGATCTATTACTACCACTAGAGTAGGAATTTTTTTGTCAACGTTGTTATAGACAAAGTCTGTCACCTTTTTAATCGCATCTTCAGTGGACATACTTCTACGAAATCAGAATTGACTCTTTGATATGATGTTATGTTTACTTATGAATGCCTCCATGGGTTTTTTTAATAATTTCTTCGAAGATTTTGCCCAGATTTGTAGTCCAAGTAATCGGTCTGTATTTCGTCAAACTGTCGAAATCTCCTTCCTTGAAAAGTGGTTTCACTATTCCCATTTTGAGAATTTGAGAATATGTGCAATATATTTTTATATTTTCTAATGGGTTTTGCAACGCTCTGCACGCCACTGGCATAGTCAACATTCGCCCTTAACTTGCAATTGAAATACCTTGACCTACTGAGTCATATAGTACACTCTATGCTTGTTTCTATGTTCCGCGAACCGAACCCTGGAACTTTCAGGTTGAATTTCTGGTTGAGTTGACAGAACCCGAAATGTGAAGCTGTCTTATCTTCGAAAGAAAATATGGCATTTCATCTCTGAAAGTGACTCTTGTGAGACAAAGATTTGCAAGAAAAGTATAATTGTTATCGCTCCTGGTCCGGAATGAAGACGTATCCTACTCCGAGTTTGACCTACATCTTACCATCGGACCAGAGCACATCTTACCTTGGGATCAAAGTATCAATGTCCATTCAACACCCAGTTCAATCAATATCCAGGCCCCAAGTCAAGACATAGCTAAGCCTTGGAGCATAACTTCGTTCACAAGAGAGCACATTCGTCCATTTGGATGAAGATTAGGTGAATTAAATCAATGTCTAGATGCTGTGGAATATTTGCTTGTTCTAAACTCGCGAAACGTCTATTCGTCTTTCGAACGTCTTAACTCACTACTCGCTCGCGTCTTCACCTCTCTATTGTCCTGTCATGTAGCTTCCGCATCCATCTCAGGTCAGCTTTCATTAACTACCTGACAAGCTAAATTGTACTTCGTTAGTTAATTGTCCAACCGCAGGAGATGATTAATCAATTCGAGCTGTCAACTAATCATCATTGCTTATGTTAAGATAAATACTTGTGATATACTTGAGCCCAAATTTCCTAAATTTCATTAGTTAATTCTATTCGTCCAACGTCACGCATGATCGTGTTTACTGCACAAAGCTTTTGAGACCAAAATGATCCCCTATTGTCGCCTGAAGATCATCGCCTATGATCGTGGCGCAGGCACCAGATTTGTCTGGTGTGAATAAATCAGAGCCCAATCGGTCGCTTCAAATGGTCCAACTGCTTCAATTCTTGAGTCACCTTGATCTTGTACGCGTGTAAAACAAGATACTTACGCAAAATTCGCCATAGAATGACGGATTCCCAATTTTTGAGAACGCCGTGGAATTGACTGATTTGGGTCGTCGAACGGCAGCGATGTTTTCGTAACTGCGACCGGTCCTTTGTCTCACTGCCACGATAACATCCAACAGCGAATAAGTAAACTCAAATTTGTAGTTAAATATATTTGTCAGACACCGAGGGGAGTTTTGTTGCTGGATAATTTAGCCCCCCTTGAGAGAACTAGTAATAGTCTCATGCTTATTACCTACAGTGGCTAATTGCCTCTCCACGTAGATGAAATTTCAGAATATGCAATATAACCATATTTTCCAAAAGTGCACAATTTTTTTCAAGATCTGAGAAATCGAATATTTCTACTAGTTTTAAAACTAGAACAAAAGCATAAAAACTATACAAATTTTTTACGTTATTTGACATTTTCCGATGATCTTCATCTGGCTGTAGTAGATAACCTTGAAATGTTGCAAAATTAATTTGAAATTGGAATTTTTTTTAGTTTAAATTTTTATTTTATTATTTCTTCGATTCGAGTTCTACAAAAAATTTCTTCTCAAGTAACACGCGGAAAAAATCGAACAAAAGGCAAATTGTCTTAAAAATTCATATTTTATTCACTCTTTGTCCACCCAATCGGAAATAAGACAAACATCTGCTACAAAAATTATTATTTGTTGAAGGACTATGATTATATAATTCTCTACCTCAGATGATTAAGTCCTCACGAAACATAAAAGTGTTTAAAAGTAGGTTAAGAAAACTTTATTTTTAGTTGTAGTTATTATCTTGTACACATTTTGTTATGATATATGTCTTTGTTTCTGCTGTAAAAATTGTAGCCATGGGCTAAATTAAAGCATTATTATTATTATAAACATAAATAATCTGCCTAATCTCAAAAATTATAAGACTTCGAAGTATATGTGTGTTCCTCATTCAAAACCCCAGTTTCATAATTTCAAGAATTGAGGTGGACAAAATTATTTTTGCCGTTTTATCGATCATCTCGCAGAACTGAATTCAACCATACACACCCCTGCAAACGAAAATTCACCCTGCAAACAGAATGCAATTGCACACCGTTCCCCTGGACTGCACATGATTGTAGACGAAAATTGGATTGTCGTGCCAAATCGTCCTTTCGTAATCCAGCTTGAGCACATTCGAAACACGAGAAAAATAAACCAGATTGACGATATTGGATGTATTACTTGTCCTTCCATCCATGGCCGATGAGATGGATCACACAGGACCGTGGTACTTTGCGCAGGTTGATTGATACTGAACAAGGGGTCAGTATAGGTTTTTTTGGATAGCCTTGTCAATATTGACGAATTGCAATATGTACATTGCTTCTTACGGTCCCTGTTCTGTGGAATTTATACCTGGGATAATAAAGATCTTAAAGGTTCATTATTCTTAGGTGGATTCGCTTCATTTATACACTAGATTAACGTGATATATAGTTCAGGACAAGCTTGCTCGATAAAATGACCCCTGGAAATATTTCTCATCCATAAATATTGAAGCAAATGAGATTTTGAAATACATGACATTGATTGAACGAGGAGATCTTGTGTGGAATCGATCACACAAGATGATCCACTCAATGACACTCAATTTATTCTCTTTTTAAATTCATCCGTAATAGTACATTGTTTACCGGGTAGGAAAAGCTTAACATTCCTGGACGACTGTGAAGATTGCGCTTATAAATTTAATTGCTGGTGTGAAATTTCCATTCCTGGGACTCCTCCAGAGCTGGTTGAGGCAGTGAATACTGCTTCATTAGAATTATTGCCAAAGAAATCAAGAGAAAAGTACGAAAATGCATACAGACGTTTTATGGATTATCGCATGAGTAGAATTACGAGTTCTTTCTCAGAAAATATTCTAATGGCATACTTCCTAGGCCTTTGTTTAAAGATGAAATCTTCAACATTATGGGCAAATTATTCAATGCTGAAGTCAACCCTTGCACTTAAACACAATGTAGATATATCTACATACTCAAAACTTCGTTCTTTATTGAAACGGCAAGCTCAAGGTTATGGGGCAAAGAAATCTAAGATTTTAACGAAGGAAGAAATTGAAAAATTTATCCAGGAAGCCCCAGATAAAGAAAATTTAATGATCAAGGTAATTTACAAGTCTTTAATTTCTATTTAGATTATAGCTTTATTTATTTTTTAGGTGGCTGTAATATTTGGTATTTCTGGGGCCTGTAGAATGGATGAGTTAGTCCGAATGACTGTACACGATATAGAAGACTTAGAATCTAAGCTTTTAATCAGCATACCTGATTCGAAAACCAACAAACCGAGATCATTTGTAATTAATCAGATCTACTTGAATGTTTATCGAAAGTATGTTTCGTTAAGACCAGAAAATATGAACAGTGACTGATTTTTCTTTAAATATCAAAGCAGAAAGGGTTGTAGACAAGTGGCAGGAATTCATCAATTTAGAAAAATGCCCAAAATAGTTGCTACTTATTTGAACTTGGTAAATCCGACAGAATATACTGGTCACTGCTTTCGTCGGTCTTCTGCAACAATATTGGTTGACTCTGGTGCCGACATAACTTGTTTAAAGAGGCATGGCGGATGGAAGTCATCAAACGTTGCTGAAGGATATATCGAAGAATCGCTTAACAATAAGGTTGAGGTGGCAAATAAAATTTTCACAGTACAAAATATTCAACAAAATTACCCTTTCACCCTGCATGTTGTCCAAAATGTTTCTCATAGTTCTAAGAGTGTTCCTCCAATGTTCAATAATTGTACTAACTGTCAAATTACTGTAAATATAACAAATTGATCTTAAAAATGTATTCAGCAATGACTTGATGTTTTCAAAATATAAATTAATTCCTTATAAGCAATGTGTTTTCTATCATTTATGTAGAACACTAACATCTGTACGGAAATATCATTTCCTTACAGTAAGGAAGTCCTGACTTTTTCTTCAAGAAATTTTGACAGGAATGTCAAAATTTCCTGGCGATTTGCGGAAAAATATTGTTCTCAATTGGAAGCCTGAAAGAGATCCAACTAGCAAGGATATTTTATAATTTCAAATTCTTAATAAGACTAACAAACAAGAATATATTGAATATTAAACCAATCAAAACATAACTTACATAATGATTATCAATTGATTAAGTAAAAGATTTTCGCTTATCTACGCCACATTGCTCCCTAAAGATTCTCATCCCATTTTTCTCATAATCAAGCTACAGAAAATCCTTGAAGAAATATAAGAATTGGACTCATTGTTATGTACACGACACCTTCGTGGATATAAAAGGAAAATAAATCCCAGAAACAAATGATGCGATCCGGTATTTTCCTCTCGAAGCAAGTGCTTCCTGTGGTTCTTGGCAGATTGAGAGCATCTTCAATTCGATAACCGTTCTTCTTTGAGTATAAGACCCCTGTTCGACGCATCAACACTGATATTCTCTGATTTTCTCCATATCGCCTTTCGCATTCAACCCCTCTCTTTTGCAGCATGCTCGATTTAGGTTAAGGTGATAGTCAACAGCTTGGTCGCATTTCCTGATTGGATAGTTTCTGAAACTTATTTTCCACGTAGAAAATATTCTCCTTTTCATATTTATTTATTCCTTTGATTTTTGAGCTAACAATATAGAGTAGCTTCTTGTTGATACGAGTATTCTCCGGAAAATTCCACCAGAATAACTCAGAAACCTCTCTTCCAGCTTCTAACAACCACCAAAACTACGATTCAGACATTTCAGGAAATATCGCGCATGAAATAACGGCACTACGTCAACAACAGCCTCGTTCCAGAAATTGTAGTAATACCCGGAGTTTTGTTCACTAGTGTTTATTTTCCTCAATTAAAATTCAACCCAGTCCAGATTTTTAGGAGCAAATATTAGGTCTGCATAACAATGGAATATCGAATTGTTTCCGAGTATCGAAACGCTGAAAAGTTAATCCCCAAGCAGAGATGCAACAAAGTCTCATTTGTATTCCCCCAATTTAGCTAGATGGTAAAAGAAAAGTTCGCCTTTGTGAACTGCGAAATTGGAGGCATATTTTCCCCGAGTTCCGGATATTTCTTCGAACTTTATGAATGAGGTGCCTCCGAAATGGGCCAATTGGAATGATACTCGATTGAAAAAGTTCCGAAACAAATTAATTTACATTTGTTTTCATCCAATAATATTTCGTTTCCTCAGAAGAAGCACGGAACATTAGCATAGGGAATCGAAAAAAGAAATAAATAGTATTTTTTATCGAATACAACGCGAAATGGAAAACCGGTACTTACGAGGGCTGATCCCGTTGGTCCGCCCCTGGCCCATTTATAAACCAAAATAATTATTTATTTTCACATAGTATTGTAACCTGGTATGTATAGACTAACGCTACAAACATACAAGTCTGAACATGTTAACGCGTGCCTACTGTAACGTCCGAGGTCGAGAGAGTCACGTATCAGTATCAAAATGGATCGCGTCGAGCAGCGAGCGGTGATTAAATACTTGCGTTTAAAAGAGATGACCCCAACTCAAATTCATCAAGATTTGGTGGATACATTAGGGGAATCTGCAGTATCATATGACATAGTGAAAAGGTGGTGTCGTGAGTTTAAATGTGGTAGACAGTCGTGTATAGACGAACATGCAGGTGGAGCGCCCATAACCGTTACTACCCACGAAAATGTTAAAAAGGTCCATGATCTCGTGTTGCAAGATCGACGTGTGACTATTAGACAATTAGTTGAAGATACTGGTCTCTCATATCATGTGGTACAGAATATACTTACTGCCGAATTAAACATGAAAAAATTGTCGGCGAGATGGGTACCACGAATGTTAACAGATGCACACAAGCAAACTCGAAAAGACATTTGCAGTCGTCTTTTAACGCGGTATAGACACGACAAAGAAAATTTTCTTGCAAGATTGGTGACAATGGATGAGTCCTGGATCTACCATTATGATGTAGAGACCAAAATACAGAGTAAGGAGTGGACACACCGAGGTTCACCACCGCCGAGAAAATTCAAGATGCAACCTTCAGCAGGGAAGGTCATGCTAACCGTATTTTGGGATGCTGAAGGCGTAATTTTGGTAGATTTTCTGCAGAAGGGAGCCACAATTACAGGTGCTTATTATGCCAACTTAATTCCTAAATTACGTGACGCGATAAAAGAAAAACGTCGAGGAACGTTGCGCAAAGGTGTTCTCTTGCATCAGGATAATGCACCCAGTCACAGGTCCGCCATTGCAAGAGCTGCAATAGCTCAAGCAGGTTTCGAATTAGTTGAACATCCACCATATTCGCCAGATTTGGCCCCCAGCGATTACCGTCTGTTCCCAAAACTTAAAGAACACTTGCGTGGTAAACGATTTTCTTCAAATAATGATGTGATATGTGCGGTAAATAACTGGTTTGCAGACGTTGAACAATCTTTTTTTCGGGAAGCATTAGAAATGTTAGAACATCGATGGGAAAAATGTGTTAACCTTAATGGAGACTATGTAGAAAAATAAAAGTAAAATATTTGCAATTTTTTTATTGTGAGTGGGTCAGGGGCGGACCAACGGGATCAGCCCTCGTATTTTCCACAAAAAGTGGATTTCCCAGTTTGTATCTGAAATGAGTGGAACTGCAGATAAGAGGACATGGGATTTTTTCACAATCACTTTTTCAATCCTGTAGTATTTCATAAAGAGCTACTCTGCGTCAAAATATGCAAATTCGCGTCGTTTTGCATGCGTCAGTTTCATCATGAAAAATTCATCAAATTAAAAAACAATGTAAACATGCATGAGATATTTGTATTCGGTGTTTGAAAGCTTTCACGATATTTCCTCAGCGCGCACTCTATATTCCCTGCGATTTATTCTCACTCTATACATGAACGACCCCATTAGTTACAATGTTTTTGGGTCGTAATGTATTTATTCATAAGTCCATATTCCGCTGAAGTATTATTTTTGTTTATAATCGAAATGATAACATTTCTTTATTTTGAAGTAAGCCTGCTTCTAAGAACGTTTTTAAGTTTAAATTAACCTTTTAAGAAAGGTAAATTCTTTTTAGAATTGAATCTTCTATAGAATAAGCTCTACAAAATTTCCAGGGAGGTTTTAGGAAAAGTAGAAATTGTTCTCAGGCTTACAACTTTCATAGAACCAGGCTTCAATAATAGGTTGAAAACAGGAGCTGCTTCCATTGATATTTCTTCGGCATGTGACACTGTGTGGAAAGATGGATTAATTTTCAAACTCTATACCAATCTGAAGGGAGGGAAAATGGTACGATTATTAAAAAATATGTTATCTGATAGGTGGTTTCGTGTTTTTATTGACAATAAATCTCATGAAATGTTCAATAGAAATCTCATTTCTGATTCTTCTGAAAAATGTCTATCTTTTGATATCCCAAGAAAAATTTCTTATTCGTTTGAGAACATGTCATGGTCGTACCAATAGCATGCTATTCAGATGGAAATCAGTTCCAAGCCCAAACTGTGAATGTGGATATGCAGAAGAAACAATATCTCATCTCATCAATAATTGTCCGATATATAAATTTCAAGATGATTTCAGGGCTATGTTTCAGATCCTTTCTTGGAATGGGTTATAAATTTCGAATAAATTAGATATGTATATTTTATATTCAGTTCTTTTTTTCTGCTTTTATCTTTTTATTTTCAGATTCTATATGTACAACTTGAAGAAGCCTCTGTTATTATTAATAGAAGACCACTCTTGGAAACAGAAGTGCCTCAAATAATAATAATAATAATAGTTTATTGGCTTCAAATAATTACACCATGCCGATATAAAAAATGAAACAAGTCAAAAAAAAAGCTGAAACACTATGTATTCCACCGTTTACAAAACTCCCTAAATTCACATAAACTATAAGGTTCACAATTCAAAATAATACTATACAATTCCTTCTTAAAGTTAATATGACATTTGATATCTTGCAGAACTTTCGGCAAAGCATTGAATAAACTCATAGCCACACACTCAACAGACTTACTCCTCGAAGCAGTACTATGTAATGGTAAAATATATGGATAAATTCTTCTGGTGTTATTCAAATTTTTAAATTTTGCGAAGTAATGGCCGTTCTTATTGAGGAATATAAGCAATTTGTAAATGTACAGACCATACACTGTCAAAATATTAAACTTTTTAAAAACTCCCCTGCAGGTCTCTCTATACCCTAAACATAACATGGTACGCAATGCTCTTTTCTGAGTTACAAAAATAGAGTCTGTATGAGACGAACTACCCCAAAAAATGATGCCATATGACAGAACAGAATGAAAATTCGCATAATAAACTTCAATAGGTCCAAATCTACCTGACTCCTCAACATGAATAACGTGTAACAGGCAGAATTTAGTCTGCTCCTCAACTGTTCAATGTGGGAGCCCCACTACAGGTGTTTATCAAGAACTAGACCCAGGAACTTCACATTATTATCAACTTTTATCAATTTATCTTGAACATTTATCGAAGCGGGATATTCTAATTTAGACCTTTCACTATAAAAAAACATACATTGAGTTTTTTCAACATTTAAAACCAAATTCCGATTACATAACCACTCCACTATCAAATTCATCATAGTATTTGAATCATTGATAGCAGAAGAAATACAAGAAGAACGAATTAAACAATTTGCATCATCGGCAAATAACCTCAATGATATCTTGCTGCGTAAACGCAAACACAACATCGTCAAAAAATTTATATATACAAGAAATAAAAGTGGGCCTTCAATACTACCCTGCGGAACACCCATAGTTATTTCTATATCATCCGACATAAAAACTTCTCGATCCACCTCTATGACAACTCTCTGTTTCCGTGATGTCAAATAGCTCTTCAGGAGGTCCAGCTGAGTATCTCTTATTCCGTACTTTTCGAGAATATCCAGCAGCCTTCCATGATCAACGCAGTCAAAAGCTTTTGAAAGATCCAAAAACACATTTAATGGGATCTCTCCTTCTTCCATAGCAATAGTTATTTCGTTTAAAAGCTCAAAAATCGCTGTTTCAACACTCTTATCCTTCATAAAGCCATGTTGATTTGCCGAAATTATACCGAACTTACGAAAAAAATTCAACAATCTCTTGCAAAGAATCTTCTCAAAAATCTTGGAAAAAGAAGGTAGGATGCTGATGGGTCTATAGTTATTAAAGTCATTGATATCGCCTTTTTTGAATAACGGTTTTATCAGGGCTATTTTTTAAATTGTCTGGAAAAACACCCTCCTTTAAGCTACGATTTATAATAAACGTGAGCGGTTCAAGTATGCATTCAATTGATGATTTCAGGACTTTTATCGGTATTTCATCGTGACCACAAGACATCTTATTCTTCAGAGATTTCACCACGGACAAAACCTCATCCTCAGAAACATCGAACAAGTAGAAAGAATTTTTAAGTCTCTGTTCCGAGTCCTCTACCTCAGATGTGGTCAAATTCTGAGTAATCTTCGATGGAATATTCGCAAAAAAGTGGTTGAACTCTTTGGAAAGAGAGCATGGATCTTTATGAGATAGGGGCACCTTCCCTGAACTATTGTTTCCAGTGAGAGATCTAATGATGTTCCAGGAGGCTTTGGATTTATTATCAGAATACTTAATAATGTTGTTGAAATATTCTTTTTTTTTATTAGATAGAAGGAGATCATATTCTTTCTTTAATGCTCTATAAGTGTCCTTATGTTCGGGATTAGCAAATATAACTGTTTGAAGTTTGTCTAGAATATCCTTAAGATCTCTAATTTCCCCAGTCTCTTTGAACGTCGAGATGCAGAAGACGTACAAGAAACTTTTGGAAAACAACGCTCGAAATATCTCAAGTAACGCCCATGAAACATATTCCACAGTTGATTAGGATCGAGCTGACTTGTATATATATCATCCCATGCTACATCAGAAAGTTCCCGAAGGAAATTCCCAATTGATTTTTCATTGAAAATTCTCCTTTTGTCTTCTCTCCTCTTTGATGATTTATTGAAACTGAGATCCAGGTTAGAGACAAACTTCATTCCCGAATGGTCACTCACATGGTATTCAATAACCTTAGTTTCTCCCGGAATTGAGGTGCACACATTGTCCAAGCAAGAGCCAGATACTGGACGAGTAGGTGCATAATTGGTAACCTTTAGGTCAAAATTCTCCAGCAAAGACAGGAATTCACCAACATCTCGCGAAGTGGACAAGATATCTAAATTGAAGTCACCCACCAGAACGCACTTTGCTTTCTCCGTGGAGCATCGTTCAAGAATATTCCTGAGTCTATCCAGAAAAACTTCAACATCGGCAAACGGCTGGGTGTTTGGCCTATAAATACAGATAATGAGTAATTTACAATATTTGAGCATTATTTGTACAGCACAACATTCAATAACATTCGATATACTTAGTGAACTATATTCAGGTCTTTCAGTACACTTATACTGCATTCCACAATAAATCGCGCATCCACCATGATGGCCTCTTGAGCGACAAAAGCTTGAAACCAACCTATATCCGATCAAGTGATATTTTTGTAGTTCTTCTATACTTTTCCAGTGCTCTGTTATCGCTACCACATCAGCTCTCTCCTCGACAGCCATCAACTGTAAACCGTTGAAGGCTGTGCCAATGGATTGTACATTTTGAAGCAGAAAACAGAAGAGATCTTCCGCAGAGGGTTGAGAGCCTGCAGATCTTAAGAAGGTATCTGCCTGTCCCTGGGTTTCCGGAAAAACTGAGTATCGAATTTAAAATCTCTTAAAGCTATACCTTCAGGCCAGAAAGTATCATCAAATACGCTCCTATAAGCCTCCTCAGATGGCACTCCAATGCTAAATGAAGAATTCTGGCCTAGGGTTTTCAGCTTCTTCACGACAAATAGCTCGCTATTGGGAACCTCTGCTAAAAAGTTCTTCATGTCCTGTTCAGAAACATCTCGACCTGCAATCTTTCCCACATAGATCCACCGTCTACGAAGAGCACCCTGTATTGGAATGTTTTGGTCAGGATTTTTTTTTTCATAACATACTTTAATTTTTCTTTCCTTATTTCTCGATTTTTTTCGTTCAACTGTAGACCATTCCCCCTCATTTTCGACCTCTCTGTGGCTTTGTGAGTTAAGCAATGTCTGTGCTGCATTTTCTTCACCAAAAACAGTCCCATATGACATCTTTGAGGTTGTACCTACTTCTTGTGGTAAATTTTTGCTGGTGCTATCGAATTTCTCTGGTTTATCAGAAATTTTTGACATAGTGACAACGTCGCATTTAATTTCTCTTTGCGCAATGTTCTTAGATTTGTTGTTATTTTCTAATCGATCTTCAAATAGCCCAATTATAAGTTGTTTATCCTCAATTACCTTTCTAGTAGACCGCAAGCCTCTTTGAGGTACTTTATTTCTACACTGGCGACTTCCAGCTTATTTACAAGCTCCGAATTCGAACTATCACTTTGTAGGTTATCCCCGGCAGATCTGTTGGTATCACCCACGGGAGCTCCAAAATGATGCCCAAAACCATCCAAAATATATTCTTTAAGCTTTTCACTGATGTTAACACTTTCGGCAACCTTTCTATTCACAATAATTTCAATTAGTTGGTCTTTTTTCAGACGGAGTAATTCCGTAACATATTCCTCCAACTTAGCCATGTTGCCATTGATTTATTTAAGCTTATTTTTGTACTTTCACACTTAGCCGGGGAGCCAGGGTTTTTTACTGGGGTTTTTTCCCTAGGCTTTTATGTCATACATCGAATTGTATGGCACCCCGTCACCAACCTCAGCTAATATTTGTTTGTTAGCCAATAGTTCAGAAGAATATATATATTTATATAGAATGAATTGTAAGGGTCTTTAGGCTCGGATTTGGGAGTAAATGATATGACTACTCTTTATTCTATGCCAAGCTTTCGCATTAATTAAATGCTTATTCAGGGCTTTTACCAAAGAACAATAATATATAATTTATATACACAACAATATACAATTTATATAAACAACAAATTTCAAAACAAATCAACTCACTGAATGTGAGGTTTTACATGGACAACATCTGCCACAAACGTTATAAAACAATAAAAAGTAAATTTTTGATTCCATAGGAATTCTTCACAAATCACGTCATATAAATCTATTTGAAAATTCGAAAAAATCTGTTGGTTGATGTTCTTATTTTTAAATTCACAATCAAGTAACCTTCATCTAAGGTAACACAATAATGTCATTTTATTTTTTATGGTTATGTTTCTGTTTTTCAGGAAAACTAGTCTCTCACTCCTCTATGTTCTTGGTCTTCTTTATTCATCTACTGTTCCGTCATAAAAAAGTTCCATTTTTATCCATTTCAACAAAATAACTGTATATAGAGCTTAATTTGTTCGTATCTGTCTTCTTGTTTATGGTTTCATCTTCTTTGTTTATGTTTATCATCTCGTGAATCAATCTTTTTTTGATAATTTCTCTCTGTTTTGAGTACCTCAACACCTTCAACATCCACATGATGGTCAAGATTATGCGCATGAGCAGTTAATGCACATCTTTGGGTATTTTCTTATGTCCGATCTATGCAGCGTTTCACCATTGGGAGGTATGTCCTATACAGGGTCTTTCACGAGGAACCTCACCCATATTTATACGGGAAACTACTGAACGTATTTTCATGGTGTTGTAATCTGAAAAACGGAAGTTGACGTCATTACCAGAAAAACCGGAGGTGCTCATGCCTTGAAAATATTTTAGATTTCATCAGTATCGTGAAATACTTCTAAGTGCTGAATTTCATGAAAATACGTTCAGTTGTTTCCCGTATTAATATGGGTGAGGTTCCTCGTGAAAGACACTGTATAACATTTGTCGCAAGTCTCACACTTTATTTTATAAATGACATTACTTCGGAAGGATATTGGAATATATAGCCTAAAGACCCTTACAATTCATTCAATATATTAATTTTGGCTCTTAAAACAATAGTTATTATATATATATATAGTTGCTAGTCGAATTACCATAGAATATCGTACACGGAGGGTTAATTTTCATTTTTTAGCATAGAACATTTTATTGTAAGAGGTGGCCCAAGGCCTATTACCCATTCTGAGGTTGTACTTTTTCATCTATAGCATATAGACAACCCTTATTATTATATTATTATATATATAATTCTTTTTAGAATTGAATCTTCTATAGAAAATGCTCTACAAAATTTCCAGGGAGGCTTTAGGAAAAATAGAAATTGTTCAGATCAGGTTCTCAGCCTTACAACTTTCATAGAATCAGGCTTCAATGATAGGTTGAAAACAGGAGTTGCTTTTATTGATTTTTCTTCGGCATATGACACTGTGTGGAAAGATGGAGTGATTTTCAAACTCTATACCCATCTGAAGTGTGGGAAAAAGGTACGATTGGCTCCTTTACTTTTCAATTTATATCTAAGTGATTTACCTACGACATCATCTCAGAAATTTGTTTATGCTGACGACATTGCTATTGCTTACCAACATTCGGATTTCCATACTCTGAAAAACATACTGTCCTCTGATTTGGAAATTTCAAAGAATTATTTTATTGAGTGGCGATTATGTCCAAATCCCAACAAAACAGAGCTATCTTGTTTCCATCTGAATGATCATGAAAAATATAGGAAATTAGCTGTATCTTTCAATGATTCTCCTATCGAACATAATTTCTATCCAAAATACTCAGGAGTTAAATTAGATTCATCTCTCAATTGCAAGGCTCATTTAAATGATCTGAGCCTAAAACTGAAAATTAGGAATAATATTGCTCAGAAATTAGCTGAATCATCTTGGGGTGCTGATGCTTCCACTCTTCGCACAGCATCTCGAGCCCTAGTTTGTTCTGCAGCTGGGTATTGTTGCTCTGTTTGGTTTAATAGTGCACATACACAAACAATTGATACACAATTGAATACATCCATGAGTATAATTACTGGCATAAGATCTACACCGGTTCATTGGTTACCAGTTTTGTCTAACATTGTCCCTCCTCATATTCGCAGACAAACTGCAGCTCTGAATTCGTGAAACAAATCATTCTTTTCCGTAACGTAAACCATTATGGCATAATACGTTCTTCAATATCAACATAAGTGATAAAGAAATGGAAGACTGAGAGGAACTCTTACGAAATGTTCAATAAATATCTCGTTTCTGATCCTTCTGAAAAATTTCCTGGTTTTGATCTTCCAAGAAAAATTTGGACAGTTCTTAATCCTTTGAGAACAGGTCATGGTCGTACCAATAGCATGCTATTTAGATGGAACTCAGTTCCAAGCGCAAGTTGTGAATGTGGAGAAGCAGAACAATACCTCATCTCATCAATAGCTGTCCCATATATACATTTCAAGATGGTTTTAGGGCTATTCATGATTTTTCCGACTCTTTCTTCGAACGGGTTATAAATTTCAATACGTATTTTTGTTATTTAGTTCTTTTTCTCCTTTGTCTTTTTGTTTCCTGATTCGATATGAGCAACTTGAAGAAGTCTCTGGCTCCTTCAATAGAAGGCCACTCTTGAAGAAAGAAGTCCCTAAAATATTGTAACAAAGCCGAATATAAACATTTTAAGGACTGCTGCGACAACAGAGGAGTTCCGCTTCATGCGCCGACAAAGGGATTAAGATCGCGATAAAGGGACCGCTCGCCATATATTTCAGATTATTTTTGTATTTTCACACTTACACGGGGAGCCAGGGTTTTTTTTACTGGGGTTTTTTCCCTAGGCTTTCATGCCATACGCCGAATTGTAACACCCCGTCACTAACCCCTGATCTATATGCTTTATTGTTTGCTAACTAAATATTGTCAGCCAAAAGTTCAAAAGAATATTTACATATATTATATTATATTATCTTCGGTTCTGATAATTCAATGTTCTTTTAAGGATTGTATCACTTAAGGGGAAGACGCAAAAGGGACATCAACAAAATTGTTATTTCTGTTATGACTTTTAAAACTGACATTATATCTTGTGAATGAATAAGTTATTGAAATGAGCGGATCCAATTGAACAATTTTTACATAAATGTAAGCAATTGTTCTAATTGTACGAATTATATCAAAGTTTATAGGTAATGTTAAAATAGAACGACAAGTTCTATTTTTAACATATTGCCATGCCGGCTCAATAGGCATTAGGAGAAAACTTTCATTTTCTCATTCATAGGTAATAATTGTTGGATTTTGAAAATAAAAATTTGCAAAATTCTGATTCCATTTAAAGATAATAGTTTCAAAACTGTGTTGTACATATTTTTAAGACGCTTTCACATCAACAGTCACTTTTAACATTATTTACTGTCACTAAAAGTTTCACTTTGAATGGCAGATGTACAAAAATTTTCTTCTGAATATTCTTACACAAAAACCAAGATATTTGTTAGATCTGCATAATAGACACATTACCAAATCTACTTTATGTTATACAACACTTCGGGCTATGTGTTTGGACTAATCTTCATGAAAATTTCTGATTTATACAAAAGATTGAAACGTCGAGGGCACTTCCAAATATGAAAGATGATAGAAAATAATATAGATCTTATGAAATAAATTGAAAAATAATGTCATAATCGTAAAGATTGTTTTTCAATTCCGATTAAAGATCAAATCCAAGTCTACGTCATAAAGTGGAGTAATACGTGTAGAATGTCTTATAACTGGGATACTTTCCCTTAAGAACAATCTCCCAAAATCTCCTGTTTTCACGTCAGTGCTTTCCAATGTATTTTCCATCTCAATCTTTTCGTCCCATCTCAAGACACATGGTGCAACAAAACGAATACCTCAGCTTCCTCCCAAAATTCTCTTCTTTCATTTAATCGTGAAAACAACCACTCCCCTTCGCAAGACGGGCATTCCAAGAACACTGAAATCCTCAGTCTCTTGTTTTTGTTACCTCAATGTTCATTAAAATGCCCCATTCGTCGAATATTTATGCCGCATGAAACGGAAGCCCTGGAGTGTCATTTGAGCTCGGGGAACAATTAGAACCAGTCCAAACGGCAAAAATTTCTACATTCAATTACAGAAACCGTGTAAAAGCACAAGAATGGTCCCATTTTCTTTGATCTTCTACATGAAAGTGTGAATTCTGGAGGATGGTACACGATGTGTTGATGTAGATCATTGTGAGAGGCTATATTCAGGGTTCACGGGAGAATTTATCTTGAAATTAACGTATATATCTGTGGGGTTTTAAGGATTCTTAGAATGCTTTCTTGTTTAGTTATCCTGGAGGGTGATGAAATGGTTTTTTTAGAATATTCTACTCTACGAAGATACTGCCACATTTAGCAATGACCAGAGTTAAAAAATCATAACTATCTATTATTTTCCACCCCACGATTGATTCACCTTTTGCGTGTCTGTCTAGATTTCGTGGTTACGGACCATATCATGTTCGTGCCCTGTTTATGTCCCACATTATAACAATTAGATTATAACTGTGACATTTTCCTGCAAATATATATTATGATGCATGTCTGAACATCCAGAACCGTAAATTATTAACTTAAGCTAATTATGTCGGCATGAAAAATTCATGGGTTTTCGTTTTGGCCTGGAATTTGCGGTTGGATTCCTGCGAATTGCTAAAGTTGGATGGAAAATATTTAATTGTAGTTGTGGTCTGAATGGAGCGACAGGTGTATAACCCGCATTTATTTTGGGAATATGAACAATCAAGGAACATATTCCAATAATGAAATGGTGGAATATTGTATGATATAAAGTGCTACAATAAACATAATCTTGGATTAGAAAAAATAAAAATTTAATCAAATAATATAAGTAGGTACTGTTATGGTACGCCTATGACATATCCAATTTGAACTGAAAATTTCCTTTTGAATTGAAAAAAATGATTGGGCCCAGGTGAATCTGAGGGAGGATTCGATTATTAAATAAAAATTTAGGAAATTAAAAATAAACAAACCTTTATTAATATCTATAACAATATATATATTTTTTGAACTTTTGACTTACTAAAAAAATGATTATTATCATTGTTCTAACCTCCTTATGTGAATTCCTAACCTATGGTAAGGCAAATATATATATATATATATATATTATTACGCATTCCGATATGCAGACGAACAAATGTAATAGGAGTTAGACATCCGCTAGTTTTGCATGTCAGCAGATTCCTTCCAGGCTCGTCTTTACGACGAGCAGATTTATTCATTAGATGTAATTCATTATTATCCTGACTGTTAACAAGTAAATTTGCTTCTAGGTGATAAATTTGTGTTTTTCAAAAACTTGATTTTAGTGTGTAATTTCAAAATTATATTCTTTTGAACTTTTGGTCTACAATATTTAGTTAGCAAACAATAAAGCATATAGATCAGGGGTTAGTGACGGAGTGTCATACAATTCTGCGTATGACATAAAAGCCGAAGGAAAAAACCCCAGTAAAATAAACCCTTGCTCTCCGCCTAAGTGTGAAAAGGCAGAAATAAGCTAAAATATTTTTGAGGGACTTCTTTCTTCCAGAGTGGTCTTCTATTGATAGAAGCAGAGACTTATTCCAGTTGTCCACATCGAATCTGGAAATAAAAATTTAGAAAGCACTGACGTGAGGTCAGATTGCTTTGGCGCTCTTGTTGAGCTACTTGCGAGCAAATATTCAAACCTTAACAAATCTATAAGCTCTCTGATCGGGTGAACAATAGTCTTTTTCCGGACTATGGGACAATGTGATGCAAATATGAAAGCCTAATGAATAAACAAACCTTTATCTCAATTTGAAAATAACTACTCATATTTTCCACCAAATTTTGCTCTATGCTTCTCCTAAAAACTTACGTCATTGCTTTTCTGAGTTTTGACGCCATCAAATTTTTTCTCTATGATAAAAAATTTTTTGATTAATATTACGTCTGTGCTTTTCTGAATTTTGACAACGTCATCGACAGCGAATACTACCTCTATGAATTCTATGGAAATTTTGATTGATATTACGCCAACTGACACTGATATTCTAGGTCCGCAAGTTGTCAAACGAATATCGATCTGTGATGGCAAATCTTTCAATGACAAAGCTCGGACTTCATGACATTTCTATTTTTCTCTTGAGTAAATGAAAAAAATGATCATATCTTAAGAAGGGGGAAAGCTACGACAATGAAATTTGAGGATGAGTAAGATATCGGTAACCTCAATATATATACGGATTTTTATTTAAATCTAAATGAAGTCTTATGAGATATTGAGTATTTAAAAATTTTTTGGGAATTTTTTAAAAATTTTCTAGCACGACGATTTCTGCGAAATTTAGCGAGCCGTTTCGTTTCAGCCTCCCTCAATAACATTCCAAGTATCAACTCGATCGGATGGATATTCTAGTACTTATTGAGGAAACAAAATTTCAGATGCTCATAACTACTGAACTATCCGACGGATTTGGCCCAATAACGAACTTGACCGAGATATTTGGACAATTAACCTATTCTGAAAATATGAAAACTCTAGCTGATTCCTTTTGGATGCTAGAGAGGATACGGCCGGCCGGACAGACTCAACTTTCGCCACGAATTCTTCATCAGGGAGTCGAACCCAATCGATTGAGACCATTTTCGGCTCGATATTCCAAAATTACAGACATTCGGGCAAAATGATAGGCACTCTGTTCGGGTGAACAAGAGCGCCAAAAAAGACAAAAGCAGAGAAAAGAACTGAATAACAAAAATACATATCATATTCGTTTGAAATTTATAACCCATTCAGGGTAAGGCAAATACATTGACGTTATAAACTATGGACCAATTCTGAGAGAGAGAGGTCCTGAATACGAGAGTGATGGAACTCTTTAGTCAACCTGTCAACGTGATTTACGACTGTAACAGGATAAAAGGTTGGTTGCCGATCTAAGAAATGCTTTAGCCGTATTATTGGTTACTGCTCTGCAAAGTTATATGATTGAAATGAAGATCTCACAATTTTATAATTATCTTTTATGATTTCGACATAAAAACTGACAGTTCGAAAAACAGATTGATATTGTAAAACGTCTCACTTTATGTTTCTAATCGTTTAAAGCTTACAATTTATCAAATAATAAGTAAGCAGATGATTTTCAGTCTGAGGGATGGAGGCTATGAAAGCAAAGACAGTATTATTTTAAAACAAAGACTACTCAATATAATAAACTCGAAGATTAAATTACCTCAAATTATTTTCAAAATATCACAGCGGTAGCTGATATGAAGAGAACTCGACATGTGGACAGAACACAACAAAGTTAACCCAACTAGAGCAACTCTGGTTGTTCAATACGCACTTCTTTTACATTCAACCGACTTCAACGGTGAGCAGGTACTTTGATACCAACTAGGAGACTTTGAAACTTGAGAAAAAACCTAATTATTTTCCGTAATTAACGATTCGAAACTTGGCACATGGAGGGTCTGAAGAAATAAATTCAAATCTCGATTTAAACTTCCTTTTCCAGATGCGTCTTCGCAAAGTTTCATATATAAGGAGTAGCGGTTAATTTTTTTTTACACACGAGCGCCATTTGAGTAAATTAAAAGATTCATCCCACCCAAAAATTGAAGTAAATCTCGAACATTTTCGTGCGATTATTTTTTACAACTTAATTTAATATTAGGCGATGAAGCTCCATCAAGTACCAGTGTGTATCGATGTTATGGTAAATTCAATCTAGGTCGAATTTCGTGAAGGTCGTTGTGCGGGTACAAAATTAGAAATAATAATAATCACCCGCTTAATGAAGGGCAGGTTATACTATAACAGTAGTTCCAAAAATTATCTTTGGTAGAAAAGATGTTTGCAAGGTGAATAAAAACAAGTTTTTAGTTATAATAGAATTATGTATTCACAGATAAGAATAGTTACACAATATTCGACACTTGAGATTACACTCACAGAAAGAGTTTTTAGGTGTCTATAATAACCAAGGATTTGAACTTCTCTGCTCAATAATCTATCTCGATATCTTTCAATATCGAGGGAAAGAATAAACGAACCAACAATTACTCTTCAAATTATGAAAAATACATTAAAAGAATAAATTAGAATATTAGAGACAAATATATCAATTTAAGCATGAAATGCATTAGGTTTATACTTTTATGACAGAAACAATTTCTTCAAGTCTATTTACTTTTTCTTTTAGATACTTTTTCGGATGCCATCTTCATTAGTGGATCATAAGATCTTATTGTTTTTTTTCCCGATAAAATTTCATTAATAGTTCTGTCATAAAAGTACAGAATTAATTTCATGGCAAAATCAATAAACGGATTAACTGAAATTCCATAAATTTGGTGTTTTAACGGTTAATCTCACATATCTGTTGAAGTATTCTAGGAATCTTCTGATAAACGATTTTTATGAAACCCACTATTAGTGGAATAACCAAAACTACAATCAATGACCATGAGCAGTTTACTTATATATAAATACCTTGTTGCCTCAGTTTCTTCAAGTGTTCAGGAAGGTAGAAAAATATGTCATTATTATGAAAGCGGCTTACATAATCTGAAAGATTATTGAAATTACAAAAATGATAATCATAGGGAGTAGAATGAATTACTTGGCAAATTAAGTGTTAGTAAAGCAAACCGTTTCTGCTTTCCATGTGGGTCTATACAATCCATATAAAAATGCTTTATGCAAATAACGCTTTTGGATGAATGAAGACATGGATTTCCAATGCTTTCCAACCAAACATTTCTAACACCCTCAACTTGTGTAATGAAAAACCTAGAAAGAAAACAGTGTTAGAAACACGAATATGAAATTGCTACAAAAAATATTAATTCACAGTACATTTTTAGTGATTTATAAGTTAATCCAAAACTACTACTTATATGAATGCAACACATATACCTTTTGACATTACTATCACTGTAGCAATTGGGAACGCAGCAAGAATAAACCATTTCAATTAAATTAAATTGAAATGTTGAAAATGTATACCTCTCTGGCTGAATAACACTACTTTTTAAATAAAAAATAAGTAGTCTATGTATGGAATAAACCTAGAACACGACATGGGAGAAAAAAATGGCGTTGGCACAGATAACATGAAATTTCATGCTCATCAAAGAATAGTTTCTTATTCGTCATAAAGTCCATCAGGACCGAGATCCGATAAAATCCGTTTTTACCGATCACTAGGTACTGAGAATTCCTAATTTACCGATCCGAGCTTTGGGAATAACTAAAGATGTCTCTGCGGTTCGTTGAAGAAAAACGTGACCACCTTTGTAGTAGGCCAGTTCCCACCCCCTGGGCTCGATTTGCAGTTTTGAGCATTCGAAACATCGATTTAATGAGTCATCCGCCGTATAGTCCTGACTAGGCACCGAATAACTCTTTTTTATTCCCTTACGTAAAAAATAGAATGAAAGGTCAACATTTTTCGACACCTGAAGAAGCGGCTGATGCGTTCAGAATGCATGATTTGGAGATACCTCAATGAGAGTGGCAAAAGCGCTTCGACAATTGGTTGAAACGCATGCAAAAATGTATAGATCTTAATGGAAAATATTCTGAAAAACAATAAGTCGATTTTCGATGATTATCATTTGTTTTTCTTCTCTAATCCCGAAATATAAAAGGTAACCCTCGTATATATCTTTGGATAACATGATATTTCTATTTTGGAGTCCTTAGAATGTGGACCATTCCTCTATTACTGTATGAGATTTCTTAGAAACCTGAATCGGTGAACATGAATGCCGGTTCAAGGTTATAAGGCATCAGAGTACATTTTTTCATCTAGAGTCGCTGCTGGAACGGTATGACCTTTCCTCCCATGGACGAGATACATAGTTTATAGTTCTTCTCCTTTCTCTTTTCAACCAGGGGGTGGGAACTCGCCTACTACAAAGGTGGTCACGTTTTTCTTCGACGAGCGGTAGAGACATCTGTTATCGTCTCAAAAGCTCGGATCGGTAAACTAGGACTTCTCAGTAGTGATCGGTAAAAACGGATTTTATCGGACATCACTCTTGGTGGACTTTATGAAGAGTAATGTCAAAAGGTATGTGTTGCATTCATATAAGTAGTAGTTAGTAGTTTTGGATTAACTTATAACTCACTAAAAATGTACTGTGAATTAATATTTTCTGTGGCAATTTCATATTCGTGTAGTAATTTCTGATTAGTAAAAATTTGGGACAGTTTCTAACACTGTTTTCTTTCTAGGTTTTTCATTACACAAGTTGAGGGTGATAGAAATGTTTGGTTGGAAAGAATCAGAAATCCATGTTTTCATTCATCCAAAAGTGTTATTTGCATAAAGCATTTTCATATGGATTGTGTAGACCCTCATGGAAAGCTGAAAAGATTTGCTCTACCAACACTTCATTTGCCAAGTAATTCATTCTAGTTCCTATGATTATCATTTTTGTAATTTCAATAATCTTTCAGATTATGTAAGCATATTTTGTCTACCCTCCAGAACTCCTGAAGAAACTTTGAGGCAACAAGGTATTTATATATAAGTGAACTGCTCATGGTCATTGATTATAGTTTTGGGTATTCCACTGATAGTTGGTTTCATAAAAATCGTTTATCAGAAGATTCCTAGAATACTTCAACGGATATGTGAGATTTACCGTTGAAACGCCAAATTCATGGAATTTCAGTTAATAAGTTTATTGATTTTGCCATGAAATTAATTCTATACTTTTATGACAGAACTATTAATAAAATTTTATTGGGAAAAAAAAACAATAAGATCTTATGTCCAAGATGGCATCCGAAAAAGTATCTAAAAGAAAATAGACTTTTAGAAATTGTTTCTGTCATAAAAGTATAAATCTAATGCATTTCATGCTTAAATTGATGTATCTGTCACTAATATTCTAATTTATTCTTTCAATGTATTTTCATAACTTGATGAGTAATTGTTGCATAATTATTGTTGGTTTGTTTATTCTTTCCCTCGATATTGAAATTTTTGTAAATTGATAATTTACTGCATTACATATATATTTCTAAAGTTTCTTTTTTGTTTATTTCCTTTCATCCTCTAAAGATTAGTATCTTAGTATTAGTATCTTTGATTTGAAAGGCAGATATATTTGAAATGACCATAATTCTTTTTATCTGTTGCAAATTGTCACAATTTTCTGATCAAATGATAGTTTTTTTATTGAAATTGTGACAATCTACAGCAGATTAAAAGAATTATGGTCATTTCAAATGTATTTGTTTTCAAATCCAATAAAAATATGGGATTCAACCTGTGCTTGCGTGGAATCCTATGATAACTCTTATAAAATGCACTAGAGGGCGCCACGAGACGGAACGTTGTGCGAATGGAATCTGTAATCAACTCTAAGATGACGAAAGATGGCACTGTAAGTTGAGCTCTAAGCCGGGACCAATATTCATGCCAGAGTTGCCTATCTATAGGTAGTCTATGTTTTCAACTACCTACTCTATTTCTTTGAACTCGCCTTACACGCCCTCTACTGGCTCCATAAATTCTCAATGGTCGCCCAATTCCCCATATTTCTCACAATCAATATCTCGATCTCGTCAATAGAAATCGGAAAACCATTTCATCATTACCTTCAATAAAGTAGCTCACTTACTACGCAAATATAAAATTCAACCCAATATCCCCAAATTCAATGGAATTACATCCACTCGTCGCATCGAAATGTAAATTTTCCGCAGAAGATAAAAATTTCATACTCGCATTTCACGGAAGTGTCGTGAATATTTCAAGACATATTTATCTTTGAGTGATCCAATCCTTCCTCGGGGAGTAATTCGGCCTACCTGGGACCCAAAACCACTTTAGATTCCGGTAGGTTCTTCAATTGCACAATATTTAGCTGCCTGCAGCGTCGGATGGTTCGATTTAAATACAAATCTAATTATTCACTCGGTATTGCGTTCAAGAGGATATTGTTAGCTGGTTGGAAAACCGAGAAGTGACTGGAATGGAAATGCTAAGAGGGGCTCCTCTCTGTATGGTTCGAGTTTTGGGAGGGTTGTTTCGTAGAGCGTCTAAATGAGCTAGGGAAGTAGTCAGAGCAATGGCGACTCGTTAAAGGAATCCAAAGAGCCTTATCAGAGTGCTTCTTCATTCGCGAACGATAAAAAGGATATAAGTGCTTGAAATGCTCTATTGACTAGTTTGGCAGAAGCTGCGACAGATTACGCGTTGCCTTTTATATTTTGGGATTGGACAACCCTAGTCTGGCAATCTGCCAACTTACAGTTCAATCGTAAAGCTTGACATTTTTGAGGTTATACGTAGTTAGAATGTTTTGACATACGAGCGCTATTTATGTTGTTCACTGTAACTTATAGCTGTTATTACAACTAGGGAAATATGAATAGTATATTTCCCGAGGCTGTCAAAGTTACATCCTGAGGACGGAGCCCGAGGGATGTATAGAAAAGCGAGGGTAATATATTCATATTTCCAGTGGTGTGATCAATTGTTATTTCTGATTGAAACAATCTGATATGGAAAAATTATTATTAGACTAGTGGAAAAGCTCGTGTCGCCACGGGCGCAAATAAGGAAGCGCGGTCGTTATTAGCAAATGCCCCCCTATAGGCAGCCGTTCATGTTATTTTGTTCCTAGCTTTCATCGAATGAAGACGCGTTTAAAAAAATGCCCATAAAACTTTCCGACGCCCAACTGAAACTGAAACGATTTCAAAACAGCCTTCTGAAAAAGAAGCAAAAAGAAGAAAAGCAGAAGCAATTGGAGCAACTGCAGAAAGAAAACGTGGAACGCGCGAAAAAGAAAAGGGTGCTTCTGGAAAATCAGATGAAAGCTCCTGTTTTTCGTGCACGAAACCTGGAGAAGTACGAATATAGCACAGGGCTACAACCGCCAAATTATAATTGTTCGGTTTGCCTAGAGATGCAAGGTAAATGCATTAAATCTTAGGCTAGTGCAGGCGGATTTTTCGCGGTTTTTGCCGCATAATGATTTAAAAACTAATTGAACTAGTAAGCCAGTTGATCTATAGTCCCGTAGATCTTTAGGCCAGTAGATCCATAAGCCAGTAGTTCAATAAGCCCATAGATCAATATAGATAATAGATCAATGAAGCTCACAGAAACACGAAACAGAGCAGAGAAACCCGTTAAAAGCAAAGTAACTCGAAAGAATGCGAAGAAACACGAAAGGAAACGAAAGAACGCGAAAGAACGTAAGAAAAAATGAAAAACCTGAAGAAAGACGAAAGAACGCAAAAAGCCCAAAGGAATGCAAAAAAACCCTTAGGAACGCAAAAAACCCGTTGAGAGCGAAAAAACATGAAAGAACTGGAAGAAACACGAATAAACACGAAGAAACGTGAAAAAACGCAAAGTAACGCAAATAAACACAAAAGAACGCGAGACAATACGAAAGGAACCGAAAAAACACGAAAGAACGCGAAGGAACGTGAAGAAATACGAAAGATCGCAAAAATCTCAAAGGAACCCGAAAAAACCCGTTCAAAGAGAAAAAACATGAAAGAAATGGAAGAAACACGAAGATACGCGAAAAAACACTCAAGAATGCGAAGAAACGCCAAGAAACATGAAAGATCGCAAAGAGCCCAAAGGAACCCGAAAAAACCCGAAGGAACGCAAAAAAACCCCGTTGAAAGCGAAAAAAACATAAACGAAACACGAAAGAACCCGATGAAACACGAAAGAACGCGAAAAAACATGAAAGAACGCAAAAAATCCAAAGGAACCCAAAAAACCCCAAACCCCGAAGGAGCACAAAAAACCGAAAGAGCGCCAAAAATCCCGAAAGAACTTGTAAATTGCACACCCTGTATATTGATCGATCGTAAATTCATTGTAAATTGCATACCCTGTATGACATTTTATTGAAATTAGCTCCCGTACGCGGAAAAACACGAAAACTTGAGAAAACTCTGGTGAAAGTCAGCGCTACGAATGCGCAACTCAGATATGACACCCTGTGTATGAATCGAAAATATTTCATCGAATTGAGAAGCCGTAAGCAGAAACAGCCGAAATAACTCGGTGGAAGGTAGCTGTTAGAAATAGGCAACGCATATGAGACACACTGTATATAATTCATTCGCAGTGGGTGCTCTTTCCACCAAAAAAAAACCAAAAGAATATCGTTTTAACTCCATCGATTAGCGCTTGGTTAATTTTACAAAGGTAAAATAAAAATTATTCGATAAAGGTCTAAAGGTGTAACCATGAACAGAGTGCCTCGCCGATTACTTCGAATTTCGTTCCATTCGTACACGCATAAACTAAATTTTACGTCTAGAATATGACATATGAATGAATCTACATAAGATTTGAATGTCACCGACAATTGTCATTTAGAGTAGGAATTGACAGGGGTGAAATGAATTGGTTAGGGATTGTAAAACTGATTCTATGCTGGGTAAATTTTTGAATTTCTTAAATACACATCGTAGACTGTTAAACTATAAAAGAATACCTCACTAGGGTTCTTACGAATCGCATGAATTGAAGAATTTTCAAAATATTATTCGGGGTATGGATTAAAATTGTAATTGAAAATATGTGACAATGTTCTGTGAACGTCGGACGTGACTGATGATCTGGAAATTTGTGTTTGAGCCGAAGTAAGCTATTTTCAGCAATTAATTTAAAATATTTTTACATGCGATTGGAAGATATGAATAACCCTATCCAAAAGTCCGATTCTCGGGGAAGACACATATGAAAACGGCGTTTCCTGATCGCGTCAGTGGAAAAAGCCTTTTTCAATTTTACCGGACCATCTTTCGCGAAAATCCGGGAAACCGGTGTTTTAGATAATTTTTTTGAAAATAATAGCGTGGTCGTAAGGGCATATGAAATGCACCTAACGAAAGTCCGTCTTATGAACTTTACGGTGCTCGCTTCGCTTGCGCGATCGCCTTCCCCTTTCTACCTCGAATTATCGCATTTCTAAACCCCACGCCGACCCAAAGTTTTTTGATCTCCTTCGGTGGTTACCTGTATCGAACCATCGATTACCACAGAAATATTCCTTATTGTTTTTAATATTTTGGGATAAGGGCCAGTTGATGCAAATTCTCTTAAGCTAACTTTTTGGGAAGCAAATGCAAAGGCACTGTTATACTGGCCTATATTTTTCTGGAAATTCTTCGATTCTTCATATGTTCCTGAAAAATAGAAAATAACTATACTATCTGAAAGATTTAATGTATGCCAAAAAATGATACCAAAATTCTAGAAACTGAGACGGGCTTCTATAACATAGCAGGCTTTCCAAATGTACTTGGAATATTGATTAAGTCAATACATGCTACTGTCGAAAGTTCTTCAGAAGATTATTAGCAATTCAATATTTTCGGTGAGTGGCAGGGTATAAAAACAGGTATTCTTTTCAAATTTCTTAATTTTGTTCGTATTTAAGCTTCTCATTTTGTGAAGTCATCTGAAACACAAATAGCAAATATTCAAATTTGTACAATGGTATGAAATTATAACCTTTATTAATGAGGAGAAATGCCATAATTGGTAGGAAAAAATATATGCATATTTTATAGCAAAAAGTGTGTGATAGCCGAGAGAATTTTTAACTGAAAGCTTGTTTTTGCAACTCAGATAACGTCACTTTGTGTGAGAGAGACGTAAAACTTTCTAACTCTCTGCAATATGTAAGAGCATACCTGTGTTTTTAATCATGGGGTAAATGAGAGAACTTTTAATTTAAGTTATTTATTTTTCCTATAACTTTTTTTTCATCACTTCTAAACGCAATTTCTTCTATTTCTATTTCCATTAACTTCAACATAAGTTCTGCCTCCACTAACTGTTGCCTCTTTGAGAATTCCTCTTTCTCGGCCTTCAGATTTTCGAAATCAATCTGTTTTTTTTTCTGTTAATAAATTCTCATTGGCCTGCTTTGCATTTTTTCTTTTCATAATTGTGTTTGTTGTTGTAATGAGGGCTTTTTTTTTGTTGCAGTTAACCCTAATCTACTAGATGCTGGTCTTTTTTCACCTGGTCGCCTTCTAGGAGTTTCAGGAGTCACCAGAGGACTATTATGTTCTTCCTGTGAGAGAATTATCTCCTCAGGGAAATTCAGTTCCATATCTGCAATGTATTTTAGTTGAATAAATATCTTTTGTATTATGGTTACCTGTTTGATTCGAATATCTCAATTGTTACGAATCTCACATATATAAGAATGACTCACTTTGCTCAGTAGCACTACAGGATGATTATTCCTGCAAGTACTGAACCATATACCCTGCTGGCTGGTTGAAGGCATGTTGATACAAATCTCAGGGCTTGCAGGAGGTAGCACAATGGCAGAACCTGCTGATTCCCTCTCTTCCTTATCTGAAATATGTTATTTTTTTAGTTCATTCGAAATAACATAGTTTATCATATGCAGTAGTTCGTTGAAGGCGCAATAATTATAGGGTTATCCAGATTCCTTATCATACTCACTAAGTTCATAATACCCAGCTGACGAGTCGTAAGGGTTTGTTAGTGGTGTGAAGTGATGCTGCAACAAACCCATTACTTTCTCATCAACTTTCGTTGCCTTTGGTGTAAAGGTCCCTCCACCAGTTTTGTATCTTTCACACTGCAAATCGACAGAAATTATGAAAACAATAAAATCCTCTTGCTTGTGTTTACCTATGTATTTGAAATTTGATTTTACCTACTTTGCCGTCGGCGAAAATTATTTTCGCTTTTTTCTTTATATTATCATATAAAGCACGCAGCTGTTTCTCGCTCCGCGGACCAGTGTCTCCAGCAGCGTTGAATTTTACAATTCTGCCTTCTGCAAGGCTTGTTTTTTCAAATTCAAATTACTGGCATCCGTCTTTTTATTGTCGATAGTACCAATAAAATCTGTAGCAATGTACAATAACAATATTTTTTCACGCTCATTGAAATTTCTAGCCCTTTGGCGACTCATTTTGTTGCGTAATTGTTTTTTTCGTTTGTTTTTGAATTTGAATTCACAATCTTTGAAGGCAAAAGGACGTCACAGAATGTTGAATTAATCTCTTGATTCTGTGTTCTGCTTTCGATACGATTTGTAAATAAGAATTTTTTCCATATAGGATTATAAGAGAATGATTATTTTATAGTTGTGAATTAGTCTCTCTTTGAAATTATATTGAATGTTTAAAAATATGTCAGGTTTGATTACAGTGACATCTATTATCACTTTCATGAACTAATTATACTGTCGATACCGTGGAGTTATCCAATCGATAGCTAACCGAAGCATAAATTTGACATCAGAAACCCGTGCGGCGTTTATCGAGCCGATAAATATTAACCACAGTTAACGGCTGAATAACTATCTGACGTTTATCTGTCGAGTTCAGAAACCGGCCATAAGAAGTGTACTCTTCAGCCGAAGGCAGCAGTAGGCAAATATAACAATTGCAGTTTCCATTTTATTACTAAATAAAGAAATAAAATATGATTTGACGTTCTGATAGAAATATGATTAGACGGTTCATATTTCATCATGTGACCTATCGTGAGATTGAGACAACCTTATAGTACGAGATCCGGCTGCAGAATCAGTGTACGCATCGAGTGTTTGCTGGAAACCAAATTTTTCCACATATTTATGATTAGGAGAATTTATATCTACCAGGTTGCCCATCAAAATGTGGCCGCTAGTATTTTTAATTAAATTATTAATAATTCATAATCCGTAAGAAATTTCACTGACATGTTTTTTCAATGAAATGTCGTCTATTTTACGGCAACATCTATGAAGACTCTGAAAAATCATGGTTGCCGTTGCGCATCTGGCCGCACCTCTTCGCAGCCAGGTGTACACAGGTATGATTTTGTTGCACTATACACCCACAACGTACATTCATATTTTATAAATCAAATTAAAGCTAATTTTTTTCTGTTCATTATTATATACGGTTGCCTAATTAAATCTGGCCGCAAATAAGGGTTGCTGGCTGTTAAACATAGTAAATATTAAAAGTAGAGTGAAAGAGAGCTAGCGCGCTACACCACTATTCAGACGAGGATAGCGATTGCTCAGTGTCGGACAGTTTAAAGCCATTGCGCATGCGTCAGATGCTATTGTTCTCAACCTCCGATTCAAACAATAGTAGATACGCCTCAAAATAATAAATACTCCAAAAGAAACGTCTTTATTTTCAAAATAAAAAATTACAAAATGACAAATTTAAAAATTACAAATCAAATGGATATTGATGATGAATAAAATCAAGGTTATTTATGTAAAAAAAAATTTAGAAAGCACTGACGTGAGGTCAGTTGGCTTAGGCGCTCTTGTAAACCACTTACAATTATTTAAATTTTGAAAAATCATATCTCTAGAACTATTAGCTTGTCGAAGTCGAGAGTGATATTTTTGTATACGTCTGATAAAACTGCACCATAAAAAAATTTTTATTTGAACAGTGTCATTTGAAAAAAAATTTTTTTTTTGTTACTCCGAACCTATTCGGACGATTTGACTGAATAACAAACTTAGCCGAGATATTTATACCTCAAACTTATTCTGAAAGTTTCAACTCTCTAACTTCATCCGTTCGAGAGTTATCATGTTCACGGAACGGACGGACGGACGGACGGACAGAATCGATTTTGACCACGGATTATTCATCAGTAGGTCCAAACAAAACGATTGATACCACTTTTGCCCAAAAATTCGAAAGTCACAGACATTTGGGCAAATTGATAAGCACTCTGTTCAGGTGAACTAGAGCGCCAAAAAATAGTGTTGTGCAAGTACTGTATGAAAAGGATTTGATTTTATTTAAGTATTACATCTATTTTACATATTCATAAATTTAAGTAAATTATAAATTTTTCGATGCACAAACGAAACAGCAATATATTATGTTGTGTATTACGTACTCCAAAATAGCGTGGTTTTTAATTTAGAATAAAAGTCGCAACTGATCCGTTGAGAACACTAGCATATGACGCATGCGTAATGGCTTTAAACTGTCCGACACTGAGCAATCGCTATCCTCGTCTGAATAGTGGTGTGGCGCGCTAGCTCTCTTTCACTCTACTTTTAATGTTTACTATATTTAACAGCCAGTAACCCTTATTTGCGGCCAGATTTAATTAGGCAACCGTATATAATAATGAACAGAAAAAAATTAGCTTTAATTTGATTTATAAAATATGAATGTACGTTGTGGGTGTATAAATGTAACAAAATCATACCTGTGTACACCTGGCTGCGAAGAGATGCGGCCAGATGCGCAACGGCAACCATGATTTTTCAGAGTCTTCATAGATGTTGCCGTAAAATAGACGACATTTCATTGAAAAAATTTAGAAAGCACTGACGTGAAGTCAGTTGGCTTAGGCGCTCTTGTAAACCACTTACAATTATTTAAATTTTGAAAAATCATATCTCCAGAACTATTAGCTTGTCGAAGTCGAGAGTGGTATTTTTGTATACGTCTGATAAAACTGCACCATAAAAAAATTTTTATTTGAACAGTGTCATTTGAAAAAAAATTTTTTTTTTGTTACTCCGAACCTATTCGGACGATTTGACTAAATAACAAACTTAGCCGAGATATTTATACCTCAAACCTATTCTGAAAGTTTCAACTCTCTAACTTCATCCGTTCGAGAGTTATCGTGTTCACGGAACGGACGGACGGACGGACGGACGGACAGAATCGATTTTAACCACGGATTATTCATCAGTAGGTCCAAACAAAACGATTGATACCACTTTTGCCCAAAAATTCGAAAGTCACAGACATTTGGGCAAATTGATAAGCACTCTGTTCAGGTGAACAAGAGCGCCAAAAACATGTCAGTGAAATTTCTTACGGATTATGAATTATTAATAATTTAATTAAAAATACTAGCGGCCACATTTTGATAGGCAACCTGGTAGATATAAATTCTCCTAATCATAAATATGTGGAAAAATTTGGTTTTCAGCAAACACTCGATGAGTACACTGATTCTGCAGCCGGATCTTAGACTATTATGCATTCAATATTGCATAAACATTCGTTGGCGTTGGATCCCACACGATTTGTCAATCGCTCAAAAAAAGACTCGTGTCGATTGGTCGAAAAAATGCTCCAAAACTACGATCGTTGTGCTTCAAGGCACGACAGTGACATCGTTACAGGTGATGAATCGTGGATTTGTGTGTATGATCCCGAAAGTAAACAGCAGTCGACGGATGGGTGTTGTTTGTTGTCCGAAGGCATATCTCATCATTGGAGTCATTCCAATTTTTTGCACAATTGTTGGCTTCTCGGATTCTCCAGTTCTCCTTCTTTTCGGATAATGATTCCTCTCCAACATAGGTCAGGCAGCAATTTGAATTCCTCAGAAAATTCCATTTCTTAGTAATCCGAGTACATCAGGTTTACTTTTGTCATACTAGATTCGTTTACGTAGGGCACTCCAAGCTTCCTCTGAATGCAGAGATGAGCACATGCTGGTCCCTAATGATTTCCTCGAAATCTCTCATCGGTTATATCACGAAAACATTTCAACTATGCAAATAAACTGCTTCGAAAATCTTTCCTTACGCGAAATCGGATTCATGCAAATCCGAGATATGTCAACAGAGGAGGGAATCTACTTCTGGAGAGCGAGAAAGATTTCCGTTTAAGACACATAAACCTAATTTGGAGCCACTTTCAATGATTAATTCTCGCGATAGTCCATTCTGAATGAGTACCATTACGCAGTTCTTGGATTTATAAGGATTTTTACCCGTTTTACTGCGTTTGAGAATGCTTTGAGAGGGATATTTGGGCCTTTTGTTTTCGGTAATCAGATCATAAATTTTGGCGGGAAAACGGGACATCAAAGATATAGATTAGTTCTGTTCGACTAGAAACTCCGTGAGTTCAAGGAAATAGAAATCTAATTCGGACAAAATGTGGAATAGCACTGCCGTGAAGCCAGGAGCTTTTCTGATCACATGTTCTGGCATCCATTTCCAGCTTAATGTGAAAAAATCGACAAACCTATAACTCAAATACAGGGTGCGGCATAAGTCAGTTTACCGTTTTGCATATGAGTAAAAAATGCAAAAATAATTGCAAATAAGTTTATTTTCGAGAAAAATATAACATCGATGATTACTTGTGGCCTCACAATTTATAGTTGGGATTTTGTTACCATGGTTACCGAATGTTCATGTTGATATTATGTCATTGTCAAGAGACGGAAAAACGAAATACTGAATTCTCCTCGATTCCACAGTTGAGACAACCTGCGCTTGACAATTAGGTATAAATGATAGATGGCTCCGCCCATCTGTCAAGTGACCGCTAAACACTATGACTCAGTCACTACTGAAATAAGAAATCTGGTACGGTGACCAATCTAAGACGTGCTCGTATGTAAACTGACACCCCGTCCATCTGACGTATTATTGGTGAATTTGAATCAGTTTATGAGATAACATTGATCATTAGGTATAAATGATAGATGGCTCCGCCCATCTGTCAAGTGACCGCTAAACACTATGACTCAGTCACTATTGAAATAAGAAATCTGGTGCGGTGACCAATCAAAGACGTGCTCGTATCTAAACTGACTCCCCGTCTATCTGACTATTACTGCTAAATTTGAATCTGTTTACGAGATAACCTGTGCTTGACCATTAGGTACAAATGATAGGTGGCTCCGCCCATCTGCCAAGTGACAGCTAAACACGATGACTCGGTCAGTATCGAAATAAAGAAATCTGGTAAGGTGACCAATCAAAGACGTGCTCGTATCTAAACTGACACCCCGTCCATCTGACGTATTATTGCTGAATTTGAATCAGTTTATGAGATAACATGCGCTTGACCATTAGGTATAAATGATAGATAGCTCCGCCCATCTGTCAAGTGACAGGTAAACACGCTGACTCGGTCACTATTGAAATAAAGAAATCTGGTACGGTGACCAAACTAAGACGTGCTCTTATCTAAACATACGACCCGCCCACCTGACGTATTATTGCTAAATTTGAATCAGTTTATGAGATAACATGCGCTTGACCATTAGGTATATATGATAGATGGCTCCGCCTATCTGCCAAGTGACAGCTAAACACGATGACTCGGTCACTATTGAAATAAAGAAATCTGGTACGGTGACCAAACTAAGACGTGCTCGTATCTAAACATACAACCCGCTCAACTGACGTATTATTGCTAAATTTGAATCAGTTTATGAGATAACATGCGCTTGACCATTAGGTCTATATGATAGATGGCTCCACCCATCTGTCAAGTGACCGCTAAACACGATGAATCAGTCACTATTGAAATGAAGAAATCTGATACGGTGACCAATCAAAGACGTGCTCGTATCTAAACTGACTCCCCGTCTATCTGACTATTACTGCTAAATTTGAATCTGTTTATGAGATAACCTGTGCTTGACCATTAGGTACAAATGATAGGTGACTCCGCCTATCTGCCAAGTGACAGCTAAACACGATGATTCAGTCAGTATCGAAATAAAGAAATCTGGTAAAGTGACCAATCAAAGACGTGCTCGCATCTAAACTGACACTCCGTCCATCTGACGTATTATTGCTAAATTTGAATCAGTTTATGAGGTAACATGCGCTTGACGATTAGGTATATATGATAGATGGCTCCGCCCATCTGCCAAGTGACAGCTAAACACGATGACTCGGTCAGTATTGAAATAAAGAAATCTGGTACGGTGACCAATCTAAGACGTGCTCGTATCTAAACCTACGACCCGCCCATCTGACGTATTATTGCTAAATTTGAATCAGTTTATGAGGTAACATGCGCTTGACTATTAGGTATATATGATAGATGGCTCCGCCCATCTGCCAAGTGACAGCTAAACACGATGACTCGGTCAGTATTGAAATAAAGAAATCTGGTACGGTGACCAATCTAAGACGTGCTCGTATCTAAACATACGACCCGCCCATCTGACGTATTATTACTAAATTTGAATCAGTTTATGCGATAACATGCGCTTGACAATTAGATATGAATGATAGATGGCTCCGCTCATCTGCCAAGTGACAGCTAAACACGATGATTCAGTCAGTATTGAAATAAAGAAATCTGGTACGGTGACCAATCTAAAGGCAACGAGGGTCTGCGATGATGCGAACACTACACTAAGATCGAGCTATAATCGAGCTAATAAATATTCTTGAGAGTAGTTTCGACAAATGTCAAAAAATCGACGCCGAATTTAGGTTCCGGGATTGTCACTGACTCTCGCACGCACCTATATGGACATTTCATGGCTTGTTTTTGGAAGACCAGTGTATTTAGAGTCTCCCACAGATCCTGTCTCTCAAAATTCAGAATAAACAGTATTCCAACCATATTTAGTATAAAATTTTCTAACTGCGGCCGCCAAGCATTCATTTTTTTTTTAAATGTTGTTCAACAATGAAGATACGTTGTTGTATTGAGTAACGCTCCATTTTTGCTAACCCTAAACTGTCAACTGTCGATTTATTTTGTTTTTATGGTTGTTAACACTGCACTGCATAAATGGCGGCAAATTCAAACCTTGCTTGAATTTTGAGACACCCTTAATTCTCTAGTGGATCCACCCTTTGATAATAGAATTTCATAGTATGCAATATTTCAATGAACTCCAATAATGCCAAATTTTTTGCTGTGGGCCTACGAGTAACTTAGGAGTTAGAGAATATTTCGAAATTTTTTGAAAATTATCTAGCCAGCTGAAGTCCACAAAATTTGACATAATCTATATAGACGATTTTCAAGTTTAGAATCGACCAGAGGATTCGAATCGCGTACATAATCTTTCCTTGAAAAAAAAATCATTGCGAAATTTTCCATTCGACGCCGCTGATTCACCGTCTCAATAAAACGATTTCCAGAATGCTCCACTCTTCGAATACGCACAGTCCAATAAGAAATAATTGAATGAATAAATGAGAGGAAATAAAACTGAACAAAAGAAGGTATTCGACGCGCTTCAGAGAACGGTTGATCATAAAATCCTCATATTGGAACCACTCATAAAAACAATAATACTGAAAGCATGTTCCATCCATTTCCCTTGGGACCTTCGCTCGGCTTCCTGGAAAATTCAGACGTTTATCGAAGATTTCCCTACTTTTCCGCAGCTGCGGCCATTCGATAAAGCAATCAAAATTGACATCGATCTCTTGGAGAAAGTACTTCCGGCATAAATATCAAGGGCAGTGTTGGCATCTTCCTTCCACACCGAATATTCTGCACAATCCATGTAGGGCAAAAAAAATATATTAGCTGATTTATGTTTTCGTTTAGGAATTGATAAGTTCGTGCTTGCACGATTCACACTTTCTTTGAAGTTTTACTCTATTTTTAATTCGATGGATCTTTTAATTGACTTCTATCGAATCATAAAGGGTTGGGATGAAGTTTGGCACCAAATTAATGTCTTTGAAACGAAACGAGCCATGCTGTTGACATTTGGCAGCTGAGTGTAATGGACCACAATGCATCTGATGAGGATATTTTCATTAATGAGATACTTCCAGTTTAACCGAAAATGACAAATTTTTTTTTTATTTAAATGGGACACCCTGTATATTTCTGCAGATTCTGAAAGTGCACCTTGTTTCGGATCTGTCCATATCGGGTTCCACGTAAAAATCCTCTGTAAAAAGAAGAAATTCAGTCTCTTTGTACATTTGAGAAAAAATCCATTCAAATAAATAAATCGTTGTTATTTATTTTTTTTATATTTTTTATGAAAATCTATAAAGAGAAATACAGGGCTTTTACTAATTTATTGAAAATAATTTTTAAAAAATTCATTTTGAATGTTCGAAGTGCTTGCCATTCACCTCCTGACAATATGACAGTCTCTAAACAAATTCTTGAGTAACTTTTCTCAAGACTTCTCCATGTATGAATGCACATTTATCAAGAATCCGTGACACGTGATTTTAGATAACCCCAAAGAAAAAAGTCTAATGGGCTGAGATCTGGAGAACGAACAATCCACTCTATGCGTCCTCTACGTCCAATCCATCGATTTGGAAAAGTAGCATCTAGAAAATTCCGAACCCGTCTATCATAGTAAGGCGGTGCTCCATCTTATTGGAACCAAACGTTTGGTGGTAACTGCCCGTTCTGTTGGAGTGCAGGAATGATTTGATTATTTAATAAGTCTAGATACTTTTGTCTATTTATAAAAAATGGGCCTATTAGCCTATTTTGTACAACTCTCATCCAAACATTCAAGTTTTCTGGTCGCTGGGTTCGTGCTTCATCAATCCAATAAGAATTTTCAGTTGACCAATATCTTGAGTTATGGCAGTTAACCGTTCCATTGAAACAAAAAGTTGCCTCATCAGAAAACACTACATTGAAAATGTGTGTGAATTTGGCCCCGCACTTTTTGATTTCCGAAAAATTTTTTGATGTGCTAAATTGTGCTAGGTTTGTGCTGCTTTGTGCTGTTTGAATTTTCTCGTTATTTCAAGTAGTTTTCGAGATATTTCACTAAATGCATAAAATGGGCCAGCCCCGCACTTTTTGAAAATTTGAGTTTTAACCACTGAAATGAATTGTGCTAGACGTATACTGAGTTGTGCTGTTGAGTTTTTGAGATGGATCTCTTGATTTCCCAAAAAATGGAAAATCAAAAAAAAAGTTAGCCCCGCACTTTTATTTTTTCTTATCGGAAATGAGTGTAAAAAGTTGTGCTAGGCTTGTGCTGCGTTGTGCCGTAAAAATTTTCATGGAAATACCTCACATTTTCCGGAAAATTCCGAAAATCCATTACAAATCTAGCCCCGCACTTTCGTTTTTTTTCAATCAGAATATGTGGAAAAAATTGTGCAACGCGTGTATGAAGTTGTGCCGTTAATATTTTTGAAAAATCGAGTTTTTTTTTCCGAAAAAACTGGAAAATTCGAAAAAAGATAGCCCCGCACTTTCTCTTTTTTTCCATAAAAATTATCTCATAGAGTTGTGCTACATTTGTGCTGACTTGTGCTGATAATTTTTTCAGAAAAAACTTCAAGTTGTCTTTTTAAACGGTGAAAAATCAAAATATCAGTAGATTGAATGATGAATTGTGTGAATGGCAACACTGTTGTGAAGTTAGCCCCGCACTTTTTGATTTTCGATAAAATGTTTATGTTGCTGAATTGTGCAAGGTTGTGCTGCTTTGTGCCGTAACAGTTATTTTATCAAATGGTACGATTAATAAGATATTTCACTAAGTAAGTAAAAGCGAAGAATATACATTTTCATTTTTCTTTCCGTTTAACGGTCATTTGATAACTAAATTTCATTCAACAGTGAATACACTGACTGTGCTTTTCGAACTTCCTCGAAAAAAACTCTGATATACCGGAAAATCGAGTTTAAAAAATTTTCAATATTTTTTTTGTGTTTTTTCTTCCGAATCGAAATCACCAAAACTTGTGCTACTTTCGTACAAACTCGTTCAATCCTAATTTTCAAAATTCACATGAAATTTTTTCTCAAAAGGTGGAAAAATTGGAGAAATCAGTATATTCCAGAAAAATCTTGATAGAAGGCAATGTAGTAGCAGTTCATGGAATTAGATGCTACCCCGTGTAAACAAAATCGTATGACTGGTCTAGAATTTTATTACTTCCAGGTGGATAGCCGTGGATAGGAGAATTTGCCAGATTGTGATTTTGAGAAGAAAATATTGATACTAAAGTTTCATTTCCTTCATAATAAAATTTCCACTGAAGTAATAATAAAGTCTTAAATGTTTCTCAATCAGAAAATTTTTATTTTTACTGAATTGTGCTAAGGTTTTCTGAAGTTTTTCAGACTTTCCATAAAATGTAGAAAGTTAGCCAGCTCAACGACTGAAGATTGATCCAGAATTCTAGACGTATTCTTAGTTGTGCCGTTGAAATTTTCAAGATAGTACTTTTAATTACGTTGAAAATGGAAAATTCAAAAGAAGTTAACACAGCCCTTTTGTTTTTGCGTGCTTGTTCTTAGTGAAACAGCGTTTTGCCCAAATGTCTGTAATTTTTGAATATTGAGCCGAAAATGGTCTCAATCGATTGGGTTCGACTTCCTGATGAAGAATCTGTTGTCAATTTGAGTATGTTTGGCCGGCCGGCCGTCCGGTTGTATACTCTTTATCTTCCGAAGGAGATCACCTAGAGTTTCATTTTTTCAGAAGGGTTGATTGTCCAAATATCTCGGAGTAATAAAATTCTGGATGAGTCAAACGAATTTGTTTACACGGTCGCACCACGGGATAGCATCTAATTCGATGAACTGCTTCTACGTTGCCTTCTATCAAGATTTTCCAGGAATATACTGATTTCTCCAATTTTTCACCTTCTGGGAAAAAAATTTCATGTGAATTTTGAAAATTAGGTTTGAACGAGTTTGTACGAAAGTAGCACAAGTTTTGGTGATTTCGATTCGGAAGAAAGAACACAAAAAGAATATTGAAAATTTTTAAACTCGATTTTCCGGTATATCAGTAAGTATATCGAGTAAGTTCGAAAAACACAAATCTGTGTATTCACTGTTGAATGAGGTTCAGTTATCAAATGACCGTTAAACGGAAAGAAAAAAAGAAAATTTACATTATTCGCTATTACTCACTTAGTGAAATATCTAATTAATTGTACCATTTGAAAAAAAAACTTTGAGGGCACACAGCAGCACAAACCTTGCACAATTCAGCACCACAAACATTTTATCGAAAATCAAAAAGTGCGCGGCTAACTTCACAACAGTGTTGCCATTCACACAATTCATCATTCAATCTAATGATATTTTTCATTTTTTTAAAAAGACAACTTGAAGTTTTTTCTGAAAAAATTATCAGCACAAGTCAGCACAAATGTAGCACAACTCTATGAGTTGATTTTTATGGAAAAAAAGAGAAAATGCGGGGCTATCTTTTTTCGAATTTTCCAGTTTTTTCCGGAAAAAAACTCGATTTTTCAAAAATATTGACGGCACAACTTCATATACGCGTTGCACAATTTTTTCCACATATTCCGATTGAAAAAAAACGAAAGAACAGGGCTAGCCTTGTAATGGATTTTCGAGATTTTCCGGAAAATGTGAGGTATTTCCATGAAAATTTTTACGGCGCAATGCAGCACAAGCCTAGCACAACTTTTTACACTCATTTCCGATAAGAAAAAATAAAAGTGCGGGGCTAACTTTTTTTTTGATTTTCCATTTTTTGGGAAATTAAGAGATCCATCTCAAAAACTCAACGGCACAACTCAGTATACGTCTAGCACAATTCATTTCAGTGGTTAAAACTCAAATTTTCAAAAAGTGCAGGGCTGGCTCATTTTATGCATTTAGTGAAATATCTCGCAAACTACTTGAAATAACGAGAAAATTCAAACAACACAAAGCAGCACAAACCTAGCACAATTTAGCACATTAAAAATTTTTCGAAAATCAAAAATTGCGGTGCCAACTTCACACACATACATTGAAAGCAAAACGTTCGTCGTCATTACAGATGTTCATTAGCCATTTGAAAAATTCGAGCCGTCGATCAAAATCATCCTCTGACAGTTCTTGGACTAATGGTTCCTTATACAGATGAAAATTTTCCTTTTTTTTATATTTTTCCTACCGAACGTCGACTTATGCCGTAGTTCCGCGCCAGAACTGTGGTAGAAGTTTGAGGTGATTCCTCTAAGGCTAGTTACACACACATCGATTTTGGACGTACGATAAAAATTCGTACGACCAAATTCCAATAGTGGAGCAAAGAAATGATTGTGTGTTTACACACACATTGATTCTCAAAAGTTTCTCAAAAGTTATCGTACGGACGCCGTGTTGCGGTCGTCCATTGTCTCGACTATACACGACCGCCGTCTAGTGGTCGTGAAAACAGTGGCGCATGTGATCAAAACGGCGTCTTCACACACATCGAATTTCGTTCGTACGACCAAAGTTCGCTTGGCTTTACTAGTTGCGATTTAACCGCCATCAGAGAAGGAAGTAATGCAGTGTGTTGAAATTATTTAGTTTTTTCTCATACAATTCATCAAAGCTTGCTGTTGACATTCTAAATTAATTAAAAAACTTTTCTTCGTCACTTCGAAATTGTTTATAAAGCGTGTGAAAAATCCCTGCATCTAGTCTTCTCTGATTAATAGGATGAACCCGCTGACTCCTGGTTTTACGCCTTCGTCTACGCCGACGGTACAACAACCACATAGTAGGAATACGAGTCTTGAAAGGGTTCATGCTGATAAGCAACTGAATCGAATCATCAAAAATGTACGTCCACGATACAAAATCGCCAGGTCTGAAAGCTACTTTAAATTTCGGACGTACGATAAATGTTCGTACGAACTTTTATCGAACGTCCAAAATTGATGTGTGTGTAACTAGCCTTAATCACTTCATTCGGTACTTCCCGTGGTCTTCCAGATCTTGGCATATCCTTGACCATTCCAAATGCATTAAAACGTTATTAAGTTCTAGTAGCTGTTGATCGTGATATTGGATTTTTTTCAGGATGCAAATCATTATTGTTTCAATACGTTCTTTTTTACTCAAATTAACCATTTTCGAACGTATTCTCGATTTATTTTCACAAACTAAACTACAAAAAACGCGAAGACAGTTACCTACCACAACTAGGCAATTTGCGCTGTTGGGAACATTAGTGAAAAAATCATTTTCAGAGTTTCCGGTCTGTCCAACATCATGAATAAATTCGAACGGATAGAGGAATCCCGAAATTTTTGGATGAATAGCTAACCAAGTGGATGTGTGCGTGGAAAATGGGCCTTTTTATGCAGAAAATCGATTGCTTCCTGTGTTTTGTCGTTGGAGTATTGTGAGGGTGGCTGAATTTTCAGGTGATTTTTTTCTATAAAGGGATGAATTTCGATCGAACAATTTGATTTTAGGGTTTAGCCCTTCCGAAACAATATTCAGATCGCGTGGGAAATTGGATTTTTCAATTTCAATTTTAAAACAGATGCCAATTCTTTCGCATCTTTGAAAAAAAAATGAATCTCTTCTCGCATTAAAGAATATACATATTCTCTGCAGTCTTGGATAAAACGTATTTTTACTTGTGTCTCGGTAAATGTATGGTTTCAACTGTTGATGAGCACAGAAAAATTTACAACAAGAGCAGTCTCCTTCCGCCAATCTCATTATTTCTATACTTTCAATCAATTGTTACAAAATTCGATATATTATTTCATAACCTTCAACCTTTTCCAACTCAAAATGGATCACAAAATAACGAAAAGATCCACATGATCCACTGTTCTATTCATATGGTTATAGTGAGATGGATGCAGCAAACCACCTGTACATACAACTCATTTGCAGAATACTTTCGAAAGTATATTGTAAATTTCAATAAACACTATACAATAAAAAAATTATTACTGCGAAACCACTTGATTGTTATGTTCACATGAGAAATTTTATATACAGTCTACATTCGATAATTCGACTCTCAGAGCCTGATTCAAATTTCGCAATCATTTGAAACATTTCTACTCTCACTCCGGTACATTTAATGTAATTAGTACTCAGTCTTTTCGATAATTTGAAGTCATATTATGCGTGCAAACATCGAGTAATCTAATTACGAGCTTCCACGTCCTCTGTAATTTGTGTTATATGGACCTTTCGTTTGTTTAAATACATTGCAGAGTTGACTCAGTGTGGTCACAACCGTACTGTCTATAGAGATAGGCTAAGGAACATTCTGGCAACGCCGCTTCCGGAAGCAAGTATTATAGGTTCAATGCATCAGGGAGGATTATCGTATTATTTCTTATTCAAATCATGTGCGAATTATTCAAATTAATGTTTTGCATGAAGAAGAAAATTATTCCAACCCTAATCAGTCCATAAATTTAATATCCGAGTTACCCCTAAATAATAACCTCACGACTGTGTTCGAATCTCGATTCCAATTCCAACCTTTTTCTATAATTGATAATTTGAGGATTCCAGTTTATTCTTCAATACGAACTACGAGAATTTGTGGGGCTCTTGATAAAGTTAAACAAAACTCTTCACGACAGATGAGAGATGATAAGTTTCTTGAACACAAAGAACCTTCAGCTTCGTAAGTTTACTTGGTGAAACTTATCCCAAGTAATTAGTGATTATTCCTAATTTTCAAGATGTACTGGTCACAAACACAATAAACACAACTTATACCTAACAATGAGAATGAAACCACCTAAAACTGCGTATATGAAACACAATGCGAATGTGGAAGATCCTACAATGGAGAAGTTCAACGCCTCCTCAAAATCAGAAAAATTTACTGTTGAGAGAAAAATAAATATCCGAGTTAGCCCACTATACCTACAATGAGGATCACTACATCAAGTGGAACGAAATGTCCATAATTTCAAAGAAAGAAAGGTGTAAGAATGAAAAATTTTAAGAAACAAGTTCATTATCAATTTCTTTCAAGTATGGCCTCTCTAAAAATAAAGAATTGTGAAGGCAAAATAGATTTAATTGAATAATATTATAGCAGACATTCGACAGAAAGATTAACATCTAGCAATTCTTTCAACTTATTCAGAATTATACCAGGAGCTTTAGAATTTTTACCACCTTTGAATTTGGCCACACACCCTGAAGTTCTTATGCTGAGTTGAAAATTCTGGAAACAGCAGAGAAATTTTAATAATTACCTAGAATATGTGGACTCGTTAAGTTATCAGTCAATTAGCGATTGTGCTGTCATCTTTTATCTAATCTGTTTAACTTTCTGAGATAGGACGAAGTTTTCTTGCTGCGAATAATTTGGAGATCACCAGGAATTGGGAAGAACTCTTCAATAATGGGGAGAAATCTTTAGTATTTAGCGGTCTCTGGATTCACAGTTTTTGGGCATGCTACTAGATGGCAGGAGCTTCGTTTCATCAGATATCACAACTCTTTCAATATTAACATATTTTGACATAACGTACGGTGTTGGATAGCTTTGATTTGTTAAGTCGGTTTTATTAGTTTTTCAACGACGTCAAATTACGTGCATATAATGAGGTGATTGGCCGTCAGGTGCCTCTAGGTAATTGCTATTAAAGATGTCTTTCCACCGAAAATTCGAGTAATTCACAATAGCGTCGTCAGATGACACCCTTAAAAAATACCTGAGTTTTCTTTTAATTTTCTGCAGTCTTTATGATAAAACACCTACACTCTCAAGACCGAATGTAGTTTATAAAATAGATTGTAATGAATGTGAAAACAGTTTACATTGGACCAACATCCAGGTCTCTCACGGTACGGATCGAACGATGTAAAAATGACGGCAGAAAATTAAAAGAGAACTCAGGTATTTTTTACGAATGAAAAATATTTTCAATAACGAATTAAGTAGATCTTTTATTTTGCTCTATCGGTGAATTATAGATTTTTAGTGTCAACTATTATTTGGGCTTTATCCATCATCTCTTATTATTCTTGCCTATTGTTTTATCGCCTAATTACGTCTTGAGAACGATATATGATGTCTATCGAAAAGTTGATAGCAAGAGTATAAGTGAAGGTGGGTATTGCCCAAATAATAAATCTATGTGAGTTCCATCGTCCAAAAATCCTCGTCAACAACATTCTAACAATGATAAAACTTTCGAAAGTGGTAACATTTTTCATACTCAAAATTGAAAGAATAACAAGACAAAAATTTGTAGGTACAGAAGAATGTCGCATGTCTATTCGTCGATGTTCGCAGCGAATTCGACTCTGTGCATCCACCAAATGACAAATTTTGCCTAAAAATCTTAGTCCTATTCCCTTACAAGATCCAACTGGTTCAGAACATAAACCGCTTGCATAATAAGCGTAGATCGGGCCGAAGAACAGCTTGAAGTTACAATACTTCCTTAACGATCACATTTGTGACAGACAGTGACACAGACAGAGACAGAAAGTGACAGACAGTAGCACAGACAGTGAGAGACAGTGACATAGACAGTGACAGTCAGACAGAAGTGGCAGACAGAGAGACAGACGTGAAAGACAGACAGACAGAGGTGACAGACATACAGATAGAAGTGACAGACCGACAGAGACAGACGGACAAAGACAGACAGACAGACAGAGACAGACTGACAGACGGAGAGACAGACAGACAGAGAAAGACAGATAGACAAGACAGCACTGACGGCACTGTCAGACTGGCTGACGGCACCTACTGACGGGACTGGCTGACGGCACTGACGGGACTGACTGACAGCACTGACGGTATGTCAGGGACTGACAGTTATCAGAGACGTTCGATCCTATTTTTCATCGCAATTCGTGTTCCAGTTAATGCGAATCTGAAAATTTTTTTTTTTCGATAGTTCTAAATACCCATTTTGCTCTCTGGAAATTCTCGAATATTCGAACTCTTACTTCTTTTATTTGGATCGAGTAAAGTCATACCGAATTTGATCTGATAGAATACGAGGGTTGCCTTTCAAATTTCGGGACTAGAGAACAAAAACAAATGATTTTCAAAATATTCCCCATTAAGATCTATACATTTCTACATGCGTTTGAACGAATTATCGAAGCATATTTGCCACTCTGAATGAGGTATCTCCAGAACATGCATTCTGAATACATCAACCGCTTCTTCAAGTGTCGAAAAACATTTTCCTCTCATATCACTTGTTTAGTCTATATACAGGGTGGCCATTTGAAAACGAAACAGACGAGATTAAAGACGAAATAAATTTTTTCGAAAGAAATGCTCGGACAGGTCGATTTCTGTTTCGAGGGGGACAACTTAAGATGTAGGTTACGGACGCATACCGCTTCGAACCTTGCTAGTACAACCCTCACCCCTAAATTTTGAATAGTGAAGATGGGGTGAGTGATACCTCATTTGAAAGGTATTTTTATACTGTTTTCAAAACAGAAATTGTTTTTTCATTTTATACATTAGTTCTCGAAATATTCTCAACTAAGTATTTGAAAATGAAGTGGTGTTTTCATGCCACTTGTAGTGTTTTTTTGTGAAAAATCGACATTTTGAGCTTCAAAACAACCATGACTGTGGCTTCCTTCCTCCAATCCACTGACATAGAAATCTTTAATCAAGGTGTTGAACAAACAAAGCGTATTGCGAAGGAGCTCAATCTTGCTGGAACTCAATCTAAATTGTCCCACTGAATGGCCAGCCAGATCGCCAGATCTGTCACCACTAGATTTCTTCCATTGGGGCCACTTGAAGAGTAAAATTTACTCTACACAGCCCGATTCCATAGAAGATTTAAGAAGACGTATAGTGAACGAATGTCTTCAAATCACTCTAGAAATGCTGCAAAATGTGCGCCATCGTTTCGAACAAAACTTATTTCATTGTATGAAAGCTAATGGTGAACAATTTGAATATTTAATTATCAGATGTGAGTTTTTGATAAATTATTTACTTTACTTCGAAAAGTTTTATTTCTTAGATCAATACTTTAAATCGTTCTGATACCGTTCAGTTGGAGAATTATTTCAGTGAATAAAACAGCTAGTCGAACATCTGAACCTAGTAGCATTAACACGTACAGTATGACTTCATTTGCCCAGTGGTAGATGTTTTGCTATTTCAAATACAAGTACGGAAATTTTGGTGTTTCGGAAGCACGAAATGACAATTATTCGTAAAAAATTAATTTAAGTGATAAAATTAACTAACGCATGAATATTTCGAAAACTGATGCATAAAATGAAAAAATTAATTACTGTGCTGAAATCAACATAAAAATACCTTTGAATTGAGGTATCACTCACCTCATCTTCCCTATTCAAAAATTGGGGGTGGGGGTTGTAGCAGCAAGGGTTGAAGCGCTATGCGTCCGTAACCTACATCTTAAGTTGTCCGCCTCGAAAAAGAAATCGACCTGTCCGAGCATTTTTTCTTTTTTATCGTCTGTAATCTCGTCTGTTTCGTTTTCAAATGGCCACCCTGATGTACCGATACTCGGGATGGTATTCGGAAATAAAATCCTAAGCGGCAACGCCTATGTATGTGATGCTTATTTGGTTACCTACCCACTATTGAAAATTCCTGTCTGAACTAATCTTGGTAAACAACATATGTAGCCGCGAATTTTTCATTATTTCAACAACTCTGTTGGTGAAAGGTAATTTGAACGATTAGCGAGCCCTTTTGGGACTAAGGTTTCAGATTTTACTAAGTGAAGTACGAAGGCTATCCCTGGTTGTAGGTAAACATTTCTTAGAATAATTAACTTTATTTTTTTATGATTGTTAATTTATTTGCAGATTCGTTTCTCGAATTACCTTAATCATTGTCACCTTTTCCGAAACATTTTCTTAGAAATAAAGCTATTGAAAAGTAATCCTTTTCATCTTCATCACCCTGGTGTTAGAACCTACCGTTACACTGTATAATTTTCAAATTAGTGATATCAATACTTATCATTTCTATTCAATATGAAACGATTGGGCTCAACCTTGTTAGAGGCTTGTAGTTCTGGGGATGTGAAATAAGGAATAGTTCAATTTAACACATTTCCATTTTAAAGTAGGAAAATCGAGGGCCACCCTGATCTCACCAACTCATTTGTCTTCACCCAGACAACCTTCAACATCACAATCCAAATTGTTTCACACAAAGCGAATGTCTATCAGGAACTAACGATGGAATGCCATTTGTTCTGTGTGTAGGACGACCAGTAGATGTCTTCAAGAACTTCTTCAGCGGGCATGAATAACCATCTCTACGCAAAAGTTTCACTCTTACGAAGCTAAATAGGATGTCAGTGACTCCTGAAAAGAAACAACATTCGCCATTAGGCACTCTGGGTCAGCATGCGTTAACCTGGTAGTGCACGTGGAATAGTTAAAATAATTTTTTATGGACCTTCGTGTGGATATTCAGGAGATTTCTGATTTAAATTAGCTCTCGATCGTCGAGATGGTCTCACGCATAGAGCGTGATAAATTAAGTTATTTTTGAATACATTTTATTTAGAAATGCGCTAAGACCTCATATATGTCTATATATTTCTCATTCAGAGAATCCTTCAATTCAAACAACGAGCTTTTCTGTGTAACATCAAGGGTACACATTACCTTTCATCATAGCTAACCTAACGCTAAGCTAAATCAACTCCTGCTCCTCATTAAATGGCTACTACATCATGGACTGGACAACACTAGTGTTGCAATCAGCCAACTGACAGCTCTATCGTAGAGCTTGACATTTTTGAGGTTATATATAGTCACCCTAAAAATGGAATTAAATCGTGAACATTTTCGTGCGATTATATTTTACAACTTTCGACGTGAATTAAATGAACAAGAGTACATCGATGAACTCAATTCAATTTTTGGAGATGATGCTCCATCAAGGACCAGTGTTTATCGGTGGTAAATAGTAAATTCAACTGAGGTCGTAGTTCACTCCAAGATGAATTTCGTGTCGTAATCATACCACTAGAACTACGCATAGCAGTCAATTCTGAGAACTCTGCAGTTACCTCTTTCAAAATGATCACTTAGTTTCCAGAAAATTGGCTCACCTGAGAGAAAGAACTTAGGGATGCAGAAACAATTTGATGAGAAAATACTCGAAGTCAATCAATCCAAAATGGATTGTGATTAACTCCTAAAGATATGCTTTATTCGCTCGAAATATGTTGAATATTAATTTATTTATTCACTAGCTGACCCGACAGACTTCGTCCTGTCAAAAAGATTTGTAATGTGGCAGTTTTTGTGCCTACGATTGTGAGGTGGCAATCCTGGCAAATCCAGCGAGTTTAAAAATTCCGGTGGATTGTTGACTACATCATCTTGATTAGTAGCCGAATCAACTGATTTATATATCCTCAATTCGCCTGTAATTTGTTCTTGAATTTAGAAATTTAATTCATTTACATCTATGTCTTTTGCAGCCAGTATAGCTCGTTCGCTTAACCAATCATGGTTTCTGTAATTTTGAGAAACATCTGGAAACACCTTCTGAATAAGTTCATCTTTTGATCGAGTTAACTGACAAAAAGTTAATGCAGCCAGCCATGTTTCCACAAATTGGAGGACTTTAGACATGCATTGAGTTCATCAGCTGGCTTTGATCGTGGAATCACTGGCAATGTTTGACAAAATTCTCCTGCTAATAAAATCATTGCACCACCAAATCGGTTATTATTGCTCCGTAGATCTTTTAAGGTTCTGTCTAAAACCTCCAAAGATTTTTGATGTGCCATCGTGCATTCATCCCAAACGATCAATTTACATTGCTGCAAAACCTTTGCCATTGCAGAGTTCTTCGAAACGTTGCAGGTTGGAGTTTCATTGCTTTGCATATTTAATGGCAATTTTAGTTGACTACGTTTTAGTTACAAATCATTTGTATGGGAAAAAGAAAAGGGCTATTTTTAGGGTTTTTCCAGCAATAATTCAAATTTTTCTCGCCGTAAAAACCATCCTTGAACTTCAACGAACATTTTAAAAAAAGATTTGGCCAAATTGGTCCAGGCGTTGTTGAGTTATGCGCTTACCAACACATTTTGCGATTCATTTTTATATTATAGATTTGAACAGGAACCTCTACAGGACATCCCACTTACAAAGGTTCACAAAAATTATATCTTAAATAATACATTTGTATATGTAGCTCAACAAAATAAAGTATCTATCAAACACATAATCACTCAGAAAAACATGACAACAAATGAAACAAAATGTATCAATTTAAATTACATATTCTGTATATATGTCATCCCTGCTCTTTTATAAACTTGTACACTCACACCAAGTACATCAATTCTGCTCAAGTGCCAATTATAAAAACGCAACATTCTCAGAAAAACTGAATGATATCGCACATTTGTTCTGGCTTTAGGAACATAGAAGAGTGCCCTCCGATGATCAGGATACTGTGGAACATTTAAAGTCAGATAATGTATCATAGGATAATTAAAATGATTATTCAAAATCCTAAATAAGAAGATACAATCGAAGAACACTCTCCTATTTTGTAGACTCATAAAATTGTGCTTCCTCAAACTATCACCGTAATTGCACATCAACTGAGAGCGATCAAATCTATAATTAAAAGTCTTTATGAATTTCTTTTGCACTATCACAATCATATCATTGTACTTTTGATAAAATGGCGACCAAATAAGAGAAGCATACTCCAAATGACTTCTCACAAGAGAGAAGTAAAGAGACCTGAGAGTTGCCGCATTTGTGAAATCCTTGGTGACCCGGAATACAAAATCAAGCATTCTGAAAGCTCCAGAAACAGTGCTATCTATATGAGAATCGAAAGAAAATTTGGAATCGAGGACTATTCCAAGATCCCTAACCTAGTCCACTCTGTTCATAGCCTTTCCATCAACACAAAGAGGAAATCTGATAAGGTCAACCTTCCTCGTGTATGTTATATGACAGCACTTATATATATTCAAATCAAAATATCTCTCCGCGCGGAACACTATCAATCGATATCTTCCTGAAAAAGTACAAGATCCTGGTAAGACCGAATACTTCTGTAAAATTTCAAATCATCTGCAAACAGCTCAAAATGTGTATATAGGAAACAGACTGCCATGCCATCGATATAAACTGCAAACAAGGGAGGACCAAAGTGGGAACCTTGTGGTACGCCGGATGTTACATGCGTAACCACAGACGATATGCCGTTCACAAACAACAAACTGCTGTCTATCCGAAAGATAGGATCCAATCCAATTCAACAATATTCCCACCATACCAAAGTGATCCAATACAGCCATCAAAGTGGAATGATGCACCCTGTCAAATGCTTTAGTCATATCTGTGTAAAGTGAGTCCACTTGATTACCTTTGTCGATGTTTTCTGTGATATAATCTATGCAGGTTGCTAAATTAGTTAACATGGTCCTTCCTTTGAAAAAACCGTGCTGCCGATATGATAGTTTAGGAGAGATCTGCTGAAAGAAAAACTCGGTTACGATTGATTCGAAAATTTTACCGAAATGACAGAATAGAGATAGGTCTGTAATTACGGACCTCGGCTTTTTTACCCTTTTTGAAAATTGGGACTATTTTAGCTAATTTCCACTTTTTCGGGAATTTACCTTGGTTGAGAGAATGATTAAAGGTTATCTGTAGTGGATCTGCCAACAATTCACCACAAGATTCTATGAAAATGGGTGGTATCAAATCCGGTCCTGCCCCCTTGTTTTTATCTAAATTATTTATCTATATAGTTGAAGGCTATCGTTGAAGTGCTCATAAATTTCTTTTTATAAAGTACTGGTCTTTCCGAAGACTCGAAAACACTTTCAAAATAGGTAGAAAATGCATTAGCTATAGAAAAGTCGTCATCAAAGGTTGAATTATTATGAGTCATTACTGAAGGCACTTTTTTACCATTTTTTAAAGAACTCACATGAGTCCAAAAAGCCTTAGGATTACTTTGGATATTCTTTTCGATTGAAGAAATATGAGATTTATTCAAGAATCTAAAAATAAATTAGACTGTTTATTATTGATGAGAAACAAACATAAATGCTATGACGATTTAAACAAATTAGAAAAAAAAACACTATGAAGCTTTACTCATGAAATCTAAAATCTCTTACATTCAGAAGAAGGTGGAAACTTCAGATAATAAATCAAAAACGATGTGGTCACTGGTGGGTGAACTTACTGGGAAAACTCACAATCACAATTGTGGTGTACAGGCATCACCATCTGAAGTGATGAAGCTCTAAATTTTCGGAATTTTTTAAAAGCTTGTTCCTCAATTGATGGACAAAATCCCTAATATTCCTTTCATAGATGTTTCACTCAATATACAGGAGATGTTTATTATAAAACCTGTAACTCCTGAGGAATTCACAGAGGTTGTTAGGAAATTCAAGAATAAAAATTGTAGTGGTTATGATGAAATTCCTTTGAGGCTGGTAAAGTCTTGTAGTGAAGAATTGAAATGTATTCTGTCTTATATAATTAATAACTCCTTTGTATATGGAATTTTTCCGCATCAATTGAAAATTTCTATTGTAAAACCAATTTTTTAAAAGGGAGATAAGTGTGCTGTTGAAAATTATAGACCTATAATTCTTCTACCATGTTTTTCAAAAATATTCGAGAAAGCAATGTTAACTAGGCTTTTAGAATTTCTCGAAGGAATTAATATTTTCAGTGACTCTCAGCATGGATACCTCGGGGGTAGGTTTCCGATCACAGCCATTTTCCAGTTTACTCAGGAAATAATCCGCATAATTGAAGAAGATAAACTCGGATTGGGTTTATTTATTGATCAGTCAAGAGCTTATGATTGTTTGAATCATTCTTATCTGCTCCAAAATTTAGAGAATATGGGAATTTTCGGTGTGGCAAAAATGTGGTTTGAGTCCTACCTTGGAGGTCGCCATCAGAAGGTGCCAGTTCAAGTAGATGGTGTGAGGTCAGAGTCAGATCAGGTAGAGGTTAATATTGGCGTACCTCAGGGAAGCACACTGGGTCCAGTATTGTTTATTTTATTTATGAATGATTTATGTCTTTTGATTGAAGCCCTGTTGGTCATCATTACTTGCTTTGTAGATGACATCAATATTTTATTGGAGGGCAATGATTTTGTAAGCATCAGTAAGAAAGCGGATGAGATATTTGCAATCGTGAAAGATTGGCTCAATTCTAATAGGCTTCTCATGAATGAAGGCAAAACCGCAGTTCTACACTGTAAAAAATAAAATTCTGCGCTCAAACTCCTCAGGAGTTTGAGAATTTTTTTTTCAATCAAACCATTTTAATTTGAATTAATCTAAAAGTGATTACGCCAAATGAACTATTTTTCTTGATAAAAACAACCTAGTTGATTGTAGAGAACAGCTAAAACATTCGCCTGAAACTTTTTACATTTCAGCGAAATGAAAGAAACAACTGATTCAACATAAACATACAATTACAAGAAATTGTTTATGCACTTGTCTCAATATCCATAATTGATTGATACAAATACATTATTCAAAATAGGTTTTAACGAAACCATTCGTTCGTTTCATTTTTATTTGTTCAATAGAACGAAGGTACGGTTGTCGTAAATTCTGTCAGTTGATGCAACGACTACAGTTTCTTGAGACAAGAATCTCGTGAGATTATATTATTCGCCTCATTTACTTGAAGAAAACTATAAATATTTGAATAAAATTGAACATATAATTGTTGCAATATGAAGTGACATTTGTAAAAAAAATATTGCGTAATTGATTTAATAAAACGAATTAATTGTAGCAATTTTTTTATATTGGCTGCAATTAAATCAAAACTCTATCTCTTTTATATTAAATATATCCCATTTAAATGCAATTATTTGTGCATTTTACTCACAATATTGTTGTATCCGGTGATAAAGATGACATGGAATACATGATGCGCAAGCTTATTAAGGAATACGAGAAGTGGGGCTTAAATGTCAACTTAGAGAAAACCAAATATCTTTGTGTTGGTGGAGAACCGGGTGATCTGGTATTGGATGATGACAGGGATGAGATGATAACCCACTGCCTGGACTATAGCTTTTGTAGCGGCACTCTGTCAGCGGTAGAGGAGTGTATAGGGATCTCTTGGCGGCACTCTATTTAGCCACGCATAGATTAGTTCACAGCGCTTCGGTAGCCTAGAGGTTTGCGCTCAAGTTTCACACCGACTAGGTACTAGGTGCCGGGTTCAACTCCCGGCGGCTCCCTCAAAACTTCTAACCCCTGCGTCTATGGCATGGCGCACACAAGCCATACTGATGAGTCCAAATGTGTGCGCCAGGGACGAAACGCATAAGTAGGGATAAATTCCTTCGATTCTACATTGGTGACCCCGACGTGATGGGAACGGTTGTCTTTACGACGTGTCTTGGAAAAGCAGACGGTTGACGCTTGAGGTATACTGGCTCCCTCTCTGCAACTATCAACGAAACTCTGGACGCCTTTCCCATTCCGTACAATATTCATGGTCTGCCGCGGTATTGCGGTATTTATTAATATAAAAGAGAAATTATTGTTCTGTGAAGAAAAATAATGATTACATACAAATGTTTTTTTTTGTTTTATAAAATTATTCCTTTGCTAGTGTCAAAAACCCTTCAATTTAGCTCAAATTAATCAGTTTCTTAACCCAAGAAACTTTCACTTGACATAAGAGATATTATCATTTTTATCGACTGAATTCTCGACCCATCCAACTAAGATCCTTTAAATCAACTACAAATCGAGTTTCAGTGAAATGTAATATTTATTTACATGAAACCAAAATTTTTATTCTACGAAAAGTATCAATAGTTACATACTAATTAATATTACCGTTGGATCAAATTTTTTTACCACCTGAGTCAAAAACTCTGAGCTTGGTTGAAACTAATCAGTTTCTTAACTCAAGAAACTTTTATTTAGGGTAAACGCCATTCTCAACCGTAGAGGGCGGTAGGGTCAAGTACTTTATGCATTTGGCTGTATTCAAACGTACGGAGTACTTGAGACAAATTAATATGGTTTGAGATGAGGAACTATTTTCTACAGTGTAGTATTCAGCACAGATAGATCCCGTAAAGAGCTGAACGATTCAATACAGTTGGCAGAGAAAAGCATTATCTTGAGTCAATCGACTAAATTCTTAGGCCTTCAAATTGACAGGTTCTTGAAATGGTACGATCATATAGAATTCTTATCGATGAAATTGAGTAAGATATGCTATGGAATAAGGGTATTGGCTAAATATTTAAACTTAATTAGCTTAAGATCAGTTTATTTTGCCAATGCAGAGTCTGTCATGAGATATGGGATAATGTTTTGGGGAGCTAGCTCGGCTGTTGACTCTATCTTCAAAATAAGAAAAAAATTATGAGAATCATGTTCCATATGAAGTTCAGAGAGTGATGTAGAAGAGTATTCAGGGAGAAGAATATTCTGACTTTGTATGCCCTTTATATATTTGAATGTTTAGTGTTCTTTATGAATAATAGGGAAAAGTTTACAATTCATACTTCTCAGCATCACTATCCAACACGATCTGTCAACCTACATTTTCCATTACATAAATTAGCTATTACTGAGAAACATCCATCTTATATGTGCATTAAACTGTTTAACTCTCTTCCATATAATGTGAAAGTGTTGACGAACTTGAATATCTTTAAGAAATCATTGAAAACTCTCCTCATTAGGGTCGAACCATATTCCTTGGAAGAGTTTTTTCATGCGGTGAGAATCTTGTAGTTTTTTTATGTAAATATTGTATTTCAGTTAAGTTTGGACGTGATTTCATTTGCATCTTTGTAATTTTTTATGGAGATTCCTTGAAATAAAGTATATTATTATTATTATAATCGTTTCTGACCAATAATTCACATTTATTTCTAAGCCTGATGAAAATTTCATAATCAATCGCATTCCTAAATTTTCTATATTTCTTGTGATACTTGGCTTTGTCCTTAATGGTAGTAATAGTTTCTCTGGAAAACCAGAACGGAAACTTAGCATTTCTATCAGGTCTCTTCGGTACATACTTGAGAATGAGCTCATCAATAAAAGGATAAAAAACATCAACACGAACATCAACATCCGAGACCGACAATAGCTTCTTCCAATCAGTCTTGGATAACTCATCTTTAATTTCTTCATAATTAGCGTTGAAGAACTGAAACTTAGAACGTATTTTGGCAGGATTTTTAAGGACAGCTATTTTAACATAAATATCTAGAGATGGGTGATGAGCATCCTCGGCCACGAAAGGCGATGTACTCCCCCGAATCTCCACTCCATCACGGTTACATAAACATAAATCCAATAATCTCCCATTAACAATTGAGGCTCCATTGAATTGAAATAAACAGTTGAAAAAAATTAAATCTTTAAGAGCATTATATACATCATTATTTACTACATTACATTTTTACCCGGTTCCACCCTCGAAATTCCAGGAGAAATCTTGAAGATTAAAATCTCCAACCATTATAAATGGAGCATTAGGGTTCGATTCAAACCGAGAAGTAACTCTTTCAAAAAAATGAAAGTAATCATCTAAACAAAGTTTTTGGCGGGAAGTAGCAAACACACAAAAGAAATTATCTCTCATTTTCTGTCATTGTGATCTTCACCCACAAATCCTTATTCACAGACTCACCACTCAAATTAGTCAACATCTCCGCAGATACACCCACTAGAACTCCATCACCGTCCTCTTTGACGCCACTTGGATCATGTCTATCTCTCCTGAATATGTTATATCTATCTGAGATAACTTCCGAACTGTTTATGTGAGGTTTAAGCCAAGATTCGGTAACGCAGATAACATCATAATCTGTGCTCAAAGAAGCTGTATAAAAATCACCAGTTTTCGTCCTTAAACCACGACAATTTTGATAATATTTGCTAAGGGGACACTCATTGAACTATGTGTCGCTCACTGTAAGATTATAAGGAATTAGTTGGAAAACTTCTGCAACTGATTCTCTGATGTCACATGGACTATCCTGGATTCTTCATCTTTTCTCAAAAGAATTTTACAGCCTGAGTCCAACAGAATTTAAATGCATTTGTTTTTGCAAATTGCCTAACCACGTAGAATAGCTTGCTGTTGTGGGCTGTCAAAGACTCATTGACATAAATATTTGAAATGGGACCTTTCAATCGAATGTCCGCAGTGTTTAGACTATTGTACCTTTTATATGCTTTCATAAATTCGTTTCGATAGAATTAAACATAATTAACAAATTTTGAAAATACGAAAACTCCAACTCACTTCCTTCGTAAGATAGAGAGTATATTCTGTCAGACATATTCAAGTTTCACCAGGAATTCATCAGGAAGTCGAGCCCAATTGATTGTGACCATTTGCGGCTCGATTTTTGAAAATTACAAGCATATTGGCAAAAGGATAGTTCGACTAGTTCAATGAAAACAAATTGGGTAATTCCGCTTCTCTCAAAACGACGAATCTCGATTATATCTTGAATCATCAGTTTAACAAACATTCTTATAATAAAAATAATCCGGAAAAATCTTCAGAAACAATGAAATTTGATCTTGGACAACTTATATCGAGAATAATAAGTAAGTCGTCTGATACCATAATTTTTCAAAACTGGCACTAGGGGATTTTCCGGATTTCAATATTGTTTGGAAATGATTAGTCATCAGGAAAATTCTGTTTCATTATTACTCCAAACTTTGATGAATCTAGGGGAATTAACAATTTTTTCAACCGTGGGATTTCCAATTAGAAACCATCTTAAAAATAGACATCTCGGGTCATAACCACAACAAATATGGGCCATGCACAATAGGACAATTTTAAATCAAAGTAGTATTAATTCCAATAACCATGCTTGTCAAGGCATTAACCACTATCTTCATGAAATTCTCATAAAGGTAGACAAGCCTTAACCACCTGTTGTATCGAGTATAAATGTATGCCATATTCCATATACAATAATAAATATCACTTCATTTGCTTCATGATATAGTTATATCTGGTTCTGATTCGTAAGATGACCTTAAATAGCTCACACAGAATGTCACATGTATCGAAAGCAGATTCTTGTTTGGTAAAAAAAAGATCATGTTACGTAGTCCGCACAATGGCATAAACGAATTTGTAGATAGCCAGTGATTTTTCTTGGCGATAAGCGTATTGTGTTTTTCAGAACTTCACCGACTGTCACAGATGTTGTTTCTGCGAAATTCAATCAGATATTGTTAGAATTCAGATTCATATTAGCTTCATTCGGGTTCAAATTCTGACTGTTCCAGAACCATCAGAATCATGCGCATTTCAGTGTTCGGTGTTCGGGTTTTCTCTGACTAATTTCGAACCGAGTAGTCCGATGTTCGGGTTATGTCAGGATTTTTTTCTGATTATTTTCTGACGGTTCTGGGACAATCCTCAGGACCATTTTAGGATTTTACCGTAGAACCGCTTTAGGAGGGAGGACCAAATTTTCAAATTGGTTCGCTATTCGGGTTTTTTCAGTACAATCCCAGTACAGTTCCAGTACAGTCAAAATCGGTACCTACTCGAGAGCAGGTATCAGTTCAGGATATTTTGGGGACTACAAATGCTACCAACCCTTAAACAACGATCGTAATTTTAGACGAGAAATAAATCAAGATTTCCCTTCACATCAAAGTTTACTGCCAATTGCATTAAAAGCTCCTTATAAATTAACAATTGAAAACCATTATATTCAAAAAGGTAATGTGCGCATGTATCTAGGTATATTTCAAAAATTCAAATTTTTGATGAAACGAAATGAGAATCTCAGTTTATTTATTAGCAACCTGATTATCAATGAAATGCCTAGCGAACTTTTTCTGTTTGAAAGTTTCGTCTGCATGAAATTGTTTTCCATAGTTAGAATAATGTTTTATCAAATTTTCATCGACAAACCAAAAATTTAATGTTGATAGAAACAGTTGAGTACTATAATAGCGCAATTCAAATTACTAATCATTATTAAAATTCTCAAAATATATATAATCCCACTTGATAAATACTGAACAGTTTCTGTGCTTTGTTGCATCACCCATATTCAGACAGTGGTTGCATTAACACATGAATATTATATATAGTATAAACTGAAATATAAACTACTTCAGAATTCAGAGCAATTCCTTACCTATATAGGTAAATTGTATAGTTAACTGATTTACCAATTTTACTTTGCGTTCAATAATGTTTGGAAATATTTTCAGGTTCAGATCTGTATAACTAGTTATTGTCACATCATTGAATTAATTTAGATTTTAGGTATAAATGGATTTGATATAGTGGGTATGAAATAAGATTTCCTGCAAAGATGAAGAAGCTTTTTAATTTATGGGTAATACAACAAATTTAAATGTCACGAGATTCACCTTGAAATACATAAATCCAATGAACTGATTTCATGAGGCTGAATACAATGCAAAATTATTCATTGATTCTTTATCAAATAGAGCACAATTATGTATAGACTAATATTCACAATAAAAAATTAATTCTAGGAAATATAGATTCAGTATCAGCTCGATTGAATTTTTAACAACACATAGCTGAGTTTCAAAGAAAACCAACTCTGTGATGATAGATCACTAGTGTACCCATGCCAAAACAGAACAGATATTAGTTCTATAAACAATTTTTCTTATATAAGGCACCAAGAAACTATCAGAATAATCAAAAAGAAACAAGAATTTTTCTTCCGATACAAAAACTGTAGAGCAATGCTTGATTTGAAGCACTGATGCCAAACAGATAACAGATTCATATAAACACATACACATTCAAAAAGAATTTGAAGAATTAATTTCAGCACTCCCCCATAGGTCTGGACAAGGTCAAACACTCACATGAAAAGCTAAAAACTTTGCAGATGATCAAACACAATCCCTTTACCAGCTTGATATACCAATTATTTACATCTAATAGATACAAACAACCAGTTTCTTCAAAATCCATTACATTAGTGTTTGATCGCTTATGTAATTTATCAAACAGATTTCAGGGTTGAAATGAGTTGTCTTTCAACATACAATATATGTTGAGATATCTTCACTCAATTTACTATGATTGTCAACCTTCAATACTTTTGTCGATTGATATAAACATTCTTTCGATTTTAATCCAATTCTTGAAAATTAGGTATACCCCAATAAACATAATTCAGGAATCGACAATCCTGAAACTGCAAATATGACAAATCAAAATTCTTCTATAATGTAATAAAAAGAGCATTTGAAACTCTTAAATCAGTTGATTAAATAGAATCACAAAAATAAACACATATATTGCTATTCATGCTGTCTACTATTTTTTTTTAGGAGAAGCATAGAACAAAATTTGGTGAAAATTATGAGTAGTTATTTTCAAATTGTGATAAAGGTTTGTTTATTCATTAGGCTTTCATATTTACATCACATTGTCCCTTAGTACGGAAAAAGACTATTGTTCACCCGATCAGAGAGCTTATAGATTTGTTAAGGTTTGAATATTTACTCATAAGTAGGTCAACAAGAGCGCCAAAGCAATCTGACCTCACGTCAGTGTTTTCTAATTTTAATATTAAAATTGATTTGCTGAAATATACTTCGCAATCATTATTTCATTGTTTTTTAATAAGTTCCAATATCTTACAAAAAATAGCTCTGAAAAAAATTGGAAAGGTTTGATTATTGCAAAAAGTAGCACTACGGAGTACAATGACTAGAATTTACACATGGATACACTTGGTGATATTTTGGCATTATGAATTTTGAGTAATGTTCAACCTCTCTGCATATTTTTCTGTACACTCCACAAGAGAATATCTATTTTGTTGCAGGTTATACCGATGTTTATCCTGAAGTATTAAGGATAATTGGCCACTATTCTTTCTAATACCCATTGTATTAATTTTCCATTTAATGGGAAGAAAATATCACCTAGTCTTATGTTTAATGATTATTTGGGCTATTACCATCATCTATTGTGGATGTAATGTTTTCCGACGTTTCGATAGACATCTTCTATCTTTATCAAGGAGGAAAAGTAAAACCTTTGAAAATTATCAATTTTCAAAAAGTCAATATGACAGAAGTCATGAAAGAAAAATGAACAATGTTATATACTCATCTGTGATATGATGATCTTTTTAAGTTGGATCGAACTATCGGCGTCCAAACTTCTGGCAGATCTATAGATGGAGCACTTATGGAATCTGGTGTTATTTTCATAAATGCTGCTTCTTTGATTTTTTCTTCTTGTAAGTTTTTCTTCTTTGGATATTATTGATGCTTCATCCCATTTTATACGATGATTCTCATCTACAACATGTTGGACTAACCTGGATTTGTCGCTGTCTAGTACTCGTAGAAACTTCTGATGTTCTTTTATTCGTACATTCAGAGGGCGTTTAGTTTCTCCGATGTAAGATCTTCTGCACTCACAAGGTAATTCATATATGCAGTTCTTTGTCCTTTGTGTCTCATTATTAGGCTTAACTTTGTAAGTTTAGCTCTGATAGTGTCTTGAGTTTTGAATGCAGTCGTTATGTTGTATCTATTTCCAATTCTTCTCATTTTCTCCGACAAACCTTTTACATAAGGAATTACGGTTTTAATGGTCATCAACAATATCTCGTCATCACCTAGTCTTATATTCTCTAAACATCTAGGTACAAATAATTCTTCTTTCCATCTTTATAGTAATTCATTTTTATGGATTGTAAGATTAAGAACTCCAAAATAAAACTCGACTCCCAACCACAATTAGTTTTGTCTCTTATTCCTAATGCTTCTCTTATTTATTCACACAGTTAGTGAAAGCCTGGAAACAATATAATTAACGTATTAATACAGCTTATTACAGAAACATCATTACTTTCCTTTATACAAGATATTATTTGTCAAACGTTTCCTGACGAATATTCGTAAACACAAATGAAAAAACAACTAAGTGTTTGAAAGTTGTTGTCTGGCAGGCGCAATTAAACAAAGAACCTCCAAAACTGTACCTATCTCCCTCCATTTTTAGTCCTCATTTTGCTGTTCGGGTTCTGCATTGCTCTGATAATTTTATGTTAGTCCAAGACAGTGGCGGCTCGTGACAATATAGTATGGTGAGGCACATATGAAAAAAATTTAATAATGTAATATATATATATATATGGTTTACGTGACGAACAAAGTTTATATAGTGAACTCTACTTCGTCAGTTGCATAATAAATATATTAAAAAAATTTTTTTCACTAATGCTTGGAATTTTGATGAATCCTCAAATTATTTATATACATATTACTTTATTTTATTCAGCAAAAAAGCCATTAATTTAATTGTCCCAATATATTATGAGCTTATTTTTCGATATACTAAATTGCTCAAAAATATGAAAACCATTATTATGCAGCTGTACAGCAAGAACCAACGTGGAGGTGTAGAGCATTCCTGCCACGTGTGGTATGGGAATGAAGAAATCGGATTAGATCAAGTTGGAAATTTTCAAAATAACGAAATAAACTCTAAATAAATAAAATAAACTCTGAAAAAATTAACACTGAATAAAAAAATTAAAAAGGCAGTGTAAAATAGGACTTATTCTGAAAGTTATAAATAAAAATTATTCTAAATTGAGTTCTCGATATCAAAATTTTTGTAAATCAATGGAATTCTACGATTTTTCTGAGCAGCGAAATGATCTATAACCTTGTCATTAAAAATATTTTCGTCCTGTGATTTTATGAATCCTTTTTCGATCGAAATTTTAGCCATATTACTCAGCCGCGCCTGTCCAGTTGTATTCCTAATATAATTTTTAATCTTTTTCAACGTAGAGAAACTTCTCTCTGTGGAAGCAGTGGTCAAATTTTCCGAATTTTGAAGATAAAAATTGAAATAGATCATCAGCAGAACGCCCAGAACTAACATCATAAAATCCCATGAAGCGCTCAACAAGTTGGTCATCTATTACATAACGAAAATTGACTGATAACTGGAAATGACAGTTGTTTCATCAACTTGCCAAGAAAAAAACAATGATTGTGAAATTTCGTCCTCGATTTGTTTATTCACAACAAAAGCAACCGAATCAATGAATTCATTTTGAATGGTTTTAGATGTACCAGAAAATAGCGATTTACTGTTGGTGTCATTTTCTAAAGGTTTTTAAATTCGTGTCAAATTTACTAACAAGAACTACCAATTATTTAAAATTTCCGCGAAATAAAGACTCATTCGATTCATCGTGCCCCCTAAAAGGTAACTCTTGTATACAGAGGTGCATCGTAATATCTATTGAACTTCTTAGAATTTGTCGATTTTCTTTGACTTTAGCATTGTCACGAGATTCACCTTGAAATACATAAATCCAATGAACTGATTTCATGAGGCTGAATACAATGCAAAATTATTCATTGATTCTTTATCAAATAGAGCACAATTATGTATAGACTAATATTCACAATAAAAAATTAATTCTAGGAAATATAGATTCAGTATCAGCTCGATTGAATTTTTAACAACACATAGCTGAGTTTCAAAGAAAACCAACTCTGTGATGATAGATCACTAGTGTACCCATGCCAAAACAGAACAGATATTAGTTCTATAAACAATTTTTCTTATATAAGGCACCAAGAAACTATCAGAATAATCAAAAAGAAACAAGAATTTTTCTTCCGATACAAAAACTGTAGAGCAATGCTTGATTTGAAGCACTGATGCCAAACAGATAACAGATTCATATAAACACATACACATACAAAAAAGAATTTGAAGAATTAATTTCAGCACTCCCCCATAGGTCTGGACAAGGTCAAACACTCACATGAAAAGCTAAAAACTTTACAGATGATCAAACACAATCCCTTTACCAGCTTGATATACCAAATATTTACATCTAATAGATACAAACAACCAGTTTCTTCAAAATCCATTACATTAGTGTTTGATCCCTTATGTAATTTATCAAACAGATTTCAGGGTTGAAATGAGTTGTCTTTCAACATACAATATATGTTGAGATATCTTCACTCAATTTACTATGATTGTCAACCTTCAATACTTTTGTCGATTAATATAAACATTCTTTCGATTTTAATCCAATTCTTGAAAATTAGGTATACCCCAATAAACATAATTCAGGAATCGACAATCCTGAAACTGCAAATATGACAAATCAAAATTCTTCTATAATGTAATGAAAAGAGCATTTGAAACTGTTAAATCAGTTGATTAAATAGAATCACAAAAATAAACACATATATTGCTATTCATGCTGTCTACTATTTTTAATATTAAAATTGATTTGCTGAAATATACTTTGCAGTCATTATTTCATTGTTTTTTAATAAGTTGCAGTATCTTACAAAAAATAGCTCTGAAAAAAAATGGGAATGGTTTGATTATTGCAAAAAGTAGCACTAAGGAGTACAATGACTAGATTTTACACATGGATACACTTGGTGATATTTTGGCATTATGAATTTTGAGTAATAATCAACCTCTCTGCATATTTTTATGTACACTCCACAAGAAAATATCCATTTTGTTGCAGGTTATACCGATGTTTATCCTGAAGTAAGCATTAAAGATAATTGGCCACAATTTTTTCTAATACCCATTGTATTAATTTTCCATTTAATGGGGAAGAAAATATCACCTAGTCTTATATTCTCTAAACATCTAGGTACAAATAATTCTTCTTTCCATCTTTATAGTAATTCATTTTTATGGATTGTAAGATTAAGAACTCCAAAATAAAACTCGACTCCCAACCGCAATTAGTTTTGTCTCTTATACCTAATGCTTCTCTTATTTATTCACACAGTTAGTGAAAGCCTGGAAACAATATAATTAACGTATTAATACAGCTTATAACAGAAACATCATTACTTTACTTTATACAAGATATTATTTGTCAAACGTTTCTTGACGAATATTCGTAAACACAAATGAAAAAACAACTAAGTGTTTGAAAGTTGTTGTCTGGCATGCGCAATTAAACAAAGAACCTCCAAAACTCTACCTATCTCCCTCCATTTTTAATCCTCATTTTGCTGTTCGAGTTCTGCATTGCTCTGATAATTTTCTGTTAGTCCAAGAATGGTCCAAAAATCCTCAGCTATTACGCATCAGTTCTGCGCACCCTGAGGACTGTCCCAGAACAGTCAGGATAATACGAACCCGAATGAAGCTTATGAGTTCCAAGCTTTATCTCAAATTAAAAATAACAACTTTCAGTTTTCTCATGTTTTGTTCGAAGCTCTAATTCTTTTTTTATATAAACCAATCAAAAGTAGAAAATGACTTATATATTCAAGTTTAAATTACCAAAATAACATTTTCTCTTCAGTTCCATTCAAGCCACACTCTTGTTCTAATTTGAACTGTACTTTTTCAAAATATAATCAATTGAATCACTTGAGTGAATATTACAACATAATCAGGAAACTTTATCTATCGATAAATGCTCTCATCTTACCTTATACAGGGTGAGTCTTCGACTACTGCGTTAATTTTAACCAAAGGTTCTTGAGATCGAAAAAAATTTTTTTCCCATACCGTTTTTCCATATTCAGCTGCTTTAAAAAGTTATAAGCATTGTAAGTTTTCACATTGGGCAAATACCCTTCTGTAGTACAGTTTAGTTTGAATGAAAATTCCTTCCACAGCATCCACTATTGAATCTGAATTGTTTAAAAACATTATTTTCCCTTTAAGAAATGAATCACTCACTCATGTGTCATCAGTTGAATATATTGAACTGTAAAATCAGATTTGATTGAATGTGATTTTGGGGTTCCTCAGGGAAGTGTTCTGGGTCCCATCCTATTCATTATTTTTATCATTGATATATGTGACATTATTGAGGAAATCATAAAATTATTAACATCTTTTGTCGATGACACGAACTTGATGATAGGAGGAGGTGATTTCAGTGAAATTAAAGCCAAGGCCGTTTCAATCTACGATCAATTGAAAATGTGGTTCGAGAAAAATAAATTAATTATGAATGAAAGCAAAACAACAGCAGTATTATTTAGCACAAATAGATCACAAAAATTTAAGGAAAGTGTTTTGAAACTACCTGATTGTAACATCAATATAGAAGAATCTGTTAAATTTCTGGGGATATATCTGGATAGCTTCCTGAAATGGTCATATCATATTGATTACCTTTCCGGGAGATTATGTCGTATCGGATTTGCTATAAGAACGATATCAAATTACTTGAGTCTAAATAACTTGAAAACTATATATTTTGCCAATTTTGAATGCCTGTTGAGATATGGTATCATATTTTGGGGATCGAGCTCAGATGTTAGTAGGTTGTTTGTTTTACAAAAGAGGGTTATAAGATACATGTTCAAGATGACTTCTATTCAATCGTGTAGGGGAAAGTTTAGGGAAAATAAAATGTTAACTGTTTTTGGTATTTATGTATTTGAATGTTTGATGTTTTTCTTTAAAAATAGAGTTATGTTTTCGCTTCATACAAGTAGAAGTAATTATGATTTAAGAGCACAGAACTTACATTACCCTGTACATAGGTTGTCATTATCTGAAAGACACCCATCTTATATGTGCATCAAATTATATAATAATCTACCTAATAGGATTAAGCTATTAAAAAATATTAATATTTTCAAGAAAGATGTCAAGGAATACTTATTAGAAACACCAAAAATAAAATTGACCGAAATTTTGTGATCAAAATTTCAGAAAACGGTGCCATCAGTTTTGTGGCGATATTTCGAAAATATGTGGCATTGCGAAAGACAGGGACACCTCATTCAAAATTTTTTGTTCAATACATCAACAAAGAATGTACTACGCGAGTAGTAGGAAAAAACATGTTTGGTACATATCCACGGCAAATAGCAGCTTTCTTGAAATTAGAAAATGCGACGTCTTATACGGGATATTGTTTTAGACGCACATCTGCGTCTTTGTTAGCTGATTCGGGAGCAAGAATAGACGTGCTGAAGAGACATGGAGGATGGAAATCCTCCAACGTGGCCGAGGGATATATTGAATCGTCTATTAAAAATAAACAAAAAATTTCAGATAAAATATTTGGTCAAGTCGCCGATTCGTCCACTATAGTTATGCCACAGTCCTCATTCTCGCTTCCTGTTTCCGCAGGATCTTCGAAACAAACACCAGTTCAATATGATAAGGACCTATCTGTTACTCGTCAGTTACCTGCTGCATTAACCCAGGAAAGACAGGTCAATATGACGAACTGTCCAATATTAATTTGAATATCAACGTTAATTACCATTCTAATTAATTGTATTTTTCAATGAAATATCCCTTAAATTCGATTGTTTGTGATTTAATCGTTCCGAGAGTTTCGTCAATATTTAATCCCGAAGGGACGTTCTACAAGAGATCATTTCAATTGATATTGTCGTTTGGATATTACAGGGGAAAATGGAATTTTTTTATGAAATTTCAACACTCTATATCTGTTATGGGCAACCTTCATAATGTTGAGGCCCAAACTTCAGTGTGCAAATAGGTTCACTTGCCGCGTTTAAAAGTGCTTAGTGCATTTTAAAGTAATTAGTGTCAATAAATATCAGACATAAAATAATATCACAATGTTATTTAAGTACTAGTACAATTTATTTAAAAAATGAAATGTAAAAAATGTGTACAGCATCATATCGGCAAATCGATAAATTTGCAATTGCTACAAACTACGAAAGTCATTCAATGAGACACTTGAGCTTGAATTTGAGAAACTAATCCATTGATGTTTACCGCCCGTGAGGCATCGGGTGGCAAACATCAAAGAATTTGATCGAGTAAACTGAGTGGCGGCGATTATAAAAGAGAGAGGCGGCAAACATCAAAGGATTAGATGTTTGGGGCTTCAATGTCGCTGTGAGTGTAAGTACCTAGTTTAATATTTTTTAATTGACTTTTTTTTTCAAAATGTCCCGCGGGCCGCATATTGCCCATATGTGCTCTATATTTTTTGAACGGGGCCAAATTTGAGAAAATGTAATAGGAAAAAATAGAAAATGTTTCTTTTGACGTCAAGAATCTATGGTTAAAATTGAGGCAGTGGTCAAGGACTCACACTGTATATTGAACGTACAAAGACATTGGTTGAATCATTAATTCTCCTTACAATGCATTTTTTTCCAACGACATGAAGCAATAAAATTTAGCACAACAAAATTTCGAAATTCAAAAGAAAAGGTTGCACCTCTATCTACCAGTTGTGCACACAAAAAAAATTAAATCAGAATTTTAGCTCAACTCAGTCAAATCTGGAATGTATCACTATATTTACAGAGCGGCTCTCAAAAAGCCTACAAGCACGTGGCCATATGCAACTGCAGATTTGGAATGCCTCATGCATTATGCACCACCAAAATGAAAATGCTCATCGTTGCATAGTTTTTCTGCAAGCGACTTCCACGTGCTCGTCTGTTACCTGCTGAATTTCAAATTGAATTGAAATATCTCTCTATGGAGGCTTTGTTTGCAAGACCTTTTCGGCGAGCCGAGATGTTTGACTCTATATGGAATTCATTTGTGCCCTTGCCAAATTCAAATACTAATAAGGGAGGGATCGTTGGATGATTCCTATATAGCGTAGGGAGACAAAAAGCTGGGGATTCTATACAAAGGTTTATTATTTCCCATTTTGTACATGTTGAAAAAGCTGGCGAGCCGCTGGAATTCCAAGCCAGCTCGTATCAGTCGAAAATAATGAAAATCTCAGGTCAGCATCGTGATAACGAAGATATGAATCCTTGAACACCGCAATAATACATCAAAAATGAATTCAATGATTTTCAAATAATTTACAATTATTATTGATATCTTATTGAAATTATTCGTTTACATTCCTTACAACGTAGTTTTAAAAAATATGCTTTTACGGTGGCATTACGAGTAAAGTCGAATTGGTGTCCTATATATATATATTCTTTTGAACTTTCGGCTGACAATATTTAGTTAGCAAACAATAAAGCATATAGATCAGGGGTTAGTGACGGGGTGTCATAAAATTCGGCATATGACATAAAAGCCTAGGGAAAAAACCCCAGTAAAAAAAACCCTGGCTCCCCGTCTAAGAGTGAAAATACAAAAATAAGCTGAAATATATTTCATGGACTTCTTTCTTCAAGAGTGGTTCTCTATTGATGGAGACAGAGACTTCTTCAAGGTGCTCACATTGAATCTGGAAATAAAAAAACAAAAACAGAAAAAAGAACTTAATAACAAAAATACGTATCATATTCGTTTGAAATTTATAACCCATTCCAAGAAAGAGTTGGAAACATCATGAATAGCCCTAAAACCATCTTGAAATTTATATATCGGACAACTATTGATGAGATGAGGTATTGTTTCTTCTGCTTCTCTACATTCACAACCTGCTGAAAAGCTTGCTATTGGTACGACCAAGACCTGTTTCCAAACAATTAAGAACTGTCCAAATTTTTCTTCAAAACCAGGAACTTTTTCAGAAGGATCAGTAACGAGATACTTATTGAACATTTCGTAAGAGTTCCACTCAGTCTTCCATAATTCTTTATCGCTTATGTTCATATTGAAGAACGTATTATGCCATAATGGTTTACGTGACTTCGATCTGGGAATTCTATTTTGTGGAAAATATGAAATAATTGGGAATAAATTGGGAAAAGAATTATATTTATTCCAAGAATTCAGAGCTGCAATCTGTCTGCGAATATGGGGAGGGACAATATTAGACAAAACTGGTAACCAATGAACCGGTGTAGATCGTATGGTGCCAGTAATTATTCTCATGGATGTATTCAATTGTGCATCAATTTTTTGTGTATGTGCACTATTAAACCAAACAGAGCAACAATACTCATCTGCAGAATAGACTAGGGCTAGAGATGCTGTGCGAAGAGCGGAAGCATCAGCACTCCAAGACGATCAAACTAATTTCTGAACAATATTATTCCAAGTTTTCAGTTTTAGACTCAGATCATTTAAATGAGCCTTGTAATTGAGAAATCAATCTAATTTAACTCCTAAGTATTTTGGATAGAAATTATGTTCGATAGGAGAATCATTGAAAGTTACAGCTAATTTTCTATATTTTTCATGATTATTCAGATGGAAACAAGATACCTCTGTTTTGTTGGGATTTGGACATAATCGCCACTCAATAAAATAATTCTTTAAAATTTCCAAATCAGATGACAGTATGTTTTCCAGAGTATGGAAATCCGAATGTTGGTAAGCAATAGCAATGTCGTCAGCATAAACAAATTTTTGAGATGATGTAGTGGGCAAATCACTTGATATAAATTGAAAAGTAAAGGAGATAAAACTGATCCTTGAGGAAGACCGTTTTTCAATGTTTTGAAGTTGCTACTCTTATTGTCAATAAAAACACGAAACCTTCTATCAGATATCATATTTTCTAATAATCGTACCATTTTTCCACACTTCAGATGGGTATAGAGTTTGAAAATTAATCCATATTTCCACACAGTGTTATATGCCGAAGATAAATCGACGAAAGCAGCTCCTGTTTTCAACCTATCATTGAAGCCTGATTCTATGAAAGTTGAAAGGCTGAGAACCTGATCTGAACAATTTCTATTTTTCCTAAAGCCTCCCTGGCAATTTTGTAGAGCATTTTCTATAGAAGATTCAATTCTAAAAAGGATTAGCCTTTCTAATATCTTGAAAGGAACACTCAATAAACTGATGGGTCGATAACTACTAGGATCACAAGGATTTTTTCCTCGTTTCAAAATACCTATCACTTTAGCCTTACGAAATTCGGAAGGAAAGTTTCCCGAATTCAGAATATTGTTATAGAAATGTTCTGATAGATCATTTCCTTGTAGATACATATTAGGTTGATTTTTCATGGAATTTTGAGGAAAGCAATTGGTCAAAAACTACATCCAACTAATGCCAACGTTTCGTAGATATATTTCTACTTCTTCAGGGCTACAAAAGAAATTTTTTTTTTACAGAGATCGAATTTGGTATAAGTACATCTGATATAAAAATTGAATAATGGATTAAAACATGGTTCCAAAATAAACATATACAACAAACGGTAACAAAATCGTACAATTGAAACTATATATTAAAATTACATTTATTCGAATTTATTTGTTATTTTTTCTTTTTCTATTTGGATTTGACAGAAACACATATTTAAAATCTAAAAAACCTTACCAAAGTCGAACTTATGTTTTACACACAAAGGATCTTAATATTAGTTTGTTGAGCAAATTGAAAAGGAACTTATGGGGAAACTTTGGAAAACTCCGTCTAGAATGTTTTTCGGACAAATTGCAAAACATCACAATAACGTGTTGCGGTCAATGAGTGTTCCGAAACTGAAATATTTATTTCTATCTTAACCTGTTCAACAACAGGTGGAGTCTAAATATGTTGTTAAAAAGTTGAATTCCTCAATTCACTGTTATGAATATTTGTTTTTAAAAAGATCTAATATGTTATTATATATCAAGCTCAAATTTTGTGTGTCAGTTCGGCAATTGACGGTATCATTTAGTTTTATGTATATTATCTCACTGATGGTTCTATGTCCAAAATAGAAACAGCTTGAAAATTAAATTTATGTCTATTATCAAAATGATGGGTTGCAAGGGCTGTTTTAGTATCTTTAGATCTATATTTTTTTAGACAACCATATTTGTGCTGACTTATTCTATTTTTTAGATATTGTTTAGTTTGGCCAATGTAACTCTTCGAACAATCACTGCAAGGGATCTTATAAACCAATTCGCTCTGATCCAACATAGGTGTCCTCCATCGAATCAGTCTTGGTCCCAGAGGGTTATTCTCTAATTTCCCTAGATGTGGTCTCATTATACACCAACATTATACAGAGTTTAGTAGTGGAAACAGTAAAAAAATGGTGGAAGTACATTTCGGCCTTGACAAACATTTCAAAAACACATATATATAATAAATTTGCTCAACAAACTAATATTAAGATCCTTTGTGTGTAAAACATAAGTTCGACTTTGGTAAGGTTTTTTAGATTTTAAATATGTGTTTCTGTCAAATCCAAATAGAAAAAGAAAAAATAACAAATAAATTCGAATAAATGTAATTTTAATATATAGTTTCAATTGTACGATTTTGTTACCGTTTGTTGTATATGTTTATTTTGGAACCATGTTTTAATCCATTATTCAATTTTTATATCAGATGTACTGGTACCATATTCGATCTCTGTAAAAAAAAAAAATTTCTTTTGTAGCCCTGAAGAAGTAGAAATATATCTACGAAACGTTGGCATTAGTTGGATGTAGTTTTTGACCAATTGCTTTCCTCAAAATTCCATGAAAAATCAACCTAATATGTATCTACAAGGAAATGATCTATCAGAACATTTCTATAACAATATTCTGAATTCGGGAAACTTTCCTTCCGATTTTCGTAAGGCTAAAGTGATAGGTATTTTGAAATCAACCTTATTGTTATAGAAAGACAATAACCAAGACAAGGCCTTTTTTCCTAAATGTTTGATGAATTCTGGATAAATTCCGTCAAAACCTGTTGCCTTTCGAGCTTTGGTAGATTTGATTGAAGCCCTCAATTCATCTTTATTGAATGGATGTGACACATGTTCTAAAGTAGGAGCTGACCTCCTGAATATCTGTAATTTTTTCTTCCTATTCCTCATTTTAGATTGGGATATATTGACTGATTCAGAAATAGTTTAATGTAAAGCTGGTAAAAGCGATTTAGAGTTTACAAAAGTTTTGAGTCCCAAAAATCATCGCTTTTTTGTAACTCGAATTTGAATACACAGGGTGACTCTTAAATATTGCAGACCTGTGGTTTAATCAACAACAACAATTTCAAGGACTGAATACAAACTTTCAAAGGACCACCGTCGCGCGAAAATTAAAAAAAAAAGCATTAAACATTGGAATGAAGGAACGATCATCGCATATCGTGAGCATCGGCATTTTTATTAAAAGAACGATCTCGGAATTATTTACCATTGCGTATCATTACTTCTGGTACCAATTGACTTCTACATCTCTCAAATTATTATGCATAGAATGCTACTTCTCGCTCCCGATATATCAGGAATAAATTGTTGCATCGACGGGTAATTACGTCGGGAAAATGGAATAGGAAAACTCAATCTGGAAACGTTGAATCTTCAAGTTGCAATGTCAATAATTGTCAGAGTTGGTTTGTATCCATCAGGTCTGGGTGACTGCCTTGGCTAGAAATGGCATTGAATAGCAATTATTCTGACCATAGGATATGGTTATCTCATCGGATATTCGAGATGTTGAGAATGTGTTCCTGTTGAGTATCACACCATGTTGAGAATGGCGATTAAATCGACTTGGATCTACAGAATATATGTCCGATTTGAAAATGATTATCATTTTGATATTCAGTGATGGACAAATGTGTGGAACCAAGTAAATATCTCTGGAATCATTAGAAATAACTGATGTGAAAACAGCAAAGTAAGATAGCCGAGTTTTGTACGGAATTTTTCGTACGTCACTGGAATATTGGCCGGATAGCGATACAAACAATTTTGATTCGCCGAGATAATTTGAGATTTTTCTATTTTCATGTTGGAATCTGGTTACGGTACGTTCTCTACGACGATGGCCCATCATAAATTCATCATCAGCACTCACTCCACAGCATCCCCGGGTCGAATATGCCGAATGACGAACGAGTTTTCAATAAAAAAATTCTTATCTGGCAAACTAGACATAGAATTGATATCAAATTTGGCAATAGCGTCCAGGAAGATAAAAAGATAATTACTTCTTATGCCACTTTTACTTGCACCCCCCAGGGGGGTCTGTAAGTACTCAGCCTGATCATTAGAAATTCATAAAAAATCAATCAAACGTGAGAATGCTATCATCATACTCCCGCAGAATTATCTGCATATTGAAAAAAAAAATAATTCAGTTATTGTCTCTGACTTGCAACCACAATGGGGGCTAATATAATGGCTTAATGATTATTCAAGCAGATACGAATATCTCGAGAACTAGACAGACTTTCGACACGAAATTTGGTATTTATTCCTCACTCTATATAAACAAAATAACTTCGTGACTCACTTCCACTTGCACCCCCTGGAGGGGGCTAGCCGAGTTCCAGCCGAGTTTTCTGTGAGTAATTCATACCTAGGAAACTAGACATAGGATTGAGGTCAAATTACACAATAACAACCAGAAGCATCAACTTATTTTTTTTGCATTTGCCACATTCACTTGCACCCCCCAGGGGGGTCAGTAGATACTCAGCCTAATTATTAAAAATTCATAAAAAATCAATCAAACGAGAGAATGGTATCATACTCTTGCAGAATCATCTACATATTGACAAAAATATAATTCAGTAGTTCTCTGACTTGCAACCCCATGGGAGGCTAAAATAACGGCTTAATGATTATTCAAGCAGATACGAATATCTCGAGAACTAGACATAGAATCGACACGAAATTCGGTATTTATTCTTCTCTCTATCTACACAGAGGTCAAATTACACAATAACATCCAGAAGCATCAACTTATATTTTTTGTATTTGCCACTTTCAGAGTCTGATGGCATTCGCATGTATGGGTGATTTTTATGAATTTTTTAAAAATCAGACCGAGTACCTGCTGACCCCCCTGGGGGGTGCAAGTGAATGTGGCAAATGCAAAAAATATAAGTTGATGCTTCTGGATGTTATTGTGTAATTTGACCTCAATCCTATGTCTAGTTTTCTAGGTATGAATTACTCACAGAAAACTCGGCTGGAACTCGGCTAGCCTCCCCCAGGGGGTGCGAGTTGAAGTGAGTCACAAAGTTATTCTGTGTATATAGAGAGAAGAATAAATACCGAATTTCTTGTCGATTCTATGTTTAGTTCTCGAGATATTCGAATCTGCTTGAATAATCATTAGGCCAATATTTTAGCCCCCAATGGGGTTGCAAGTCAGAGATAACTACTGAATTATTTTTTTGTCGACATGTAGATAATTCTGCAGGAGTTTGATGGCATTCTCGTGTATGGTTGATTTTTTATGAAATTTTAAAAATCAGGCCGAGTACCTACTGACCCCCCTGGGGGGTGCAAGTAAAAGTGGCATTAGAAGTTATTATCTTTTTATCTTCCTGGACGCTATTGCCAAATTTGACATCAATTCTATGTCTAGTTTGCCAGATAAGAACTTTTTTATTGAAAACTCGTTCGTCATTCGGCATATTCGACCCGGGGGTGCTGTGGAATGAGCGCTGGTGATGAATTTATGATGGGCCATCGTCGTGGAGAACGTACCGTATCCAGATTCCGAAGTGAAAATACAAAAATCTCAAATTATCACGGCGAATCAAAATTGTTTGCATCGCTATCCGGCCAATATTCCAGTGGCGTACGAAAAATTCTGTACAAAACTCGGCTATCTTACTCGGCTGTTTTCACATCAGTTTAGAAATATCAAAATGAAATTTAAAAAATGGATACTGCAGTAGATTGTATATTTGTTTTCATATTTTTTACGATAAAAGTGGAACAGTTAGCAATGTACAAACAAGTGGACTCTTAAAAAGTGCGACTATTGAAGGTGTAGCTCAAAATGTTTCTATATCTTTGGAAGAAATTCCTCACTTATCCACTTAGCCATCGTTCAGTAGGAAGACTATAAGGCGAAAAAAATATCATGCATACAAAATTCGCCTCGTCCAAGAACTGTCCGAAGATTTCGACAGACGTTTACAATTTTGTGAAACGATGATGGTTATTTGCAACCGTGATAATAATTCTTTAAGAAACGTGGTGTTTTCAGACGAAGTTACATTTTGTTTAAACGGTACAGTTAATCAACATTACTGCCGCTACTGGTCACAAACTAATCCTCATTGGGTTCAAGTGAGTCATACACAACATCCCAAAAAATTGAACGTTTTGGCCGGGATTTATAACAAAAGAATCGTGGGACCTTTCTTCCTACAAGAAACTTAAATCGGAGATAGATATTTACAGTTGTTAAGGTGTGTCCAAACACAGCGCGCAAAGTGCGCGGCAGCTGCGCGCGGCATTCGCTGGACTCAAATTTGCCGCGTAACTAGTTTAGACCTTTTGCGCGGCAGTACTGAGCAGCACGTCGAGACACGCGGCGCTCTTTATTTCGTATTGAAGACACAATAAAAGCGGCCGCGTGTGTTGTAATTCTGCTTATTATTCGTAAATTACGTAGAAGGACGAGAACAAAGTGCATTAAAACATTGTCGCGCGGTTGGTAACAGACACTACCGCGCGCGGCAGTCGTCCAATCACGGCGCTGCTAGCCGCGCCTGCCTGCCGCTCTCGAATGCCGCTCTGTGATTGGACACACCTTTAGAAGCACAAGTGATTCCGGCATTGGATGTAAATGGACAATTACCAAATACGAGTAATAGCTGGTTTCAGCAGGATGGAGCAACACGTCATTACGCTCGCATTGTTCGAGATTATTTAGATAGGACATTTCATCATAGATGGATTGGAAGAACGGGTACTTGCACGAAGTTCCGACCTGAACCACTGGACAATATTTTGTGGGGTTATTTGAAGTCAAAGGTCTATGTTGATAGACCAAATAATTTGCAAGAATTGGCTCCAGGAATAACCCACGACATACAGAAGTAGTAGCTCATGTTACTAGAGAATTTACAAACCGACTTGCTTATTGTCAAGAAGTAAACAGTGCTAAGTTTGAACATCTAATACATTAAGTTTAATTTATATGGTTTTCAATGTTTTGAAAACCACTTAATTTTAGTTGATAATTACGATTACTCATTTATTTAATGGATATCAGATTTTTACTTTCTTTAGATACTTTTCTGATAATATCTCGGTAGGTATTGAAATAAAAAATATCGAAAATGTTTTATCAGAAACTCAAATAATATACAATCATTGCAATTAAATTGACATTATTTCCGGTAAAACCGGAAGTTCAAAATTTTAAAAAAATGTGGATAAAAGTAGACAATCTACTGCAGTATCCATCTTCCAAATTTCATTTTAATATCTCTAATAATTCCCGAGGTATTTACTTAGTTCCACACGTTCACCCATCACTGCATACAATGAAATATAAATTTTGAAGAGACAATTTCGGTTTAAGGAATAAAACGGAATCGATCTGGAGCTACGTTTCGACGCCTATTTAGAATCTTCTTCAGGCTATAAAGTAACATGGATACACGTAATGTTTTGGAACTTAAATTAACAAAAGCAATAAATATACATTATAAATTATTTTGAAAGTTTCTCATCTAGGTATTTTTCCAGGACAATTTTAGATAAGAAGAGAGTATATTATATCATAAGTATAATATAGTATATTTTCCCCATGAAGATTCTGTACATAATATGAGAAGAACTATAGCGAAAATCAATTTTCAAATCACTTAAAAATTCAACATTCATTTCAATTGGGCTGAAACGTGAGAAAATGATATCTAGCACTTGAGATCTGAAAAAATCATAACGGTTGATTGATGAAATATTAAACTCAGTTATAATCGTTTAGAAATTTTATTTGCAAGACCTTATGAACAATAAATCCAAAAAAATGCTAATTTCCACTTTATTCGAACACCTGCATTCCTGATCCGGAATGAACAAAAGTATTTCCACAAAAACTTACAAAACTGAATGTCATTCCACATCTATTATTAATGACATCTGCGAATCATTATTCAACCGAGACAATGATCCTGGTATAAATAGAATCAGCTGTTGTTGAAAGGAAAAGTTCTTTCGGCTATCAGGAAGAGAATCTGTGGGAATAAAGTCCCTAATTTACGATAGTTTTTTTGGTCCTTTGCGGCCATTGAAATCGCGACCTCTGGGTAGGTAAAAAAACTTTCGCTATCGGTGAATTTCTTACGTGATATGCTATTTCATCCTCTACCAGGGTTGCCGGATGACTTCGCAGAACGTTCAGAATCTATGCTACAAAAAGCTCGAATGTGAGATGAATATGCTTTTGCAAAAAATTCCTCAATTTGCATCAATCGACGGAATTCTCTGAAAATTTCTCCAAGATATATATATTCCACTAGAGAAAATTCCCAAATAATCTAAAGCTGGAAAAAATGCCCTCATTTTCGGGAGTATTTCCTCAATCCGACAACCCTGTTTCTAACCTTGCCCAATGTTATCTGATTTGGGACCTACCATCGGTCAGGTTTGTATCGAAAAATCGTGTCAGGTGTTCTCGACCAACTACCTATTCGCTGAAATGGAATCTGCCGATCGCTCATGGTTTTCAGTCCCGATAGCGGAAGTAAGATCTAATTTAATGCAATAGATGCAGAACTGATGGATCAAATGGTTTTTTTTTGTTGTTGGTGGAATGTGGAGATCCGCATGCTGTGGATGAGAGTGAATTTCATGCCTCTATCGACCTCGTGTGATTGAATGCAATTTTAATTATAAATAAAGAATTATAGAAATAAGTGTAGGAACTATAGGGTATACGAGATGTGTCTGGATTTTCCATAAAGCTAATATTTGAGACGTCAGGTAAGCTAGAAAATTCAAACAAAAATGTTTTGCAAATGTCGACAAAACTCAACCAGAATCACTAAACTTTTCTTTCGAATTACCTTTCCTGAATATTATATAACAATTTTACGTTATTTGAATCTTCAAATATAATAAAGTTGAGGCACCTCCACTATTTTTGAGATTTATCATTGATTTTTATTGTTACAAGATATTCAATACAGACCAAGGAGAAAACCGTCTTGGATCCTGGAACCACTCAATAATTACATTGAATTGAAATTCAACAAATGTTCAAAATGATTGCACGCAACACAAAAATCGAGTCAATAATCATCATCTTGTAATAGTGGCACTTATCATTTCTTGAGTATACAGGTTGGCCATTTGAAAACGAAACAGACAAGATTACAGACGAAATAAGTTTTTTCGATAGAAATGCTCGGACAGGTCGATTTCTGTTTCGAGGGGGACAACTTAAGATGTAAGTTACGGACGCATAGCGCTCCAACCCTTGCTGCTACAACCCCCACCCCCAATTTTTGAATGGGGAAAATGGGGTGAGTGATACCTCAATTCAAAGGTATTTTTATACTGATTTCAGCACAGTAATTGTTTTTTCATTTTATGCATTAGTTCTCGAAATATTCATGCGTTAGTTAATTTTATCACTTAAATTAATTTTTTGCGAATAATTGACATTTCGTGCTTCCGAAACACCAAAATTTCCGTACTTGTATTTTAAATTGCAAATCATCTAACACTGGGCAAATGAAGTCAAACCGTACGTGTTAATGCTACTAGGGTCAGATGTTCGACTAGCTGTTTTATTCACTGAAATCATTCTCCAACTGAACGGTATCAGAACGATTTGAAGTATTGATCTAAGAAATAAGACTTTTCAAAGTAAAGTATATAATTTATCAAAAACTCTCATCAATTAATTGAATATTCAAATTGTTCACCATTAGCTTCCATACAATGAAATAAGTTTTGTTCGAAACGATGGCGCACATTTTGCAGCATTTCTTGAGTGAACTCGTTCACTATACGTCTTCTTACATTTTCTATGGAATCGGGCTGTGTAGAGTAATTTTTACTTTTTAACTGGCCCCAAAGAGAGAAATCTAGTGGTGGCAGATCTGGCGATCTGCTGGCCATTCAGTGGGACCCTTCTTCCAATCCACCGATTTGGAAATCTTTGATCCAGATATTCTCGAACTGGTAAGGCGTAGTGTGGAGGAGTTCCATCCTGCTGAAACACAATAAGATCTTCCACATAATTTCCAGCATCGTTTTCAATAATTTCCATCAAAATTGGATCAATGTGATTCAAAATGAAAACACCACGTCATTTTCAAATACTTAGTTAAGAATATTTCGAGAACTAATGCATAAAATGAAAAATCAATTACTGTGCTGAAATCAGTACAAAAATACCTTTCAAATGAGGTATCACTCACCCCATCTTCCCTATTCAAAAATTGGGGGTGGGGGTTGTAGCAGCAAGGGTTGAAGCGCTATGCGTCCGTAACCTACATCTTAAGTTGTCCCCCTCGAAACAGAAATCGACCTGTCCAAGCATTTCTATCGAAAAAATTCATTCTGTCTGTAATCTCGTCTGTTTCGTTTTCAAAGGGCCACCGTCTATATATATTCTTTTGAACTTTTGGCTTCCACTATTCAGTTAGCAAACAATAAAGCATATAGATCAGGGGTTACTGACGGGGTGTCATACAATTCGGCGTATGACATAAAAGCCTAGGGAAAAAACACCAGTAAAAAAAACTCTGGCCCCCCGCCTAAATGTTAAAGTATAAAAATAGGCAGGAATATATTTGAGGGAGTTCTTTCTTCAAGAGTGGTGTTCTATTGATGGAGACAGAGACTTCCTCAAGTTGCCCACATCGAATCTGGAAATAAAAAGACAAAAGCAGAAAAAAGAACTGAATAACAAAAATATATTCGTTTGAAATTCATAACCCATTCCAAAAAAGAATCGGAAACATCATGAATAGCCCTAAAACCATCTTGAAATTTATATATGGGACAACTACTGATGTGATGAGGTATTGTTTCTTCTGTTATATTATATATTATATTGAGTTATATTACGACCAGCATCATGGATTGTAGTAATTCCCTGGTTGCAACAAATAGACAGATTTAGGGTAACCCCAGAGGAAAAAGTCTAGGTGTGTTAGGTCAGGAGTCCGCGCTGGCCAGACGATGGTGTATGCCTAATCCAGATGTCAGGTAGATTCAGTCATCCGTGATGATCCTGGCGTTTTGAGGCAAAGTACCTACCATCCTCTTGCAACTCCATATCATACGAGGTCTATAAAATAAGTAATGAGACTGATTACGTTTCGTTTACTCTACCAACACTGGAAGCGCGGGGCCTAGTGGGCGGTAGAGGAACATGTGATCCACCTTCAGTACGAGTTTGACCTCGCTCGAGTCATTTGGTTGTACGTAGCGATTGATTTTGTGAAACAGTGTTCTATTGTGTTCTGAAAATGAATGACTTCAAGTTCGGGCAATCAGGTTTTGCTTCAGACTTGGACACAGTGCATCGGAAACTCTTCTTGAACGTCAGCAGGCCTACGGAAATAGTGTTTTGTCATGGGCCTAGGTTTTTCGGTGGTTTAAGGCATTTTCAGAAGGAAGAGAGTCGATTGAAGATGAACCACGAAGCGAAAGGCCTTCATCTTCAAGAACCGGTGAAAATGTCGAAAGAATCCGGGATCTTGTGCGTTCAGATCGTCGGTTGACATTCAGAATGATAGGGGAGAGTTAAATTTGACCCACACCGCCGTTCATCAAATTTTGGTCAATGAATTGAGGATTAAAAAAATCTGCGAGTTTTTGGCCAGAAAAAACATTCCTGTGGCTACTCAGCCTCCTTAATCGCCCGACTTGGGTCCGTGTGATTTTGTCTTTTCCCAAAAATGAAAAATTACCTCATTCATTTTGGGACAGTCGAAAAAATTGAAACGGCTGTAACCGACCAGCTGAAGGTTACAGCCTGTTTTTCTCCTCATTAGGAGTGATTGATTCAATCTCCTTCGTAGTTCAATATGTGCCTATTTATATGGCTAGACTTCTTTCACAAAAAACTTCAAGGGAACATTTTATCATTTAAACTAATCTGGGGCCGAAGAAAACTAATTAAATTAGGGTATATCAGTGATTTCATCAAGAGATTAAACTGACAGAAGCACCGTTTCAGAGTTTTTCTGCAAATCCTACCTGAAACAAACCACATTGAAATTTTTTTGTTGAAATCATTTCATTCTAAAAAGCTAGTGATAAAATTCCAAGGGAAGGTATCAGGAAGCCGACCCTTGATCAAACACTAGACCAGCCAGTTTAAGCATACGCTTAGCTAGACGAAAGTTATTTGAAGGTCACAACACGACTCCAAAAAAAAATATATCAAGGAGAAGAAAAGCGAAACCACTCCAACAGAACTGATTAGGGGTCTGATCCAGCCATATTCATTACAATTCCAACGAATCCCATTATCCAATGGATTCTTCTGCATCATAAAAAAATAAATTACTCCTATAGTTATCAACACTGCAGATGGTCCAACATTGAGTTATGAGGAAGTAACTTTTCGGGTATACTGGTTTTGAAGACCTTGAGATTACTTCAACTGGACACACAAAAAAAAAACGTGGTGCATCGTGTAAAGGGTCATCATTCCTGTTAATAAGAAACCCCTATGTGATTTGACTGAAGATACCTGGTTGTTAGACAATCAATGTTTGTCTATTTGGAAGTGAGTTTTTTTTTGTTGTATTACCAAGCAGGGTAAGAAGAGGCTGATCAACCTGTTTGTAGATTACGATGGGAAGAATATATATCGTTTTATTTTATTAGAATATTTTGGAGGGGCGTGTTGCATTCTTCATGTGAGGATTAACTGGATACGGAAGTTTTTCAGGTTTGGATTCAGTGAAAGTATCACGCTTCTAGTGAAAGTGACCGAAAGTAAATGCACTCGATGCAATGAACTAGATTCATCAAGTAAAAAAATCATAGAACGGATAACAGAAGCAATGAAAATTCACTTTCTTGCTTCGCCAAACGTAAGAAATTATATGATCTCAGCGATTTAGAAGACAACTATCAATTAAATGGAATCAAATTTCGAAAAATGGTATTGAATTGAAGTTATTAATTCTGTGTTGAGAAGCACTCATTGCTTTTAACTAAGTGGTCGATCACTTTACTTCCTCGAATACTCAGGAGATTCTCAGTATTCAATTAAACTGTGAAATTAAAAAAATTGGTACAAGATCAAGACTAATTGGTAATTTCTCTAATCAATTGTAGCCAAGTCAAGTCTTTTCTCGGTTAATCCGAGACTGCAGTCTGTCATTTCTGTTCCGAGTAACCCTTTATCATTTCAGCCAATCTGTACTGGAGAAACCATTACAATATTAAAATTTCTTGACCTCTGCTCAAGTTTCAGATTCAATTTGAACTAACGAGTGAGGGCATTGAAGAAACGTCTTTGATCAAATATCTAATTCAATTCCATATCTGAAAGAGTTCGGATAAATAGGGAGAAAAGCTCTGAGGTGCGGTGAGGAGCTTTTGCGACTATGGAGCCAGTACTTACGAATTTACGACACAGTTTATACACCATTCATCTGGTGGGAACATCGCAAATTTCAGCATAATCTCCGTCAAGTTTTGGGTAAAAACACGTTCTTTTTTCGTGTACTTCACACGCTCAGTCATGGCAACGACGCACTGAGAATGTACACAACAACACTACTACATGCGGAGAACTCTCAACGTTTAAGCTGCCTCCTTCCGCCCTAGGTATGATACTGACCGAGAACACGCGCATGCATGAATACCAGACCGATATATATATATTCTTTTGAACTTTTGGCTGACAATATTTAGTTAGCAAACAATAAAGCATATAGATCAGGGGTTAGTGACGGGGTGTCATACAGTTCGGCGTATGACCTAAAAGCCTAGGGAAAAAACCCCAGTAAAAAAAAACCCTGGCTCCCCGTCTAAGTGTGAAAATACAAAAATAAGCTGAAATATATTTCAAGGACTTCTTTCTTCAAGAGTGATCTTCTATTGATGCAGAAAGAGACTTCTTCAAGGTGCTCACATTGAATCTGGAAATAAAAAGACAAAAGCAGAAAAAAGAACTGAATAACAAAAATACGTATCATATTCGTTTGAAATTTATAACCCATTCCAAGAAAGAGTTGGAAACATCATGAATAGCCCTAAAACCATCTTGAAATTTATATATGGGACAACTATTGATGAGACGAGGTATTGTTTCTTCTGCTTCTCCACATTCACAACATGCGCTAGGAACTGAGTTCCATTTAGATAGCATGCCATTGGTACGACCATGACCTGTTCTCAACCGATTAAGAACTGTCCAAATTTGTCTTGGAAGATCAAAACCAGGAACTTTTTCAGAAGGATCAGAAACGAGATACTTATTGAACATTTCGTAAGAGTTCCACTCAGTCTTCCATAATTCTTTATCACTTATGTTCATATTGAAGAACGTATTATGCCATAATGGTTTACGTGACTTCAATCTGGGAATTTTATTTTGTGGAAAATATGAAATAATTGGGAATAAATTGGGAAAAGAATGATATTTTTTCCAAGAATTCAGAGCTGCAGTCTGTCTGCGAATATGGGGAGGGACAATATTAGACAATACTGGTAACCAATGAACCGGTGTTGATCTTATAGTGCCAGTAATTATTCTCATGGATGTATTCAATTGTGCATCAATTTTTTGTGTATGTGCACTATTAAACCAAACAGAGCAACAATACTCAGCTGCAGAAAAGACTAGGGCTAGAGATGCTGTGCGAAGAGTGGAAGCATCAGCACCCCAAGACGATCCAGCTAATTTCTGAACAATATTATTCCTTGTTTTCAGTTTTAGACTCAGATCATTTAAATGAGCCTTGTAATTGAGAGATGAATCTAATTTAACTCCTAAGTATTTTGGATAGAAATTGTGTTTGATAGGAGAATCATTGAAAGTTACAGTTAATTTTCTATATTTTTCATGATTATTCAGATGGAAACAAGATACCTCTGTTTTGTTGGGATTTGGACATAATCGCCACTCAATAAAATAATTCTTTAAAATTTCCAAATCAGATGACAATATGTTTTCCAGAGTATGGAAATCCGAATGTTGGTAAGCAATAGCAATGTCGTCATTATTTATAATCACATGAAGATTTAGAGGTATTTTATGTGGTGTAGTCATAGCACTTCACAAGGAGGATGGATTTTTAGCGCTTTCGTCAACTTATAATATATAAGATAGCTTATCGATTCACCCAAAAGTCGTATGTTTTCAAATATTTGTGCAAAATTTCTTATGTTGCAGTTCTGCCATACGAATAAAATGCCAAATTTTCTTGACTTCAGTGTTTTCACAATTTTATTTCAAATATATTTCTGCAGATGATACATGGTATTTATCGGATGGGTATTCATTGAAGTTTCTTGATCTGGCGACACAATTGCTTAAAACATGAACCACATTACTGAATATCAAACCAATGCGTGTCCTACCTCAAGAAGATATTCGTGGTGGATGATGAAAACTGAAAGTAAAAATAACTTTCACTATGTTGACCGTTAGACTAACTAGTGTCTAGTCGATTTAGGTCAAGGGTAATGAATAGGTTTGTGCATGAAGAGACGATAACAATCCCTCGACTTATTTTTATTATACTAACGGAATCCTTTCAGGTTCAAGGTCATGTTTCAGTATTGAAGCAAAAGCTCCTGACTTCACATCAGTGCTTTTCTAATTTTTGTTTGTTTGAGATGCAAAATTCAGAAAAAAACTAGTATTCCTATGTAGTGTGATGAACATTTTTTCGAATGTGGAGTATCACCAGTGACAGGCCAAAACCTCATTTAGTTTTTCTATTTTCGCTAGCTTATTCTGCGTAATTTTCGAATATAAAGCCGAAAATGGCCTCAGTCGATCGGGTTTAACTTCCTTAAAAAAATTTCGTGCTCAAACTTGAATATCCGGCCGACTGTATGCTTTCTATTTTCCGTTAATTTTCCATTTGGACCCCCAACGAGATATTTATCCCGTTTAGGTTCTTTAATGGACCAAATCTGTCGAATAGTCAAGTAGTCATGGCCATCTGAAATATTGTTTTCTCGGTAACTCCTAGAATATTCATCTGCCGGCCGTATCCTCTCCAGCATCCAAACGAGATGAGCTACAGTTTTCATATTTCAGTCCACCTATCAAAGGCAGGAATGAATTAAATCTTATTTGCAACGTTTACTTCTGCGCGGATCTTTCCACGAGGAATTGAAAACTGAACCTCTGGATTAGCCATCACAAGAAAGAGTTGTGGCAATTAACATTTTTCGTCTCCACAAAAACCCACTTCAGACTTCACGATTCCAATGATTTTCTATCTGTAGTATACCTAAAGTAGATTAGAATGATGACAATTGTCATAATGAATGTCAGTCGATAATTTTTCCTCTGTTTTTGGCGCTCTTGTTCACCCGAACAGAGTGCCTATCATTTTGCCCGAATGCCTGTAATTTTGGAATATCGAGCCGAAAATGGTCTCAATCGATTGGGTTCGACTACCCGATGAAGAATCCGTGGCGAAAGTTGAGTCTGTCCGACCGGCCGGCCGGCAGTATCCTCTCTAGAATCCAAAAGGAATCAGCTAGAGTTTTCATATTTTCAGAATAGGCAAATTGTCCAAATATCTCGGACAAGTTCGTTATTGGGCCAAATCCGTCAGATGGTTCAGTAGTTATAGGCATCTGAAATTTTCTTTCCTAAATAACTACTATATTTTCTTTCCTCAATAACTACTAGAATATCTATCCGATCGAGTTGATATACTTGAAATATCGTTGAGGAAAACTGAAACAAAACGGCTTGCAAAATTTCGTAGAAATCGTCAAGCTAGAAAATTTTCAAAAAATTCCCAAAAAAAATTTGTTGATACTCACTATCTCATAAGACATTTTTCGGATTTCAATAAAAATTCGTGAATATATTGAGGTGATCGATATCTTACTCATCCTCAAATTTCATCGTCGTAGCTTCATTCCATCTATAGATATGATCATTTTTTTCATTTACTCAAGAGAAAAGAGAAATTACATGGGGTCCCGGTGATTTTCTTTGAACGATGGCCATCACAGATCGTTATTCGATTGACGAATGCCGGGCTCATTAATCAGTGTCAGTTGGCGTAATATTAATCAAAATTTTTCATAATGGGAAATCGTAGAGATAGAATTCAATCTCGATGGCTAAAATAATATACGTTGTCAAAATTCCGAAAAGCACTGCCGTAAGCTTTTAGGGAGAGGGAATTATAGCTTCGAACAAAACTTGGGGAAAATTATGAATAGTTATTTTTAATTTGAGATATAGGCTTGTTCATTCATTAGGCGTTCATATTCGATCACATTGTCCTATAGTACGGTAAAAAACTATTGTTCATCTGATCAGAGTGCTTATAGATTTGTTATGATTTGAATATTTACTCGCGAGTAGCTCAACAAGAGCGCCAAAGCAATCTGACCTCACGTCAGTGCTTTCTAAATTTTTAATTCATAGATTTGAAACAGTTCAGATCTACGAAGGTGCTTTCTCCAATCTAAATAATCCAAATTGCTTCGAAACGAGGAAACATTTCACTACATCGAATGAAACCGAGCTCGGCACCCACAAACATGTTTCGAACTGGTAACTCGGCACTGAAATTATCAACGTCAGTATGCAAGTTGCGCGCCATGTTCGTGATAATTATGTCTCATGAAGATCATCTCGATGGAATGCTGTATCGGGCAGTCAATTAATAAAAAATCATATAGCATGATAACTATCTACCTATTAAGATTTAATTCAGACCCACGGTGCTTTAAAGTAAAATGAAAAATATATGTACCCGGCAATAAGTAAGATGCGCAAGCCACGATGATCTAATGAATATAGAAGTTGATCCACCCTTTATTTCTCTATACTCACTCTATAGATGCACAGATGTGGACTTGTGAGTTACAAAGAAGTTATTTAAACATTAACCAATTCAAGACTTGAACATAAAATTATATAGAGCCCTTCGGTCCTAGCTGGTAACTCTTGATGAGTTAAGTTGAAAGAGCAGTCACAAAAATATAAAACCTTGATTACAAACCTTGGAAATAAGAGAAAGTAACGAATTAATCGTTCATAAAAGGACATTATAGGTCAGGGTCAGGCTGTATCAGAATAACTTCATTAGACGAAGAATTTTTAGCTATTGCAACACCGAATTTTAATTAAGTAACAGAATACTTCCACTCAGTCATATGCGGATTTTCCTTATTTAAATTATTTTCGATAACTCTTCAATTGAGGTACCTATACCTAAGGGTTTGCTAAATAGACCCCTTTCATTTCTTCGTAGAACATACTGAAAAAATAGGCAATATAGGATCTACTTTGAATACCTAGAGTTATAATGAATTGAGTTGTCGAAGTTCCTGATCTCCTGATACATGCAGAGTGCGGCAAAAGTCAGTTTGTATTCTCGGCCAGTAGCGTACCTAGGACGGAAGGAGGCAGCTGAAAAGTGGCGTTGGAAATAATTGGAATTGGAAATAAATTAGGAAAAGAATGATATTTGCTTCAAGAATTGAGAGCTGCGGTCTGTCTGCGAATATGGGGAGGGACAATGTTAGACAAAACTGGTAACCAATGAACCAGTGTAGATCTTATGATGCTAGTAATTATTCTCATCGATGTATTCAATTGTGTACTATTAAACCAAGCAGAGCAACAATACTCAGCTGCAAAAAAAAGACTAAAGCCAGAGATGCTGTGCTAAGAGTGGAAGTATCAGCAGCCAAGATGATCCAACTAATTTTTGATTAATATTATTCCTAGTTGTTTCAAGCTCAGATCATCTAAATGAGCCTGGTAATTGAGAGAAATCTAATTTAACTCCTATGCACTTAGAATAGAAATTATGTTCGATAGGAGAATCTTTGAGAGTTACAGCTGATTTCCTATATTTGTCCTGATTATTCAGATGGAAATATGATACCTTTGTTATGTTGGGTTTAGGACATAACAGCCACTCAACAAAATTGTTCTTCAAAATCTCCATAAAAATGGATGATTGAAACATTCAATGAATAATTCAAAGAATTTGTCAAATTGTCCTATAGCATTTCCAATTGCAGCTATTTTTAGCAAAGAATTACTGAATCAACAAGTTGATCGATGGATCAACGTTTATGGAATCCCAGAATATTTGTTTACGGTTTTTGATATCAGAATATACAATTCAATTCAGTTTCAGTCTTTCTCGAGGAGATTTCAGGAGCTTTTTTCGTAATTAGGACTCTATTTCAGAAAACAGGAGCTTTGTGGAGGAAAGATATCTATTTTTATTGAAAATATGAACATTCCTTCGATTGATTTTAAGTGCGAAAAAATTTGAGTTTCGAATACAACTCAATTCTGTGAATACTTATTTTTTACATCCATTCTTGAGCTTATTTTGTTCTCTACTTCTGCTGAGCTCAAATTTTCTAAAGAATCAGATACTAATTCTCCATCCAAGTCCAACCCGGTACTGGTAAAACTAAAGAGCGTTCGAAAAATATTGCATGATGAGGCACTCACCACTTTTCTCGTGATTCCATAAACGTCAATTACTATGGAACTACTCGCCTCAATCTTAGAGGAGCGCAATCTGCAAATTCGTTCATTGATGATTATTATTTTCTCGAATGTGCTACCAGACTTCTAGGTAAAATATGGATATACAGCGTTTTTGGGCAGCTTGGAATTCTTTATTAGACTGTAATACTTAGTTCAGTAGGTTTACCATCTCACTCTTTGGATAAACCAGACATTTCTTCCTTTATCTTATTCTTTTATGGTTTTTTTATGTTATATATGAATATTTTTTGAACTTTTGGCTTACAAAACAAATGTTAGCAGGGGTTGGTGACTGGGTGCACAATTCGGTGTATGACATGAAATCAATGAAAGCAGCTTCTGTTTTCAACCTAATTTTGAAGCCTGATTCTTTGAAAGTTGTAAGGCTGAGAACCTGATCTGAACAATTCCTATTTTTCCTAAAGCCTCCCTGGAAATTCTGTAGAGCATTAAATTTGTATAGAAGATTCAATTCTAAAAAGGATTAACTTTTCAAATATCTTGAAATGAACCCTCAATAAACTGATAACTATTGAGATCACAAGGATATTTTCCTCGTTTCAAAGCACCTATTACTTTAACCTCACGGAATTCGGAAGGTGAGAACATTGTTTTAGAAAGACAATAACCAAGACAAGGCCTTTAGTCCTATATTTTTGATAAATTCAGGATTAATTCCATCAAAACTTGCTGCTTTCCGAAATTAAGTTAATTTTTATTGATGTACTACTCCTCATTCTTCATATTTTAGCAATCTTATGTGGAATGAGGTTTTAATGCATGTCTGTTATTCTTGAATGTTTTGCTGTAAATGGTCTCAAACGATTGGATTCGATACCCTGATGAACAATCCGGGGTTAAACTTGAGGCCGAACCGTATATGCATTTTCTTTCAAAGGAGAGTGAAAGGATTTATATTTTTCACTTGTACATTATATGTTTATTTTACCTTAGAAAGGGTTGATATAAATACACTCATTATGTCCGTGGGCATTTTAGCGGGCATTATGGATCATAACGCCCGCTCGTTGTGCGAGAAGCAAAATAAGCTAGAAAGAAATTATTTATTTCGCAGAATTTTGATACTAAAACAACGACAACTCAACAAACGAAAACAAAGTCTTTCTTAATTGAAATTAAAAGTGCAATTTTCGAATTTCCCGGAAAAATTCTTCAATCGTGAATCTTGGTATGTTTTCGAAACCTGAGGAGGGAAAACTTGACCACAAGTACTTGGAAGTTCGTTCACAAGAGAACCACTAGAGAATTCATGAGAATCTGTTACCGTAGATATTTTGTTTTTGGAAAAAATGCTCTGCTCTATGTAACCTTCCGCCACAGATGCACTCTTACATCTTCCGTGTATTTTTAACGTTTCATATGATGCACCAGCCTCAGTTAAAAGAGTTGCTGAAGTCCGTCTCAAACAATGTCCTGTATATTCATTTGCATTATCCAATTTTAAGTATTTGGCAATCATCGAAGGCACACTTCCTATGGTATTTTTGCCAACAGGTTGGATAGTGCACCGACCATTTCGGAACGTGAGGAAAAATCTAGGATTCTTCACTCCACTGGGTCTCAAGGATATATATTTTCTGACCAGCCCCAAAGCTCCTATTTTTTCTTCCTCTACAATGCTAAATCCTTTTGACATACCGGTTTTAGTTTCGGGTATTTTAACAAGTAAACAGGTACCCTTATTTTCTATATCTTTGATAGACATTTTCACTAATTCATCTCTCCTTAGTCCTCCAAAAACACCCATTATTGGAACTACTTTATGAAGAAAATGAATTTCATCAGGAGCTTCATTGATGAATGTATGAACTTGTTCTGCTGTCAAAACTTTGGATTTCGTCGGAATATATCCTTCAGATTTCATTTTTGAAAACGCTACTAGCCGGGAGAATTGTGAAATATTGATTTTTTCATTGACAATCACTGTAGATTTCAAAATAGAATATTCCGTCCACAATGACGCAGGACAAAATTTTTCAGACCGAAATAAAAAAAATTACCCACACATTAACAAAATGAAAAATAAAATAGCATACCAATTCTTGAGAGTACGCCAATAACACTGTTTCATCTATAGCAATTATTTTATTATTCAACTTCCATTGATGGAAAGTTTCATAATCCTTGTCGTAGATGAGTCTGGATTTTTCTGGTTATAAATTATAAAATATCTAAACAATCAAGAGGAACCAATTAAATTCACAATTGAAATCGAGAAAGACAGACAACCTCCATTCTTAGATGTACTTGTACATAAACAAAATGGAATCCCAAGAACCACTGGGTATAAAAAGCCAACGAACACAAGACAATATCTACATTTTGATTCAAACCACCAACTAAACACTAAATTGGGAGTAGCAAATGTTTATTTGATAGAGCAAATATTTGTTGCATTGAAGAAGACCAAAATGAAGAAATAAATAACATCTCGAAAACTCTTAGAAGCAATTGCTAGCCCAAAAAATATTAGAAAAAGCTAGACGAACAAGAGAAAGTCAACCTGAACCAACAGATATAAATCAGACCATTAAAACCGTAATTCCTTATGTAAAAGGTTTGTCGGAGAAAATGAGAAGAATTGGAAATAGATACAACATAACGACTTCATTTAAAACTCAAGACACTATCAGAGCTAAACTTACAAAAGTTGAGCCTACTAATGAGACACAAAGGACAAAGAACTGCATATATGAATTACCTTGCGACTGCGGAAGATCTTACATCGGAGAAACTAAACGCCCTCTGAATGTGCGAATAAAAGAACATCAGAAGCTTCTACGAGTACTAGACAGCGACAAATCCAGGTTGGTCCAACATGCTGTAGATGAGAATCATCATATAAAGTGGGATGAAGCATCAATAATATCCAAAGAAGAAAAACTTGCAAGAAGAAAAATCAAAGAAGTAGCATTTATGAAAATAACACCTGATTCCATAAGTGCTCCATCTATAGATCTGCCAGAAGATAGGAGCAATCGTATTTTATTGTAATTAAATGATATATTCGTGAAAAGTAAAATTTTGTATGCACCACGAGCGTTATTACATCCTAACGCCCATCGGGCAACATTCATCCCTCGGGCCGAATGTTTCCCTCCGGGTTTTAGGATCCATATAACGCACTAGGTACATAAATAACTATTATATTCACAGTTTGATCAGGCCCGCCGCTAGCTATCTGAGCGCCCGCGTGCAAATACTGTTATGCTGCCCCCAATAGGGCGCTACATCAAGTAGAGAACAATTCGAAAGGGGGAGTAGTGTTTTAGTTTTAGCGAAGGGACCTGAACTGATCTTGAGAGAAAAGGGGGGAGCTTTAGATCGTTTCCATTCGAAGATTTAGTGAGAAAAACTCTTTTCTGGGTGAGAGGTTAATTACTCCCAGCATCCCCTCCTCGTAAATACTCCCATGCGCTAAATATGCTGAGTGTTCTTTAGAAACGGTTCCCTCATTATGGTGGAAGAAAAATTAAAAACCCATTGAATTATTGTTATATGTATATCTATTATATTATTGTTATTTCTATTTATAAAATTGAAAAATCACATAGATATACACTCAAATATTTATTTAAAAAATTTCACTCTTCTCGCCGCCCCCCTGGACGTGCCGCCCTTGTGCCGGGCAAGCCTTGAACGCCCGCTTACGGTGGGCCTGAGTTTGATTGTCGAATATTGACATTCATAAAGGATTTTTTCGTCAAACTTGTCAAAACGAAGATTTCAAACAATCCAAATTCAGCTGCCCTAAAGAGTTATAAGCATTTCAAGAACTTCAATTTGGACAAAGACCCCTGTGTGGTCCAATTTGGTTTGAATGAAAATTACCTTCCACAGCAACCACAATATAATCTGAATTTTTCAAAAACTATCTTTTCCCCCTTAGAAATGATTCACTCACTCATGTTTCATCAGATGTGGTCCATATTTAGAGACAGATACAAAATACTTATTTTCTTCTGATAAAAAAATCAACACCATAAATATAGATTTTGTCTGGATTTCTCATCACGATGTGGAACCCAATCGTTTCCGTGAATGTGTATTGTTGTGGGTTATTTAAAAATTATTAAAAACCATCAATACTGATTAGAATGTGCTTCCAACTACGCAGACAATAAAGCCAGCGAGATATAAAACAATGTCGAGTCCAGTTTAACAACATATAAATTAATGAATCTCCGCAACCCTCAAGCTAAAAGGCAAGGAGGTATTAAATCCGCCAGATCCTTATCTGATATTGCGAAATATATTATGCCCTCAACAGTAGTTAATACACTTTAAATACTCAATTAAATTTCAATAGAACTGAGCATTGAAAATCTTCACGCTCAGTTAAATTGCAATTTTATTGGATAATAAACGGGGTCTCGAACAGGTAGGTATCTATACCCTTTGATGTACATCCAAACAATCTTCATTAGAAATTGTTGGTGAACAAATACGAACAGGAAATCTAATTAATTAATTGATTCGTTTTATTTCAACTTGGGCTAACATGAATTTTCAATATGCTTAAATTTGAAATTATTCGTATAATTTCGGAAAAATAATGGCTGATTACGAAATATTCTGAATAATTTTAATGATCCAAATATGGGTTAATGAAAATAATTATAAACAATTGATATTTTAATTATATCGTTTCGGCAGACATTGGACCATTCTCAGAGAATTTCTTATTGGTAATCCAACACTCGATACAACCCTGTTCCAATAAATTACCAAAAAGGCCGGTTTAAAAAGTGCCCACAATTTGTTACCTGCAAGATACGACGAACCAGGAAGAGTTCTCAAGGGTTAAATATAACCTGCCGAAAAGGGCGATACCGTTAACACCCTCTTCAGAATTCTTCCGCATTCTTTATTTTCATTCATGAAAGGCCTATTTAAAAGGATATTTTCACTTTCAACAGGGTGGTGGCACCTGTTTTTTGTTTCATCTTAAATTCAACCCTTTTGGATTCACTTTCTTCGTAGATAAAATCTCCCTATTTACGTTGATCTGATTTGGGAAATCGATAGCTAGTAACAAATCATAGATTTTAATTGAATGTCTATACGAGGGTTGCCTTTTATATTTCGGGATTCGACAACCGTAGTGTTGCAATCTGCCAGCTGACAGCTCTATCGTAAAAGCTTGATATTCTGGAGGTTATACGTTGTCAGTATGTTTTAACATACGAGCGCTATTTGTGCTGTAGTTATGGAAGGAAACAAATTTAAAATATTTATGAAAGCCTTACATTGGAATTCGAAATTTCTTAATAACGATTGATTCCAATTTTATTTTTCCGTATTATTCTGATGAATTTTTCAATATTTCAAGAAATGCAAACAAACTAACCACCTTTTTTAAACCATTTTAAAAATGAAGACAATTGTAGAGACTCAAATCAAAGTTGGAGAGAAAATATTGACGAAATGATCAGATCACAAAAAGAATAATATTACGTGAAAATAAAGAGCTTAACGAAATAATACCCAACAATCTTTAAATGTTCTCTATCTTCAAACCCAGTCTCTCCTGTTCTCCAAGAAAAATAAAAAATCTGGTCGATAATTTAGAATTATAATAACTTGATCCCCTGCAATTAAAAGGGTGTGCCGTCTACATAACAGGTCACAATCTTCAATGAAGAATGATTATTTTTTCTGGGAAATACATACAAGCCCCAAACCAGATAGTCAAGTATAATTCATGAAGATTGTCCAGATATTTCGTTTGTTAGCGGGCTAATGTGGTTTTCAAGCCTAAGTTATCCATTTCCATGAGTCGTCGATAAGAATATTCCAGAGGTGATTAATATAGATGAAGATGGGTCAAGGTAATCCTTTGGGATATTATATTGAATTTTTTATCACCACTGTCGCTGCAGCTATCCTGGTTTTGTTTCAATTTATTGAGATTTAAGGCACTTCGAATAGAAAAAAAGTATCTTAATTTTTTCGACAATTTGTTTCCTTGTTATTTATCGAAAAAATGGAGACATACTCCCAGTTTCGCATTCGATGTTGTTTGTTTATTGTTTGTGAACTGAACTGACCTCCTTATCTTATATAATTCTGGTTATGCATATTACGTATACCAGTTTTTAGTGAATTCCAAATAAAAAATTTAAAATAATTTACAAGCCTTCGATAGCTCAGTTGGTAGAGCGGTGGACTGTAGAGGAATAAATGTTGAAATCCATAGGTCGCTGGTTCAAATCCGGCTCGAAGGAAAACTTTTGATTAACCTCGTAATTTACTATTATAATTGTTTGAAGGTTATGATTATACGTTCATATCGTTTTCCATCGGAAATATACTATACAGGGTGAGTCTTTGACCACTGCGTTAATTTTAACCATAGATTCTTTACGTCAAAAGAAACACTTTCTTCCTATAACATTTTTCCAAATTTGGCCCCGTTCAAAAGATATAGGGTGTTGAAATTTCATAAAAAAATTTCATTTTCACCTGTAATATTCAAACGACAATATCAATTGAAATGATCTCCTGTAGAAGGTTTTTGATAACAGTCATGCATATTTTGGCATCGTTAGATTCATTCCATTTCTTGTGGGTTTCTCACTACTACTCTACAGATTGGATAAATTGCATGAAAAGCAATTATCACTTGAACTAAAGGTCCGTATCTTGTTCTTCCTAGAATCATTAGTCTTCTTTGCAGATAAAATAATTCTCCATCTTTACTCCTAAATTGCACCATTCTTGAGATATTTGAAGTTGAAAGAAATTGAATCGATATAATTTTGTCCAAATTTTCTGATTTTCCCAAATCCAACTCTGTGCTGAAATGATTCAATAACAAGATTTGTTCAATGTTGCCATATTTTATGTCTATATTAAATATTTCTTCAAAAGGTTGGGGAAATCTCTCCAGTCTATGGTTCCACCACTAAAAACTAATAGATGAAATTAACTACTGAACAATTTTTGTCTTACATTCACTACAAAATCTGAATTGCCATTTGCTGTATTCATTATTAATGATGTCTAGCACCTTGTTTAATATTTAATCCAGAGTAATATTCCATGAGAAATAAAGAAAAAGATTTTCTTCACTAACATAGGTACTTCGGTATATTCTCATGACCGTTGAAATAGGTAATGTATTTTCTGTCAGGACCTGTTGAATTGAAGACTTGTCTTTATGAAGAGCTGGTTCTTTATAAACTTTCAGGGTCCATCAAATTATATCTATTCTAACATAGGAATGCTTCAAATTAAGATCATATGAGTTTTAAAATCTTCGAATCCAGTCTCCTTGATTTATTTTGTAGGTTTATAGTTTTTTCACATATTTATTTCATACACCGATTCAACCTCGTATCTACACGAACTTAGGAGATAATAGAATTTCACTTAGTTTTAGTATTTCTGAATGTTTGTTATGATGCATGGTTAATTAAAATTCAATCAATATTGAAACTGGAAGCTATAGGTTCATAAACAAGAAAGATTAGAATAGAAATGTATTTTCTGACCATAATCATTTCATACTGAATTGAATAATTTCAAACTATCGAAATTATTATTTTATTATAATATTTTCCACATTTTTTAAACAGTTTTTGACAGTTTCAAACAGAATCAAAACAACAAGGAAACACAGAACACTATTTTATTGGGAACAACCCACCACAGAGACGTTATTATAACATTTCAATGTGGTAATAATTCACTCTAGTTATTCTGAGAAAAATTATCATTTTCATTCATTTTCATTCATTTTATTCATTTAAAAAAAACTTTGCAATTATTAATTTTTTTCTCTCCTGGGGTTCGGTAATGAATTAATATTCTATGGTAAGGTATTAAAATTTGACATAATCTATGAATAACCATTATTCAATATTTCTGTTTTTGTTTACATAATTAAAACAGATATTCTGATTATAAAAACCAAAAATTTGTTCAGTAATTAATTGTAGTTAAACAGAATAGATTCTTACTAACGAAAAAACACGTAGTTGTTTTTTCAGAATCAAATGTAGGTGATCAAACCTTCAAGCAAATATAATTGCACACCTAAATCTGAGAATACTTGTAATCTATTCGAGTAATTTGTTATTGGGATTCAGTAGAGAAAATAATCATCAAGCAAAGTAACATCACTCTAAAATAATTATTCGTAGTGACATTATTCATTGTTGTTGAAGATTTCGAAAAAGATTGCCATATTTTTAACAGTCTCATAGACCGGTTCACTGGTCTCTGTCAAGGAGAAGAAACTTAAATAATATCAGTGTTTGGAAAATTATAGATGATATTTTCTGGCTTTGAGTGAAAAAAAAAGCAATGTGACAACCTCTTGGCTTGAAAGTTTTCATAGAAATGATGGTTTTCATGATTTGGAAATCTTAAGAAGAAAATTACAAATGTATGATGATAACATCCAATAATTCTGAGGTTTTTTGGGAATTTCTCACTGGGAAGGGATGGTTTATAATCTTGAAGTAGAAAGAAATTATAGTAAACAGCAAAAATATGTTTATGGTGTTGAATTTTTTTTACCAGAAAATTAGTATTTTGTATCTTCCTTCTGGATATGGACCTAATCGGATGTAACATGAGTGAGTGAATCATTTCTTATAGGGAAAATAATGTTTTTAAACAATTCAGATTCCATAGTGGATGCTGTGGAAAGTATTTTTCATTCAAACTATACTGGACTACAGAGGGGTATTTGCCCACTGTGAAAACTTAAAATGCTTATAACTTTTCAACGCAGCTGAATATAGAAAAACCGGAATGGAAAAAGTGTTTCTTTTGATCTTAAGAACCTATGGTTAAAATTAACGCAGTGGTCAAAGACTCACCCTGTATCTATGCTGTATATTCTATCAATGCTATAAAAATTCAATATTTTTCCGACCCCAAGTGGGTTACCTTTTATATTTCGAGATTGGACAACCCTAGTGTTGCAATCTGCCAACTGACAACTCTATCATAAAATTTTTATCAATCGCTTAAAAATGGACTCGTGTAGATTGGTAGAAAAAAATGCTCAAAAAATACGATAGCGGTGTTTCGGAGCAAGTTAATGACATCGTGACAGGTGATGAATCGTGGATTTACGCGTAAGAGCCCGAATAGCCCCTTCATATTAGGTAAAAAAAGAGGTTAACCTCGAAATGAGAGATAATAAGCTATAGATTGGTATAAACCTTTGTTTTGTCGTGCTAAATGTTGTCTCAAAAGTCACAAATGATACCGTGTCTGCGTCTTAAGATATTGAAAGTCAAAGGATATAAAAATTGGTTTTTCGTTAATATCTCGCTTTCTATTGCTTAAATGATTTTTTTACCCATAATTAAAGTTGTAGAGTATAAAATTCTCTACAATTTTCGTTTCATGTTTTTTTTTTAATACGATCTACCGTTTTTGAGGTAAAGCGCGAAGAGTGCGCAGTGCACAGTCATATATGGTCCGTCCAATGCAAGGTCAAGCGTGAATTACGGTTATCAGTACGTTATATAAAATTAATATCACAACAAAACAAGCCAGAGATGATGCTGATGTTCTCATCATCGAGACAGCTATTGCATTATCAGAACATCAAAACACTGCCGCCATCATAGGAGAAGATATTGATTTGAATTTTCTTTAAAAAAAGTTGGGAAAGGCAAAATTAAGACACAAATATACTCTTCCAAAACTTTTATCAATATCCGCGTACTAAAAAACACATTCTATTTTTACACTCATTTAGTGGCTGTGACACGACATCTGCGCTATTTAAAAAAGGGAAAAAAACTGTTAGTAGAGCATTGGAGAAAATTCCCAATTTGGATAAACTGGTGGAAGTAACGGGTGGTCCATCTAGTGTTTGGAATTTGAACTACCGATTATTTGACATTATAAACGTCAACTATTCTTTTTGACGTGACTAATATTTAGTTGAAAGTTTGAAGTTTAGGAAATGGGACGCTATTCGCTTGAAGAAAGTTGGGAAATATTAAAAACTTATTTCCAAAGTGGTGAGTAACCGTCAATGCCGAGCGCTACCGCGCAATGTTGAACGGTTGGTTCTTTCAAGAAATTGAAGCTAACGACTTGGACGATGTTTGGTTTCAACAGGACGGTGCAACGAGCCATACAGCACACGCCACAATCGATGTTTTACGCCGCATTTTCGGAAATCGAATAATCAGCAGAAATGCAGATGTGAATTGGCCACCAAGAAGCTGCGATCTGACGCCATTGGATTATTATCTTTGGGGAGCGGTGAAAGATAAGTGTTACGCCAACAATCCAGAAACAATTCAAGACCTCAAGACCGAAATTCGAGCTGCTATTGGTGAAATAGAGCCCCAAACAATCGAAAATGTATTAAAAAAGTGGGTGGAACGAATAGGCTACTGCCAAGTCAGCCGTGGTGGTCATTTGGCCGAAATTATTTTTCATAAATAAATGTCATGAACCAACCTTTTAAATAAATGTTCAACCATTGGAAAATATTGAGCAGTTTTTTTTTATAGCAAAATTGAATTCCAATTTTTAAATGGGCCACCCATTATTTCAACAAGAAAACTGCCCGGTACAAACATTGTTTGAAAATGGAGTGCGCATCTTGTTGACATTATATAATGCTCCAAAATCTGAGGACAACATTGATCATTTTCGCTACACGCAATTCATTAAATTAACGTAACTAAATAACCCTGTACAGTTGTCAACACTTCCACTAACAAGTGTAGCAGCTCATCAACATATATATTGCGTCTACTACCAGATTCAAACGTGGTTAGGGAATGACTTAGAACCTCAAGAATGGGGCTGCATGCTTGAAAATGGAATCCTGGAGCCCATAAGAACGTTATTACCTCCAGCACCAACCGATCTACTAAATATAATATTTTGCAATTGCAAAAAGGGTTGTGGTTCCCGCTGCCGATGCCGATGCCGAAAATCAGGAATACTATTTTCTTTAGCTTGTGGCCAGTGCAATGGACAAGCTTGCCTGAACGCTGTACAATATCCAAGTAATCCCGATGAAGGAAACGCATACGATCCTGAAATTCTGGAGGGTTTGGAGATGAATATGACCGATAATGAGGATGATGACAATGAATTGAATGTTTTCGAGCGACAACAAGAAGAAGACGACGAAGAAGATGAAGATAACTAGCTTCTATTCACAATTTTATTATAATTAAAACCAATAAAATTTCTTATAATATTTAAACTGACATTTCAACAGATGTATAGTATGGCATATTCAATGATAAATAAAGATATGCATAAAATATATATATTTTAATAAAATATCAACAATTGATAATTAGTACATAAAATGGCCATTGTTTAATATAATAATAATTATAATTTAATACATAATAGACTTTATACAGGGTGGCCAACTGAAAACGAAACAGATGAGATTACAGATGAAATAATTTTTTTCGATAGAAATGCTCGGTCAGGTGGATTACTGTTTCGAGGGGGACAACTTAAGATGTAGGTTACGGACGCATAGCGCTTCAACCCTTGCTACTACAACCCTCACCCCTAAATTTTGAATAGGGAAGATGGGGTGAGTGATACCTCATTTGAAAGTTATTTTTATACTGATTTCAACACAGTAATTGTTTTTTCATTTTATGCATAAGTTCTCTAAATATTCTCAACTAAGTATTTGGAAATGAAATGGTGTTTTCATGGCACTTGTAGTGTTTATTTGTGAAAAATCGACATTTTGAGCTTCAAAACAACCATGACACATTGATCCAATTTTGATGGAAATTATTGAAAACAATGCTGGAAATTATGTGGAAAATCAGATTGTGTTTCAGCAGGATGGAGCTCCTCCACACTACGCCTTACAAGTTCGAGAATATCTGGATCAAAGATTTCCGAATCGGTGGGTTGGAAGAAGGGGTCCCAATGAATGGCCAGCCAGATCGCCAAATCTGGCACCACTAGATTTCTTTCTTAGGGGCCACTGGAAGAGTAAAATTTACTCTACACTGCCCGATTCCATAGAAGATTTAAGAAGACGTATAGTGAACGAATGTCGTCAAATCACTCCAGAAATGCTGCAAAATTTGCGCCATCGTTTCGAACAAAACTTATTCCATTGTATGGAAGCTAATGGTGAACAATTTGAATATTTAATTAATTGATGTGAGTTTTTGATAAATTATTTACTTTACTTTGAAAAGTTTTATTTCTTAGATGAATACTTCAAATCGTTCTGATACCATACAGTTGGAGAATGATTTCAGTGAATAAAACAGCTAGTCTAACATCTGACCCTTGTAGCATTAACACGCACGGTATGACTTCATTTGCCCAGTGGTAGATGTTTTGCAATTTCAAATACAAGTACGGAAATTTTGGAGTTTCGGAAGCACGAAATGTCAATTATTCGCAAAAAATTAATTTCAGTGATAAAATTAACTAACGCATAAATATTTCGAGAACTAATGCATAAAATGAAGAAACAATTACTGTACTGAAATCAGTATAAAAATACCTTTGAATTGAGGTATCACTCACCCCATCTTCCCTATTCAAAAATTGGGGGTGGGGGTTGTAGCAGCAAGGGTTGAAGCGCTATGCTTCCGTAACCTACATCTTAAGTTGTCCCCATCGAAACAGAAATCGACTTTTCCGAGCATTTCTATCGAAAAATCTTATTTCGTCGGTAATCTCGTCTGTTTCGTTTTCAAATGGCCACCCTGTATAACGAACTGATAACCGTAACTCACGCTTGACCTTGCATTGGACCATATAAGACTGTGCGCTGCGCACTCTTCGCGCTCTACCTCAAAAACGGTTGATCGTATCAAAAAAAAAACATGAAATGAAAATTGTAGAGAATTTCATACTCTACAACTTTTATTATGGGTAAAAATATCATTTAAGCAATAGAAAGCGAGATATTCACAAAAACCAATTTTTATGACCTTAGACCTTCAATATCTAAACACGCAGATACGGTATCATTTGTGACTTTTGAGACAACATTTGGAACGACAAAACAAAGGTTTATACGAATTTATAGCTTATTATCTTTCATTCCGAGGTGAAACCCCTAAAATGACGGCTTGAAATAGGTTTCTTTCAACTTTGACTAGGTTTTACTAGGCGAATTTTCCAGAAAGGAATCCTTCTCTCCAAAATAAAGATAGGTAATTTTTCGTTTAAAAATTTATAAAATTTATAACAATAGCTTTCAGAAATTGTTAAAAATTATTTACTCAGTAAAATTGTTGCCTTTGATGTGAACCTCATTTACAATACTTCTTTAATCTTTGTTTGAGTGTGCTCACCAGTCTTGGAACTATAACTGATTAAGACATAGTTACTCTTATTCTTCACTGAATATACTTTATTTCAATTCCACACAACCTGAATTTTGAAAAATAAAAAAATTATAGGCTCATTTGTAATGTTGATTTTTTTTAGGAAATGGGTAGCTATACAACGGAGTGAAGATGATTGATGTTAATTTCCAGTGTTATTTGGATAAATACGAGTCATAAGAATTTCTATCAGAATTTTACAGAAAATATTTTCATTTCGGAGATCACGTACCACCTGCTGATAGGTTGTGTTACTTCAAAACGCAAATATCTTGAAAAATGTTAATATTTTTTATTTGGATAAGATAACATTTTCATATTACTTTCTTTTATCCATCGACTGCTTTTATAACCAAAACATTTATGCAAGAAAATTCAATCTGGTGGTATTCATTGTTTAGAAGTTATGCGAAGAATAGTTCCGTATTTCATCAAAATTAGAAGGATCTGATTCATGCATTTTAGGTCAAAAGATTATTTATAAAACAATACTTACTTTTCAATCACGCTCAGAAAACTCGTTATACATTTTTGCTACCTGCATATTTACTATTTTTATGGAAAAATCGAATTGAATTGGAATAAACTTATTCCAGTGTTCAAGGTTTATAATTGCAGTGTTGAATATTTGCAAATGGTGTTTTTATGACAAGACTGTGGATTTACGAAATTTACCACATTTCAAATTTTGAATTTCAGAAGGTTCTCCCTTGAAAATCCAACCCAGAGCCTAGAATGACTCATAACTTGTTTTATAAATAAATATTTTCCCATAAATAATGAACGATAATTTTTCGTGATGATCTCCAAAATATGCCACAATCACATGATAATGTATTGAAAATTGCATGAATTCTCTCAGAAAAAGAGAATAACTCTGTGTAGAACATCAAGAATTATTGTTTCCAATAAAAATACAGGTGCATTGACACCAACCTCTGACACGTTCACAACAGTCGGCCAGTTCCTCAAGTTCGATTATCTGGTGATCGACCTTCCTTAACTGCTTTCTCGGTGGACTTCATAACTTTCATTTTTCAAAACTACGTCACCTGCTCAATTTGATACAGCTTCCTTATTTACATTGCCCCGGCAAGTCAATAGGAAATCTCAACCTTGCTACGAGTTACGTCAAAAACCTTGAACTTGAGGTACTACACAGCCTTGTCCGAGCAATGTAGACAACCTTTATTCTGTTGTGGTGTGTCTACATTCGTCGCACTTCCATGGCTTTTGATAGCTAGTTTTCAGGATGCTTATTTACATATTAGCCTAATAGATTTTGGCTGACAATAATTAGCACGTTTGGAATGCGCCCGATATTTGGATTAGTAAATTTTTTTAATTGAAATTATGTTAATTGATGATTGATAAATCAGTAAAATGTTGAAAATATACGAAACTATTTGTTTTAACCCACTCTGGCTGACATTAACTTTAGTGTATGTAAGTATGTTTAAGACTATTCTATACAGTTCTACATAAGGAACTTTAATGACAACATACCCAATTTTCAAGATCTGGCCAATATCTTATAAGATGTATTTGTGTGTATTTTCGAGAAACGTTAATGCCACTAATACCAATTCCTCGTCTTCAAATTGTTTTTTCTGATCTAACCAATATTAAGCTATATCGCCCTATTTACCATGTGCCATAACACACTCATATTTCCCAAGGGAAATATGAAACAACAAATCATATTTCTTTCGAAGCGTCAAATCATATTCTGTTTCTTTATTTGGTAACAAAATGGAAACTGCAATTGTTGAAATTTCCACTGAAAGTATTTTCACCAGATACAAAGGAAGAAGAAATATCTTGTTCATTATAATTCGTCGTCGAGACTACAGTTTCCTTGGAAACAGTCTCGGACGATTCTAACAAAACTGTCTCCAAAGATTGTGATGCTGCAGATGGCTCTCCCTCCGCACCTCTTATTATCTTCGCCACCTTATTTTTGTTCAGCATACTGTCAGCCAGATAGCCTTATGCAACAGACGAACTTTTCCAACCACCATGTCTAGTAAGGCTCCCGCATCCGAAACCAATGTCGCGGATGTTCGTCTTCCACATTGGATTATCTAAAACCAACCATTCAGCAACCTTACTCAGAATTTTTCCGAAGATATTTTTGCCGACAGGCTGAAGAGTACACTTCTTATTCCTATAAGCTACGAAGAACCTAAGAAAGCGGTCGATCTATATTTTTCTAGTTCATATTTCCAATTCAAAAATGAATTTTATTGTCAAATTAATGGATGTGGTATGGGGTTCCAATTTCTGCAGTAATAGCTCAACTCGGAATGGAGGATCTGGAAGAAACGGTTATAAAAAAACTAAAGTACAAAATACCATTTTTCAAACGTTTTGTTGATGACTGTCTTACAGCAGCACCTGAAAATAAAATAAAGGATATTATAAATGAATTCAATAACTACCATCCTAATTTGAAGTTCACCTTTAAGTTAGAAAAACAAAATGAAATCAATTTCTTAGATCTGACACTCATACGAACAAACACAAAAGTAAAGACAATTTGGTACACAAAATCAACCTGGAGTGGACGATATTTGAACTTTGAAGCCGCAGTTCCAATGGTTCATAAAAAAAAGTGTCGTGTCAGGAATTGCTGATAGAACTCTAGAACTCACTAGTCCAGAATTCAGACAACAAACAATAAAAAAAGCAAAATAAATACTAGCCATCAATAACTATCCTCTGAAACTAATTGACAAAATCTTCAAAGACAAAATCTTTAGCCTTTATAATACAGAACAACAAAAAACTAGAAGAACCGAAATCGAAACCCAAAAATATGTATCCTTACCATATATACAGGGCTTATCAGAAACACTAAATAAATTAATGGAGCATTATGGAATAAACGTAGCACATGAAAACACAAATAATTTGAAATTCATAAACACAAAATTGAAATAAAAATCCAAAACAATAAAATCTCGAATTGTATCTACCGAATAAATTGTATGGGTTGCCCAAAAGTAACACTAAATAAATTAATGGAGCATTATGGAATAAACGTAGCACATGAAAACACAAATAATTTGAAATTCATAAACACAAAAAACATTGAAATAAAAAAATCCAAAACAATAAAATCTCGAATTGTATCTACAAAGCACAAGAATAAATTATATGGGTTGCCCAAAAGTATATATAGGACAGACAACACAATATATAAAGGAAAGAATAATATATACATAATATATATATAATATACATCAAAAAACGTCATTAGTAGCTTCACTCAAGAATGCGTTGAGCTGCCGCGGGACAACACTGCTGATCTTTTAGGAACGTATCCTTTATTTTTGTTCTTAAGGAATGCTTCGACTTCATCGAATAATTTGACATCAGTTTTTTCCTTCAAATGTAGCATAGATCTTAACACCGATAGTTTCGGTCATAACGTGTTTGGAGAATATTTCTGCGACTGGGGATCGAATGAATTTATGATACATCACGAATAACAAGAATCGGAGTAATATACCAAATCTTGGAAATATGCTAACACAGTTCATCAAATATTTCTTTACCACTCCTGAAAGCATTCATACTCTTCAATGTAGGCAGCTTGAGATTTGGCCGGAACCAAAGATTCACGGGCCTTTGCCGCTTGAGTTTCGAGGTAGTTTGACATTTTTTCAGTAATTTTATTCTTGACAAGACGTCAAAATGAAACCAGTCAACCAAGATTCTCAAAAACATGGCCCATAGCAACGTTAAAAATTTAATTATTACAAAAATATACCATCTAATAATAATTTTTCCATATCAGATTGTTTCAATCAGAAAAAAACTATTGACACACCACGGGAAATATGAATACCTCGGAATGTAACTTTGACAACCTCGGGAAATATACTTTTCCGCAAATCGCCAGGAAATTTTGACATTCCTGTCAAAATTTCTTGCAGAAAAAGTCAGGACTTCCTTACTGTAAGGAAATGTCATTTCCTTACTGTAAGGAAATGATATTTCCGTACAGTTGTTAGTGTTCTATATAAATGATAGAAAACACATTGCTTATAAGGAATTAATTTATATTTTGAAAACATCAAGTCATTGCTGAATACATTTTTAAGATCAATTTGTTATATTTACAGTAATTTGACAGTTAGTACAATTATTGAACATTGGAGGAACACTCTTAGAACTATGAGAAACATTTTGGACAACATGCAGGGTGGAAGGGTCATTTTGTTGAATATTTTGTACTGTGAAAATTTTATTTGCCACCTCAACCTTATTGTTAAGCGATTCTTCGATATATCCTTCAGCAACGTTTGATGACTTCCATCCGCCATGCCTCTTTAAACTAGTTATGTCGGCACCAGAGTCAACCAATATTGTTGCAGAAGACCGACGAAAGCAGTGACCAGTATATTCTGTCGGATTTACCAAGTTCAAATAAGTAGCAACTATTTTGGGCATTTTTCTAAATTGATGAACTCCTACCACTTGTCTACAACCCTTTCCGCTTTGATATTTGAAGAAAAATCGGTCACTGTTCCTATTTTCTGGTCCTAACGAAACATACTTTCGATAAACATTCAAGTAGATCTGATTGATTACAAATGATCTTGGTTTGTTGGTTTTCGAATCAGGTATGCTGATTAAAAGTTTAGATTCTAAGTCTTCTATATCGTGTACAGTCATTCGGACTAACTCATCCATTCTACAGGCCCCAGAAATACCAAATATTACAGCCACCTAAAAAATAAATAAAGCTATAATCTAAATAGAAATTAAAAACTTGTAAATTACCTTAATCATTATTAACTAATTCACTTAACAGGGTTGAAGGTCAGGATTGTTGAAATAAAAACCAATTCTCAGACCATTGCCGACATGTTTCGATTTTACTCTAAAATCTTCTTCAGGGCTCTAAAATGAATTACAAGATTGTTTAATTAATAACATCTATAAATACAATGTGTTGGAACATGCAATGAGACAATACATTAGTATAACAAATTAATGAAAATCACATTGACATCTGTATATTACAATGCGTAGATAAATTCCAAATTGAAAATACGAAATTGACAAAAACATCAAATATAATTCAGCTCAGTATACAGGCATTTGCTTTAAAATTAACAAGGGGGGAAATAGCTACTTACAGTCTTTTTGTGGTTTTCTAGTCAAAATCATGAAAGTTATGAAATATACAACACTCTTGGACAACATCAAACGAGAATTTAACCTAAAAATGGACATATCGGAAACAGAGAACTGTGACCACAGACATGCCACAAGTAGAATTTAAGTGTGTCTTGATCTACTGAAATGACATTGACATTCAATATTAATAATTCGTTCAAGTTATTTTTTCTTTTATTTTGTTGATAAGATAGTAATAGGCTGTATTCAAACTCTCAATATCTGTTCTTCTGTTAATGGACTTTTCATCCTGTTTTATAGAGATCATCTCATGTAGTAACCTCTTTTTAAAATTTTTTGGTGTCCTAATATTTTAATTGAGTCAATGTTGAAATCAAAAGAATGGAGTGTATTCGACACATGTTCTGCCAAAGCGGTTGGTCCTACGTGCCGCATTCGGCGTATTCTGGTTTTGAGTAAAATCTAGTGACCTTTCTGTTCTTGAGTATTGGAAACCAAGAAAGTGCTAGAAAAACTGGTGACCTTTTCTGTTCCTGTTTTAAAGAAGACATCATAGGAAACCAAGAAAGTGCCAGAGGAAGCAAGTACACCTTTCAAGTTAAAGAAAACTAGTGACCTTTCTGTCTCCGAGTGTTGGAAACCAAGAAAGTGCTAGAAAAATCACGTTTGAAGTCTCCAGAAGAATTCCTGTTACCTGTCCTCGTGTGTGAGAACAAGCCATTTGTTGAAAATCAAGAAAGAGCCACAGGAATCCATTTGTAAAGTATCCTTTTATACCTGCCAATTCTATTTGAGTCAACAAATTTAATTATTATTAAGTAAGTACTTAGCATATTTTGTTAATTATGGATAGAACACTCATGAGAAAACGTGCCAGTTTAAGAGGTAGATTCACAATCATTTCGAAAAAAATTAGAACCCTTCATTGGGAAATTCGAGATGGATTCATCTTCTTTGAGCGAAAAAGATTTAATTGTTCTTAGAGGTTTCAAAGAAAAGTTGTCATTAATTGAGGATAGTTTTGATGAAGTTCAATCACAGATTGAAGAATCCTGTGAGGACTGCCAATTTGAGACACAAATGAATGAGAGGGAAGAGTTTTTGACCATATGAATAGGTGTCAGAGTGAAATCATTTTAATCTTAAGTAAGAGAAATGTTTCGAATAATGATGTCAAGTCTGAGGTAGAGTCAAGGGTGCAATTACCAGTCATAGACTTACCTAAGTTCAATGGAACATATGAGGGATGGTTGAGTTTTAAAGATATTTTCCATTCTCTTGTTCATTCAAATAAATCTATTAGTGAGATACAAAAGTATCATTATTTGCGGGCCAGTTTGAATAATGCCACTTCAAAAATGATAGAGTCCCTTGAATTTTCATCAGAAAATTATACTATTGCGTGGGACTTACTGTGTAATCGGTTCGACAATAAAAAGTTATTGATCAATAACCATATTAAATGTTTATTCAATTTGAGTCCCTTGAAAAGAGAATGTTCGAAGACACTACGCAGTCTCATAGATTCTCTCTTCAAACATTTGAGAACATTAATCAATCTTGGTTTGAATGTGGATTCTTGGGATCCCTTATTAATTTATTTGATTACTACTAAACTCGATAAAGTTTCAGCATGTGAATGGGAAAAGGTGAAAGCCAATTTAGACCTGCCCACCCTTAAGGAATTCACAACCTTTTTGAAGAATAGAGCTGATTTGCTGGAATCATTAGAACAAAATCATGAAGTCGACCAAGATAAAGTTAAAAAGGAATTTAAGGGAAAGCAAGTCAGAAGCTATTTGGGTAAGACTGATAAAGTAAAACCAAAGTCAGTTAAGTGTTTCTTCTGTGATGGGAATCACACCATTTATAATTGCTCAAATTTTCTAAAATTTAGTATCACTGAGAGAGTCGAAAAAGTCAATGAATTAGGTCTGTGTCAGAATTGTCTTTGTAGAGGACACAGACCTAACCAGTGTCGACATAATGCTTGTCCAAGTTGCAAGGAAAAGCATAATAGATTATTGCACTTAGAAAATGAAAGAGTTGCCCTTACAAGTTTGACAAACTCTTATGTTTTATTGTCAACGGTGAAAATTCATGTCACAGACAAGTATGGAAATAAACATATCTGCCATGCTCTCTTGGATTCGGGATCCCAATCAAACTTCGTTACTAAAGATTTAGTTTCAAAATTGAAATTACCTTTGTCAGATGCACATATAAGTGTAACGGGAATAAATTCAGTGTCACATTTGAATAGACAATGTAATGTTTTGGTGGAATCATTGACTAGGAATTACGCGATGAATTTGAATTGTTTTGTCTTACCTAAAATAGCAGACCGACTTCCAAATGAACCGTTAAACATTTCAAATTTAGATATTCCCCACAATGTACAGTTAGCAGATCCGGAATTCTATCAACCAAAAAGATCGATATGATCATTGGATCGTCCAACTTTTGGGATTGCTTAGAACCGCAGCAGATCAAATTGAAAAAGGGATATCCGGTTTTACAAAATACTGTCTTTGGCTTCACAGTTTCCGGTTGTTTGAGTAATAACAATTTTCCGAATATTAAAACCCTGAATTTATTCGCAACTTCTGAGAATGATGACATTAATTCATTATTGCAACGGTTTTGGGTGGTTGAAGAATTGTATAATAAAAATGAGGTATTTTCTTCTAAGGAAGATATTGCGTGTGAAGAAAGTTTTAAATCAACTTTCTCTCGTAATGAACACGGTAGATTTGTGGTGAAGATTCCTTTTCGAGATGACATTAGTAAGTTGGGTGATTCAAAGGCAATCGCAATTAAAAGGTTGTTGTCTCAAGAGAGGAGGTTAGAAAAAACTCCTGTCCTTAAGGAGCAGTACCATGATTTCATGAGAGAATACTTAGAGTTAGGACACATGAGTTTAGTGAGCGACATAACGCATGATAAGGTATCATTCTTTCTACCCCATCATCCTGTTCTTCGTGAGGATAGTCTCACAACAAAAATCAGAGTTGTATTTAATGGGTCATCTTCCACTACATCAGGTTATTCATTGAATGATCTTCAACATGTTGGGCCTCCGATTCTTGGCAATCTTTTCAAAATGTTAGTTAAATTCCGTAAATTTCCTATTGTTGTCTCTGCAGATATAGCCAAAATGTATCGGCAAATACTTGTTCATCCAGATGATAGACCTTTGCAAAGAATAGTTTGGAGATTTGACAAACAGGATGATATTCAGGTGTATAATCTTAACACTGTTACGTACGGTCTAACAAGTGCACCTTACTTAGCCATGAGGTGCATTCAACAGCTTGCAATCGATTCGCAAGATCAGTATCCAGCTGCTTCTAAAGTTATTCAGGAGGATTTTTATGTGGATGATTTGATTGCCGGATTCAATTGTGAATCCCAAGCTATTCAGGTTTGTGGCGACATTTCAAAGATTTTAAATTCTGGGTGCTTCGAGTTGCGAAAATGGAGATCTAATAACCGAAACTGCTTGAGTGATTTTAGACCAGATTTGCAATCGTCAGATGTTTTAACCATCTGTAATAAAGACACAAAATGCTTAGGTATCCAATGGTTCTCTGAGAGTGATGAACTCTCATTTCAATTTCCCGAACCCATTTTCTCGACTCAATGCACTAAGCGTCATGTCTTGTCGGAGATATCAAAAGTTTTTGACCCTTTAGGTTTATTGTCACCTACTGTTATTGTTGCGAAGAGGTTAATTCAGAAGTTGTGGACTCTTCGATTGTATTGGAATGAAGAGAGTCCTGATGAATTGAGAGAAAGGTGGTTAGCCTTTCAACAAGATCTGGCAAAAAGACAGTCCGAAATTGTCTTAAATGTTTTAAATTTTCCCCGAAGTCTCAATCAGTCATCATGGGTGATTTGCCTGATTGCAGAGCAACACGCTCCTTCCCATTTCAAACGACTGGTGTAGATTACGCGGGTCCGTTTTTAATAAAAGACAGAAAAACAAGAGGATGCAAAATATCAAAGGCTTATGTTTGCTTGTTCATATGTTTAGGTGTTAAGGCAGTGCATCTTGAGTTGGTTTCAGATTTGACATCAGACGCTTTCATTGCTTGTTTACGAAGATTTGTTTCACGAAGAGGTGTTCCATCTGATATGTTTTCAGATAATGGAACTAATTTTGTCGGTGCAAATAACTCTCTGCAAGAATTATATCAATTCCTCAAGCAGGATGAATCTTCCATTTTGAATTTCGCTGATGAAAATAATCTAAAGTGGCATTTTATTCCTCCTAGCTCACCTCATTTTGGAGGTATTTGGGAAGCTAATGTAAAGTCCTTTAAGACTCATTTGTACAAAGTAATTGGAGAAACTATTTTAACCTTTGAAGAATTTAGTACTGTGTTGACGCAAATAGAATCGGTCTTAAACTCCCGACCTTTGTATCCTCTCTCTTCCGATCCCAATGATTTAACACCCTTAACCCCTGATCATTTCCTCATTGGCCGGCTGTATCGAAGTGTACCAGATCCAGACGTCACATCCGTTCAACTGAATCGACTCTCCAGGTTCCAGTTGCTCCAGCAGCTCCATCAATGTTTCTGGAAACGTTGGTCGCGGGACTATCTCAGTTCCCTCCAACAGAGAAAAAAGTGGACTACCGGTTCCAGTCCAGTTGTTGTGGGAACGATGGTTATCATAAGAAACGACAACTGTCCTCCAGCAAAGTGGGATCTTGGAAGAATTGTTGAACTTCATCCTGGTAGTGATGGTGTTACTCGTGTAGTGAGTGTTAAAACTGTAAAAGGTGTTTTCAAACGCCCAGTGGTAAAACTGTGCCCATTACCCAATATGGTAAAATGTTGACTGTTTATCCAATGTTTGTTTATATAATTATTTTATAAGTTTAATTAATCTAACGCAATTTCAAATCACTTTTATCCTGTTGAAGCCCTGTAGCCTGTCAAGTCGGGCGGTATGGAGAAATTGCAGTTAACTTTAAATCTCATAGTTGAGAGAAACACCAATAGATGGCGTTAGCGTCAGTTCTCTATCTCTTATCTATAATTATTTGTGTTATTTGTTTTGTATTTTTGTGCTCCTTTTTTCCTTATTATGAGATTTTGTAATGTTAATATGATGACTTGTGTATTTATGTATAATTTGGGATGAGCTTTTTGTTATCTGTGTTCTAAATTAACCTTCTGTGGTTGAATTTTGTGACGTCCCAGAAACTAACCGTTATTCATTCTCTTTCGTCGTCAGCTGTTGAAGCAACATAACCTAACTGGGGTTATGTGGTATGTAAATATATAACGTTTAAAATATATTTATCTAGTGTTTTTGTGTGTACTTGCAAGTAAACCAGCGCAGGCCTTAAAATAATACAGTCCACTATATCGTCATTTTTCCAGCGGTGTTGTTGTCTTTCTTCTTTTTTAAAGGGTTGAATATGTTGAGGGAATCTCTTTCATGCTCTGAGATTCTGTCCCTGAGATACCGACTTGTTTGTCCTACATATGTAGACTGACAATCCTTGCAACAAATTTTGTAGATTACATTACTCAATAATTCTCTTTGAGTTGTACCTTTCATTCTTGTGAAAAGCTTTCTGTTGGTGTTTTCAGATCGAAAGCTACGTCGACACCAAGCGACAAAATATTTCTTCTTATCTGCTCAGATAAACTTTCAACGTAAGTCAGGGCGTAAAATTTTTTGTTTTCAATCATATTGTCTTCTTGAATTTGTTCTCGACTTTCTCTGTAAATAATTTTTCTATGATTTTGGTGGGATAATCATTTTCTGTAAAATAGCTTTTATTTGGTTTAAGTTATCTTGGTGAAATTCAGGAGAGGACAGTTTCAGAGCTCTATTTTTCAAATTATTGATAATGTTAATTTTTTGTGTGATGGTGTGCTTTGAATTAAAATTCAAAACTCTGCCCGAAAAAGTCGGTTTTCGATACCAATTATATTTTATTTCATTGCATTGCCTTATTAGCAAAACGTCGAGAAAAGGTAAAGTGTTTTCTTGTGATTCGACTTCAATGGTGAATTTCAATTTCGGATGTACGCTGTTAAACACTGTCATGGTCTCTTCCATTTTATCGCCCGGTATCGACGTGCAGATATCGTCCACGTATCTCTTAAAAATAGGCACGCAGAAAGAAAGTCGACCCAGAGCAATCTTCTGAACCTCCACCATAACGATGTCAGCCACCACAGGAGCGAGACAGTTTCCCATCCCCAGTCCAAAAATCTGTTTATAGTATTTGCCGTTAAAGACGAAAAAAACTGTTTTCAACGCAGAAATTAAAAAGCTGTAAGAGTCTTGAATTGTTAGGGTTGTATGTGGCTCAATTTGACTCCATTTACTCTCTATCAACTTTATGGCAAGATCAACAGGTATATTTGTGTAGAGAGATGTTACATCCAAAGAAACAAGGATATAGTTATCAGGAGGACTATATTCTTTATACTATCTATGAATTCGAAAGAGTTTCTCACATATCTTTCATCTTTGTCGAAGGCATAGGACAACAAATTCGACAAGTATTTAGTTAGATTATAGAGGGACTTCCAATATAGGCAATAATTGGTCTTAAGGGATGACCTTCCTTGTGTATTTTGGAATAAAGTAAGCTTTGGGACATAAACCATTATTACATCTCAAGAACTCATAAGTGGTCCTATCTATCTTCCCTGACTTGTATAACGAGTATAACATCTTATTAAGTTTTGTTTGAACCCTTTTGGTAGGATCTTCAGCTAATTCACAATATGTTGTGGTATCATCTAAAATATTCAAAGCTTTAGAAATAAAATCATCCCTCAACATAGCTACCGTTGTTTTGCTTTTGTCAGCTTTTGTGATGATTATGTTTTCATTAGTTCTAAGAAAATGTTTTGTTTCGTTGTACCACTTAATAATTGACCTGTCGTAGCTTCTCATATTATGAGCCCTTGAGTTAATAAAATTTGTTATTAGATTTATAATGGAATTTCGAACTAAATTTCTGCTGTCCTCATCTTCAGATTTAGATAAGATGTACTCAACATCTATAATTAATTCTTTTAAAGGAAAATTATTGTTTGTATATGGTAGGTTAAAATTTTTTTTTTTTTTTTTTTAACCTACCATAAACAAACAATAATTTTCCTTTAAAAGAATTAATTATAGATGTTGAGTACATCTTATCTAAATCTGAAGATGAGGACAGCAGAAATTTAGTTCGAAATTCCATTATAAATCTAATAACAAATTTTATTAACTCAAGGGCTCATAATATGAGAAGCTACGACAGGTCAATTATTAAGTGGTACAACGAAACAAAACATTTTCTTAGAACTAATGAAAACATAATCATCACAAAAGCTGACAAAAGCAAAACAACGGTAGCTATGTTGAGGGATGATTTTATTTCTAAAGCTTTGAATATTTTAGATGATACCACAACATATTGTGAATTAGCCGAAGATCCTACCAAAAGGGTTCAAACAAAACTTAATAAGATGTTATACTCGTTATACAAGTCAGGGAAGATAGATAGGACCACTTATGAGTTCTTGAGATGTAATAATGGTTTATGTCCCAAAGCTTACTTTATTCCAAAAATACACAAGGAAGGTCATCCCTTAAGACCAATTATTGCCTATATTGGAAGTCCCCTCTATAATCTAACTAAATACTTGTCGAATTTGTTGTCCTATGCCTTCGACAAAGATGAAAGATATGTGAGAAACTCTTTCGAATTCATAGATAGTATAAAGAATATAGTCCTCCCTGATAACTATATCCTTGTTTCTTTGGATGTAACATCTCTCTACACAAATATACCTGTTGATCTTGCCATAAAGTTGATAGAGAGTAAATGGAGTCAAATTGAGCCACATACAACCCTAACAATTCAAGACTTCTTACAGCTTTTTAATTTCTGCGTTGAAAACAGTTTTTTCGTCTTTAACGGCAAATACTATAAACAGATTTTTGGACTGGGGATGGGAAACTGTCTCGCTCCTGTGGTGGCTGACATCGTTATGGTGGAGGTTCAGAAGATTGCTCTGGGTCGACTTTCTTTCTGCGTGCCTATTTTTAAGAGATACGTGGACGATATCTGCACGTCGATACCGGGCGATAAAATGGAAGAGACCATGACAGTGTTTAACAGCGTACATCCGAAATTGAAATTCACCATTGAAGTCGAATCACAAGAAAACACTTTACCTTTTCTCGACGTTTTGCTAATAAGGCAATGCAATGAAATAAAATATAATTGGTATCGAAACCGACTTTTTCGGGCAGAGTTTTGAATTTTAATTCAAAGCACACCATCACACAAAAATTAACATTATCAATAATTTGAAAATAGAGCTCTGAAACTGTCCTCTCCTGAATTTCACCAAGATAACTTAAACCAAATAAAAGCTATTTTACAGAAAATGATTATCCCACCAAAATCATAGAAAAAATTATTTACAGAGAAAGTCGAGAACAAATTCAAGAAGACAATATGATTGAAAACAAAAATTTTACGCCCTGACTTACGTTGAAAGTTTATCTGAGCAGATAAGAAGAAATATTTTGTCGCTTGGTGTCGACGTAGCTTTTCGATCTGAAAACACCAACAGAAAGCTTTTCACAAGAATGAAAGGTACAACTCAAAGAGAATTATTGAGTAATGTAATCTACAAAATTTGTTGCAAGGATTGTCAGTCTACATATGTAGGACAAACAAGTCGGTATCTCAGGGACAGAATCTCAGAGCATGAAAGAGATTCCCTCAACATATTCAACCCTTTAAAAAAGAAGAAAGACAACAACACCGCTTTGGCAGAACATGTGTCGAATACACTCCATTCTTTTGATTTCAACATTGACTCAATTAAAATATTAGGACACCAAAAAATTTTAAAAAAGAGGTTACTACATGAGATGATCTCTATAAAACAGGATGAAAAGTCCATTAACAGAAGAACAGATATTGAGAGTTTGAATACAGCCTATTACTATCTTATCAACAAAATAAAAGAAAAAATAACTTGAACGAATTATTAATATTGAATGTCAATGTCATTTCAGTAGATCAAGACACACTTAAATTCTACTTGTGGCATGTCTGTGGTCACAGTTCTCTGTTTCCGATATGTCCATTTTTAGGTTAAATTCTCGTTTGATGTTGTCCAAGAGTGTTGTATATTTCATAACTTTCATGATTTTGACTAGAAAACCACAAAAAGACTGTAAGTGGCTATTTCCCCCCTTGTTAATTTTAAAGCAAATGCCTGTATACTGAGCTGAATTATATTTGATGTTTTTGTCAATTTCGTATTTTCAATTTGGAATTTATCTACGCATTGTAATATACAGATGTCAATGTGATTTTCATTAATTTGTTATACTAATGTATTGTCTCATTGCATGTTCCAACACATTGTATTTATAGATGTTATTAATTAAACAATCTTGTAATTCATTTTAGAGCCCTGAAGAAGATTTTAGAGTAAAATCGAAACATGTCGGCAATGGTCTGAGAATTGGTTTTTATTTCAACAATCCTGACCTTCAACCCTGTTAAGTGAATTAGTTATCGATAACAAAGGTCTCAAACCAAAAACACGTACTATTTTATATTTCCCTAGTTGTAATAATAGCTATTAGAAACTTTCATATATTTCTGGAATCATTAATAATGGTTCAGTTCAGTCACTCTTGAAAAATCTTGGCTATGCGTTGATTGTTTATGTTCCGCATTGACCTCCTTATCATACTCTGGTTGTTTATTTATTGACCAATACCAGTTTAACAGCTGTTATAGTATAATTTATTTCAATACGCAAACCTTCGATAGCTCAGTTGGTAGAGCGGTGGACTGTAGTTGAAAAATGTAAGTTGATATCCATAGGTCGCTGGTTCAAATCCGGCTCGAAGAAGCATAATTTTATAACCGACTTCACATCTATTATCAAAATTTGAAACAAATCCTCAAGTGTTTGATAAAGCAACCATTTTTCTTGACATCATTCAGTTATAAGAAATTCAGGTCTTAACTCCGAGTGGTATATTTTTGAAGATCTTTATTTGTATGTGACGTGTCTCTCGACAATTCTGGATTTACGTTCGCTAGTTTTCACGACGTTAATTTGCATAATCGCCTCATAGATTTCGGCTGATTAATAGAATTTATTTATTTATTTTTAGAAATAGTTTGTTCGTCCTTGAAAGAACCCATCGGCGAACCGACTCAAGTAGCAGCCATATGTCGTTAACCGGGAAAATATTCTGGATATAATTTTTTGCCATACACGTCGTCATAAGTAAAACATCTTCATGCTTAGTTTGATTCTCGGAAATGATTAATAATAATAATAATATTCCAGGAATTTCATTTCGAATAATGGTCAATGTTCTTCAGTTATTTCAACGATGTAACGTTTATTCAACATTGAGGTTTTAGGTGACATATAACCCTTTAAATTTGCAGCTCTTTCATTTTATTTCACATTCATTTAATAAAACTTTACTTATTGAAGAAAGATTCCTACCAAAATTCAACTATCCCCTCGAACAACATCGGTATAAAACAAGTTTCCTTCTGATAACGACCATATAAATGTCTTCTTATTAGCGTTTCACGTTGGAGCTACATGACAGTAATTATATAAATGAGTGTGAAAATATTTCAGTATCAACATATCTTGACAGTTTCTGTCAACAGCTATGCGATATACTAGGAAACCACATCCGCAGTTCTTCTCACTACTTAACTGCAGATATCTCGATTCACTTTCAAGTTGAAGGATCGCGAAAATGTGAGGTTGTTGTCAAATCTCTTGAAAGGAAGAAGATTTAAGATAAAGTTTTCATGAGGTCTGATATAAATGAAAACGTGTACGGTTGGGTTAAAATTCTATTTTTTCCAATTTTCATGAAAATATTATTTCAGTGAAGGGAAAGAATATTCAACAATTTTTTCTCAATATTGTTATAAATATTTAAATATTGTTGTGTATTGAATCGTTGATATGATTGAAAGGTATTATTAAAAAGTTATTTTTCAGGTTTTTCTTTAAATTTTCCGAATTCGTTTTATAAATAGTTCAAACAATCCATGAAAACTAGGTGTTCTAAGCATAGCTTCATGATATTTTGTATGACACATCAACCAATGTTACATATTTGTGAAAAATTAATACATAAAATATAACATAACATAAAAAACTGTACTAGAATTTATATTGTTGACAGCACCCTCCTCGAAAACAGAAACTCAATCGAAAATAACCATTAAATATAATAATACAATCAAAATGTAAGAGTACAAACCGAATCACAGTAAATGTAAAATCAAACAATCATAATCAATTAAAGAAAAAGTGCCATCAAATTAACAACACCAGTATACAGATCTACGGTTTCGTGAAACACCATGACAATTCTAAGTGAAAATGAAATCTGCACAAGTATGCAAACATATTAAAGCAAGGTGCACATAGTATTGTTCATATAATGCAAATGTTAAAATATAAAAACAGAAAGTTTCAATTACGTACAAATGTAACCATATATTATAATATAGAAAAGATTTGGACCCGATTCAATGTTTGTTCTCTTTTCTGCTTTTTTAATGCCTCACTCGATATGAGCATCTTGGAAAAGCTCCTTTGATTTTTAGATGAAATAATCCTTTTCCAAGAAAGGGAATCTTTTTCATTGAATATTCAAGTTTGTTTTGCAAAAGCTGCTTTTATGAAATCTCAATATAGTCTAGAAGAGACAGGGCTTATTTGTGGAGGTTGTATGGCATCTCGTTAGGGTAGGATCTACTTGAACTTTATACCCACTATTGATGTTAGATTGGACAAAAAAGTGATGGATTTGTTAGAAAGTGAACAGAATCAGAAAAATTACGAACGAGTTGAAGACTTCCTAGCTCCTAGGTTGATCACAAATATTGAAATCCTATATCCTATTAGTAGCCGAATAAACAATATTGAAAATCTGATAACCAATGAAAGCTGAAGAATAAAGAAGGAAAATACGGTACAAAAATAAACAGAAAAATTCCTAACTTAAACAATAACAAATAGTGATCGTAAATCTGTAAATTTTATGAAGAAACTTTCTGGCGACAGGTGGCACGCTATTCATTATAGATGTTGATTCTTGTAATAAAAAATTTATGTTAACACAAGCGACCGCAGTTGAAACAAGGTCTACGGAATCCCATTATTAATATAGGAAAGAATATTGACTCAATAGTTTTGAAAAATTTTCTCTGTGATGTTTCAGAGCAAACTGCCTTCAAAATGAAACGTTGTTTATAAAAAAATTTCAAACGAGTATCTTCATCAACCTGTATTTACAATGTACCTGTTTTCAGGAGCGTATGATCAAATCTGGCAACACCCCTCATGGGTTGCATGCACGTGTTCAACAACCGCCGCATGCCCGACCATATTTGACATTTGATAGCTTGAAACATTTACTAATTTGGCTTCGATCCAAATTTGATACATATTCCCAATTTGGCTGGAAATGAGAGCAATAAAAGAATCTTCAGATGGATGCCAACAACCAAATAAAGACCATTGTATACAGGTAGTATTGTATGTCAATTCCTCTTGCTTTTTCGCACTGATTCAACTGGTGAAACAAAAGGTTTTAAATTCGATTGCGTCGTTTATAATGGAGGAGATACAACAGGTAGTATTGGGAGTGTCACATTTCCAGAACCGCCGAATATTCACTTCGAAGTCACTGTATCAATATTTTTCGTGAGCTCGAACATCAATTTTAATTGATTAGGTTTTAATTTTAAATTTGAATGAAATACAGTGTGTTGCAAATTGAAGGGAACTCAATAAGCCTGCTTTACGAAAGGAATTGAAGTACCAGCAGTTTTTTGCATTTTCAAATAGCGTCATGTTTATTCAATATCTGTTTTTACTTAGTTTGCATAAAGACTTTGTTTATATGAATAAAAGATGGAGAGCATACCTAAGAAATGAAACTGAAAGTGTCTATCAAAGGACATAAGAGTTGTTTCACTCAATGTTCAATTATTACACTAACATCGTTGATAATTATGACCTGAGTCTTTAAAAATTGTACCATTACATAATTGAATCTTGTTTTATGCATTCGATGAAGGTTTATTATTCAGAAGCATAGTCATTACTGTGTTCAGTTGGTTAAATACAATCAAACTGTTCATTGTCGAGTTGAGGAAAAGGTAAAATACCTGTTCATGACTTATGGGCTGAGAAATCAAAGAGGTGTGTAAAATATAATAAAAATCATTTAATACTTAGGATGAGAGAAGTTTTTCCTGACATTATACATTGGGAAGTTATTTACATAATATAGATAAACATTAGCTGAATGTTGATCTCAGGGATAACTTAATCTAATAATATAATTTAAAATAACAAAATACATTATATAAAATCAACAAGCTTCAGTCTTGTGTTTGTAATAACCAGATGATCGGGTAGGTAACTACATGTGGCAGTGATTGGTTGGATGTAGAGGATCGTTTAACTGGAAAAAAAAAGATTTAGTTCATTGAAGAAGGTTAAAAATTCAAAATTTATAATCAACCGCATGTGAGATGATTTAATCAGACTTATCAGAACATGCAACTTCAACTCTTCATTTCACACATAAAATAAACATCATCTGTACACTATTTCATTCAGAACGAGTCGTAGTGTAGCAAAGTCCCAATGAAAATGAATTTATTAAGTTATTCACATGAAGGCTTCACTGTATTCAATCCACCATCCGTTTTATTTATTTTACCCTCGTTGTAATAGTATATAATTAAAATACCCGGTTGTTGGAGTGCGCTGTAATTTGTTAAATTGTGTGAAATATTTCAAATGACGATGGTTATTATAAGAGGTCTGAAAAAGCTTGCACAGCTTGTTGAGATTGATAATTGAAAAGTTAGTGGAGCAATTAGGACCATATCTCTTTAATTTCGTTTTCAGTAATGCAGTTCATATGTAGGAATGTTACGAGATAAATACTTTCGTACGACGAAGTGGAAACAGATTGCAGACTCTTGTTGTAGCAATTAGAATCCTTGGATGAACAAAAAGATGTGAATGTTGGACAACATGTCACGAATTTTAAAGGTGCAAGGCCAACAAGTTGTTTATCTAAGATATTTAGGATGCAAAACTTTTTTTGTAAATCTAATCTATTTAATTCCTAGGTCAACTGTAATCGATCCAAGATTTTATAGTGAGATGGTAACCTTGATTGAATGCAATGCGGAAATTGATCCCATAAATATATCTTCTATTGGATAATAGTGGAGATATTCAGTTCACGATCAAAAATTCAATCTACACTTGAGTTATTGTTGGTTATCCTATGCTAGAAGGAGTATAGGTTGACCTTTGTTGAAAATACCACTTGCCAACATTTAAATGCATTCTATTTGAATTTCATACAAGGTGATAGGTAATCAGGTGGAGATTACATTACTGTTGCATCATTTCCGGTGGACGTTCAGACATGAAAAATTCTCTTCAATCTCCACTCAACTATCAGGCGATGAAGAAAAACGTCGAGGAAATTGATCGCTAACGAGATTCATAACTAAATAAATAAGTTTCGCGCAGTTAAAAACAAACAGAAGCGATAAGAAGTAAGAATATCCGGTGTGTAAATTGCTACAGCCTTTATGGCAACCACGTATCGATTGAAAATAAGAGTGATGTTAGGCATCAGGTTGTCCTGAATGTAAATCATTTCCTGGGAAGTCTTAGAGAGGTCATTGTAACAAAATGTTAGGGATCAACAAACTTGACACAGTAAATGAAGAACATAAAGCTGGGATGGTACATTGGAATCTTGTCTGTCTGGTATGTTTGATGGTTATATCGAGTATTTGCGAATAGGAATCGTGAAGAGATGGACATAAAAGGGGTGAATTGGGTGAAGGTCAACCTATGACAAACATTTCAAAACTTGAAACAAGAGTTGCCGAAATATCATGGTCAAAACATGAGATCATCAGTTCAAGATCAAGGGTACCCACGCGGTGTTATTGATCTTTGATCGCTAAAACCTGGTGTCCAAGAAGGCAGATTCCACTTGCCAGACAAGGCTGAGACTCCAATATTTGTAATTACTATTAGATTAACGCAGATGAAGCGATAGAACACAGAGAACGTCCAATGATGAGAGCTAGGAGTCAATGTACTCGCCAGTCGAACCAACCTCAATAAATTCTACATAGGCGAAAACCGAATGTTTTCGGTAACTACGTTGTTTGCATTTCAATATAGACGATGTACATTTCGAAAATGATCGAACCACGTTTTAAGATGGCAGAAGTATCGATACGAAGAAGCCATATGAGGGCGTTAGATGGTTAATGGTGGGCGATGGCAGTTCAACAACCTGAGATACGGAAGTTACATATGACGAACAGAATTGTGCAAATTCATCATTCGACGTGTTTCTAGAGAAAATTGAAAGACTTGGAATTCGTCATGATTAAGGCGAAGATTCACTTTTTATCGAGAGCATTCTATGATAGGGAACTTTATGTTTCGTGACAGTTGTCAGTGAAGTGACGTTTTAAATGTCAAATCAGTGAAAAGTTTCATTTGACCTTGAGCATGTGGAATTATTCATTTCGTTATATCAAGGAAGGAGGTCTGTAGAAATGGAATTGTTATCTGTATTAAAAAATGTTTCGCATTAGCGGAAATGACAAGATCTTGAGAAGAAGGAAACTTATTTAATCACAGAATTTTTCTTTAGGGAAAGTTATGATTTAATTATCAGAAAGTGAAATTTGTACCTCGTTGCAAATATTTTTTCAGAAAAATGTTTAGTTTACTTATGAACTTACTTCAGCAATTTCGCAGAAAGGGATTTGAGAATATTTGGATTTTTAAAATTAGGTATGTAACAAAAAGTTAATTGAAATAAATGTTGACATATGGGTAAGAAACAAAGATCAGATGAGAATGAAAATTTTAAAGTTGGGAAATTCGAGAGAGTCTACACAATCTAATGGAAATTGATTCGCAAACTTATTAAAATTGATCAAGTCTAAATCTTATCTCATAAGTATATTTGAAATATTCAGTTTATAGGACAACTATTTTCTTCCAAGAATGGTTTGAACTGTATCACTTTAACGATTTTTGTTATATTACAGAAATGATTTTGAATTGAAATTGAAACGGAGTGGAGCATAATGCATCTTGAAGGGTTTATATTAATTTCTTCGTGTTTCTAACCTGGACCTACTTATCTTAATTCGTAAAATGGTCAAATGCTTTCGAGTTATAAAATAACAGGCATTAACTACTAGTAACTTTGAATTTTTGGGTCCATATGAAAGAATGGCAACATCGAATTGTGTACAGAGCATTTGAAAATAATTCGAATACAGTGAAGCCATGAGAATTTTAAATAGTTTACTGTGGAGTATCAGGTATATAGTATAATTTGAAGTTGACCGTACAATGGAGTGAATTTAGAGTGTAGTACTCACCAAAATCTTTTCCTTCGACAGCTAGAAGTCTCAGGACGTCCACCGTCTCCCATTTTCAAGTGCCACATTAGTACTGCCCCGGAGTAGTGAAGGGTGACTATTAGTACAGCCCTGTGGGGTCAGTGAAGGGACTAACTGAATACAGCCCAGTGGGATCGGTGAATGGTACCATCGAGTAGAGTCCGGTAGGATCGGTGTAGAGAGCCATTTGGTATATCTTCTAATAAAACTGTTTTCAAAGTCAATGTAAACAAATAAAGCACGCACTTGGGTTTTGCGAAGGTCACCGGTTAGTACTGGTTGGTTGGGTCCAATTTTCCGCCGTCCATGGTGTGAAATCGAGAATTGAACGAAATAAAGTAAACTCGAAAGGTGGTCGATGTTTTAGTAAGTTTCGGTAGGGTCCAAACCGGACATTACCAAATTAAGACAGTTTGAGTTGAAAATGATTGAATCACTTGTGGTACTACTGAAAGCGCGTAACACGAGCGTTGGAGCACTGGATGTGGAATGATTTCTGCTGAACAGCTCCAGGTTTAAATGCGAAAGCGATGGTAGAAGCTGCGCGGGTGGGGGTAGAACCGCCGAGACGCTGACCCACTCAGGTTGACGCTGATGGGCCCTTTTGGCACCCACGAATATTGCCTATTGGTCCGTCCCTACGTCGTACGGGGGGGAGGGTTCCTTGTATGAGATGATACCCATGCTATTTTGGTACCGGCCTTTTCAAGTTTACTACCGGGTTCAAGATTATTTTCGTGCGAGTGCCGTTTTAGTCGAGTGCTAGCTTTCGTCTCGATTTCGTTCTGGTGCCTGAATATCGCTTCATATTTCGTGAAATAAGTCTGTATTTTGTGGAACTTTTTTTTTCTCGGTAATGGATTCATATCAACTAGTCTTGATTTTATTCCAAGTTCAAAACATTTATTCAGAGATTAGGAAATCGAAAGTTATCAATTTAATTTTGGTTTTTAATTTTTCCTAAATATAACTTTTATTTAAAAAATTCATTTCCATCTTGAACACTCTCCTCAAGAATAAATAAAATTATTTCAATTCAAATTTTCAGTTTTTGAAAAAGTTTTTGCATATTACAAACTAAATTTATTTTTTAACAATATTGAGTTCTTCTGTATTCTAGTTTTTATATTTGCTTAATTAAATTGAGTTTTCCTTTTTTAAATTTAATATTCAAATTAAAATTTTTAAATTTCTCTAATTATTTTTTGAATATATAATATCATATACCGTAAAATTCGTAAATCTTTTATTTAAAAAATTCATTTCCATCTTGAACACTCTCCTCAAGAATAAATAAAATTATTTCAATTCAAATTTTCAGTTTTTGAAAAAGTTTTTGCATATTACAAACTAAATTTATTTTTTAACAATTATGAGTTCTTCTGTATTCTAGTTTTTATATTTGCTTAATTGAATTGAGTTTTCTTTTTTTAAATTTAATATTCAAATTTAAATTTTTAAATTTCTCTAATTATTTTTTGAATATATAATATCATAAAGGTACCGTAAAATTCTTAAATCTTTTTTTCAAAAATTTCTTATTCGATGTTGAAAGTTTTTCATGAATATTTTGATATTGAATTATTTGCATTCAAGTTCAGTTTTTGTTTTTCATATTTGGATTTTATTATATTATCAAACATATTCGAAAAATATAATTAAGTGCCCCAAAATCTAACAGTATCAACTGAATTACTCTGCATAAATTTGTAAAGTTGAAAAATTTTACTAGGTATGAAATTCTGTATCTACATTTTATTTTACGAAATTTACAGCAAATTTGATTTTCCTTGCTATAAATTACTCATTTAAGATTCGAGATTAACTATACGATTGAAGAAGTAATTTTTTCAGATAAAATAAAAAATTAATTAAATTCATCTTCATCAGTTGTTCTGGGGGTTTCAATCTACAAAGTATAAAGAATGATATTCATATTCATCGACAACAAATTTGACAGTTTGTTATAAAAATTGATAGGCTGAAAACCTTTACCTATTCAAGGTTGAAGGTTTGTAATGAAATTAGGCAGTTTATTATATAAGTTTCAACCTTCTCTACAACTTTTGTTATTCAGCATGTTGAAAGTTATATAATTCAACAATCCTTCAAAAAATCCTCTGGTTTAACATAGTGAATATTTCCAAATTTCTGTTTTTAAATCTTTGAATTTGAAAATTATGATTTATTTTGAAATGAGAATAAGCATCAAATATAAAAATATTCAACTAATATTTCAATAATTCACAAACACTCACGATAATATCAACTAATAAATATTTTGGATCCAATTGAATTCTCAACAAGTCTAAATTTTTAATTTTCTCTGTTAATTTCATCCTATTCTGAATTATATAGTATATTATCGCATCTGAATATAAAATATCATTTTTTTCTGCTTTGCGTAATTTCAAATTGAAATTCCATTTTTGTTACAATTAAATTTTGATTGTAAAAATTTAAATTAAACATTTAAGGTTTTTCGTTTGGTATTTTAAGAGAACATTGTAGATCGAGTTTGAGAATTTAATTGAACGCGTTTTATTCTTTCCAATATCTTCACATCCATTGAATATCTACTAGTATGTTCACTTCGATCTTATTATCTTCCTATTATTTTTACCTAAATTAATATTGTAGTAACCAAATCATTTTCGACTCAATTGTAGGAGGAGATTTATGAAAGTATGCAAATTTACCTATCTTCAATGATAAACATTGAATTGATGAATTTTAATGCAGAAAATTCTTTAGAGCTGTATAATTTTCAGTGTTATTAATTTATTTATATCCTTCATTTATAAATCGTGTTATGTCCAAAGAAAATGTTGAATAAACAATTACAACAGTCAATGAATCCAACATATGAAATAACATAACAAAATAATGTTTTGTTAATTGATTCAAACCTCCACAATCAAGTAAAAGAAAGGCAAAAACAAAATAAATAACATTATAATCGTTAATAATGACTTTGCCTATATTCGTAAGGAACATGTAACCACTTCCCATAATTTATGCCGATCTAGCTTCCTGCACATTTTCTACATAATTAAACCTATAAGTTGTGTAGTAGTGGATATCTTTCATCTGGTATTACGGAACTGGATTTTAATGAAGTAAAATAAATCGATACAGAAGAAAATGGTGTATTGTGTCATTAAAACCTCTTCATCTACTCATGAAAATAATGGTGAAGTTGTACTCATTGATCTTATTCAGGTACTTCTATTGCAATGATTCAGAGAATGTGCAACTCTGAGTCACAGAGAGTTTATTATGTTGTAGAGGCGTTGAGAATCGTAAATACCTTCTCAGCACTGACCTCAAATTGAATCTTATGATCTTCCTGATTATCGGCATACCAGTACAAGAAGTGAAGGTAAATAAATATAGTTGAACATATTTATTTTTATCACTATGTATGTTTAATATAATTTTTGATAATCTGAATGTGGCACCTCAGTTCATCAGACAATGGATCGAACTTGAGCATCAGGTGTAGTTGAAAACAATTCTATTCCGAAAAGAAAAAATTTGAAGTTCATAAGCTTTATCGGATGTTAGTAGCATTTACATAGGCCAGAATTGAATCTCATCTAAAAGTTAATTCAAAAACAAATTTTATAAATATAGAGAAACTGAGTCTATCACTGAATTGAAATTATATAGCTTCTTATTTTCAGCAAATTTGAAAATACTACACGTAACCCTTAAAGAAAAAAATTATTTATCTGAATCATTAGAGGTTTTCAAATTCATCCATGATAAAGGGTCAATCGATCAGGCTATTGCGAGATGTAAATAACTCAATTTTGGACTATCATTGATCACATGGATATTACTGATATGTATTTTCAACAAGAGGGTGCCACTTGTCACACAGCTAATGAGACGATCAATTTATATATATTTCTTATTTTACAGCGATTGAAAAAATTTTCCGAAGCACGTCCAATGATTTTTTTTGGGGGGCAACTTTTTAGGTATATTTAAGACTTTAATGAGAATCGCTTTAAAAGGATCGTTTCAACCTATAAAAATTTAATATATGAGGGGGAGGAAAAATCCTTCATTTTAAATTTAAAAGTGATTACGACGAACCATTTCAACACCAATCAACCAACTCCCATGACCCAACAAAATTTGTTTTTTGTTTCAAAATATACAATTTCATTATGCCCCCTTTATAGTGACGGACTTAGTCTATCAGGGGCAGTTTCAGTTGAAAAGTCGTTATGTTTGCGTTGAAATATGGTATTTAAGTTCCATTTAAATTTTTAGGGTTGATTCAACAAAAACACCCATGATATGGCAGAGGATAAAAAAATGAAAATTCATCTACAAAAAAATTAGGTAAATAGACCTCGAAGAAAGTTCACATACTGTACATTGACCCGGAATTTTTTAAGAGGTAATTGAAACCAACTATTTGCAAACATATTGGACTAACAAGAATGCGAATTTAAAATAGACCTTTCTATTTAGTAGTAGAATAATAAAGGACCTAACTCGAGAAATTACGAATTCGAATTCATCTGGATATTTCTATAAAAATAGAAGAAAATACAGAAGCAGAGGGTGGAACTGAAATGATTCATTGACGAAAATACCGAATTTTCAGCAAAATTTTGATCATACAATTTTTGAATCCCAATAGGAACGAGTCACCACTGGCCATTATGCATATGACCCTCACTTCGCAGTTGTATCTTATCCATTACCTGAATTTATTGCTCATTCTGATCTAGTTAGTAGTTCAAAACCGGAGTTAATCCAAGGAGGTCCCAGTATGTTCGTGGAAATTGAAAAATTAGGAATTATGTGACTAGATTGAAATTATTGAAGTGATTGTTTGACGTGAGGCATCGCCTACACCGTCGATATGGGAGATAACAGATAACAGGAGCTAAAAAGTATCTAGTGACAGGTTGTTGAGAAGGATAACATAAATTTGTTTTAATGTCAACGATAGGGGTTCTGAGAAAAACCATATGGCAATAAGGAAATAGGGTTCGCCAATGTACAAGGATAAACTATATTTAGCATGACTAAGAAGTTGTGACATTTAAAGGAAAGTAATCTAGGACAAAATATATTGTTTTATCCCTTGATTTTCAGGCACAAATGTGAAATTTATCGAAGAATTATTTACATTCGAACCAATCTTCGAATTTACTACAATCGGAACGCAAAATCTGAATTACAAGAGACTACTGTTGTTAAACATCACTTCGAAAGAATTTACGCAAAGCGTTGAATTATTTATAGAATGATGGGCAGTTGTTTCGATTTCCTCCTTCGTCGAAAGCTTTTGAAAATGATATGAAACTTGAAGATAAATAACCACAGCCTGAAATTTTAATGAATTCTTCGACTCATTATAAAGAGTTTTAGTGCTAGTTTATATTTTTTCACGAGGAAAAAAGATGATTTCATTCATCACATTTTTATCGAACCTAATCTTTTTATGAATCAATATCTAACATTGAGTAAATTATATATGATTCATTCAAAGAATAATTGTTGTCCCTTCGAAAATCCAAGAGGATTTTCCTCAGGAAATTGTTAAGTTTAGATGGAACAAGTATAATGCATCATCGTAAATTACTTCTAGTTCTATTTTAATACTTACCCGTACTGGATTTTCCGATCACCTGAACTTTAAGAAAATCACTTTTGCAAATCATCTTAGTAGACAGAGTTTAAGGAGGTAGTCATGCTCACCTCTTACCGCAACCCTAATAATTAACTTTCAAATGTCAGTTTATCCCTTCTCTATGACACACAGTCATCATAAAAATTACCAATTTTAATTACATCACTTTATCCAATATGAGGTTGATTGGAAATATACAATGGATTTCAATATCGAGATCCCTATATACTTTAAGGCTGGCTGCCATCTGAAATAATGGTAAGAAGGTATTCTCTTTTAAAAATCAAATAGCAATTATTTTCTTTCATTCAGCCAATTGTTGCTATACCAATTATATTATTAATGATATAAAACACCCTTCAACATACACTGAAAAAAATTGATCTCATTAAATTGAAAGATGTAAAAATTTGGATCGAAATTTTTTGCACACTTTCAATTAAGAACTGATAAATTTAGCATTCAAAATCAATTTGATATTACGAACTGAAGATTTCTTATCACGATTCCTCCTTAACAAAAATTCATCTATGTGGCCATATGGGTTTCATGAGGTACCATCACCTCTGTACCATATTACTGTGCTGAATTGGAAATGGGGATAATCGTGTCATTCTGTATTATATTCATAAATAAAGAAATGAAATCATTTTTAATTTGATGCTAAGATTCTGAAATTACAATATATTAGAAATGCTGTTAAGCTCCACATAATAACAAAATTTCGGTCACTTGTTATGAATCTCTGGTTAAACTTCTCATATTTTCAAAATAAGTTTTAAGATTGTTTTGCTAAAATTTTTACTGGATATCAAAGGCTAAATATTGTAAATGTTATGAGTTTAATTTAGCGATTTCGTGAAATAAAATAATAATAAATAATTCTGTATTGTCCACTATCACATAGATAGCATATCCTGTATAATATTCTTATTATGGAATGAAGAGAGCGCAAGAGTTTTTCCCAAAATGAATTCGATTATTTATAAACGAATTCATGCCATCTTGCTCTTCTACAATGTATTACTCTTTTGAAAATTTCAATTAGTCAAATCGAACACTTCGTCTATTTGCTGCTTATCCTGACCTTGTGAATGTCGGGTGACAATTTTCTAACGCAGAATCGAGAAAGTTAAGCCACCAAATTCGATGTCTTCTGGTATTTCGAAGGTTCAAGAAACCATGAATGAGTCACAATTACGTTAAAATTTTGTGATGAAAGCATGACCAACGGTCCATCATAAATATTATAGGTCATTATATCATTATCTTTTTGAGTATCCCCAGCTTATTGTCGATCATATATCCAAGAAGGACCGTTAGCAATTTTGGTAGTCCAAAAGAGATTGGGATGGGAAATGCGGAAAGCTAGGCGATTGAAAAAACTCCTCGTAGATGGCGACCAAACGGGGACCTAGTTGCTAGAAGTCAACGTCCTCATATGTTTCAGCTGATCTGAGCTCACAAACATATACACACAAACGCCAAGGTTCGATGACATCACCAGGAACGTATTTGTATGATAAGAAAGTACATCGATGATTGGATTCTGGGTCAAAAAGTATCGGAAAATATGAAAACGCTTTGAATGTTTCCCGAATCATACACATTTTTCGTATCGGTCCTGATTCTTCTCCAAATCGGTCAAACAAGACGCTGAATTGAGGATTCCACACGGTCCTCCAAGCAGAATTTCGTCCTCAAACATCATGGTAATACGCTATCACAATAAGGCATACTTTAGCCAGATGCAAAAGAGTTTAAGCTCATAAAAAATAAAATGAAAAATATCAAATTTTGTAGGAAATAGTTGATTCTAATTGTTTCCATAAATTTTGTAAGATGGGACCTAGAAAGGCTCAATGTGAGCTCCTTTTTGATGGCAATACCTATGGCATTGGTGCATTGGTACACTGGTAAGTTTGAAGACCAAACTGGAATAAGATCTTGAGCCTATGAACCTACACTAACAAATGCATCTTTAGTAAATATTCTCTTCTTAGGCCGGTAATTGTTAATCTGTGCTATTTCAAGATATTCACCTATGAAATAGATTCGTACATTAGTCAGTTAGTCACCAGTTTGTCAACGATTTCATCAAACTTACCGATGCCTCTTTACTCGTGATCAGATCAAAAGATGTTTCTTCAAGTCAAGTACCTCTTGTAGTTCATCGACGGCCTCTTTCTTCTGTGAAGAGGATGAGACCCTTTTTTTATCGAAGAATGGTTTCTATATCATAGATGTGGTACAGTTCCATACTGATTGGCTATGTAACTATCCTACTAGTTCAGAAATATTCCTACCTATGAGTGATTAAGAAGTTTCAGCTTCTTATTAGTCTAGTATTGAAGTTTATTGGTCCAGTGTAACATCTCACATTTGCTCATCAGCTACACAAAGAGAAGACAAGATCAAATCCGATTCCATAAGGTTTTGAAAACTCCAAGTCCTAAAGCAGCCATCAAAGGTGGATTCGGACATTTTTGATAATCATTACCAGAAAAAGATGAACAAACTGAAGCACTGATTTTTTTTTGGACGTCATGCAGATTAGCATTAACTATATACCTAAGTGTGGAGATTAAAGATATGTATATGGAGATATGGATAAATATCCACATGGAATACTCGTATACCATAGGAACTAAAGAGAAAGATAGATGACTAATTGGTTTCCTCTAGGCCTGGTAAACTGGATATCAAAAAGATAATGAAATGAAAGCAAAGCAATGATAGTACTACATTAGAAGCGGAAAATCAATTTGTATCTTCAACCTCAGAACATAAATCGCTAATTCTTTTAATATTTCTCCAGAATGGAGGAGAAGAATTGAGGACCCAAATCGAGGAGTCGCACAATTCCTCAAAAAAAGGACATAACTTCAACACAGACAAAAGTTAATGTCTATAACAATTCTTTTCTTCAATAAAAGCTTCTCAACAGAATATATTGTATTTTCCGAAAGGAATTGTTTCAAATCTCTCTTCAAAACCATATGAAACTTGCAGTGAAACCCAGAGGGAAGCCTATTGTATAATTTAGGACCCCAGAAATCGACTCCGTGTTGTGTTAGGTAGTACAGGAACGAACCGGCGGAAATTTGAACTACTATAGCATCGGGAATTTAAATTTTTTTCAATTATGCATGGTAAATTTGCACTGAATTATATAATTCATGAGAAATTCAGGCATATGCTAAATGATTAACAAAAAACAACTATTATATATTTTTATCATCTTATTCTTTATTCTGGTGGATATTCAGGAATATAATATACAGAGTATTGTATTATATGAAATTAATTCCGAAGCATCGAATTCAGATCAGCCATAATTAAATTAATCTGAATGAAAAAGGAGTGATTAGATGATATGAACAAAATGAATAAAAAAACAAGAAAACATCAGATGGAGACAAGAAAAATAAACGATACGATTACTATTGCAACAAAGTTAACAAAATAAAATTTGAAAATCATAACATGATATTCAACATTAAATACAAATAATTCAGAAACAAAGCATGAAGAATTGATAGGAATAGTTGATTCTTCAGAAAGAATAAAAATTATTGAGAGGATTCAAGGTTTTCGATTAGCATATTTGAAATTTTTTGGAAAAACAATATGAAAAATAAATGAAATTCAAGTGAAATCAATAGATCGAATGATCGTTCAGACTCCATAAGAATTGAATTAACAAAAATGAATTCAGGGTTACAACAAAAAAATCAGAAACATTAGAAAAACAATTATTCTACATAAAAATAACTTGAGCTACATATAAAACACTTATGAACTAGAAAAAATATTTATCGCTATAAAAAAACGTATTCTATATAAAAACCGGTCATATTAAATTGACAGAAAAATAACACATTGATAAAATATCCCAGTAAAAATAAAATGATCACGAAGAAACATTACAATAAATCACAGGATCACGTATTGTCAGTTGCAGTGCATATCAGGAATGATGGATGTTTTTATGGCACTCGCATCAGTCACGTAAGGATTTGTATCATTCTGGTGTCTAGAAAAAATAAAGCTGTAACAAAACGTTGCTATCAGAAGAAATTTTCCTTATATTATGATTTATGGCCTTCAGTCAAAGATTTATTCTGCTCATTTTGTTTAGATATATTTGAAAATTTTTATTTCCATACGAATAATAGCAACATTTTTAATAACATGATGGGTGTTACAAAAGGTGACTTTCCCACTATCTTTAATTATTATTTAAACGAATTTGTTGTAGAACTCATCCCAATGATGCTAATGGTCTGAAAATATATACAACTTTTAGTGTTAAATATTAATAGCCATGATTGACTTTGCCCAGCATAATTCAATCGAATCTTAATATAATTTTAACACACATATAAATGCTCTTCTAGTAATTTACCTGAAAATAAACCATTTCTACAATCATAGAAATCATCCATAAACAATTTTTTCAATATGTAACCTGCTAAATGAGCCAAGTAGGCATCCTCGGGTTAATATAATCAATATTTAATGGATTCGGTCTTTACTTGATGGAAATACATTTCAATTACTTGATTAAAAGGAGCCAGTTTCAATTTCTAAAAACTGTTTTTGGAAATTGAAACAATCTCCTTTTAATCAAGTAATTATTATAATGAGATGAAGCACAATGATCAATACAAACTTAATAATTAGGTTTAGTGTTTTAACTGATAGAGCAAACTTTTTTCTATTTCAAATGCAGAATAGAATAATTTCTTTAAAGCAAATTAGAATGAGTGAGATGAATAATTCTGTTTAATAAATTACATCTCACCCAATCATATGAATTACTACTCAGTATAGAAAATTTCAAGATGTACAAAGGAAAAACTCAGCAAATGGATAGAAGAAAACGATGATATCTTTATTTCTAGCATTTGTTCAGATTCGTCATCATGGCTTACATAGTTGCAAAATAATAACTCGAAGATCAATATGAATCAAAAGCAACATTTCTAAATATTCATCTGAAATCATCGGGTACTAGAGTTAAAACTGTTTTTAATGATTACCGAATTAATTCTACCTTCTTGCTAGATCGATATATGAAGATTTTCAACTAGCTGGGATCAACTTAAACGTCTAGATGGCAGAAGAGATTGTTCTTTTCCCTAGAATCTGAGTACCAAAACTTTCCTTTATAAACAAAGGTATCAATCTACCAAAACATTTCCTTTGTCATGCGTCCAGTTTAATACTTCCGGTATCCATGTTTGGTAGAGCATCACCCCCTTCTGTTGTGTCCGCTTCGAACGATGCATTGGAGCCAGCAAGAGCTCCTTGAGTCCGACCCTGCAAATTCGCGAAAGCCATCGCGACGCATCGCTTCCTGGTGGTATGTGGGCCAGGTCGCGTATCTGTCGCCTGTTCCGCGTTGCGAACCACTCGAGGGTGGGGAGCCGCAAGGGGGGTCCGACCTAGAGTGACGGTCAGTGTGCGAGTGGCCCCAGGTTTACTGGGGTAAGGGTGAGGAGGTTGTTGACCCACGCACATCTTTGCGAATGAATTGCAAACGTCGGACTTAGCACAGGCCGACTCTGGTCGAGGGGAGCGGGAGGTAATTCGCAAATTTCTTTCGTGACCTACAAGTCGGCTCATGCGGAGAGTGTACAAGCGAGAAGTGCAGAGGTTCGTTTTGTTTAGGTGGTGTTGGGTGTCGTTTGAGATCGTTAACTTTGGAATGTTCGATGGTAAACGACGAGAATCGCGTCAAGGTTGCTGAAATTGTGCTAGATAAACAAAAAATTTACGATCATTATTTTGGATGTTTCTGAGAAATTTCAATTTCAGAAATTAGCTGTATCATCTTGAGGAGCTGATGCTTCCTCTCTACGCACAGCATCTCTAGCCTTAGTCTTTTCTGCAGCTGAGTATTGTTGCTTTATTTGGTTTAATAAGGCACATACACAAAAAATCGATGCTCAATTGAATACATCGATGAGAATAATTACTGGCACCATAAGATCTACACCGGTTCATTGGTTACCAGTTTTGTCTAACACTGCCCCTCTCTATATTCGCAGACAGACTGCAGCTCTGAATTCTTGGAACAAATATCATTCTTTTCCCAATTTATTCCCAATTATTTCATATATTCCACAAAATATAATTCCCAGATTCCCGTGAACCATTATGGCATAATACGTTCTTCAATATGAACATAAGCGATAAAGAATTATGGAAAACTCAGTGGAACTCCTACGAATGTTCAATAAGTATCTTGTTTCTGATCCTTCTGAAAAAATTCCTGGTTTTGATCTTCCAAGAAAAATTTGGACAGTTCTAAATCGTTTGAGAAAGGTCATGGTCGTACCAATAGCAAGCTTTTCAGCAGGTTGTGAATGTAGAGAAGCAGAAGAAACAATACCTCATCTCATCAATAGCTGTCCCATATATAAATTTGAAAATGGTTTTAGGGCTATTCATGATGTTTCCAATTCTTTCTTGGAATGGGTTATAAATTACAAACAAATATGATACGTATTTTTGTTATTCAAATCTTTCTTCTACTTTTTGTCTTCATCAATAGAGATCACTCTTGAAGAAAGAAGTCCCTCAAATATATTCCAGCATATTTTTGTACTCTCACACTTAGGCGGAGAGCCAGGGTTTTTTTTACTGGGGTTTTATCCCTAGGCTTTTATGTCCTACGCCGAATTGTATGACACCCCGTCACTAACCCCTGATCTATATGCTTTATTGTTTTCTAACTGAATATTGTAAGCCAAAACTTCAAAAGAATAAATATATATACCAACCCTTGCTAACACTACAGGCTCTATTGCTTGCTAATAAAAAAACTGTAACCCAAAAGTGCAGATGAATATATATATATATATACTCATCAATATCTGTCACTTGAAACAAATTGTCCTGTAGTCAGATATCTTGTAACACCCTTTGACTTTTGTATCTCGATATTATGAATGATGAAGCCTACCTCATCTCAATTCCACTTACATTACTAAGTCTGAAAAGAGATTAGCTTTCACAAATTTGTCATCTAGGTTAGTGAAAGTGTGAATAGGTAAGTTTTATAAATACTCAGTTATCTTTCTGACGTCCCACTCAAAATTGCATATCCTAGATCTGCCAAGTGTATCATTAAGACATCGACGGAAATTTCATTTTATTTCTACCTCAGAGATCTCTGGCTCCGCACTTTCTCGGAAGAGATTGGTGACTGTGAAAGTGCATCGAAAGTAGGCAGTCTGTACCTATTAAGCTAGTAGGAAAATGTTGTCTTAGGCCAGAGATAATGAAACATCTTTATTCAATGTCTCTCGAATTATTGTACTGTTAAATTCCGATAACTCATAAATGTGATGATATTTATTTTTGATCTATCAGATGAACAATTGCAGAAATTTTGATATTCTAATTGAACTTCACTAATTTCAATTTCCTGAGAGTGAAATGAATTTCGATATTTTCAAACGATTTTCATTGCGATCTTCGAAAATATCAGACGAAATTATAGTCTAACAAAACCTCCCCCCATCGACTTTCAAATACAAAAACCAATGCGAAAAGTTACAAGGAGAAACAGAATATTATAATCGATATGTAAAAAAAAGGTCAATGAGAAGATATTCTTTGATTTGTGGGAACTGAATAACTCCCACTGGAAATAGTTTTTATGCAGACGATCAATATGTCCAAAGCTCAATGTGGATGGAATACCAAATTTGGTTGAATGTCTTATTTTGGTATGGCAGTTTCGATTTAATATATAAATAACTTGATCTTATTCAGGTTCTTATATGGATCCCAATTACGAGCTAAGAGTGGTATGATTATGTATCTCATAAACGTCATATCCAAATAAATCTGAATTGATTTAGTGAGATGGATATTTATTTCTTCGATACGCAAAATTATAATGTCATTTTTATCGATAATTTTTCTATCTGGGGGGGTGTTTGAAAAGTATTACGTCCAAAAGCTGGTTAGTTACGCCAATTTAGCAATTATATCTCAAAATCTCCCCACATGGGACAGCTTCCGGAATTTGCCTTCAACATTTTCATCATACCTATATTTTATATTTATATTTTCGAAAAACAGATTTCCTCGAATCTTTATATCTGTGATTTTCACTTCAAATGACCTCGAATAATCAAAATCTAACTATGGAATTAAATTTGCAACTGTTCAGCTTTCTTTCAGGTATAAATTCAAATGACGTTCGATCGACCTGCGAAAATATATCGATGAAAATAATTGAAATCATGATGCTGGAAGATATACAAGGTGAGTCTTTGACCACTGTGTTAATTTTAATCATAGGTTCTTGAGATCAAAACAAACACTTTTTCCATTACGGTTTTTCTATATTCAGCTGCGTTGAAAAGTTATAAGCATTTTAAGTTTTCACATTGGGCAAATACCCCTCTGTAGTCCAGTTTAGTTTGAATAAAAAATACCTTCCACAGCATCCACTATTGAATCTGAATTGTTTAAAAACATTATTTTCCCTCTAAGAAATGATTCACTCACTCATGTTTCATCCGATGAGGTGCATATCCAGAAGTAAGATACAAAATACTAATTTTCTGGTAAAAAAAATTCAACACCATAAACATAGATTTTTGTTGTTCTACTATATTTTCTTTCTACTTCACAATTATAAACCATGCCTTTCTAGTGAGAAATTCCAAAAAAACCTCAGAATTATTGGGTGTTATCATCATACATTTGTAATTTTCTTCTTAAAATTTCCAAATCATGAAAACCATCATTTCTATGCAAACTTCCAAGGCAAGAGGTTGTCACTGTGCTTTTTTTTCACTCAAAGCCAGAAAAAATCATCTATGATTTTCCAAACACTGATATCTCTGAAGTTTCTTCTCCTTGACAGAGACCAGTGAACAGGTCTATGAGGTCTCTTGATATCATACTGTTAAAAATATGAAAATCTTTTCGAAATCTTCAACAACAATGAAAGATGTCACTACGAATAATCATTTTAAAGTGATGTTACTTTACTTCATGATTATTTTCTGTACTGAATCCCAATAACAATTTACCTGGATAGATTACAAGTATTTCCAGATTTAGGTGTGCAATTATACTTTCTTGAAGAAATACCTAAATTTGATTTTGATTTTGTTCTTTAATCAAAAATTTTTTTGTTAAATCATTAATATGAACCTATTCTGTTCAGACTATAATTACTGATTACTGATTTTTATAATCAGAGTATCTGTTTTAATTACGTAAACAAGAACATAAATATTGAATAATGGTTATTCATAGATTATGTCAAATTTTAATACCTTACCATAAAATATTAATTTATTACCGAACCCCAGGAGAGAAAAAATTAATATTTGCAATGTTTTTTTAAATCATTAACAATGAATACAGCAAATGGCAATTTAGATTTTGTGGTGAATGTAAGACAAAAATTGTTCAGTGGTTAATTTCATCTATAGTGTTTAGTGGTGGAACCATAGACTGGAGAGATTTCCATAACCTTTTGTAGAAATATTTAATCAAGACATAAAATATGGCAACATTGAACAAATCTGATTATTGAATCATTTCAGCACAGAGTTGGATTTGGGAAAATCAGAAAATTTGGACAAAATTATATCGATTCAATTCCTTTCAACTTCAAATATCTCAAGAATGGTGCAATTTAGGAGAAAAGATGAGGAATGATTTTATATGCAAAAAAGACTAATGATTCTAGGAAGTACCAGATACGGACCTTTAGTTCAAGCGATATTTGTTTTTCATGCAATTTAACCAATCTGTAGAGTAGTAGTGAGAAACCCACAAGAAGTGGAATAAATCTATTGATGCCAAAATATGCACGAGTGGTATCAAAAACTTTCTACACGAGATCATTTCAATTGATATTGTCGTTTGAATATTACAGGTGAAAATGCAATTTTTTTATGAAATTTCAAAACCCTATATCTTTTGAACGGGGCCAAATTTGGAAAAATGTTATAGGAAAAAATGTTTCTTTTGACGTCAAGAATCTATGGTTAAAATTAACGCAGTGGTCAAAGACTCACCCTGTATATGTATAGTCTTTTGAACTTTCGGCTTACAATATTTAGTTAGCAAACAATAAAGCATATAGATCAGGGGTTAGTGACGGGGTGTCATACAATTCGGCGTATGATTTAAAAGCTTAGGGAAAAAACCCCAGTAAAAAAATCCTGACTCTCCGCCTAAGTATGAAAGTACAAAAATAAGGTGAAATATATTTGAGGGACTTCTTTTTTCTGGTCTTTTATTGATGGAGACAGAGACTTCTTCAAGTTGCCTACATCGAATCTGGAAATAAAAAGACCAAAGCAGAAAAAAGAACTGAATAACAAAAATATGAATTATATTTCTTTGATATTTATAACCCATTCCAAGAAAGTATCGGAAACATCATGAATAGCCCTAAAACTATCTTCAAATTTATATATGGGACAACTATTGATGAGATGAGGTATTGTTTCTTCTGCTTCTCCACATTCATAACTTGGAACTGAGTTCCATCTGAATAGCATGCTATTGGTACGACCCTGACCTGTTCTCATACGATAAAGAACTGAAATTTTTCTTGAAAGATCAAAAGCAGGAACTTTTTCAGAAGGATCAGAAACGAGATACTTATTGAACATTTCGTGATAGTTCCACTCAATCTTTCATAATTCTAATCACTTATGTTCATTTTGAATAACGTATTACGCCATAATGGTTTACGTGACTTCAATCTGGGAATTCTATTTTGTGAAATATATGAGATGATAATAATAATGCTGGAAGATAAAGACCATATTTATCCACTAAAGATGGATAGAGGCCAAAAAGTCGTTGTATTATCACTAATGAAAATTTCCAATAAAAGATTTTCCTTTTCAAATATGGGCTGAATTGAAGTTTGGAAAGTTCTAGAAGGAAAAATGGTCGAAGGAGTATCTATGACTAAATGCGCATTTCCAATAACCCTTTCATCAGACATATCACACAATAACAAATTCTTTAAATGAAAGATTGGCATGCCATGTCCTCTCAGAATTATTCAATACCCACGAACCCAATTTACCCTTTCACTGCAAGGAACACACGCAGTATCGATCAAAAACCTTTCAATATTTCGATATCTGCATCTGCTTCCTTACATGAAACCGACCGTCGGTCATCCAGAAATCTCCTAATCCGTCACTAAAGGATGAATTCAACCGGACATCTACAAAATGGCACACCTCCTCATCATTCCAATTAACACAAGCTTCATGCACTTCATCCCTTTTTAATCCTGGCATTGACCACCGAGATGACCGATGTCACTTTCCTAGGATCTTTATAGAATCATTTGTTACAGGTTTTGGACCTGCATTTGGCTCGTGTCTTGTTGTCATCAAGATATTGCACCTGGAACACCTGCTGTGGAACGCGTGAATCCCGAAGAAAGAGTTGAATGAATATTTTTGGCGCTCTTTTTCACCCGAACAGAGTGCCTATCATTTTGCCCGAATGTCTGTAATTTTGGAATATCGAGCCGAAAATGGTCTCAATCGATTGGGTTCGACTCCTTGATGAAGAATTCGTGGCGAAAGTTGAGTCTGTCCGGCCGGCCGGCCGTATCCTCTCTAGCATCCAAAAGGAGTCAGCTAGAGTTTTCATATTTTCAGAATAGGTTAATTGTCCAAATATCTCGGTCAAGTTCGTTATGGGGCCAAATCCGTCGGATGGTTCAGTAGTTATAAGCATCTGAAATTTTGTTTCCTCAATAACTACTAGAATATTCATCCGATCAAGTTGATACTTGAAATGTTATTGAGGGAGGCTGAAACGAAACGTCTTGCAAAATTTCGCAGAAATCGTCACTATAGAAAATTTTTAAAAAATTCCCAAAAAAAAATTTTCAATACTCAATATCTCCTAAGACTTCATTTAGATTTAAATAAAAATCCGTATATATATTGAGGTTACCGATATCTTACTCATCCTCAAATTTCATTGTCGTAGCTTTTCCCTTCTGAAGATATGAGCATTTTTTTCATTTACTCATAAGAAAAATAGAAATGTCATGAAGTCCGAGCATTGTCATTGAAAGATTATGAATTTTCATAGAATTCATTGTCAAAATTCAGAAAAGCACAGACGTAATATTAATCAAAAAATTTTTTATCATAGAGAAAGAATTTGATGGCGTTGTCAAAACTCAAAAAAGCAATGACGTAAGTTTTTAGGAGAAGCATAGAACAAAATTTGGTGAAAATTATGAGTAGTTATTTTCAAATTGAGATAAAGGTTTGTTTATTCATTAGGCTTTCATATTTGCATCACATTGTCCCATAGTACGGAAAAAGACTATTGTTCACCCGATCAGAGAGCTTATAGATTTGTTAAGGTTTGAATATTTACTCGCAAGTAGCTCAACAAGAGCGCCAAAGCAATCTGACCTCACGTCAGTGCTTTCTAAATTTATTTTATATTCAGGATGTACCCTGTCGAACGAGTTACCCCGTATATTTCTTATTCCATTGTGATTAGATAAATGTGCAAAAAACGTCGTACGATTTTGTTGGGGGACGTCTTTTGATGTATATTCGAGGCGTGAACGGCCAATTTCCTAATAGGTGGCGCTTCAACTACTTGAAACTCAATTATGTTGATGACTTGATATGACTTCATTTTGGCGTTTTCACAAAAAATCTATGTTTTATCTGCAATAAGCCAGCTAGACTATTTTTGTTATATTCATCTGTTTCGGAAAATAAAGAGGAGTAAGAGGAAGTTAGATCCAATCGATTGAGACCTCGATACTCGAAAATTACAGACATTAGGGAAACATTATAGCACGCTTTTTTACTAAAACAAATGCGCAAAAAGTATTGGGCCCATGACGCGACCATGAGTTATATCACTACACACATTAATTCCAAACTCACCCCTTCAACTCAGATCGTCTGGAACTTATTATGTAGAAAAATTTAATGATAATGATATAATACTAATAGTAATGAGCGACGAGTTATTAGTAACACAGTCAAAAGCCTTCGTTAACTTGGATATACCGGTCTTCACCACTTGTGGAAGCTTCTAACGCTCGTCCTGCTCCATAATCAAAAATTCAATTCAAGGTGATGTTTGAGAAATTTTCAATCTCATTCAAACGAAGTGCAAGGATCAATATGATGGAGTAACTATTCATGGAGCTACTTAGATATTCAGACACTAAATCTATTCTAAAAATTGAAAACTTCAACTCAATTTCTTATAGCTTTCATGGGTACGGTCAGAATCACTCGACTTGGAATACAGAGTTTTCTGATGGATGACTTTAATCATTTGAGACCAATTTGTTATCAATATTTAAAAATTGCAGATGTTGAGACAAACGATAGCACGTCGTTTATAGATGAATAAGAGCACAAAAACCAAGCATTGGTAAATGCAAACAACAAACCATGGATATCGTTACATCCTCTTCGTAAAAATCAATAAAGGATTTCGATTTAGAAACGACGAAGTCCATTACATCCTTCAATTAGCACCAATGATGAGGCGCCCTGTACAGTCTGCATCAATTACCTCGACTTTACGAACCTGTCCCTGAATTTTTCGATTAATCCTTGTATACCCGAAACAAGGTCCAGATTTCGATAACCAGCTCTGAGTCCGCGCGTCCAATCAGGAGCACCATATGCGGCTTTGCGGAGAACCTAAGAATACGAACGGTTCCCACGGTTGAGCTAAAACTTCCTCCTGGTCACCGTCACTTCGAGCTGCAGGACTTTTGATGCAACAGGGGGCACTCGGAGTGGCCGAAAGATGCGAAACTAGAATGGCGGATCAACAACCTCGCGAAGTTAGTAGGTCAGGGCTCCGGAGGGTCGAAGACCTCGAGGTCGTTTACCATCATCGTGCTTCTTCTCTGGAGATGAGCTCCAAGAGGAGGAGACAACGATAGATCTATTGGTTTTCATATTGCTATTATTACTAGTTGATTTCAGAGTGTTTATTTTTTATTTGGTTTGCATGTCTTGAGCGGAAAGGTTCAGAAATCTTATTTTTTTCCGAAATGTATGGAAAGCTCAAGAAATACTTTCATTTATTGATCTATCGCCTAAATGCTTTCTGAAGTATTTTCCCTCATTGAATATTGTATAAAGAGGTATATCTTTGGCCACTGCGTTAATTTTAAGCATAGATTCTTGACGTTCCTATAACATTTTTCCAAATTTGACCCATTCAAAAGATTGTGTTGAAATCTCTTGAAAAATTGCATTTTCACCTGTAATATTCAAACGACAATATCAATTGAAATGATCTCTTGTAGAAGATTTTTGATAACAGTCATGCATATTTTGTCATCAATAGATTTATCCATTTCTTGTAGGTTTCTCCCTACTACTGCACAGATTGATTAAATTGCATGAAAAACAAATATCACTTGAACTAAAGGTCCGTATCTTGTACTTCCTAGAATCATTAGTCTTTTTTGCAGATAAAATCATTCACCATCTTTTTTCCTAAATTGCACCATTTTCGAGATATTTGAAGTTGAAAGGAATTAAATCGATATATTCTTCTGATGGAACATGAGTGAGTAAATCATTTCTTAGAGGGCAAATAATGTTTCTAAACAAACATTCAAACTAAACTGTACTACAGATGGGTATTTGCCCAATGTTAAAACTTATAAAGCTCATATCTTTTTAACTCAGCCCAATATGGAAAAACGTTATGGTAAAAATAAATGCAGTGGTCAAAAACTCACCCTGTATACATGGGTTTCGTGTTGAATTTATGCTGATTTGTCATGCTCATGATATTATATGATAATTATAGTTTAATAATGAAAACAAATAACAGTTTTTTCGAATCTTAATGAAGTGATAAAGTACCTTCAATAACAAAGTTGCAGCCATCTAAAAATTTTCTGCATAATTTCTGAGCGATAAATGCCACCAGATTGAAATTCTGGAGGTGCATTCAATGGATAGGAAAAATTACATGAAAAAGATATTCATATGCTAATACAAAGTATCGAAATGGTTTCGAGATACGAGCTATTTGTATTTGAGTATTGTAGTCACATGATGTCATGTTTTCATGGACTTCAAAAACTCAAATATGAGCACCAATTTTAATAATTTTTTCACATCATCGAATACTCAAATTACTCAAATTATGATTAACTTTCATAAAACACACTTGTGACCGATAAAATTCATTATTGACTTTGTGTTGAACGACAATTGAAATTCAAGCCCCACCCATAAGCCATGTTATTGCTAAATTCGAAACAATTTGTGAGAAACTTACAAAAAACACCAATGAGTTAATACGTTTGTGCATATCAATCTTACAGAAAAATACCAAAGAGACCTTTACTTTTGATTATACACAGTGAAATGTGTTCAATTTGCATGACCCTCCTGGTGACTAAAAAATATACAGAGTATACAGGAACCACGAAAAATATTCAGCAATAAAATTAATTACGCCAATGCTGAACAAGACCAAACGGAGCAATTAGCCGGTCCGTCAACTATTTCGAAACATCGTACCATTGCAAGATACCATCGTACCAAGCGGTTCCACCCAATTAGGGACCATATTCGGACGGAGAACCATTAAAATATTCTATGCATCTCTATCTGCAGTGTCCCCTTCCTCCCTTGCAGCTGTCAAGGACCTTCCTATTACGTGACGTAAGGAGAGGGAGAAAGTTTTCCACGTGTTTACCCCCGAGTTCATTTCAGGTTGAACCCGAGGTCTTCCACGAGTCGGCTGCACCAAGCGATTCTTCCTCGCTGATGACCATAAACTTCATTGTTTACCATTGGGCAAGAGTCAATAATCTATCACTGGGAGATGCCTCACCTCCTAGCTGCCGCCCAGGCAATCCATGGGCCAACACGGTTATGCAAATCACAGATTTGGGGGCCCGCGCACTGACTGTCAAACGCGCCAGTTCGACGACCTTCTGTGGATGCGGACGATTATTCGACAATTCCGCATTGCAACCAACAACGTTCTATGGCCCAGGTCGAACTTCTAGGATCGAGGACCTGTTGCAGGCCCGGAGGAATTTTTATGACGGATAGATACGTGTGATTTGTACGATCGTTCGTGGAAGAACAGGTTCGGTTAGGACGAATTTGGGAAGGATGAAAGGAGCAAATTTTGTTGATGGGAATCCAAATAAGTTTACAGAAGCGTGTTAGACTAATATTTCGGGAAATACCTTGGACCCAGTAGTGTACCCGTGTTTTGCCTAGAAAACACTGTCTTAATGGAAAAAACAAACAATATCATAGTTAATTAAAAATTCAAAAGTATGCATTTTCTGAATCTGACAGCTTGGGGTTAACGAAATTGGGTTGGAGGGCAACAAACTTGCAAAAAAGCATTATTTACGTATTCTTAAAACGCGGTAGACTTCTTTCTTACACAGGGTAATCTTAATAATCCAACCATTAGACGTTGCTTGGTTTGTAGACGGAACAGAGTCCTCAAACTTTGCAATCTGCCGCTTTCTGAAGACAAAATCCTTATTTGTACAACTGCCATCAAAGTGACACAGTATTGAAAGCATTTTCATTAAATGAAATCAGAATTCTGCAAATTTTTATTTCCAATATCTAACAATCATTACTTATAAACATTAATACTAATCGTACAACTAGAACATAAATGCCTTGTGACGTTAGGGAGTTTCGCAGCGTTCCAAAATCTGATTAGTTGTTATAGGTTGGGAGAATTTTATCCTCAAAGTAATTTTTTTAAGCAATGGAATGATCAACATAACCCTCTGCTACTCTCATAGACTTCCATCCACCATGTTTCTTTATCTCCATAATATTTGATCCTGATTCTGCTAGCAATGACCCGAAAAATCTTCAAAAACATTCGTGTGAATATTGCTTTGGCAGATTACGAAATATTGTTGATGATGGAGCTCGTGTTGAATGATTGTTTGGGCTATTACCATCATCTATTGTGGATGTAACGTTTTCCGACGTTTCGATAGACATCTTCTATCTTTATCAAGGAGAAAAGTAAGAAACCTTTTGAAAATTATCAATTTTCAAAAAGTAAATATTGACAGAAGTCATAAAAGAAAAATGAACGATGTTATATACTCATCTGTGATATGATGATCTTTTTAAGTTGGATCGAACTATCGGCGTCCAAACTTCTGGCAGATCTATAGATGGAGCACTTATGGAATCTGGTGTTATTTTCATAAATGCTGCTTCTTTGATTTTTCTTCTTGCAAGTTTTTCTTCTTTGGATATTATTGATGCTTCATCCCATTTTATACGATGATTCTCATCTACAGCATGTTGGACCAACCTGGATTTGTCGCTGTCTAGTACTCGTAGAAGCTTCTGATGTTCTTTTATTCGTACATTCAGAGGGCTTTTAGTTTCTCCGATGTAAGATCTTCCGCACTCGCAAGGTAATTCATATATGCAGTTCTTTGTCCTTTGTGTCTCATTATTAGGCTTAACTTTTGTTAGTTTAGCTCTGATAGTGTCTTGAGTTTTGAATGCAGTCGTTATGTTGTATCTATTTCCAATTCTTCTCATTTTCTCCGACAAACCTTTTACATAAGGAATTACGGTTTTAATGGTCTGATTTATATCTGTTGGTTCAGGTTGACTTTCTCTTGTTCGTTTAGCTTTTTCTAATATTTTTTTGGGGTAGCCATTGCTTCTAAGAGTTTACGAGATGTTATTTATTTCTTCATTTTGGTCTTCTTCAGTGCAACAAATATTTATTGCTCTATCCAATAAACATTTTGCTACTCCCAATTTAGTGTTTATTTGGTGGTTTGAATCAAAATGTAGATATTGTGGAAAATGGAGAAACTTATGAAGGAGTCAAGAAAATATGAACCCTTAGATCATTCAAAAACCGTGATCAATTTATCTAATAAGAACTTAAGTGAAGATCAGATATCTCTCCTCAACAAGGGTCTCAAGTTCTCTATAGCCCCTAAGACGATACCAAAAATTGAAATCATGTTGGCGGCAGAAGAAACTGCACAGAAAATTCGAGAACCTGAAAAAGCCGAAGAATACAGATGGAAAATCAGAACCTTGTCAGACAGGAATAACAAAACACCTCTACCCAATATAAATAAAGCTGAACAGAGGGCATTAAAAGATCTTAAATCGGATAGTTCCATAAAGATACTTCCAGCAGACAAAGGAAACGCCACTGTAATTCTAGATGTTGGCTCTTATAATAAAAAAATCAATGAATTATTAGAAGCAGGAAAATACAAAAGACTAAAAAAGGACCCTACTACCACAGTTGAAAACAAGATTTACAAAATCCTTTATAAATATCGAAATGAATTTCCAGATCAATTCGTTAGATCAAGACTTACACCTCACTTCAGTAAACCACCACATTTATATGGTCTACCAAAAATACACAAAGCAAATATTCCTCTAAGACTAATTGTGAGTTCAAGAAATTCAGCATTCCACCAATTGGCTAAATTTCTGCTGAAAATTATATCACCATTAAAAAGTAATTCAACATCGATGATAAGAAACACGAAACACTTCATAGAAATAATGAAACATCAAGAAATCATGGAAGAAGACGTTATGGTCAGCTTCGACATCACCAGTTTGTTCACTAATATTCCGACAGATAAAACACTTATCATGGTTAGGAAAAAGCTTGAAGAAGATCAAACCCTTAGTGAAAGAACTACACTAAGCGTGAATGCAATTATGGAAATGCTTTCTCCTTGTATTGAAACAACATATTTCCAATTTGAAGACATCTTTTATCAACAAGAATTCGGAATGGCCATGGGTTCACCACTATCACCAATTTTAGCTGATTTATATATGGAAATTTTCGAACTTTAGATAAATATGTACTTAAACCCAAACTGTGGAAAAGATATGTATATGATACTTTCATTATTTGGCAACATGGAAGAGAAACTATAGATGGATTCCTTCAATTACTAAACAATCAAGAGGAATCAATTAAATTCACAATTGAAATCGAGAAGGACAGACAACTTCCATTCTTAGATGTACTCGTACATAAACAAAATGGAATCCCAAGAACCACCGTGTATAAAAAGCCAACGAACACAGGACAATATCTACATTTTGATTCAAACCACCAAATAAACACTAAATTGGGAGTAGCAAAATGTTTATTTGATTGAGCAATAAATATTTGTTGCACTAAAGAAGACCAAAATGAAGAAATTATTATAATGAATTGATGACTCATTTATTTTGTGAAAATCCATCTTGAATATTGAAAGAAAACAATTATTTTTGTCTAATTTTCACTTTATTAATATTATTACACGACCGGTTTCGGTTGTTAAACCATCTTCTGGTGTTAGGTATAGAGTCTGTACCTAACACCAGACATGACATACTTTCGTTTTCGTATTAGGGAGTTATATGATCAATGATTTAATTTTTGTTGTTTCAATATCATCTAATAATAAATTGCATACTTCTTCACGCCGACAGGCTCCAAGTAATCCGAAAATGTCAACCAACAAGTGTTCACATCTGGTGCCCCGTTTATTAACTTGTCCACTTGTTCATATCTGAATATGTATTTACCTTGAAATATTTTCACAAAGTTGATGAGCTCCAAATCTTGATTTTTTTTGTAAGTATGCTAGGAAAACATGTTCACTGAAATTTACTTCTACATTTTTCAAATTACCCCAGGCCAGCACAGGATTAACAAAACTCTTATCGTTTTCCATCTTCTATTGAAACTTTATCTCAACGATTAAAATCTCTATTTTCTTATATTTCGAATCTCTAGTATAATAACTGATGAAATGTGGTTTATTAATCTTAAAGCAACGATTCTTCAATATATGAAGACGTTAAATAATCGAAAACTTTGACTGGTAAGATAAGCCTAGATTATGATTGCCATTGATTTAATCGATTGGTACTCACTAAAGATCGATGATTGAAACATTCAAAGAATCGTTCAACAAATCTGCCAAATAATTTTTGTTGTATAAACTGTTCCAAATTTCAGGAAAATACTTTAGAACAAGGCGCAAAATATTCTGATGTCACGTCAGAGCTTCTCTTCAGTTTTTCAATTGCTTAGTGCCCTAAGCACTAACCTTCAGAAAGTACACTTCTGTGTTACTTTAGTATTCACACAATTTCATAACTTGTAAACAATTTCATGTATCCGAGCATATAACTTTTTGGTGTTTCAAAATATGGATTGTTACTTTAGTTATCCTTTTTGTCAAATATAATGAACCAGAGAAGTGTCAGCAAAAATTTTTCATATAAACGAAATTTCAATGACAGAATTCTCTGATTAAAGTCGCTTATAACATAGAGTTAAACACCTCACCTAAACAAGTCGCCTTCCTCCATCTTCTATAAATCATATGTGTGTATATACGATACACTTATCGATTTCAATGTCCCACCTCGAATCGACTCAAACAACAGTTCTTCAACCACTTCCTAGTTACGCCTATGACCGCGGTATGGCAAAACATTCAGCCAATAGCTCAGCAAGAAATTGAGCCTGTCGATGGTACTAAGATCTGGGTCGCGATTTGCCATTGAACTAAAGTGACGTAGACAAGTCATTCACCTGTGACGTCAGGGAAATTAACATGAGGAAGATAGTCGCGCTTTGTATTCTGTGCTCTCAGCTGTTTCTAGCAGTCGGAAGTGATCAGGTGTGTATAATTGGACTGTTCCAGCCTCCAATAAGGTGCAAGAATGAATTGTTTTCATTTTTCTTCGAGAGGTGTGACTAAAAGAAGGTTCTTTCAGCCTTCGGAATGAGATGAGATGAAAATCTATAGCTGGAACAAAGTATGCACAGAATTGGGCAAGAAAAATTCTAAAGAATAAAATTTTATAAAGAACAGAGCAGGGGTCAAGAAGTCTCGCGTTGACGTTCAACTTAAAAAAAAAAGAACTCAATATCACACAATAAATGAAAACCAATCAACAAACATTTATCTCGAATCAACAATAACAAAACGTTTTTTTACTATAATACAAAAAATCTTTCAAACTCAGTTCGATTATCTACTTCCAGGTCAACACAAGCTATAAAAGATGAGATAATGGACTCTAAAACATTTGAACTTCTGGGTTTACCCAACTCATTAATTCTCACCTAAAAGAGGGTCAGCAGTTATGGACCACATTAGCTTAAATTCGACAGATCATTCTTCAGAGAATATCTGAGAAAAATGATTCATCGAAGACAGTAAAAAAAGTATATGAATACAGCTATCGAGATCTTGCTAATAAATTTGAGCATGGAAAAAGCAGCATTCGCTTTAACAAAAACAATATTTATAGCTTCGGACGAACCCAACGTGAAGATGACCTCAATTTTTTGAACAAATATAGTGAAGAAAGAAATTTAATGACTACAGTTGAATACACAAAGACTTCACTCAGGACAGAGTATGTGGGATTTTTTTCTTGATGTACGGGATATATGACGAAAACAAATGTGACCTTAACCTTCAAGAAATATACATCTGTGTATCAATCATAAATAAAAACTATTACCAGAGTGAAGATAAGAAATTTCATTTTATCTAGCTCTTTTTGGCTGAGATATGCCGGTGGGTCGTGTTTTCTCTGATTTTCTTGTCATAATCTGAATTTTACGGTAGTTTGTTGTATGAGCATTTTTTTCTACACAGGCTATATTTTCTCGCAATCGATATTTTGTAGTCCTTTGTCAAAAGAATTAATAAATAAAAACACTTATCATTGTTTGGCAGAACTCATGTTTTTTGGTTCTTTGTATAATCATCACAGAAATGATTCGAGATGTAAGGCTGACATAATTTCAGCATACCTATCACATAATCATGATTTTTTTAAAGATTTCAAGCCTGCTGTGTATACCATCATCACAACCATGCACGTCAAATGAGAACTATGCACAGTCTGAAGGTCTTTCGAAATAATTATCACATGATCCATTTTTCCTCCAAAAATAGATCCATCACAGGAATGTTCCAGAACTGTTCGTGTTGAATTACCACGTCTAAAAATAGACTCGACCAATACCAATTTGGTCCGTGAATGTGAATTTAACCGATTACGAAAGATCGGTATCCCAATACGAAGATATCAGGTCGCTGAACTAAGAGCATTGCATAATACTATTACCTTTGGGATGAACTCTTCGGCAAACTGGAGGATCATGATGAGGTGGTCACCGAAAAACGACCAGAAATCTGGTCCCTACAACATTACGTGGGTGTCTTGTTATCGTGTATCAGCTGTTTGAATTGAGAATACTTTTGGAAGTGAATTCGAGTGGAATGTTTACGAGTAAAAATCCAATTGAAAAAAAAATTTCTATCCAGTGAATTGCAGATTTCTGACTCTAATGAATTTTTAATCTGATTTGCTCAATTTATTCACGCTTTACTGAATGATGGTTTATTAGTTTTGAGCTTGTTTCAATCGAATGAAAGCCTTTACTTGAGGCAATAGTCCTCATATTAATATCAATAATACAGAAAGTACGATTTGTTTTCAATTTGTATTTGGGAGTTGTATGATCAATGATTTTTTGTTTTTTCAATATTTTCTACTAATAAATTGCACCTTTTTCACGCCGACAGGCTCCAAATGATCTGAAAATAGTAGCAAACTTAACCTTGTTTCTCATATAATGCCTCGTCTATAAACTTGTTCACTTTGTCATGTGTGAGAATCTTTGCTTTCTTTGGGCGACATTCTTCAATTTTCCGTTTCCTTCTACATTCTTCAAATTACAGCAGAGAGATTGGTACATGCAATATCGTACTGCTGAGTTGATTTTTAATCAACATCCTTATCAATTATTCCACTATCAACAAACATATTGAGCAGTCAATAAACAGACAAAAATTGGACGAGAATGTAATTTGAATGACAGCGTCTTTTTTATTAAAGATGCATTTGATATTCGGTTACGATAGCGTTTGCAACACCATTCACAACAACCTTTGATTATTTGAATAATAACATTTTAGAACATAGATTAATATTCTGATGTATCTTGAAGTTCAGTATAATTCCAATTTTGCCTCTTTTATCATTAAAATAGGGCATTTATACAAAAAACATTGTATGATATTCGTGTTTAAAGTGATATTATTTTTTTCGTGAACTTGTTCACTTCATTCTGCTCATTTCACAAACTTTTCCACTCACAAAACAAAATTATAACTCTCATGAATATTTCTACATAACATGACTCTTTTTCGCACTACAGCACTACACCATTGAGGGACATAATCAAAATTCAAAATATTATTTAGATCAGTTATATTATGTTCTCCTGAAGTGTGTGGCTTCTGACTTCAGCTTCTGCTTGAAACTTGTAGAGTATTGTGACACCTTCTATACAGGGTTAGTCTTTGACCACAGCATAAATTTTAACCATAGGTTAAAAAAAGTGATATTTCCCAAGCAACCCACACTCGTCTAAGTCACATAAAGTCTATTTAGATCTAAAAACATCTTAGTCTATTAAAAAGCATACAGAATATGTCATTTCCTAGACATGATTTAGATTGATATCCATTATATGTTTTTAAAAGTGTTTTATGGGACGTAAATTGAGAGTTAATATTTTTGTGCCTATTCGACGTTGAAAAAGCAACTTTTTTCAATGTCAAAAAATTATCATGAAATAAACAACTTGCTGCAGAATTTTGAATGAGTTCAGAAAAAATTTTAAAATGAACAACGAATTGAAATTGATCATTTGTCCATGAAGCTCAAGTCGTGAGAACATTCGGAATGTCGAACACGAAACTTCAAGGAATTGAATTCAATCCATCCATTCACGATCGTGTTAAGGTGGAGCAATGCATTGGTGGGCATCACACTAACATTTTCATGGAAAACTTTTACGTTCTTTTTAGCAAGATTCATTTTCAATTCCCGGCGAGTCCGCTATGTTTAATTTAGACTTTTAATGGCCTAGGGAGTCTATATTCATTCATTGTATCATTGGTTCTTCATGTCTTCAGATCTTCATATGGTTGAATTCAAAACAATCTTAATTATGATATCGATCACCTTCGGCGTTGATCGATATTATATGCAGCTGCTGATAGCGCTTGCACCTTCTGCTTCACTGGAAGCGGGAAAGCGAGAAGTCGTGTCACGTCGGGAAATCATTTCGTCATTATTCTGCTTTCCATTTCAATCGGCAAAGGGTGAAGACAAAAGATCAAGTGACTATACTTTCGTGATCCGCCATCTTGCTGAAGTTAGATTTCATCAATCAAGTGAATTAAGTGAGAGTTCAAACCTATAACAATACGATAAGTGAAAAATTTTCGTAATATACTGTTTTGACAATTTTAAGTTCCAACAATTTTTTGAAGCTTTTTCCATTATAATTCAAAGTGAATGAAATAGTCTAATATTGTCTAAAAAGTCTCTTCGATAGACGAGATGTTGAAAATGCATTAGCATGCTTCTACACAAAAAAGGGGTATTTCGGTAGCAACTTGATAGCTAATAGTTTTCAAGCAATTTGCACCTATTTTTTCTTTTCATATTTTCTGGTATTGATTACGTTACTTAATTTTTCCCGTAACGTTGATTTTTACGCCAATTCTAGGATAATTGAAACTTTCATGCTCATAAATGAATATCCTTTTCAACTTAATTTTTCAATAAAAATATTACATCGCAATAAGTAGATATATCAGTCAGTACAAAAAAATAAGAATATGTATTTCAAAGTTAATCTAATTAATATCTAACTAGATGGGTATTTCCGTATTAAAATTATTTGTAGTAGGTACCTATAATTCAGAATTTCCGAATCGATACCAATGAATAGATTAACGACCTCATTCAGAATTCATTTGCGTTTGCCAAATTACAATTTTTTTTTCATGTAATTCTTCTAAATTTTAACGATTCATCTCATTTCTGTTCATAAAAATACATCGGTACCTAACCGTCTTCCATTTTGACATTTTTTTCAAAATTTTTTCAATATTCCAATGACGTAACTTTTTTATTGATTTTTCATTCAACCCCTTGAAATACAGAAAATATGTTTTCCTGTTACATATATTACCCCAATTCACCCCAAATTCGTTGAAAAACCTGCCTAAACGATCTTTCTTTCTTTGAAAATGACTGTAAATAGTTCTCCCTACAATACCAACAACATCAAACATGAGAATAGGTGTGAAACTGCAGAATAAATAATTTAATTAATCAAATATTGAACTTGACTTTTTGAAGGTCCTCCAGTAACTGAAGAATGAAAGCAGTTGTAAGGTATATTATTAAAATTGTGCATTAAATTTTCATTATTTCATTTGAATGCTCTGACGTCTCAAATAAATATTCCTATTTATTATAAGGGTTCGTCGACTCATAGTTGGAGGATAAGTGAATGAATACTATTTATTCTACGCCAAGTTTCCGCAATTTTATTTAATACATCCTCAGGGCTTCTATAAAAGTACATTAATAATAATACAATAAAAAATTTTTCTTTTTCGTTTCATAACTTACTGAATGAAAGAATTCTGAAATTATAGAAAATACATATTTTATAATATGACGAATCTCTTGTTGCTGAATGCCAATAATTTGAAAAATCTAACATTCATTAAGTTATGAAACAAAAAAAAATTATATTTTGTGTTATTATTATTGTACTTTTATAGAAGCCCTGAGGATGCATTAAATAAAAATGCGAAAGCTTGGCGTTACAATTAATAGTATTCTTTCGTTTATCGCCCAACTGTGAGTGGAAAAACCCTTATTTAATTCATATAATTAATATACCTGGAACTTTTAATATACCTCAAATATATATATATATAGTAGAAGTAAAAGTACGATATAATGATCATACAAAATTTTTCAGATGCCGCATTTCTTCATTTTTCAAATGAAAATGTAACGGATGTCACCATAATCAAGGCGATCCAAGAATGGCTGTGATTAGCTAACCAGAGGTATCTTTAACTACTCGAAAAATAAAGATGTGATTTTTATTGTTGAATGTAAAATTCATTTTAATGAATAGAATATAACACTACTTTTATCTTGTAAATCCTCACCAAATTGAAACTACTACTTCATTGATTTTTTCGAAAGTCTTTGAGATGACATGATAAATACAAAATTTCGTTGAAAATGTTCTGAAATTGTTTTGAAATCAATCAATTTTGTTTTATGGTCATGAAAATTTATTTGTCTTTATGAACTCATTTCACTCACTCTGCAAAAAGAAAAGGTTATTAACGTAAGAAAATATTCAATAAAGATTTACGTCAAATGTTGAGATCTAGTTGAAACAATGATACTGAGAATATAACTTTAATTTGACATGTAGAGAAAATGTTTAAAATTAATAAGATATCTTTGAAAACTGATGAAAAAACGTTTCATCATTAGATAAATAAGAGTATTAAAAACACATACATCAGACATTCATTACACCAAAGATTAAACGTTTATTAAACATAAATATTCGTCATAATTTTAGATTCCCTCTATCAAATGCCCTCTATCTAACATCTGAAAAAATAATGAGAAAACATAAATCAGATGGATATTTAGATATCGATTTGATAAAACAAATCTTTTCAAATATGACTGTCATTAGATGATCTGGTGAACATCTATTATACATGTCTTGGGTTGTTTTTCCTGCTATTTAACCAATCTGTACAGTAGTAGTGAGAAACCCACAAGAAATGGAATAAATCTATTGATGCCAAAATATGCATGACTGTTATCAAAAACCTTCTGCAGGAGATCATTTCAATTGATATTGTCGTTTGAATATGACAGGTGAAAATGCAATTTTTTTATGAAATTTCAACACCCTATATGTTTTGATCGGGGCCAAATTTGGAAAAGTATTATAGGAAGAAAATGTTACTTTTCACGTCAAGAATCTATGGTTAAAATTAAGGCAGTAGTCAATGACTCGCACTGTATATTCAACTATTTCTTGTGTATAAATTTTCTGAATTATTCTGAAAAATTTATTGATAAATAAAAGAAGCTGGCCATAAAGTCATAGCAACATATTTGAGGCTCATAATCGAATCTTTAGAAACATCAGATCCGGTAGGCACAGAACTATTGAAATTCACAGAATGGAAACGAAACAAAGATCGTGTGCAAGTTTATCCTCATACCGGCTAAAAAAATGATTTCCTCCTTTAAAAAAATTGTTCACGAAACAATGCTTCAAAGAACAAGAAGCCGAAGATGGCACTAGCAAGTTGAGCGCAGAATTCTTTCCAGGTACCAACTTCGTAAACAAACACGTACAAAGTGTGTTTTACCACTCATCTCTTACCATCTCAACCGCCTGAAATGGAAAGAGGAAGTGCTGAACAGATGGAATAAGATTGAATTTCAGCGATGTCCTAAGATGGATAAAAACCACACTACCCCCGGTCCTACCTTTTCTGGTCGGCAAAAAATACGCACGTGCATTTTTTACGAGAAACCGCCCAACCACATGCTGCTTTTTTATCCATCTTTTTTATCCACTGTGAAAATAATGGAAGAAAACGAAAGCGGAAAGATTGGATCGCGAAGTGGAGTAAGGTAAACAGGAATTCATCTTTTTTTCAACACCATATGCCACGCGCATCTCTTTTGATGCGTTTCTTCATCTCTGGTCCATGGGCGTGCTTCTTCAATGTTGCCGCACTCGAGGTACTCGAATGAAAGAAATGCTCATGAGCCCCGCTACCATATGTGTAAAAACTGCGATGCACACAGCGCCATCCTTTAGGAACTCCAAACCACGGTCAGAAGAATTGAAAAACAAAAAAATTTATATTAAAATTAATATAAAATGATTTAATAATAACAATTACTGTCATACACTTTTCTATATAAGTACCTTTTCATTCTAGAAAACACCGTTTTTTTTCCTGAATAGGAGAGAATTTATCATATTATCAAACAATTCAAAAATATATATCCCAATCTGAAATAGGGAATATGAAGAAAAAATTACACGTATTCAGGAGATCAGCTCCTACTTTAGAACATGTGTCGCATCCATTCAATATAGATAAATTGAGGGCTGCAATCAAATATACCAAATCTCGAAAAGCAGCTGGTTTTGACGGAATTTATCCAGAATTCATCAAACATTTAGGAAAAATGGCCTTGTCTCGGTTATTGTCTTTTTATAACAATATTCTGAATTCAGGAAACTTTCCTTCCGAATTTCGTAAGGCTAAAGTAATATGTATTTTGAAAAGAGGAAAAAATCCTTGTGATCCTAGTTGTTCTTGACCAATCAGTTTATTGAGTGTTTTTTTCAAGATATTAGAAAGGTTAATTCTTTTTGGAATTGAATCTTCTATAGAAAATGCTCTACAAAATTTCCAGGGAGGCTTTAGGAAAAATAGAAATGGTTCAGTTCAGGTTACAACTTTCATAGAATCAGGCTTCAATGATTGATTGAAAACAGGAGCTGCTTTCATTGATTTATCTTCGGCATATGACACTGTGTGGAAAGATGGATTAATGTTCAAACTCTATACCCATCTGAAGTGTGGGGAAATGGTACGATTATTAGAAAACATGATATCTGATCGAAGGTTTCGTGTTTTTATTGACAATAAGAGTAGCAATTTCAAAACATTGAAAAACGGTCTTCCTCAAGGATCAGTTTTAGCTCATTTAGTTTTCAATTTATATCTAAGTGATTTACCCACGACATCATCTCAGAAATTTGTTTATGCCGACGACATTGCTATCGCTTACCAACATTCGGATTTCCATACTCTGGAAAACATACTGTCATCAGATTTTGAAATTTTAAAGAATTATATTATCGAGTGGCGATTATGTCCAAATCCCAACTAAACAGAGGTATCTTGTTTCCATCCGAATAATCATGTAAATATAGGAAATTACCTGTAAATTTCAATGATTCTCCTATCGAACATAATTTCTAGCCGAAATACTTGGGAGTTAATTTAGATTCATCTCTCAATTACAAGGCTCATTTAAATTATCTGAGCCTAAAACTGAAAACTAGGAATAATATTCTTTAGAAATTAGCTGGATCATCTTGGGGTGCGGATGCTTCCACTCTACTCATAGCATCTCTAGCCTTAGTCCTTTCTGTAGCTGAGTATTGTTGCTCTGACTGGATTAATAGTGCAAATATATAAAAAATTGAGCCATAATTGAATACATCCATGAGAATAATTACTGGCACCATAAGATCTACACCGGTTCATTGGTTACCAGTATTGTCTAATATTGTCCCTCCCCATATTAGCAGACAGACTGCAGCTCTGAATTCTTGGAATAAATATCATTCTTTTCCCAATTATTTCATATTTTCCACAAAATAGAATTCCCAGATTGAAGTCACGTAAACCATTATGGCATAATACGTTCTTCAATATGAACATAAGTGATAAAGAATTATGGAAGACTGAGTGGAACTCTTACGAAATGTTCTATAAGTATCTCGTTTCTGATCCTTCTGAAAAAATTCCTGGTTTTGATCTTCCAAGAAAAATTTGGACAGTGCTTATTCGTTTGAGAACAGGTCATGGTCGTACCAATAGCATGCTATTTAGATGGAACTCAGTTCCTAGCGCAAGTTGTGAATGTGGAGAAGCAGAAGAAACAATACCTCATCTCATCAATAGTTGTCCCATATATAAATTTCAAGCTGGTTTCAGGGCTATTCATGGTGTTTCCGATTCTCTCTTGAAATGTGTTATAAATTTCAAACGAATATGAAACGTTTATTTGTTATTCAGTTCTTTTTTCTGCTTTTGTCTTTTTATTTCCAGATTCGATGTGGGCAACTTGTAGAAGTATCTGTCTCCATCAATGGAAGACCACATTTGAAGAAAGAGGTCCATCAAGTATATTTCAGCTTATTTTGTACTTTCACACTTAGGCGGGGAGCCAGGGATTTTTTTACTGGGGTTTTTTCCCTAGGCTTTAATGTCATACGCCGAATTGTATGACACCCCGTCACTAACCCCTGATCTATATGCTTTATTGTTTGCTAACTAAATATTTCAAGCCAAAAGTTTAAAATATTCTTCATCATCATCATATATCATTTTGAAAATAAAATAGAATACGACACGTATTTCGACATTTGTGTATAACACTCTTGTGTCTTCAGGCATTCATATTATTATTAAAAATAATAATCATAAGAAACTTTACTATTTTTCGGTGTAGATTGAACCAATTAACTATTTTAAATCAACTTAAATCTTTTTTTGTACTGAAATATTCAATCGAAGTTGGGCTCCAGATATAGTAATAATTCCTCATCGCGAGGAATCTAGTTTCGAAAAAAAAAGAAAATTCAAAATAAGAACTCCATTCGATTTATCGAAATTCTATGAATAATTATGACTCCAGAAACAAACCTTGAAGGACACCGATTTCAATTGTTCAAAAGGGAGTTGAATGACGTACCCATCAATTGTGGAGTATCTTTATTGATGTATATCTGTACATATTATGCCTGTCATCACTTGAAACTGTTGTATACAATTTCAATACAAATATCAACAGAATTGAAAGATTATTGACGAGGTTTTAAATCTGTCAGAACTTACTCAAGTAATGCCAGTAGGAGGATTAAATCTGACGAGCTCTTTCACTATCTTATATCTGTATGAAGAAGCTGTAAATCAGTAACGAAACGTGCCAGTTTAGTAAAAATAATAAGAATATAGTAATTCTTTACTGTACATAAGCCAAGATTAATTTACCAAATAGAAGTAGTAAAATTTTCCAATGACAACAGCAGATGCTATAATTTATTTACCATAACAGATTTTTAATTATGTATATGAAATCCTCAAATTTCATTATGAATCTTAAATTATTTTGAATTAATAGATATCACTAGAATTGTTACTGAAATCATATTCAATACAATAGTTACTGAAATCATGATAGATCTGGCAACGCTGCTAGTGACCTTTTGGATTCGATGGATCGCAAAACACGGAAGACCTGCCTGACAGACGTGAGGTGGAACAGGAAATCTTTTTGAAATATCTAATAAGTGTTGGAGAAAAACCACAAATCATTGTTATACCTGACAATTTAATTTCGATCTTTTTCATTCGGAGTATCCATTCTCGATTGTGAGGTAGATAACACTCAAATTATGGGTTTGGGTTGCAGTTTTATCACTTCTAAATGTTCGCCGATATTTCTTGGAAATTGAATCGAATTTCGAGGTAGTCCAATGTAACTGAAGACCAATTGAGGAAGCATTTAGGACGTGATATCTCTACAGACTGAACTACTGTACCTTCATATGTTGATCAAACATTTTTCTTGAGGCCGGTAACAGCTGAAGAGATTTTTTCTGTGATTAAATCCTTTCAGAACAAAAAGTGTACCGGACTAGACGGCATTTCCATGAGAGTATTGAAATTTATATATATCACTTTGTGTTTCTGAGACTTTTGCTCATCTTATAAATTTATCTGTCACTACAGGTAAATTTCCCTCAGTCATGAAGACTGCTCTAGTCTTGCCAATTCTAAAAAGAACCCTGCTGATATGATTAATTATCGGCCTACGTTCATCCTTGGTGTCTTCTCTAAGGTATTTGAGAGGGTAGTATGCGATAGAATGCTGGGGTACTTGGATAAATTCAATGTTATCACGGATTCGCAACATGGATTTAGAAAGAGTAGGTCGATCCACTCGGCTGCTAGCTCGTTGTCGAGTATGTGTACTCCTCTCTTGACTCGGGTAAACACGTTGCCGGTTTATTTTTTGACCTAACGCGGGCCTTTGATTCTTTGAACTACACCTTTCTGCCCGAGAAACTATATAGATTGGGTTTCAGGGGTGTTTTTGCGGACTGGTTGCAGAGTTTTCTGATGGGCACGACTATAAGAACAAAGATTGAGAATTCTTTTTCCGGGGTTTATGATATGAATCATGGTGTTCCACAGGGTTCTGTTCTGGGATCACTGTTTTTTCTTCTATTCGTGAACGACTTGCCGGAGTGTATGGGTGCCAATATGTTAATTTTATTCGCTGATGACGTGTCTTTCATTCTGACAGCTAATACTTAAAGAACTTACTGAGATATCTGCATTGCCTTATGGAAAAATTTGTAGACTGGTGTAACAGAAACGGCCTTATGGCAAATGTGTCAAAAACTGAATGTTTGTATTTTGGCTCTAATATAAGCTCAATAAGAAATATTGAATTAGGAATAAGAAACATTAAAATCCAGTCCAAAAATGTGGTTAAATATCTGGGTATACATATCGATCAGTTCCTTCGCTGGGATGTGCATGTGGACTGTCTTTGTAAGCGATTGAACAAATCTTTTTATGCGATATCCCGTTTAGTCCACACAATGCCGGTCAGCTCTCTTATGAGCGTGTATTATGGGATTGTGTACTGTCATCTTTCTTATGATATAATTCTCTTCGGTAATTCCACCAGTAGCCACAGATTGTTAATTGCTCAGAAGAGAATTTTGCGCCTTATATTCAAGATTCCTCCGAGAGAATCATATCGTCCACATAAGTGGCAAGATCCTAACTATACCATGCATATATATTTACAAAATATTGGTTTACATCAGGACTAGGTTACATCTGCTGAGAAAGAATTTTTGCTTCCACAAATATTCAACTAGGCACCTCGATGGGCTCAGTATTCCGCTGCATAAAACAACAAAATTTGAGACTTCTTCCTTATACCAGGGACTATTGTTCTATAACCACCTTTCATTTTCATTCAGAAGTATGAATGAGGTAATTTTCACAAAAGAAATTAAAAAGTTATTGTTGTGCAAAGCTTACTACAGTGTTGGGGAATACCTCAGTGATAAAGCTATATATTTGTTTCGGTAATTTTACTATAGTTGAATTATGTAATTATTTGGAAGATTTATTTTTACAAAGGTGTCTACATCTGTATGCTTGGATTTATGTTTGTGAATGTTTTCATCTTATATTTGTGTACAAGATGAAAACCCGGCTTCGCTCGGGTGAAATTTGACTCATAATACACATCTAGGTGCAAAATGTAGATAGATTCTTAAGTACGTGTTGTTTCTATACTTCCAAGAAAAACAGTACGGTAGTTATTGTTATGATTGTATTTTAATGCAATCCTTGCCTATTTAATTAACCTATCTATATAGTAATTCAATTATCAATGAAGTAATTCGTTATAATTAACATATTTATATAATTTGTTATAATTAACTGTAAGTAACCTATCTATATAGTAATTGACTTATCAATGAAGTAATTCGTGAAACTGAAGTATCTTTTTGTACGTGTAACTCCTAACCAAAAAGAAACCTGGCAATAACTAACCTTAGGCCTATATTACTCAAAGTAGGCGACCATACGTTTTATCAAATCGCTAGTGCCTTGAAAATTCGCAAAAAGGACACAACTGTCAACGACGTCTGCCCTCACACGTCTGCCCGCGTTCGGGTCGCGCACTCAGCGATGAGCCACTTCTTCCCCACCGCACCTACCCCGCTCCCCCCACGCCCCGTTCGCCTGGCACCGCTGCCGCTATTTATCACCGAAACGGTATTTATCGCCGAAATTACTATGACTCTGCATTTTGAATCTGTGATATCTTCGAAAATATTTATTTAATTTACATGCTGTAAAAAGCCATATTGTTCTTTTTAAATGCACAACGTATTTGAGATACTTAATTGGATAAATATTAATACTGTATTGCTTAAAATCGCTGCGTAAATAAGCCATTATTTCTCGTACAAAGTCAAGGATAAAAAATGGTTATTGTGGGTTATTCCTAAGAAATAAACATATACCATCACGGACTTTTTTGTAGACCCTTTTAAGTTGTACAATACTGTAGTAAATTGTTTTGATCTATCATGTAGGATTCAGTCAGCGTTTGTAATGTAAGCGCAAAAAATGTGTTTTTTTCACGACCTCACATTAGAAACCTCAAAAATTGTAGCCTATGTGTTATTCTGATGTATAAGCTATATTGTGGTAAAGTTTCATTCAAGTCCATTCAGTAGTTTTTACGTGAAAGAGTAACAAACATCCATACATCCATACTTACAAACTTTCGCCTTTATAATAGTAGTAGGATATATATTTATCTTTATATATTATATGTTTTTCTTTTATATATATTTTAGTGTACTGACATTATATAGAATATTTATCACTGATTGACTTGTTCTATACAACTTTAGTATTGTCTTGAAGGATTACTAAATGATCTATCTATCTATAATCAAGTTTGGGAATAAATCTTGGATTAGAATTCGAACAATTTTCTCGAAAATATTTCTCCAAGCAACATTACTTGAGTGCTCTTCAACATGTCTCAAGAGCAAAGTTTCTAGTAATTCTTTTCGATAACCTTATTTATGAATTTTAAATAATCTAATTATGACAATTATAGTCTTTCACTTTCGATTGATGTATCAAGAATACTTTTTTATTCCAGAAATCACTGATTTTCTGTATGAATAAAAGAGAATTTTTCATTGTTATCATAATAACAAACAATTCAAAAAAACTACAGAAAATTAATTGAGAAATAAAAATGGATACGATAACACTCATGTTCGATTGAAAACAATTTAAACAACTATTGGTTATAACTTACTGTGTGAGAGAAACAACTTCTACGTGCCACTTTGAAAACGGTTGATATTTTAAAAACTAACCTCATATATGAACATATAGTATTCTTTCGTTTCACCTAATCGACACAGAAAAATATAAGTACATTATATGATTTTTTGAAAAATTGACTTTATTATGAAATAAATGAAACTTTTTTGTAATTGCTTGAAAATGTCTGCACGCCTGTGGCACAAAGACCTTGCCATTAAAAGAACACATGACCCACTTCCCCTAATCGAAAAATTTAGAGGGTTAATGGGGATGATTAATTATTTCGAATAAAACAATAAGAGTGTCCAGGAAAAGACTCTAGAACAATTATGCGGAAGCTGCAAACCTCACATCAATATTCTTCTTTATATTTTAATAGTTTAGATATTTCCTTTATATTTTTTATTTATAGTTCTTTTCACGGTTCTCCCCTCCATTGCGTTTCTTGTCCTCCTGACGAAGAATTTAATTCGAATCATGTTCTCTCAAAGCGATTTTTCGTTTCAAGATTATTCTCGGAAAAATCAATTATAACGCAATCGAGATAATTTATTTTGACTTGGACCCTTCGTACCTGCTAGGATTATTTCCCCCATGATTCATGAGTACTTGCATAACATGTTGTAATCCCTTGTAGATCGTTGAACTTCTGATTCAGTAATTCTGTGAATTTTCGATACCCAATTTTCGTACCTGTTAATTCCATTAATCTTTATTGACTCGGTCCTGGATCAAAATATCAATTTGTCGATTATACTTACTATATGCCTGTCAAAACTAATAAAAGGAATACAGAATGACCAAAAGTTTGAACTGAAGCAACATTTATGTTATAAAGAAATTGGGCAATGAACGTGCATAGTTAAAATATACAAACTCCCTCCATTCTATTTTCGACGAAGCTATAATGTTTTCCTTGCAATATGGTAGATCGTTGAACCTGTTCTATTATAACACTTCCTGGTTTGAATTTCGGGTGCATCAGAATTCGGTAGATGTAGCTTCTTGCATTTCGTGGAAGATACATGTGGTGATTCAAGAATGCCATATACAGCCTGTTTGTAATAATTTAATTTATATCAGTCAATATATATCTATTATTTTGAACCTTTGGCTTACAATTTTTTGGTCAGCAAACTATAGAGTGAGTAGTGTTAGTGACGTGGTGCCGGACAATTCGGCGTTTGACATAAAAGCCTGTAACGTATTTTTGAATTGAAGATGTTAAAAAATATAAATATCTGAGTACACACAGCAAACGGCTGCTCTAATATACGGTGGGCAAATAGGGGTTATTATTTTCGAATTAGTTTTGTCTATTGCTAGAAACCAATAACTAACAATGAAACAAGTTTTTAAATACAAATCAATAAAAGGGCTATACAAAAAGTTTATTATAGAGGGTTGTTCGCTTATACATGCATTTCCAAATCTCATTGGTGGATGAGCCTCCAGGGACTGTTTTCTGTAATGTGGTTGTAGAGATGTTGTCGACCATACCAAAATTAAATTTCCTCCACAATTATATTCAACGACTTTGTCTTCTGCTCCGTCCAGATATGATGATTTAACAGTAATAATTTTACGGTAGTAAAAGAAAAAACCCTGAAACGATAAGTTCTAAGAACTTGGTTTCGTATGCCAATATGGCCGCTTAATATTTGAGAAAAACTCACCTTTCAAAAGGGGTTTCGATAAATTCATACAGATGACTATGAATGTGAATATAATTTCACTATATTTATCGTAAACTCGACTCAACAAAGGATAGAAAGTATTCAAAAAGAGCGATAATACAACTGATCCCTTAAACAGGTTCTACTCTAAGTGAAATCAAAAATGGAAGTGAAATCTTTGAATTAATTAAATTTTAATATCGAATTGTTAAGTACGGCATCTGGCAGAAACAGAAGGCGACAATGTTGAACAGAGAACGACAACTGCTCGCGGAGATATGAATGAAACATATTTTGAAAATTGAACAGTAGATGGTGTGATTAACAATATTTTACTATTTTAAAATATACCATAACTTCAACTTCTGATGTCATTTATGAATGCTACAAGCCTTGGGTAAAAACCCCAGTGAAAAAAAACCATGGAGCTAGAACAGATCCTTGTGGACGACCGTATTTCCATATTTTGAAATTGCTAATCTCATTTTCAACAAAAACACGAAACGTTCTATCAGATCACATATTTTCCAATAATCTTACCACTTCCCTACACTTCGGATGGGTATAGAGTTTGAAAATTAATCCATCTTTCCACACACTGTCATATGCCGAGGATAAATCAATGAAAGCAGCTCCTGTTTTAAACCTATTATTGAAGCTTGATTCTATGAGAGGCTGAAAACCTGATCTGAACAATGTCTATTTTTCATAAAGCATCCCTGAAAATTTTGTAGAGCATTTGCTATAGAAGAATCAATTCTGAAGAGAATTAACCATTTCGAAAGAAATACTCAATAAACTGATTAATTACTATGTATAACATTCTTACTACATACATACAATTCAAAAAAATTTTATTTTGAATACGATTATTGTTATAGATTGTATCAGTATAATACTTTTCTATTAGTGGATTGGTTAAAAATCTTCAGCAGTTATCTTCACCAACCTTATGAAGCTGGATTCAAGTTTTGAGCATTTTTGCAACTTTCACAATCATTTATTAAGGTTGGGTCCGGCAGTTTATTGAACTGACGAGTTTAATCGAATTCTACACCTGTTTTGCATCCAGATGACCTAGATTCATCTTCATGTTGGGCTTTTCCAACTACTATCCGCATAACGATTGAATTACTACCCGGAATCATACCAAAAGGTTGAAACGATGTCTGCATTCCTCAATTTTGATTCACTCGCTGCAATGCAATCGCTCATTTGGGTCATTTTGCACAGCATCCTCGGGTTAATCTTCCTCTGAAATTATGCCTCCTTGACCACCTAACCCATAATTTTCGCATGGCTATAAGTTTTGTCCCTTGCTGGTGGGTCCTAATTCACTTAATAAACCAGCTCTTAAATCTCGACAAGACAGATTTAAGGATGTAAACCGTGTTTGGGCGTGCAATTTAAATTGTGAAGACTCCTCGTTAAGAGCATTCTCGTACACCCATACGCTGTATTGAAGATTAATTCAGGGATCGAAAACCATGGATTTTCCAGGAAGCATCGAGTATCCAAGTATAAATCAACGTTATTGATAAAACGAAATTGATTTTAACATCTGTGAAATTAAATCTAGAATTAATGGCATACGGAGTAAATTCGACATTTGAAATTCCGGAAAAAATGACTCCTCGGGCGGGACTCGAACCCGCATATCCAAATTGTAGATCTGGAGCTCCACCGCTGAGCCATATGGAGTTTTTTCAGGGTGAATCAATTATCCAGAAAAACTAGGTAGTTATCCTTATTGGGAAGAACTCATCCAGTAACTACACAGTTGAAGTAATAATTCTTATGAGCAATTTACTATTTGGAAAATGTTTGGGATTGATAGAAAATAGGTATCAAATATAACACAATTTCAGTTCATAAGCCTTACCTCTTCAGGTATCGAACATTTTTTCTTTAAAATCATTTTCCTTCACCTCTACGAATTTATTCAGTTGCATCACTACCTTAGACTATATAAGAATAGATTCCTTTATTTACATTGAAAAGTGTCGCATCTGAAACTTAGAGCTGGTCGATTGAGCTTGTCCACTCAGGTCATAAAAAATTTTCATGTTGCCGAACTGAGCAAATAGTAGGTTTCTCTATTCCCCTATAATTGTGAATAAAAACTTTTTTTTCCAACTGCATTCAAATTATTGTATACAATTTTATATTTTGAATTGAAACTATCTTATCTGATATATTAGCAAGAAATAAAAAAACTTTAGTTGATTCTGCTATTTTATGTCAGAGACCACAGATGGAAAGAAATTCAGGTAAAAGTCAAGACAACGCTGCTTCATTCTCTGCTTGACAATTTGGAATTCACATGTGCTAAAAGACACACGTTGCCACCTCTGTATCGAAAATAAATACGCAAATTGAAGAAAATTTGTGTGAGTATTAGGTTTTTCATATTTTTCATTGTTTATTACTTTTCATCGCACTAAAAATGGTTCGTAAGTGTGAAAGTTCTAGTAAAGACAGGAATTTTAATCCGAATTCGTCGTTCCATAGATAATTTTAATAGGGAAGTTATCAATGAGATTATTTATAAGATAAAATGAGGTTTTCTTGAATTAAGGTTCCCAGATGACGATGAAAAAAGAAGAATTTGGGCTTCGTTGTTGGGATGGTCAAGCAATTTTCATTTGTTCAGATCATTTTGACCCTGAAGATATTGTGACCCGAGTAAATGGAAAAAGATTTTATGCGGTGTTGCCGGGTGAGGTTTCACAAGAGACTTTTAATGAGGTTCGAACGTTCGATGAGGGAGTCAAAACAAATCGACATTATACGAAGGAATGCTTTGTCTATCTTATGTGGTCTAAGATCACTACATATAATATTCTACAAATTTCCTCAATCCGTAATAAAAAGTCAGAATCAATGTACCATCTCATCAGTCGACTGTCTTTATACCTGGAGCATTGGATACAGCACTAAAACTTCTTTTGTTCGAAGAAAAAACTAGCAAAGCAACTCCAGCCAGAATTGGATTACATAGCGACCAATCCTTGAAAACAGAAGTTTCATATTGTTTCTGAACCAAGTTGAGCCAATCATTAGCGTCATAGTAATACAGCATAACATAAAGGAAGATTTTGCCCACACTCATTTTATTAATTAAGATTACAATTTAGATGGCGTCCTGTCTAAAGTGCATCATACACGTCCACTCCAACTTTCCTCACATAAAAGTTTTTCATGTGAATGGAACACCCTATATATATATATATTCTTTTGAACTTTTGGCTGACAATATTTAGTTAGCAAACAATAAAGCATATAGATCAGGGGTTAGTCACGGGGTGTCATACAATTCGGCGTATCACATAAAAGCCTAGGGAAAAAACCCCAGTAAAAAAAAACCTGGCTCTCCGTCTAAGAGTGAAAATACAAAAATAAGCTGAAATATATTTCAGGGACTTGGAGCTAGAACAGATCCTTGTGGACGACCGTATTTCCATATTTTGAAATTGCTAATCTCATTTTCAACAAAAACACGAAACGTTCTATCAGATCACATATTTTCCAATAATCTTACCACTTCCCTACACTTCGGATGGGTATAGAGTTTGAAAATTAATCCATCTTTCCACACACTGTCATATGCCGAGGATAAATCAATGAAAGCAGCTCCTGTTTTCAACCTATCATTGAAGCCTGATTCTATGAAAGTTGTAAGGCTGAGAACCTGATCCGAACAATTTCTGTTTTTCCTAAAGCCTCCCTGGAAATTTTGTAGAGCATTTTCTATAGAAGATTCAATTCTGAATAGGATTAGCCTTTCTAATATCTTGAAAGGAACACTCAATAAACTGATGATGGTCGATAACTACTAGGATCACAAGGATGTTTTCCTCGTTTCAAAATCCCTATTACTTTAGCCTTACGAAATTCGGAAGGAAAGTTTCCCGAATTCAGAATATTGTTATAGAGAGACAATAACCAAGACAAGGCCTTTTTCCCTAAATGTTTGATGAATTCTGGATAAATTCCGTCAAAACCTGCTGCCTTTCGAGATTTGGTAGATTTGATTGCAGCCCTCAATTCATCTATATTGAATGGATGTGACACATGTTCTAAAGGAGGAGCGGATCTCCTGAATATCTGTAATTTTTTCTTCATATTCCTCATTTTAGATTGGGATAAATTGACTGATTCAGAGACATTAACTAGGCGGCGAGCGATTAAATTTGGATCAAGTTTTGATGATGAGGAGGTAAGAGGAGTAGCTTCGCCTAATTTTCTCAATATATCCCATGAACTCCTACTCGAATGTATGGAATATATATGGAACACCCTATATAATTTTACCTCAATAAGGTAATTGGTTAGTAAATGAAATTTATCGGGATATTTGGACACTCGTTTATTCTTAAATTGTTCGATTTGTAACAAACGCCAACGTTTCGAAACAAATTGCTTCGTCTTCAGAGCCTAAAAATATCTCAGGATAAAACATATGGTGAAAACTCTAAAAAATATGTTACCTAGTTACTGCAGAAGCAATGTATACATAAAATTATTTCATCTAAGAGTAGGCAAGCACATTGGTTTTCTTCCATATATAGGTTTACGTAAACATGACATTAACAAACATGGTTATGACATCTAATCTTCACTCCCTATCTATATGAACTTAGTCTAACATAACATGGCCACTAATCTTATTTTCTTAATATATTATTATAAATTATACTGAGATTTTTTATATCTGTTCTGTGATTTACAGTGTTATTTTTTTTAATATGAATCATTTCGCTGACATTTCATCTATACCCAATTTCTTCCCTATCCAAAATCTGAACACATCCAAAATCAAATTTATGTCCAGTGTTGAACTGATGTAGAGTTAATGATGTTTTTTCGAATTAGCAAAATTCTCACTGTCGTTCTTATGTTGTTTAATTCTATCTCTTAAATATTGTCATGTTCAGTAAAACTTATTACATTTAGTGCAAGGTATCTTATATATCACTCCAGACTCTAAATCATTGAGTGTTCTAGATTTTAAATTAGTGAACAACTTTTTTGTAGTGAGTAAGTTGTAAAATGCACACTTGACATCTAATTCCTTGACTATTCCACTTAAGCTGTGCGAGGCCGGGCAGGAATGGAAACTTAGGCCGAATTTTGGCGGTGCAATCTTTCGAATGATCTTTCAAAAGATTTTTGCTGTGACGTCATGGGTTCAATACTCGCTAAAACGGTATCTTTCGAACTGGTGACGTCATAGAAGCCGCGAAATTTGAAATCTGTGTTGTAGATTTTAGGTTAGTTTTTCAATACCCATTGCAGTGGTTATCTCTCATAGGAGTAGTTCGTTTTTAGTGCTTTAAGAGTATATTGCGATTGTTAGAAATTGTATAGAGATTTTAATTTGTAAGCCAAAAGTTCAAAAGAATATATATATAATTCACATTGGTTTATTGGTTTTGTGCACCAATCTGTTATAATTCGAGAGTTATCTCTAATTATTAGCAAATCTGTGAACTGTATCTTGTGATGATAAGAGTTAAAAGTATCTTATATAAATTGTATCTTATCATATGGTACTAGAAGTAACGTTACATCTACATAGAATTTAATGAGTGGTACACAAAATTTGAGTTAGTTTTTAAAGGATTATTATTGTCAAAAATCGATATTTGCAATCGGAGACTTGATTGAAAGATTAATAATTCAGAAAGCACTGACCTGAGGTCAAGAACTTTGGCGGGCTTGTTTTAGAGTCTTTTTTCCTACTCTGGAATAGTTTAATAGTGAAACGACGGCATGATGAATGAGTAGACTTATATCTCAAATCGAAACTCTTGTTCGAAGTTCAAATCAAAACAGGCATATCAAAACGTAACCAAAACCATTTAAATTTTTTTTCTAAGCTCCTATTCTCTGAAATATCTCATAATTTCAAGTCAAAATCACAAATATCTTGAATTAAAAATGACCAAACTAACAGTTTTCTTTCAGTTCCATTTCAGACACTATTCTGTTTCAAATAAAACTCTCCTACTTCCAAATATAATCACGTAAATGCATATGGCAACATAATCAGGATAATCTATCTATCGGTGAACACGGTCTTCTTTCATTATCATACCAGAGTTTCGGATGGCTAAACACCTGTCGTTTGAAATACCTTATACAGGGTGCTCGGCACATGGACCGTCAAATTTTTTTGGGGCGTTTGTAGGGTCATTTGCTACCTTTTCAGTCTTGGAACCTGGGTCCTTAGTATTACGGTTACGGAGGTATGACTTTTTTATTAGGTTTTTCTAAATTACCAAAAATGTACCCTTCGAAGCCCCATAACTTTTATGCGTGGGCTTTTACATGCATTTTTTTATTGTATTGAGTCTACATGAGTGTGTGTTTGAAAAAAAACGTATTTATTGTTACAGATAACACCACAAAATTAACACGAGGGCCTTTTATTAAAAAAAAAAAATTATGAAAGTATGAAAACATCTCCACTCCTATTGGAATTTTAAAAAAAGTTACAGCTATTACAAACTTAGTTTTATTTTAAAATGTTCTTTGGTTTATAACGTTGCTAACCATATGCTATTTACGTAAGTCAATAAAAAAATAATACTGCAAATAAGGTTTTACTCAGAAGAGTGAAGAAAATCGCACCTAAATAAAAGTACGGATTTCGACACAACACAGCGAGCAAGGAAATTTTACCTGCCCGTTTTAGACGCGTGTGAATTATTATTACTATTTCTGTCCTTAGGTTGGATTGGGTTAGTCGCCGCTGACTTGACCCTACCGTCATTCGAGATTTAACTGTCTCTGCTATTGGAAGTGTCTGTGCCGCGTTGTTCAGTTTTTTAAATTTGTATTTTTTGTTTTTGTTACTTTTATCGACTTTTTGCTACTGTTGTTTTAATTTTGGTTGTTGATATGCCTAATTTCACCAACGCTGAGTATGCTGATATGGTGATGGCATATGGCAAGGCCGATGGTGTTGCTCGTGCAGCTCAAAGGATTTATCAAGCCAAATTTCCTGATCGAAGATTACCCCAACACGAAACATTCTCGACGACTTATCGACGATTAAGAGAGACTGCAAACTTAAATTTTCAAGAGCCTCGGGTCAATGTGAGGCAACACCATGTAGCAGTTGACGATCAAATACTTCAAGCCTTTGAAGAAGATCCAACTACAAGCATTCGTGTCGTTGCTCAAAGACTCAACGATTTGGAAAGTTTGGTCAGTACTTCGGGATAAAAATCAACACGCTTTTCATTACACCCCGGTACAAGGTAAATCAACTTTTTTATTGATAAATTTGTCCTTTTGACTGCGAAAAAATTGCCACAGACTAATGAATTTTATTAATTGTTACAGGTCTTCATGAAGGCGATCCTGCCAGGCGGTTGGAATTCTGTAGATTTTTGCTGCACACTTGTTGATGACAACTTATTTCTAAAACGAATTTTGTGGACAGATGAATCCTGTTTTAACCGTGAAGAAATAACAAATCTGCACAATTTACATCACTGCGCACCTAAAGATGAGAATCCCCACGTGAAAAGGCAAATGAGTTTTCAACAAAAATTTAGTGTTAACGTTTGGGTTGGTAAGACATCTCATCGGGCCACACTATTTACCGGCTCGACTAAGTGGGCCTGCTTATTTGCATTTTTTGCAGAATGCTCTGCCGGAGCTACTAGCCGATGTTTCGGCCTTCGATGAAGACGTGCCGATTGTGTTCCAGCATGACGGCACATTTCCTGAGAGAAGTTCGAGATCACCTCGACAACTCTTTTCCAAATTCATGGATAGGCAGAGCCGGCCCCATCCCTTGCCCGCAATATCTCCAGACCTAACACCTTTAGATTACCATGTCTGGGGTAGAGCCAAAGAATTGGTTCATTTCACAGAGGTACCCACAAGAGAGGTCTTGATTGAACTCATAAACGCGGTATTTGTGGTAATGAAAGAAGAACTGTTGCTAGACACTACAACGGTCGAAATCAGAAAAAGGTGTCGGGCGTGCATTCGGAGTAGAGGAGAACAATTCGAACAAAATTCACGTTAAAGAATCGTGTTATTTTACTTTGTAAATAAACAATCATACAAAAACTGTATTTTACTGAAATATGTCCTTACTTTCTATTTTATCTAAAACATTATTTGTAGTATTTTTTTATTTATTGACTAACGTAAATAACATACTTTTAGAACCGCGATAAACCAAAGAACGTTTTAAAATAAAATTAAGTTCACAATAACTGCAACTTTTTTTTTGTTTCTTTCAGAAGTAGAGATGTTTTCATACTTTCATTTTTTTTTTAATAAAAGGCCCTCGTGTTAATTTTGTGGTGTTATCTGTAACAATAAATACGTTTTTTTTTCAAACACACACCCATATAGACTTAATACAATAAAAAAAATGTATGTAAAAGCACAAGTTATGGGGCTTCGAAGGGTACATTTTGGGTAATTTAGAAAAACCTAATAAAAAAATCATACCTCCGTAACCGTAATACAAAGGACCCAGGTTCCAAGACTGAAAAGATAGCAAATGGCCCTACCAACGCCCCAAAAAAATTTGACGATCCATGTGCCGAACACCCTGTATATCAAGCTAACAGTGCATGGATCTGTCGACTTCTGCGATATGAAAGATAGTCAGGACTTTTCTTTAGATTCTATTCAGGAAATAAGCGGTCATTCCTAGTACTTGGCAACTTCAACGGAGGCGCGTAATGTTGCACACTCTCCACTTTTCATTTTGTGCCGTTCGTAAATCTGTGGTTATTTCATTTTATGCACAGCTCATTTTCGCTATAACTTTGTAAGTTGTTGCACGAAGTCTCTTTACGACTTCTCTTCTTGTAATGACCATGTCGATCATCAAGAGAGCGATTTTGAACGGACGGTGTCTTGATAATGTTCATTCATAGATGAGAATTATGGGTAATTTGAGAGGAATTAATCTGTGACACAAATTCTTTTTCCTGTTCAAAGGTTTTTTTAATTACTCCTTATGATGCATTCGATTCGATAAAATCTGCATATTGACATACTGGTTGGTTGGGAAGTTCGTGGAATGGAAAACAAGAATATATAATTCTAAAAATAACTCAATTTTTCAGAATAATTTCTGAAAGCTTAATTGAACTAGATCAATGGTCCCATAATAATTTCATGCGGTTTCTATAATGATTTTCCAGAAGCTTTGCGAAAAACTGTTCTCTGATTTTTTTATTGAAGACAATTTTCTCTTCGGCATTTTTTGGATTTACTTATACGCCTATATCTTCATACAGAAGATTTCAACAATGTTTCCCTGTTATTTCCCACGTGCAATTAGTCGTGAAACTTGATGAATTGCCAATGAAATTCATTTGCATTTAAATGGGACGCAAGAGTATAAGAAAGTCCTTTTTTGATTAAGACATACTACGGAGATTCACCGGATGATGCTGTAAGTAACAAAGGTTTTCTATACGATGATGATATTGTTCGAAAATTTGAATCCATGAAATCATAATTGTCCATTTTTATATATATGCAATACAGAATTTGTAAAATAAATTTCAAAAAAGTGTTCACTTTTTTCCCGGATATATTTACATATAGATAATGGAAGATATTTGATTTTAGACTATTTTATTGAATATAAGTTACGTTTTCTTTATATCAAAAGTTCAATTATTAAATGTGCATTGCGTGAATTCTGACTGAATTCAAATATCTTTTGTTCATCTGTTATTTTTACTGTGACGGGAAAAAAATTTGACATCTCATCTCTGTTGACAGGTAACAAAATATACTTTTCCCAGATACAGGGTAAGTCTTTGACCACTGCGTTAATTTTAACCATAGATTCTTTACGTCAAAAGAAACACTTTCTTCCTATAACATTTTTCCAAATTTGGCCCCGTTCAAAAAATATAGGGTGTTGAAATTTCATAAAAAAATTGCATTTTCACCTGTAATATTCAAACGACAATATCAATTGAAATGATCTCCTGTAGAAGGTTTTTGATAACAGTCATGCATATTTTGGCATCGTTAGATTCATTCCATTTCTTGTGGGTTTCTCGCTACTACTCTACAGATTGGTTAAATTGCATGAAAAACAAATATCGTTGAACTAAAGGTCCGTATCTAGTACTTCCTGCAATCATTAGTCTTTTTTGCAGATAAAATCATTCACCATCTTTCCTCCTAAATTGCACCATTCTTGAGATATTTGAAGTTGAAAGGAATTAAATCGATATAATTTTGTCCAAATTTTCTGATTTTCCCAAATTCAACTCTGTGCTGAAATGATTCAATAACAAGATTTGTTCAATGTTGCCATAATTTATGTCTATACTAAATATTTCTTCAAAAGGTTGGGGAAATCTCTCTAGTCTATGGTTCCACCACTAAAAACTAATAGATGAAATTAACCACTGAACAATTTTTGTCTTACATTCACTACAAAATCTGAATTGCCATTTGCTGTATTCATTATTAATGATGTCTAGCACCTTTTTTAATATTTAATCCAGAGTAATATTCCATAAGAAATAGAGAAAAAGATTTCCTTCACTAACATAGGTACTTCGGTAATGTATTTTCTGTCAGGACCTGTTGAATTGAAGACTTGTCTTTATGAAGAGCTGGTTCTTTATATCTTCAGACTTTCAGGGTCCATCAAATTATATCTATTCTAACATAGGAATGCTTTAAATTAAGATCATATGAGTTTTAAAATCTTCGAATCCAGTCTCCTTGATTTATTTTGTAGGTTTATAGTTTTTTCACATATTTATTTCATACACCGATTCAACCTGGTACCTACACGAACTTAGGAGATAATAGAATTTGACTTAGTTTTAGTATTTCTGAAAGTTTGTTATGATGCATAGTTAATAAAAATTCAATCAATATTGAAACTGGAAGCTATAGGTTCATAAACAAGAAAGATTAGAATAGAAATGTATTTTCTGACCATAATCATTTCATACTGAATTGAATAATTTCAAACTATCGAAATTATTATAATTATTTTATTATAATATTTTCCACATTTTTTAAATAACTGTTGACAGTTTCAAACAGAATCAAAACAACAAGGAACCACAGAACACTATTTTAATGGGAACAACCCACCACAGAGACGTTATTATAACAGTTCAATGTGGTAATAATTCACTCTAGTTATTCTGAGAAAAATTATAACTGAAGATGGATAATGATTACAGATATTATCTTTCATTTGAAAAAACTTTGCGATTAGTAATTTTTTTCTCTCCTGGGGTTCGGTAATAAACTGATATTCTATGGTAAGGTATTAAAATTTGACATAATCTATGAATAACCATTATTCAATATTTCTGTTTTTGTTTATATAATTAAAACAGATATTCTGATTATAAAAACCAAAAATTTTTCAGTAATTAATTATAGTCTAAACAGAATAGATTCTTACTAACGGAAAAACACATAGTTGGTTTTTCAGAATCAAATGTAGGTGATCAAACCTAATTCCTTCAAGCAAATATAATTGCACACCTAAATCTGAGAATACTTGTAATCTATTCAAGTAATTTGTTATTGGGATTCAGTAGAGAAAATAATCATCAAGCAAAGTAACATCACTGTAAAATAATTATTCGTAGTGACATTATTCATTGTTGTTGAAGATTTCGAAAAAGATTACCATATTTTTAACAGTCTCATAGACCTGTTCACTGGTCTCTGTCAAGGAGAAGAAACTTAAATAATATCAGTGTTTGGAAAATCATAGATGATATTTTCTGGCTTTGAATGAAAAAAAAGCAATGTGACAACCTCTTGCCTTGGAAGTTTTCATAGAAATGATGGTTTTCATGATTTTGAAATCTTAAAAAGAAAATTACAAATGTATGATGATAGCATCCAATAATTCTGAGTTTTTTTTGGGAATTTCTCACTGGGAAGGGATGGTTTATAATCTTGAAGTAGAAAGAAATTATAGTAAACAGCAAAAATGGTGTTGAATTTTTTTTATCAGAAAATTATTATTTTGTATCTTCCTTCTGGATATGGACCTAATCGAATGAAACATGAGTGAGTGAATCATTTCTTATAGGGAAAATAATGTTTTTAAACAATTCAGATTCAATCGTGGATGCTGTGGAAGGTATTTTTCATTCAAACTATACTGGACTACAGAGGGGTATTTGCCCAATGTGAAAACTTAAAATGCTTATAACTTTTCAACGCAGCTGAATATAGAAAAACCATAATGGAAAAAGTGTTTCTTTTGATCTCAAGAACCTATGGTTAAAATTAACGCAGTGGTCAAAGACTCACCCTGTATATATACATATAGATAATGGAAGATATTTGATATTGAACATTGAATATAAGTTGCATTTCCATTATATCAAAAGTATAATTATTAAAATGACATGTTCCTTGAACTATTCGGTACAACAGACGAATTTTCTTGTGTTGAAATAATATTCTCTGACATGGACACAACTGCTGTTGATGTACCTGGTCGCAAATCGGGTGTTATTTTAGATCTGCCACACGTTCTGAACACTTAGCAATTTCTGTTCTGTGTGCCAGCGATTCATCAACATACCCTTCAGCGACCGTTGATGACTTCCAACCGCCATGTTTCTTTAGTGTCATCAAGTGTCCACCAGATTCAACTAAAAGTGTAGCAGACGATCTTTGAAATGAATGACCTGTATACGAGTTAGCATTTTCAAGTTGAAGAAAATTAGCTACTGTTTCAGGTACCTTATAAAACTGATTTTTACCCACAACCTGATTGATACATTTTCCATTGCGATATGTATAAAACAGGCGGCGATCTTTTACTGCTGCTGGACGATGGCTATGTACATTAGGTAATATTTAATATATTCTTCAGTAACAACAAATCTCCTGTTTACATCATTCTTTGTTTGCTTCAGTTTCACAATTAATAACTATCCCGAATCTTCAATATCATCTAATGTTACCTGGCTGATTTCACAAATTCGACGAGCTACTGCAATCCCAAATACTACAACAACCTTGGCCATTAATAAACTTCATCTGGTGCATTATTTAAAAAATCACTTATTTGTGTACCCGTAAAAGTCGCAGCTTTCTTGGGCGTGCAACCTTTTCCATTTTGTTTCACAATGAACCTAATTAGTTTGAAATATTTTGTAATGTTAATATTATTATTGGATAGTAACATACTTTTAATCATTGAATAACTCGACAACAGTGTTGATGGCTTTTGTTGTTGTGCCAGTTCCGAAAAATAGGCCAATAACTCTGTCTCCGAGAAAGAACTGCATGTCTTTTTCATTTTTCATTCCATAAATCTTCAATACGCGGTTTCGTAAATTTTCCGCGATTTAGCTGGCAATAATTTTCGTGACGCTACTTGCGCTGCTTCTATCGACTCCGGTGGAATCAGAGATAACTCAGAATCAAGAATATTTAACTTTATAGTATTCAAAATAACTACTTAACAATTATTGAGTTCGCAATTTTTGAATCAAATCACAAAATTAAATTGACAGATTTTTGATTACACTGAAGTAATAACATAACCTCGAGCTAAAATCTAATACTTTTTTGTATAATAAATAACTATTTATTGATCAATGTGAAGAAACCAAATTCTAGATTCTCATAATTCCTGAACAATTTGACAGATTTGGCCCAATAACAGACTTGACCGAGATGTTCTTTACAAGTTCAGCACTGTACAAATTCTGGTTCATCCTATGAAAAAACTGGAGATTGCAAAATCATCGTCAGAATGCAAAAATAATGAAAAACTAGTTTTACCTCTCACCATCAGGATAATGAAACTCAAATATGTTTCTTACTCAATAAATGAATTTCTGTGTAATATAATGACTCGAACAGGTTGAGATTGCAAAATGTTTGCAAGAGAAGCCCTTCAAGTCGTTCAACATACATTCAAAACAGAAGGTGAAGGATACATGAAGGTAATATAAAAGATTACTTCTTGCGATATGACATAATAATGAGGTGTAAAAAACCATATCAGAGATCTGATTGCTGCAGTGAATATTGAATTCATAGGGTTTCTGGCTCAACCACAGAGTAAAAACTCGAATTAACATTGATAAATTGATTTTCACTTTCAAATTATTTAAGATTATGAAAAATAAACAATCGTTATTGAATAATTATAATGGGTTAAGTGGGTGCATTGTTTCCTGAATCGATTGGAACTGTATGTTAATAGAACATTGACACGATGTAGGTTACACACACATACCAAGCTTTGCAGGACAAGGAAAGCTATAAACATGGTGTATGCGGAAGACCTTCGTACAGGTCCGGCCAAGTTTCCAATCGCATTTGACAGACTTCCAAGCGTCTGTGAAGAACATACCAACCTATGTATTTTTTATGACTGGACACATCTTGAAGTTTCAGTCTGACTTATGATTTATCTTCTATGATCACAGAATATCCTCATGAATCAGATTCGAAGAATTTGACTCTACGTACTACATAAATCCAGAAAATCACAAATAACTCAGAAATTATTGAATTTAGGAGCATTATCATGTGAGAAAACTATCATTATTTTTGACCGCAGAATCCAACACAATTATAAAAAAATAGGGTTCTAATTTGAAAAACAGAAGTTATGGCCAATTTAATATCACAATTTTCAACACAAAATTTGAAACACCCTGTGATGATATTTTCGAAATCCAAAAGATGCATGACCTTTTCACATCCTTCCTCTTCGATGTTGTAAAAACGGTTTACGCTCACGATATTTGAAATAAGAATTATGATCATATTACTAACTGAACATATTTGACTTTTTTTCTAGTTTCTATTTGGATATTTTGAGAACTATTCGATTCAATACAATGGTTTTAACAGAAATGTATTCACTATTGAATACTCGATCATGCCAGGAATGGAAATTTGAAAAAAAATTTTTCATCGAATTTATTTTCACTCCCTGTATAACAGGAAGTTTTTGGGCTTCGAATATTTTAGCTCTTTAGAGAACTTCGAATAATATCATAATCCCAATTTTCAGATTTCAAATATGTCTAGTTCTCCAGAAACGTTTAATAGGCAATCGAACTTGAGACACCCTGTATATGAAAAATGTTATTGAAAACGGCAATATTAGATTCTATAAATAGCTTTAGTTTTTGTTATATTCCGCTGAATGCTCAAAACATTGAGCCAACGCAACTTTGAAGTTTTAAAAACATCTCTACAATGATTTAACCTAATTCCAACTTAATTCATTGATTTAAGTGTAGTCAAAACATTTTTTGAACATGTAAGTTGTCCAGACTGTGAATATTAATGCTTTTAAGTCAATCTTAACGAATTATTTTATCTATTCAAAAAAGGCAACTCGGCAGTACGATAATGCATCTACAGAATTTCTGGCCAGGTGTGATTTGAAAAATGTAAATGAGTGAAACTGTTTTACTAGCGAACTCGCAAGACAAATCAAGAATTCAATGATCAAATATTGTGCACTTATTAAAATTGGTGTTGATTGGAATACTTCAATGTAAAGGCATATTTAAAACGTAAAAGTGAAAAATTTCGCACAAAAAATCGAAGATTCTTATGATAGGCTTTTTACTTGTACATATTCTGAAGGAAAAGAAAAATTACAATTTTTGTCAATGAAGCTCATTGCATATGGAATCGTCAGTTTTTCTGAACCGTCCCTGCATATTTCAAGAAGTGCAATGGTGTTCATGCCTAGCTTTGTCTGGCCACAATGGTTAAATACGTGTCCCACATGATGCATTATCACTTAAGCGAGCTCCACCTATTTTCAACTAATCTATGTGACTGCGATGTCCTTAGAATATGTTTCTATTGTGCCTTTTGCGCTGCATAATAATATTGTTCGTACCTACTTCCCCACCTCTTTTATTGCACTTTCTGAAAAAAGTAAAAGTGCTTTGGTTGAAAGCCATTTTTGTGCTATTGATATGCTGTCGATATTTTGTACAAATCGTTGAGCTTGAAAATTCTTCAACACTTCGAAAAACATCTACTGGAATATCTGAAATTTCAGCAATTCAATCACGAAAATATATAAATGCAGGAATATTTGAAGGGATTACACAACATCACAAAATAAACTAGAAGCAGGATCTGCATTTTCATTCTTTGCAGCCAGAGATAGTTTTAAATATAACAGATTGCAAGGCATTATTTAACTTGAGTTAACCATAGATCTTCGAGTCTTTGGAAAGATAAACGGTTTTTATGAACAGAATGAATGAAATTTCAAAAAGAGACCACCCATATACTTATCGGCAAAATCAAATGAACGATACTATCATCCCATAAAAAAACAAGCACCTTTTAAGGAATATCGCTCCGTTTATTGTGATCATAAAAAATTTAGACTTCGATGTTTTCACAAAAAATGATTATATTATAGGTAAAAATTTTGTCGGTATTCTATCTAAAAAAGAAAAGGGTTGGAAGTAGATTACTATAAGTTACATCACCTCATTATTCTTACTGTTCAACCCTTACCCTTCCACCATAAAAGTTATTTCATCATATTACTTTACAAGACCTTTGCACACTCCGAAACTAAACCTCTACAATTTTTACTTCCTAGTAACTGTCGGTTTCATCAAATCCAGAACTCATAAATGTAAAAAAATGGAAAAAATTAAAGAAAGGAAGTCTGGTAGAATTTTCAGGTAATTTATATAAAAAATCAACTTTTGAGATACATTGATGAAGGTGGAATACATTTCTTCGGTGAAGGTTCTGTCTAGAATTATTGTAAGTTCCAGATGACATAGCCTATTTCAATTATAAATATCTTTTAGACGATTAAGGGATGCAGTTTTGACCTTTTCTCTCCTCTCAAAAGTATAGATTCGTCAATTTTTTATAGAACAACTAATACATTATGGAAATCCCTATGGAATTGAATTGAATATGAATATGCTTTTCACTGTCTCAGTGTCGTAATGAGTTCATTACAGTACTAAAAACCGTGCTGTAATGAACTCATTACAGCATTGTTTTTAGTTATATCACAACACTAACATCCTATCCTTTCGAATGTCAACACGCGTCCATTGCATGTCAATTGCCAATAATAGACCATGTAGAGATTTCAAGGCACTATTCAAATTCTATAATCTTTCAATTTTCGTATCAGTCACACCAACTGCAAAAATGAAAGACAAAAGGCACTAGAAGGTATAATCTGAATTTTTTATTGAATTCCAATACATTTCTCACAATTCTTTACTGAAATAGAGAAAATATCGTCTAATACTCGTTGCAGAAGGCAAGTCCAACACTAATGCGTTCAAAATTCGAATTTCGCATTCGTGTTGGAATAGGTGCCCATTCTGCAACTTGTTTTAGAATATACTATTAAGAAATCATAAAAATCCTGAGAGTCGTCAACTTTTGAATGCAGGTGTGCTTTATTTAAGCATAAAGTCGAATATCCCAACTCTGCCTTACTCGGTTGCTTTTTAAAATGGACACCGTGTAGGTGTATAGTTTTTAAATTTACTTAATTAACTAATGTCAATAAATTATATCGGATGGTCTGGTATGAATTGTACAGGTTGATCAAATTTATGGACATTCAGGTTTCATTTAATTCTGAATTTTTACAAAATACCCTTGACAATTAATTTCAAAATTTGATGATTTTCAGCTAGAACAACTTTTCTAAATTAAAAATCAATTTGATTATAAATTAGATATAAAAAATTCAACTCATTTGGTGAATTCCTAGTTCATCACAGTTAAATCAAAGAAAAAATCAATCAGACTAAATTTGGATCGAAACACATGACGAAAGTTTCTAAAATAAATAACCTCGTCATCCTAGCTAGTAGTAAAATTGAGAATTTCGTTATATTTTCAATGACGGGAGTGTTCTCATGAGAATTATCATGAAATAAGTTTGGACCATCTCTGAATAGAGATGAATCCAATTTTTAGTTTCCCTACAGATTACGATCATAATGTTAATGTTATTTGGAACCTGCCAAATTTATCTTCAGCAGCTGTTGTTAGAAATCCGCATCATTAAACACTTTCTCAGGTGGCCCGTCTAGGCAATAAACACCCCTTTACAAGATAAAAACACCAAAAAGATGGGAATCATCGAAATTTTTACCTAGCTGGGCTAGGGGTGCAACCCTTGCCGATTGGGTTCTGCCATTAGTTTTTTAAGATAGCAAAAAATACACCTTTCTGTCGCCTGCCTCATTTTTTAAGAACCCCTTTCACTTTTTTACCTGCTTCTTCACAAGGGTATTCGACCCTTTCACTCTGTTTTTTATAATAGCTTTTGGCGATTTCCTCATGTCGGGATTCTTTCATCGATAGCAATCTAAAAACAGATGGTTCCCATGAATTTTTATGTTTTTTGTTGGAGGTCTTCGAATCTTTACGTAATTGCCATTTTTTCTATGTTTAACACATTTATTTTACTGAGGTTATAAATCCCATATTTGTCTTTAATTTTAGTAATAGTATTCTTGTTGAAGAAATTGACTAATGTCATTCTCGGTCTGCTTGTCTCAACAAAGTGCTTAATATTCCTTTTCAAATGCATTCTGGTGAAAGTGAAAACCCATTCATGCATTGGATTCATTTCTTCTTTTGAACCTTTTACGGATGACTTCCTCGGTTGTTTCATTCATAAACATTTATCAATGATAGACGCTAATTTACATTTTGTTTCCTGGAGCGTATTCTTACATGTACACGAAGATCGTTTTAATAATGCTTCTGAAGCTATAATTCCAGTTGGGCTGTCTGTTTATCTCTCAGGACGAGCATTTAAATACCATTTAATTATGATCTCTATTTTTATTTTTATCACCAATTAATAACAATAATCTTTAAGTGAAACATACAACTTTCTCTTTTTATTGAACGTTTGAGAAGGTATCGGTTAATGTCTTGATTTTGAAGCTTTACCAAATTTAAGTCTATTATTTGCTGTGTTTATAGACATATAGTTAGTTGGAGTCATTTCCTGGTCTGTCGTCAATTAGACCACTATCACACCCATGTTTTAATCAACCAGAACACGTATATGGATAGTCATGACATTGTCTTGAATCGCAAATTAGAAACGTCGAATCTCACCGGGTCATTGGAAAGGTGTAAGCAGGTATCTGAATATACTTGAGTGTGGCGAAGCATCATAAAATACTGAACGGCCTTTACGAATCGTTGCTGTGCCTACTTAATTGAGGATTTTATTGCATTTCAGTGTAATGTTCTTCTAGTAAGACAGAATTATCAGAATGGATCGAGTTTGTTAAATAGAGAAAGTGTTTCCTCGTGCCCTCTATACCTAAAGTGAACGAGCAATTTTTTTGCAATGGTTGACCGGCAACATCAAAAGTGACTTGAGTAATTTATGGGGCCAAATGGAACAATCTCGAAAATCTTCCACAGTTATTGCGATGATAAGGCTCGATTATCCCATTGGTTTTGATATAAGAATGAATGTCAAGCGAAAAAATTTATGGTCGAAGGCCAATAAAGCAGCTCCAATGGTGACCAAACAAGAACTGACTGCTCGGAAAGTTTTGCTGTGTATTTGATAGGATTGAAAAGGGATCATTTACTTTCAGTTACTGTCTAATGGCCAGATGCTTAATTCGTATCTCTACTAGCAACAATTATACCTATTGAAAGCAGCAATTGATCTGAAGATACAGGCAAATAGCAAAAGCTTCGGGAAGCGATTATCATTTAATTTTGTCCATGTGTAACGCTCTTGGAGGTGGAAAATTGTCCTAAGAAAAGTTGTGAATCTCATTTTATGCTAGTAGGGAAAGTTGGGAACAAGGCATAATGAAATTACCTTCAAATTAGTAAGAAGTAACTGAAATAAATTGGTGCATATTTGAGCATTAAAGAATGATCATTACTATGTTAAATAAAGCTCCAAAATCAAAATGAAATTCTTTCTGCCCAACATAATATCATAATAGAAATCTGCCATGTACGCCACTGACATCCAGCATCAATGATCAATATGCTCGTTGATTAAAAGGAACCGATTTATGGTTATGCAAATGGGAAATGAAACGCATCGTCGTAAATAAACAAGCAAGGAACCAATAATTAAAAATTTGACAGAGCTGATGTGCGCGAGCTTCCACAAGGCTTATCGCTTATAAGAACCAAAAGAGTGACTCGAATTTCAAAACAGTTCGTTCAACTCAAATCTGGACAACACACATAATCGGAGAGAGGAAGAAAGAAGTTCATGAATTTTGGAGCGAGGTATGACCACGCCAAGAACTGCCTCTCCTGGAATTTGTACATTGAACTCGAAGGGACATTTACATAATACTTGAAACCGAAAGTGAAATGCCCAGTGGCAGCACATCAAATCGATTTGATTACAGGAACTACGAGGTTTTTGCATTAAGGCAATTGGTGAAAGTGATTGTTATCGGAAGTTCTTGCAAATTTGTAAGTTCTCTATTTATGAGTAGATGATTGACGGCTTGGAAGGCAATTTCTTACTGATTTTTCTATTAATCCTTCCTGAGTTTTTCATTCGAGAATAAGTCATTGACTCTCTATGAATTGTAGAACTCATTTTAGATATCGAAGGAAGTGTAATCTGAATACTATACAGCATTCAGGACTTCATTCAGACTGAATTCAAAAAATGAACTAATGAAATCTTTTGTTCATGTGTAAATAGTTATTTTTTCTGTGCGGTGAAAAATTTGACATCTCATCTCTGTTGACAGGTAACAAAATATATTTTTCCCAGATATATATACATATAGATAATGAAAGATATTTGATATTGAACATTGGATATAAATATAAGTTGCATTTCCATTATATCAAAAGTATAATTATTAAATGTGCATTGCCTGAATGACATGTTCCTTGAACTATTCGGTACAACAGACGTATTTCGTTGTGTTGAAATAATATTCTCTGACATTGACACAACTGCTGTTGATGTACCTGGTCGCAAATCGGGTGTTATTTCAGAACTTCCACACGTTCTGAACACTTTATTAGCAATTGCTGTTCTGTGTGCCACCGATTCATCAACATACCTTCAGCGACCGTTGATCACTTCCAACCGCCATGTTTCCTTAGTGTCATCAAGTCTCCCCCAGATTCAACTAAAAGTGTAGCAGACGATCTTCAAAATGATTGACCTGTATATGAGTTAGCATTTTCAAGTTGAAGGAAATTAGCTACTGTTTCAGGTACCTTATAAAATTGACTTTTACCCGCAACCTGTTGACAAAATACTGAAAAATACTTTAGAACAAGCGCCTATAAGCTCTTGATTTTCTAAAATTTTAGATAAAGTTTAAGAATGTAAGAAAATTTCCATTTCACGCTTTCAAATGCGAACGTTTTCAAAACAAAATGTTCGAATTATCTCTAGAGATTTGAAACGAAACAATGATCTTAAATAGAACAATCTGGACCTTCAGTATGCCAGTATCTTTACAATACAATCGCCTACAAAGTCGGTGCTCCTGATTGATTTTCTTCGCTAGTAAATTCTGATGTTCGAACGCCTCTTACGTTGAGTCATAAGGTCATTTATTTATAGAGTTATAAAACAGTGCGACAATAGAAAATTCTTATGCTATCGGCTCTTTAGAATAGGATGAATAAGGAAGTGCTGAAGAAAAACCCTGTCTACTGCGCAGCAGAATGCATTCAATCAGAGATCAATGTCACATTTTAATAAACTATCTGGCAACTATCTACTTCATTATAGGTTGCGAAATCTTCAGCGGGGCAAGGAAGAGGTTCAAGGATGCAGTCCTTTCGATACAGGTTGACCTGATTCCCAGAAATCTCACCTTTTTTCATGTTCAAAGTAAAAAATAACGTGGACACCAAGGGTATGTTGAGTGTACCTTAATATAATTATTTGTACAACTGCCATGAAAAGTGGCAATTTTGTTGAAAGAGACATAGAAGCGTGTTGAAAATATTTTTTTCCGTCGAATTACCAATAAAAGCTCTGTTTAACGTTCTCAAAATCATGCATTAATGACCCATTTTAATGCACGATTTCTTTCTATTTTAATGCATGATTGTCATGGGCAACCGAACATAGAGTATTCAGAAGTAATATGAGTAACGTCACAACTCTACTGATATTTCATTTTTATGTATGAGGCCTGTGACTCTCACTCTTCAATCACAGAATAGTCGCGTATTTATCTCTGGTTCCATTGTTATTCCACAGAGAAAAGAAATAATGAAACAAATCCAAACATAATCGATCTGCCAATTTACGAGTAATATAATCTTAATCTGATATCGCCAGTTACTATTTTACAATGAGTAACGAAATTAATATTCCCTTAACTGCCCCGGACGTTACAGAAATGGCTAAAACAGCAGCTTTGACCCTGCTACCTGAAGAAAGCCGACATTTGTATGGCAATACCTACGTAGAATTCATGTCATGCGAGGAGATGAACATACTTTAAGAGTGTTGTAGAAAAGGGATGCTTAGCAAGTTTATGGCCAAAGTATTCATTGCTGAAAGCAACATTGAACGTTAAAAAGGATATTGATATAAGCAGATATCACAAACTGTTGATGTTCATTAAGGGACAAAAAGTGGGTTATATTCCTAAGAAATCGAAAGTTCTCGAGAAAGATCATGTACCTAAAAGAGTTTAAAGCAAATGCTCCAGACAGTATTTTATTGATGTCAAGGGTAAATATAAAACTCAATTAAATTAATTTTTGTATTTTTCTTATTGTCACGTGATTATAAAATATGTAAGTTTAAATTTTTTATTTAAAGGTCACTTTGATATTTGGAGTATCCGGGGCATTGCGAAAAGATGAGCTGCATAAGTTGCAGATAAATGATGTGCAGGATATGGGCTCGAAATTTTTAATAACAGTGAATTCATCCAAAACGCACTCTAAAAGGATATTCACTGTGGTCGATAATGAGGAGAGTACACTTTTAAATCCATTCAAGAGATATGAGACCAATTCGCACTCCACACGAAAAGTTTTTCATCTTTCACAAGAACATTAAATGCTCAATACAGCCAGTAGGGATCAATACGTTTTAGAAATTACCATCGTTAATTGCAAAATTTCTCAAATTAGAACAATCCAATCTGTATACAGGTCACTGTTTTCGGCGTTCTTCTGTATTTATCCTTTCGGACAGCGGAGCAGATTTTGAAGCCATCAAACGGCTTGGAGGATGGAAATCAACATCTTGTAGCAGAAGGGTACATCGAAAATTCGATGAAAAATAGATTAGAAACTGCTGAAAAAATTTTAAGCGATAATCGTTCGCCAGTAATTAATACATCAGTTACCACCAGTTCCACACATTCCTTATCGCAAATCGTCTGTAAATGTGGACTATTCAGAATGTCACATCTCGAAAATTCCGTCTATGAATATTACGAATTGTTAATTATTAATTGTCAGCCAAAAGTTCAAAAGAATATATATATATATACGAATTGTTCAATTGGAGCCATAAATATAAATATGTCAATGTAAGCATCGAGATTTTCATTGTCAAATTTTATGTTGTGAGAAATAAAATTTATTTTAATAAATAATTTATTTCTAATTCATAATGAGGTCGACGGAAAAATCTTTTAATCAACTCGTTTATTAATCTAGCGAATAATGGTCTCGAACAAAATTTTCATATTCGATATCTAACAATCATTACTTTTAAACATTACTATTGATCGTACAACTTGAACAATTGTTAACATTAATGCCTTGCAACTCATTACTTGAATCTCCAGCACCATCGTTACTACTAGAAACCGATACAATATCAGATGATGATGTTCCAAAATCTGCTGAGTTGCTAGAGGTTGGGAGAATGACATTTTTATAAGCAATGGAATTATCAACATAACTCTCGATTGGCATCATGGACTTGCATCTACCATGTTTCTTCATCTCCATATAACACTTGCTCCTGATTTTGCAATCAATGACGCGGAAGATCTCCGAAGACAGTGGCCTGTATATTTCTGGTTCTGGCAGTTTGCGAAATTCGGCAACAATAAAGGGCATTTCCCAAATGTATTTATAATATCTTTATTGAAATTGGCACTCCTAATATCAGGCATTTTTACAATAATAATAACAATACAACAATTATTCACCAACATCACGATCCCAGTATTAAGTTCCTTAGTTTTAACCAAAACACTGTCAGTGATTTAGCACCCTTGATAAGGACAGGTAGTTTATTATATGTGTCCAACGATTTAATTGTGCTAGTCCTGTTCGTCCTTTCAATGCGTAAATTATCTCTTCCATGAGTGAAATGATTATGAATCTGGTTATTGAAATTCAAAAATTCATCGAAATAAGGGACCCAGTCCATTCAGCAACTTGAAAATAAATGTCATAGCCGATATCGTCGATGCAATGCCAAAACCGCGAATGTGCAAATTTGCCGTTTTTCGCCTATCTACACCCACAGCAACGTTAGAGGCCCTGCCATTCTTTGGCAAAAGCGCGAATGCGTTCCAAAATGCATAACCCTAATATACCCCGACAATGTTTTCGCAAAAGTGGGTAGTTAGTGTTTATTACAGAGCGTAAACAACGAATGTACCACGTTCGCGATTTCAGCGTGTGCAGTTAGTGTTTCTTTCAGTGCATAAACAACGAATGTGCCAGATTCGCCTTTGCTGTTCATGCTTTGATACTGCTGCTCAAATATTTGTGTATCTACTGAATTTTTTAAGCAACAAGGATGAACTCCCGAACCCTTAGAATGATTGAACTAGCCCGGAAACATAATAATGAAGGTAAAAACTACAGTCTCAAACAAAATGATTTATTTTATATTCTATTTCTTCCGTTCAGATAACTCAAATGGAAACGAGCTTGCAAAAAACGCTAGTGTCCAACCAGGATTTCAGGAAGAAATTTCGTTTGATCTAATTGAATATGCTGATTCGGAATTAGAGGTTGAATCATCAATTTTCTCCGAATTACTGAATCCCGAAGTTATTCCCTCAGTTTCTGGTAGTGTACTTTTAGAGGATCTAGATTATTCCAGTTCATCCTCACTTGACTATGAACCTTCATCGAGTTATGACGACTCATCATCAAACGATATTGAGAGCAATCACAATACGAAGCATTCTTCTAAAAACCGGGAGCAACATGGAGTGGAGTCCTCGAAGGAAAAAAAAGTTTCTAGGAAAAGAGTCAGAAACGAAAAATTGTGGAAGAGAAATATATAAGGAAAGCTAAAAATATTCGTGGTGAGTCCTACATTACACATCGTGGTGTAAAGAAACCTGCACGCCCCCTTCTACCAACCCATGCCTCACAAATCCTAAGCATAAATGCATAACTTTAGTGAATGAACAAAAAGAATTCAAATCTATAGAGATTTTCGTATGATGAATACTATTGAGGATCAACGAACGTTTTCGCAGAGCCATATAGAGCAGAAGCAGAAAAATCGCACTACCCGAAATATTGAGAATTCACGAAAAACGTACACATGCGTTTATACTTTTACTGTTGGTGGGACGTAGTGTATGCAGAAAATTTTTCATGCCTACCTTAAACGTGACGGATGCATTAAATGCTTTAAAGAAACGTTCCTCCATGGGAATACAAAGGAAAGATCAGCGAGGAAAACATGCACCAGCGAATAAATTAACAGACGATATGGATGCAACAATACGCGAACATATTTTATCTTTTCCGTCAGTGGAGTCACATTACTGTAGGGATTCAAGCACAAAAAAAATACCTTGACTCATGTCTTAATGTGTCGATTATGTACAGGATGTACAATAATATGTGTATCACTCAAAATTTGAAGCAAGTTTGTTTTGAGAAATACAGGCAAATATTCAACGAATACAATTTGGGTTTTTTCAAACCCAAAAAAGACCAGTGTAGGAAATGTCTGATCCACAACCAAATGACTGAGAATGAAAAGATATCAAATCAAGATGAATTCAACAAGCATTTGGAAAGAAAAAATGCAGCCAGGAAGGCACGCGATGAAGATAAAGTGGTGGAAAAAGGAGATTCCAAAGTTTTAGCCTTCAATTTTGATCTCCAAGCCGAAAGGATCAGCAGGTCAAATTTTCTATCTGAGGAAGCTAGCTGTCTATACCTTAACAGTCTACAATTTGGGTAATCAGAAGGTGCAGTGTTATCTTTGGGATGAGACGCAAGGAAAAAGAGGAGCAAATGAAATCTCATCGTGCATATACGATTTCGTTATGTCCCATACTGATATCACGCATGTGCGTATGATGTCTGACGGATGTGGTGGGTAGCAGAAAAATTCTTTTTTTTTTCTGCTATGCTAATGCGGCTTCTTGAGAATCATCCGTCCTTGCAGATAATTGATCATCGCTTTTTTGAAACAGGACACACTGAAATGGAGTGCGACTCCATTCATTCCAAAATAGAACAAAAAGCCCAATTTGTTCCAGTTTACACCACTGAAGGATGGGCACAAGTTATTCGGGATGCTCGCATAAAACCAGAACCCTTCAATGTCAGGAACATGATGTTCGATGAGTTTTCCGATTTCAAAGACTTTGCGACAAATTCTCGGACCTTCAGTGGAGTTCCTTGGAGAAGAGTTTGTTGTCTCAGATACTTGAGGAAGCAACCAACGAGATTATTTTATAAGACTGAGTTTGCTGAGGAGTTTCACGTCGTAGATTGCAATAAAATCGTGAAATGTCGAGGAAGTAAAACAAAAATTGCTTTAAAAAAAGCCTATGATTATCCTTTGAACATAAGCGAAGCAAAATGGAATGATTTGAGAAAAATGTGCCATGATCTAACAATTCCTAGAGCTTACCACAATTTCTATAATTCATTGAAGAAAAGTAAGACAGAGCGAGATCATTTACCGCAATCAGATGCTGATGAAGATACAGACGATGAACAAAGTTGAAGCAGGTGCAGTTATTTTATATGTTGTATGCAGTTTTTTCAAGATTTTTTTTGACAAGAAATGTAATTTTATTTTCTAGAAGGGATATTTCTTTATATTTTAGTTAAGAAACTTTTCAAATGAATAAACGCATTTTAACTAAACGTGATTTTCCATTTTTTTTACAATACCAGAACGAACGAATGTGCAACTAGAAAAAAACTATCATTTCATTTGAAATTTCAATACTCAAATGATCTAGAATATCATCTGCTATTACTTCGTGCATGAACACAATTTGATCAGAGCAATTTGTGATTTAATAGAACTTATCCGAAAATTCAAACACCCATATCTCGGAACTATAAATTTTCACATTCGCGGTTTCGGCATTTCATCAACGATATAGTAGCATCGTTTCTCGACCGTGAACCAGCCCAAAGATACCAACATGCAGCTTATTGGCATCAACCTGCTATATCCAAGAATTATCCGAATACATCAGTTTTGAAGCTTTTGAAGTTGTTTCATCTGTGTCAAGTTGAACAATTATGAACATCAAGAACAGCACCGCCCCCAGATTGCCCAGACTCGAGCAAAAATTCTAAATATATGTTCAAATATATATTAATGAAATATTGAATTAAATGTATACAATCTCAATACAAAAATAGTAAAAGTTTTCAACGTAAATTAAGTTACTCGGCCATTCCTCAAAGGAGGTATTTGTTTGCCAAGGCAAGCACTGGTGCTCCAGTGGCGGGGCTTGGAAAATCTCCTGCTGAAGGTGCAATATCCAAGTGACTATACTTCAAAGGAACTGCATCTCCAGATCCATGCTTCACAAGACCTGAAGCGAGCATCAAGAACGCACCAGGACCTGAAATTTGTAAAATTGCATTAGTCGAAACAAGCATCATTGTTAAAATTTATTACCTTGGTGACCTCGAGCCGTTCTGGAGGAGGGTGAGTTGTTGCTTTGAAGGATGTCATCTCCTAGTGCTTGACCTTTGTGGAAATCTAGGTCTTCCCTTCGAATGGTCGAGATTTCGAAGGGATCACTTATTTCTTCACCTTTTGTCTTCAGTTCTTCTGCGTGCTGGGATTTCCTTGCAGGACCATTATCCATAACTTAAAAAAAAAAACATGAACACATGAATGAAAAAATGAAGAGAAAGGCTATCAAAATGAAATAGTTATTTAATCAACTAGTTTATTAATGATAGCGATTAATGGTCGAGATATTTTACACGTGAGCGGAGCGAGTTGATTACAAGATTTTTCAGTCGACCTCATTATAAATTAAAAATAAATTTATTATTCGAATAAATTTTATTTCTCACAATATTAAATTCGACAATGAAAATCTCGATGCTCACTTTGACATTTCATATTTATGGTTCCAATTGAACAATTCGTAAAATTCATAGACGGAATTTTCGAGATATGACATTCTGAATAGTTCACATTTACATCGTTACTGACGATTTGCGATATGGAATGTGTGGAACTGATGGGAGCAAATGTATTAATTACTGGCGAACGATTATTGCATAAAATTTTTTCAGCAGATTTTAATCTATTTTTCATCGAGTTTTCGATGTTCCCTTCTGCAACAGATGTTGATTTCCATACTCCAAGCCGTTTGATGGCTGCAAAATCTGATCCACTGTCCGAAAGGATAGATGCAGAAGAACGCCGAAATGTAACCTGTATACAGATTGGGTTGTTCCAATTTGAAAATTAATATAATTGAGTTTTATATTTAGCTTTGACATCAAGAAAATACTGTCTGGAGCATTTGCTATAAACCCTTTCACATGATTTTTTCGAGAGCTTTCGATTTCTTAGGAATATAACACACTTTTTGTCCTCTAACGAACATCACCAGTTTGTGATATCTGCTTTTATCAATGTTCTTTTCAACGTTCAATGTTGCTTTCAGCATTGAATATTTTGGCCAAAAACTTATATACCTTTTCTGCAACACTCTTAAAGTATGCCAACCAAACTGTTTCAGAATAATTGAAAACGTTCTTTCCCTCGCACCATGACATGAATTCTGCGTAGGTTTTGTCATACAAATGTCGGCCTTTTTCAGGTAGCAGGGTCAAAGTTGCTGCTTTAGCCATTTCTGCAACGTCCGAGAGCGTTAAGGGGATATTGACTTCGTTCCTCATTACTATATTACTCGTAAATTGTCAGATCGATTATGTATGGATTTGTTACATTATTTCTTTTCTCTGTGGAATAACAATGGAACCAGAGACAAATGCGCGACTATTCTGTGCTTGAAGTGTGAGAGTTACAGGCCTCATACATAAAAATGAAATATCAGTCGAGTTGTGACGTTACTCATATTACTTCGGATTACTCTATATTCTGTTGCCCATGACAATCATGCATTGAAATAGAAGGAAATCCTGCATTAAAATGGGTCATTAATGCATGAATTAGTGAACGTTAAACAGAGCTTTTATTAGGAGGTCGACGGAAAAGATATTCTTTCAATATCTCTTTACGTTCATGTTAACTATTCCTTCCAATATGGGGAGTTTTGAGACCATTTTCAGGTCGAAATCCGTAAATTACAGACATTCGGAGGGTACGAGCAGTGGGTGAGTGGACAGAAAATTTTTTGTTGTCGACTTCAAATATACAGGCTAGCCCTGTATATGACTTTCGGATCTGGAAAAGAGTTTCGATTGGTTTCAATCCGGTAGTTTCTTCTAGTAATGGTGAATTCATGTGATAATTTCAATGAATTTATTTATATTTACTAATTCCATAAAATGAAGGAATCGATTTAGAATAATCACAAAATTACAGGAAGAGCCAACTCCAGATGCAAGAAGTTCGTGCCAATGATCCACTAAAGCGGTTTCTAATAACTGACCGGACACAAGCATATTCAGTCTAGGAAATCAGATCTGCGGATCAAAGTTTGTTCAACTCCGCGGCCCATAGCGCTTTTCTTTTGTTTCCCATATGTGTCAATAACCTCTACGACCGTTCTTATCCTCACGATTTATGAGTCTGTAATTTGGCCACCGAAAAGGCCGTCATCAGCTTCCTATGTAACTCGCTCGTGAAATTTTTTTCTGCGTTCGGGATTTGAACAGAATTATAATTGGATCCGTTTTCTGATACATATCTGGTCGAATGATCGATACTGTAGGTGTTGCTCTTAGATGATGTATAAATGAGAGAGGCTGGATGTAGAGAGTTATCGCGGACACACCTCCGTGATGGCTTAAATACCATTTATTGTGGAAGATTATGATATAGGATCTGAGAATCGTCGAATTTTATCCGTATACGGTAAATTATTTGGTGCTACCTAAGGTGTTCCTCATGGATGTATGCTTAGTCCAATATTTTATTTTCAGTTGTTTTTCTCAGGGTACTTAAGGATTACAGATATACCGCCTTGGCCAAAAGTATTGAGCACCCAAAAAAATTTGTGGGAAAAACAAAGCTATTGTTTAAGGATTTTTTTGTCGGCATCTAAAAAGGATTAAAAATAATTACATGTGCCGCAAAAAGCAATAAAACACCTGGGTGCCATAAAGTTTGCTATTTTTGCACATTTTGTCTTTATTCATCAGTTCGCTACTGCCCTTCGTTGTGGACACATCCAGTCGTTTAGTTTGCTTTTGGTGATTGTTTGCGGATGATTGGAGTGATATCGTTATAATATGCCAAAAAAAAACGAACTTTCGTTAGAAAAAAGTGTGCAGATACAGGTTCTGCATGAGCAAGGGAAATCACAAGTAGAGATTTCCAAAACTGTGAAATGTTCGCGCCGATCTGTGCAATATGCTATTAAGCGATTCTCTGCTACCGGATCTCATCGGAAAAGGCCTAGAACCGGGCGCAAACGCATCACTACAGGTCGTGAAGATCGTCAGTTATTGAGAGAGTCGTTAAAAAATAGGAAAAAAACTTCTTCCGAGCTTGCTGCCGAATTGTCAGTAGAAATTACACCATCAATTTCTGCTCGCACAATTCGCAGACGACTTCAAGAAGCTGGTTTGAGAGGGTGTAAAGCCAGAAAGAAGCCATGACAACAAATAAGCTCGATATGAATGGGCTTCAAAACACCGAAGTTGGACTGCAGAAGATTGGTCAAATGTCGTGTGGTCAGATGAATCAAACTTTGAGGTAAGTTACTTAATTTAATGTCCTTATAATATTTCATAAACAGTTTGAAAAAAATTTAGAAAGCACTGACGTGAGGTCAGTTGGCTTAGGCGCTCTTGTAAACCACTTACAATTATTTAAATTTTGAAAAATCATATCTCCAGAACTATTAGCTTGTCGAAGTCGAGAGTGGTATTTTTGTATACGTCTGATAAAACTGCACCATAAAAAAATTTTTATTTGAACAGTGTCATCTGAAAAAAATTTTTTTTTGTTACTCCGAACCTATTCGGCCGATTTGATCGAATAACGAACTTAGATATTTATACCTCAAACCTATTCTGAAAGTTTCAACTCTCTAACTTCATCCGTTCGAGAGTTATCGTGTTCACGGTACGGACGGACGGACAGAATCGATTTTGACCACGGATTATTCATCAGTAGGTCCAAACAAAACGATTGATACCACTTTTGCCCAAAAATTCGAAAGTCACAGACATTTGGGCAAATTGATAAGCACTCTGTTCAGGTGAACAAGAGCGCCAAAAATGCCTCTTTATTTTAATTTAATACTTTTCTCGGGGCTCATTATTTTTCTCGTTGTTGCAGATTTTTGGAACACCTGGTGTGATCTTTATGATCGCCGGGTAGGTGAAGAATTTAAACCAGAGTGTGTAGTACCAACTGTAAAACACGGTGGCGGCAGCATAATGGTTTGGGGCTGCATGACTGATTCTGGAGTTGGCGAATTGTTCGTGTGTGAGGGTCGCATGAACTCTGAAAAGTACCTAAATGTACTAGAATCTGCGTTGTTGCATTCATTCAACACACTTTTTGGAGACACAAATATGGATGGCGTTAAATTCCAGCAGGATAACGCGCCGTGCCACAAGTCTACTCGCTCGATGACATGGTTTCGAGAAAATTGCATTGAACTTCTGGACTGGCCTGCCCAGTCTCCGGACCTAAACCCCATAGAGCAGCATTTATGGGGTTTATTAAAGCGCAAAGTCCGGCGCCACACTATTAACAACAAAGAAAAGCTAAAACGCTGCTTGCGTCTGGAGCGGAACGCGATAACGGCTGAAGATTGTAGAAAACTAGTGAACTCGATGCCAAAAAGAATTTCTACCATAATTAATGCAAAAGGTGGACCCACAAAATATTGATTATGTATTAATAAATAATGATATAAACATACAGGAATTGTTTCATTTTATTTCGGTTTGACCCTGTTCAAAAAACTGAAAGGTGACATGGGTGCTCAATACTTTTGGCCAAGGCTGCATTCTGTACGGAAATTCAAAAGAATTTCTCTATTGTAGATATATCCGTACAGTTAGTGAATGGAAGGCTCAAAACCAATAACATAAAAGATGACAATATCAGGAAGAGTCCTATGAGGGATGATCCAAATGTAATAGTGATATCACACGGTAATTGAGGGTACAGAAATAATCTACTTTATATAGTCGTCTAACAAATCGATACATTAAGAGTATCCCTTTTGTAATCCCAGAATTATTTTTGCAAAACTACTGAAAAACACAAGGAATAGATATTTTTTGACCTTTTTATTGAATCGAATCGAGTCATAGATAATAGGTTGCCAACAGAAATTCGCCCTATTTTAAAGTCTTCCTTCGTTAAAGGCAAATCCGCTAGAGAAACGTTCCGTCAGATTCATGGTGTTTTGTGGGATGGTACTCTATCAATTCGAACCGCGGAGAAATCATGAAATACATCGAGTTAGACCGGCATGTGGAATCTCGTGAAATAGCCCAGGAGATGGGAGGTAGTCACCAAACCATTTTAAACCATCTGTAGAAGGCTGGATACAAAAAAAGCTAGATGTTTGGGTGCCGCATGATTTGACGCAAAAAAACCAAAAAAACTATTATCTAAGGTCATACAGAAATTTGAATTGAAACCTCGAATATTGAACGTATTTCCGTAACTCTCAAATTTTATATTAAATGTCTTATAATAATATATAACTCCAAAACCGTTAAAAATAAAGTACACAGATCAATATCTTTTTTTAATAAGAAAACTATTTATAATAACAAAACTGTGGCCAAATTTGCATATTTGGGCAACATTGGAATTTTGAAGGTATTTCAGGAATGTACTTTATATATCCCCATATTGATCTACAAAATTTGTACATTTTTGGATGAATGGTTTCGAATAATAATTTTATGGAACAACTGATATACCACGGACGTGGTATATCATTTTGAGGAAGTACCTCAGAAATAATTCATTGTGATTTCAAATAAAGCCAGTTCTCCAGAAATGCTTAATAAGCATATGAAATACCCTATATATCCAACAAATTGAAACTAATTGTATGAAGCTATGATAATTTTGTTCATTTAATGAAATAATCATCAATAAATAGAGAGATGTATATTAAAATATCATAGAACCTTCACGAAACATCCAATGCCCATTAAATCATTCATAAAAACTCAACACCTATATTATCCGATAATAAAACTTCTACAGAAGATGAAATTAATGTTTTAACCCAGAGAAGGAAGCTATTTCAGTTCACACACATAAACAAAACGACATACATGCATGTCATGTGACGATTTATGCAAATTGGGGACTAAAATAAAAAGCGACATTCTATAGTACAGTACTATCCACATTAATGATTTAAAAATATAAAGTCAAGGTCCTCGTACAGAAAAAACCAATATGCTGCTGCTTACTCAGCAATATTTATGGCAACACAGTCAGTGCATTCTCGAATTAACATAATTATTGAATGGTAATAAAATTAGTATCTTTACTCAATTAAACTGATGTAGTAGCATTTACGAGGTTATTTCGATATTGTTTCAACCTGCTGGAATGTTAAACAGGTGAATCTATTCAAGGATTATTGGAAATAAGACAAGAGCAAGATAAGGCACAGAAAAAAAATTCATGCATATTAAGAAATGTTAAATGTAGTTAGCAAAAAAAAGCAACCCGAAGTGACGAAATTTCTGCCAGGTTTGAAAGAATTAAGTGTTTCCTCAATACAAATAAAAGTACTGATCTTAAAAATCATTCGATAGGAACTCGAACTTGAAACACCTCATCAAAGAAGTTCGCGACATCGATCTAAGGCATTCCTTACTCCAAGGAAAATGTTACTAACTCTAGGTCAATGCAAATGCCAAATCACTGAGCTTGCCAAAATCAACATACGCTGCCTTGGCCTTTCTCTGCAACGATCTCGATCTTACCATTCTGCGAAAATAAATTATGTCGAACGTTTGATTTCGGTCAAGTCCTTTCTATGTGAGTGAACTCTGAGGACAGTGGCGTCGCAGGATTTGGAGAAATCATGTTGAAATATATACCAATATTACTGGCACAGAAAGAGTGAGGTCTGTTCAGTCTTGGAGATAAAGATGGCGTTTGTTCTCGGCTTGTCTGGAAGTTTCGTCTCGTTCTTCATTAACACTGGTGCCCTCCTTCAAGATTTCAGTGCCACACTGTACTAATGAGAGGTAGTCACCTCGAAACAGTTGCACTTGAGGTCTTGATTCTCTTGAACATCCTACGTCAATCGCGGCTAGCTCGCGCCATTGGAGACTAGCGTTTGTTTTTATTAGCATAATTTTGGGATTTTCAGTTGTCTACTGTCCAATACTTGAGATGAATTGAAGGGCAGATCGCTGAGATATGTTATTGTTTTAAACCTCATGATCTTCAGTATTAGCTTTTCAATACGTCCATTTTGTTTGACTGGGACGAAAATGCCATATGTTAAAATGGACTGTATTAGTGAAAAGTGCTCATTTCTCATGTAGTTTCTATAGTATTCAAACTTATAAATCAGCCCTCTTATCTTCCTGGTTATGTTGACTACTTGCGGATTCCATCTAAGATGGCAGTCCACTTTAACAAGTGTACCTACGTAGAGTGGCCTCAAACCAACCGATCATTAATCATTTGTGTATCTAAAATCGGTGTAAATTTTTTTCAAAACTTCAAGTTATATGTTCTTAATCATAGAATGGGACAAAAATTGTCCTTCGAGCCGGATCGTTTTTGAGTAATTGTATCTCGTGTCATCGTCATGACGGATCTGTCACTCAAAAACAACGGTACCAATACACGCAAATCAAAATCCTCCTTTCTTGCAACGTAGCAAAAATAGAGGTATACTTAACTGTTAAAATCGCAACATTCGAACAACCTTCCATCGCAACGGTGCTCTAGGTGAAGCGTCGACAAAAATATTGTCCGCTATTTGGCCTCCTTTTCTCCTGATCCCAGGTTCATTATAACAGAATCGAAGGCATCTGAACTAAGTGCGGAATCACGTTTATATGGTACATAAAACGTTTTATACAAACACGAAACGTATACAAGGCGTGCTGTTTTTACGAGGAAAAAATACAACACCCACTTCTGGGAACGACTTAACGACGTTCTTCAGGATTCTCTGTAACGGAATTGGGTTATGTAATTTGTGGATGGCCCCAGAGCTGTTATTTCTTTGGTTGATGAATCAGAGTTACTTATTTTCGGGTATTTTAACGGATGTTGCTAGTGGCGATTTTGCATCACCGATGTGCGTCGACGTCTGCGAGGAAACAAAAGAGTTTCGCGATGTGGCATCAATGTTTATATCTCTCGCTGCTGTTTCGGTTCTTCGCATCAATTCTTACGATAAAAGAGATATTATTCGAGGAAACTCTCAATTTCAAACCAATATCTACTCACCTATGCTATAACCGACTCCAACAGTCAAACAGGCATGCCCCGTCAGCGTTGCAACAGTGTACAGATGAGGATCGACGGCTTCCAGCGCCATCTCTTTGAACTGCAAAGAAACGTACAAGGTTAACCTCCTAAATATCGCCGAAATTGCAAGAGAGTGGAATCTGCCATAATACTTTCGGGTCGGGTAATTTAAAATGAGTGGCGGAAACACAATCTCCGCCGACCTGGCCAATTAATACCGTGTTGCTCGGAGATTCGACCACAGCATTTTTATGGGCCATACGCACTTTTTGCAAGAGGTTCTCTCTGATAGTGCTATCGCCTCCGATTCGACAGGTCGTTCAACCGTGGTAATCGGTTCGAGATATTCGTCTCTCTTATTTCGACCGGATATGAGAGTTTGAGCGCTCCAGATGGATGCAGTTGTTGCCTCAACTATTTAATTAATCTTGATGAGGTGTACAGAGTGGTTAGATTTGAAACATTTGCATGGAAATGTTTTATGATCTTGCTGAAACATATTGTTGATGATATCAATATTTTATAACAAATACGATAATGTAAATCGCAACAAAGTATCTATAGTAGTTTCGTGGTCATTGGGTGGTTTTTTCGTTATTCGAACTTGACCTCGTTAGCTAAAATATTAACCTAATGTCTTTTGCAAATTTAGGTAATTTTTATGCCCTTTAGTGAGCTTATCGATTTACGGAACTATTGCTCTATCCCTTTGGCTTACAATTGTTTCATCCGATCTACTGATCTACGAGGTCATTGATCTACGGGTCTATTGATCTACTGGCTGTAATATTATTGATAGCAATGACAATTGTAAGAGCAGGAAAAATTTATTTGTTACTCTCATCCAGAAATTATCAAGGGTAATACCACTAGAGGTGAGAATTTTTTGAGAACACTCTTGTTTTTGGGATATTATACGTTTAAATTTCACGAAACAAAGTTATCCTTAAAATACCACGAGCCGAAGGCGAGTGGTATTTCGGGATCACTTTGTTGAGTGAAATTTGTATAATTTTCAAAAAACGACAGAGTGTTCTCAAAAAAAATTCGAATCTCATGTGGTATTTGGAAAGATCATTCAACAATATGATTCAAACGAAATAAAAAATAGTTTTTTATTCAAAAATAACCAGATAGAAGCATAACAACAAATTATTCATCTTTATTCTCATAAGAATAATTATTGATAGTACAATTATTATACACATTACGAGCATTATTTTCGAATGATGAAGTAGATACTGATGTTGTTTCTTGAAGGACATTTTTTTCATTCCTTATGGCTGTGATTATTTTTTTGTGATGTTGTTGGTCCAGTTGGAGATACGGTTTCACTGCCGCTGCAGAAGAATGGCCTGTTATCTTTATCAGCTGTTCCTCGCCAATCCCTCTTTGGCTAATTGGCTGACAGCAGTAGCTCGATGCGAGTGGTTGGTTATCTTCGACTTGGTTATGTTGATGCCAATGAGTTCTGCCGATTCGTTTGTCCATTTAGCTATCGTATTGGGACCGACTGGGGAGTTTTTGAACCATGAAGCATATTTCCAATTCTTATGTGGAGTAAGGAATAGTCTTTCAGTGGTTATGTTTGCAGTTCTTTTGGTACAAGTAGCTTATATAACCTCTCCGGAGAAATATCTTCTTCAATATTGGGAGTCAGCCATTTCGTTTTCGCACATTTTTGGGACCACCTTGTCTTGTTTTAGAAAATATCGGATTGTAGGCAATTCGGCCCGTGGGATTACCATCGTTTTCAATTTCGAATTGTAAATGCGAAATTAGGCATGATGAACCCTCTCCTCCGCGCCAAGCAAGCTCCAATGCAGCAATGAAATTAAATTTTCTGTTCAAACCGTCTGGATTATCTTCTTTACATAAGTTGACCATCTTTTTGTGTTGCTCCAAAGACAGCGCATTGGCACTAACTTTTCTTTTCTCAGGGTCCACTTGCAAAATACGCCTCTTGGCATTTCGTGCATCCTGCGCCGTTTTAAAAGCCAAGTCTGTGAATGGATCGAACCTATCGCCCCGAATAGAATTTTTCCTGCAGCTGTTTGGCAGTATTATTCCACAAGGTTTTTACGACACTTTCCTTGTAGTCTGATCCATCTCTTTTCTTCATACTGAAAGCCAAGTCTAGCATAATATTATTGAGCTCTGACAAACTTGTCATTTCATTTACAAGGTATTCCCAGGCAGCACAGAATTCTTCAAATTATTTCCAAATGTAGGATCTTGACTTCACTGTATTAACCGGCACACTTTTTTTCACACTTTCCTCAATTTAAGTAATATTAAAATTCCCAAAACGTTTCATTTTTATCTACTTGATGGTAAAATACGAAAATAAACTGACAGAACTGCCAAATGTGCAGTTGAAGTTATCGCTAACAACTGCTTGTTTATCGTAACCATGACGACCGCTACTTCCACCAACGGCCAAAGCTATCCGGACGTATTAATATTCCTATGCAAATTAGGCATTTGATAAAAACTAATTTCTAAAAGTGAAAACACATGTGAGGTTGAGTGTTTTCAGATACAGTTTGTTTCTATTGGTCCGTTTTCAAAAATTGAGCGATTTCTCTGGACGATGTAGTATAGTGTTGAATGATCAATGGAATCACTTTAATGCAAGAGTTGTGACTCACTGGAATATTTCAATAATGAAGGAATATTCTCTTAGATTTGACTAGATGGACCTGAAGATACAGGCGCATTACTAGCTGCATCTAGTACAAAACTCAGTTCATTTCCACTCAATAATTTAAATACTTTTTACAGCAAATATGATGGCATAAACCGAGTGTTCGAATGGTCGATACTATCAATAAGCTCTTCTCAATAGATATCTTTTTTTCTAAGATGAAAAGAGAAAATGATTAGTGATCCCTAAATTTTTTAATAGACAGATCAAGCAATATGAAGTTTAACTTTAACTATTTGTATTGTTACAGAAATTGCTTCGTCTATGTTCGATGTATTCATAGCTCTGCAATAATATATGCTTCAAGAATTCAGAGCTGCAATCTGTCTGCGAATATAAACCGATTTTCGGATAATTGCATTCTTGAGATAAAAAGCTCTATGTGTGGAGAACATTTTTTTTACAGGGGTTTATAAACAGGGTGAGTCTTTGACCACTGCTTCGATTTTAAACATAGATTCTTGACGTCAAAAAAGACCCATTTCCTTCCTATAACATTTTTACAAATATGGCCGGGTTCAAAAGATGAAATGGTGAAATTTCATGAAAAAAATTGCATTTTCACCTGTGATATTCAAACGACATTATCAATTGAAATGATCTCCTGTAGAAAGTATTTAATAACAGTCATGCATATTTTGGCATCAATAGATTTATTCAATTTCTTGTGGGTTTCTTACTACTACTGTACAGATTGGTTAAATTGGATGAAAAACAAATATCACTTGAACTAAAGGTTCGTATCTTGAACTTCCTAGAATTATTGGTTTTTTCTGCAGATAAAATCATTCATCATATCTTTTCCTAAATTTCACCATTTTTGAGATATTTGAAATTGAAAGAAATTGAATCTATATAATCATCTGATGAAATAGTGGATGCTATGGAAGGTAATTTTCATTCAAACTAAACTGGACTACACAGGAGTATTTGCCCAATGCAAAAACTTGAAATATGGAAAAACGGTATGGAAAAAAAGTGTTTCTTTTGATCTCAAGAAGATTCTTAACCTAGATAGGTTAAAATTAACGCAGTGGTCAAAGACTCACCCTGTATAAATGACGAATAATTTTATAATAACAACTTCAAGGACTTCAAACTAAAGAGTACTTCTAAATAATTCAAGCGTCATGAACAATATTCCTATAAAATTGAATCAGAAAATGAAAATTATTGTCAATTGTCTGATGCGAGTCAACCATCTTGCATTTATTTCAACGACGCCATCTTTGTTTCTTTTCTCTGATTAATTCACAACGTATGTATCATCAAAAGAGATGACGGAGAAAGCTGTCACATGAGAACTGACCAGGGCAAGTTCCGGCCGAGCCCGTATACCTGGTGAGATGCTTTTAGTTTCACAAAAGGTACTGACCATCTCAACCACGAACTTAGGAACGCATGAGCGCTCCCTGTAGATGACGAAGAAGTAGGATAAGCTCTACATTACCGGCATGGATTCACTCAAGGTGAGCTATCATAAAATATCAATGCCATACGTAACCTTGAACATTTGAACGGATTCTAGTAAAAAATTCTTCAGATCTCTCCCAATTCAATTTCCATAATGCTACATTCTCCTGCGTCAATTCAGAGAGAACTGAATGGAAAAAAGTGGAAATTTGAAATTTGCATTTTCTACAATTACTGCGTATTGTTTATCATACCTTACAATTATCCACATTTTTATTCTAATTGAAATCATAAACAGTTAGTGACACCGCAGGGCAGCAATTTCGATGCTGCGACCTCTTGCACGTGATAATTAAACGTGAAACTATAAAAAGAGTTTTTTTAGCGATCAGGGTTAGTCTATATCGACTTCCTGATAAGGTGGGTGAGTGTGATTGATGTAAATAAGTTCGCTCCAGAAAATTTTCCGTTCATGCAAACGATTTATGATTTCTGATGGATTACGAACGAAAAAGTTAGTTCGAAAATTGAAAGATCGCATTATTTATACACACTGGTCAACAAATTCTGTTCAGGGCGGAACCTTATCATATTCATAAAAATTATTTATTGAAATTCATTCGTTTAGGAATGAAACAAAATTTTTTTAACACGATGAAAAATTGAGAATAAATTACAGAAATTTCAATATTATTACAGATACTCTGCTGAAAAAATCACTAACCATGGAATTCAGTATGATCTGAATTCAGTAATCTGAAATGTATGTTTGAAACCTCCTACAAAATTTGAAAATATATGTAATTAATATAGTTTTAAAAAACTAAAAAACATATTTTTGTTAAGAATCCAACTTAAAAGTAGAAAATAAATTTCGAAGAGCTTGAGTTAAGAATATTGTAAATAAGAAATGAATGTATATTATTGCAAAAACGCGGGAGGTTTGTTTTATACTTTTTAGTTGGATTCTTAACAAAATCGTGTTTTTTTCAAACTATTATTCATTTTTAATTTTTTAGGTAATTTTTTTAAATTTAGAACAACAAGATTGTAGATCTGCCACCTATAGTTTATCGTGGTAAGAAGAATTGGGAAGATTTCTAAATTGTACCCATTGTATATTAAATGATAACATTGTATTATCAAATGAGACATCCTCTAAGCAACACAACCCGAAAACTTGCATGAAGCACGAAATAGCGCAAATATAAGTGGGTCGTAGGAATATGCAAAGCAAATGGGACACCCTGTATACAGCGTAAGTCTTCGACCAATGCATTAATTTTAACCATAGGTTCTTGAGAATAAAGGAAACACTTTTTTTCCATATCGTTTTTCCATATTCACCTGCGTTAAAAAGTTATAAGGATTTTGAGTTTTTGTATTTTCACACTTAGACGGGGAGCGAGGGTTTTTTCCCTAGGCTTTTATACCATACGCCAAATTGTATGACACCCCGTCACTAACTCCTGATCTATAGGGTCTTTCACGAGGAACCTCACCCATACTTATACGGGAAACTACTAAACGTATTTTCATGAAATTCATCACTTATAAGTATTTCACGATGATGATGAAATCTAAAATATTTTCAAGGCATGAGCACCTCCGGTTTTTCCGGAAATGACGTCAACTTCCGTTTTTCAAATTAGAACACCATTTTTTTATTGCAGAAATAGATTCCTTTTTTTGATGTAACATTTTTCAGTTTGGGTTGGAAAATTCTCTCTGAGCGGGAAAATTCGAAAAAAAAATCGGAAATAGAGCTCCGCTGAAACAAGAATAACTTCGAGGTTTTTGGATGGAAAATTTTCATTTTTGGGATTTTTCAAGATGTAAGATTAATGTATCCACTTTGAAAATCGATGATAAAATCGTGAAAAATCAATTTTCTCAAATTAGAACCCCATTTTTTTATGGCAGATATTGAATCTACGTTAAAAAATAATGTGAGTGTATGCATCACACCCTTGCCCTAAAGTAGATATTTTCTGAGTTATTCACAAAAAACTGTTTTTCGTCTTGAATTTTCAGCTATTTCTTTTCCCTTCACGCCAAAAAGATGAAATTTTCAGGAATTTCATTGTTCTCATCTTCTACTACACTTTTTTCTCTGTGTATAGTTTTCTTAAGGAAAGATCCGACATTTCTCAAGTTTGTCATGGTTCTGTTAATGGTATCTCTCGTTGGTCTGGGTCGGTCATGAAACCTCTCAATGACCAGTCGAATCGTTCTATCTACAACTTTATTACATTCTCCATGAAGTAGAATGAGATTTAAATAATCTTATTGGTAAAATTAGGCATAGTGATAGATTTTATAACTTAATACGAATTATCACCAAATTAATAGTAAACACAAAATGCTACTGAATAAAGAGGAATTTGGCAGATGTAATTAGTGATATCTATCATTAAAAAAAAGAATGTAAAACATGGTAAGTTTTTGCATATGGTTCATAAGGAATTATTTATTTATCACTTTCCGATGCAGATTCGAATCCAAATTCGCCATCTATTTAAGAACAACCTGTAACTTTTTTCTCTTGCATATTAGGGTAGTAAAATTTAAAACATGGTTTAAGTAACAGTTCCTGAAAATTTCATCTTTTTGGCGTGAAGGGAAAAGAAATAGCTGAAAATTCAAGACGAAAAACAGTTTTTTGTAAATAACTCGGAAAATATCCACTTTAGGGCAAGGGTGTGATGCATACACTCACATTATTTTTTAACGTAGATTCAATATCTGCCATAAAAAAATGGGGTTCTAAAAAATTGATTTTTCACGATTTTGTCATCCCTTACTTTGAAAGCGATTTTATCACCCCTTGTGTCATGAATCGAGATTTCGATTCCGAAAGTGGATACATCAATCTTACATCTTGAAAAATCCCAAAAATGAAAATTTTCCATCCAAAAACCTCAAAGTTATTCTTGTATCAGCGGAGCTCTATTTTCGATTTTTTTCGAATTTTCCCGCTCAGAGAGAATTTTCCAACCAAAACTGAAAAATGTTACATTAAAATAACTTGAAATTTTCTAAGGAATCTATTTCTGCAAAAAAAAAAGGTGTTCTAATTTGAAAAACGGAAGTGCACGTCATTTCCGGAAAAACCGGAGGTGCTCATGCCTTGAAAATATTTTAGATTTCATCAGCATCGTGAAATACTTATAAGTGATGAATTTCATGAAAATACGTTTAGTAGTTTTCCGTATAAATATGGGTGAGGTTCCTCGTGAAAGACCCTGTATATGCTTTATTGTTTGCTAACTAAATATTGTCAGCCAAAAGTTCAAAACTTCATTTTCATTCCTTTCAGCTTCAAATATATCAAAAATTGTGCAATTAAGGAAAACAGATGGAGAATGATTTTATCTGCAAAAGAGACTAATGATTCTAGAAAGTACAAGATACGGATCTTAAGTTCAAGTGATATTTACTTTCATGCAATTCAACCAATCTGTACAGTAGTAGTGAGAAACCCACAAGAAATCTTTTGAACGGGGCCAAATTTGGAAAAATGTTCCTTTTGACGACAAGAATCTATGGTTGATATTAGAGCAGTAGTCAAAGACTCACCCTGTATAGAGTAATAAAGCATAAACAATTGACGCACTGCCAATGGTATCGATTCTACAATTCAATTAATGACTTCAATGGAAAATAAGGTATTCTAAATTGCACACCCTGTATATTATTCAAAAATATCCGCCTTGATGAATATCCCTTAAATTGATAAAAATGAAAACGTACTCAGAACCCCCTTTCATTCGAAGCTAAGAAGAAATGAGAAATACCTCTTTCTGAAATGCACACCCCGTAAATCAATCGATAACATTGTATTATCAAATGAGACATCCTGTGAGCAGAAAACCCCGGAAACTTGCGGAATGCATAAAAAACTCAAATAAAAGAAGCTATACGCAAGCATTAAGTGTATGACTTGATAACATTTTATCGAAATGATGTCCCGTACGCGGCAACCCCCAAAAATCGCAAAAAACACGAAAAAAATGCTGCTAGGAATATGAACCCGTATTGCTCACTCTGAATTATTAAGATCCCTACGCAGAAAAGCCGAAAACTTTCGAAAAAACACGAAAGATGACGTGTTCGACAAGGCTCTCTCTCCTAGATCTGCATACAGTTTTCTGTAGGTACCGAAGTCATCTTGCAGCCATTTTCAGAGAGTTACATACAAACAAGCAAATATACCAGTGAAGTTAATAAAAGAGTGTTAAAAATCAATTGTTTTAATGAAATTTTCAAACCCTGTATCGTTCGAATGGAGCCGAATTTCCAGAAACGGTGTAGGAGGAACATATTTCTGTTCCCCTAATTCCAAATATAATTTCAAGGCTGACAAATCATCGAGAAAATATACCGAGTGAGTGCAAAGTCATCAAATCCGGAATCATCGACAATTCAAATAAATTCAAACGACAAAAGTCGTTTGAATCAGCAATCAGCCATTATCATCTGTAATACCGTGATTTAACGGTTCTCTATTTTTTCAGAATACCATTCTACCACTATCACGTGTTGTGTATGCAGTCGCAACTCACGTTTAACATTACATAATAAATACGGTACCTGCGCGAAACACGTGTGACATTTCGAAAGTAGCGAAAAAATTAGATAAATGCATTATGTATCCGACCGCTTTGCTTGGGTAGGGACAAATATTTCAATTTCGCATTGAGTAATATGAAGTAATAGATTTTTAATGTTATGCATGATTATTATGTTGGAATGATCTATGAAACTGTAGCTTTAATCAATTTCTATCGTTTTTCGCTCGGGGTAATAAATTGTTTTAAATTGTAAGGTCGCACTGTCGACGTTAACAGTTAGAAATAACAGTTTTCTTCATAGGTAATCTCTATTCATGATCGTTTCATTCTAGGAAGGAATGCAAAAGATCATTGTCAATGTCGACAGCGTATCGCTTGTATTGCTTTTCTATTGCCCTTGTGACCAAGTCATGCTAATCATCATATAAAGCTACGCCTACACATAAAACAAACGGTTTGCCTACTATCCACGATGGTCAAAGGTTTAAAAATGTATATTGTATGATTAGTGGGAAAAGCAAATATTCCTAAACGACTGTGTTTGAGTTCTTGAATTCTTTTATCACGAATTATACGAGGGTTGCCTTTTATAATAGGTTGTCAAATATCTCCCATCCGCTTTTTTGCTCTTTATTCAATGCTTTATGAAAAGTGTTAGAGTGATCGGATTTAGTTCAAGTTTTGTTCGAAAATATGTTTCCATTTAGACGGCAACTTCATTATACCTCCCTCGTAGAAGCCCCCCTCTTTATTTGCAGTAGATGGTAGAATTAAGCGTTTGGCCATATGGGAGCAGCTCATAGCGGATGATTCCCTTCCAATCCCACCAAACACACAGCAAAACCTTCCTGGCCGTCAATCCCGGCTTGGCCTCTGTTTGGGACGATTCACCGACCGTTTCTGCTTGACATTGTCGTATGTGATCCATTTTTCGTCGCCAGTAACCATTCGCTTAAAGAATTGGTCGAGCTCGTTCCGTTTCAGCAGTATATCGCAGGCGTTGATTTGGTCCAGAAGGTTTTTTTGCGTCAAATCATGCGGCACCCAAACATCAAGCTTTTTTTGTATCCAGCCTTCTCCTGATGGTTTAAAATGGTTTGGTGACTAACTCCCATCTCCTGAGCGATGTCACGAGATGCCATATGCCGGTCTAACTCGATGTATTCCATGATTCGATCAGTATTTGTCGTAACAGGTTTTCCACCGACTGGCTTATTCATGGTGTCGTTTTCACCGGCTCTGATCGTCGAAACCATTCCTCCGCGGTTCGAACTGGTAGAGTACCATCCCCCAAAACACCATTAATCTCACGGAACATTTCTCTAGCGGATTTGCCTTTAACGAAGGAAAACTTTAAAATAGTGCGAATTTTGGCGTTTGTGAACTCCATGTTTGCACGTCTATAACTGTTGGACGCAATATCCAAACTAATCATGCATAGCAACGTTTTGTAGGTTATGTCAAGACCTTTCAAATTATGTATAGTATTTCCAGTTACGAGCTCTGCAGCGCTTTGTACATAGCCGCGAAATTCAAAAGACAAAATTTCTTTGCAAATAAGGGGGGCTTCTACGAGGGTGGTATTTTGAAGTTGCCGTCCAGATGGAAACAGATCATCGAACAAAACGGCGCATATTTGAACTGAATCCGATCACTGTAACACTTTCTATAAAGCATTGAATAAAGAGCAAAAAAGCGGAAGGAAGATATTTGACTACCTATTATTTCTCATCTGTTGCTCGTCCATAAACTTGTCCACTTGATCATGTGTAAGAATCTTTGACGTTTGGAGCGATATCCTTCACTTTTCCGTTTTAAATATACCTTTACTTTGAAATATCATTAACATCAACACCATTACTAACAAGGGCGCTTGACTTAATCATAGAAAATTGACTCCACAAAGTTGATGAGCTCCAAATTTTTGATTTTATTTGTAAGTATGCTAGAAAAACAGGTTCAATCAAGTTCCCTTCTACATGTTTCAAATTGGCACCTCTATACCACCAGATACCACTGAATATAAAGAGGTAGGTACTTCATCATTAACCCAAAACTGAATCTTTCACGAAATTTTACACGCCAAAAATTACCCTTCAAATATTGACCACAAAATATGATGAACTAGTGTTTGAACTCACCTTGCAAAGTACATCGGCCATCACCATCCTTCCTTCAGCGTCCGTGTTGCCAACCCTGACCAGTTTTCCTGATCGGCCGGCGATCAGCTCATCAGAAACGTAACTATTTGAACCTATACTATTTCTAACCATGCTGAGCCCACCGACCACTCTGATATTCTTCGGTTTCAGCAAGGTGAGCACTTGGAAAAATCCAGCCACCGCTGCTGCACCACACTTGTCCCTTGACATACCAGCCATGATACCACCAGCTTTGACATCAGCGCCACCAGTGTCGTAAGTAACTCCTTTTCCGACCAAGAAGACAGTCTTGGTGATAGTTTCCTGGAAAATCAACAGTTTAACTCAGAACTGAGATCAAGATGTCGAATTTTACCTTTGGTTTATATTCTAGGAAGATTATTCTACCTTGGTGCCTTTCGACTTTGCTAGCAGCCCGGTTCACCGCTTCGAAAAGTGGATAATTTGTACGAATGCTTTCAGGGTCTTTCTCTACCGAAACGGAGATATCTGTTCCAGAAAACAGATTGGTGATGTATTCCTCAACTCTCGGTGGTGCCATTCGTTCAGGATCACAATCGCCGATATCACAGGCTACTCTTCGACCATGTTCTAATGCTTTCGCCAAATTGATGATATCTGAGAGGTCTTTGAGTTCGCTATACACACCAAGCTTATTGATGCTGTGTAATTTTGTTGGATTGAATTCTCTTATTTGTAGAGGCTGGAAAAAAGGAACGAATTCAAGACATCGGCAAAAATATGTCTGTTTTTAAGATGTCTTGGGAAGCATTGGAAGAAAATACATTGAAAAATTGGATGAAAGTAATTTAGTTATTGTACAACAGTGTTTGATATGCAGGGTTCAATTTTATCAACAGTGTTATATAATTTGGCAACGTTTCAAGCAGTGCTCTTTTTCAAGCCTGTAAAAACCATCATACACAACATAACAACAATAAACAATCTATAACAGTGACGGCTCGTCAGGATAAGCAGCCGAGAAAAAGAAGGTGAAAATAAATATTTTTTTAATCGAAACTTATTTGAAAAATTAATAGCAATATTTAAATCTCGAGAAATTCCCTTAGTATCTTTTCCTCTGCTCTCTATATATCTCATATTTCCACTCAACACATCGAAGTACACATTATTTCGGTCAAACACCTCAAATAATTTTTATTCCAAGTTCCCGCATCTGTCCTTATACGTAATAACGCAGCTCAGCCAGCGGAGCCACTGCTTTCAGTTTATGATTTCCTCTAACACATACGTCTCTCGAAGTTCCTATTATGGAACTCTACAATACCTCGACTGAGACACTTGCGAGGTCGGCCGAGAACCCTTGGCCGTCCCTATGTGGAATGGCAGGGGGTGAAATTGTTTATTATTATCGATGTTTATTGCAAATATCAAATTAAAAATTGTAATTTAATATCCGACATCTTTATATGTTTATCCTAAATTTGAGATAGAAAGAGAAATCATTATGTATTTAAAATTTTTTCACGTATCCTGTTAATAATTGAAATTTTCACCCTCAAATCTCAAATGACTATTATCATAAGTACTTGAATATTATTTCAATTACAGAAAAAAGTGTATTCGTACTGTATAGAATAAATTTTGTGATTTTCTAGCCATAAAAATTCATTCTTAGTTACTATAAATAGCAAAACAGCAACCCACGACTTGTTCATTTTTCAAAGACTAGGTCGGCCAAGATACCCTTGGGGAGGGGGTATATGAGAATTGCATTGCGTGTGTTTACACTTTGATTATCAGAGTTCAGTTCACTAGGTCAGTAGTTTGGAGTAAGATGTAAGTGTGTAGGGCTTAGGGTTGTACGAGTTTTCGTTCGTTTTCGGATACAAGTTGAATATGAGTGATCCAGATGGAAAGTGTAAGAGAGGTAGTATAAAATTGCGGTGATTTGATTCGTTTTTTAGTAGATAACAGGTTTTCCATTATTAGATTAATTCTAATTGACAGCGTTCACAACATGATGAATATAATTTTAATTTTACTAAGTTTTAAGATGAATTGTTGGACAGTTATACATTTTAGATATGATTGTCACTGTATTTGTAACATGTGAACTTGAAAAAGGCTCAATGTACGCCAAAATATATGTATATATATAGTAAAGTATGAATAAAAAAAAGATGAAATCCTAATTTCAATCCAGTGTTCTAATCCGAAGAAAATTGCTTCTAAATTATATATATACATATATATATGCTTGGTCTGGCCGACCCACTCCTAGAGGGCACGAGCCGTCACTGATCTATAAGTATCATAAACTGTAAAACATTCTGTTAAATATAGATCTATTTCTTATGTTACCTTCATAATAATCTTTCTCCAACTTATTTTGTTGGATGTCATCGGGGTTATATTGTTAATTGATTTTAGTGGTTTCACGTCAAATTTGATTTCTTCTTCTCAGTCTTATTGGATTGTCCATTTAAGATTGTTCAGAAAAATGGGATAGAAGTTGTGTAGATTTTTATCTGTTCTGTCATTAATGGAGTTCTCATTTCGTTTTAATGGATCCTCTCGAAAAATTCTCTGGATTTTTCATTTGATTCTTGTTTCGTCATAATTGAATGTGTGTTTACTCTCGGTTTTGTGTTTGTAAAGTGCCGTTAGTATTTTGGAGTAATTGTGTCTTTCGAATATGTCTAACGATTTTTGTTCTGTCTATTCTACATAATATTATTAGAATATATCTTATACTAGCTTTTTACCCGCAGCTTCGCCCGCAGTGGAACCATTAAATAAGTATGAGTATGAATTATATATTGTCGTCACCGTCGGTAATACAGTGGGACGGTATTACAGTAATCAGAGTTAAAACTTCATTACTGTAATACTAGATGGCATTGAAGTAGCTAAAGTATCCTATGTTACTTCTAATACCTTCAAGAGTATATACAGGGTGGCCATTTGAAAACGAAACAGACGAGATTACAGACGAAATATATTTTTTCGATAGAAATGCTCGGACAGGTCGATTTCTGTTTCGAGGAGGACAACTTAAGATGTAGGTTACGGACGCATAGCGCTTCAACCCTTGCTACTACAACCCTCACCCCCAAATTTTGAATAGGAAAGATGGGGTTAGTGATACCTTGAAAGGTATTTTTATACTGATTTCAGCACAGTAATTGTTTTTTTATTTTATGCATTAGTTCTCGAAATATTCTCAACTAAGTATTTGAAAATGAAGTGGTGTTTTCATGGCACTTGTAGTGTTTTTTTGTCAAAAATCGATATTTTGAGGTTCGAAACAACCGTGACACATTTATCCAATTTTGACGGAAATTATTGAAAACAATGCTGGAAATTATGTGGAAGATCAGATTGTGTTTCAGCAGGATGGAGCTCCTCCACACTACTCCTTACTAGTTCGAGAATATCTGGATCAAAGATTTCCAAATCGGTGGATTGGAAGAAGGGGTCCCACTGAATGGCCAGCCAGATCACCAGATCTGTCACCACTAGATTTCTTTCTTTGTGGCCACTCGAAGAGTAAAATTTGCTCTACACAGACCGATTCCATAGAAAATTTAAGAAGACGTATAGTGACCGAATGTCGTCGAAACACTCCAGAAATGCTGCAAAATGTGCGCCATCGTTTCGAACAAAACTTATTTCATTGTATGGAAGCTAATGGTGAACAATTTAAATATTTTATTAATTGATGTGAGTTTTTGATAAATTATTTACTTTACTTTGAAAAGTCTTATTTCTTAGATCAATACAATCAATGATTTCAGTGAATAAAACAGCTAGTCAAACATCTGACCCTAGTAGCATTAACACATACGGTATGACTTCATTTGCCCAGTGGTAGATGTTTTGCAATTTCAAATACAAGTACGGAAATGTTGGTGTTTCGAAGGCACGAAATGTCAATTATTCGCAAAAAATTAATTTGAGTGATGAAATTAACTAACGCATGAATATTTCGAGAGCTAATGCATAAAATGAAAAAACCATTACTGTGCTGAAATCAATATAAAAATACCTTTGAATTGAGGTATCACTCACCTCATCTTCCCTATTCAAAAATTGGAGGTGGGGATTGTAGCAGCAAGGGTTGAAGAGCTATGCGTACGTAACATACATTAAGTTGTCCCCCTCGAAACAGAAATCGACCTGTCCGAGCATTTCTATCGAAAAATCTTATTTCGTCTGTAATCTCGTCTGTTTCATTTTCAAATGGCCACCCTGTATACAAAGTTGCATGATGATCGGTTAAGTCGTTTTTGCGTGAAAAGCGGAACAAACAAACTTACATTCGCATTTTTATAGTAGTATGATACCACATGTGATATTTCGTTTACTGGCGTTGGTGATTTTAATTTGCTATATAGATTAGGGCTTCCCTAACTGTGCGTCGCGACGCCCTGGGGCGTCGCGGGACTATCCTAGAGGCGTCGTGAGAGTTTTGTTACCATTTGCGACTTCGTACTTGTGCGAAACAGGTTTTTCTTCAGTTGCAGTAATAAAGAACAAGTACAGATCAAAACTAAATTTAGAGAAAGAGATGAGAGTAGCAATATCGAAACTTGAGCCCCGATTTGAAAAGCTATGCTCAGAAAAGCAAGCACATCCTTCTCATCAATAGCCAGCCAACAAAGTCAAATAATTATTTCCTTTCATTTTCTTTCTTGAGTTTGTTATTTCTTATTTTCTAATAAAAAACTATAAATGTATTTCGAATTTTTCTTACAATTTATTACTAGGTTAGTAGGTACTACAACTGATAGATTACTTATTGGCTAGCTACGGGGACGAGGCGTCGCAAAAGACTGTCAAATTGCCAAGGGCGTCACAGTAAAAATAAGTTTGGGAAGCCCTGATATAGATGATTAATTTTAATGAAAAACAACTATCCTTCATCAATACCTATATAGCAGATTAAAATTACTAACACCAATAAACGAAACATCACATGTGGTGTAAAAAATTTTAATATTTGTAAACAAATATTGAACGACATATTAAAAAGACACAAGTACTCAAAAACACCGATAGCTCTTCAAAAACACAAAACCGAGAGTACACCGACCAAACTGACAGAGCAGATACGAGGGTTGCCTTTAATATTTCGGGATTGGACAACCCTAGTGTTAGAATCTGTCAACTCACAGCTCTATCCTAAAGCTTGACATTTTTGAGGTTGTGTCAGAACGTTTCGAAATACATATTTGTGTTGTTTACAGTAACTTCCTATTCCTATAGCCCGATAAATGAAATTAAATCGTGAACATTTTCGTGCGATTATTTTTCACAACTTTCGACGTGGATTAACTCAACAACAGTGCATCGAATAACTCAATTCAATTTTTGGCGATGAAGTTCCATCAAGGACCAGTGTTTATCGATGGTATGGTGAATTCAACCACGGCCGTCTTAATACATGGCCTGGCGCCTGAAGCGGCAACGCCGCAAAAGTCGACGTCAGGGAGGTATACGCTTAACTGAGAGATACGATGTTTCGAACGTACCATTTCATTTTCTTATGTCATTAAATGTGTTTTTCGATGAATATCTGAAAATAGGATGGAAGTATGCCCTACTCAGTCAATAAATTGAATACAAATACAAATCAAAATTGAGATTAAAGCAAATTGGATGATGTTTTATTCAATTTATTGTGCAGCAAGAACCACGGGGAGGTGTAGGACCATCTCTCGCCATAAAATGTGAATTCAAATATAACTTTTAAAATAAAATCAACTCAAATAAAACTCTCTATACATATATATATATAACAAATATTTCGACTTATTTGCCTCTAATTCATCAGTAACAATTTCTAGCTGCCGTAGTTGGTCAAAATTTTCATTATTCTCATCTGATAAAAATGCTTCTAATGAGGTCAAGGAATCTCTCAATAAATCTGATGTAAATTTACTTGTTTTCTCATTAGACACATTTTTTATAACGAGAGCAAATTTGTAATTTGAGACCATCTGCTGAGAATTAGATCAGGAGGAAGTATCCATTTTAGGTCATTTTCGGAAATTAGACAATTTTTATGAAATATTTTAATCTCGAGAGCTTCACTAATCTGTATAGAAATTTCAACCGATAATGATTTTTCATAATAAAATATAGAAATAGACTGAGTTATCGCATTTTTCAATTTCCCAACCAGATATATCAATTTTAGCCGAATAATTTTCAAGAAAGTCTTTAAAATCTTTGATCAAATCAGAACTCAAAAAATCTTCTACTTTATTATTATTCCTAGTTAAAATTGCGTTCCTTCTACATTGAGGATCGGTCCTTTTTATTTGATTTTGTTTCGAAAGGTATGACGGTAAATTTGGAAAAATTTTTGGGATAGCGCCTTCTTTCAATTTTGGGAATCTTAAAGAAAGTAATTTAATGGTTCCATCGGCTTGCAAATGTTTATCAAATTTGATTATATCGTCGGAATCAAAATGTTCTCACAAACAAAACTATTAATGAATGAAATCTCGCAGAATGGCCCTCCTCCATAAATGCTTAAGTTTTTCGTCTTTCGAGAAACTAAAACAACTAAATTATCCTTCTTTTTTTGTAGACGGATTATTACTTTTACAGGATGAAATACAACACGTTTTGACCATTCTGGACACGAATGATCTCAAGTCCAATTGAATATTTAGGTTAGATATTTACCAAAAGACCAATTTAAAAAAGTTATTCCAATGTAGATTTACTGACACTGATATCACAAACACTTTCACTGTTCACGGCACTCGAATAATCGCGAAAATTCGCTAATCTTTCACATAGATTACCCGAAAAAACAAACTAAACTAAGATGACATTACAAAAACGCGGGAAGTACCCTGCGTTTCGTGTGGGTAAGATACCCCAGTACAGTGTTGCCGTGTTACCAATAGCCGGGCCATGTGTTAAGACGGCCGTGATTCAACCGAGGTCTTAGTTCACTCCAAGACGAATTTCGTGAAGGTCGTCCAAAATCGTTGATGCTGTGCGCCAACTGATATTGCAAGATCGTCATGTTACCTATCGTGAGATTGACACAACCTTAGGCATGAACATTTGAACGACAAAAAATTTTTTCCGCTTTGGATTCCACACAATTTGTCAATAGCTCAAAAAAAGGCTCAAAATACTCAAAAAATAAGATCGCGGTGGTTCGAAGAACGTATATGACATCGTGATAGGTGATGAATCGTGGATTTACGCGTATAAGCCCGAAAATAAACAGCAGTCGACGGTATGGGTGTTTCAAAAATCCAACAAAAGTTGCTCTCGCACGAAGCACTTCCAAGAAATCTTCGTTTGTTTTTAGGAAAAACTGGACATGTCGCTAAGGTACCAGAACAATGCAGAAGTGTCTATTCTCAGTGGTACACAACCATTTATTTGCCAGTTGTCTTTCAAGAAATCAGAGAACCAACCGCCGAATACGGATCACTTTTCACCAGGACACACAACACGCTCAACAAATGAGTTTTTGAGCACACAATTTGATGAGTTATCTGCCGTATAGTCCTGACTTGGCACTAAATGACTTCTTTTTATTCCCGTACGTAAAAAATAAAATAAGAGATCAACGTTTTTTGACAGCTGAAGAAGCGTTTGATGCGTTCAGAATGCATGTTTTGGAGATTTCCCGAAACAGGATTTAGACACCTAAACTCCATTCATAACATTTTATATATGCCATCACCTATTTATTTTATATAATATTTATTTCCAACAAATTTTTTGAATACTTGTAGAAGTGGGAATAAGCTCATCATTTCACAATAATCTGTTTCTATACTCCAGCATTGGTCATTTTTTTGTCATATTGATTGATAGTTGTCACCAAAAAAATTCAAAAATTCATGAACTCTAATTTAAATTCGATAGCCGTTTCCCACTTCCGAGGTATTACTATAGTCATAAAACCATGTTCTTTATAATTATCTGTGTGCATTTGTAGAGCTTTGAAGAAGCAACAAATAAACCTTACGTTTAACGTCTTTTTGGCGCTCTTGTTCACCCGAACAGAGTGCCTATCATTTTGCCCGAATGTCTGTAATTTTGGGATATCAAGCCGAAAATGGTCTCAATCGATTGGGTTCGACTCCCTGATGAAGAATTCGTGGCGAAAGTTGAGTCTGTCCGGCCGGCCAGCCGTATCCTCTTTAGCCTCCAAAAGGAATCAGCTAGAGTTTTCATATTTTCAGAATAGGTTAATTGTCCAAATATCTCGGTCAAGTTCGTTATTGGGCCAAACCCGTCCTACGGTTCAGTAGTTATGAGCATCTGAAATTTTGTTTCCTCAATAACTACTAGAATATCCATCGGATCAAGTTGATACTTGGAATGTTATTGAGGGAGGCTGAAACGAAACGGCTTGCAAAATTTCGCAGAAATCGTCACGATAGAAAATTTTTAAAAAATTCCCAAAATAAAAATTTTCAATACCCAATATCTCCTAAGACTTCATTTAGATTTAAAAAGAAATCCGTATATATATTGAGGTTACCGATATCTTACTCATCCTCAAATTTCATTGTCGTAGCTTTCCCCCTTCTGAAGATATGATCATTTTTCTCATTTACTCAAGAGAAAAATAGAAATGTCATGAAGTCCGAGCTTTGTCATTGAAAGATTTGCCATCACAGATCGACAGATCGATATTCGTTTGACAACTTGCGGACCTAGATATCAGTGTCAGTTGGCGTAATATCAATCAAAATTTTCATAGAATTCATAGAGGTAGAATTCGATGTCGATGAGGTTGTCAAAATTCAGAAAAGCACAGACGTAATATTAGTCAAAAAATTTTCTATCATGGAGAAAGAATTTGATAGCTTTGTCAAAACTCAGAAAAGCAATGACGTAAGTTTTTCGGAGAAGCATAGAACAAAATTTAGTGAAAATTATGAGTAGTTATCTTCAAATTGAGCTAAAGGTTTGTTTATTCATTAGGCTTTCATATTTGCATCACATTGTCCCATAGTACAGAAAAAGACTATTGTTCACCCGATCAGAGAGCTTATAGATTTGTTAAGGTTTGAATATTTACTCGCAAGTAGCTCAACAAGAGCGCCAAAGCAATCTGACCTCACGTCAGTGCTTTCTAAATTTTTAAAAAAATATTCCATACCCACGAAATAACAAAATCTTTTAATGGGTAATATTTTGAAAAACAATATAGCGATTTTCGATCTCATTTGAACAGACAACAAAATCAAGAAAAAGAAATCAAATTTGATGTGACACTGCTAAAATCAATTGACATCAATAACAACCAATAAAATAAGTTGGAAAAAGACAAAAATAAATTATTTTCGAAGGTTATTTAAGAAACAGATCTCCATTCAACAGAATGTTTTTACACTTTATCATACTTATAGCCTTATTACAGTTTAAAGTTTAATTACACCTCTAAATTGTCTAGTTCGTTTTTTTCTCTTTTTTTTCCGTTGTTTTTGTATATCACAGTTCCTGAGTCGGGGAGAAAATTTTAGAACTAGCCCTACGTCAGTGCTTCTCTACATTTTTTTATATTGGCCATATGTCCACTGATTTATGTTATCCCCCAGCCAGAATCTGCGCCATTTCATATGTAATGAAAAAACCCATTCGTGTGAACTCATTAATATCTCAACAATACAATTATCCACCTTTTTAACGATAGGATATCTTATCGCGTAAACAAATATGGAATTTCAATATAGACATCGAGTGAAAGTATCTATTTCAATCTCTATTATTCAAAATCACGATTTACGATAACAACTCATATGACCGCACTTTTATCAATATTTATTCATGGATGAAGCGTTTGTAAACAACTTGCTGCGTATTATTGCACTTTTAAATTGTTTAAATATGAATGGAGGCGTTTCCTCTCCAATTTATCATGTGATAACCACTTTGTTCGATGAGATATCAACAAATTATCCTTATTCTGATGAAAATCCGGATAAATGTTTCCTATTGAATTACATGGAAAAAATCGAGAACAATTGTAAATCACGTCTATGTTATTTTTACTCAAAAGTGAAGCAGTACTCTAGATAATAATTGTACAAATGCACTGGCGTTCTCTTAAGTAATATTATCCTAAAAAGAAACTCTTCGAGCACTTAAGATGTAATGAATTATAAGAATATGTTAATTCACGTATTTATTTCATCATAATTTAATTTAAATTTCTTCAAATAAAATGTATATTAGATATTTACAAAGATTCTGAATTGACAGCTATTAATTAAATCAAGAATTCTCACAAACTAACGAAAGGCGTTGAAAGAACGCTCAAACTGTAATTTGTAACGTGGAACAAATCTACAGTGTGATTGGTACTTCATTTAAAATTAATTTACAACGTTTTGGGCCTTGTGAACTATGATCTAACAGTCTACGGTTACTTGTTCTTTGCTATGTTCACTCAGAAAAAAATTGAACTCTTTATCTACGATTTATTACTGAAAATAATAATGATTATGAACACTAGAGAATTCGAAAAAAAGCTCGTAGGATTTATCCCAAGAATGGTTAGTTACGATCAATTAACCATAAAAGAGATCAGGCCAGATATATTTGAAAATGAATATGAATAACAACTTGCCAAATGAAGATAATTCGACCATTCTAATGAACTTTTTTTAATGATATGATAATGATTTGTTATCTCTTTTAACAAGTACTCTACAGTTGCAATGAGTCTCAGAAAAAATGAAGAAAACCTGCAGATATCGACATTAAAAGAATTTCTACCGATATAATATATAAATAAACATGTGTCGGGAAAAAATTAAATCAACAAACACGATCAGCTGGATACTGACGAAAAACTTATGATATCAAATTGCTTTTGATTAATTTACGCAGTTCGACTCAATTCAATTGAGGAATAATTTCCTCTCAGAAACCAAAATACACGAATTGATGCGTACAGCGTCACCTATCGAGGCTACCAGAACAGGTGAGAACTTCGAAGAAGATACCTGTAAACATAAATCCCTTTGTCTAACGATGAACAAAGGAAACGATGGACAATCATTAAAACCATGTCAAAAATCATTTCTCACCACGTAAAGTCCTTCCAAAACACCCAATAACGTGACCAGTGCGGCATTCTTGTAGTCCGGGTGTCCCAATAAATAAACCAATGGGCTTTTGACTCCAACTTTTTGTGCCCTCTTGATTCCATTTAGGCCAGCCCTTCTGAAACATCTGATATCATCGTAGTCGACATCGATTGGTCCAGTTGGGGCATAAATCAAACGTTTGGCATTCAAATGTGGTATGGCAAGAATTCCTACCTCGCTCCTGAGGGTTCCGTCGAGAGAAATTGCTTCATTTATGATTTTAGAAAATTCCTTGATGCTGTCAATTTGATCTGGGGTTGAAACTAAGATGATTCCATCATATTTGGGGTCGTTTAAATCGTTCACAGTTGTTACGTCCAGGGAGAAAACTCTGAAATAAAAATATTAGAGAAATAGTATTAATAATGACTAAATCATTTTACCCATTCGTAGCGTTCATTGTTCAAGTGAAATATTATATCTTTCTAGGTTATGTTCCCTTTTCTGATTTGCGGAAACGAATGTATTATAGTGGTTTTCTATTTGTAATCTAATATCGCACCCATAGGGGGGAGGTTATAGATAATATGTATCCACGGAGTCCTAGCGGAATATAATGGAACTATTTATGGACAATGAATGAGGTATGCAGAAATCTTTTTGTGCCGATAAGTTAGAAACAGTTTTTATATAGTTGAATATTGCAATTAAGAGAGGGCGGTACTTAAAAGAAAGTTTTCTGTAGTGATGTTTTCCATTTATTGACAGGGAATTACTCTACGCATATTTTAGCTATTCACTGTGAATTTTGAATGTCCCACAGATGATGCTTTGTGTGATCCATTTAATTTCCTGTTTAAGCTAGAACGATTGGAAATTCATCACTTTAATCACAGTTGCAATGGTTTCAATCTCCATACTACTTCTGGTGATGTCACTATTTGCGAGTTCAACTTAAAAACTTGCTAATATGACCCTGGTTTTTGCAATTAGACTTATTCCGGGAGGTGGCTGATAGAGTTCTCTTTTCCTTAGATGTACCGATGTGCTAACAGTGAGTTCATATTCGTAATTTTTGATACCTATATACAGTGGCGTATATAGGGGGGCAGGGAGCCCGAAATGGATAAAGAAAACTGAATTACTATAATAAATAAAACAGGCTCGGGAAGCATGGCTCCGGCGTCTGATGTGAACATAAACTGGTTGGGAACCTATACGCAGGCTCAGATCTTAAAATTCGGAACTATGTGGGTACCAGTTACAAATCTCCGAAGCTCTGATCATATCTCTGAATCCGCGAACGGTTCTTTTCTATCTGCGCTTGCGTGAATAAACCTAATAATAATCTGTAATGCGCACGACACGGCTGAAGCCGCTAGGACAGTAGTTGATGATAACCTAAATCTCACGGTTGCGTTCTAAGATCGTAAGAGTATTTTAGTGTTCTCGGGCCGTAATTGAAAGCTGATTAGTGAAAGAAAATCACAATGAAGAGACAAAGTTCAATTCAAGATTTTTTCACGAAAAGACAAAATGTGGATAGGCCTGAAGTTGAAAATTTGAAAGCCCGCGTTGCCGTGGAAGGACAAAGTGAAATTGCTTGTGCCGATATCTTTCAAACGAGCTCCTCTGGTCAAGTGTGGAAGGTATTTTTCAAGTTATTAAAAATGTAAACGACATTGGAAATTGCTGTCGAAGGAGTTATATTTGTTCATTAATAAATGATGAAAAAGTTTCATTGTTAGAAAATGTATGGAAACCTCAGTCTGGATACAAATTTCCTACCACTTCGATTTCAAACCACACGAGATCCTTTCAAGCGAAATGACTTGAAGAATTTGAGTGGTTAACTTATTCAGAGGAGAAATGCGGTGCATTTTGTAAATACTGCGTGTTTTTCTCTCGGATCTTAAATGTAGGGAAAGGAGATCACCAATCATTGGGAATATTTGTAACCCAACCTTTCATCAATTTCAAAAAAGCAAAGGAAATGTTCAAGCATCATCAAGATTCAAAATACCATAGACAATCTATTTTGATTGCTGAAAATACAAAATCCTTGATTAAAAAAAAACGTGATAGTATTATCGATCAAGTAAATTCTCAAAGAAAATTAGATATTGAAAATAATAGAAAAAAACTGGTTGCTATAATTCAAACTATTAAGTTTAGCGGAAGGCAAATGATTGCTCTCAGAGGTCATAATGATTCTGGACGAGTAAGTCTTGAAGAACCTGACGAAAATGACGGAAATTATCGATCATTGTTGAGATACCGAGCTAACAGCGGAGATAATCTTCTCAAGGACCAATTGATCAGTGCTGGTGGAAAGACAATGTACACAAGTCCCGTCATTCAGAACGACATCATTAACACATTCGGTTCTTTGATTCAAACCAAAATTGTTGCAAAAGTTAGAAATTCTATCTTCTATTCCGTTTTAGCGGATGAAACCACCGATATAAGCCAAATAGAACAATTTTCACTTTGCATTCGCTATGTTGAGGATGAAACTTTTAAAATCAGAGAAGATTTCCTAACATTTGTTCCCGTTCATGATGTAACTGGTGCAGGTTTGGCGAAAACAGTACTAGAGACCTTGTCAAATTTAGGTGTTGACTTGAACAAATTGTGAGGCCAAGGATACGATGGTGCTGCCACTATGAGTGGCAAGTTCAGAGGAGTTCAAGCTGCTATCAGAGAAAAACTACCATTGGCCCTTTATACACATTGTTCTTCGCATACACTCAACTATTAGAAACTACATGGGTGTCATTAAAGAAATATGTGCATTCTTTCATGCATCAGCTAAGAACACAGAGATTTTAAAATGCACGATTTCAGAGTGCTTTCCTGATGAAAAGAGAAGGAAACTGATTTCATTGTGCGAAACGCGATGGGTGGAAAGACATGACTCAGTTATTCTATTTAAAGAAATTTTAGAAGCTATCATACTCTCCCTAAATAAGATAGAAGAATCGAGTGTTTCATCAACTAAAGCATTTGCTTTAAGTCGTGCCATTTGTACTTTCCCATTTATTGTTAATCTTTTCATTTTGAGCCAGATGCTGTCGACTACACACAGCTTGTCTGAGACCCTCCAGAAAAAAAATATTGACCTTAGTCAGGCTATAAGCAACATCACAACTGTTTTAGACCTACTGTCAACACAGAGATCAAATGCCGAGCAAACCTTCAAACATGAACAGCTGAAGGCAATAGCCTCAAAACTTTTTGTCACAGAGGAGCTTCCACGATTTTGTCGGCTTCAAACAACACGCAACAATGTACCTCATACCACAGAAGAAGAATATTATAGACGAGCAGTTTACGTGCCATACCTGGATGATTTTTGTGAAGCGTTAAGGGAAAGATTCCAATCTCATAAAGACACAATAATATCTTTACAAAACATTCTTCCACAATTTTGTATCAGAACAGACATCACTTCATTAGACGCTGCATTGAAATTATATGAATCAGATTTGTCATTTAACGACATTGTGCGAAGGGAGTTTGAGCTGTGGCAGGAAAAGTGGAAACAGGAAAGACCTGAAGTTCTGCCAAAAACGGCGATTAGTTCTCTAGAAAAATGTGACAAAGATTTATTCCCTAACATGTATATCATTCTGAAAATACTAGCTGTCCTTCCCGTGTCACAGAAACATCACAGTTAGCGATGAGGAAGTTCTTGATAAGTTTGCTAGTGTACCGAGAAAACTGGGGTTTGTTTTGTAACCATCTATGTAAGCGAATGTTCGGCTAACCTCGTCTTCAATATATTTTTTCCACTTATAATCAAATAAAATTTCTCAATGTCGTTTTTTGTGAAAACCTCACTACTCTATCAATTTCTCGTCACGTTGCAGGAGTCCGTTAAATGGGGATAGTTTACAGACGTGAGTGAGGCTAGAAATAGCAACAAATGGTAATTTCTTTGCGTCGAAACGATATGAACATAATTTGTATGAGATATTGATGAAAAACAGGGAGACTATGCCCAAAGTTATCCTTTGATTCTCAATAAAAAAATTGCATCTAACCTAATCCAACCATTGGATCATTTGATGGTACAAGCATCTCGGCCCCCCCCCCCCCCGAAAATACTGCCTATATAAACTAGATTGAAGTCGAAATGGAATGAATTGCACATGGGGACAACAGCGACACCTATCATCAGAGCCTAGATAGAACATGAGGAAGTCTAGAACCCCAGTTTGAAGATATCTTTCTAATAGGTTCCTACAAGTTTAAAAATTTGGCCGCTAGAGGACTCTTTTATGATCCAGTTGATAACTGAACACAGAGTTCTGTAAACCTGGGTGCTATATTCTGTAAGATTGGCTATAGGGGTAGTTCAACAATTTTCTTCACTCGGATGGCAAATCATCATCTTCTATTCTCTAATATCAGCAGTTGATTCTACTGAACTGAGATAAGGTTCACATTAGAATTAGACTGAAAAAGTCATGGACTATCATATAAATTTATGTAGGTATTCCTTAACTCAAAAAAATGGATATGGGCTCATCTATTTCGAAAGATAGATAGTGAATTACTGCCGGCTGGCCGGACGGTCATACTCGAATTTGAGCACGGATTCTTATTATTAATTATGAATTAAAAATGTTGGGCAAAACACCATTATTATGTACTAGAAAAAGCTCGCAATAAAAGCAATATTCTGTTCAGATGAACTTTATTTCCATGGAGTAGCAGAATAATTCTCTGAATCTAACAAGTATGTATGAGCAAGTGATAGCACAGGAGATCCTGAACCAGGATTTGGATAATTCATTGTGGATGCAGCAATTTCTATATGACTGCACTTCAGTGGTACTGGATGACCTGATCCATGTTTATCCAAACCAGATGATACTATCAGGAACGCGAAAGGAGCTGAAAATAGTTTATATTGAATAACACTGGATGAACAAGAACATAAATGATAAAAAACAATAGCCAGACTTGTATACACAATCACACACGAAATTAAAAAAATGACCTTCATAGATTTATGAGAGCACACCCAAAATTACATAAAGATTAACCTTGATGGCCCCTGGCTATTCTGGAAGAAGGTTTACTATTGCACTGAACGACATCGTCTCCATAATTCCTTCCATGGACGATATTGAAATCCTCTTTTCTCAAAACAGAGACTTCATATGGGTCACCAATTTCTTCTCCCATGACTTGAAGCTTTTGAGCATGTTTTTCTTTTCTTGCTGGACCATTGTCTATAACTGATTCGGGATTTTTTTGTGTTTCATACATTTTATTCGCTCACCTATATTATAACCCAGGCCTACAGAGAGTACAGCATGTTCTGTTAGAGTAGCAATTGTCAAAATGTGAGGATTAACTGCTTCGATAGCCATTTCTTTCATCTAAAAAGAATGAGTTGAAAGACATTAATGGGATTCTCATGAAGGAATGGCCATCAACTGGATGAAAAAATTGCTGGGATTTCCAAAATCAATTTCAACTAATTGAATTATTGTTCTTAAGTACCGGGTGTCCTGAATTCGTTGTCTAGTGAGGCAATCTCATAAACCCGATGTACTATAGCAACGCATTTTCCGACCAATGCACTAAACACACTGAAATTCGCACCAACTCTTGTTGTATGCACCCAAATGTCATGAAACTTATACCAGATTTCAATGAAGGAAATATTAAAACAGATGGCACTAGTGGTACTATTTTTTTAAAGTTCGGTTCTTTTGTAATGGAGGATGTATAAAAAGAAATTGGAAAACGGCGTCAAATGTAAACAGTGAAGTTACACATAAAAAACTTATTGCTTTTTTAAAACCAACAGTCACCTTACACAAAATATCGGCTATCATCATTCCTCCCTCGGCTTCTGTACAACCAATTCTGACCATTACACCAGATCTTGATCTGATCAGTTCATCTTGTACAAAAGCATTTGATCCAACGCCATTCCTCACAACTCCTAAACCAACGACGACCTTCAGATGCTTGGGATTCAGCAGCTCCACTATCTTGAGAAAACCTACAGAAGCTGCCGCTCCACATTTATCTCTGGACATACCAATCAATCCTCCCTTTATTTTCATATCGGCACCACCTGTGTCGTAAGTTACACCTTTTCCAACAATAAAAAGTGTTTTTTTAATCTCTCCCTGTTTAGAAAATAAATTGAAATCAATTATATGAGGTCTACTCACATTGCTAATATCTGTAAATTCATATCTTCGAGTAATAAATAAGGGTTGAGATTCTAAATCGAAGAACTAACCTCTGGAACGAACTCTAGGAATATTATTCTACCCTGATGACGCTCTATTTTGCAGGTGGCTCTATTGACTGCTTCAAACAGTGGATAACCTTTCTTGAACTCACCCACATCTTTTATCACATTTATTTTCACTAAACCTTTTGAGAAAAGTGATTTCACATATTCTTCTACTTTTGGTGGTGACATTCTTTCTGGATCAGCATCTCCTATATCACAAGCTGTTCTTCTTCCTATCTCTAGAAGGATTGCTGTTTTGATGATGTTATCAATTTCGTCCTGATATTTATAAAAAATTCCTATCGTCTTAATATTGTGCATTTTTTGTGGGGTTGTTTCTCGAATTTGAAGTGGCTAATGGACAAAAAAACTTTCAAATTCACTTTAGGAGAAGTTGAATTGATATACTACCACATAAAGGCCCTCAAGTACCCCAAGGAGAGTTACTAGGGGTGAATAATTGAAGTTTGGTTGATTATGTAGATAAACAATTGGCTTTTGCACACCAGCCTTTATTGCTCGCCTTATCCCAACTCTGGCTGCTCTCCTGAAACATCTCACATCATCGTAATCTTCATCTACACATCCTGTTGGTGAATAGATAATTCTTCGTGTTTTCAATTCTGGTATTGGTATTACACCAGCCACATTCCGAAGACCATTGTCAAGATCTAAAGCTTCTATGAGGGCCATTCCAAATTCCTTGATCTCTCCAATCAGTTTAGGATCCGATACTAAAAGGATTCCATCGAATCTGTCATCAGCAACATCAGTAACTGGTACGATTTCAAGACCCAAGATTCTGTGAATCGATTCAACATGAAAAAAGAGCGTTATCTAAATATTAACTCACTTTGAATCTGAAGCCATAATAATGACTACATAATAAACGTAAACTCTGACTAATCTGTCAATTTCATTCACAGCGTCATGCAATATGAATCATAGAACCTAATCAAACAACGGTAAAAAAAGAATAACAGATTTATGAATACTTTTTTAATCGAATTCCTATATATACAAAATAATTTAAGATTTGTGGAAATAAATTAAGTGGTGACAACGAAATATCCTTGGGAAAAATGCTTCAAGGTTGGGTGGTGGATGATGATGCTGATCCAGGATAGTATGCTGAATATGCGACTTGTTGAGCCTCTCCATTATTTGGCGTCCATATCCTTGCATATGGTCCACCTTGGCTAGCTGATGGGTCATAGTTAGGGTTGTAGGAATCTAATGGAGGTGCAGTACTTGGTGATCCGTAAATAGAAGATGGTGGTTCGGGTGCAGAAATCGGTGCCATGGACATGGGCATAGGCATACCTGAAATGGAAGATAATGAAGAATTGCAATGTGAAGCTAGTCGAATCGAGTTAATAATTATTGTTCACTTGCCTGCCTTCGTGCAAAGCTGGTAAATCAGGAACCCAAGAACAATACCTAATGCCAATTTACTGATAATGAGTGCTTTGATTGATTTCAAACCAATGATACCAAGTAAAACTGGCATGAGCAGTTGCATCTTCAATTTCATCAAGAGAAGAATAGGGAATAAGAGTTTCTTCTTTAAGATTCCTCTTGCTGAAATACAAAAATGAGGATGAATCTTTTAAAACCTTTGGACTTGAGTCTTACATTGGGAGTGATCATCGATATCTAATCCAGTTTTGGGATTATATACAATTTCGCTTCCATCGAAAAGTACTTGGGGTAACTTGAATCTGAATTCATTAGTTTTCAGCACCTTTGCTAGTCTTTTGAAGATTGCAGCATCAATATCCTGTGAAATAAAGTATGTATGGTTACATTGCGATATGAGAAAAAGATTTAAATGCTTGAACTTCATGGGTTTTGATTAATTTTGTGAACGTTTGATTAATAGATGCTGAGTTTCACCTGGACACCTCTCGAGTCACCCTCAATCTGCAGCAAACCATCTAGATACCTCAAAACGTTGAATTTCACACAATCCATATCTACACAATTGCTAACCACCATTGAAACCAATTCATTTCCACTTTTCGGCACATGCGCACTAGATGAAATGGCACTAGCAACGAAAATAAGACACACGAATTTCCACATGATGTTCGGTGGATGGGTGCTTGCAACCAATGAGTGAAAAATTGACGTGGGTGCGGTTTTATTGGATTGCCTTTGGGGTCAGTGGGATTGATCATGGATTGATTTACAATTAGCGTAATATAACGAAGATTTTGAGCGGGACGCAGGTCCGTATCGAGCGAGAGTAGGTCGGTTTGCCGAAAATGGAGTTGTGAACTCGAGACTATTTCTTGGACGGATTGTTAAGTACCTTTACCGTACTCTGGAACAACATGATACTTATACAATCGAAACGATGAATGAACAAATCTCAAATTAAAAATAACCATACATAGTTTTCCTTGAGTTTAGATCCAAACTCGAATTCTTTTCACTTAAAAACCCACGTCAATGCTTTCGAAATTTTGACAACGCACATTCTGTAAAACAACGGATCAGGGGATTGAACAATATTTTCAGCTCAACATTTGAACACTAAAGACAAGTAGATTGCTGAACCATTAGAAATGAGATATTAGTGGTAGATTGCTCAACTACTAGAAATGTGTGTGAAGATTAGAGACCGTAAGTTTTCTTGGGAATAATGAGGCTGAAAAGCTCAAGAAACTGTCAAACCTATAATTAAAAGTACTCAACATCTCATGAGATATTAGTGGTAGATTGCTGAACCACTAGAAATGAGTGTGAAGATTAGAGACCGTAAGTTTTCTTGGAAATAATGAGGCTGAAAAGTTCAAGAAACTGTCAAACCTGTAATTGAAAGTACTCAACATCTCATGAGATATTAGTGATAGAGCTGAACCACTAGAAATGAGTGTGAAGATTAGAGAGCGCAAGTTTTCTTGGGTTAATGAGGCTGAAAAGTTCAAGAAACTGCCAAACCTGTAATTGAAAGTACTCAACATCTCATGAGATATTAGTGGTAGATTGCTCAACTACTAGAAATGTGTGTGAAGATTAGAGGCCGTAAGTTTTCTTGGGAATACTGAGGCTGAAAAGTTCAAGAAACTGTCAAACCTCTAATTGAAAGTACTCAACATCTCATGAGATATGAGTGGTTGATAAGAATTAGGAAGAGATATCTAGAGGATACTTTCATCATTTAGAAACATAGAATGAACACCATAGATGGGTTCCATCAACATCTTGACAATCAAGAATTGATTCACAATGGAAATCGAGAGAGGTAAACAACCTCCATTGTAGATGTAGAATTTCAGATGTTCATAAACAAAATGATTCTAAGAGCCAGTGTGTACCAAAAATCAACAAACACAGGCTAATAACTACATTTCAATTTCAACCATCTACTAAGTAATAAATTGGTAGTGGCAAAATGTTTATATAAAAGAACAATAAATATTTGCTCTGCCCAGCACGATAAATATGGGCAATTATCTCAAAAAGATATTAGAAAGAGAGAAACTAATAACAAAAAATCAACTCGAACCCAATACAACTCAAGAAGATATGCAACAAATTATAAAAAGCCTAATTCCTTATGTGAAAGATCTACCAACAAAAATCAGAAGAATTGGATATAGGTACGATATAAAAACCGCCTTCAAGACACAAGATACCATCAGGGCTAATCTAAGAAGATGTATGTTGAAACATTGGGATGAATATAAGTCTTGTAATCATATGGAGTGGACCGATTATCTCAATATTGTGAAATTTCATTATCTTAACACCTTATTGCTCATTTGATTCTCTCCGATGGGACGTCCACGTTGGGCAGCTGGCTGGAAAATTGTCGAGAAATATATTTGCTCAAGTCAATGTCGAGTAGGTTGTCGGGTGGAGTGTTAAGTATAGCCTATTTTTCTTTGGTTGAGTCGGTTGCTGCGATATGGAATTTTGGCATGGGGAAACTGCTCCTCTAGGAACCGTATTTTTGCTCTTCAAATGAGGACTATAAGGCTGATTGCTGGTTTGAAATACAGGGAGAACTGTATATCCACTTTTGTTACGCATAAGATCTTGACCTTTCCCTGTCTCTATATTTTCGAATCAATAATACACTGTCATAAAAACAAGAGTAACAACATTACAGTAGGTAGCACCCATGACTATAGTACTAGAGGTAGATATCTGTTGAAACCAGATTTTCGTAGACTGGCCTTAAGCCAAAAGGGAAATATTTATATGTCCATCAAATTATATAATAGGATTCCTCCCCACTTCAAAACTATGACCCTAAGTAAATTCAAGAATGCAGTAAGGGTTATGCTGATTAAGGGTGCAATGTACGACAGTGATGAGTTTTCGAAGTGTGATTTAAACTGATACCTCTGAGGACGTTTGTCTCCTTTATTCAGTCTGTTTTATGTATTTATTGTTTTTATTTGTTCTTATTTATTGTTCTACTCAATTTTGAGAATATTTTTAATATTTCAATATCGCTTATAATAAGTTTGTTGTAATATTCAATCTTTGAATTTTATATATATTTGTATGTATATATTTATTGTGTACATGTTGACGGGTGCAAACAATGTTATACAATTGTGAGGCATGAATAAAGATTACTATTACTATTACTATGATAAAAAAAATCAAAAAGCATTACGTATCTGAAGAGATATTGAATTTCACTAGATACAGCCCTGTAAATCATTCACAGTAGGTCTTGATAACTTTATTTCAATATGGAGAAGTTCCGCTACAATGTCCGGTATGTTTCAAAGATGCATACTTTGGATATACGGCTAATTTCAATTGTTATTCATGCTGCGTCCCAACTCTTGTTTTCTACAGATATTCAGGTCGTTGTGACTGTGAACTAAAAGTGAATTGGGGATTTAAATTCAACAATAATTCTGCATAACATATTTGGCAAATATCCTGTTTTTTGAAAAGCAAAAAATGAAATTGATATTTTTTGGGGCTCTTCAACATGCAGTTTTTGACAACACAGTTGGAAAGTTAATGAAAATCGAATGGTTGTAATGATTTTCATATCACAAATAAGTGAAAATATTATTTGATTTTCGGTCTGGAAAATGAGTCCTTGTCGAAAATATGCTTTTGAATATTTTCTGCTTCATCTATGGGCGATCATTGACCCCTTTGGGGTCCTATAAAGATTTACATGATCCGATTCCGAAGAATAACCACTTGGATCTCTGTACCTGATATGAAAAGGACTCTACAAGCATGCAGTGTTTTTCCAGCATGGATTTGTCAAAGATGTACAGGGTGGGCCATCCATCACTTACCACCCCAGGCAGATAATTGAATTACCTGTTCAACAAAGCTACTCGACCTATTATCTCTATTGAAAAATAATTGTTCTAAGTGGTTCGACTAGAGGGGTGGTGATATCGAATTAATTTTTGGACCCGTCCGAGCATTTTTTCGTCTCAAAGATCCAAATTTGGCGTTTGAAAGTTACAATGATGAAACGTCAAAAAAACAACTCATGAAGGAAATGGAATTGCCCACATAATACGTCAATAAACAATGGATCTGTTCATTACAACAACAAAGTCAATAAACGCTTTTTAGTACATTTGAACATACAGGGTATAGCCAGAGCTAAAGTTAATGACATTGATATTTTTCTTAGGGAAAATGAAATGTGTGATACGATTTGTATTACCGAGCACTGGTTGAGCGATGATATTTGCACTGATTTTCAGGCTAGTGGTTGGCATGTTGCATCTTATTTCTCTAGAAATTCGCACAAAAGGGGAGGCTCATTGATTCTTAGTAAAGAGCGAAATTATGTAGAATTAACTAAAATTAAGGAAATGTCCAGGGAACTGGATTGTGAGGTGGCTGCGATCAAGAGAGAAAATATTGTATATTTGTCGATCTACAGATCAACAAGTGGAAATTTTAATAGTTTTATTGATGTTTTGTCTGATATTTTGAATTGTTTTAAAATCAATGATAAAATCATTTTGTCCGGAGATTTTAATGTTCATTTTACGATGATGGTAGACTGTTAGATGGAGATAGAGAGTCGTACATACTTTTGCAGATGCTTGAATCATTCGGATTCGAGAAAATTTTCAGTAAGCCCACAAGAGGAATTCACTGTATTAATAACATTTTCGTTCGGTCAAACATCAAGGTTATTTCAAGCTACATTGAGAATGTATCTTTCTCGGATCATAGGGCTCAACAGGTGAGCATCCTCGAGGAACTATCGAAGAATGTTACACTGTAAAAATAAAATTCTGCGCTCAAACTCCTCAGGAGTTTGAGAATTTTTTTCAATCAAACCATTTTAATTTGAATTAATCTAAAATTGATTACTCCAAATGAACTAGTTTTCTTGATTAAAACAACCTAGTTGATTATAGAGAACAGCTAAAACATTCGCTTCAAACTTTTCACATTTCAGCGAAATGAAAGAAACAACTGATTCAACATAAACATACAATTACAAGAAATTGTTTATGCACTTGTCTCAATATCCATAATTGATTGATACAAATACATTATTCTAAATAGGTTTTAACGAAACCTTTCGTTCGTTTCATTTTTATTTGTTCAATAGAACGAAGGTACGGTTGTCGTAAATTCTGTCAGTTGATGCAACGACTACAGTTTCTTGAGACAAGAATCTCGTGACATTATATTATTCGCCTCATTTACTTGAAGAAAACTATAAATATTTGAATAAAATTGAACATATAATTGTTGCAATATGAAGTGACATTTGTAAAAAAATATTGCGTAATTGATTTAATAAAACGAATTAATTGTAGCAATTTTTTTAAATTGGCTGCAATTAAATCAAAACTCTATCTCTTTTATATTAAATATATCCCATTTAAATGCAATTATTTGTGCATTTTACTCACAATATTGTTGTATTCGGTGATAAAGATGACATGGAATACATGATGCGCAAGCTAATTAAAGAATACGAGAAGTGGGGCTTAAATGTCAACTTAGAGAAAACCAAATATCTTTGTGTTGGTGGAGAACCGGGTGATCTGGTATTGGATGATGACAGGGATGAGATGATAACCCACTGCCTGGACTATAGCTTTTGTAGCGGCAGTGGAGTGTATAGGGATCTCTTGGCGGCACTCTATATAGCCACGCATAGCTTAGTTCACAGCGCTTCGGTAGCCTAGAGGTTTGCGCTCAAGTTTCACACCGATTAGGTACTAGGTGCCGGGTTCAACTCCCGGCGGCTCCCTCAAAACTTCTAACCACTGCGTCTATGGCATGGCGCACACAAGCCTTACTGATGAGTCCAAATGTGTGCGCCAGGGACGAAACGCATAAGTAGGGATAAATTCCTTCGATTCTACATTGGTGACCCCGACGTGATGGGAACGGTTGTCTTTACGACGTGTCTTGAAAAGCAGACGGTTGACGCTTGAGGTATACTCGCTCCCTCTCTGCAACTTCCAACGAAACTCTAGACGCCTTTCCCATTCCGTACAATATTCATGGTCTGCCGCGGTATTCCGGCATTTATTAATATAAAAGAGAAATTATTGTTCTGTGAAGAAAAATAATGATTACATACAAATGTTTTTTTTTTTGTTTTATCAAATCAGTTTCTTAACCCAAGAAACTTTCACTTGACATAAGAGATACTATCATTTTTATCGACTGAATTCTCGACCCATTCAACTAAGTTCCTTTAAATCAACTACAAATCGAGTTTCAGTGAAATGTAATATTTATTTACATGAAACCAAAATTTTTATTCTACGAAAAGTATCAATAGATACATACTAATTAATATTACCGTTGGATCAAATTTTTTTACCACCTGAGTCAATAACTCTGAGCTTGGTTGAAACTAATCAGTTTCTTAGCTCAAGAAACTTTTATTTAGGGTAAACGCCATTCTCAACCGTAGAGGGCGGTGGGGTCAAGTACTTTATGCATTTGGCTGTATTCAAACGTACGGAGTACTTGAGACAAATTAATATGGTTTGAGATGAGGAACTATTTTTTACAGTGTACCAATATTAATAAATGTAGGCCTTTGACGGCTGCAGGACATAATGCCATGTATGAAATTTTGAGTGGTGAGAATTGGGATATTTTCGACGATCCATTGCTGTCTGCCGACGATGCCTTTCGTTTGTTTCATGATAAGTTTAGGGGTGCCTTTGAGGCGGCTTATCCGGAAGTTGAAATTAAGTCGTATAGTGGAGGTGGTACCATCAAGTGGTTCTCGGCTAAACTTAAAGATATGAGGGAGAAAGTTTCGATTTTGAATAGTTTATATACTAGATATAAAACAAATTACTACAGGTTAGCACGTAATGATGTCAGGGCTCAGTATCGTAGGGAGTTGAGAAGGGCGCGCATTGGAGCCTCCGATAAGTTTATACAGGATTCAAGTAACCCAATAAGAAGTATGTGGAAGTTAATTAATAACAAAAGAAACGATAAAAGTAATCCCAAAACAAATGTATCTCCTGATGATTTCAACAAATACTTCGTTTCTGTTGCGGGGGTGCTTGGTGAGAGCGTGCCGGGTGGGAGTAGATCGCAGTCAATTGATTGTGTTCCGGGTGATGCTTTCCAGGGGGGAACTTTTGAATTTACGGAAGTGAGTTTTAACGATATTAGAGGGGTCATAGGGGCCATTAAGAATAGTAGGTCGAGAGATATTTATGGTCTCTCAGTGGTACTTCTTAAGAAGAATATTAACAACATTATCTATCCGCTCACTAAAGTCATCAATAGATGCTTAAGCACAAATGTTTTTCCCGATTGCTTGAAGTTAGCAAAGGTAGTTCCTTTATATAAAAAAGGTGATATTAACAACTTGTCCAATTATCGACCCATTTCGCTACTGCTGATTTTCTCGAAAGTGCTGGAGAGAGTAATGTACGATCAGATTGTGAATTATGTGGAGTCCAATGGTTCTATGTTTGGGTGCCAATTCGGCTACATGAGGGGATTTAAGACCAGAGATGCACTGTTGAAGTTGGTGGATTATGTTTTAGACTGTTTTGAGAGGGGTGATCACTCACTGTCGATCTTTCTGGACCTGAGTAAAGCCTTCGACTGTGTATCGCATCCTCTACTCCTGGTGAAATTGGCCAAGTATGGTTTTCACACTGATAGCCTAGGTCTCATTGCGTCTTTCTTTTCAAATAGACGACAGATGGTGTTCGTTAATGGTAAGTGGTCCAGAGAGGAGCAGGTAAATATCGGAGTCCCACAGGGTTCCATTTTGGGACCTTTGCTGTTCATCATTTTCATTGATGACTTTTCATCTTATCTCAGGGACGTTGAGCATATAATATGGGCCGATGATTCGTGCTTATCGGTGAGGAACAGAAACCTGGATGTTGCAGTGCAGATCGGGATGATTGTGGAGGCGATGGCCAATGAGTGGTTTTCGAAGAATAGCCTTGTTTGTAATGGAGAAAAACAGAGAGAATGTTCTTCAATTTGAAGAATGTGAATCCTGAAGGCGCTTCATCATCGTCGAAATTTCTCGGTGTATTTCTCGATCCGACACTAACTTGGAGCTCACATGTTGAACACCTGGCTGCAACTTTGGCGAGGAGTGCTTTCCTCCTGAGGAATCTTGCGGAGACTGTCTCTGCAAGGGTACTAAAGAGTGCTTATCACGCGCTTATCGAGTCACGACTGCGTTATAGTGTTCTTCTGTGGGGTGGCTGTTCGACTTCAGAGAGGGTTTTCAGATTGCAGAGAAGAGCTGTAAGAATATTGGATAATATCGGCTACAGAGATGACTGCAAAAGGTCTTTCGTCAAACTTGGAAAACTGACTTTTCCGTGTCTATTTATTTATGAGTATCTGAAGTATGCCCATGCGAATCAACGAAACTCAATGAAGAATGGTGATTTTCATAACTATGATACGAGGAGGAAACAAGATGTGAGGCCCATGTTCAGGAGACTGAAAAAATGTCAAAATAGCACGAATTTCTTATGCTATCAGTTTTTTAATAAAATTCCTCTTTCCCTCAGGGATGCACCTGTTAAGGCTTTCGAACACTCTATCAGATCTTACCTTGTGCGGAAGGCTTTCTACAGTGTGGGCGAGTTCCTATCTACCAATTTGAGTAATGATTTCTTAAATTTATGATTATAAATCTTTTGATTGATAAATATGTGTATTACTGTTGACTTGTGCAATACAAAGTAAATTTGTAAATAGCATCAAATAAATACTTACTTACTTACTTACTTACTTCCCAACAAGGTGCTGTTCGACTCTTTTTCCCTATTGAAAAAAATGAGATTAGTTAGGGGTTGCGGCAAGATGAATGGTGATATCAAACCCATTTGAACACCTTTATTTGTCCCCCTTTCAATAAAATTCGACAGTTTGAGTTTTTTTTTTCGTTATTTCATCCCAAAGCTCAAAATTGGGAAAAGAAAGTTATGGATGGCTCACCATAACTTCAAGTGTTTATAAATCGAGTTGTAAAGATTGTAATGCTGTATGTGTTCATCGAACTAGCAGAAAACTTGCAACTGGATTGAAAAAGCACCTGAAATCAGTTAACAGTCGAAAGATTATAATCATATCAATACAACATATGGATACTGAAAATTTTAAAGTCCTTCACAGATATAAGAAGATATATAGAAGAATCAAATTTGCTGGAATCGAGGAAGTGACAAATCTGTATAAGAAACTCAATCTTCCACCTTTTGATACCCGAAGTGAAATAACCAATTCACAATTTCTGAAGCACTCATAGGTAGGAGAACATTAAAAATATTACATTATACAAGGTGTTCCTGAATTGAACGTACAAACGAAAAGGGGAGATTCCTTAAGTGGTTTTAAGAAAAAAAAGTCCCATAAACATGGGGTCGCAAACGTTTCGTTTTCGAGATATAGAGTGTTGAAGTTTGAATTTTTTTCAAGTTTTTTTCTCATAGTATCTACACTTCACAAGATATTCAACTGAAATTTGGCATAGATATTACATTTGAGAGTTCTCACCACGTGACATGGCAATTTCGATAGAAGATCTACTGGGTGATATCTTCTCTGGAACACTGCCACCTATTCATCTGCAGAACTTTTTTGGTGAGCAACAGTTAATTTGAAAAAATTTGAAAGGAGCTTTGTTCTTATACTAAACTTTTCGGTCTCATGTAGTTTTGTCGTATCTACCAACGATTTCGAGAAAAAAAATTTTGAACGATTCTCTCGAGATTCTCGTAACTATGATAGGTAGGCCAGTTTGTAATCTGTGGTGAATAAATTCAGTGCCAGTTTTGACACATCAAATTATCTAACGTTTGTTTTTCTCAAAAGTGAAGGTGGTTGTATTTGTGGGAATTTATATTTTTGAATGTAGTTAGACTTCTATTTTCATTACGATTTTATGACTGTCACAACAATAATTTGATCAGAAATTAGAACCTCTACACATTTCAATATCAAAACATGCCGAATTTCATGAATTCCGAAATGACTGATATGGATTTAGTGTATGGTCTTGCAAATGGAAATGCAAGAAAAGCTAGGCGTCTTTACATGGAACGCTAGTCCAATAGAGTGATACCAAATCATTGAATGTTCTCTGATATTCATAGGCGTCTTTCAGAAGCTGGATCTTTTTCCATGAAAAGAATTAATGCTGGGAGATCACGCAGTGTGAGATCACTATAACTCGAAGAGACAGTTATGAACGAAGTAGAACATCATCCAAGAACCCAGTACAAGAAAAATTAGTGTACTTTTGAATGCACGTCATCAAGTTGGCGAATCTTGCGGGATTCTCTGCTATATCCTTATCACATTCAGAGGGTGCAAGCTCTTCTGCCTCCAGATTTTCATCCGAGGGTTAGTTTTTGTCAGTGGTACCTCAGTAGACTATTGATGAATCCTTATTTTGATTGCCAAATTCTATTCACTGATGAAGCCTGCTTCTCAAGGACTTCAATTATCAATTTTCATAATGAACACGTATGGGCTGAGGAGAATCCGCATGGATATGCCATTTTCAAGAGCAATTTTCACTAAATGTGTTGGGTGGTAATATTGGTGATGATTTGATTGGTCCTTTCTTCTTGCCAAGTCGACTAACAGGTCAATCATAAAGCCTTTTATTAGAAAACGTTTTGCCCTTGATATTGAAGATATACCTCTTATGCTACGACGAGAAATGTGGTTCATGCATGATGGTGCTCCTGCTCATTTTTCAGTTTTGGCAAGGGAGTATTTGGACGAAAATTATGAAAACAGGTGGATTGGAGGGGGATCTTCAGTCATGGCCCGCCAGATCCCCAGACTTAATTAGTTTAGATTTCTTTTTATGGGGTCACCTGAAACCTCTAGTATACTTGACACCCGTGAACACCGTTGAAGAACTGAGAAATCGTATAATAGGCGCATTTGATACAGTTAGGAATATTCCGGGAGTGTTTGAAATATAACAGGTGGGAGAGGACATTTTCAACATTTGCTGTAGTTCAGTCCTTTGCGGTTTCTTAGTTTTCTTGTTATGATTTTTTTTTAGTTTTACGTTTCTTGTTGTAATACATTTTTTGTGTTGATTATACGAGTTTATCGAATCTTTATGAATCATCGATACAGATCAGGATAATTTCCATATAAACTGACACTGAATTCATTCACCACAGCTTACAAACTGGCCTTCCCATCATAATTTGGATTTTCACGAGGATTTCGAGAGAATCGTTCAAAATTTTTTTTCTCGAAATCGTTGGTAGATACGACAAAACTACAGGAGACCGAAAACTTTAGTATAAGAACAAAGTTTCTTTTAACATTTTTTCAAATTAACAGTTGCTCACCAAAAAAAAGTTCTGCAGAAGACCAGGTGGCAGCGTTCCAGAAAAAATATCACCCTGTAGATTATCTATCGAAATTGTCATTTCACGTGGTGAGAACTCTCAAATGTAATATCTGTGCCAAATTTCAGTTGAATATCTTGTTAAGTGTAGATACTATGAGAAAAAAACTTGAAAAAAAATTCAAACTTCAACACTCTGTATCTCTAGAACGAAACGTTTGCGACCCCATGTTCATGGGACTTTTTTTCTTAAAATCACTTAAGGAACCTTCCCTTATCGTTTTTACGTTCAATTTAGGAACACCCTGTATATCAGGTATGAAATGATAGTTTTTTTGTGAAAATAAATCACTTATTATCAATGGGAAAGTAAAAATCATTTAATTCAAAGTATTGGCCATTGTTTTCAGCACATTTTGACCACTTTTCTGGCAATTTGTGGATACCACGCCAATAAACTTTTTCGTCTTTTAAAGCAAACCAACTAGACATCCAATTTTCGACCTCCTCGTAGGAATCGAAGTGCTGCTCAGCTTATGCTTATCCCACCGAGGAAAACAAATGGTAGTCGAAAGGAGCCAAGTCTGGTGAATACGGCGGATGGGGTAGCAGCTCCAAGCCAAGTGTTTTGATTTTATCCTGAACCAATTTTGCTTTGAGTGCAGGTCACGTGTCGGCAAGTACCTTCCATCCATTTCCCATATTTTCTGCATTCCTGCGGTTTAGCCCATTATCCTTTTTCAATATCTAATTTCACCGCATTATCTTCTCTTTGAATTTAATTGTATCCTTGGGTTTTGGTCGCATCACACAGGTTGCTTATGCTTCCATCGTGGCGATGCTCGGTTTAGCCTCCAAAACCGGAGGTATCTAGGGTTGAAGCCACAAATTGGATGCTCGCTCCTATTGTGGTCACCTGTTGTCGTTTCTTTCCATATTTATTCTTTTCCATTCCTATCCTGGTTTCTTGGTTGCCTTGCCCTGAAGAAGCCAATAAGCAGAAATACGTGTCGGCAAGTACCTTCCATCCATTTTCCATATTTTCTGCATTCCTGCGGTTTAGCCCATTATCCTTTTTCAATATCTAATTTCACCGCATTATCTTCTCTTTGAACATGATTTTTCTGTTTAGGATTCCTAAAATAAATCCATTTTTCATCGCCAGTAACAATCTGATGCAAAACCGATTTTCTTTCGTTTTGTTTCTTTGAAACAAAATTTCACGAGTGTTTTTTCGGTTTTTTCAATCTGTCTTTCATTCTATTCATGTGGGACCCATTTTCCACACTTTTGGATCTTTACCATAGTTTTCAAATCAGAAATTGTTTGTGTACATTTAACATTTCTGCCATTTGATTCGATGTGAAATCTCATCCAATATCGTTTGCAATTCTGCGTCTTCAAATTTTTTTGGTGGTCTTCTACATTCTTCATTTCTCACATCAAAATCATTATTTCTGAACCGCTGAAACTATCTTTTGCATGCTGTTTCTGATAGAACATGATCGCCATATGCCTCGACAACCATTCTATGCGACTGCGCCACTTTTCTTTTAATGAAAACAAAAAATTAATGCTTTCCGCAAATCATCCCTTTCTGGTACAAAATTCGACATATTTAACATGACGAAAAAATATGATGATGTCTGTTCAATGACTTCATGTATACTAAATATGTTTCACAGATGTCATAGCAAACAAACAGAAAAAATTAAGGCTCGTTTACAACAAACGTTCCCTATGGAGACATTTGTATCTTGACGCCGAAACCGGACCATGAATAAAGCGAAAATCAGACAAAATACTTTTATTTTCAATATTTTTGTCAGATTTTCACAGAAATTGATTACGATATTATCAAAAAGTTAATTTGTAGAATGAAAATATGCTGCTTGTGTTAAATTAACTCAAACAGCATCGTCCTAAATAACAAATTTATATTCAGCTCAAGAAGTCATCAACTTCCTAATGAATGACTAAACGCCGGAATGAAAATACTGAATATATGGAGTAAACATGTCATCCATAACAATCAGTAGAGAAGCATTTCTTTTTGTCGAAGAAAACCGTCGACCGATCTTTATTTTTCCTCCCACCATATAGTTCTGCACTCGGATATAAAAAACAATCAGTTAATTATTAATATCAATCATTATCAATCCACTGTAGGCTCAGTTCGTATTCCAAAATGTATCGGTCATCAATTGCTTTAGTAATTTTAGTTGTAGTTTCTTGCTCAGCATCGGAACCATCTTTAGATAACTTCGAGGTAGTGCGTAGAAATATATACCAATACTTTTTCAAACTTTTAAGTTTCAGTTGGGTGATTTCATTCGAATAAGCAAAAATGACTATCAGGCACAACAAACAGGAAGGAGCAGCTCAGTGGAAGGAAACGTAGAAAACTACCTGAAAACCCATGATGTTACTGTCAAATTTCCATCAGTTGGAAGTACAGTCACAGTAGAAGGAAGAAACTTAGACAGCAATGAGATAAATCTCAAATTGAACATCAACAATGGAAGTGTTGAAGGTGAGTTCATGGATGTAGCAATTCAAAAATTTTTTAATTCTTTTTTTCTCAGCTAGAAAATCTAAACTGAAAAAAATCCTTGGGCCAATCATGATCGTTGTTCTTCTCAAGGCGATGACTTTGATTCCTCTGGCTTTGGGTATACTTGGATTCAAGACATGGAACGCTCTTCAGCTGTCATTTGTGTCGTTTGTAGTTGCGATTGGTATGGCTGTCTATAATCTATGTAGGAAGGTTGTTGGTGACCATGTTCCACCACCAATTGTAGCCCATAATGGTTGGGAGGCAGCAAGAACTTTTGTTGATGAAGCTGCACAAAAATTAGCTTATAACGCTTATGTATAGATGAAAACTAATTGAATTTATTTATTTAATAAATTATTGACTACATGTTTGGTTTCAATATTAGTTATAACAGCAGATGACAATCTTGAATCGAGTAGATGGAGTTTATGTAATATGGTCTTGAGATCTTTGAACTCTTTCGAATTGACTAATATATATAAATATATATTCTTTTGAACTTTTGGCTTACAATATTTAGTTAGCAAAAAATAAATCATATAGATCAGATTAGTGACGGGGTGTCATACAATTCGGCGTATGACATAAAAGCCTAGGGAAAAAACCCTGGCTCTCCGCCTAAGTGTGAAAGTACAAAAGTGAGCTAAAATATATTTGAGGGACTTCTTTCCTCAAGAGTGTTCTTCTATTGATGGAGACAGAGAATTCTTCAAGTTGCCCACATCGATGTTGGAAATAAAATGACAAGGGCAAAAAAAAGAACTGAATAACAAAAAAAACGTATCATATTCATTTGAAATTTACAACCCATTCCAAGAAAGAATCGGAAACATCATGAATAGCCCTAAAACCATCTTGAAATTTATATATGGGACAACTATTGATGAGATGAGGTATTGTTTCTTCTGTTTCTCCACATTCACAACTTGCGCTTGGAATTGAGTTCCAACTGTAAAGCATGCATTTGGTACGACCATAACCTGTTCTCAAACGATTCAAAACTGTCAAAATTTTTATTGGAAGATCAAAACCAGGAATTTTTTCAGAAGGATCAGAAACGAGATACTTATTGAACATTTCGTAAAAGTTCCACTCAGTCTTCCATAATTCTTTATCGCTTATGTTCATATTGAAGAACGTATTGTGCCATAATGGTTTACGTGACAATCTGGGAATTCTTTTTATTGGAATAAATGAAATAAGTGTAAATAAATTGGGAAAAGAATGATATTTGTTCCAAGAATTCAGAGCTGTGAAAATGGGGAGGGACGATGTTAGACAAAACTGGTAACCAATGAATAGTCCGGTCAAAGTATACATACTAGGTTACCAAAATTCGCATAGAGCTGAAAATTGGTAGAGATGGTCAGAATACCATTAGAAAGAAAGGGTGAAGAGTCCCCAAATATCCCATTGTTGCTAAATTCAAGGTCAAAGGTCGCGAAAATGGGTTTTTCGTTTTTTTCAGCCAAACGATGAGTTTTATCATAAAAATAGCTCAGACATGAATTATAGATCGTGCAATTATCTACAATTGTCTTAATACTTTTTTTCGTAAGAGTCACCGTTTCCGAGATATGAGCGAAGAAAGTTGTATGCTCCATAAAATGCATAAGTACGCCACGTTCATTCGTCACTGGCGCCGTAATGCGAGTTGAATTCTTTTTCTTTCGGTATATTAACTTAAAAAAAATCAATATTAACTCAAAAGAAACTAAGTCCATTGCCTTCCACACCAGTGCAACCTTGACGTCTGTTTTTAAAATGTTTGAGAAACAAGATTTACTTGATTGTGCCCAAGTTTTTAAAAATAATGAGTCTACTCCAAAAGACATAATTATTCATGGAATTCGCTTTCTTCTTGCCATGTACGGAGCTCCAAAAAATTACCTGCATTGATAAGTTCCGTTACGTGTCTTTTGTCAAAAATACTCGTAACAAAAAGCAAGTGCAATTGGCTTCTCTTCCTCCAACCTCGGCTTCTGCACAACAACATCTTCTTCGGGTATATTATCAAGTTCAAGTGTGGCTTGGTAATCAATTAGACCCAATCGACTTGGGTTGGATGTCGATTGATAATTCATTAGAACCTGTCCAAACTTTACTTCCACCTGCACCGGAAAAACTCCTCAACACCATTTTTTGCAATTGTAAAAAAGGATGTAATGCCAAATGTGGCTGCAAAAAAGTAGGGTTGTTTTGTTCCTTAGCCTGTACAAGTTGTCAAGGCCAGCTTTGTTCTAATGCTGAATCTCCATTAGAAGAGGACTCATTTCATATAAACGACGAGACATCCGATCCATCGCTTTTGGACGAGTTTATTTTCACTCAGCTCGAAGAAGAAGACGAAGAACAAGAAGAAACAGATGTAATAAATGATTATAATTCGGACCAATAATTTTATCACATTCTTTACAATTAACGACAATTTTTTTTATTATTTATTTGTACAGATCGGTTCGTGGAATAGGCCTACCAGGGAAACCACGTTAAAAAAAACGCCTCAAGTACACTACCTCACAGGTGACGTGGAAACGTGTGCATTTTATGGAGCATACAACTTTCTTCGCTCATATCTCGGAAACGGCGACTCTCACGAAAAAAAGTATTGATACAATTTTTGTAGATAATTGCACGATCTACAATTTTTGTTTGTGCTATTTTTATGATAAAACCAACCGTTTGGCTGAAAAAAGCGAAAAACCCATTTTCGCGACCTTTGACCTTGAATAACTTTTTTAGCAACAATGGGATATTTGGGGACTTTTCACCCTTTCTTTCTAATGGTATCTTGACTATCTCTACCAATTTTCAGCTCTATGCGAATTTTGGTAACCTCAGTTCTGTTATTTGGTCTAACTTGACCGGACTAGAACCGGTGTAGATCTTATGATGCCCGTAATTATTCTCATTAGTCCAGTAAAGGAAGTGCTGAAATCACTTTTCTCGGAAAGCGCTGCATTTTTGATATGTTGAATGATATAAGGAGAGAAACATATGGTCAAAAATGCAGGTGTTAAAATTTTCAGGAACATTGAAAAATTCTTGAAAAAAGAGAAAAAAATACGGTTTTTCGGATATTTTTGCACATGAGAAGGTTTCGTGAGAAAAAGTTTCAAACAAAAGTTGTAGGGCGGAAAATTCTAGTCCAAATTATGTACTTAACCGTTCTCGAAAGCGATTTTGTATACTGATTATTAAGGTATTTCTCTAATAACGGCATAACTTGTGAAAATGTCTCTGACCTGATAAACAGAATATAAATGAACTCTGATGTCGATGAAGACGAATGGGATCTAGATGACGCCGAGGGAGATGATATTGATGCATTTAATTGAAGAATATTAGTAAAAATGAAAAAACAGTTTTTCCTGATATTATTCGATGCAGAAACTTTAATTATTATTTATTAATGCTATTGCTCTTCAAATAATTACTACAGTTTTTTATTTCAACTCTTTTGTCCCATTACTCTGAATAAATTTCTTTCTTTCGAAGAAATACTATTATTTTCCTATCAGAAACATACCTACCTACGTCTAAATTATTATTCGTATATCGTATGCATTTTAAGGAAATTCAGATAGGAATTTGTACATAATTGCGGCTGAAAACTATTTCAGTTTTTGAATTGATATCATTTTAATTTCAATTTCGTCAAATTACAAAATTTCATTTTTGAAATTTATCCAATTTTTGACTTTACTATTTTTCATATTGCTTCTAGCCTGCATTAAAGAATCTATATCGCCTTCGCTAGCACATCAGATTAGAAAACCGAACATCGTTTTATCCAAACTGTCCGTTTCCAACCAACTCAACATTATATGCTAGGGTTCGATGTAATGAATGCAATTCAATAACAAAACGAGACGAGAGTCGAACTCTGGTGAATATCTGCCTGATGTTGGGTTCGGCGTTCAGGTAGTCAAATCATCGAGCGCCAAACTTAAAATTCGTTGGTATTGCGCTACTAAAGAAATACGTTGTTTATCAGTATACAAATTCACTTTTAAGAACGATAAAGTACAAATTTGGACTAGAATTTTCCGCTCTACAACTTTTGCTTAAAACTTTTTCTTACTGAACCTTCTAATTCGCGAAAATATCAGAAAAACCGTATTTTTCTCTATATTTTCAAGAAATTTTCAATGTTCCTGAAAATTTTAACACCTGCATTTGTGATCATATGTTTGTCTCATTATAAAAATCAACATATCAGAAATGCAGCTCTTTCCGAGAAATAGTGATTTCAGCCCTTTCTTTACTGGACTATCAGATTAGAATGATCTAATTTAACTCCTAAGTATTTTGAATAGAAATTATGTTCGATAGAAGAATCATTGAAAGTTACAGCTAATTCCGTATATTTTTCATGATTATTCAAATGGAAACAAGATACCTCTGTTTTGTTGGGATTTGGATATAATCGCCTCTCAATAAAATAATTCTTTAAAATTTCTAAATCAGATGGCAGTATGTTTTCCAGAGTATGGAAATCCGAATGTGGGTAGGCAATAGCAATGTCGTCCAAATTTCTGAGATGAAGTCGTGGATAAATCACTGAGATATGAATTGAAAAGTAAAGGGGCTCTAACTGATCCTTGTGGAAGACCGTTTTTCAATGTTTAGAAATTGCTACTCTTATTGTCAACGAAAACACGAAATCTTCTATCAGATAACATATTTTCCAATAATCGTACCATTTTCCCATACTTCAGATGGGTATAGAGTTTGTAATTATAATAATTTCACCATCTTTCCACACAGTGTCATATGCCAAAGATAAATCAATGAAAGCGGCTTCTGTTAACAACCTTTTATCGAAGCCTGATTATATGCAAGCTGTAAGGCCGAACTGAACAATTTCTCCTAAGAACTCCCTGGAAATTTTGTCATCAGTTTCTATAGAAGATTCAATTCTGTGACCATTCTAGACTAAATACTCGAAAAGTATAAACATTGAGACATAAAGAAAGTTCTCTATTTCACTATATTATCAATGATCCAGAATGAACGCACCAAAATATTTCTCCCCATTTGAACCTATGGACTTGTATTTTTACTTTTCGATACCCCCAAAAGGATACCCTTTTTTATGACTGTATTTGATCTCAAAAAATTTCACATCCTTTGTTACAAATCGCAACACTCCTGAAAAAGAAACTGAATTCTAACACAGAAATTTCATTGACCGGCGACGCTACAAACGAATGTCAATCACGTATAACCCCAATCTGCATTTGGATTCGATTTCCGTCGCCAACTTGATATAAATTGTCTACTTCTTATTATCGAGTATCATTGTCATTTTGTTAATTAAGCAGTATGGTCAGTTTGAGATCCTTTCTGGCTTTAGCAGCCCTCTTATGCATGAGCAACGCTGACCAATCTGCAGTAGACGTAGTTCAGGATATATTCTATGGTTGTATCCAAGATTTATCTGTCAGTTGTGTGAAGCCAAGATCTCTGAGGTGGATAAATGAAGTTTCTGAGAAACCTATCATCAAGATAACTGAAGACCTTGTCATTGTGAAGAAAGATGCCCCTGAGCCTGAGGTAGGTTAGCCAAATGAGTCACACATCAGGAATAATAATAAATTTTTATTTCAGGAACAGAGAGGATTATCTGATGACATCCTCGACAAATTCGAAGATTTCATCCAGTCTCATGAGTTAGTAGCTAGAGTTCCTCAAATTCTCCGAAGCGATGGACCTTTAGGATCATTGGTACCCAGAGGTTTCCAAGGCGAAGATCTCAAAGTTCCGCTTGCAGTAACTGGTAGATATTTTTCTTAAGATTGAAAGCAGATATTATCCTTATCGCTTGCAGGTCGTTCGAAATTGGTGAAAAAGGTCATCGTACCATTCTTATTGGGTCTTAAATTCAAGACTGCCGTATTGGTTCCGTTAGCTTTAGCTTTGATTGCTCTCAAAACATGGAAGGCTCTCACTTTGGGTCTTCTCTCCATGGTGCTCACTGGAGCTCTCTTGATTTTCAAATTCTCCAAACCAAAGGTGAGTTGTGAGAATATTGTTATGTTGAATTGTTTAAAAATGATTTGATTCGACAGGTTGTCAATTATGAAGTGATCCATTACCCCCACCACCATCATGATCACCATATCGAGCATATACCTCAAACAGGTTGGGCTGAACCTCCAACCTATGGAAGACAATTTTCTGCTCAAGAATTGGCTTATAATGCCCAGTTGTGAGATTGATTGGAGTACTGAATTATTTATTGTTAATTTATTGAATAAAATATTGAAACGTTATCTTTTATGTTTTGAGTGAAATGAAAATACATTAATTTTGATACCAATCCTAAATAATGCATATAATCCCAAGAATTTGAGGATGTACCTACAATGTTTATCAAAGCATCAATGCAGAATTTACTTTATTTCTGTCTGTATAATTTGAGATTAGAGATTTCATCATCGAATGAATCTACATAATATGCTTGATATATTAAACATATATATATTCTTCCTGCAATCATCTTAAATAATATTGAAAAAACATAAATTGAATTTTCCAAAACTTTGAGTCAACTTCAACATAAAATATGTTCAAATCTAAATTGAAATAGACGGATAGTAAATAGTAAATAAATATTACAAACACTTCAACGATACTTAAGAATACTCCAAATAAAATGAAGATTGTTAATAGCATATTCTAATACAAGTTGAATGTGCACCTATTCCAATACGAATGCGAAATTCGAAAACGAGCGAAGAAGGAGCAAGTTTTTGAACGCATGAGTGTTGGAATTGCCTTCTGCAACGAGTATTAGTCGATATTTTCTCTAATTCAGTCAAGAATTGTGAGAAATTTATTGAAATTCAATGAAACATTCAGATTATACCTCTTAGTGCCTTTTGTATTTTATTTTCGCAGTTGGTGTGACTGATACGAAAATTGACAGACTATAGACTTTGAAGATTGCGTTCAAATCTCTACATGGTTTAATATTGACATTTGACAGGCAATGGACGCGTGTTGACATTCGAAAGGATAGGATGTCAGTGTTGTCAACCACAAAACGATAAATGTAACTAAAAACAATGCTGTAATGAGTTCATTACAGCACTGTTTTTAGTACTATAATGATCTCATTACGACACTGAAATAGAGATAATAAATTTTCATGGAGAACAGCTCTACACACTCGTCACATAGCTTTTATAAATAAAACTCCTATTTGATAGTGGGGTTATGTAATTGATTGGGAAAATTGATTGGAAATTTATCTTGACTATTTGTGAGAATTCAAATTATTTCAATATCACTAATAAATGATAGAAACAGCTTAAATAATTCTTCTGAGAATATTTGAAGTATCAAAATACAATTTCTTTCACGGAAACACCAAGAAACTGATAGAATTAAGGACTGAACAGCCCATGAGGAACATCAAGATTGGATTTAGATTTCCAGTAGCATTTTCATTTTCCTCTCAAGGAATAATAATACAATAATATATTTGGGAAGTCTTATAAAAGTTTTGAAGATATGCTTCCTTAGGTTGGCAGACTAACATAAAATTGTTGAATTTTATAAATAGAAATGAATATATTAAATCCGTTGAATGGACACATAACCTCTTCAAGAACAATATTGTATCTTCACAATAGCTATGACAGTTTCATAAAGGTAACGAAGATGATGATCTGAGCTTCAAACTGAAAACGAGAAATTATATTTTTCAAAAATTATCTGGATCATCTTGGGGTCCAGATGCTTCAACTCTACGCACAGCATCTCTAACCTTAGTTTTTTCACAGCTGAGTATTGTTGCTCTGTTGTTTAATAGTGGACGTACACAAAAAAATCGATGCACAATTGCATACATCCATGAGAATAATTACTGGCATCATAAGATCTACACCGGTTTATTGGTTACCAGTTTTGACTAACATTGTCCCCATAATCGCAGACATACTGTGCTGTTCTAAATTTTTGGAGTAAATATCATCCTTTCCCTAATTTATTTCGAATAATAAATAATAAATTCAAAAGAATATATAAATATATTTCGAATAATTTCATATATTCCACAAAATTCTCAGATTGAAGTCACTTAAACCATTCTGGTATAATACGTTCTTCAATATGAAAATTAGCGATAAAGAATTATAGGAAGAGACTGGAACTCTTATGAAATGTACAATAAAGATCTCAATTCTGATCCTACTGATAAAATTCCTGGTTTTGATCTTCCAAGAAAATTTTTGGACAATTCTTAATAGTTTGAGAACTGGTCATGGCCGTACCAAAAGCATGCTATTCAGATGGAACTCAGTTTCATTCTTGAAATGGGTTATAGATTTCAAATTTATTTGATACGTATTTGTTATTCAGTTCTTTTAAATTTCGGATTAGATGTGGCAACTTGAAGAAGCTTCTGTATTTATTAATAGAGAACCACTATTGAAGAAATAAGGCCCTCAATATTTTAGCTTATTTTTGTAGATGCTTATGCGAGGAGTTAGGATTTTCTTACTGGGGTTTTTTTTACCTAGGCTTTCATGTCATACGTCGAATTATATGGAACCTAGTCACCTTTCCTTGCTAACACTGTATGCTTTATTGTTTGCTAACCAAAAATTTTCAAACCAAAAGTTCAAAAGAATAATTCTATGATATATATATATATATATATATACAGGTGCGGCAAAACTCAGTTTACCGTTTTGCATATGAAAAAAAAGCAAAAATAATTGCAAATAAATTTATTTTCGGGAAAAATATAACATCAATAATTACTTGCGGCCTCACATTTTATGGTCGAATTGTTTTACACCCCTCTTCATAAGATGCGGTATTGGTCATTCAGAGTAAAACAAATTTTACGAATAAATTAGCAGGCGACCTGAACGCGGCGTGTCAACCGCGGAGTCCGTACTCATGAAGTTTATGCCCAATTTTTCTGGTCGGAACTTGCTTATTTAGAAAGCGCTGACGAAATTCTTCGAAAATTTCAGCATAATCCCCGTCAAGTTTTAGGTGAGAAGTGAGCAAACAAACACGTTCTTCTTTCGTGTACTTCACACGCGCAACCATGGCAACGTACACAACATCATTACAACACGCGGACAACTCAACTCGCTACGTTTCAGATGCCTCCTTCTGCCCTAGGTACGATACTGGCCGAGAATACGCGCGTACGCGAATACCAGACAGTGTGCACTGACTTTTGCCGCACTCTGTATATATATAACGAAATTGATAGGTTATATTTGAATTGAAACCTAACCGATATGATTTTGAAACAAAGAATAGAAGTTGAAATTTTATTCACATCATGAAGAATAATTTACTCGGTGAAAATTACATTAAAAAAAATTATTGTGATAATAACTAGACTAATAATCCTTTCAGCTCTGCAAGAGAGAAAAATAATTATAAAAATTTAGAAAGCACTGACGTGAGGTCAGATTGCTTTGGTATAAAAATTTTTTATTAATATTACGCCAACTGACAGTGATTAATGAGCACGGCATTTGTCAATCGAATATCGATCTGTGATGGCCATCGCTCAGAGAAAATCACCGAGACTTCATGTCATTTCTCTTTTCTCTTGAGTAAATGAAAAAATTATCATATCTTTAGCTGGAAGAGAGCTACGATAATGAAATTTGAGGATGAGTAAGATATCGATCATCTCAATATATTCACGAATTTTTTTTGAAATCTGAAGAATATCTTACGAGATAGTGAGTATTGAAAAAATTTTTTGGGAATCTTTTAAAAATTTTCTAGCTTGACGATTTCTGCCAAATTTTGCGAGTCGTTTTGTGGCAGCCTCCCTCAACAATATTTCAAGTATCAACTAGATCGGATGGATATTCTAGTGGTTATTGAGGAAACAAAATTTCAGATGCTCATAACTACTGAACCATCCGACGGATTTGGCCCAATAACGAACTTGACCGAGATATTTGGACAACTAACCTATTCTGAAAATATGAAAACTCTAGCTCATCTCTTTTGGATGCTAGAGAGGATACGGCCTGTCGTCCGGACTCAACTTTCTCCACGGATTCTTCTTCAGTGAGTCGAACTCAATCGATTGAGACCATTTTCGGCTCGACATTCGAAAATTACAGACATTTGTGCAAAATGATAGGCACTCCCAGGAAAAAACTCCTACTGAGCTAAATCTTGAAAAACCAACTAGAAGAGAATGCAAACAATTTTATAGCCTCTTGCTCAAAGAAAAGAATAAAACTGAACGAAGAAAACAGCAAGCAGAACAAGTTTAAACCTAAAGTTTCATATGCTGTTGACGAAAAACCATCATCTAATTATTCTTCTCTACAACTTTTCAACAGACATCTTCTGTCGTTTTCAAGGTCATGAATTGAACAATTTTATGAACTTGCAGCTTTTTGAGAGCTAATTTTACCTTGAAAACGACAGGAGATGTATATTTAAACGTTGGGGAGAAGAATGATCAGATGATGGTTATTGCCCAAATGAAAATTCTATAAATGCTTCATATGATAAGAAGTATTCAGAATTCAATAAAGCTTCAAGGTCGAATTGAAATCCAACTAAATAAACAACCGGAACCATAAATCATAATCGGAAAAAATTCGACCGCTGAAAAGAAACTCGTACATATTTTTTCGACAGCAAGGGAAAGTAACCCCATTCCAACAGCCGAATCTATGAATTTGTCCCAGATGCAAAGCCCACAACGGAACTGAAATTCACTCACAAACTTCTCCTTAATCAGTATTCAAGGAAGAGACTCGCATTCATGAATCCCAATTCCTCATCCTTTACCATATCGAAACCAACAATTGATTGTCTTCGATTTCTTCAATCTGAACTAGTTCAAAAATACAAGTATAAATGCTTGGGGTGTGTTCATTATCCTCATTAGTTATCAGCTTTTCACACAGTCAAAATCATGAAGTACATTGGTTCGTTTTTTGCTTTTGTAGTTTTCGTTGCGACAATTAAAGCGTCACCTGCTAAGCAACCATCATGGGATGATTTCTTTCCGAAGGCAAGCATGGAGGAGATGAGGAGCATGTGTGATGGAGATGATGCTCTTGCTTGTTTGAAACTGAAGGCTATTTCCTTTTTGAATAATATATTCCAGTTGGATAATTACAAGGTATTTACCACAATTCTCTTAGTAAATTTTGTTGAATTACAAATAAATATTGAATTTTTGAAAAATTATATAAACAGAAAAAATTTTCGAAGAGAGATTCACTCACTGAAACACATAAATTTGCTGAATGATTCCACAAGAGGATTGCTTTTTATATTTCGAGATTCTAGAACAAAAACAAATATTAATAATCGAAAATTGCTTCATTGATTGTCAAGTTGTTCCCCATTAAGATCTCTAAACTTTTGCATGCGTTTGAACCAATTGTCGAAGCACTTTTGCCACACTGATTGAAGTATCTCCAAAACATGCATTCTGAATGCATCAAATGCTTCTTGAGGTGTTGAAATACGTTGACCTCTTTTTTATTCTTTACGTTTGGGAATAAAAAGAAGTCATTCGGGGCCTACTCAGGACCATACGGTGGATGACTCATCAAATCGATGTTTTGAGTACCCAAAAATGCAGTTGTTTTAGCCGATGTGTGGGAGCTCGCATTGTCGCTTGGATAACCCCAAAAATGTCAAGCTTTTTGATAGAGCTGTCAGTTGACAGATTGCACTAGGGTTGTCCAATCCCGAAATATAAAAGGCAATCCTCGTACTTGCATCATGATAAAACGCTTTCAGTTATAATTTCTGAATAAAATACTAATTTTGGTCATTAAGCTTTCAGACAGTGTCGAAATCAACAAAAACAGCTACAGATCCAATGAAATCTCTGGCAGAAGTGGAGCATCGTTCGGCGACAAAATCGAAAATTACATCAAAACCCATGACGTAACTTTCAAATTCCCTATCGTGGACTCAGAAGTCACAGTTGATGCTAGGAATTTGGACAGTGACTCCCTCGACGTCAAACTGAGGTTCAACACTGGCACTGAAGTAGTCGAAGGTAAAGAATATTTCTCACAAATATCCAATATCATAAGCACGATTATGTTCGTAAGAGCCATATGGAACTTCATAGCGTCTTTCACCGGACTTTACCAATTTTAATTGAAGATTTTATTCGAATCTGAAATTTCAGCAAGGAAATCCAAGTTGAAGAAGATTTTGTTCCCAATTTTGACCTTCGTTCTACTTAAGGCCATCACTCTGGTACCCTTAGCTCTTGGTGTACTTGGATTGAAGGCTTGGAATGCTCTTCAGTTGGCTTTCTTCTCTTTCATCGTGTCTGTTGGTTTGGCTGTGTTCCAACTCTGCAAGAAAATAGCAGCTGACAATGCTCCACCTCAGATTACAGCCCATGCTCCATGGGAACCTACTTCTTATGCTGCACGGTCTCTCAACGAGGATGCTCAGAATATTGCTTATTCTGCCTATGTACAGTAGTGATATGTGTGAAATTAATAATTTATAACTAATTTATTGAAGGAAATGTGTAAATAAATATATAAAAGCAGTTTGTTAACTTTTCACTTACTTCGAAATATTCCATAAGATGTAAACCAACATACGTTTAATTACAGCCTGAAAAATCACATGGGAAAACTCTTTCGAAGTTGAATAATTCATGCTGAACACAAAGTGTTTGTCATATTCTGTGAAAAAGAAGAGCTAAATAGTATATAACATTACTAGCAAGGTAAGAGGGTTTTTACTGGTTAATGGAGGATATAACTCCATAATAATGCGTGTATTGTTTTATGTTTTATTTGTTTCTCATTTGCAAAAAGGTTAGATAAATTCCAAAAAAATCTCAATAATTTGTCGCAAATGTCGTGAGCTATAAAAGAGTTTAAATAAACATGTCTGTTTATTTTTCTTTACATTTGTTATGGCGAAAGCGAAAATGAATATACCAAAAGAAATTATTGAGGCAGCCAGCAGTGTAGCTTCAAGTTTATTACCTGAAAAATCAGCTTCAAGGTACGATCGAGAATACGACGACTTCAAAAAGTGGCAAAACAAAAATAATGTGATTGGGGTAACTGAAGATGATTTGTCTGTCTACTTGAATTAACTATCAGCTAGATTCTGCCCTAATACTTTATGAGCAAAATGGTCTATGCTGAAAAGCTGCTTAACATTGAAATGAAAGGCACTAGTAGTAGCAGACCACTCTTGAAGAAAGAAGTCCTAAAATATATTTCAGCTTATTTTTGTACTGTCACACTTAGGCGGGGAGCCAGGGTTTTTTTTTTTACTGGGGTTTTTTTCCTAGGCTTTTATGTCATACGCCGAATTGTATGACACCCCGTCACTAACCCCTGATCTATATGCTTTATTAGTTGCTAACTAAATATTGTAAGCCAAAAGTTTAAAAGAATATATATATATATATATATAGATATATTTCAATCTATTTTCTTGACCGTTTTATTAAATGAATGAATATATTTTCTTGGGATTGCAGTCACTAGTTTATTGAAACACGGTTTTCTATTAACCAAGCTTTCGGAACTTTATTGGTTCCTTCTTCAGGGCTAAAATACATACATTGTTTAATTTAATTTTTTTTTTTACACAATGTCTGTACCATTAAACAATGTATGTATTTTAGCCTGAAGAAGGAACCAATAAAGTTCCGAAAGCTTGGTTAATAGAAAACCGTGTTTCAATAAACTAGTGACCACAATCCCAAGAAAATATATTCATTCATTTATATAGATATATATATATTTATCTAAAAGACGTGTTCAGTCCCGGTACATGCGACAGGCTACCTGAGACCCGTATGATACAGATGGTTTTTGAGTGTATATATGTGGAAAACCTGCTTTAAGAAAATATAACTCCTCAGGCAACTTTAGAGGGGAAAAATTTTTTTTCATTCAAAAAAGTAATATACTTGATTCACGTTTTGAATCCCGACATCCTAAACCGACTTTTCATTCCCACATATACGCCGACGGGATGTTCTCCAAACCTTTTCAGTCCCTGCGGTGTTGTCAGATCGTTGGGACTGACCGCGTCGGTTAGTTATACCGCAAATAACTCTAATTGCATATCTTATGTTGAGAAGTGACTGACGAGGATCTTTTACTTTTTTCAGTAGAAGGTCACATGAAATGTATCCACTGAATTCTCCCAAAATCTATCGCTTCTAACAACTTATACAATGCCGATAGAGAGAACCGTCGTATAGAAAATTGCTTTATTTAATTCTTCGAACCGGACCGATAATCAAATAACTCATCTTCACTGGTATTTAAATCTAATAGAAATTTCAATCTATCTCTAAAGGTTTTTGTTAAGGAAAATTTTCAATATTTTACGACATAATAATAATAATATAAAACTGCTTTCATTATTGAAAAACAAAAATTATGAGTAATATTTTTTACAATTTTGGGCTCAATATTTGGAACACACCAAATGATGTGTTTGAAAATTTCAGTAATGAGAAATATTTGCAGTTTTTCAGTTTCCGATACTTTGTAAAAAAATTTGACGAAGGCCGATATTAATCTAGATCTTTAAGATATCATTTACGAAGAGAAACATCAGAGAGATAACTTCTTCAAATTACTCATTTTTATACCTGGATAACTAGAAGTATTCGGGCTTCAAGAAAATTTAACAGGTGTTCAAGTTTTTTAATGTTCAATGTTTCAAATAATTTAAGTTCTTCAAAAGTGCTTTATAGGCACTCGGAATGCCCTATTCCAAAGCTGTATCGGAAAAAATTGTTTCATTGGGATAAAATTAAATGACCTTATTTATATCTTCATGAACCCAATCGATTGGAAATATTTTTGACTCGCTAGTCGAAAAGTTTATCTATTTTGGTAGAACAATAGCTTGCTGTTCTACTTGGAACAACCAAGCAAAAGTAATAAGCCCAAATCTCATTAATATCCTGAAACCAAATGCAATAACCCTCGTAATTCTTTTAGGACTTATCAGGAAGATCGCTTCAACCCGTTTGAAATTTGCATTTCTATAGGGATATCTCACTCTACTGAGACCAAGAAAGTTGTCATAAATGTGAAATTGTATTAAAAAAACAAAAATGGTTTAACATCTCATGATGATACGTTGGTTTTTGTGACCAGCATGTTGGGATATATTGAATTTTAAAACTCCGCGTTTAGTTACAGGCTAGAGCGCTGACCCTTGGACCCTGAGTAGGTAGATGATTAACAAGAGATAAATAGAGTTCAGTGTCACCCGTATTTATTCAAAATTTGAAAAATCATATTTCGGAAACTATTGGTTTGTCGAAGTCGAGAACGGTATTAGTGTATACGCCTGGTAAAATAGCACCATAAAAAAATTTTTATTTGGAAAATTTTATTTAGTTACTTCGAAACTATTCTACCGATTTATCCGAATAACGAACTCAGCCGAGATATTTATAACTCAAATCTACTCTGAAAATTTCAACTCTAGCTCTATCGTATTCACGGAAGTATTTGATATTCAAGATTGACGGAGTATATCCTCCTAGAGAATGTGATAATAATTATCTTTATCAGCGACTGAATTATACAAGTTTAAGTCTAAGAATAACTTTAGGATCAGTTATGGTTCTGTACAAAATCTTAAATAATACAATCAACTGTGCCGAAATTCTCAGCAAATTAAATTTCCACCTACCATGTTTCAATTCGAGAAATGCTTCAGTTTTTAAATGTGAAAGAGCTAGAACGAATATCCTGCTTAAAGTTCCAATAAATTTAATGTGTAATAATCATATTATAGTAGCTGTACCTGTTGTGATATTTTTTCGTGCTCTCAACAAACTTTTATGAAAATTGCACTTGAACATCTGTCCGATTCATAGTAAAATTTTGATTTTGTGTAATATATGTATGTAGGTGGTTATGGAGCAGTTATTCTTAATAGTAACATTTATATCCCTGTATAGTGACTTGTCCTGTAAATGGATTTTCTGTTGGACAATAATATTCTATATTCAATAATATATTCAATATTAAAACCAGATTAAATTATGTGGGAAAAAAGTGATAAGTGTCAGTATTTACTGAAAAGAAAATTGTAGTTAAGATTTGATGATGACGAATGAGGAAAGCATTAAATTTCTAAAATCAATTCACCTTTAAATCTCAAATTCAGTAACTAAGCGAGACAGGAATTTTTGCGCGCTTGTTCCTAGTTGAACAGCTATTGTTTATTCAAATGCCAGTAACTTTCGAATCTCGATAGATTGTCCATTGTCCAAATATCTGGGCCAAAAACGTCGGATAGTTCTGCATGAATTATGCATTTGGAATTTCGTTTCCTCAACATTTCCTAACATACTAACATATCCACCAGGAATCCACTAGGAAGATGTGCGGATAGCGTTTAAACAAAGAAGTTTGTCAAATTTCATAGAAACCGTTCCTAAAAATCTTGAATGGTTGAGGTCCTCACTTGATGGAAATCCATTTTCATTTAGTTTGACTTCAAACTAAACGTTCCTAAAAACTTGATATCTCGTAAGATATTCATCGGCATTAAGAAGAGCACGCTGATGCTCATGACCTCACGTCAGTGCTTTTCTAAATTTTTTAAGATCCATCCAATATTCTTGTACATTTCTCAATTAAAATTTTGTCCAGATTCATTTCATTTCGGTGAACATAAAAAAATTCGGAAAAGTTGAATTCAGAAAAATATCGAAAATTTTCCGTAACGACTCCCTATAAAGGGTGATTGAAATTTCCATGACTCTTATGAATATGATTCGTAAGTCACTTGTTATTCAAAAAATGATAATAAAATTTTCCAGGTAGTTTTCTTCTAACGACGAGCTATTGTACCCCATTTTTATGACTTTCAACTATACTCGTTTGAGGAATGAAATATCAGTGAGATGAGATCATACTTTCGGTCCGCTTGGAAGAAATGAATAAACTATCTTCTGGAGGACGGTCCCCTATATCGGGTTTGTATAAGTTGTAGAAGAATGAGAATTTCGGGTTTATACACAAGGCACAGCGTTGCCAGATTTAGGGATTGGAGACGTTGATCGAGTATACCGTTCACATACAGCAAGACGGGGTCGCCTGAAGCGCCCTCGCACTGGCCGTTCCCCGAAGTATTTCTGTATAAAATATGATGTTTCACCGACTTTTCGGACCCGGCTCAAAATTCATATCTAACACCCCCTGACCCCCCTGATTATGATTCCATTGAAAAACGTTGCCGGGTCTGACAACGTCACTTTTGGACCGAAAAGTCGGTAGAGTATACCGATTTGGGTCTGTGTCGGTGGTCAAATAAATCTATATATATATATATTGGAGAAGGATAATGGGTTAAACCGCAGGAATGCAGAAAATATGGGCAATGGATGGAAGGTACTTGCCGACACGTGTTTCTGCTTATTGGCTTCTTCAGGGCAAGGCAACCAAGAAACCTGGATATGGATGGAAATGAATAATAAAATTAAACATAAATGACAACAGGTGACCACAACAGGAGCGAGCATCCAATTTGTGGCTTCAACCCAAGATACCTCTGGTTGAAATTATTCAAAAAATAATCAATTATCGAAATTTCATAAACCACAACAAGAAATTAATGAAATGAATGAAAATTCAGGTAGGAACGTACTTTGAGAATCATTCCAAAATAATTCAGTCATTATTGAGTTCACAGATTCAAAGGAAAACTAATTATTAATTTGTGGATAGAAAGAATTCAATGAAAATGATTGGGAACCATAGACCATAAGATTCCTCCTGATTTCCAATAACGGGAAAATAGTCCTCTTGTCACAAAAAAAAAACATGTAGCAATGGTGAAGTAAAGTTCTTAGAAAATGGAAATAGCTTGGGAATCAATAATGATAATAATAATAATAATAATCTTTATTGATTCCTTAAGACTACAAAAGTATGGGACAGGTCGGCAAACAAAGGTACAAGAGATACAGATAAAATAATCTCCTATCACAAATCCAACATGGCATCATTCATGAATTCCGCCACCGAATAATAACATCCACTACACAATAGGTGCTTTATTGCTTTCTTGAAATGAAGTTCCCCACCATCTTAATTTTTGTTGGAAGATGATTAAAAAGACGTATGCTCTGATATAAAGGAGAGCGCTCATATTTAGATGTTGCATGAACTGGCACTTCCAAAACACTGTTATTTCTTGTAGAATAATGATGATGACTCGACAATTTTTGCATAATGCTTTCGTTATTCTTAACATAAAGGAGACATTTATATATATAAATACATGACACAGTCAGAATATTATTCGCTATAAAATATGGTCGACAAGAAGATAAATGTGACAAATTGAAAATTAATCAGATTATCCTCTTTTGACAAATCAACACCCTTTCCAGTTCGGTAGAACCTCCCCAAATAAAAACATTATATGCCATATGTGGATAAGCTGTACAATAATACACATCCAAGAGTAAATGCAAGGAAAACAAATATTTGATCTTATTCATGGCAAAATATGAGTTATTCAGTTTTTTACAAACCGATTCAATATGTTGGTTCCATCGTAAGTATTCGTCAATTTGTACTCCAAGTAATCTAGCGGAGCCACTTGTAGTTATTGACGAGTTTTCACAAGTGAAGACAGGTCGTTTTCCACCGAAATTTTTTAGTTTGAAGTGAATGCATACTGTTTTTTCTATGTTGACTATCAAGTTATTCCTACGACACCAAGTGGTAAACGTTTGAAATAATATGGCCATCAGGTCCTCAAGCTCCTCAAAGCTCCCCGCAGTTACCAGAAATGATGAATCATCCGCGAAAAGTATGATCAAATGAGCAAGAACATGATCCGGCAAATCATTTATAAACAAAATAAAGAATAAAGGCCCCAGCACAGAGCCCAGAGGAACCCCTAGACCCAGGCCATACTCTCCAGAACTTACACCACCGACCTTGACAGATATTCTGCGATCAGTTAAATAACTCATCAACCAATTCAAAAATATACCCCGAAAACCCAAGTTATAGAGTTTATCAGACATAAATGAGAAATTCAATGAATCAAAAGCTCGGGACAGGTCGAAAAACATTCCCGCAACATGTAAACCTTCATTTTTTATAGGCTGTTTGAACGAACGAAAAGGCTGCCCTTTCGGTAGAATACTTGGGCCTGAAACCATGTTGTGAAGTGGTGATGATATTGAATTTCACCATAAAATTTAACATTCTATTAAGGATTATTCGTTCGAATACTGTGGAGAAACAACTAAGGAGAGATATTGGTCGGTAATTGACTATGTTGTGAGGATCACCCTTCTTTGGAACAGGAACAACAGTTGAATTTTTCAAAATTTCTGGAAATCTTCCAGAAGATATGGAGATATTGATCAAGTGAGCAAAGTTCTCAGAAATAGATTCACCAATAGCTTTCAAAATTCGGGAAGAAATACAATCTGTTCCCGTACTCTTCTTGTTCTTCATCAATTTAATGACTGTAGCCACTTCATCTTTCGATATAGGATAGCAGAAAAAAGTGGAGGTCTGCATTTTAGAGGTTGTACATATGTTAGAGATGTCCCAAAATGGGCAAAAAGCAACTTAGATGTTGTTGTTGAAAAATATGCACTGAAAGACCCAGCTTATAAAGTTCGATCAGTATACAAGATTCCGTTCTGAAGTAGGCAAATTTGAGAGTGACATTTATTGATTTTACCAATTTCTGAATTAACAAGATACCATGTTGTCTTAATTTTATTACTTGAATTGCTCATAAGCGATGAAGTGATTCAGAATATTCAGAAGAAATAAATGGGCAGATGGAAATTGCATCAGTCAGGAACTGATGGTATATTTGAATAAAATAATTAAAACAAGATTCATTGAAATTGAAGTCATTGAGAGAATGTTCAAATTTATTTGACTTTTAGGATAACTCTGTATATTAGTATTATTAGTATAACTCAAGTATGTTCCAGAAAAAGAGGATTAAACCGAGCTATTTCGAAAATTACATATCCTCTGTCCGACTCGAAAATAATAGAACTTATTTTTTCCACTGGCTGTTATTGTTTTTGATTCTTAATTTTTATTGCCTCGCAAGTTAATTTTTGTTCTGGTATCTTTTTATATATACACAATTAATTTTTTAGCAATAAATATTTATGACCAATTGAATGTTTCATTATTTGATGTACTGCATTAGGGCTGTATAGGTAAAACAATACATTCTTTTTTCATAAAGTTATACATAATTATTACCGTCTGAGGGTGTGTTTCATCATAAAATTTTGAAAAGAAGAATAAATAGAACACGTCAGTGTTTCCTCATTTTTTTAAAATAAAATATTCAGAGGACCATCACCTACTTTTATCAAACCAATCTATATATTAAAGGCCTACCTATATTAACACCCTTTTTTTTGAGCTCTTGTTCACTTTAATATAAAACCCAAAATGTCTGAAATTTTTGGGCAAAACTTCTATTATCTGTTTGATAAAAATCCATACTCAAAATAGATGCCCGTGAGCGAAGTAACTGTCGAACGGAATCAGAAACTTTCAGAGTGCATTTGATGAATGAAAATTTTGTAAGTTTTTGGATAGAATCAAGTGATTTTGCAAAATTTAAGTTAATAGAATTCGGTATTATCGAGATTATTGAATATTCATATTATATAAATTTAGACTTTACTGGAACTCTGATTGTCCTAGAAATTCAGTGATATTCTTCAGCAAATTAATAGATGGTAAACTTTCAGCATTTCTTAATTCTTAAATCTTTTCGAAGCAGGTAATCCTTTTCAGTAAGCTGTTTCGCAGGGGTAGTCTCTAAATTTAAACGCAAAGTAATACGAACACAGATGACCAAAACCTTGGTAACGTGCATTTAAGTGATAATCTATGGTCATTCGTCTTGGTCATCGAATGTATGATCAAGGGCTGAACAGCAATGACCAGTAATGATCGTTAGGAAGATCAAAATAATGACCTAAGTGTCGGATGAAATTGATTCATGATTTCAGCAAATTGCGCCATCTCCTGGCAGTATGGTATTCTCACCCGAGGTTCGATACTTAAGGCCAGATGGAATCTTCCGAGGTTGGGAGATTATGAAAACCTCTGTATAATCAAGAAATCTTTAGATGGCGATGTCAAGCCGAACCGAGGCATTTTGATTATTATCTGAAAGAACTGGACAATTATAAAATGCAACAATAATTGAATTTGAGATTTTTCAATTCATTCAGCATTCATGATAAAAATTTATTGAGTGAAATTTTAGAAAAACTTGAATATTTCAAATGTGAATTTCATATCGAATGGTATTCGACATGACTATTTAACGTGAAAATAAGTGAAGCAGTTGATAGTTTAACAGCATTTCAGGTAGCCAAGAAATCAACAAGTTGATTCATAAGTTGAAATTTACAATTATTATAGTTAATAATGGCAATTCCAAATTTCAACGAATGAATATAATGTTACCTGATGAAACATACTGATTTTAATTTCAACGAACAAGTGTTGTTTTTGAAATAACGCTTTTATATATTTTAATACCGCATCGCCATCTATCCAAAGCTTAGCAAGTCAAAATTATGGAACAAGTTCTTCATTTTTTTAATAGTTTATTGTTTTATAATTTTGAAGCGCACTGTACGAGGGTTGCCATTTATATTGCGGGATTAGAGAAAAAACAAATATTAATAATTAAGTAGGGATTGCAGGATTTTGGACAGATTTAATGTAATCAAAAATTTAACACATCGTCAACCTTTCGAATCTTATGTGATTCTTTATCAAGGCTGAAATATCAAACAAACATTCAGGCATAAATGGAACACCAGTAAAGTCAATTTAACACTCACCTCGTATTTCTTTTTTATAGCGTTTCTTCAAGTTAATAGAATTTTATATCTTTTATGTAAATGGGAATCAAAATCCTAAATTAAGGTTAAATTCAATCTAGACGTTTTGATATGAAATGTGTTGTCAATACGATAGTGAGGAACACAAAATCGTTCACTGGTATGTTCCATAAATTATACAATGTAACATGATATTATTCAATTTTCCCGTACAGAATTTAGACCATCTTGTGCTCCTGAAGAAGTACTATTGCATTAAACTTAGATGTTGGATATCTTCTCTGAAGTTAACTGTGTTATTGGATCTTATATGAATTATTTCACTGATTAAGCGTATACTGTAAACAGGTTCGTAATCCAAAATTTTGACATTGTCGAAGTTAAATCTATGTCCTTCAGCATGGACGTGTGCAGCGAGAGCTGTTTTTTGTGTTGTGTAACATTTTCTCGTATCATTTTTATGCTGTTTAAACCTTTCTTCTAGTAACTGTTTTGCCTGGCCTATGTAGCATTTTGTGCAGTTGTTGCATTCTATTTTATAAACTATTTCGGATCGTTGTAAAATTGGTGTTTTTTCTTTTAGATTGGTGTAGAATTTCTTTTTGTTATTCAGAACATTATAGAAAGTTGCAACACAATCGTATTCTCTGAAAATTTTATCTATTTTATATGATAATGGAGGGTAAAATGCTAGTTTGAAATATTTTTTACGTGTTATGTTTTGTGGTATTTATAATATAATATAATATAAGCTTTATTTAGTTCTAAAAACTATTTTACAACTCTAAGGATTTGTGAAAAAAGAAAAACAACTACACTAAATAAAATTTTTCGCTCTCAAAAGTCTTTTAAACATTTTCAACGTAGGTGCCTTCCTTACTGATGTTGGTAAGTCGTTATATTTACTAAGGCCCAAGCTAAATGTTGATCTCTGAAGTGCAACAGTTCTACATCTTTCTATGTGAAAATCTTCCGCATTCCTCAAATTATAGTAGTATGAGGGAGCCAACTTATTAATGGTCTTATAAATTAGTAAATAATTCGATTCTTCCACTAACTGAGAAATGTCCAAAAATTTCAATCTATCTAGCATATAACCTACAGCCGTAGTCCTACCACACCCCAACAAAATTCTCATTGCCTTATTCTGTAATACTTGTGATCTGTATAAGTGCTCCTTGTTACACGAAATTAATAATGACATACAATAATTGAAGTGCGGAAATATTATCGTGTTATAGACTATTCTTTTCCCTTTTTCTGACAGTTTGTATGACATTCTACCAAAATAACCAATTTTTTTACATAAGTATTCCACATGAAGACCAAAATTCAACTGTTGATCGAAAACCACTCCTAAATATTTTATCTGCGTTACAAGGCCTATCTGTTTCTTATCTATATAAATTTTATACTGTTCAGCCTTAAATTTGTTGCATTGAGCTTTTGTGCCTAAGACCATATACTTCGTCTTTTCCGGATTTATTTTCAAATTATTTAATCTCAACCAATTTTGAAAAACGTTCAATTCCTTATTTAGAATATCCACCAATTCAATTTCATTATGACCTTCCACTGATATTAAAGTGTCATCAGCATATAAATTGAAAAAACATCTTTCAAATACAAATGTAAATCATTGATGTATAATATAAAAAGCAATGGTCCCAGGACACTGCCCTGCGGAACGCCACATTTGATCTCAATGGCATCCGATAAATCCTCATCAATTCTAGTTTTCTGGTACCTCTCTCTCAAAAAGTCCTCTAGCCATAGTAGAGCTGTTCCTCTGATGCCGTATAGTTCACATTTTTTTATCAATCTCGTCCGATCAATGGTCTCGAAAGCACGACGTAAGTCTATGAACACACTTACTACTATCTTTCTTTCATCTAAACTCTTCTTCCATGCCAAACAAACCAATTGGCAGGCTGTTTCGCACGAATGGTGCTCACGAAACCCCGACTGCAATTCGTGCAATATCAAATTCTTCTCTAAATAGTTCTGCAACCTCTCATGCACCAAAATTTCCAAAATTTTACTCACAATTGGAAGTAGATTCACTGGTCTAAAATCTTCCATTTTGCTTGGGCATTTCACTTTTGGAATTGGCACCACAGTACTACACTTCACCGCAACTGGCAGTTTACCTGTTCTCAAGCTGGTATTTATCAAATTAAGGAGAGGATATCCAATAACATCAAATGTACTTTTTAGTAAGATTATGACGAACACACTATCACCTGTTGATTTATTTTTCAGATTCGTTACTACTTCATGAAGTTTATTTAGGGACACTTCAGAGAATGAAGATAATTCCTCTTTGGTTGCATTCAATTTGATTTCACTAAAGTTTTTGTCAGGGTTGCCAATACTGGCCTTGATCTCTTCAATACTTTCCACAAAAAATTTATTCAATTGATCACATAACCGCATTCCTGATCTGCATTCTAAGTTTGAAAAATTGACACTATTTGCATTTTTGCTCACCACTTCCTTCAGAAATTTCCACATCTTTTTACTATTTTTACTGTTCTGCTCTATTTTGGAATCATAATAACGCTTTTCTTTTCTTCGCATCATGGCTACCACTTCATTCCTTTTCACTCTATATTTCTCTAAATCTACATGGAAACCTGTGTATTTGAATATTTTATACAATCTATCTCTTTCTTTCTGCAAGATTCGTATCTCTTTGTCAATCCAAGGTTTTTGCGACTTCTCAATCATTTTTCTTTCCATTGGTGCAATTTTGTCCAATACTCTTTCAAAGTTATTCCCCAAATTTTCATACAGTATGTCCATGTCAACTGAAGTATTATTCCAATCACATGTTATTAACTCAAGTTGTATATCTCTTATTTTCTCTCCTGTAATGTTCCTCTTGAGAAGGCCCTTTTTCATCTTTAACATTGAATTTTCAAGAACCACACCTATAATTTCATGATCGGTAATCATGGGGAACTCACATTTGGTCTCCAATAGCGGTTTATTAACAACTATCAAGTCTATCAAGGTTTTTGAATCCAATGTATTCCTTGTCGGCTTTTCTCTGATTTGCTTGCAACCAGCCATTTGTATTAAGTTAGTTAACCTATGAGCATAGTGGTCATGGTTCAATAAATCTATATTAAAATCTCCCATAATCAATAAATTATTATCCTTTGAGATATCATCATCAAGATATTCCTCGAATTTATTTAAAAAATTTCCTTTACTTCCACTAGGTGACCTATATAGACCTGTAACCACATATTTCTCATTTGCTATATATGCAGAAATACTGGTATACCAAAATTCGAGTTCCTTTTTCTCCTGTCTTAGCTCTCTATATTTAACCCCATCTTTGATATACATATTTACACCACCTGTGTGCCTACTGGTAGAAAAATTTGTGATACAACTGTAGCCATTTATCATATATTCGTTCAGATCAATATTCTCCGTTATATGTGTTTCCGTAGTAATTGCTATCAGTGGTTGAAAATCGAACATTACCTGTTGCAATTGAACATAATTTGTTGTCATTCCTTGAATATTTACACATATGATTGATCCCCTGTATTTTGCTTTGATTGCTATTGATAATCAATGCGTTCTTTTTATTTTCTCAATTTGTTTTAAATAGCTTGAACAGTTCTTGTCGAACACATGGTGATCATACTTTATATTTCTCAAACCTAGAGTTTCATAAGCGTATTTGCAGTTTGTGCATTCATATTTTTCACTAGAACATTGTTCTTTTTGTGATCTTTGTTACATAGCGGACATAATGATTCCTTATTTTTACATTTGTCTGACTTGTGACCAAATCTCCAGCAATTGAAACACCTAAGTACGCCCATGTGTTCAAAATATCGATATCTATTCCATCCAATATTGACTACTTCTTTCTTGTTCAACTGTAAGTGATTCAATTGTTCTTTTGATAGCTCTAGTATAAGATTAAATGTTCCTTTCCTGTTTTTCAGCGTAGTAAATTTTTTTATAAATTTTATATTATCTCCATTTTTAAATTTTGGTTTTTGAATTTTTACAAAATCATCCTCACTTCCGAAATCATTTTCACGAATATTAATTATTTTCAACTTAGGGTTCCATAAATTTCCCACCTCTACCTCATACTCTGCTCCCATCTCACTTTCGGTCTCCATTTTCAATTTATTTAAAGATTCATCATTTTCACAATGAATAATCACTGCTCCTTTGGAAGCAGGTTTCATACTTGATACGGATACCGCAATCTCGGATGGATTTACCTTCTGTGTCAATACATTCTTGGTTATAGTACTGTTTTGTTTATCGTTTTTTGGTCTTACAATAAGAGGTTGCACCGACTTATTTACAACTACATCCGAATATAATGGTTTCGTTTGAATCATATTATGATTTTGTGTTTGTAACAAATCGATCATTTTAGCAGTCTGATCAATTACTTTATCGATTTTATTCCATTTATCCTGTATTCCCTTACAGTTATCACCAACAAAAATTAAGCATTCATCACAAAACCATTTGACGTTAGCACACTCTTGTTTTATTTTTATCAACTGGTCCTTAATTTTTGCACAATGTGAATGAAAATATTTTTCACATAAATCGCACTTTATATATTTATTATTAACAATAAAATTCTGCGAGCACCTGGTGCACACGTCTACACCCGGCGCCATAACCAGCAAATATGTGTCTTGTGGTCTATTCTCTATGTCTGTACGTTTAGCTCTATTGTAGATATTCATACAGGTTTTTATGTAGTATGTTGGATAATTGTTATGCTTTAGGATTTCAGTAACTTTATTCAAATTTTCTGTTCTATACTCCTCATTACTCAGAGTGATCGCTCTATTTATCAAATTTGTTGCTACATTCTTTTTTTGTGAGACACTGTGATTGGAATAGAAATTGACACATCTACCTGTGTTAATCGGTTTCGTGTACCAATTTGTTTTTAATCTATTTTTGTCTGTGATGACTAATATGTCTAAAAATGGAATGCTCTTGTTTTTTTCTTTTCCAGAGTGAATTTTATTTTTTGATGGAATGAATTAAAAATGTTCAAAGCCTCTTCAATTTTATCTTTAGGTATTAAGAGTAATGTGTCATCGACATAAAGTTTTATTAGAGGAATATAGAAATTCAATTTCGTAATTTCACGGATTTGGGAAAGAAAGAATTCATTCATCTCGTAGATTTATGTTTTGAAGGAGGATATTTCGTTTTTAAAGGAGTTTTCTATGCCCAAACAGAAGGTACAGCAATGGGTTCACCCGCTAGCCCGACATTTACTAACCTAGTTATGCTAACACTATTTGAATATGCGATTTCGAAGTTGAATTTTTATATTCCTCTAATAAAACTTTATGTCGATGACACATTACTCTTAATACCTAAAGATAAAATTGAAGAGACTTTGAACATTCTTAACTCATTCCATCAAAAAATAAAATTCACTCTGGAAAAGAAAAAACAAGAGTATTCCATTTTTAGACATATTAGTCATCATATCAGAGACAAAAATAGATTAAAAACTAATTGGTACACGAAACCGATTAACACAGGTAGATGTGTCAATTTCTATTCGAATCACAGTATCTCACAAAAAAGAATTTAGCAACAAATTTGATAAATAGAGCGATCACTCTGAGTGATGAGGAGTATAGAAGAGAAAATTTGAATAAAGTAACTGAAATCCTAAAGCATAACAATTATCCAACATACTACATAAAAACCTGTATGAATATCTACAATAGAGCTAAACGTACAGACATAGAGAATAGACCACAAGACACATCAATACCACAAAACATAACACGTAAAAAATATTTCAAACTAGCATTTTACCCTGCATTATCATATAAAATAGATAAAATTTTCCGAGAATACAATTGTGTTGCAACTTTCTATAATGTTCTGAATAACAAAAAGAAATTTCACACCAATCTAAAAGAAAAAACACAAATTTTACAACGATCCGAAATAGTTTATAAAATAGAATACAACAACTGCACAAAATGCTACATAGGCCAGACAAAACAGTTACTAGAAGAAAGGATTAAACAGCATAAAAATGATACGAGAAAATGTTACACGACACAAAAAACAGCTCTCACTGCACACGTCCATGTTGAAGGACATAGATTTAACTTCGACAATGTCAAAATTTTGGATTACGAACCTGTTTACAGTAGACGCTTAATCAGTGAAATGATTCATATAAGATCCAATAACACAGTTAACTTCAGAGAAGATATCCAACATCTAAGTTTAATTATGATAGTTTAATTCCATGCAATAGTACTTCTTCAGGACCACAAGATGGTCTAAATTCTGTACGGGAAAATTGAATAATATCATGTTACATTGTATAATTTATGGAACATGCCGGTGAACGATTTTGTGTTCCTCACTGTCGTATTGACAACACATATTATATCAAAACGTCTAGATTGAATTTAACCGTAATTTAAGATTTTGATTTCCATTTACATAAAAGATACAAAATTATATTAACTTGAAGAAACGCTATAAAAAAGAAATACGAGGTGAGTGTTAAATTGACTTCACTGGTGTTCCATTTATGCCTAAGTATTTGTTTGATATTTTAGCCCTGATAAAGAATCACATAAGATTCGAAACGTTGGCGATGTGTTAAAATTTTGATTACATTAAATTTGTCCAAAATCCTGCAAACCTTACTCAATTATTGATATCATGGACGTCACCAGTAATCAGTACAAATATTAATAATCGAAAAACGCTTTATTATTTTCAAAATATTCCCCATACTAATTTGCATGCGTTTGAACCAATTGTCGAAGCATTTTTGCCACTCTGAGATATTTCCAAAACATGCTCTCTGAACGCATCAACGCTCATCCGTCTTCGGCGGTTGGTGTTCCTGATTTCTTGGAAGACAATTGGCAAACAAATAGTTGTGTACCACTCACTCAGAAATGACTGTTCTGCGATTGCAACATGTCCAGTTTTTCCGAAAAAGCAGATGACCATTTGCTTGGAAGTGTGTCGTGCGCGAGCAACTTTTGTTGGATTTGACTCATCTTGAATCACTCATACAGTCGACTGCTGTTTATTTTCGCGCTCATACACGTAAATCCACGATTCATCACATGCCACGATGTCATAGACGTGCTCCGAAGCACCGCGATCGTATTTTTGGAGTATTTCTCTTTTCTCTATTTTCTTGAACAATTGACAAATTGTGTGGGATCCAACGCGAACAAATTTTTTTGACGGTCAAATGTTAATGCAATATTGGATGTATGTTGGTCCCACTAATGCCTGAGGATGTCTCAATCTCCCGATAAGTCACATATCGATCTTGAAATCTCAGTTGGCGCACACCATCCATGGTTTTCGGAACAAAAATGAATTAAGTAAATCGATGCACTGTTGTTGAGGTAATCCACGTCAAAAATTGAGAAAAATAATCGTTTATTTTGGACGAGATGAATCTTTTAAGTTACGATAAACAATACAAATAGCGCTCTTATGTCGAAAATGTCAAGCTTTACGATAGAGCTGTCAGTTGGCAGATTGCAACACCAGGGTTGTCTAATCTCGCAATTTAATAGGCAACCTTCCTATATTTCATTCGACGTTGTTGCGTCATTTCAACACTGCCAGCACAATACAGAAACGCTGGGTTGCCAAACATACTTTCATTGTAGATATCACATTTTATACACCTAGTGATCTGATTTGAAAGCTTTTAAAGTAATATGACCACCTAACAAATATTTTCACACATTTCTCATTCAGTCGAATTGGTGAGAAAATTGACAATATTCAAGGGTTATACCACTAGAGGTGAGAATTTTTTGAGAATACTCTTGTTTTTTGGGAATTATGCGTTTAAATTTCACGAAACAAAGTTACCACGAGCCGAAGGCGAGAGGTATTTCGGGATCACTTTGTTGTGTGAAATATGTATAATTGTCAAAAACGACAGTATTCTCAAAAAAGTCGAATCTCGTGTGGTATTCGGAAAGATCATTCAACAATACAAATCAAACGAAATAAAAAATAGTTTTTTATTGAAAAATAACCAGTAGAAGCATAACAACAAATTATTCACCTTTATTCTCAAAATAATAATTATTGATAGTACAATTATTATACACATTACGAGCATTATTTTCGAATGATGAAGTAGATACTGATGTTGTTTCTTGAAGGACATTTTTTTCATTCCTTATGGCTGTGATTAATTTTTTGTGATGTTGTTAGTCCAGTTGGAGATACGCTTTCACTGACGCTGCAGAAGAATGGCCTGTTATCTTCATCAGCTGTTCCTCGCCAATCCCTGCTTTGGCTAATTGGCTGACAGCATTAGCTCGATGCGAGTGGTTGGTTATCTTCGACTTGGTTGTGTTGATGCCAATGAGTTCTGCCGATTCTTTTGTCCATTTAGCTATCGCATTGGGACCGACTGGGGAGTTTTTGAACCATGAACCATATTTCCAATTCTTATGTGGAGTAAGGAATAGTCTTTCAGTAGTTATGTTTGCAGTTATTTTGGATACAAGTAGCTTATATAACCTCACCGGGCAAATATCTTCCTCAATATTGAGAGTCAGCCATTTCGTTTCCGCACATGTTTGGGCACCACCTTGTCTTGTTTTAGAAAATATCGGATTGTAGACAATTCGGCCCGTGGGATTACCATCTTTTCAATTTCAAATTAGAAATGCGAAATTAGGCATGATGAACCCTCTCCTCAGCGCCAAGCAAGCTCCAATGCAGCAATAAAATTAAATTATCTGTTCAAACCGTCTGGATTATCTTCTTTACATAAGTTGACCATTTTTTTGTGTTGCACCAAAGACTGCGCCTTGGCACTAACTTTTTTTTCTCAGGGTCCACTTGCAAAATACGCCTCTTGGCATTTCGTGCATCCCGCGCCGTTTTAAAAGCCACGTCTGTGCATGGATCGAACCTAACGTCCCATTCGGAATAGAATTTTTCCTGCAGCTGTTTGGCAGTATTATTCCACAAGATTTTTACGACACTTTCCTTGTAGTCCGATCCATCTCTTTTCTTCATATTGAAAGCCCAGTCTAGCATAATATTATTGAGCTCTGACAAACTTGTTTTTTCATATACAAGGTATTCCCGGGCAGCACAGAATTCTTCAAATTGTTTCCAAATGAAGGATCTTGACTTCACTGAATTAAGCGGCACACTTTTCTGCACACTTTCCTAAATTGAAGTAATATTACAATTCCCAAAACGTTTCATTTTTATCTACTTTATGGTAAAATACGAAAATAAACTGACAGAACTGCCAAATGTGCTGTTGAAGTTATCGCTAACAACTGCTTGTTTATCGTAACCATGACGACCGCTACTTCCACCAACGGCAAAAGCTATCCGGACGTATTAATATTCCTATGCAAATTAGGCATTTGATAAAAACAAATTTCTAAAAGTGAAAACACTGTGAGGTTTAGTGTTTTCAGATACAGTTTGTTTCTATTGGTCCGTTTTCAAAAATTGAGCGATTTCATTGGACGATGTAGTATAGTGTTGAATGATCAACAATATTCATTCAAACATTGATTGAAACAAAAATTTCTTCAAGGATATTTATTCGTCAACAAATCAACTAGCAATGGAACATCATGATGAGAAGTAGTAACATGAAAGATTCGAACTATATTCAATCAAAAAACTCCAAATCATGAGTTCCATGAAACACAACGAAGATTCTCATGAATTAAACAGGTATTAGAGGAAAACCCAAATGAACAGAAATTGAAATTTTGTCTTCTTGACACTTCTTATCTCATAAGAAAAAGGGAAACCAAACCTACAATGGCACATCTTCAGAAAAGAAATAAGTTACGTTCGTATTCGAATAAAGATTCATCCCAATTAATAAATAAATAAATAAATAAATAGTGACAACAAATAAGAAATGAACTAAGCTAAATGAGCGATACTTTAAACCTATTATTCATTGAAAGTTTTTCCAAACACCAAATTGGAAAAAAAGGTATTGGTTGAGACTAGTTCTAGTTCCAGATAGCGTTTTACAATTCACTTCCTAAGACATTACAACCGGTATATAAATTTATGCAGTCATTCTTGTCCTGTCCATCTCTAGCAGCTTGGAAATATCTGAAGAACCGTAACACAGCTGCATTGGGATTTGTGGGTTGCTTCAGATCTTTCGGGTCCCTAAAAAAGATGAAATATATGAGTATTTTCAAAAATAAAGAAGGTATTCTTTTTATCTCTGTCAATCAGTATATCCTGCAGTTAGAATTGACACAATAAATCGATGGTTGCGTTAATTGATGAGGATTCATTTCAAATCAATTTGAAATATGAATAAATAAAATCTTATTCAATTAAATTACAACATTTATATTTGTTCCCTAAAAACATTTCATTTTGAATAACAATTATTTCGTCAGTTCTTGGCTCTTTTAGATCATTTGATATATCAATATTCACCTGAAGAAGTCAAGAATCGGCGAAGCAACTGATCATGCTATTGGTACGAATATGACCTGTTCTCAAACGATTAATAACTGTCAAAATTTCTCTAGGAAGATCAAAACCAGGAATATTTTCAGAAGGATCAGAAATGATCCTTTAGAACATTTCATAAGAGTTCCATTCAATCTTCCTATAATTCTTTGTCGCTAATCTTCATATTGAAGAATGTATTGTACCAAAATGGTTTACGTGACTTCAATCTAGGAATTCTATTTTGTGGAATACATGAAATAGTTGGATACAAATTATAAAAAGAATGATATTTGCTCCAAGAATTCAGAGCTGCAGACTATCTGCGAATATGGGTAGGGACAATGTTGGACAAAACAGGTAACCAATGAACCAGTATGGATCTTATGGTGCCAGTAATTATTTTTATCGATTTATTCAATTGTGCATCGATTTTTTGTGTATGGGCACTATTAAACCAAACAGAGCAACGATACTCAGCTGCAGAAAAACCTAAGTGTAGAGATGCTGTGTGAAGAGTGGAAGCATCAGCACCCCAAGATGATCCAACAAATTTCTGAAGAATATTATTCCTAGTTCTCAGTTTTGTGCTCAGATCATAGAAATGAGCCTTGTCATTAAGAGATTAATCTAATTTAACTCCTAAGTGCTTACGATAGAAATTATGTTCGATAGGAAAATCATTAAAAGTTGAAGCTAATTCTCTATATTTTTAATGATTATTCCGATGAAATCAAGATACCTCTGTTTTGTTGGGAGTTGGACATAATCACGCCTCAACAAAATAATCCTTTTAAATCTTGTGCGGGTACAAAATTAGAATTAATAATAATCACCCGCTTAATGAAAGAGGAGCGCACTTCCTGAGTCTCTGGTTATACTATAACAGTAGATCCAAAAATTATCTTTGGTAGAAAAGATGTTTGCAAGGTGAATTAAAACACGTTTGTAGTTATAACAAATTATGTATTCGCAGATAAGAATAGTTACACAATTTTCGGCACTTGAGTTTTGATTGGGATGAAGCAAAGAATGATGTTTTTTGGAGCACACCATGCAAAGGCTTTTAGAAATACATTGGGTTACTTGATGACCGTTGCCTAGACAATTGAAGCAGAGTTTTTTAGAATTTACGAACTGTTTCTTTCCAATAAGAGATTTGCCTTTAAACTTGTTGCAAGAATAAATTTTGTGAGAAAGATCATTGCAGAAAGAGCATTTCTGTGAATTTGATGAACCATGAATGTTAGCGATATGAAGAGAAGTTTTAGTGTGAGATCTCCAATTTTTATTGATCACGGGTACCTCAGAATTACTCAAATTTTCAAAAACTAAACTTTTTTTTCAAAAAATTCAAAAAACTGATTTAAAGAAGGTAGTTGTTCACTATTCCTTTCAGTTTCAAACGCTCCTTTAGTATTGGCGTCAATCTTTTTGCTAAGAACATAAATGAGGAAGAATTCTAGCAGTTCTGCCTCAGAAGAACCCATATTATATTATATATGTTATTTTCCACACCTCAGATGGGTAGAAAATTGAAAATTAATCTTTCCACAGAATGTCATAAGCCGAAGATGAATCAATGAAAGCAGCTCCTGTTTTCAACCTGTTATTCAAGCCTGATACTATGAAAGTGATGAGGCTGAAAATCTGTTCTGAACAATTTCTATTTTTCCTTAATCCTCCCTGGAAATTTTGTAAAGCATTTTATATAAAAGATTCGATTGTAAAAAGAATTAACCTTTCTAATATCTTAGAAGGAAATTAAATAAACTGTTTCGTCGATAGAATAGAAGCAGATAAACATGTTATTGGAACACCCGTTACATACAGAAACTTTCCGTTCGATCTCTTATCGTTTTATTTTTCGGCCCCAAATTTTCTGGAAATCACTAAAAGTGAAACTGAAGATTTGTCGCCCCAAATACCCCGAACACGTCACACCTACCAGTCGTTGTGTCCTCTCAGAGACAACCTTGATCTCCTGAAAGATCGAGTGGGCTTTGACTCGACCTGGTCAGACGATGACGATCGAAAAAAGAAAGCAACTCGTGAAAGTGCTCAATGCGGATTAAGAGTAGAAGAGGGAAGATGCCAAGAAGTATCAAAACCGGCTGGAAATCTTAATTACCAGATGCAATTCGAACGATTGCAGGTTTGTTATCTACGCCTCGATATCATAAACAATTCTATTTATGATCGGATGTTTTTTTTTTCAATTGGCGAAATTCAAGAGATTGTGATTCGAAAAGTTTGATATTCGTTGAGATGAGAGGAAATGAAGTAGTAATTATGGATATCCATCTTTTAGTATCTTCAATAATATCTCCGCTCTGGAAATTAATTCATTTTCACTGTCTTCCTGAATGCTAAAAAAACTACATTAAGCTCAGCAATAAGTCGAATAAACTAGAGAGCACCATGTTCATCTCGACCTACGGATGAAATGTGTGCCAATAAATCACAATCAGATTGGTATAATGACGGAATATTTTATGATTCATGATATTTAACCTAGAACTTCAGATTTGGCGGATTCGAAAGTGGAACCAATGTATTTGTTGAGTCCGTTAGCATTCACGACCAACCAGGACTGGTTGAAATCTCTGTATCCTGAGAAAAGATTTCATCTGGTAACGTTTAGACTATCTAATAGTGTAATAGTCATCAATTATGGCTTCATGTTAGTACATCGATGAAAAGTACCATACAGCATTTTTTTATGAATCAGTTTCTTCGTTCCTTGATTTGCAGAACATATGGAAATGTCATGTGAAAATATGTATACATAATTAAAATATGGTTATATTGGATATACGGAGCTTGAACGCAATTAATTATTCAGAGGTATCTGATTATGAAGAAACCTATTGTACTTTCTAATAAGTGCAATATATGTAAAGGAATACTTCAGATTAATAATAGTTTTTCTTATTTTCCACGTGAAAGAACTAATTGACAGATATCATATTTTAATTACTCATAATTGATGCTGAGCAAGTTTAGAAGGAAATGATTTATAGAATATTTATGTTATGGATACGACCAGTGGCGGCTCGTGACAATATAGTATGGTGAGGCACATATGAAAAGAAATTTAATAATGTAATATATATATATATATATATATATAGGGTTTACGTGGCGAACAAAGTTTTTATAGTGAACTCTACTTCGTTAGTTGCATAATAAATATATTAAAAAAATTTTCTTCACTAAAGCTTGGAATTTTTGATGAATCCTCAAATTATTTATATACATATTACTTTATTTTATTCAGCAAAAAAAGCCATTAATTTCATTGTCCCAATATATTATGAGCTTATTTTTCGATATACTATATTGCTCAAAAATATGAAAACCATTATTATGCAGCTGTACAGCAAGAACCAACGTGGAGGTGTAGAGCATTCCTGCCACGTGTGGGATGGGAATGAAGGAAATCGGATCAGATCAAGTTGGAAATTTTCAAAATAACGAAATAAACTCTAAATAAATAAAATAAACTCTGAAAAAAATTAACACTGAATAAAAAACTTAAAAAGGCAGTGTAAAATAGGATTTATTCTGAAAGTTATAAATGAAAATGATTCTAAATTGAGTTCTCAATATTAAAATTTTTTGTAAATCAATTCTACGATTTTTCTGATAAGCAAAATGATCTATAACCTTCTCAATAAAAATATTTTCGTCCTATGATTTTATGAATCCTTTTTCGATCGAAATTTTAGCCATAATACTCAGCCGCGCCTGTCCAGTTGTATTCCTAATATAATTTTTAATCCATTTCAACGCAGAGAAACTTCTTTCTGTGGAAGCAGTTGTCAAATTTTCCGAATTTTGAAGATAAAATTGAAATAGATCATCAGCAGAATGCCCAGAACTAACATCATAAAATCCCATGAAGCGCTCAACAAGTTGGTCATCTATTATATAACGAAAAATGACTGATAACTGGGAATGACAGCTTGTCAGTTGTTTCATCAACTTGCCAAGAAAAAAACAATGATTGTGAAATTTCGTCCTCGATTTGTTTATTGACAACAAAAGCAACCGAATCAATTAATTCATTTTGAATGGTTTTAGATGTACCAGAAATTACCGATTTACTGTTGGTGTCATTTTCTAAAAAGGTTTTTAAATTCGTGTCAAATTTACTAACAAGAACTACCAATTCTTTCCGCGATTTAAAGACTCATTCGATTCATCGTGCCCCCTAAAAGTTAACTCTTGCATACAGAGGTGCATAGTAATATCTATTAAACTTCTTAGAATTTGTCGATTTTCCTTGACTCTAGCATTGAAATTTTCAATTTCTATTTGACGCTCATGGTCTATTGCTGTGGCGATATTTTGTCTTTGCTTTCTCATAACGGTAAGCTTGCAATTAGATGAAATATGCTGAGCACTTTTATTGTGTAGCGATAGACCCCGAGATAAATTTTTCAAATCACTAAAACCACTTTTCGACCAAACTCTGTTAGAATTTCCATTAGTTGCTGAGAATAAAATGCACGGCCAACAAAATATTTTTTTCAAAGTAATATTTCCAGTAAGCCAGTCGTACTTATCATACCACGTATTTTGGAATCCCCGATTTGATTCACCGACCCCATCACTAGACACTAGAGATTTACTCAAATCTGGAACAGGTCGCTTAACTTCCTCAATTAAATATAATTTATCATCATACGAATGAGTCGAAAAATGTTGCTTATTTATTAAAAAATTAACAATATCACAAGTACACCGAATATGTTCCTTAGGAATTTCAAAAGATTTACTATTACTAGGTCCCGCTGAATCCATTTCGCGATATGGTAGTCACTTTCGATAAAAAAGATTTATATTTCAGAAAAAATTCACCTGAAAAAGATTATAATCATACGCGATACACAGCAAACGCGATACCACTAAATAACGACAAAGTGAACAAACCCTATTTCTCCATTTCCCGCTTCCCGATTAACTCAAATAAAAACCTGAGGCCAGCCTCTAATTTCTTGAGATATGTTCTCACCGCTTCGACGCAGAAACGAAACGATCTCAGATCGGCTAAGATCGCGCAGAGGCTAGCCTCGGATTAATCCTAGAACGGCTTTCCATTACGTTCTCGTAGGTCTTCGAAGTATGACACGCTAATTCAGTTAAAGAAGCCTGCGTTAGGCATGCCTCCAACCGTTTTTCAAAGAGGATTTGATTTGTTATGAATATACTCCAATCTAGCAGTTCTGCCTCAGAAGAACCCATATTATATTATATATGTTATTTTCCACACCTCAGATGGGTAGAAAAAATTGAAAATTAATCCATCTTTCCACAGAATATCATAAGCCGAAGATAAATCAATGAAAGCAGCTCCTGTTTTCAACCTGTTATTCAAGCCTGATACTATGAAAGTGATGAGGCTGAAAATCTGTTCTGAACAATTTTATTTTTCCTTAAATTTCCCTGGAAATTTTGTAAAGCATTTTATATACTAGATTCGATTCTAAAAAGAACTAACCTTTCTAATATCTTCCAAGAAACATTCAATAAACTGATTCGTCGATAGAATAGAAGCAGATAAACATGTTATTGGAACACCCGTTACATACAGAAACTTTCCGTTCGATCTCTTATCGTTTTATTTTTCGGCCCCAAATTTGACCTACTAATTTTCTGGAAATCACTAAAAGTGAAACTGAAGATTTGTCGCCCCAAATACCCCGAACACGTCACACCTACCAGTCGTTGTGTCCTCTCCGAGACAACCTTGATCTCCTGAAAGATCGAGTGGGCTTTGACTCGACCTGGTCAGACGATGACGATCGAAAAAAGAAAGCAACTCGTGAAAGTGCTCAATGCGGATTAAGAGTAGAGGAGGGAAGATGCCAAGAAGTATCAAAACCGGCTGGAAATCTTAATTACCAGATGCAATTCGAACGATTGTAGGTTTTATTATCTACGCCTCGATATCATAAACAATTCTATTCATGATTGGATGTTTTTTTTTTCAATTGGCGAAATTCAAGAGATTGTGATTCGAAAAGTTTGATATTCGTTGAGATTTGAGAGGAAATGAAGTAGTAATTATGGATATCCATCTTTAATTATCTTCAATAATATCTCCGCTCTGGAAATTAATTCATTTTCACTGTCTTCCTGAATGCTAAAAAAACTACATTAAGCTCAGCAATAAGTCGAATAAACTAGAGAGCACCATGTTCATCTCGACCTACGTATGAAATGTGTGCCAATAAATTGGATACGACAGATTATAAGTACTTGTTTGAAAATAGGCACGTTTTTAATACTTTATAACTCATGGATAGAAAAAAAACCAACAAATTGTTCTCACTTGAGATAGACTTACCTGCTGAGTTCAATAGATAGTAAGTTGCTGTGTGGGCTGTACTTCTCAGGACTCTTGTACATGAAGCAAATCAGTCTTTCTTTACAAGGTTCATCGGTATATCCCAGATTAACCATAATATCATCGATCTTCATAAGTATGGGGCTATAAAAAGGATCGTACGTAATACTAGCAGCCTTTTGTATAGCCTTCTTTATCTCAATTCTCTGGGATCCCACACCACCTGCTTGAATTGAATCTTTAGGCTTTGGCACTTGTGGCACTGACACACTGACTCTATTCGAAGCTTCGTTCACAACCTGAGATTGGACATTTCCTTGTTTAGACACTGAAGCAGTACCTTCATGCACTTCATTCACAACCCCATTATATGAGGTCACCAAATTAGGCTGAGGACCAGTGAATTTCAGAATGGGTTTGGTCATCATCTGGTTAGGAAGGAAGTTTGATCCGAAAACCTTGTCCATTGGAGATGGTGGGGGACTCTGAAGGAATGGACTTGGCACCGTTGGAACAGAAGTTTTTATCAAGGGATGCGTCTTGCTGATCATGTTCATCTGCTGGAGCTTGAGATGTTCTTGAATCTTGACGGCTTGACGGAGTTGTTCAGCGAGGAGGGCGTTTTCTTCTTGTATCCTCTTCTTTTCTTGTTGCAGCTTCGCTTTTATCTGTGTACATAATTACAAAGAAAAAATGAAAATCATGAAGTGACAAATAAAGATATATATTCATTTTGGCAGGGCACGATACGAGGATTGGCTTTTACATTTCGGGATAAGAGACAAAAGCAAATATTGATAATCGAAAATCATTTTGTTGTTCTTCAAAATATTCCCCATTGAGATCTATACACTTTGGCATGCGTTTGAACCAATTGTCGAAACACTTTTGCCACTCTGATTGAGATATCTCCAAAACATGCATTTTGAACGCATCAACCGCTTCTTCCGGTGTCGAAAAACGTTCACCTCTCATTTAATTTTTCACGAACGAGAATAAAAAGAAGTCATTCGGCGCCAAGTCAGGTCTATGCGGTGGATGACTCATCAAATCGATGTTTTGAGTGCTCAAAAATGCAGTTGTTGCTAAAGGGTGATCCGCCTTCGGCGGTTGGCTTTCCTGATTTCTTAGAAGACAACAAGGCAAACAAATGTACCACTCAGAATTGATTGCTCTGCGTTTTTCTTGACTTGATTCAGACAAGATTTGACCAAAAATGCACTTATTGACCTAACTAAGAGGTCTGATCTTTTTACGCTGAATAAACGTAAATATTGACATTCCGGTGGCATATAATTAGAATTCCTGAAGAAACTGGCAGTACTTATGTTCACGACCAGTTTAAAATTAAGTTTAGAGATAAGAAAACTGCATGTAATAGTGCCTCGATATGTTCTGTACCAGATTCTCTCACTACAAGACCATGATCAACAATTTATAATAACTTTAAAATCTCATGCAATGTCTTTCAATTGTATGGAGCAACGTTCTCATTCATTTTTATAACAAACACTTTCCAATTATTCGAGCTACCAGTAAAACCACAAACCATAACGACCAAGCATCAGTCAATCCAATGCAAATGCAAAGTGTGGGCCCGCCTATAAAGGAGATGCAGTTCAATTCTTGAAATTTTAGATGCATTTTCGAATGGAATTTAGTTACGCACTGAATTACAATAACCGGTCGGCTTCTGTCAAGAAACAAGAGAAATTTATTACAACACGTGTTCAAACTTTCACATTCCTACAATATGAAATTCATTACTTATATGGACCAGTGGATCATATCGGAGATGAAATATCCTATATATGTTTCTGCTTGTTTTGGTATTGAACATGAACGGCTGAAATAAGTAATTCAGCTACTGTTCCAATTCATGCGAACAGATCTTTCTCCTAGTTACTCGTACAGGGTGAGTCTTTGACCACTGATTTAGTTTTAACCATAGATTTTTTAAGTAAAAGAAAAATTTTTTTTCTGCACCATTTTTGAAAATTTAGCCGCGTTCATAAGATTTAAGCTGTAGAAATTACATTATACTCTGCATTGTTTTGATCATCGTCTGGCATATTTTAGCGTCAACAGATTCATTCAATTACCCCTGGGTCTCTCAATATTACTCTACAGATTGGTTAAATTGCATGAAAACAAATGTCACTGGAACTCGGAATTGGAAAGAATAAAATGCATAAAATTTTGTCCAAATCCAACTCTGTACTGACATGACCCAATTATCAGATTTGTTCAATGTGGCCATACTTTATGACTTTTGGAATAAAATATTATTTAGTTGGAAAAACTCTTCGATCGATGGTTTCCACCACTAAACACAATAGATGAAATTAACCACTGAAAATTTTTGGCTTACGTTGACCACAAAATCGGATATGTCATTTATTGTGTGCATTATTGATGATGTTCAGCATCTTGTTCAATATCCATACCAGAGTAATATTCCATAATAAACAGAGAACTCAGATAGGTACTTAGGTAAATTTTCGTGATAAGCGTTGAAATAGGTAATGTATATTCTGTAAGGACCTGTCTTTCTGGTTCTTTATATGTTCAGACTTTCAAGGTACATCAAGTTATATCTATTCTAACATAGGCGTGCATCAAATTTACCTCATATGAGTTTTAAAAACTTCTCTCTCCTAGATTTCATTCGGAGGTTTATAGAATTTTTTCTTTATTGCATACTCCGATACAACCTGGTTTACAAAACTGAGAAGATTATATTTTTCCTCAACAGAAAATAAGAAATAGGGAAAGTTCTTGATACTGTAACAGAGCTTTCACATGCATCCTCTGTTATCCCAATAATTAGAGAGATATCAAAACATTCAATGTAATCGGACTAAAAATAAATAATTACCAATGCTTCCTTTTCTGCTTTCAATACCATGTTCTCTATCTCTGTTGGAGAGAGAGGTCGCTTCGGGTTTTTCTTAGTAGGCCGCAAATGACCTTGACCTGGGATCTCGTTGTCCTCCGTGTAAGGATCTTTTCTGTTGCTTATGATACTGAAGAAAAGAAATGCAGTTAGTTATATCTCTGAATTGCGAGGAAACCTAATGTAATTTGGAGAAAATTTTTGATGTTATGGAAATTCATTAAATATCCCATTTTCAGAAATTATTGGAGAAAATTGCCCATTTATAAATGAGAGTAGAAAAATTTTTCTGAATAGAGAAAATTTTCAGGTTGTTTTGAGAATATTCAGGGCCATTCGTTAGATGTTTTTATGCATATAAGGGGGAACTGAAAATTTAAGTCTTACGATTTTTATTGTTGTTTTTACACAGAAAACTTAAGTTCAAACTAAAATGGTTAGTCAGTTTCAACTTTACAGGCACTCATCATTTGCTTGGATAAGCCGCAACACCCGACCACGAAAACATTTCAGCTCATTCATAACTTAATAATCTCTTTTATATTATTAACTACAATTTAAAATACATCACGAAAAAACAAACGATTCTTTATCTCGCACAACTTCAAGGTGTAAAAAAACTTCTTGTTGCGAGGAGAAAGTTTGCTCTTGATCACGCCAATGATCACCAAAATTCTAGACGTTAAGGACTCATTACCACGAAAGTGAACAGAGACACGCTCATTATCCTAAAATCTTTCACGAGGACCTGATTACTATTATTAAAATACGAATAACAAGCTAATTATATAGAACATATATGCGACAATCAGCATTAATTTGGTAAGATGTCATATACTTCCTATTTCCTTATAATTAGCGCTATTGAATAGATTTAAGAGAATTTCAGATGAAGTAGGTGATTTGAAAGTTCCTGTTCCATAGCAAAACTTCAAGTCCTAGTTTGAAGATTTAGATCAGAAGATTACAGCAGGAGATATTTTGGGTAGAGTATTCAACGACCAGTTGCATCGTCAAGTAAACATACAGGTCTAGCAACATCAGTTATGAATAAAGTATGGAAAACATCCATGTCATTTTATTAATCGATATAATTCTTTGAAGAAGTTGACATTATATTCATGAGTTGATCATAGAATGTTTGCTGGACATTTCTAACTTTGTTTTGTTGTAGTTTAGTGTTAATGGCTTCAGTTGGATGATCCAATTTTCCGAAATATAAATGCCGCTAAGACGCCATTAATAATAGACATTTATAAAACAAGTGAGTTAAATGAATGTTTATTCATGAGAAGAAAGTTTAACCCACTCGCCCTACGGGCTCGTGGGTTAATTTCTTCGAATGACTAAACATTTTTAACTCAAGTGTCGTATACAAAATTTTATCCCATTTTGATGACATTTTAAATAATAAATACGTTTTAGAGGAAATACAAGGTATAAGTCAAATTCATAACGAGATTTCCCTTCAATCGATGGTTGCTAGGGCATTATGTAATTGATTGTTTGCAAGTGTAAATGAAAATCATAGAACCGTCAAAGAATTTTTATTTCGAAAAAATGTTGAGCGGTGACGACTAGGTTGTAGTTCCTGAGTGCATTATACAAGAAGCAAATGAGGCAGCAGAAGCAGTAATTCCATTAAAATCACAAATATTGTACGAAAAGCAATATACGACATTTTGTGCCTGGAGAAAAAAGCCAAAGGTGTCAACGAAAAAATAATTTTGGCGTATATTTCCGAACAATCCAAGAAAGTAAAGTCATCGTCTTTATGGTCCTACTACTAGCAACTTAAGAAAATGTTGGCTCTGAAAGAAAAAAGAGACATCGGCAGATTTCACCAAGTCACCGCCTTTTTGAAGCAACATTCCAGGGGATACGTAGCAAAGAAGTCGAAGGTATTCACAAGAGAGGAGTTTGAATACTTTTTAGACGCCGCTCCTGATGAGCAATATTTATGTATAAAGGTAGTTTTTATTATGGGTGTTGCTGGAGGGTGTAGAATCAGCGAGCTGGTGACTAGGACCGTAGATGACGTGGAAGACCGGCGCAGCGTATTGGTTATTCAGATTCCAGATACGAAAACTTATAAGAAAAGAGTGTTCACTGTTGTCAATGGTAGTACTAATAAGGTTGCTGCACTCGATATATTCCGCAAGTATAGGAACTTGAGGCCAAGCAAAGTTGATCACAAGCGACTATTTATCTATAATATAAAAATGAATCGCAAAATGTGTTGGTAAGCGCATAACTCAACAACGCCTGGACCAATTTGGCCAAATCTTTTTTTTAAAAGTTCTTTGAAGTTCAAGGATGGTTTTTACGGCGAGAAAAATTAGAATTATTGCTAGAAAAACTCTAAAATAGCCCTTTTCTTTTTCCCATACAAATGATTTGTAACTAAAACGTAGTCAATTTGAGCTTTATTGCTATGCGTGTCGCATAGCTTAGTGGAATAAAGCCTTGACCTTTGACTTGGAAACCCGTCGTGTCGTAGGTTCAAGTCCGGGGCTAGGAAAGAAGCTAGCTTTCGGTATGCGGCCACCATTCACTGTTGGGTCTAAAATTAACAGTGCTGTGCCTAAGGTGGCGTAAGGACACAGTAACAAAGCCTACACAGAACACACACTGGTTAACCTAACTCGCACAAGCTTTAATTAGCCTCTGGGGGGTGTACATTGATATATGTATACCTAGGTAAACCAGTATAAACATAAACATAAAGTTCATATTAAATTACAAGCGAGTACTGTTGTCTAAGCAATGTAGGTGTGTACCTAACGTCAAAGATCATATCTATCAAAACAATGTGCGTGTGTGCGTTAGATCGATGCATGACGCTTTTAACCAAGAGTTGCATCGAGAAAAACTGTATGATCTCAACGCTTTGAAAGAATTAATTCAAACAAATCTTCCACTGTTAAATGAACAACAGAAGTATGTATTTGAAACTTTTATGAAAGTAACAAATGATGAAACTGAAGGGATTTACTTCTTAGATGCACCTGGAGGTTCAGGAAAAACTTTTTTGATTTCATTAATATTAGCAACAAATCGCTCACAAAATAAAATTGCACTTGCACTCGCTTCGTCGGGAATCTCAGCAACTTTGCTTGAAGGTGGTCATTCAGCACTAAAATTGCCATTAAATATGCAAAGCAATGAAACTCCAACCTGCAACGTTTCGAAGAACTCTGCAATGGCAAAGGTTTTGCAGCAATGTAAATTGATTGTTTGGGATGAATGCACGATGGCACATAAAAAATCTTTGGAGGCTTTAGACAAAACCTTAAAAGATCTACGGAGCAATAATAACCGATTTGGTGGTGCAATGATTTTATTAGCAGGAGATTTTCGTCAAACATTGCCAGTGATTCCACGATCAACGCCAGCTGATGAACTCAATGCATGTCTAAAGTCCTCCAATTTGTGGAAACATGTCAAAGTACTTCATTTAAGCAAGAATATGCGTGTCGAGTTGCAAAATGACCAATCTGGAAACATATTCTCTAAACAACTCATTGACACTAGTAATGGCAAATTTCCTATAGACATGTTGACTGGCTGCATTAACTTTCCTCAAAGTTTTTGTCAGTTAACTCAATCAAAAGATGAACTTATTCAGAAGGTGTTTCCAGATGTTTCTCAAAATTACAGAAACCATGATTGGTTGAGCGAACGAGCTATACTGGCTGCAAAAAACATAGATGTAAATGAATTAAATTTCAAAATTCAAGAACAAATTACAGGCGAATTGAAGATATATAAATCAGTTGATTCGGCTACTAATCAAGATGATGTAGTCAACTATCCACCGGAATTTTTAAACTCGCTGGATATGCCAGGATTGCCACCTCACAATCTTCAATTAAAGGTTGGATCGGTGGTTATAATGTTGCGAAATATCAACCAACCGCGTCTTTGCAACGGTACACGGTTAGCGATAAAAAAATTACTAAACAATGTGATAGAAGCAACTATACTCAAAGGAGAGTATAAAGGAGAAGATGTTCTCATACCGCGCATCCCAATGATTCCGACTGATGTGCCATTTGAGTTTAAACGACTACAGTTTCCAGTGCGGCTTGCATTTGCTATGACTATAAACAAGTCCCAGGGGCAATTATTAAGTGTTTGTGGTATTAATCTAAAAAACCCATGTTTCTCACATGGTCCATTGTATGTTGCCTGTTCCCGTATTGGAAAACCATCAGATTTGTTTATCTATGCGCCAGGTAATCAAACAAAAACATCGTATACCACAAAGCACTACAATGTTAATAATAATAATTATGATTCACATGATTAACAATAAAGCGATTACTTATTTTCAAATACTTTTATATGTTTTATTAAATTATTTTTTATTCACAACGCCCTATCATCAGGGTGAAGGTTCTGTTCAGGAGAATTTTTTAAAATACGTAGGCACAAAAACTGCCACATTACAAATCTTTTTGACAGGACGAAGTCTGTCGGGTCAGCTAGTAAATTATAAAAATGAAAAATGTACCGTCCAGCCTGTAGGTATGAATACATTTTCGAAAATGCCCGTTACTATTTCAAAGTATTTGGGCCTTTCTGATGCTGAACAGTATACAGGGCACAGTTTCAGGCGTTCTTCTGCAACCCTACTCGCAAATTCTGGGACAGATTTGACAGTTTTAATAAGACATGGTGGATGGCGCTCAAGTTCTATTGCAGAAGGATATATTGAAGATTCACTACAAATAAAAATAAATTATTCTGAACAAATACTTGGTGGGGTCACACTGATGCAGAAATGGATATTCCAGCAGGGCCTCCTCCTTTGGAAGAGGTACAGGTTTCCAGTTCCATTTTCAAAATCTTAATAATCTCAATGATAGAAATGACTGTTAATGTAGAATTTTTGATAAAATTTAAGAAACACACTTCAAAATGAGTTTTACGTGCATTGTGTGTGGAGATAATAGTTTCCAGAAAGTGAGGGATGAACATTTTATTCCACTAGTAAATTAAAAAAATTTTAATTCACTCAGTGGATAAACGTCAACTTACCCTTGTTACCATGGGTTGAATATTGTCGTCTTTAAACGTAAAAATGGGATAAAAAAGTTTATACATCCAGAAATGGATGCTTGAGTCCAATTTCCAGTTAGTATTCACAAAAATAAGAGAGTATGCCTGTAAAAACTTTCACATTACGACGTAATAATCTGATCATTCATATTCCGCTCAAAATCAATCAACCGTTATATTTTATTTTGAATTCTCATGTAGTCCCAAGAATTTTTCAATGTTTTGACCTTATTTCTGTTGAACGTGTGTCGTCTACAAATTATTGCCTTGTCTGGTATGTCGCCCACAATGTGGATATAACTTGAATCAAAGGTCAACAATAACTCATTGGTTAAATTTTCGAAACCACAGACGGGAGTGAATGCTCTAATCGATAGTCATGTCTTCATTTTATTTGTTACTTTGTTTTAAGAAAGACCAACCTCAATCAATTATCATTGTTTGCTTTCATTCAAAACCTGAAACAATACATAATTTCCCAAACTCTTAATCGCATTGCTAATTTGGTTTTGGTCAGTAGGTCACCTCGTATGTTTTCATGGATTTCAACGTTGAGTTGAAGAATGCATTATTCGACCATTACAACTTCTGGTTAGTTATAGATGGATTTGAAAATGAATCATGGGAAGCTGTATGCTCCCTATTTTAGGTAATAGCAAATGAGGATATTAGAAGAATAATTGGTAATAATCTTTTTGAAGTAGGTTGAGATATTCAAACGTTCAAACCTAACCTCACATTTCTCATCTTTTGGTTCGGGAGTTATCGAGCTCACATATAGCACAGATAGAATAGCTGTCAGTTGATACTACCTTTATCAGTTCTCTGTTCAAGAGAACACGAACATCAAATGTTTTTCTGACAAACCTTGGTCGCATCCTTTTAACCGGAAGTTTCGAGCATGGAGATAATTTAACTCTGTAGAGTAGAGTAAGCAATATCACTCTAGGATATTTTTAACGATGTCTTTGCAATGCTTGGCGAATTAACCTTCGTAAGACCCAAATCATCCATTTCAAAAACTTTCATCGGTGATTTTTTGTTATTTTTGACGAATTCCCTCACTTTTTCTGTTTTCTTTCGATAATTCGGTTCTGGGAAGGCATGATCTTTCGTCAACTTCCAGCGTCTCTCTACCTGATTTGATTCGCCCTAACCACTCGTAAACTTGCGTACGGGATAGACAATCATCACCAAATGCATTTCGTAGCATTTGGTGCATTTCAGTAACAGTTCTACAAAGTTTAACACAAAAAACAATTTCAGCTCTTTGTTTGAAACTAATTTCCGACCGATGTACAAAACACAATGACATTTGAAACGCAATAACTTTTGTTGTATGCATCCAAATGTCATGAAATTCATACCAGTTGTCAACCAGAAACTAAGTCATCTACGGGTGAAATATCAAAATAGATGGCACTAGTGGTACCATTTTTTTCAAACTGATCAATGTAAGCACATATGATTCAAAAATTCAACACTCACTCTTCTCCGAATCCTGGTCCACCGCTGTAATATTCCAAATCATGTTCATGAGGTTTGTAAGATGGCGAATGCGGTGGATCTATATCCACAAAATGATGTAGAGAACTTCCTGCAAGAATTGGAGGACCGTCTGCGTGGGGATGTATAATCTCTATGCCGTCATCATGGTGATGATGAGGATGATGGTGGACTCCCCCAAGGTGATGTATGTGGGCTATCTGGTGTTTGTGATGATGGTACTTGGTGCCGTGAGGAACGTAGGGACAGAGTTTGAAGAGGTGTTTTATAGCTGGGAAAACGAAAAATAGGATCTTGATCAGGAGTTTTTTCGCTGCTGCAACACCCATCAGCATAGGCAGGAAGAACAGGAATTTCACAGCGAGGAGTTTGATGACCACTAAAATGGCTAGTAGGGCGTAGAGTAGCTTTTGGCTGATTTTTTTCTCTGAAAACGAGTAGATCGAATAAAATTTTAATATCAAATATGTGCCTCAAATTATTATATATTTCGAATAATCATCGGAAGAAAAAACTGGATTATTTCGAACCATTTTGAATTTAATATACACAGAACGATGGAATATTGTTGAGGAAGTTGTTCCGCACTGGCCCTCGACTTGATATCATGAAACTTTTGGGTCCTACTGGTCTTACCGTTATTAATATGTAGCGTTCAATATTGTCCAATTTAGGGCGATTTTCAGTACATGCGGAGTCCTCCAGGGCCGTGAACTTGGGCCGCTTCTTTCCATAATTTATGAAGGATTTGGCCGATGTGGTATTTGTAAACTGCCTGCTGTTGGCAGATGATTTCAAGTTTCATTTTCAGGTGAGAAATGCAGTAGAGCAATTCAAAATCTTTCAAAACTTCCGGACACTCAAGGAATCAAATCTACCACCACAGCCAAGTCGCCTACAAAACTGATAAAAAAAGTTGCCCATGGTTACTCCTTGTGGGAGACCTCAGGTACCCAAAAACTACTGAGATCGGCATGAGCTGATAAAACAAATTCCTTATGTGATTTATTGAACAATACTCCATCAGCTGGTATTTATTTCTAATGAGCATTTAGATGATCTGAGCGTGTAACTGAAAACTAGGAATAATATTCTTCAGAAATTAGCTGGATCATCTTGAGATGCTTCCACCCTACCCACAGCATATCTAGCCTTAGTCTTTTCTGCAGCTCTGTATAGTTTAATAGTGCACATACACAAAAAATGGATGCACAATTGAAAACATCCATTAGAATAATTACTGGCACCATCAGGTTCATTGGTTTCCAGTTTTATTCAACATTGTCCCTTCCAATATTCGCAGACAGACTGTAGCTTTGAATTCTTGGAGCAAATATCATTCTTTGCCTAATTTATTCCCAATTATTTCATACATTCCATAAAATAAAATTCCCAGATTGAATTCACGTAAACCATTCTGGAATAATACGTTCTTCAACTCGAGCATAGCGAGAAAGAACTATGGAAGATTGGGTGGAGCTCTTTAAGAAATGTTTTATAAAGATCTCATTCATGATTATTCTCAAAATATTCTTGATTTTGATCTTCCTAGAAAAATTTGGACAGTTCTTAATCGTTTGAGGTCATGGTCTTACCAACTGCATGCTATTCAGATAGAAGTCAGGTCCAAGCGCAAGTTGTGAATGTGAATATGCAGAAGAAATTATACTTATCTCATTATTAATTGTCCCATATATATATATTTCAAGATGATTTTACTGCTGATTATGATGTTTCCGATTCTTTCTTGGAGTGAGTAATAAATTTCAAACGAATTTGATACGGACTTTTTTTATTCAGATCTTTTTTCTGCTTTTGTTTCTTTATTTTCAGATTCGATGTGGACAACTTGAAGAAGCCTCTGTAATTATCAATAGAACCACACCTTCAAAGAAAGACATGCCTCGAATATATTCAAGCTTATTTTTGTACACGCAACTACACTTATACTAGAAGCTAGGGTGTTTTACGCTTTCATGTCAAACACCGAATTGTATGATACCCCAACCAACCTCTGCTAAAACTACATGCTGTATTGTTTGCTAACCAAGAAATTATATGCCAAAAGTTCAAAATAATATAATATATACTTATGAATTAGTTCATTTGACTTAAAAGTGAATAGCTGGCCAACTCTATCTACTAAATCAAACAGTTTTAACCTTTTTTGTTAAGAATTCGAGTATCTAAATAAACCTAAGATCTTTCCATTCATGTAAAAAATCTACAACAATAAATAATCAATCAATGAGCTCATAACACGATTCTGAGATTACCATAAAACCCTGACCTACTTCTAATTTTACTTCTCAGCTGTTTCTTTTAATTCGGTTTTCTTTACTACAATGAAGAAGAGACGTAATTATATTTTTCTCAACAGGAAATCTAAAACCATACAGGTCTCCTACAAAACATTCCGGATACCACACCAAGATGTCATTTTTTGTAGTCAGCAATTCTTTTTAAAAACTTTTGTAGTTGTTGAGGGATTTTAAGGTTATATGAACTAGTTAAGAAACTATGCATGTTATGAAATGAATGTCAACTCACTTATCTTCTTGAAGAAGATCCTTCCCTCAACAGCACCCTCTGGAACCTGTTTAGGTACCCATTCCACCTTCACAAGAGCTCCATCAGACTCTAAACTCCTCGGCGAAATCTTCAGAGTAGCGCCTTCGAAAAAAGTTTCCGGCATTTGCACCTCGAGGTCATGGGTCATCAAAAACTTGACACCCTGGTCCTGAAAAGTCCTTGACATCTCCTCGATAGTACTTCTTCCTTCTTCAACACCACTATCCACGACATCACCGCTTCTTTCTCGCGTATAATTTAAGGAGTTTTTCGCGAATTTGAGGAAATTTGTTACACTGTAGTCTTCTGGATACTCGAGCACTTGTTTCAGGTATTTGTACATATTTCTTTCCACGCATTGCTTCGTAGGAGTTTTGCAATCTTCTAATAAAGTTCTCCATAGTGTATTGTCTGTCGCGTTAGCGTAATAATCAGGAATGATGTCAACAGTTTCGTTAAATGCCGCGAACGCCTGGTTTATCAGGATGCTGAGGCCGAAAAAGCACAAAAGCATTGCTTTGATTCGCGCCCGTTTTCTTGGAACATATAAAAAATGACTAGAACACCCACTTATCGAATATAATCACTGGTACCATCGGGTTATCTCAAGAAGGACGTTTTGGTGCCGCGGCATAATCTTGTTCTGTGTTCTCGAGATTCGGAGAACGGTCAGTTACACGCGGATTGGTTCACTAAGATCAGACAGTGCGCGTTCAAGTTCACTATTATAAACTTGACAATTTTATCGATGGGTTTGGTTGCGGGAGCTGCAACTGAGGATTCGACCATGGTAGGCAGGTGTATCCTGATTGATGGAGGTGTTTTGATTGTTGTGATAGTGAGTTTATTCGCTTTAACCTTACTGGGGATTTGAATGGGATTTGAACTTCACGACAAGATCAAGGCCGTTCTCATATTATGTTTGGTGTGGATTATCTGTTCCAAGGTTCTACACTTATATTTGTAAATTATTCATTTGAAGAAATTGGATGCTACTAGTTGTATAATTTCAAAACTGACTGTTGTCAAATTCTTTATGCTCAATTAGTATACTGAAGTTGTTGACGAGATATGTCTGTGTAGAATTATAACAAGCATCTCTTATTGCTCTTGCTACGAACTTTTTAACATATAATCAATTGAATAAGATTATTCTTGAATAGTATAAATGAATTGAAAATATTCTAAAAATTACACTTATAGTCTTACACTTTCGCTTGAAGTATCAATGGTACCTTTTTTATTTTAGAAAAAACCGTTTTCCTTAATGAATAAGAGATATGTGGATGATACTTTCATTATTTGGCAACATGGAAGAGACACTATAGATGGATTCCTTCAATATCTAAACAATCAAGAGGAATCAATTAAATTCACAATTGAAATCGAGAAGGACAGACAACTTCCATTCTTAGATGTACTCGTACATAAACAAATGGAATCCCTAGAACCACTGTGTATAAAAAGCCAACGAACACAGGACAATATCTACATTTTGATTCAAACCACCAACTAAACACTAAATTGGGAGTAGCAAAATGTTTATTTGATAGAGCAATAAATATTTGTTGCACTGAAGAAGACCAAAATGAAGAAATAAATAACATCTCGAAAACTCTTAGAAGCAATGGCTACCCCAAAAAGATATTAGAAAAAGCTAAACGAACCAGAGAAAGTCAACCTGAACCAACAGATATAAATCAGACCATTAAAACCATAATTCCTTATGTAAAAGGTTTGTCCGAGAAAATGAGAAGAATTGGAAATAGATACAACATAACGACTACATTCAAAACTCAAGACACTATCAGAGCTAAACTTACAGAAGTTAAGCCTAATAATGAGACACAAAGGACAAAGAACTGCATATATGAATTACCTTGAGAGTGCGGAAGATCTTACATCGGAGAAACTAAACGCCCTCTGAATGTACGAATAAAAGAACATCAGAAGCTTCTACGAGTACTAGACAGCGACAAATCCAGGTTGGTCCAACATGCTGTAGATGAGAAGCATCGTATAAAATGGGATGAAGCATCAATAATATCCAAGGAAGAAAAACTTGCAAGAAGAAAAATCAAAGAAGCAGCATTTATGAAAATAACACCTGATTCCATAAGTGCTCCATCTATAGATCTGCCAGAAGTTTGGACGCCGATAGTTCGATCCAACTTAAAAAGATCATCATATCACAGATGAGTATATAACATCGATTATTTTTCTTTCATGACTTCTGTCAATATTTACTTTTTGAAAATTGATCATTTTCAAAAGGTTTCTTACTTTTCTCCTTGATAAAGATAGAAGATGTCTATCGAAACGTCGGAAAACATTACATCCACAATAGATGATGGTAATAGCCCAAACAATCATTCAACAATAAGAGAGAACTTTTCATTCTTGTCTTACATCAAACAATTCAAATAAACTACACACAAATTAATCAGAAAATTGGATAGAATACGAAGCATGTGTTCCGATATTTGTGTATAACACTCTTGTCCTTTCATATTTGATTATCAATAATTCAAATTATTCTTGGTTATAACCTTAGACTATATGAGAATAGACCCCATTATTTACATTGAAAAGTGTCGCATCTGAAACTTAAAGCTTGTCGTTGGTAACGTATTGAGCTTGTAGGGATCTTATGTGGCGTCACTCCATAAAGCCCCACACAGCAACAATATACAGCGCTACGGTAGCCGAAATGGTTAGCGCTCAAAAGTTCATACCGACTAGGTGCCGGGTTCTACTCCCGGCGGCTTCCACTCTCACAAATTTCTCCCTTGCGTCTATGGCACGGCGCATACAAGCCAAACTGATGAGTCCAAATGTGTGCGCCAGGGACGAAACATTAGTAGGGATAACATTTACTATCCTACAAGCTGGTCCACTCAGGTCATAAAAAATTTTTATGTTGCCAAACTGAGCAAGGAGTAGGTTTTTCTATTCCCCTATAATTGTGAATAAAAACTTTTTCTCCATTTAAAACATTGTATAAAATTTCATATTTTGAATTGAAACTGTCTTATCGGATATATTAGCAAGGAGTAAAAGAAGTTGATTCTGCTATTTTATGTCAGAGACCACAGATGGAAAGAAATTCAGGTGAAAGTCAAGACAACGCTGCTCCATTCTCTGCTTGACAATTTGAAAGTCACTTGTTCTAAAAGACACACGTTGCCACCTCTGTATCGAAAATAAATACACAAATTGAAGAAAATTTGTGAGAGTCAGTATAAGGTTTTTCATATTTTTTGTTGTTTATTACTCTTGATCGCACTAAAAATGGTTCGTAAGTGTGAAAGTTGTAGTAAAGACAGGAATTTTAATCCGAATTTATCGTTCCATAGATAAGTGTATTGTTTGAACCGAAGTATTTAGTTATTTACATGTTCAGTAGCGTAGAAAGTTTCAATAGGGAAGTTTTCAATGACATTATTATAAGATAAAATGAGGTTTTCGTGAATTAAGGTTCCCAGATGACGATGAAAAAAAAGAATCTGGGCTTCGCTGTTAGGATGGTCAAGTATTTGCCCAAAGGAAGCAATTTTCATTTGTTCAGATCATTTTGACCCTGAAGATATTGTGACCCGAGTAAATGGAAAAAGATTTTTTGCGGTGTTGCCGGATGAGGTATCACAAGAGACTTTCAATGAGGTTAAGACTTTCAATGAGGGAATCAAAACAAATCGACATTTTACAAAGGAATGTTTCGTCTATCTTATATAGTCTAAGTTTATAACTTACTGTGTGATATCTTGCAAAGAAACAACTTCCATGTGTCACTTTGAAATCGGTTGATATTCTGAAAACTAACCTCAAATATGAGCGTAAAGTATTATTTCGTTCCACCAAATCGACACAGAAGAATACAACTGCATTCTTTGATAGTCTAAAGAATTGAGTTTTTTATGAAGGAATGAAATTGACTTAAAATGGAAATCTTCCAATATTTCACATCATTGAAATGAACATCTTTATTCTTGAAGAGTGTAAATAAATAAAGTACTGTGTGATATCTTGCAAAGGAACAACTTCCATGTGCCACTTTGAAATCGGATGATATTCTAAAAACTAACCACAATTATGAGCGTAGAGTATTATTTTCACAAAATCGACGCCGTGTATTTTTCAATGATTTTCTAAAGAATTGGGTTTTTATGAAAGAATGGAATTGACTTGAAATGGGTATATTTCAATACTTTAAATTATTGAATTGAATTAGTATATTATTGAAATAACTTAATAATTTGAAAATAACAATTGAAAAAAATTAAAAATAAAAATGATATCATTGATACTTCAATCGAAAGTGTGAGACTAAAATTATCATATTATCTATTTTCATTAGATTATTCTTACACTAAGGGCCAGTTCCATAATCTTTACGAAAAAGATCTTTTTCACAAAGGCCGCTTTTCAAGAAAGCCGCCTTTAAAGGCAGTTTGAAAGCGCATCCGGTTCCATAAACATAATCCCACCCTCATTTAGATAAAACTCCCTTTTGTTTGTAACTTTCACATTTCCTAAGGTTGGCTATTCTGGGATCTAGTGATTTATTGTTTGCATTTGGTAATATTTCATAGAGAAATGAAATTTTATGGAATAGAAGAAAAGGCATAATATTCCGTGTAAGAAATGAAGGAAGGATATTCGAAAGTTCGAAATATTATTTTTATTTTGGTGCTGCAGAAGTGTGCGAAGGTGCGAGTGCAAATATGGAAGGAAAAAAAAATGTATTCGGCGTTGAGGATCAGCTCCTACTGTTGGATTTGATTCTAGTGGAAAAGGAGATAATAGAAAATAAAACGACGAATAAAGTCACAAATGAGGAAAAGGTAAATAGGGCATATATTTTTTCAGGACAAAGCATGGCAAAAAGTAACTGCGAAATTCAAATCGTCCACGCTCCATCCAAGGAGTGTTGATCAGTAGAAATCAAAATTCGTTAATTTGAAAACGAAAGCAAGGAAGGTGGCAGCTGCGCAAAGAAATAGTTCAAGGGGGACTGGAGGTGGTGCTCCAACAAAAGATCAATCAGTTCGATCCAGTCATTGAGAGCACATTGAAAATAATAAAATCAAAAACTGTGGTGGGGCTCTATTCACCCTTTGATTCTGATGCCGTAGGTTGAAAATAATTTACATTTTGAAAAACATTTATTAATACCTACCTGTCTTGCAGGTGGAAAACGTGGAATTAAGTATTTTGCCTGCTGCGCCTGATCCTAATGTAAGTATAAATTTTTGAAATCATGGATTACATAATTGATTAATACTTAATTTTAGAATTCTTTATGTTGGTTAATCGATGATCAAACTGAACCTGATTGTCAAAATCAAAGTGCAGGTCCTGTTGAAATCACACGGGATAATCATACTGACACAACCCTAATAGATTCATTGGAAGAGGAGTTACAAGAAGAACACTTAACATTGTTATAGAAAGAACCACAGAATTGGTCATCCTACAATTCGAAGAAATTGAAGAAGCCGGTGACCAAGAAGCTGAGAACTCAAGTGCGAAACCCTGTGTCAGGTGCAAAGGAGAATTATTATAAGAAAAAGAAAAAAACTTTGGAAAATGAAGACACAAGGAAGCAGGAGGAACATACTATCAGATTAGAATTATTGAAGCAGCAAGTTTTAGGGTTGCAGACCAAACTTAATGTAGAACCTCGAATTGTAGTACATAATAAAAAGTGATAATTAAATTTTTTTCTTTTCACTGGATGCTTGAGTGTTTAATAAGAAATAATAATATATCATAATATCTGAGAATTAATCTAGGAAACAAATGAAATAAGGAAATATGTAATAAATTCAGAGAATTGCGATATTTAAAATATTTTCAGGGTTCAATGTATATTGAAACATTGAATTAATGAAACAATCTATCCAATTATATATTGTCAATATGTTCATTGATAATTAACTGTCTCGCTGGACGGGCAGATGTCAAATTATTCTCTTCTGTTCAAAACCCCAATGGCTCCTCTTCCACTGGCACATCGTTTGACCATTCATCTGGAAATACGTCATTCATATCTAAACAGATATTAGACAATACAGCTATAGCAACTATTATTGCCATTGTGGTTGTCAACTTAACACTCATTCCAGATGAAAGGATAGGAAATCGACGTTTCCATACACCATACTGTCTCTCCACAACATTTCTTGTTAGTATGATTGATTCATTGTAGAGATTTTCAGCGTTGGTCCTTGCTTCCACTAGTTTGGTCATAAAATAGGGTTCAAGGGTGTAACCACTATCTCCAACTAGTAGGTATTTTCACTATGAAAATCATTTTTCAAATTACTATTATTGAAAATAGTTTGATCATGTGCTGATCCAGGCCATCTTGCTACAATATTTCTGATTCTCAGATCCGCATCTGAAACTGTTTGTACATGTAGAGCAAAATAATGCTTTCTGTATCTAAATATTTCTGCATCATCACCACCAGAGGAATTTATCTTGATTAGGGCGCAATCTATTGCACCAATAGTTCTTGAAAATCTAGCGATTCTGTAAAACTTTGCAGCATCCTCCAGCATTTCATCATTACTTTCGCTCATCTTGATGTACTTTGGACGAAGTGAAGCAATGGCATAAGACACTCTTCGAACTATCCTTGAAGAAGATGTTTTCGAAACTCCCATGAAGTCCCCTGCCGTTATCAGCATATTTCCAGTGTCATAAATCCTCAATGTCAGAAGAAGATGTAGCAGTGGATCTATACACCCACCCCTAAAAAAGCATTTATATTATTAATCAATATCTATTGACATTCCAAAATTTTTCTTACCTGTTGGTTGGAAATGATAGTGCAGGGGCAATTTCCTGCAGTAAACGCAAGACACTTGTTTTCGTTAAACGAAATCGAATGAAAAAATCGATATCATCCAATGTTGTTAAATGTTGCTCCCTTCTACTATAAATTTTCGTCCTTCTAAAAATATATCTTGTTCATCATCAGACGAGGAAGAACTCAAACTTGAACTTGAAGACATTATCGATTTTTGTGCAGAAAACTAATTTTCACAAAGAGAACTCCTAAGCAAAACACCAGCACTATAGAATGAATTAACCATTGACCTTATATCTAGAGATCTTTGGAATTAACGAATACATTCGCAGTCGAAATGAAATGACAGAACAGAATAAGGTTATGTTATATAGTCATAGAGCATGCGTAAAAAAGGGATACTTTTTTTCCGTAAAGGCCCAATATCCGGACTTTATGATAAAGTATACTTCAAAGCTTCCTTTAACCTTAAAATTGGTTTATGGAACCCGTTTTATTTGTAAAGGAGACTTTTTTTCGATTATGGAACTGGCCCTTAGAGATGTGGATTATTGCACCAATAATAATTCTATAGTAGACTGATCACTTGATGTAGGAATCAATTGAAATGATTGATGTCATTTGCCATATTTCTGTTGGAAACTGGTATAGGTAGAGTAAAATATTTATTTTATCATTCATACTTGTATCATTCAACACCGGAAAAAAATAAATTGCAGTTTCATTCTGTTCTCGAGGTTAATTACGTGCATATAAATGGAAACCTCACCATCACCCATGAATTGATCTCTTTCATGCTTTCGGTGATTATAACCAGAACCCATTTAACAACAGTATTATTAAACTTTTGTTGGACAATGATTCCGCTAGGATATCTTAAATGACTTCAATTAATTGACACCTCAATTTTGACAAATTGATTACTCATATTATGCCATTATACTTGTAATGAATGAGACATCAACACCAAAAATATGCCAAGAAAGTAGGTAATTGAATAACATCTGTTTGATCATTCAATTGGTCATTTTGAGAAGACGTTTGACATTTACTACACGTGAAATAATAGAATCTCATAATCCATAAATATTTAATGACCATATTTTTCTAATAACCAGATATTTTCTATGCTGGAACTCGTGAAGAATTTTTACTATATATTATTGAATTTCATTGTTCTCACTGTATCGTTTTCAAGGTATTTAGTTTGGAATTGGCAGAAACTCTTTGAAAATTATTGTATCGAAGAAATTTATATTTATACTGAAACTACCTTTAATACAGAAAAGTTGGAGAGGACTTGGTTTCATCACTGTCTTGTGTTATAGCTTTCGAACCAAATTTGCTCAACCCAAATTATGAAAAGATATGTTGATGATATTTTCAATATTTGGCAACATGTAAAAGACACTATTGATGGATTCCACAAATATCTAGACAATCGGGTGTAAGATCGATCACCAGAGGGCGCCAAGCCTTTCCAAAATGTAGAAAGAGAGAAACGAATCGAAAAACCACAACAGCCTTGAAATATTTCTGCTTTGTAAATTTTCTCACTGCTTTGAAATATTTCGAAAAGCTATAATCATTTGGAAATTTGTCTCTTACATGCTACAAGAGGCATATTCGAAATCAAATTTCGAATTATATCAATAGACGAGTTTTACTCGTGCTTTAAAAGACTAGTTAGGATTGTCAGTTACAGGATACCCATAAACACCCATCCTCATCGACACACTTTCGACCATAGGCCCCCACGAGCCGGTAGAAGATATTGTTTACACATTCAGAGAAAGAAGGAGGAGTATATGAAACATACACGTTGGTATCAACTGAATTAATTCATTAATTTGTAATTAGAGGTGCGCGGATGCATTTGAATTTAATTTGGAAATTCACCGATGTACCACTTAGTTCTTTGGGTTGAGTAACGGTAACGTTTGCTCACTTTCTACTAGAGACATGTGGAAAAACCTTGAACGTTCAACGAAACCGAGTTTGATGGAGCTGTCATTGATATTCTGTTTTTCCGCAGGTTGGGCAGATGCGTATGAGGGTACCTCTACAGGGTGTTCCTAAATTGAACGTACAAACGAAAAGGGGAGATTCCTTAAGTGAGTTTAAGAAAAAGTGCCATAAACATGGGGTCGCAAACGTTTATTTTTCGAGATACAGAGCGTTGAAGTTTGAATTTTTTTCAAGTTTTTTCTCATAGTATCTATACTCTATTCAAAGTTTATTTGTAACTCGGCTGGCCATGGAAGTTTGACACATTTCACTCTGTATATTAAAAAGTTAGGTTGGGTTCGCTATTTTCCTGTCAGATTATTACGCACTGTTGTCTATATCTCATAAAGGACCTAGTAAACTTGGATTCACTCAAAATGCCAATTTACTCCTAAACCTTGGAAGAGTTTCGAAAGGTTTGAAATTATTATGGCACAACATTTCAAAAGAATTAAGAAAGGTATCACAAAGAAGTAATGTTGAATCTGAAGATGTAGCTAATAAGGGAATGGTATATATTCTTGAATGCAGAATTGGAACAGAGCATCTCACTTCTATGAAACACTTGGATTTAATTATCAACAAAATAAGATTCAATACAAGCTTGTATTCTGAACATGTTCTAGTTGATCAATGCATAAAAGTGATGTAGGCACATTTAGTTCTTCAAGTCTCTTATTTTTCCTCATAAAAATACCTTCATTGTGATCTTCTCGATGAGAGCTATACATGCTTCGTTCAGTAGGTATTCTCTGCAAATCTCTTGGTGATTATGAGAAATGAAGGTTTCATTTTGAGTCACTGACGAAAAGAGTTAACTCTTCCATTCAATATATATTTTTTATCGTGATTGTTTCCTAGTTTTGTTGGTCTGGGATATACTCAGCTCTAATCACATCCTCAATATTCAAAATTGAAATAATAGCTTTTAACATAAAGAATCGAATAAATGTTGATTACTTCTAAAGAATTTTCAATCCGAATAATATCTCTTACAGGTATGTTATGTATACAACAGAATATTTTGAAGAATTCATAAACACATTCAGGAGCATTCACAATACTGAACGCTATGGAAAGTGATGTATGTGTTCATTTCTTCGTTTGCCTTTTTTTTTCAAGTAAGAACTGAGAGATGAATAAATTTCATTTACTCAACCCTTGATCACTGAGTTAATCAACAATTCAGTAGAGATTGTGAATTGATCATATTTGACTGAAGTGGAAGCATAAAGCACAATTACGAAAAATTATACAATACTTATTCACATATAATAAAAAAATATTGAGAAAGCTTTTTATTTCTCTAACAAATAACTTGAATTATACAAATAAGGATAGAACATCAATGATCTGAAAACGATGAAGAATAACGATCTACCATAATCAAATTAGATATAATTCAATTATTAACAATCAATGTGTAGACTTTTACTATTATCAAATAACTTCCAATCATTATTGAAATCAAGATATTTTAAAACTTAAATGAAATATCATATGATTGAAATTTGTCAAATTAATATTAGGGTTTTACAAATTACACAATAAGTATTTTTCGAAAAGTGAAAAAAATCTTTGTGAAAGAAAGAGAAGAGAGAAATTAACTTTATTGATAATAAAAAATCATCAAATGGCTATCGACCGAAGTCTTCCTGCCAATTTTACATTTAAAATTTATTAACTGTATTTATTGTATAAAAAAAAGTTATTCCAATGATATTAGATGTTCATAAATTGGTAGTGCTGGTAGTTTGGCCTTTGGTGGGCTCTCTGTGTCATATTGGTGCACTAGTGAAGAAACTCGGTATGGGGGAAGGGCCTATTAGTCCAGGTTCAGCTATCCAATTGATGATTCTTAACAAACTTATCCACCTGTAGGAGAAAAATCTTCTTTTAATGCCAACAGATTGTGCTCCTTTTACTAAATGAAAATGAGTAGCATATCCTCCTAATAATAACTGTATATTAGCATGTAACAATAATTTACTTACATACATTTCAAATTATATCTTTGAAAGAAGTGACAACTTGAGTTCTTCTCGACATTATTCCACATCCATTACTTCAGTGAACGAATCAGACTCATCATCAGATAATTCTGGATCTGAATCACTTTCCTCCAATGAAATAATAAATGGAGGAATATTATCTATAGGTAGGTTACCCATATGTTTCGTCCAGTCGTCTTCAATAAGTCGTTCAAAATGTAAATAAAAATTTTGCCACATTTCAGGTGTACATTTTGAAAGAGCCAGAGTCCATAAATTAAACACTCTATCCCTTGCGTCCATTTACCTTTTTAGATTTATAACCCATTGATTTAATAATATTGAATAATGAAGTGTGTTCTCCCTTGTAATCCAAATATTTCTTAGCGTAAGTCAGTAGTGTGTCGATAGAAAAGTGTTCATTTTTCAAATTGTAATTCCAAATTTGTCGTTGCAGGTCTTTTCTAAAAATGAAATTGTCTACTTCTTGTGTTTTTTTGGGCCTACCAATGGAAGGAAACTCTTTATCGTTGTCTTCATTAAGAATTCCTCTGATTGAATTAATATGAACCTGTAATGAAATTTCGATTAGGATAAAACATAATGTTTACATCTCACTTACGTTGAAAATGTTTGATACACTTTGCTGTATCGTTGAGTCCATAACTTCCTGACCACTATGCGCAGATTTGAGTGCAAGATAGCATTTTTTGATGCTAAGTCTTTGTTCTTTAGTTATTACTTTAGGCATTTTGAAAAAAATTCTGAAATATTTTGATTCTCTTCAAAATCAAATGTAACAGATGACAAGTGAAAATTGGTTTAACTGCTTGACATCGGCAACGTCGAAATCCGAAGAAACACTGATGCCAACCCAAGAAACTTAAATCATGGCCACCCGCGATACAAATAAACTTTGAATGGAGTATACACTTCACAAGATATTCAACTTAAATTCGGCATAGATATTACATTTGAGACTTCTCACCACGTAACATGGCAATTTCGATAGAAGATCTACAGGGTGATATTTTTTCTGGAACACTGCCACCTGTTCTTCTGCAGAACTTTTTTTTTGGTGAGCAACTGTTAATTTGAAAAAATGTGAAAAGAAACTTTGTTCTTATACTAAACTTTTCGGTCTCATGTAGTTTTGTCGTATCTACCAACGATTTTGAGAAGAAAAATTTTGAACTATTCTCTCGAAATCCTCGTGAAAATCCAAATTATGATGGGAAGGCCACTTTGTAAGCTGTGGTGAATGAATTCAGTGTCAGATTTTATGGAAATTTTCCTGATCTGTATCGATGATTCAAAAAGATTCGATAAACTCTTATAATATACACAAAGAATGTATTACAAGAAATGTAAAATTAAAAAAAATTATATCAAGAAAACTAAGTAACCGCAAAGGACTGAACTACAGCAAATGTTGAAAATGTCCTCCCCCAACTCTTATATAAGCTTCTGTTCTTCGTCTCATAGACGATCGAACTCTTTCAAACACTCCCAAAGTATTCCTCACTGTGTCAAATGCGCCTATTATACGATTTCTCAGTTTTTCTACGGTGTTCAAGGGTGTCGAGTATACTAGAGATTTCAGGTGGCGCCATAAAAAGAAATCTAAACTATTTGAGTCAGGGGTCTGGCGAGCCATGACTGAGGACCCCCCGTCCAATCCACCTGCTTTCATAATTTTCGTCCAAATACCCCTTGCCAAAACTGAAAAATGAGCAGAAGCACCGTCATGCATGAACTACATTTTTCGTCGTAGCATAAGAGTATATCTTCCGAATCGTTTACTAAAAAATGTCTGTATGATTGACCTGTAAGTCGACCTGGCAAGAAGGAAGAACTAATCAAATCGTCACCAATATTACCACCCCACATATTTAGTGAAAATTGCTCTTGAAAATGGGTTTCTACATATCCATGCGGATTCTCTTCAGCCCATACGTGTTCATTATGAAAATTGAAGTCCTTGAGAAGCTGGCTTCATCAGTGAATAGAATTTGGCAATCAAAATAAGGATTCATCAATAGTCTACTGAGGTACCACTGACAAAAACTAACCCTCGAATGAAAATCTCGAGGCAGGAGAGCTTGCATCCTCTGAATGTGATAAGGATATGGCAGAGAATCCCGCAAGATCCGCCAAACAACTTGATGACTTGCATTCAAAAGTACACTAATTTTTCTTGTACTGGTTCTTGGATGTTGTTCAATTTCGTTCATAACTACCTCTTCGAGTTGTGGTGTTCTCACACTGTGTGGTCTCCCAGTATTAATTCTTTTCGTGGAAAAAGATCCAGCTTCTGAAAGACGCCTATGAATATCCGAGAACATTCGATGATTTGGTATCGCTCTATTGGGATAGCGTTCCGTGTAAAGACGCCTAGCTTCTCTTGCACTTCCATTTGCAAGACCATACATGAATCAGTCATTTCTTCTTCTTCTTCTAATGCATATTCACTAATGAATGTTTGCGACCACACGATTCATTTCTATTCCGTCTCTAGCTGTATGTTTTAGGCTTTCCATTGTTCGCAAGCCTGTCCACTGTCTTATGTTACGTAGCCATGACATCCTCTTTCTTCCCATTCCTCTCCTTCCTTCAATCTTTCCCTCGATAATCAATTGTAGAAGCTGGTATTTCGGGTTTCGCATTATATGCCCTAGGTATGCAGTTTTTCTTTTTTTGATCGTCAGCACCAATTCACGTTCTTTATTTATTCTTCGTAGGACATTTTCGTAATTCGTGAAATGCGGCAAGTTTTGATATTGAAAGGTGTAGAGGTTCTTATTTGTGATCAGATTATTCTTGTGACAGTCATAAAAATAGCAATGAAAATAGTAGTCTAACTACATTCAAAACAATAAATAGCCACAAATGTAGCCACCTTCACTTTTTAAAAAACCAAACGTTTAATAATTTGATGTGTTAAAACTGGCACTGAATTCATTCACCACAGATTACAAACTGGCCTTCCTATCATAGTTACGAAAATTTCGAGAGAATCGTTCAAAATATTTTTCTCGAAATCGTTGGTAGATACGACAAAACTACATGAGACCGAAAGGTTTAGTATAGGAACAAAGCTTCTTTTTACATTTCTTCAAATTAACAGTTGCTCACCAAAAAAAAGTTCTGCAGAAGAACAGGTGGCAGTGTTCCCGAAAAGGTATCACCCTGTAGATCATCTATCGAAATTACCATGTCACGTGGTGAGAAGTCTCGAATATAATATCTATGCCAAATTTCAGTTGAATATCTTGTGAAATGTAGATACTATGAGAAAAAAACTTGAAAAAAATTTAAACTGCAACACTCTGTATCTCGAAAAAGAAACGTTTTGCGACCCCATTTTTATGGGACTTTTTTCTCTTAAACTCACTTAAGGAATCTCCCCTTTTCGTTTGTACGTTGAATTTAGAGTATAGAGTGTATAGAGTGTCAAGGAAAAAAGTACCATGCGATGGAGGGCCATAAAAAATGGAAAAAATGTCCTATGCTTCCTTCAAGAAATATATTGAAGTATATTTTAAGATTTTTCGAATTTGATCGGAAGTTTACATGAACTGAACCTAATATTTCCGCCATATTAGTACTACTTTTATGTCAAACAAGTGGTGCCATTTTTTCATCACTCGATTGCATGTCATGTCGTCCTCTCTCTATTATATCTCGATGGATACTACGAATTCGACGTGACGCTATACTAACGAAATGCCATAGATGTGCTGATACAAATGTCAGGACATGGAAGTGACGCAGAGGATAATTTCTGTCCAATTTAGTTCATTACCTGTCAAAACGACTTGTACCTGGAGGGAAAATCAGCTATGATGTTATTGAAATGATTTTTCATGAGTTTTTATGAAGGGAGCAAGGAAAACAGATATTGTACAGTCAAACCACAATGATGTTCACATCAAATGGTCTTTGAACGAACGTAAATAAAAACTTGCACACTTTGTTCAGTATCGAAATAATAATTTATGATATGAATGCCAGAACCAAAGCAATATACATGCCTCTGTTTTCGGAGATCTCCCTCATCATTGCTAGCAGAAGCAGGAGCAAATATTATGTAGATAAAGAAACATGGTGGTTGAAAGTCTAAGTCGGTAGTCGAGGGTTGTGGATCATTCCATTGCAAATAAAATGCCATAAAGGAAAAATTCACCAAACCTCTAACATCTCAGCAGATTTTGGAACGTCATCATCTGATATTGTATCGGTTTGTAGTAGTATTGATGGTACTGGAGATTTTAGTATTGAGATGCGAAGCTCCCTAACGTCACAAGGCATTAATATTAGTAATTGTTCTAGTTGTACGAATCAAATTAATCTTTATAAGAAATGATTGTTAGATATTGAAAAAAAAATTTACGAAATTCTGATTTTATTATAAGAAAATGCTCTTAACACTTTTTAACACTCTTTCACGCAAACAGTCACTTTGAGCACTATTGACCTCATTGAAATTGTCACTTTTAATGGTAGTTGTACAAAAGAGTTATTTATTATACAAGGGAAAAAAGTATTAGATTTTTTTTTTTTGTGAATGAATTCTTTCATCCGTGTGTCAATAATTAATGTGATTGTGAATGAGAAACACACTATTTCTAGTTAAAACTTATTAAACTTATTATTTTTACTCTGTAGGCGATCGATTTCGGTTTTCAAAAAACCATCATCAGGCCAGCTGAAAAAATCAACAATTTTTCAGACAAATACAATATCATTCTGTAAGTACAAAACATTTCGGTTATGAAAGTAATTATAGAGAAGGCAGGTGTGTGCAACATACCGTCAATCGGAGTAAAATGTGAAAGATCTAAACCATCTAATCATGAAAAATTTTCCGCAAAATCAAATCCACTATATTATCCCAATGAAAGGCATATAATGTAGAACAGCGTGGGATTAAATTAATCTATGGTATGGGGATACAGGAAACGGAAAATGGAACAGTCATAATCAAATAGGAGATTTCAAAAGTACGGCGGGAAAATTCAAAAACAGCTAAATGAAAGGGGGTATAAGCTTGAAAATATTCTTGGATGTACAGAAATCTAAAGTGTTGTTTAAAAGATGATTACTGTTTTTCTTCTTCAATATTTCATATTGTTCTAGAAGGGTTAATTTAAAGTAATTATTCTGAGCGTGTAAAATTTCTAGATTGTTGAAATCTGTCTGATGAACATGTTTCATAAGGTGTTCTCCAAGAGATGAATAATGTTTATTTTTCTGTTGTTCATTAAATCTTTTCTTCATGTTTCGGGTTGTCATACCTATATGAAATGATTCCCAATCCGAACATGAAATCTTATAAACTCCGCTAAATTGTTCTTTGTCAGATTTGGTCTTGCAGTTAACCAACATATTCTCCAGGGTTTTATGTCGCTCATTAGCGATGTGAAAATTATATTTTCTCAAAGTTGTAGACAATTTGTGATTTAAATTCACATAAAAAGGTGTTAAAATAAAAGTTCTTTATCTAATATGTGTGGGTAGATTTTCTTAACTGTCAGTTTTCTTTTTATAGATTTAAAAATGTCGTCTAAAAATTCATCTTTGTTCTGGTTGTTTCTCCCAATCTGATATATGGTCTTTAACTCTTTTTTATAATCTTCTTTAGATAAGGGGACATTAAGAAGTCTCCTGAACAAAAAAGTGAAGGCCGCTCTCTTTGCTGAGGGTGCATGGTATGAATTATAAGGTATGATCGAATCAGTTTGAGTGGGTTTTCTGTATATGCTGAAGGAGAAATATTGTCCACATTCAAGGTTATAGCCAGGTCAAGGTCTTGGAATAGATGGAACCATCAAATATAAAGATGTTTTGCTCTGTAATCAGTTCACAAAGTTTACCAATGTTGTCTATGTCTTCATTATTTAGATTCATGTCATTGTCAGAATTAATGTACTCAACCAGATATTTTCTGAGCAAACTAAGTGACTCTACAACTGGGATATTAATGTATAAATTAACAATATCAAAAGAAACGAGAGTATAATTTAGTCATCTTAATGTGTTCTATCAGCTCTAAAGAGTTCTTTATTGAATAAGTTGAACTATATTTGAGTTTATTAATAAAAAGGTGGTTGATAAATTTAGATATTTTATGACATGGTGAGGAAACTGCAGAAGTTATTGGTCTAATGCTTTTAATAGGTTTATGCAATTTTATCAAACTATACAATCTCGGAAGGAGAGGATTTTTCTCTTTTATAGAGTTTATTGTCTCGCCAAACTTTTGTAGGGTTGGAAGAGTTTTCTTTATAGTGTCATTGACCTTATTACAATATTCATTCATGTACAGTTAATAATTGTAGTTTTGATATAAACGATATGTAACTTATATTCAATAAAATTTTCTAAAATCAAATATCTTCCATTATCTATATGTATATATATCCGGAAAAAAAGTAATTTCGTGAAAAGTTATATTTTGTTGCATGTCAACAGAAATGAAATCTCAAATATTTTTTCCATTCACAGAAAAAAATTGTTTATCTTTTTATTTTTTTTCTCTATCGCAAATGATGAAATGAGTGAATCATTAACATTTGCATAGAATCACGTATGCGACTAACAATCCAATAAATAACGAAATCCAATCTACAGCATCAATTTCTCAGCGATCTTGGTCTGTGGTGGAGTCGAATGAATCCTCAAATTATTTTAATGATGGCAATGGCCGACGAGCGTGAAAGCTAGGATGTACGGACTATAAAAATTGGTCTACGATCCATTCCACTTAAGGAATCTACCTGACCTGCTTCCGATGCCGAAGTAGTTCTTGACATCACTCTATTAGCTCACGTCAGAAACGAGACGCTAATACATAACACGTAGGTACTTACAATTCATCCGCGAAGAGGTTTGCCGATGACCGGATAGGTATTTGTTATTCGACAGATGAAGAAAAGAGTAGTTTGGTGATGTCTTTTTCATTTTAGTCAAATTTGCATTCGTTATGAATGCTGTCGACCCAGTAAGAGAACCAATTACTTGAAGAGGATCCTTTGGAAAGTGAGGATATGTCGGTCTCCTGAATCATTATGATATATGTACAGGGTGGGCATATTACGATGTTTTAGTACTACAGCATTTAAACCAGAGGAGCTGATGACCTATTCTCGTTTTTTTTCTGAGAAACTAACAGGCGTTGTATTCTTTTATGGCTGCCTTCTTTTGTTTTCGGGTTGTAAGCGAAAATTGGCAAAATGGCGATATCAAAAAAAAATTATATCTCCGCTAATACTGAGGGTAGAGCTCTGAAATTAATATTATATAACATTACTAGCAAGGTAAGAGGGTTTTTACTGGTGAATGGAGGATAAAACTAACGAGCCGCAGGCGAGTCAGTTGGCTCCTTGAGCCAGTTAAACCCGTTACCTTGCTTGTATGGTTTTATATTTTATTTCTTTCTCATTTGTAAAAAAGTTAGATAAATTCCAAAAAAATCTCAATAATTGGTCGCAAATGTCGTAACCTATGGAAGCGTTGCCATGAAGATGTCTGTTTATTTTTCTTTATATTTGTTTTGGCGAAAGCGAAAATGAATGTACCAAAAGAAATAATTGAGGCAGCCAGTAGTGTAGCTTCAAGTTTATTACCTGCAAAATCAGCGTCAAGGTACGAGCTAGAATACGTCGACTTCAAAAAGTGGCAAAACCAAAATAGTGTGATTCGGGTAACTGAAGATGTTTTGTTGGTCTACTTCAGAGGTTCACACACTTTTTTTTTCTCATAGACCACTTTAAACATTTTGCTGGATCTGGTGGACCCCCTGCAGCTATTAAATTTACTAACTTACTTCCAAAACCCGAAAAAAGTATATGTCGATGTAAATCTGTGTTGTGGCTATTTTTCAATCAACCATGAGTTAAAAGTTTTCGAAAAAAAGGTGAGAATTTATATTGCTTTGATTATGATATGAGTATTGTCATTCAAGCTATGTTTCAAGGCCAGTCTAAAAAGCGTCTTCATCCAACAGTTGCATTCCTACTTTACTTTTTTGTATTCTAAGATTGACTCACAGTACAAAAAACCAATAAGCCCCCACTTCGGAGTGGTAAAAAGTAAAACTTGTTTTGAAGCTATTTATTCAAACACAAGAATTACTACACTTTTAATTATGTTGTTAAAACAGTCTTAGTAGAATCAAAATTAAACATCAAAACTAATAATGATTATTATTAAAAACAGTCGCAATATAATCAAAATTTTGATTATATTGCGACTGTTTTCAACATAATAATCATTATGAGTTTTGATGTTATAAGTTATAATTTTAATGGGAGGGAAGTACTCTGTGAATTGACAGCAAAATATCAATATTTGGCTTGAGTTTAGTTAAGTATAACCGTAAATCTCCTGGCTCTGTAATATTTAATCTGCTTCGTTTTTTTGTCAACAAGTTTGTTACGGCACTAAAACTGCGTTCGACAAGAGATGACGAAGGAAATTTTTGCACAATTCCCCACAGTCCTGGATATCTTTCAGGTATTTGTGCCTGCAGCCGAAATGATTGTTACCCTCTTTTGAATGCTACTTTGAGCTCCACATTAGTGCTGAGCTCGAGTAGCTCTTGTTTCAGTACCATGGATGTATTATCCATGGTGGTATATCCATCGACAGAATGTCTCCAAATCTGACTTTAAAATCATCATACAGGGCAATCAATTGTTGAACATACGTCTGAATAGCTTCGTCGAGGCATTCTATCTGCGATAAATTTGGAAATTGGGAAAATTCACGTCAGCCAATATTTTGCTTCATAAGTTTCAGTTTACCAAGAAAAGCTGAAATTTCACTCTTTGTTTTTATCAAATTGAGGCCGTCCCCTTGTAACTGTAGGTTAAGGTCATTAAATTTTTAAAATTTTTAAATCTGTCAAATACGCAATGTCTGCTTTGAAATTCATGAGGTTTTCTTTTAAAATAGGATCTTTAGTGTTCAGAAACTCTAAAACAGAGTTGAAAAGCAAAGAGAATCTTGATAGACATGCACCTTTCGACAACCAGCCTACTTCGGTATGTAGCAGCAATCGTTGGAGGTACTCATCAGTTTCTTCGGCATCGGCGAGTCTTGACACGCTCTTTCTGAATATGGAATCTGCAAGTTCTTACAAAAAAATTGCTGAGCTTCTTATAATATTGTCTTCCTATATTATTGTCTCCCTATACTAATTGATTACTAAGGTCCAAATAGGAACGTATGATGATTGGGGAAGTCAAATTCAATAATTCCTAATAGTATTTATTTAACATTGTGACCGGTTTCAAATTAGTAACACCAATGCATCCTCAGACCTAATCTACACACTACAAGAAATACAACCTCATAAATTACAAAATCAAAAGGACAAAACAATACAACTCACTGCTTATACTATTCTCAACAGGGTCGTCAAATCTAAAATGAGTTTATCAACACTTAAACTTGATAGTTCAGTCAATCTGTCGAAAAATAAATCGTTTTGACGGTATAATTACCCGCTCGATGAAATTTGGTACACTTGTTGAAAATGATGTAACTAATCTATCTTTGCGACGGCCTCGCTGAAATGTTAGCGGTTTTTTGAAAAACTCAAGAAACTCGAAAAAAAGTAAAAAAATGCATTTTTCTCGGATTGTATGCATCGTAAAGAAAATTTTATTGAACAAAAAATGTAGAGGACGTTGCGATCTACATTTTTTGTCAATGGTGCAATGCTGCACGACTAAAAGGGCACAAAGTAGGTGGCGCTAAAGTATCAAAAAGAGTGTTTTTCATGTTTTTCGCCCTGAAAATGTTGTTTAAATGCAAAAGTTTAAATGTAACAGTTCTTCCTTACATTATTATCAACAACTTTCATCTAAACAATATTTTTGTACAACTTACCATTTTGAAGCTGCAGCTTGCAGAAGAATGAAAAATCCAAATATACTGTTGTACGCAGTATGAGTACACATCGGTAGTGCACGTTTAAATAAAGATTTTACTAATTTAATTTTTCTTAGCAATTAAACTCTAATAAATAAAATTTTAATTTGTTTTTGACAAGTATTATCCATTATTTGATTTTTTGAGTCGCATTCTGTTAAGAATTATTTTGTTGAACTCTCAATGTTATTAACAAAGACAATTTTTAATGTTTTGCAGTTTTGTTTTTCATTTTTAAAAAATGTCATCAATTAAACAGATTTTTGAAGAGGTTTTGAAAATTTGGATAAGGGAAACAAACAACAATTCAATTAAAGTCATTATTTGAGTTTTAATTTTCAAGTAAACGTTTAATTCAGTTTTGTATTTGTATTTATTAACAGGTGTATAGAAAAAGCATACAAAATATTGCAAAAATACTTACGAATCTAAATCGCTTACAATTTTTCAACTCTTTCAGTGGTCGCATGAGAAAAAAGCTACTCAGTCCACCTTTTTTATGCTTCCAATGAAGAGGTTCTTTATGTACTAGGTGACCGAGAAAACTACCGTTAGCAGAACAGTGCTGTATATGCAGCGCTATGTATTACTATAACTTGTAAATGATAAGTAAGGAACAACTGTTACATTTAAACTTTTGCATTAAAACAACATTTTCAGGGCGAAAAACATGAAAAACACTCTTTTTGATACTTTAGCGCCACCTACTTTGTGCGCTTTTAGTCGTGCAGCATTGCACCAATGACAAAAAATATAGATCGCAACGTCCTCTACATTTTTTGTTCAATAAAATTTTCTTTACGATGCATAAAATTCGAGAAAAATTCATTTTTTTACTTTTTTTTCAGTTTTTTTGAATTTTTCAAAAAACCGCTAACATTTCAGCGAGGTCATCGCAAAGGTAGCTTAGTTACATCATTTTCAACAAGTGTACCAAATTTCATCGAGCGGGTAATTATACCCGCACCAAATGTACAGATTGACTGAACTATGAGTACAAATACATTAATTCAAACTCCAAAACAAACTGTCAACCCAACATAAACACACTTCGATATAGGTTAGTTCAAGAGCATAGAGCACAAATTAAATCGTATCGTCAACCACAAAATTCATAAACTTGTAGGATCGGAAGAATTAGAAGAATTATCCCTACTTATGCGTTTCGTCCCTGGCGCACACATTTGGACTCATCAGAATGGCTTGTGTGCGCCACGCCATAGACGCAGGGGTTTAGAAGTTTGAGGGAGCCGCCGGGAGTTGAACCCGGCATCTAGTACCTAGTCGGTGTGAAACTTGAGCGCTTACCTCTGGGCCACCGAAGCGCTGTGAATTAGGCTATGCGGGGGTTATATGAGGTGCCGCCAAGTGATCCCTACACACTCCCCTGTCAGTGACGGAGTGCCACTAAACACTCCCTTACCAGTGACGAAGGAACGAAACCAATGCGTGTTACAAGGTCAGTAGGTGTAGCCGGGTGATGGCCACCTGAGCTGAGCTACACCACACGGTATGGTGCGGACGGGTGATGTCCACCTGAGCAGATCCGCAATACCGCGGCAGACCATGAATATTGAACGGAATGGGGAAGGCGTCTAGAGTTTCGTTGGAAGTTGCAGAGAGGGAGCGAGTATACCTCAAGCGTCAACCGTCTGTTTTTCCAAGACACGTCGTAAAGACAACCGTTCCCATCACGTCGGGGTCACCAATGTTGGGACAGAATGACGTTGATCACGTCGGGGTCACCAATGTAGGATCGGAAGAATTAGAAGAATTATCCCTACTTATGCGTTTCGTCCCTGGCGCACACATTTGGACTCATCAGTATGGCTTGTGTGCGCCATGCCATAGACGCAGGGGTTTAGAAGTTTGAGGGAGCCGCCGGGAGTTGAACCCGGCATCTAGTACCTAGTCGGTGTGAAACTTGAGCGCTTACCTCTGGGCCACCGAAGCGCTGTGAATTAGGCTATGCGGGGGTTATATGAGGTACCGCCAAGTGATCCTTACACACTCCCCTGTCAGTGACGGAGTGCCGCTACAAACTATTCTATAACTTTTCATCATAGACAATTCAAGAAAAGATAAAATACGTGTACACATTTCTACAAAATAGCATTCATAATATGCATCTCCATAAAGTCCAATTTCAAGAATTCAAAACTAAGGATGGATATGATTTCCTATGTTTAATAATTTCAAATTTTTCCAAATGATCCACTAACAGGCAGTTGGTGCCTGTGTGTAATATTTTGAAACCTGTTTCCGGTACAAATTGATGACCTTCCTTAAATAGGTGATTACCAAAATGAGAATCGTCGTAATGTGGACCCAGTCTCAAAATTATCAAATTTTCCTTGATTCTTTTATTAAGAGTTCTATTAGTCTTCCCAATATACATAGCACTGCACGTGTCATTGTTGATTATCTCATTTTAGATTTGACGACCCTGTTGAGAATAATATAAGCGGTGAGTTGTATTGTTTTATCCTTTTGATTTTGTAATTTATGAGGTTGTATTTCTTGTAGTGTGCAGATTAGGTCTGAGGATGCATTGGTGATACTAATGCGAAACCGGTCACCATGCTTAATAAATACCTTCAGGAATTATTGAATTTGACTTCCTCAATCTCAAGAAGTCAAGTCGGCTCACCTAATACATTTTTATAGACCCCCGTTAACGAGTTGTGGATCCCCATTTTTATTCCACGCAAGCGTAGACCCCTGTCGAGCTCCCGTGGACCCCTGGTGGTCCACCTGGACCACTTTGGGAATCAATGGTCTACTTGAATCAACTATCAGCTAGATTTAGCCCTAATACGTTATGGGCAAAATGGTCTATGCTGAAAAGCTGCTTGTAAATGAAAGAAAATGCCCCAGTTCGCAAGTCTGTTTTCCCTAAAGAAATTATTGAAAAATATGTCATTTAGTTGTCATTTGCAGATTTCAAAAGGTAATAGCGTTTTTGTAACGAAAAAATGAGAGTTATACGACAAGAAAGGCCAAGGTATTAAGTAAAGAAGAGCCTGAACAATTTCTTTTACATGCTCCTGATGACCAGTGGTTGCTGGCGAAAATTGTAACAGTATTTGGGATTTTTGGATATTGTCGATCTGATGAAATTCTCTCCTTAAACATTAATGATGTAGAAGATATGGAAAAATATGTTACTGTAACATTGCGGCAAACAAAAAATTTAACAATAAGAAAATTCACCATAACCGATGATGGCTGCAGCTTCAAACCCTGCATTTTATACAGAAAATATGTAAATCTTTGTAGGATCGTAAGTTATCCCTACTCATGCGTTTCGTCCCTGGCGCACACATTTGGACTCATCAGTATGGCTTGTGTGCGCCATGCCATAGACGCAGGGGTTTAGAAGTTTGAGGGAGCCGCCGGGAGTTGTGCCACCTGAACCCGCCACCCTATACACTGTACCCTGTCAGTGACGGAAGTGCCGCTAGTACAGAGAAGACAACCGCCCATCACGTCGGGGTCACCAATGTACCGTTATCCCTACTCATGCGTTTCGGAGGAACACATTTGGACCAATGCGTGTTCAAGGTCAGTTGGTATAGCCGGGTGATGGCCACCTGAACCCGGCACCTAGTACCTAGTCGGTGTGAAACTTGAGCGCTTACCTCTAGGCCACCGAAGCGCTGTGAATTAGGCTATGCGGGGGTTATATGAAGTGCCGCCAAGTGATCCCTACACACTCCCCTGTCAGTGACGGAGTGCCGCTACATCTTCAGCCTCCTGGAACAAAAAGTCTAAGATTTTTGACATATCGACATGGAAAGTGTATTTCCCTTAATGCTGGCCAGCACAGTATTGGTGGTGTCCCAAAGCAAATACCGAAATATTTAGGTTTAAAAGACCCAGAGTTATACATCGGCCACTCTTTGCGCAGAACTGGAGCCACTATGGTTGCGGATTCTGGTTGGAGATATTTTAGCACTAAAGCATGCAGGAGGGTGGAAGAGCACCGAAATTGCGATGAGTTATGTCGATGATTCGGTCAACAAAAAACTCGAAATGTCTAGCAAATTATTTGGTAGTAAGGAGAGTACAAAAATGTTCTGCAGTCCTCTAGTTCAGCAGTTTCTGAGTCAACAGATCATCATCAGTATCAACTCTTTCATCATTAAAAATCTGTGTTACTGGAAATAACAATTGTACTATGATTTTCAACAAATATGACGATAAAACAAAATTTTCTAATGTAAAAATACTACTAACTTGTAAAAATTTTAAATTAAATTTTTTGAAAAGTTAACTGTCAGTTTTACAAGTTAGTGACTTGATAAAATAAACTTTCTTGCTTAATATTGTGTTTTTGAAAAATGACGTTTACAAATGAAGAGCAAATAAAATATTATACACGCTCCTTTTTACGTAGAATACAGTGGCGTGCTCGCCTTTTTGCACCATCTTCAATTACCAAGCTATGACTTAAAGTGATGTTTTTTCATGTAGTTTTTCTAGTATGTTTCGTTAATTTCTTTGTTGTTTATTAATTCATTTCTTATGAAACCTGAAAGTTCATTAGTTTCATTCATTTCACATGAATTTCATTTATTTTTCATACTGTTGCTCCTGGTAATATTGAGAATATTAAAAAAAAACTATTCGAACCGTTCATTTCAATCTAGATCGGTGTTAACATTCCCATGAGTGGTTTAATAGTGCAATTTCTGATTGTTGAAAGCACTCACATCCTTTTTGTTGACAACAAATATTTGAATAGGGCAATTAATTAGTTCTGCATATACCCATTGTGTACATTCGACCTAAGGTGTAAAATTGGAAAGGAGCTTTCTTCTTGGTGACACAAATTGGGTCTGTACAGAAGAATTTTAATGGAAGTCATGAACAAAGGCATAAGCCATTGATATTTTCAATTATTACTTGTGTCAGAATCGATGAAATATATGAATTACTATTTTCAAACAATAGGTTTTAATGATTTATGATACTTACGGTGGAGTGAGATGTTACTACTTCTTCTATATCCATAGATCTTTCGGAAATGCAGATAGTTCATTATGAACTGCAACATACAGGGTATCCGATTTCGAGTACCTAATAGATTTTTCTGTAGAATTAGTTATGTCTTAAATCTTGCTCAGGGATTCGGATTTTGTTCGATATTTACTACTAACTAAAAAAATTTTCATTCATTGACATCGATTTTTCCTTCATGTGAATATTCAATTATTTTAATAATTTGATGAGCTATCTCATCCTAATGCATCATTATGTTAATAGCGTTCTTGAAGCTAGATTTAGGCTAACAGGTTTTTTCAACTCCATTGCAATATTCGTAGTTTCGGATGTTCTTCATCTACAGATGAATATAAACCAAAGAACTGTTTCTGTTTGTATAATAACTTCCTCTTCAAACAGTTTCGTAACTAATGATTGATATTAACTATGAGTTCAAGGACAATACCAAATAAAGAGGATTTAATTGGATTTGGAGTCACATGTTTCTATTCCAATCGCTTGAAGCAGAAAAATAAATTAATAATTCATGCTGTTCATTTAAAATAAACGTTCGTCAAGATTATTGCACATTTCTTCATTTATAAATCAATCTGTTCCAGATGAGAACTATTTCGAAATTTTTATTCATTTTTATTTTCATATACATTTTAATTGAATTATATATATTCTTTTGAACTTTTGGCTTACAGTATTTAGTTAGCAAACAATAAAGCATATAGATCAGGGGTTAGTGACGTGTTGTCATACAATTCGGAGTATGACATAAAAGCCTAGGGAAAAAACCCCAGTAAAAAAAACCCTGGCTCCCCGCCTAAGTGTGAAAGTACAAAAATAAGCTGAAATATATTTTAGGGCCTTCTTTCTTCAAGAGTGGTCTTCTATTGATGTAGACAGCGACTTCTGCAAGTTGCCCACATCGATTCTGGAAATAAAAAGACAAAAGCAGAAAAGAGAACTGAATAACAAAAATACAAAATTTAAAAGAGAAGAAGAAAACACCCTAAAATTCGTTTATTTGGATTAACTCGATAATGTGAATATAGGATTTTTCAACATAACAAACTGAACCGTAAATTCTACTAAGGAAATAATCGATGAGTACAAAACCTTTTATGGTTCCTCTTTCACGAAGATTTTTTTTAGTATCCGTATATGTCTCTTGAAGGAGAATAATCTCAGCACCATATTCCTTTGCTTGTTTAAAAATATAATCACTCTTGTCCTTAGAAATACCATTTATATTCAAAAATAGCAGAGGAAAAATTATCGACTGACATTTATTATTATTTATAGCAAATTATTTATTAATCAAACATAATGGTATACTAGAGATTTATTGTTATTATTCGGTGCACTGCTATCGTATTTTGGCAGCATTTCTTTCGACCAATCGACACGAGCCTTATGTTTGAGCGATTGACAACAAACTGTGTGGGATCCAACGCGAATAAATTTTTTTCACAGTTAAATGATCAAGCAATATTGAATGTATGCTGGTCCCACTAATGCCTACGGCTGTCTCAATCTCACGATAGGTAACAAGACGTTCTTGCAATTTCAGTAGATGCACAGCATCAATGGTTTTCGGAACAACAATTGATTTTGGACGACCTTCTCAAAATACGCCTTGGAGTGAACTACGACCTCGGTTGAATTCACCATATCATCGATAAACATTGGTCCTTGATGGAGGTTCATCGCCAAAGATTGAATTAAGTTCCTCGATGCACTATTGTTGAATAAATCCACGTCGAATGTTGTAAAAAATGATGGCAAAAAAATGTTCACGATTTAATTCCATTTGTTGGGCGAGATGAATCTTTAAGTTACTGTAAACAACACAAATAGCGCTCATATGTCAGAACGTTCTGACTACGTATAACCTCAAAGATGTCAAGTTTAACGATAGAGCTGTCAGCTGGCAGATTCCAACACTATGTCTAATCCCGAAATATAAAAGGCAACCCTCGTACAATATCTTAACGGTGTTTGCACATCTATTCATTGAATCTACAGAAATAAACATAAAGTAAAACACTTCCGTAGGTCGGTCTTTTTCATCATAATTTGAAGTTCATTGAAGGTATATTAAATTTAATATGTGGTTATGTACTTGTTGATACGCGTCTAATTAGAGCAAAACTCTTCAGGCCAGTCTTATGGGCGTCTCAATTAAGTAATTTTCTCAACACCCAAATCATTGACTGCAAGAATGAGCAAATGAGCAATTTGTCAACTTTCTCCAGCACAGTGAAATTTTCTATAGTTGATTAAGGACTTACACATTACATTGTAGCATAAAAAAGGTTGAATCAATCTGGAGGGTTGAAATAACCGGAACCAACATGGACGCATTACTTAATTTGATTTCGTTCAGCGTGGATAACATTTTTTGAGAAATATTCCGTTGATGACATTCATTTCGAAGAAGATTAAATTTTAACACCTTCTTCAAGTCCATGTAATATATGATGTGTCAGAAATTTTTTTTTTAAAACCAACGATTTATCTTATTTGATCAGTAGTAGTACTTAAATCTATGAGAATGAGACTTTACACGTAAGTCTGTTGAGTAAAGGAAAAATTCCGAACCAGTGATTGATGAAAGTAATGACGCCATAATCAAAATAAATGTATTCACCTTGAATTTGTTTATATCATTGAATCATGTAATTAAGATGTTTATCATTATCATTTTGTCAGTTTCCAGAAGATTTTGTGATAGTTTTCACCCAAAGACAAAATTACAAACTATAAAACTAGAAATGGTGAATTGTATTCCGAAGCATAATAGCACCAGGTTTGAATATGCATCCACATATCAGTGCATTGAACTTTTCAATCATTTTCCTAAATGCGTTAAGTTTCTAGAGCTGAAATAATTTTAAAAGATAGTTAAGAATAAACTTGTTGAGCATTGTTTTTATAGCGTGCCTGATTATTTTCAGTCATAATTTAAATGTAATTGGAATTATGATTGTTATTATGTAACTTTTATTTCTGACCTGCCCTATACATATTTGTATATATGTCAGAAAGGATTAATAAATACTATTATCATTATTATTATTATATTTTTCTAGATAAAATTTTTTTTCCGTGTTTACATATCAAACCAAGCATGTAAATATTTTCTTATTTGAACGAGACTGAGACATCTTTATTCACTGAAGTAGAGAATGCTAAGGCTCATCGAAGTATACTGTAAATTCCGTCCTGAATATTTCTCACACGACGGTAGATGTCGCAACCGACCCAAGAAACCTATAATTTGTTTGAGCAGGTATTCTATTATTCAGAATGAAAATTTAGAAAGCACTGACGTGAGGTCAGATTGCATTGGCGCTTTTGTTGAGCTACTTGCGAGTAAATATTCAAACCATAACAAATCTATAAGCACTCTGATCAGGTGAACAATAGTATTTTCTCGTACTATGGGACAATGTGATGCAAATATAAACGCCTAATGAATGAACAAACCTATATCGCAAATTAAAAATAACTACTCATAATTTTCCCCAAGTTTTGTTCGAAGCTATAATTCCCTTCCCCTAAAAACTCACGTCAGTGCTTCTCTGAATTTTGACAACGTATATTATTTCAGCCACCGAGATTGAATTCTATCTCCATGATTTCCCGTAATGACAAATTTTGATTAATATTACGCCAACTGACACTGATTAATGAGCCCGGCATTTGTCAATCTGAGATGTCTAAAATACAGGTGTGTGCACTCCTCCGATTTTGTTTTACCGGTTTGGCGACATAGGGATTCTTTCATTTTCTCTCCGCCAGGTTATGCCACTCAAATTTATTCGAATGTCAGTTTCTGATTAGAATAAATTATTTATTGCGTTATTCGGAATTTTTGTATAAAAGTGTGTGAAAAGTGATTATCCATTTTTTATAATGCGTTTTTGTATTTTATGTGGACAGTCTAGTGCTGCGGATGAAAATTCACGAACTTTCAGTGTGCCAAAGGTGAGTAGAAATGATTTTTTTAATGACTCAAGTGAAATTGTTCTATATTAAGTAACAACTAAATATTATGCGTGCGTTTCCAGAATCCTCAGAAGATATACGCATTTCAAACACTTATTTTCATAGATATAATTGATCAAATCAGTTCTTTTTTCTGCTTTTGTCTTTTTATTTCCAGATTTGATGTGGACAACTTGAAGAAGCCTCTGTGTCCATGAATAGAAGACCACTCTTGAAGGAAGAGGTCCCTCAATTATATTTCCGCTTATTTTTGTAGGTACTTTCACACTTTGGCGGGAGCCAGGTTTTTTTTACTGAGGTTTTTTCCGTAGGTTTTCATGTCATACGCCGAATTGTATGGCACCCCGTCACTAACCCCTGCTCTATATGCTTTATTGTTTGCTATCCAAATATTGTGAGCCAAAAGTTCAAAAGAATATTATATATACATATATTGAAATTATTTACTTTATATATTGAATTAAAACTTTTTAAGAATCAGAATACATATTTTTTCATCATTACAGAAAGAGAGCTCCCAAATCACCCATGCCATCCTGTAGTAACTACTTTGAACCGGACCTCCCATATCATTCCTTCCCAAGCCCAATAGAAAACATTCTTACTGATAATACAAACCTTTTCCTGTTCATCCAAAATGATCAGATCAAAAATTAATAAAACATACATAAATGAGCATCAACTAACCATAAATCAGGCATGTAAAATCTTTATAGAATAATACTGAAAACATTTATGTTTGAGCAAGAGCCCTTGTATTAGTGTGATAATCATACTTCAATGTATTAGAAAAAAAATGGATAAACCATACTAATTGAAAGCATTACGTGATCAGAACTCGCATCACAAGAATATTTATTTAAAAGCCAGTGAATCGGTGAAATCCATGAAATATTTGTCTAGTTAATTTTTCAGGGGAATAAAATAAATTTCTTTCATTTTTTAGGTTAATTTGATTTAAAATTTCAACAAATGCTTAGCGTTTGCGATGTAATGTTATGAATGAATTGCCTTGTGGCTCCCTCATGTGAGTATAAAATTAAACAGTCACCATGTCCCAAAAAGTAAAATGACGTTTTCATTCAAAATTTGACAAGTGCACACACCAGTATTTTAGACATCTTATGTCGATCGAATATCGATCTGTGATGGTCATCGTTCAGAGAAAATAACCGGGACTTCATGTCATTTCTCTTTTCTCTTGAGTAAATGAAAAAAAATAATCATATCTTTAGATGGAAAAGAGCTACGACAATGAAATTTGAGGATAAGTAAGATATCGATCACGTCGATATATTAACGGAAATTTCTTATGAGATATTGGGTATTAAAAAAATTTTTTTTGTGGATTTTTTAAAAATTTTCTAGTGTGACGATTTCTGCGAAATTTCGTGAGCCTTTTTGTTGCAGCCTCCCTAAACGATATTTCAAGTATCAACTTGATCGGATGGATATTCTAGTAGTTATTGAGGAAACAAAATTTCAGATGCTCATAACTACTGAACCATCCGACGGATTGGGCCCAATAACGAACTTGACCGCGATATTTGGACAATTAACCTATTCTGAAAATATGAAAACACTAGCTCATCTCTTTTGGATGCTAGAGAGGTTACGGCCGGCCGGTCGCACAGACTCAACTTTCGCTACGGATTCTTCATCGAGAAGTCGAACCCAATCGATTGAGTCCATTTTCGGCTCGATATTCCAAAATTACAGACATTTGGGCAAAATGATAGGCACATTGTTCGGGTGAACAAGAGCGCCAAAAATGAAATACTTTAACTCTGTCAGCGGAGTCGTCAGATATTATTTTGATAATTGCCGAACTTTCCGATTTATATTACAATAGAAATTTGTATCATCGTAATCAACATTTTTTTTTATTCAGTTTTGAAAGTTGAAAGACCCTTTATTATCATTTTTTCATTCACTTAAGAGAAAAGAGAAATTTTAATGCTCTATACTTTCAAAGCACCGACGTGGAGTTTTAGGAGAAGGAAATTTGAGCTTGGAAGAAAACTTGAGAAAAACTATGAATACTTGGACGGCTTTAAGCTGAAAGGAACCATCCCACAATTTTGTGATTTTTTGATTACCGCACAATATTACATTAATAGCCGTAACCTTCACTGCAAAAAAGATCCAAGCCACATTCTGGTACCTAGTACCATCTGTAGACCAATGAACCAACCAACAAAATTTGTTGAGCAAGTAACCTACCTGCAGAAAAGATCCAATGGCTTGGTTCTTTTCTGCATGACAATAAAGAATCACAGCAGATTTCAAAATACCCTAACATATTACGAAAAAGAAAAAATCAAAGAAGAACACGAAACCCATATTAAAAATTGGCAAGGAGCCCGAAACCAGATGAAGAATGATATGAAAATGGCAAAAGAAAACGAAGAAATAGAATGTTTAACATTCGATCTTGAAAACACACTGCCACTACCACGATTAGCAACTGGAATATTGTTTTATAAGAGACAAATTTGGCTCTACAATTTCGGAGTTCATTCCGGCTCAACCAACAAGGGTCATTTTTAAATCTGGACTGAAAACGAGGCAGGTCGGGAGCACAAGAAATTGGATCTTTTTTATTAAAACATATTAAAGAAAACCTCTTCAACGTTACTGAGTTAATTTTGTGGTCGGATTCCTGTCGCGGTCAAAACTGCAACATTAAGATGACACTCATACTCAAAGCTGTTCTGCAGGCACAACCCTCTTTAAAAATAATTCGTATGCGTTTTCTTGTATCTGGGCAGTTTTCTCCCGAACGATTCGGACTTTTCCGACGTCGAATGTGGACTTGAACATCAACAGCGCCTTTACCTGCCAGATGATTATATAAAAATCATGAAAGACTGTCGAACGAAAAATAATTCAAAGTTTCGCGAATGCTATCTATTGAATTTTATAGGACCACTGAGGTAGAAAAACAAATAGTAAATAGAAAAGTGGATGTTGAGAATAAAAATATTAGCTAGTTAAAAACACGTGAGATACTTCTTGATAAAGAAAAACCATTTTCAATTTTTCTGAAAACAAATTTTGAAGATAACTCGTATGCTGAAATAGATATCAGAAAAAAACAAATAGGTCGTCGGCATTATTTAAAGATTTGCTAATACCAATGTGGCCTGAAGAAAAAAAAACATCACATCCAAAGGTAGAAGACATAAAATCTGTGATGCGCTTAATTCCGAACGAGTGCAAGCAATTTTATGAAAATATAACCGGCACAGACATCGGAGACGATGTGGATGGATTCTGTGGAGCACCTGATTTTGAAGTGGAACCCATAATAGATGAATAAATAAAAAAACAATATGTATTTTTTACCTGTTTAGTTAAGCAATAAAGTATCTTTAACCAAAAAGTCCTAAGATTTATTTTACAGAAAAGAACCATCCGACAAAAACCAAAAAATTCAAGCGAAGTATGTAATTTTTTTTATTTTCAATAATTCATATCGTATATGTATATTTAAAGCCCAATTATGTTATCAATTAAATTTATTTTTATTGTGTAATTAATTTTTTATAATTGTGAAAACTATAACCCTTAAATACTCAATAACTTGTTTTTGGGGTTGGTTCCTTTCAGCTAAAAGCCGTCCACTTATTTTTAATTGGAGATATGGGTTTGTTTATTTTTCTTGGCGGTTATATTTGCATCATAATGTTACAGAGTACGGGAGATGACTCTAGAACAAGCGCGTCAGTGCTTTTCTGAATTTTTCTTAATCTGTTGTACCCTTAGACTATACAGGGTGTCTCAAGTTCGAGTGCCTATTAGGCGTTTCTGGAGAACTAGACATATTTGAAATATGAAAATTGGGATTATGATATTGTTCGAAGTTCTCTACAGAGCTAAAATATTTTCGAAGTCCAAAAACTTCCGGTTATACAGAGTGAAAATAAATTCGACGAAAAAACTTTTTTTCAAGTTTTCCATTCCTGGTATGAACGAGTATTCAATAGTGAATACATTTCTGTTAAAACCATTGTATTAAATCGAATAGTTTTCAAAATATCCAAAAAAACTGGAAAAAAAGTCAAATATGTTCAGTCAGTAATATGTTCATTATTCTTATTTTAAATATCCTGAGCGTAAACCGTTTTTACAACATCGAAGAGGAAGGATGTGAAAAGGTCATGCATCTTTTGGATTTCAAAAATACCATCACAGGGTGTTTCAAATTTTGTGTTGAAAATTGTGATCTTAAATTGGCCATAACTTCTGTTTTTCAAATTAGAACCCTATTTTTTTATAATTTTGTTGGATTCTGCTGTCAAAAATAATGATAGTTTTCTCACATGATTATGCTCCTAAATTCAATAATTTCTGAGTTATTTGAGATTTTCTGGATTTATGTAGTACGTAGAGTCAAATTCATAAGGATATTCTGTGAGCATAGAAGATAAATCATCCAATTTATAATTCACAAGTATCAGACTGGTCTTATTGTTAGTCATTATGAAATTTTTGATTTCACAAAATGAATCGTTGCTATTCTAATAATGAGATTCTGGATTTATTTCTCATATTGTATTTTTTCAATCGTATACGCAATACACATTCAAATGCACTTAATGATATTGTTTATTTCAAATGGTGGATGACACAAAATGTTGAATATCCAATGAGAAGTATCCCCATTTTTTTTCACAATTTCTGAAAAGATGTTTCAAACTTTCCAAATTTTGTAATGTAAAAGCCCCTAAAGAATACAAAAAAGGGCAGTTGATGAAATTAGTATTTCGACTTATTTCGAAGCGAATGAGAATTCATCTCTTCAATAGGAAACACACTAAATAGATTCGCTATTTCATTACACCGAATTATGATTATAAATAAATTATGATAATAAAAATAAAAATACGTTTCAAAACTCAAATTAACAAAATGAATGATCAGGTAAGAGTCTCAATATGGTACCCATTTTGTTCCACACACTTTCGAATACGTCTTGAAACACCTCGGTTAGTCGCTCGCTGAATTTCCTCTCCCTTTAGAGAGTGGAAAGCATCCTCCACACGCCGTATCAAATCTCCTTTGCTTTCAATAGGAGATTCATAGACTATGTTTTTTATTTTACCCCATAAATAAAAATCTAAGGGAGTAGGATCGGGAGATCCTGGGGACCAACATAGTGAAGAATGGCATCCGATTCACCGATTACCAAACATCGCATTCAGTTCTTCAGACACCTCGTGCGAACTATTTGCCGGAGCACCATCCAATTGATAATATGCGGTAGTCGACATACTCAACGGCAGTTCATCCAAAAACTCAGAAACAAAATTTCTCAGGATTTCCAAAAATTTTTCTTCATAAATGTAGTATCGGACTTCATTGTTCATCAAAATAGCAAACACATTAAAACTAAATTTGTTCTGGGGGTTTCTTTGTCTTTTTGTATGAGGATTTTCACTTCTCCAAATGTGGAAATACTTTCTATTAAATAGTCCTTCATTATTGAACCTTGCTTCGTCTGCCCAAATGATCTTTTTCAAAAAATTTTCATCATTTTCAAGTTTTTCTGATATTCCTCTACAAAAATTTAACCTTTTTATGTAATCACCTGGTTCTAATGCATGTTGTGTTTTTTCAAAATTCGGTGCACTGAATTTCTGTCTACATCGATTTCATGAGCTGCGAATAGATGCATTTTCATTCACTTCGAAATCAGTCAAAACACTAATTTCATTTTCTCCATCCTCAACTACCCTTTTTTTGTATTCTTTAGGGGCTCTTACACATCCAAAACTTTGAAAGTTTGAAACATATTTTCTAAAGATCTTCTCCGTCATGGATGGTAAATGGGGATACTTCTCGTTGGAAGGCCCGGCAGGTTCTACTAATAATTCTGTCACATTCACCATGTACATAAAAGAGATCCAGAATTTCGTAAATAGAATAACGGTTCGTTTTGTTAAATCGAGAAATGAAGATAACGAATAATAATAACACCTGACACTTGTGAATTATTAAGAGATAATTTATCTTCTATGGGTACAGGGTGTTCCCATGGTTTCAAAAGAATATTCATTGAATTATTTTAGATGCAATCAATTTGACTCTACGTACACCATAAATCCAGAAAATCTCAAATAACTCAGAAATTATTTAGGAGCATAATCATGTGAGAAAACTATCATTATTTTAGACCGCAGAATCCAACACAATTATAAAAAAATAGGGTTCTAATTTGAAAAACAGAAGTTATGGCCAATTTAAGATCACAATTTTCAACACAAAATTTGAAACACCCTGTGATGGTATTTTCGAAATCCAAAAGATGCATGAACTTTTCACATCTCTCCTCTTCGATGTTGTAAAAACGGTTCACTCTCAGGATATTGAAAATAAGAATAATGAACATATTACTGACTGAACATATTTGACTTTTTTACAATTTTTTTTTGGATATAATAATTTGAAAACTATTCGATTTAATACAATGGTTTTAACAGAAATGTATTCACTTTGAATACTCGTTCATACCAGGAGTGGAAAACTTGAAAAAAAAATTTTTCATGGAATTCATTTTCACACCCTGTATAACCGGAAGTTTGTGGACTTCGAAAATATTTTAGCTCTGTAGAGAACTTTGAACAATATCATAATCCCATAATTTTCAGATTTCAAATATGTCTAGTTCTCCAGAAACGTCTAATAGGCACTCGAACTTGAGACACCCTGTATAAGATAGATAAAGCATTCCTTTGTGAAATATATATTTGTTTTGTTCATTATCGATATAGAAGTGGCAACGTGTGTCTTCTAGAGCATGTGACCTTCAAATTGTCAAGCATAGAATTGAGCAGCGTTGTCTTGACTTTCACCTGAATTTCTTTCCATCTGTGGTCTCTGGCATAAAATAGCAGAATCAACTAACGTTTTTTTTTACTTCTTGCTAATATATCCGATAAGACAGTTTCAATTCAAAATATAAAATTTTATACAATAATTTGAATGCAAATTGGAGGAAAAGTTTTTATTCACAATTATAGGGGAATAGAGAAACCTACTATTTGCTCAGTTTGGCAACACGAAAATTTTTTATGATCTGTGTGGACCAGCTCAATACGTTACAATCGATCAGTTGTAAGTTTCAGATGCGACACTTTTCAATATAAATAAAAGTGTCGCTTCTTATAAAGTCTAAGGTTGTACCTGATCCACAAGTTGACATTTGAAGTCTTTTACAGTATGAAATATTCAAGAAAAACTAATTATATTTGACAGAATCTTTGCTGAAATGTCTTGTGAACCAAAACTTCTGATTGAAGCAAGAGACCTGCCACTCCAAGTTTGATTGAATGCTGAACTTTTCTAATTCCGCCCAATCTCGAAAACGGGTATATTTCATTCCCAAATTATACAATTACGTTACTCGTCTGACCGATATTGTGGGATGGAGCTACATCCTGTCAGTTTCCACTCCCAATTTTATTACACAAGTTCAGGAGCACCCTGCATTTTTCTCTGAATGAAGTGGAAAGCTCGAAATTACTCTTCGTGAACTGGCTCTAATTTCAACATTTGTAAACGCCGACAACTTCTGCCAATCTAGCGGACCAAAAATACCGGTGAATGAATAGGATGGGAAGGATACCAACAGCGTCTGAAAAGTTCTGGAAATGTTTGATGAACTAAGGAATTGGACGGCAATGGTTGGCAATAATAATTTTGCGGTTAGAATGGCAACCATCGCATCGAATATTTCTTGGGGAATTGGAGGCACTCATTATGTATTTTGGGATTCGAACAGAGTTAGAAAGTTTGATAGAAGTTCGCCAGATTGTGCAGCATAAATTGGATGTTCAACTCTGGTTTCGTGACTGAGAAGTGAATGTGATATGATGGAATTCAACAGCACAAATGTTCCTGAGGACGTCAACTTTTCGTTATCAAGGATTTGAATATTGTGTAGGTGCACAAACAAAATTTTATTTTTATTTTTATATTTATTGTATGGTTATCCTAGTTAGATTGAAGACCAGAGATTCGACCGGACACAAGCCATACTGAGTGTCCGAATATGTGCGCCAGGGACGAAAAGCGTAGGCATATAAAAACATAAAATCCTACAAATAAAATTTACAATCTACATTCAAAAAATATTCAGTTTTTCGAGAGTGATCAGTGTTCTTATCTCATTGGCTACCTCTGTTGGTGTGAAATTTTGTCATCTGACATGGAACACATAGAAGAGTTTCAAGTTTTGCATGTTTCTTCATCTAAGGCAGCCCATTCTTCATTGGTCATTTTGATCGTAGATTTCCTCAATGTGTGTCTTTTGAATTTCTTCGTAGCTTTCCAAATACTTAAATTCAAATTAGTGATCCAAAATTATATTTTTAAAGGCTTAATTGGTGGTAGCAGGATCAAAGAAACGGGAAAATGAAAACTATGTCAGTTCGCCGACGTTTCGGAAATATATTTTTCCATCTTCAGGGCTCTACAAAAGAATATGGAGCATATAATGAAAAATTCCAAAAAACACACATGTAAATATATAAAACAGCAGGAAAGACAAACCAAGATAACACCTCATAATTACAGTCTAAAATGTGTAACATCAAATAAACATGGATACAGCTCAAAAAGTGAAAACAACATGAACAATCAGCAATAATGTTGAAGGTTTTCGTGAAAAAATGTATGATGTATGATGTACTTACAGACTAAACAATTGTATCCTCTATTATCCTCTATATAAATAATACAGTTTACAGATCTCAGGTATGTATTTTTCATGGATCAAATTATCAGACCGCAATGAAAATAAACAAAGTGGTGACTTTGTGACATACGTCGACACACGGAGGTGGAACCAATATAAGAGCTCTCGATTTCTCAGATGGAAATACCCGAACACGCGTTCATATGTTAACGGGAGGCGATGAAAACTTTACAGGGTGTTTATTCATTCTTAATAAGGGAAAATATATTCGGCTTAGATGTTGGATATCCGATCTTGAATTAACTGTTATCTGTAACATCTCATACATTAGTCGATTCCCTAAGTATGGTTCCCTATTTAGAATTTTAACGTTTTCAAAGTTGAAACTATGTCCCGTGCTGACGCAGTGTTCAGCTAAGGCTGTTTTTGGGTTGGAGATGGGCAAGCGGACAGATCTCATGTGTTCCTGGACTCTCGATTTCAAATATCGCTCAGTTTGTCCTACATAGACACTAGAACAATCTGAACATCCTATCCTGTACACTATATCAAAAAGCATAGTAATCGGTGTTGGATTCTTGATGGCACTGAAAAATTGTTTTCCAATTGTATTGGAGCTCCTAAATGAAACTTTAAGATTTTCTTTTTTAATGATTTAGGAGAGTTTCTCTGAAAGTCCTCTGACATATAAGAGGGTGTCATATTTTACAGTTTGGTGCGTGGACCCTCTAGACGAAGGGATGTGAGGTTGAGGAGGCTTGACTGGTTCTTCCAACATTCGGTCAATCAAATGAGTTGGGTAATTGTTGCTCACTAAAACCGATTTGATATATTTAAAGTTTTTTTCATGATATATGATGTCAGACAGTTTCAAAGCTCTGAGCTTCAAATTTTTTATTATATTAATTTTGTGAATCATGGCATGATGGCTAAAGAAGCTCATATATCTTCCAGAAAAAGAAGGTTTCTGATACCAATCCACATACAAAATATCATCACTCCCACGTTCAATCTTCATGTCTAGAAAACTGAGTGCTCTATTCGACTCCAACTCTATAGTGAACTGCAATTTTGGATGATATGAATTGAAAATGTCAAGCACAAGATGTTTAGTGCCATCCGGTATTATAATAAAAATGTCATCCACATACCGTTTAAAAATCACTACTTTGAAAGGAAGACGAGATAGGCAAACATCCTGAAGCTTCTTCATAACGATGTCACAGTAAAGGGGTGAAAGACAGCTTCCCATACCAAAACCAAAGATCTGACGATAAAATTAATCATTGAAACAGATAAAACTGCTTGTCGTCAGAAAGTTATATATTGATCTAAATGTTTCAAAGTATAGAGAAGGCCCAGGAATTGAATTCCAATTCACTTCTATAATCTGTAACGTCAAATCTGTTGGTGTATTGGTAAAGAGCGAAACGACATCCAGTGACACCAATCTGTGGTCTGGTGGTATCTTAATTCTATTAATAGAATCGAAGAATTCGAAAGAGTTTCGGACGTAATGTTCATCCTTAATAAAAATCGGTCTCAAGAATTCAGCAACAAACCTTGACAACTCATAAACTGGGGAACCCACAAAGCTCAATATGGGTCTAAGGGGAGTGCCAGCTTTATGTATATACATTTTGGGAAAAATTTTTTCCAAATACTGTTCGCATTTACATTAGCAAACACAAAATGGAATTTGAACATTTTATGGCTTCAAGAGGAAAGTTCCTTCGATTTATATTCCATTTTGTGATTGTGAGTTGGACTTGAACTTATATGGTATTTCAAAGAACAACAGCCTTGTGGAAGAAAGATATTCTGAATGATTTTTGATGTGCCTTTGCAAATCGAATTTTCCAGATAATAATTTTGACCTGTATGCATGAAAAACAGCTCGAACTAACCTGCAAGAGTCGTTTCGCACGGATAAGTCGAAACACTATCCTAAAAAAACAAGCAGAAACTGTGAAGAATTTCACCCCATGTTTTCCATTCACTTCAAACCAACAATTCAGATATTGCCTCCATTCAAAATCCTCGTTCCGCACCCTCCTGGCATATATACATACCAGGGGGTTAAATTTTGAGAGTGATAATGAAAATAGCACCTTTATCCCATGTTTTATTCAAAGAGGAGAAGCGGATGATGTATATTTGAAGAGAAAGCCATACATATTTCATCCTTTGACGCCTTTGGAGGATTTGACATTGTAAATAATTGATCATCCCATGAAAAATTGCTAGCCCTTTTGGATCAACATGACATGAGTGAAATGTTGACAAGATGAAATGAATGAATGGAAGAATTATTTAAATGTAATTCGCCTACTATGAGTTGGAAGTTTCACTTGACTGAATTTGTTAATTCTGAAAATTGTTCATTCAGAAGTTTAGATTCAGTATCTTCTTCTTTATTATACAGGGTGGGTCATGTTCAATGGTTTCACGTTTTCATTTCTAATCCTGGCTCGAAAGATATTTTGATATACCTTCAGACGAGAACTTAAATCATCCTTTAATCTTTCACCGACTAATGGCCGGTTTCTGAATTCGACAGATAACCGTCAGATAGTTATTCAGCCGTTAACTGTGGTTAATATTTATCGGCTCGATAAACGCCGCACGGGTTTCTGATCATTCTGATCAAATTTATGCTTCGGTTAGCTATCGATTGGATAACACGACGCTATCGACAGTATTGTTAGTTCATAAAAGTAATAATAGATGTCACTGTAATCAAACCTGACATATTTTAAAAGATTCAATATAATTTCAAAGAGAGACTAATTTACAACTATAAAATAATCATTCTCTCTAATCTAGTCGATTAGGGTTAACTGCAACAAAAAAAAAAAGCTCTCATTACAACAACAAACACAATTATGAAAAGAAAAAATGTAAAGCAGGCCAATGAGGACTTATTAACAGCAAAAAAAGTGGAGTTAATACAAAAACAGATTGATATCGAAAATCTGAAGGCCAAGAAAGAGGAACAGTTGTTGGAGGCAGAAGTAACGTTGAAGTTATTAGAAATAGAAGAGGCGAAATTGCGTTTGGAAGTGATGAAAAAAAAGTTATAGGACAAATAAATAACTTAAATTAAAAGTTCTCTCATTTACCCCTTGATTAAAAACAGAGGTATGCTCTTACATATTGCAGAGATATAGAAAGTTCTGACGTCTCTTTCATACAAAGTGACGTTATCTGAGTTGCAAAAATAAGCTTTCAGTTAAGATTTGTGAACATTGATATCATCACCTATAATAATTTGAAAAGTGCCTGTGGCATAGTATCGTAGAGCAATGCACACTTGTTCTAAAACAGATAATGCCACTTTTCTTTGCGATGTTGGGGATAAAACTGGGTTCAGTTGATCACATAAATATCCCACTGTGCTTTTGTTCGGTCGGTATCTTTGCCTAAAAAAATTTGAAGAATCAATATCATATTACGAGAATATTTCTGATAGAAAACATCCAAGATACACTTTCATAAACAAATGTTTAATGTTAGATTTTTGTGAAACTATGCTACTGTGTATTTTTAATAGGCTGAAAGACCTCAGGTCAATTGGCCAATTGCTTGCAATAAAAGACAGTTACTACTACTTACCTAAACTCTTCATCTGAATACATTTCCATCGGAGATCTACGAATCCTTATCTGTCGAAGTATTGCTATATTATTGATAAATTCTAGAATTTCTTCATCAGATGAGGAACTTGAAAATATTTCTTTTGTCAATTCCATGTTTGAGTTGTATATGAACTTAAATTTTCGGAGATTTAATTTTGAGGTTATCTTGGAACTGTCATGTAAATATTGAATAGTTAACGTCGAGATAACCCGTCATCGGGACGAGTTAAGAAAAATGGATTTTATGTGTAGTTTATCTGTCGGCGCGGTAGTCAGAAACCCAATTCGACAGTTATCTCTCGTTTAACTTTCTCGAATAGATAAACTGAGTTTATTTTGACTTCAGAAACCGGCCATAAGTCAAATATGCACTGCATCACTTGAACGATCAAAAACAACATCCTCAGTTGGGAAGATTCGAGCATCTATTCTACTCTAGACAGAGTCATAATTCAATGCTGACAAATGAAACATGGAGGTATAAAAGAACCGAAGCCGTAAGAAGTGGCCCTCTGTAAAGTCATTAATACCTGACACTTACACGTCTGCGGTTTTATCAATGATAAGATGAATTAGGAGATGAGAAATGAGAAAAGAATGCTAATTGAGTACGTTTGTAGGTCAGGGCCTCCCGAGAGATATGAGCAAAAACCAATGGCTGCTCTTAGATGCGTTGGTTGTGAAACGAACATGTAAGAGGTCTGTATATTAAGTAATGAGACTGGCAATGTTACGTTTGATTTGGCAACACTGTGGCTCACGGCTGCACGCGTTGGTATTGGGACATTTTGTACCGAGCCCGTCGACTCAAATTTAGCGACCATATTCTTGATAGCGGTCTCAGAAGGTCTATTATGTTGTCCGAATTTTACGGAATGTAATTTAACAGAACCACCATTTTCATAGTCGTTTTGATTATTTTAATGCGATTTTCGAATGAAATTGAATTCATTGTAACAATTGCCGAAGCATCTATTCCGAATATGTCAAAAAAACTATCTGTCAATGCTATCATGTGTTAGGTGTGGCCACAATTAAAAAAAGTTTCTTGTTGAAAGACCCTTCATATTCGAGATCAACCTCCTCAAGCACTCAAAAATCAGGCAAGATACATTTCCTACCGAACCACCACCCCGTTAGAGAAATCACTTAATAGAGACTCGCAGTCAATGAAATTAACGCCGTTAAAATAAATTGAGCCAGTTTGGCGTGAGAGGCTCTAGGCCTGCCTGGGAAGGCTGAATCGATCGAACTCGGCTGAGGATTCATCCGCCAACTTTTAGTTGGGCCGCCAGCACAGTCGACCCTTCGCAGATGTGTGTTACGACAAATGAATGTCATTGCTGCATTTTGTCAAATGTCGACGACGGAGAAAAATCTAGAACATGAAGTTCCGGATGGCGTCCTCATGAGAGAACAGATAGATGGGTATTTTTTCGGCGAGGGTTTGAGTACGGGGTTGTTTCAAGGTTTATTTACTCAGTGTTTGACATTGGTCCTGAAGAAGACGAATATGTAGAAGTCATTAGGTATACGAGGTTTGCCTTTTATATTTCAAATATTAATGATCGAAAATCGCTTTATTATTTTTCAAAATATTCCCCATTACGATCTATACACTTTTGCATGCGTTTGAACTCTAGACTATACAGGGTGAGTCTTTGACCACTGCGTTAATTTTAACCATAGATTCTTGATATCAAAAGAAACATTTTCTTCCTATAACATTTTTCCAAATTTGGCCCCATTCAAAAGATATAGGGTGTTGAAATTTCATAAAAAAATTGCATTGTCACCTGTAATATTCAAACGACAATATCAATTGAAATGATCTCTTGTAGAAGGTTTTTTATAACACTCGTGCATATTTTGGCATCAATAGATTTATTCCACTTCTTGTGGGTTTCTCACTACTACTCTACAGATTGGTTAAATTGCATGAAAAACAAATATCGCTTGAACTAAAGGTCCGTATCTCGTACTTCCTGGAATCATTAGTCTTTTTTGCATATAAAATCATTCCTCATCTTTTCTCCTAAATTGCACCATTCTTGAGATATTTGAAGTTGAAAGGAATTGAATCGATATAATTCTGTCCAAATTTTCTGATTTTCCCAAATCCAACTCAGTGCTGAAATGATTCAATAATCAGATTTGTTCAATGTTGCCATATTTTATGTCTTTATTAAATATTTCTACGAAAGGTTGGGGAAATCTCTCCAGTCTATGGTTCCACCACTAAACACTATAGATGAAATGAACCACTGAACAATTTTTATCTTACATTCACCACAAAATCTAAATTGCCATATGCTGTATTCATTGTTAATGATGTCTAGCACCTTGTTTAATATTTAATCCAGAATAATATTCCATAATAAATAAAGAAAAAGTTTTCCATCACTCTTCGGTATATTTTGACAGTTGAAATAGGTAAAGTATTTTTTGTCAGGACCTGTTAAATTGAAGACTTGTCTTTATGAAGATCTGGTTTTTTATAGCTTCAGACTTTCAGGGTTCATCAAATTATATCTATTCTAACATAGGAATGCTGCAAATTGAGCTCAAATGAGTTTTAAAAACTTCGAACCCAGACTCTTAGATTTGTTTTATACCTTTATTATGTTTATTTCATATACCGATTCAACCTTGTTCACAAATTTAAGAGATAATAGAATTTGATTTAGTTTTGATATTTCTGAATGTTTGTTATGATGCATGGTTAATTAAAATTCAATCAATATTGAATCTGGAAGCTATAAGCTCATAAACAAGAAAGATTAGAATAGAATGCATTTTCTGACCATAATCATTTCATACTGAATTGAATAATTTAAAACTATCGATATTATCCCTAAAAAATTTTCCACTTTTTTTTGAAGATACAAATAACTTTTGACAGTTTCAAACAGAATCAAAACAACAAGGAACCACAGAACACTTTTTTATTTGGAACTACCCACCACAGAGACGTTATAATATTTTAATGTGATAATAATTCACTCTAATTATTCTGAGGAAAATTATAACTAAAGATCAATAATAGTTACAGATATTATTTTTCATTCAAAAAAACATTGCAAATATTAATTTTTTCGCTCCTGGGGTTCGGTAATAAATTAATATTCTATGATAAGGTATTAAAATTTGACATAATCTATGAATAACCATTATTCAATATTTATGTTCTTGTTTAGGTAATTAGAACAGATACTCAGATTATAAAAATCAGTAATCAGTAATTATAGTCTAAACAGAATAGATTCATATTAATGATTTAACAAAAAATTTTTTATCAAAGAACACCTAGTTGATTTCAAAATCAAATTTAGGTATTTCTTCAAGAAAGTATAATTGCACACCTGAATCTGGAAATACTTGTAATCTATCCAGGTAAATTGTCATTGGGATTCAGTACAGAAAATACCTGTTTACTGGTCTCTGTCAAGGAGAAGAAACTTCAGAAATATCAGTGTTTGGAAAATCATAGATGATTTTTTCTGGCTTTGAGTGAAAAAGAAAGCACAGTGACAACCTCTTGCCTTGGAAGTTTTCATAGAAATGATGGTTATCATGATTTGGAAATTTTAAGAAGAAAATTACAAATGTATGATGATAACACCCAATAATTCTGAGGTTTTTTTGAGATTTCTCACTAGAAAGGCATGGTTTACAATCTTGAAGTAGAAAGAAAATATAGTAGAACAACAAAAATCTGTTTGTGGTGTTGAATTTATTTTACCAGAAAATAAGTATTTTGTATCTTCCTTCTGGATATGGACCTCATCGGATGAAACATGAGTGAGTGAATCATTTCTTAGAGGGAAAATAATGTTTTTAAACAATTCAGATTCAATAGTGGATGCTGTGGAAGGTATTTTTCATTCAAACTAAACTGGACTACAGAGGGGTATTTGCCCAATGTGAAAACTTAAAATGCTTATAACTTTTCAACGCAGCTGAATATAGAAAAACCGTAATGGAAAAAGTGTTTGTTTTGATCTCAAGAACCTATGGTTAAAATTAACGCAGTGGTCAAAGACTCACCCTGTATAAGAATAGAGCCCTTCATTCACATTGAAAAGTGTCGCATCTGAAACTTACAACTGGTCGATTGTAACCTATTGAGCTGGTCCACCCAGATCATAAAAAATTTTCATGTTGCCAAACTGAGCAAATAGTAGGTTTCTCTAATCCCCTATAATTGTGAAAAAAAACTTTTTCTCCAATTTGCATCCAAAACATTGTATAAAATTTTATATTTTCAATTGAAACTGTCTTATCGGATATATTAGCAAGAATTAAACGAAAAACTTTAGTTGATTCTGCTATTTTATGTCAGAGACCGCAGATGGAAAAAAATTCAAATGAAATTCAAGACAACGCTGCTCCATTCTCTGCTTGACAATTTGAAGGTCACATGTTCTAGAAGACACACGTTGCCACCTCTGTATCGAAAATAAATACGCAAATTGAAGAAAATTTGTGAGAGTCAGTATAAGGTTTTTCATATTTTTCATTGTTTATTACTTTTAATCGCACTAAAAATGGTTAAATAAAAATAACCTGAAAATGACCAATTTAGTCTTTCACTTTTCGATTGAGATATTAATGATACCTCTCTTTATTCTAAAAAAACACTGTTTTTCTTAGGCTGATTTATTCACTTTTTCACGAATAGCTCGGTCAAGTGAATAATTTGAATTATAGGAAAATTTCAAATTTAAATCAATTCAATTATTTTAATTTGAACTCAATTTTTCAGAAAATCATAGTTGTAATTTTCTGTGGCGATTCGGTGGAACGAGAAAATTATATTTGAGGTTAATTTTTAGAATATCAACCGATTTCAAAGTGGCACGTGCAGATTTATTTATTTATTTATTTATTAACGGGATAAACCCAATTCCACAAATCCAAATTAATACATAATTATAATTGCAATATATAATACAACTTAATACAGATTGATAGAAAAAAGAAAACAATACAAAAATTCCAGAAATCAACTAACGGATCAATACAAACTTCGATTGACATAACGCACAATCAAGGGATAACTGAGATTGAAGAAGTCTATGTCTGTTCTACTGGCAGTGTTTACATGTTGCGAAATTCTTGGAATTGGCGAAGCTCTAGTATAATTGTACCTATAAGTCCTGAAAGCTAGCAGCGCGTTACCTCTAACATTTCTAGACGGAACGTGAAATCCAAACAGAGATGGAAGGCCGGAAGAAGACAGAAGCCCCCCTACCAATCTAGCAAACAACAATACATCCGCCCTTATCCTACGAGTACGTAAAGCAGAAAGGTGAAGAAGTGATCTCATATGAGTTGCGGAAAAATTTACTCGCGATATTCCCATCCTGCACGACATAGAGAGAAGAAACCTCTTTTGGACTCGTTCTATCCCGTCACAATCTTCATAAGTATATGGAGACCATACACAGGAGGCATACTCCAGATGCAGCCTAACAAGACTGACATAAAGGTGTTTCAAAGTATTGACATCTCTGAACTTAAACGAGTGCCGCCAAATGATCCCCAGCATACGAAACCCCGCACTAATTATATGGTCAATATGCGCCCTGAAACACATCCTATTGTCGTAAAAAACACCTAAGTTTTTAACGATGTCTGCAGAAAGTATTGATTGCTCACTCAGATAGTAGTACGATACAAAGCGCTGCTCATGCCTAGCTATACTCATATGTTTGCACTTACCAAGGTTAATGATGAATTTACACCATTGTTCCAACTGATTCAGATCAGATTGAAGATCTAGCATATCGCTTAGAGTGTTAACTCTTAAATAAACTTTGAGGTCGTCGGCGAACAAAAGGAAACGTTCAAACCTAAAGCAAGTGGTAATGTCGTTTATATAAATTAGAAACAACAGAGGGCCCAAATGACTACCCTGAGGTACACCTGAATCAACAATGTATGTCGGGGAGAAGGAATCACGAACTTCAACTGATTGAGTACGACGGGTGAAATATGATACAAACCACTTCCTCAAGATGCCAGTTATTCCAACGGTTTCTCACTCAAAATGCAGTGATCTACTTTATCGAAGGCCTTAGAAAAGTCAGTATATACAACATCAACCTTACCTACACTCTCCAAGACATCGAAGACATACTGGGCGAAAACCAATAGATTGGACTCAACACCCCTACACTTAGTAAAGCCATGCTGTTGCTCGACCAATCCGGACGATATATCCTATACGATCCAGTATCAATGTCTCAAGAATTTTAGGAATGGCGCTTATAATGCTTATAAGCCTGTAATCAGCAATATAATACCGACTCCCAGACTTAAACAATGAGCATGTAACATCGTAACCATGAATTATTTAAATTACTGTTGATCGAATATGAATACCTGAAGAGACAAGAGTGTTATACACATATGGCGAAACACGTGTGTAGTATTCTAATTTATTTTTCAAATTAGTTTTATGTAGATTTTTGAATTGCTTGATGTTAAGATAAGAATGAAAAAATTCTCTCTTATTCATCAATGATAACAGTATTTTCTAGAAAAAATAATGGTATCATTACTAGTGTAAGTTGAATGAAATGGATAGAGTTTTCACAGACCGAGTCTAGACCGGAATCAGGCACTTGAACACTTGTTTGATGGTCAAATTAGCCCCACAAAATAAATAATAACTAAAGAATGCTTTCATTTCTGAGGGCGAGTGGATCGGACTACCACTCAAAAGCAACCCTTCGGTTCTGTTCTTCCCAATAAAACTTCATCTTCCTAATTTCAAAAGACGAGGAAACCACCAAGGAGGGTCGAATGTCCCTGTTGATTATTTTCATTCCCGAGACGTTAACTTTCCGTACAGTAACTCGAATCATCAACAAAACTTATCACAACAATTGACTACGTAAATTATTTGGCCCCTCTTTCAGATTATTCCGCCTAAGCTTCTTTTTCGCCATGAATATAAATTAGTTCACGTTCCAGCTAAAAAAAAAGGAAATTGTTTTTTCTTCTCAACTGAGATTATGGGAAATAATTCACAAAGTTCTGTGCTAGGTTCTATCTCAAAATGGTTGTTTTATTGCATAGAATCCGGGGACAGAAAAATAGCTTTCTTAATAATTCTCGCTTGGTTATAAATTTGAATGAATGGGTTCGAGTCTGGGAAAAAATTATTAGCTGGGAAATTTAAATATCGAAGATGATGGCCGGATATTTAAAGAAGCGTCAATTTTCATCAATGAATGAAAGTTTTTCACAAATAGCAGAACCCATTGTCATTCATTATGAAAATGTTCAACTCAAAAAAATCAAGATTTGATTCAAATCACAAGTAATTAGAGCAGAATGCAATCTGAAATAAGTGATGGTAATCTTACACGTACAAACATAAGCTCATAGGTGAAATAGAAATTTAAGATAAAGAATTCATCCTAGGAGAGAAAACAATTGTCTGGAGTCATTTTTATGATCCCATAGTACAAAGAGATTATTCCCAGAATCATAAACACTTAATTAAGGCTTGAAAGTACAGTTCCAGTGGAACCAAAAGCTGTTACAATCGATTTTAATAGTGTTGAATGATTGTTTGGGCAATTACCATCATCTATTGTGGATGTAATGTTTTCCGACGTTTCGATAGACATCTTCTGTCTTTATTTTTTCAAAACTCAAGACACTATCAGAGCTTAACTTACAAAAGTTAAGCCTAATAATGAGACACAAAGGACAAAGAACTGCATATATGAATTACCTTGCGTGTGCGGAAGATCTTACATCGGAGAAACTAAACGCCCTCTGAATGTACGAATAAAAGAACATCAGAAGCTTCTACGAGTACTAGACAGCGACAAATCCAGGTTGGTCCAACATGCTGTAGATGAGAATCATCGTATAAAATGGGATGAAGCATCAATAATATCCAAAGAAGAAAAACTTTCAAGAAGAAAAATTAAAGAAGCAGCATTTATGAAAATAACACCTGATTCCATAAGTGCTCCATCTATAGATCTGGCAGAAGTTTGGACGCCGATAGTTCGATCCAACTTAAAAAGATCATCATATCACAGATGAGTATATAACATCGTTCATTTTTCTTTCAATTCTTCTGTCAATTGACTTTTTGAAAATTGATAATTTTCGAAAGGTTTCTTACTTTTCTCCTTGATAAAGATAGAAGATGTCTATCGAAACGTCGGAAAACATTACATCCACAATAGATGATGGTAATAGCCCAAACAATCATTCAACACGAGCTCCATCATCAACAATATCTCGTCATCAACGATTTTAAAAGGTTTTAATCCTTTTGACGCTGTCTTTGCAGTGCTCAATTGGACCGCGAATTAACCTTTGTGAGGCCCAAAAGATCGATCAAAATGCGGTATGCGGTTGTTTGAGAAATGCTAATTCCATTTAAAAAACTTCGGTCAAGATTTAATATCAAAGAGGACATTAGTGATATTTTAGGCCAACAATGTAATTTAGATTCCATTAAGAGCTTTTTATCATACTTAGGTTTATTAAGTAAAATTTAATGTACCAATGTCCCTAATAACCCAAAGCGGTTGATGGGACAATAAATATCAAATTAAAAAAAAAATTAAAAAACTTTCATAGACGGTTTTTTATGATTTTTGATGAATTCACGAATTTTTTCGATGTTTTCTTCCGTTGATCCGGTTCTGGGACGGCTTTATCTTTAGTCGTCATCTCAACCTGATTTGAATCGACGGAACCACTCGTAAACTTGCGTACGGGATAGACAATCATCACCATATTCATTTCGTAGCATTTGGAGCGTTTCAGTAATTGTTTTACACGAAAATCAATTTTAGCTTATTGTTTGGAACTCATTTTTCGACCGATTTACAAAACACACTGATATTTGATTTTTTTCTGATCGAACCAATATTGAGCTATATCGCCTTAATTACCATGTGTCATAACACACATAAATAACACACAAATATGAAACGTCATTTCATATTTCTCTACGGAAATATGAAACGTCAAATCATATTTTATTTCTTTATTTAGTAACAAAATGGAAACTGCAATTGTTGAAATTTCCACTAAAAGTATTTCCACCAGATGCAAAGGATGAAGAAATATCTTGTTCATAATTATTCCTCGACGAGACTACAGTTTTCTTGAGAACATTCTGTGCAGTAGCAGTCTCGGACGATTCTCCCAAAACGGTCTTCGCAGTTTGTGATGCTGCAGATGGCTCTCCCAACACTCCTGCTATCATCTTCGCTACCTTATTTCTGTGCAGCATACTGTCAGCCAGATAGCCTTCTGCAACAGACGAACTTTTCCAACCACCATGTCTCTTGAGTATTGTCATTGAGGCTCCAGCATCGGCAACCAATGTCGCGGATGTTCGATTTCCACAATGGCCTGTATACGTTTTAGCATTTTCTAAACCCAACCATTCAGCAACCTTACTCCGAATTTTTCTGAAGGTATTTTTGCCGACAGGCTGAAGAGTACACGTCTTATTCCATATGGAGTGCCGCAGGGCAGTGTGCTTGGCCCTGTTCTGTTCCTTCTATATCACTTGTGAAAATGAAGGGAAAGGTAATTAGCTTCGCGGACGACACGGTCATCCTATTCAAGGAGGACTCCTGGGAGCTGTTGAAAAAGCTCGCTGAACGCGAATCAAAAGAGGTCCAGGAATGGTTCAGATATAACAAATTAAGTTTAAATATAAATAAAACAAAATACTTAGCGTTTGCAAGCTATGATTCGGGTCTACCAAGAATGGGCCCGTTGCAAGTTGATGGCCAAACATCTATACCAGAAGCTGACAGTGAAATATTTGGGTGTTATTGTTGACAGGCATTTAAGATGGGAAAACCAAGTGGAATGTGTAGTTGGGATTAGGGGACTAGTATTTAAGTTCAGATATATAAAAATCTAGAAAGCACTGACGTGAGGTCAGATTGCTTTGGCGCTCTTGTTGACCTACTTGCGAAAAATATTCAAACCTTAACAAATCTATAAGCTCTCTGATCAGGTGAACAATAGACTTTTTCCGTACTATGGGACAATGTGATGTAAATATGAAAGCCTAATGAATAAACAAACCTTTATCTCAATTTGAAAATAACTTCGCATAATTTTCACCAAATTTTGTTCTATGCTTCTCCTAAAAACTTACGTCATTGCTTTTCTGAGTTTTGACGCCATCAAATTCTTTCTCTATGATAAAAAATTTTTTGATTAATATTACGTCAGTGCTTTTCTGAATTTTGACAACGACAACGACATCGAATTCTACCTCTATGATTTCTATGAAAATTTTGATTGATATTACGCCAACTGACACTGATATCTAGGTCCGCAAGTTATCAAACGAATATCGATCTGTGATGGTAAATCTTTCAATGACAAAGCTCGGACTTCATGACATTTCTATTTTTCTCTTGAGTAAATGAAAAAAATGATCATATCTTCAGAAGTGAAAAGCTACGACAATGAAATTTGAGGATGAGTAAGATATCGGTAACCTCAATATATATATACGGATTTTCATTCAAATCTAAATGAAGTCTTACGAGATATTGAGTATTGAAAATTTTTTTTGGGAATTTTTTAAAAAATTTCTAGCGTGACGATTTCTGCGAAATTTTGCAAGCCGTTTTGTTTCAGCCTCCCTCAATAACATTCCAAGTATGAACTTGATCGGATGGATATTCTAGTAGTTATTGAGGAAACAAAATTTCAGATGCTCATAACTCCTGAACCATCCGACGGATTTGGCCCAATAACGAACTTGACCGAGATATTTGGACAATTAACCTATTCTGAAAATATGAAAACTCTAGCTGGTTCCTTTTGGATGCTAGAGAGGATACGGCCGGACGGCCGGCCGGACAGATTCAACTTTCGCCACGAATTCTTCATCAGGGAGTCGAACCAATCGATTGAGACCATTTTCGGCTCGATATTCCAAAATTACAGACATTCGGGCAAAATGATAGGCACTCTGTTCGGGTGAACAAGAGCGCCAAAAAGATTTATGAGGATAGAGCACCTGCGTATTCTGTACCACTCGCTTGTTCACTCGCTGATTTAGTATGGAGCAGTTTGTTGGGGAGGAACTTATTATAATCAGGTGAAAAAGTTGGAAAACACACAAAAATGGATTCTACGAATTATTTATGGTAAGCTACTTTATTTCCCAGTGATGAGATCTATCGTCTTGCAAATGTGATGGATCCCAACTAAATTTCTTCACTTAAGGCCCTCCTCCGAATAGTCGATGGGAAACTGAAAATTGCACCTATGGAACACACCTATGACACTAGAAATAAGACTAACAGCTTTGCTATAAAGAGAGTAAAAAAGAGAATTGGAGAAAGATCATTTTCTTACCTTGCTCCAAGGATTTATGCTATGGTGCCAAGCGAAATAAAGAACCTGAAAAATGTGAAAGCTTCCAGAAAAAGAATCAAGGAATGGATTCTGGGTGAGACAAGGGGAATCTTTCGCGGACTGATGGAGGTCAAGTGACCAATTTTAAGATTAGCAGGAATCGAAAATTCGCTAAGGAGACAGAATTGAATTTGGAATATACTCGGAGTTGAAAAGGAACTGGAAAGAATGGTGGTTGCTTCGTCGAAAGAAAATTTAAGTTTTGTATTTTTTTTTGCGTATATCGCGTACAGACATTTTCTGATGTCAAGCTATTGTCTATTTTACATTACTTTTGGTAGTAATATAGAGTATTGTATTTATGATGTGTTATATTCAGAATAAACTGTGTTATTATATTCCTATAAGCTACGAAGAACCTAAGAACGCCTTGCGGACGCAACGCCGAATACTCCCTCACCAAACGAGCAGCACCCAGATCTTCCTCATCAATTATAGTGAATATTATGTTTATATCATTCTTAGTCCTTGGGACTTTGATAATTATTACCGACCCACGATCTTCGATATCTGGACATAGCATATTCACTAACTCTTGTGTTCTGCAGGCCCCAAAGATTTCCATTAAAACAACCTTCAGAATTATGAATGTAAAAATCTTATCAACAGAGGAAATCAGAATGAAACTTTCACCTTATACATCAAAAAAACATCATTAGGAGTTGCTCCCGGAACAACACTGCTGATTTTTTAGGAACGGATCCTTTATTTTTGTTCTTACCAATGCTTCGACTTCATCGAATAATTTGACATCAGTTTTTTCCTTCAAATGTAGCATAGATCTTAACATCGATTGTTTCGGCCATAACGTGTTTGGAGAATATTTTCGCGACTGGGGATCGAATTAATTAATCATAGATCAAGAATAACAATAATCAGAGCAACATATCAAATCTTGGAAATATGCTAACAAAATATTGTCGCTCACACCGTCCATCAAATTTTTTCTTTTCCACGCCTAAAGGCATTCGTACTAATTACTGTAGACAGCTTGAGATTTGGCCGGAACCAAAGATTGACGGGCCTTTGCCGCTTGAGTTTCGACGTAGTTCGACATTTTTTCATTAATTTTATTTTTGACAAGACGTCGAAATGAAACCAGTCAACCAAGATTCTCAGAAACATGGCCCATAGCACCGTTAAAATTTGATTATTACAAAAATATACAATCTAATAATAATTTTTCCATATCATATTGTTTATATCAGAAAAAAACTATTGATTGCCCCAACGGAAATATGAGTAGTGTGGCAAGATGGCGCCGCGTAGTGTTCATAGCACAGATAAGTTGAGTAGCAAATGTACAAAAGAGGTGAAAATATACATTACCTGTTCGAAATGCAACAAATACTACCATCCCAGTTGTGTGTTGAAAATTTGCGGAATGTATGTAAACGCCGATGGGGAAACCATTTGTTGTGAAAACATAACCTCGAAAAGTTGTCAGTGTGAGGAAAAGGATACAGAAATTCGCAAACTGAAAATCCGGATAGCTAATTTAAATGAAGCCTCCTTTGAACAATCATTGTGTGGAAATCAACCATCAAACAATAATGGCAATGATTCTTTGAGTGCGATGATGAGACAAATTCAGTGAGTACATTAATGAAAAACGAATATTGCAGAGACACTGAAATGGGATATTTGTCTACGATAATTGAAGGAAAAAATGAAATGATCAATGAACTGAAAGACAAAATAGTAATTTTGAAAAAGTACACAAATTCTATTGAATCTATTATGAATAGGCCTAATGCGCCATCTATAACACCGAAGAGAAATGAATCGTTTCCTGAAGAAATAAATCTACCCACCGTGGAACTGGAATGCTCCAGACCTCCTGATCATGTAAAGGAATCTACATCCATGGAAAATATTGGTGAAATGTTGGGTAAGAAAACTGTAACTAATACAAAGAAAACTAGAAAATTTAAATACGACAACAAAAAGGGGACAGAAAGTAGTACAAACAAAAAGAAATTTTAATAACGGGTAGAAACGTAAATTCGTCGACCTTCACAGGTGCACCGAAGCGAGCTTGGGTATATGTTGGAAGAGTGGGCGAGAACGTACAAGAAATGCAGGTTAGGGAGCATCTCGAAACCAGGTTTCCTGGGGGACATTTTTTGGTTGAAAAACTTCCTGGTCGTACGGGCACTGGCAGTGTGGCTTTCAGAGTTGGAGCTGATATATCTCTACTAGATGATCTGTACAAGCCACAAAATTGGCCACTTGGCGTGGTGGTAAAGAGATTTAGGTTTTTTCGAGAGAGAAATAATGAGTAATGACACGGATAGCGTTATGAATGATAAAAAAATGGCCGATAGAAAATACGAGTCAATCCTGAATTTAAACATTCAATGCCTTAGAAATAAACTGAACACATTACTTTTCACGTTGAGTAATTTTGAATATAAGCTCGTTTGTTTTACTGAACATTGGATGAGAAATGAAGAATTGAAAGGTTTGAATATCTCCGGCTATAAGATAGCGAGCACATTCACTAAGCGTGAAATGGAAAATGGAGGAAATATGATTCTGACGAGAGACGATGTAGTTTCGAAACCAATATCCAAAATTGAAGAATGTTCAGTTGAAGGACACATTGAAATGTGCGGAATATTCGAAGTGGCCGCGAATACGTATATTTTATGTATTTATAGACGTCCTAAGGGCGATTTTGATATTTTTATGGATAAACTGGACGAGGTTCTCAATGCAATTACAAACGGCCCACATTTCAGGATCATCATTGCTGGCGATTTCAATATTGATTTCAACAGTAATTGCAAGGAAAATATAAAAATTCGTGATCTATTAACATCATATGGTCTACGTTATCTTTAAGGATCCATCTCGTAAAACCGCAACTTCGAGAAATTGTATTGATAACATTTTCACGAACATAAAATGTGACGACTACAGCGCGTATACAGTCAACCATCACTTATCGGACCACCTGGGTCAGAGACTTGACATTGCACTGGCGGAATCTCCTGGAAAAAGAGAATATAAAAAAATTCGTTTACTAAACAAAAAAAATACTCACTCATTTTGTGAACAATTACAAAAGGTTGATTGGAATTGTGTATATGTTGATTCCATACATGAGTCCTACAAAATATTCCATAATACCATATCCTCGCTATTTAATAATTGTTTTCCTGAAAGAAAAATCAATATTTCTAATCCAAGTAAAAAGAAATGCTGGGTCAATCCGGAAGTAATAAACCTTCAAAATAGAGTTGAAGCCGCACACACAATCTTTGAGGTGAAAAAAGATGATTATTCGTTGAAATTATATAAAGGTTTGAAAAAGGAACTTAAGAATTTAATTAATGATGTCATCAAGAAAAGGGATATGGAATTTATAAATCAATCTGAAAATAAGAGCCGCGATATTTGGAGAGTCATAAACTCTAAAATCAAATATAATCACATCAACATCTCAAACGAATTATCAGAAGAAGAATTCAACTTGTATTTTTCGAATAAAGTGGAAAAGCTAAATGTGAAGACGGGTAACTCTGAAGTCAGCGAAGGTTTTCTAAAGAATAAAAAGGAGGAAAACACAAAATCATTTTTTCTGTCTCCGACAACACCTGAGGAGGTGGAGCAAGTAGTTCCCTTGTTGAGAAACAAATCTGCTTTGGATATTTATGGTTGTTCTGTGGGGTTGCTCAAGGAAGCTGTCCATTATATAGCAAACCCGCTCTCATCTCTGATAAATAGTTGTTTTGAGGAAGGTATTTTTCCAGATGAGCTAAAGCTTGTCAGGGTAATTCCAGTTTACAAGAAGGGCGAACAAGATCAATATGAAAACTACAGACCGATTTCTATACTGCCAGCTGTCTCAAAGGCCTTTGAATCACTGATAAAGACTAGATTGTTATCATTTTTACAGAAGAACTCGTACTTGAATGAGTGTCAGCATGGCTTCAGAAGGGAGAAGTCAACAACATCTGCTTTGCTGCACATTGTCGAATTCATCATGGAGGCACTAGCTGATTCTGAGGAGGTAACCCTGACCTGCATGGACTTGAGCAAGGCATTCGACTGTGTAGACCACAAAAAGCTCTTGTCGAAGTTAGAGTACATTGGCATAAGAGGAGTGGCACTGAAAATGTTCAGGTCTTATTTACATGACCGATACCAAATTGTTGATTACAAAGCCAAAAGATCAACCAAAAGAAAAATAAGCTTGGGTGTACCACAGGGATCAGTGCTCGGTCCTATTTTATTCTTAATTTAAATTGACGATTTGATATACAACGTTGATGCTGACGATCAAATATTGTTTGCCGATGATACGACGTTCTTGAACAAGGCCACGAAGAATATTTTAGCAGAAGACAGATCTAGAAAAACAATAAAAGACGCAGTGGAATGGTTTGAAGGAAATGGGATGAAGGTCAATGCCGACAAGACCCAAGAACTGGTCATCACCACAAAGCGGACAAATTCGGACATCACCTCCCTACTGGGAGTGACAATGAGTGCTAACCTAACTTGGGAACAGCATTCAATTGAGTTGGGTAAGAGGCTCTCTACAGCATTGTTCGCAATAAGGCAAATCAAAAACACTCTTACCGAGAACGAAGCACTTCTTGTATATCATGCACATTTTCATGGACGGATGTCCTACGGCATAACCCTATGGGGTGCATCGCCACAGGCTGGCAATATTTTTCTAAAACAAAAAAAAGCAGTACGATTGATCGCTGGTGTTGACAGAACTACGAGTTGTAGACCGCTGTTCAGGAAATATGGTATACTTACTGCTACTTCATGTTACATACTCGAGTGTCTAATGTATATCTTCAAGAATAAGAACAAATTCAAACAACACCGAGAAGTTCACGACCACCACACACGATCAAAGGAAAAATATGTGTTACCATATCACCGTATCAGAAAAACACACACATATACAATGGATTGAAAATGTTCAACAGGATACCTGAACAAATGAAATCATTATCTTGTGCAGACTTTAAGAAAAAATTTAAAAAATATTGGTTGAAGGTGTATTCTACTCAATAGACGAATTTATCAGTTACAAATTTTAAACAAACCCTAAATTCATGTATTATACAAAATGTTTGTCTCTACATGTGTGTATTTATGGATGTTATATTATTTATTCTATGTGTACATATTTGTTTATTTGTTTGTATTTTTAGAAGTGAGGTACTATACTTACTATTATATAAAAATTTTTTATCTATACCTTATTTGACACCTCCTGTAAAGTTTTGAGGAAATAAATGAATATGAATATGAATATGAATACTTTTTCCTCGGTTATCTATACATCCCTCGGGCTCTACCCTCGGGATGTAACTTAGACAATCTCGGGAAATATACTATTCATATTTCCCTAGTTGTAATAATAGCTATAATTTTGTTGATGGAACTAGTGGTACTTTTTTCAGTGGAAACTTGAAAATTGTCACTTGTTCATGCTAAGAGATCATCTAGTTGAAGATTCGAAACTGTGTAGTATAACTCCTGCGATGAAGCTTCAACCATGTCTGTAGTTACGTTAGTCAGGGGTTAATCGAAATAAATATTTCTCTTATTTTCCAAATTTTTGTGATAATCATAGTCTTTCCATTTATTTTAGTGAGATACAACTCAAATGAACCCAGGTGAAAGACTTATTTAATCACATGGAGTAATCTCTTCATTTATATCCCATCCTATTAAATCCAACTCTTTCTGAGGATTACATTTACAACCCAAGCGAAAAACCATTGAAATAAAGTGGTGCTTTTCATGTATTCCGACATGCCGTGGATAAAACAGAATTGTTGTATAGCAGGAAAATAACAGATCCGATTTTGCACCGAAACATATGAAGTGTTCCGTGTTCACATTTCCGCCTGGTCCGCATTGCTTTGACCATTGGTTCGAACTGGACGGACCCATTCAGATGTGCTCATGAGGGTTAGCTCTTTTTGAACATTCTGATTTTTTTTTCATTAATGGTTCAATTAGTGAGTGATGATATCGAAGTTCTTCAATCTGCAAAATATGAAAAAAAAAATATTATAGATGGCCCTGTATTCACTCAGAAAATGTTTCTAGTAAATATAACGAAGAATGTAAGTTGAGTATACAACACTGAGATCCCCATTTGGCCAGTTTCCAATTCTATGGATTTAACAGAAGCGTTTTTGTTAGCTGGTGAACCTAAAGAAAACTTGTTACAGATAAAGAATTTATCACAGTGGTCCTTGATGCAGCTTCATTGCCAAAAATTGAATTGAGATCATCTATGCTCTGTTGTTGAGTTAATCCACATGGAAAATTGTAAAAAATAATTGCACGAAAATGTTCACGATTCAATTCAATTTTTTTACGAGATGAATCTTTTAAGAAAATTTAGAAAGCACTGACGTGAGGTCAGATTGCTTTGGCGCTCTTGTTGAGCTACTTGCGAGTAAATATTCAAACCTTAACAAATCTATAAGCTCTCTGATCGGGTGAACAATAGTGCTCTTCCGTACTATGGGACAATGTGATGCAAATATGAGAGCCTAATGAATAAACAAACCTTTATCTCAATTTGAAAATAACTATTCATAATTTTCATCAAATTTTGTTCTATGCTTCTCCTAAAAACTAACGTCATTGCTTTTCTGAGTTTTGACAACGCCATCAAATTCTTTCTCTATGATAAAAAATTTTTTGATTAATATTATGTCTGTGCTTTTCTGAACTTTAACAACGTCATCGACATCGAATTCTACCTCTATGAATTCTATAAAAATTTTGATTGATATTACGCCAACTGACACTGATATCTAGGTCCGCAAGTTGTCAAACGAATATCGATCTGTGATGGCAAATCTTTCAATGACAAAGCTCGGACTTCATGATATTTCTATTTTTCTCTTGAGTAAATGAAAAAAATTTTGAAAAATCATATCTCCAGAACTATTAGCTTGTCGAAGTCGAGAGTGGTATTTTTGTATACGTCTGATAAAACTGCACCATAAAAAAAAATTTTATTTGAACAGTGTCATTTGAAAAAAAAAATTTTTTTTTGTTACTCCGCACCTATTCGGCCGATTTGACCGAATAACGAACTTAGCCGAGATATTTATACCTCAAACCTATTCTGAGAGTTTCAACTCTCTAACTTCATCCGTTCGAGAGTTATCGTGTTCACGGAACGGACGGCCGGACGGACAGAATCGATTTTGACCACGGATTATTCATCAGTAGGTCCAAATAAAACGATTGATACCACTTTTGCCCAAAAATTCGAAAGTCACAGACATTTGGGCAAATTGATAAACACTCTGTTCAGGTGAACAAGAGCGCCAAAAAGCATTGAGTATAAATCTACCTAGAGGGGAAACGCAGTTCAAAGAAATGAAGCCAAAAATTCTACCGGTAAAGTGGCGGTCTCAAGCGTGTAAAAACGGTAACGGTTATTTCATTGTATTTATGGTTGCAGCAACTTGGTCTCTCTGTTTGAGCTGGTCTGAGCCAGGGCCGGATTTATTCGACATCACCTCTCAGAATATTTTATTATTTAGATATATTGATTTACTATCCAATGATCTGTGTATATTTAGATGACGATTTTAATGAATGAATTATGGGCATATTGTTTGTGATATCAAATACGTGAAGTGAATTTAGATCAGTTACGCATGTACACAAGAAAATTGTATGTAACATATATATTTGAATGAGCAATAAATGAACCAAATTCTTATTTTATCACCCTAATTCTGAGGAACAACTGGCTTTTTTCCCAAATATTTTTTATCCTCTGTATTGAGCCAAAAAAAAATTTGATAGTTTTGGCGCACAGTTAATTGCGGAAAAAAAAACTTAAATTTCTGAAATGAATTTGGAGCATTTCAGGTGAACGAAATTTCATTGCTTATTTTACTGGATTTTTGTTCAAAAAATTCAGTGTGAATTTTAAATGTGACAAATGTGAACAAATCCTCCTCATCGATAATATTGAAGATCTGGGAGACAAAGGAATTTATATTTCTAATAGAAACTATGCCAATTCAAATGAGACAATCCCTTCAACCGACTTTATATTGATAATAAAAGATGCATTATTGGTTATAGAAGATATTTTGTCAACCAAACCAGAAAAAATAAGCATAAAACGATATATTTTAGAAAAATTGAAAAAAACTAAATCGATAAAAACCTGGTTGGCGAAATTCGATTCGGGTTGTGAAGAGGATCGGATATACATACTGACACAATTAGTCAGAGTTAAATTATTTAAAAGATCTATCCTCAAAACGAAGGAAAATTGTAATAAAAGAAGAAAACTTAATATTATGAAAAATGCTTAGTGTTAGCATTGACATTAAGATAGATTTTAAATAATTTAACCCTGAATAATTGTATGAGTATGTATATTCGATGCTCTTTACAACCCTTCTAGGCTGTTCATAGGTAAATCGTACTCCCCATTAATTTTGACCGCATAAATTTTCCATACACCAATCCGAACTGGGTGTAAATTTTCAGAGTTCTGATTAAAGAGGTCCTACTGTATCTATAACTTTGAAATGTCTAACCAAGAAGTATTACAATTAATATCGACTCAATAATCAAGAATTATGAGTTTAATGCGAGGGTGTTAGTACATTCGTTTACACACACCTTTAAAATATACCTAATGAATTTCAGCATTATAATTTCCAAGAGGAGATAAGAAATCAAATATTTTCAATGGTTTTGATCTTATAGTTTTCTGCAATTTTCCATTTCCGTTAAGTCAGTCCATACTTGAGACGTTATAGACATAAAATCAGAAACATTGATATAATGTTACATCTTCAATATTAGTACAAATTCTTGTTAAAATCGTGTCATTTTGAGAACTAGCGTCCTAAAACGCCGTCCTCACTCTAGTACTCTTAAACAATTTTCGTAAGATATAATGACAGCAGAAAGTCTGTCATAGTATTTTAAATTACATAGTATAGAAAGAGCTGCATTTTAGCGCTCGTTCACAATGAATGTAACGCATAGAATCTTATAACATATTTTCAAGTTTAATCATTATTTAATCAATATTCAAGTTCATATTCATTACAAAATACAGCGAGAGTTAAATTGTTATGGGACCGCCTATTGTCTATTAAGTTACATGATTGCCTAAAATGTGTGAAACTCCATTAATGTGAAGATATTTTATGGTTGCGTTTACGTTACATTCATTGTGAATAAACCCTCACGATTTTCATTTTTAAGTTGAAAATGATAGCCGAATGTAAACGCGCCATATCAGTTCGAAATCTTATGTTCGTTCAAAGAAGTGTTTCCTGAAATTCTATAAAAGCACAAGTATAATATATAAAATCATAACTGAGAAGATCCAATGACATATATGGGAGAAATTCGGATAAATCATGATATGAGGGATTCAATTTATAATGCTACTATCTTGGCCTCCCCTTGAATCATAATTCAGAAGAACAAATATCGAAATGAAATAACTATGAATCTTCGTGAAGAACAACATATTTTTCTGAAGCCGGCCCTGGCCATCGTCTAATAGTTCGGTAACTCTCCGTTAGATGCTGTAAAGAACAAATTCATTTATTTCCAGAAACATACAGTCCATCTATGAACCAGAAATCGTACTAGTAAATTTCTGGCTTCACTTCTTTGAACTGCGTTTCCCCTCTACGTAGATTTATACTCAATTTCAACAGTAAGCAACATAAATAGTAGGTATTGACCAATGTTTTCGAAAAACATTGTTCAATGAATATAACATATATTTTATCTTTATATAAATTTCATTTGATCAAAGATTACTGTTGGGTTTGATGAACAACAATATGATTGTTGAACAATAGTTGTTTAGACATTATAATGTACCAGATATTCAATATGAATAGTTTGTGTTCTTTGTACAGTAATAAAGACATTAGAGTAATGGAAATTTACGATTCTTTTCATAGAATTATTCGAATCTATTAAACAGGAATGCATCGAATATCAGAGCATTATATAACATTAGTCAACAAAAAAGAATATTGTTACCAAAATAATTCATGGTTTATATTGTGAAAAAACGTTATTCATGTTAAAAAAAATGTAAGATTGTTGCTAAATCAACTTGGCGTAGTCGTGAACGTTTTTTGTTGGATTCACAATTTTAACACATTAAACTCTCAACTGTAGTACCTACTTTTATTGATTATACTAAAAAAATTTTCTGGGTACTTGTACTTAATAGTTGTAGCCGTTAATAGTTATTAAATCAACTAGTTTATTAATGATAGCGATAAACGAGTTGATTACAAGAGTTTTCCGTCGATCTCATTATGAATTAAAAATAATTTATTTACTCAGATAAATTTTAATTCTCACAATATAAAATTCGATAATGAAAATCTCGATGCTCACTTTGACATTTTTATATTTATGGTTCCAGTTGAACAATTCGTAAAATTCATCGACGGAAATTTCGAGATGTGACATTCTAAATAGTCTACATTCACATTGTTACTGACGATTTCCGATAAGGAATGTGTGGAACTGGTGGGAGCAGATGTATTAATTACTGGCGAATGATTATCGGATAAAATTTCGTTAGCAGTCTTTATTTTTTATTGAGTTTTCGATGAACCCTTCTGCAACAGATGTTGCTTTCCATCCTCCAAGCCGTTTGATGGCTGCAAAATCTGCTCCACTATCCGAAAGGATAGATGCAGAAGAATGCCGAAAACAGTGAACTGTATACAAAATGGGTTGTTCTAATTTGAGAAATTTTGCAATTAACGATGGTAATTTCGAAAACGAATTGATTCCTACTGGCTGTATTGAGCATTTAAAGTTCTTGTAAAAGACCAAAAACTTTTTGTGCGGAGTGTAAATTAGTCTCACTGATATATATCTCTTGATTGGATTCAAAAGTGTATACTCCTCATTATCCACCACAGTGAATATCCTGTTCGAGAGCGATTTGGATGAATTCACTGTTATTAAAAATTTCGAGCCCATATCCTGCACATCATTTATCTGCAACTTATACAGCTCATCTTTTCGGATACCTACTCCAAATATCAAAGCACCCTTCAAATAAAAAATTTAAAGTTACATATTTTATATCCACGTGATAATAAGAAAACTTTAGAAAATTAATTTAATTTAGTTTTATATTTACATTTGACATCAAGAAAATACTGTCTGGAGTATTTGCTATAAACACTTTTACATGATCTTTCTGGAGAACTTTCGATTTCTTAGGAATATAAACCACTTTTTGTCCCTCAACGAACATCACCAGTTTATGATATCTGCTTCTATCAATATTCCTTTTAACGTTCAATGTTGCTCTCAGCAATTAATACTTTGGCTATCAAGTTGCTATGTACCCCTTTTCTGCCACACTCTGAAAGTTTGTTCTTCTCCTCGCACCATGACATGAAATGTACGTAGGTTTGGTCATACAAATGTTGGCTTCTTTCAGGTAGCAGGGCCGAAGTTGCTGCTTTTGCCATTCCTGCAACGCCCGGGGACGTTAAGGGGATATTGACTTCGTTACTCATTAGAATTAAAGTAATTGGTGATATTAGATCAAGATTAAGATTGAAAGCAGCTATATTTCTCGTAATTCGACAGATCGATTATGTTTGGATTTGTTTCATTATTTCTTTTCTCTGTGGAATAACAATGGAACCAGAGATAAATACACGACTATTCTATGATTGAAGAGTGGTAGTCACAGGCAAAAATTTTCAGCAAGAAATACTCTACTTCTCAAATTTCCACATTTGAGATTCATATACTTCTTTATACGTTTAAATCATTTGTAGTCGCACTTTTGCCAGTCATCAGCTGCAGAAAATCTTTGACCACGCAGTTAATCCTTGATTTTCAGGAAAGAAAACAATTTATTTATTCATTAAGTAGAGCGTACTAAATTCTGTCATATTTCATCCTCGAAAGGTCGAATGAATCTCATCAGGATGGCCCGTAAAGAGCAAGGGGACCGCCATATTCAGATTAGGAAGATTAGTGCTCCGGGTTTCAAGCCGAGGAGTAATAATACAACCATTGTGCCGTTCCTGAGCCCCAATATAGGTGTAACTGTATAGTGTTCGGATGCAATGTTCCTGACATTAACAGACTCCGGGTATATCCACATCATTCAAATTCAAATCGTGCAATTGTGTTATTGTGCAATATTGCTCCGATATTAGGCTGGATTAAATTCCAAGTTCAAAGCGTGTACGTAATGTGAAGATGGGTTGGATTATTGATCTACACTCTACAGTATCCATGTTAGAGTTATCGGTTAGGTGGCACACGGTTCTTATTGTTATAGACTGGAGACATCTTGGAGGAGATCAAGCATGCTACTGGAATGGTACGATTTAACCCTATGGCACAGAATTACTGCCGGAAACTTAATTACCGATGGCGGATCTCATATCTGGAGGGAAGAGAAAACAAATCTGAACGTTACAGTACCCCAGATGTATACAGGACGATTTGGAAATACTAAAAGAATTTTACAAGTTTTTAGATAATTTATAATATACAGGGTGAGTGTTTGACCCCTCCGTCAATTTTAACCATAGGTTCTTGAGATCAAAAGAAACACTTTTTCCATTACGGGTTTTCAATATTTAGCTGCGTTAAAAAGTTATAAGCATTTTCACATTGGGCAAATACCCCTCTGTAGTCGAGTTTAGTTTGAAAAAAAAAATACCTTCCACAGCATCCACTATTGAATCTGAATTGTTTGAAAACATTATTTTCCCTCTAAAAATGATTCACTCACTCATGTTTCATCCGATGAGGTCCATATGAAGAGGGAAGATACAAAATACTAATTTTCTGGTAAAAAAAATTTAACACCATAAACATAGATTTTTGTTGTTCTACTATAATTTCTTTCTACTTCAAGATCAAGTATATTGCCAACCATATAAAAACATTCTATAGTCGAAGAACAGCACGGATTCATTAGGGGCAGAAGTTTGGAAACGAATTTGTTACAGTTTTCTAAGTATCTCTGTGAGAGTTTGGATTATCGAGGTCAGATTGATATGATATACACAGATTTCGAAAAAGCTTTTGACAAGGTGAGCCACTTGTTATTGAGTAGGAGACTGGCGGAGGTGGGAGTGACTGGAAACCTACTCAGGTGGTTATCTTCGTATATAAGGAATCGATCACAATATGTTGTGATTAACGGAGAGTGCTCTGATGCCTTTTACTGTACTTCTGGTGTTCCGCAGGGTTCACATCTGGGGCCATTACTTTTCATCATATATATCAACGGCTTGAAGGGATGTTTCAGGCATTGTGATTTCCTGCTGTACGCTGATGATCTTAAATTTTTCAGGAGGGTATCTGATGTCGATGATTGTATTATGATTCAGGATGATTTGAATAGAGTTTTACGTTACTGTGGGGAGCAGCACCTGTTTTTGAATTTTTCAAAGTGTCATAAAATAACATTTACTCGAAATCGAGAACCCATTGAGTTCAATTACAGTATTAATGGCGAGAATCTTCACGAGTAGAATTTTACTAAAGATTTGGGTGTTCTTTTTGATAAAAAGCTCTCGTTTGATCTGCACATCGACAAAATAATTAGTGATAGTAATCGGATGTTGGGCTTCATTCTTCACCAAAGCATACTCTTTGGAAATAATAAAACTTTTTTGACTTTATTCTATTCTTTTGTTTACAGTAAATTGAATTTCGTATCCTGTATATGGAATCCACAATATAAATGCTACATTAATAGATTGGAAGGGGTACAGAAAAGATTCCTCAGATTTCTGGCTTACAAAAATAATTGTAGCATAGTCAATCACGATTATTCACAGATTATGAGGGATTTTGGACTCATTTTACTCTCAGATAGAAGGAAAATTGCTGTTGCTTTTTAAAATTGTGAATAATATAGTCTCGATTCCAAGAACTTTGGAAAGTATTCCCTTCAGGATTCCTGATATTAGACTTCGTCATAATAATTTGTTTTACAGTCCATACAGACGTACAAATTGTTCACGGAATTCTCCACTCAATCGTATGATGGATACTTATGGGAGATTTTTTGATCATTTTGATCTCTTCAATACAAAATTTTGGTCATTCAAGAGAATGCTGAAAAGAGAACTCTCATAGTATTGCTGATGTATTGTTTTGCTTTGGTAAATCATGGATTGTTAATTGAAGTCTATTGATTATTTGTGTATATATATATATATGTATAATCTGTTTTACTTTTACCGTTTTTGGTTGTGAGCTTATTGCATGGATGTAGATATTTTTAGTTTTAAGCGATTACTGTTTTTGGAGTTAACCTGTTAGTATTCCTGTTTTCATAAATAAATAAACCATCCTTTTCTAGTGAGAAATTCTGAAAAAACCTCAGAATTATTGGATGTTATCATCATACATTTGTAATTTTCTTCAAAAATTTTCAAAACATGAAACCATCATTTCTGTGCAAACTTCCAAGGCAAGACGTTGTCACTATGCTTTTTCTTCACTCAAAACCAGAAAAAATCATCTATGAATTTCCAAACACTGATATTTCTGAAGTTTCTTCTCCTTGACAGAGACCCGTGAACAGGTCTATGAGGTCTCTTGATATCATACTGTTAAAAATATGAAAATCTTCTTCGAAATCTTCCACAACAATGAATGTTGTCTCTACGAAATTACGAATAATTATTTTGAAGTGATGTTACTTTGATGATTATTTTCTGTACTGAATCCCAATAACAATTTACTTGGATAGATTACAAGTATTTCCTGATTTAGGTGTACAATTATACTTGCTTGAAGAAATTGAGTTTAATCACCTAAATTTGCTTATGAAAAAAACCAACTAGTTGTTCTATAATAAAAAAATTTGTGTTAGATCATTAATATGAATCTGTTTCAATCATGTGAACAAAACATAAATATTGAATAATGGTTATTCATAGATTATGTCAAATTTTAGTACCTTACCATAGAATATCAATTTATCACCGAACCTCAGAAGAGAAAAAATTAATAATTGCAAAGTTTTTTTTAAATGAAATATAATATCTGTAACCATTATTGATCTTTAGTTATAATTTTTCTCAGAATAACAAGGGTGCATTATTATCACATTAAAATATTGTAACGTCTCTGTGGTGGGTAGTTCCCAATAAAATAGTGTTCTGTGGTGCCTTGTTGTTTTGATTCTGTTTGAAACTGTCAACAGTTATTTGTACCTTCAGAAAAAAAGTGGAAAATTTTGTAGCGATAGTTTCGAGAGTTTGAAATTATTCAATTCAGTATGAAATGATTATGGTCAGAAAATGCATTCTATTCTAATCTTTCTTGTTTATGGGCCTATAGCTTCCAGTTTCAATATGGATAGAATTTTAATCAATCATGCTCCATGCTTCATAACCATGCTTCATATTATCTCCTAAGTTTGTGAACCAGGTTGAATCGATGTATGAAATAAAGATGTGAAAAAATTTCTTTAAAGGTACAAACATTCAGAAATATTAAAACAAAGTCAATTCTATTATCTCCTAAGTTTGTGAACCAGGTTGAATCGATGTATGAAATAAAGATGTGAAAAAATTTCTTTAAAGGTACAAAACAAATCTAGGAGACTGGGTTCGAAGTTTCTGAGACTCATATGGGCTTAATTTGAAGCATAGGTATGTTAGAATAGATATAATTTGATGAACCCTGAAAGTCTGGAGCTATAAAGAACCAGCTCTTCATAAAGACAAGTCTTCAATTTAACAGGTCCTGCCAGAAAAAACATTACCTATTTCAACGGTCATCATGAAAATATACCGAAGTACCTATGTGAGTGATGGAAATCTTTTTCTCTATTTATTATGGAATGTTACTCTGGATTAAATATTAAACAAGGTACTTGACATCATTAATAATGAATACAGTAAATGGCAATTCAGATTCTGTGGTGAATGTAAGACAAAAATTGTTCAGTGGTCAATTTCATCTATAGCGTTTAGTGGTGGATCCATAGACTGAAGAGATTTCCCCAACCTTTTGTAGAAATATTTAATGAAGACATGGCAACATTGAACAAATCTGATTATTGAATCATTTCAGCACAGAGTTGTATTTGGGAAAATCAGAAAATTTGTACAAATTTATATCGATTTAATTCCTTTTAACTTCAAATATCTCAAGAATGGTGCAATTTAGGAGAAAAGATGAAGCATGATTTTGTATGTAAAAAGACTAATGATTCCAGGAAGTACAAGATAAGGACCTTTAGTTCAAGTGATATTTGTATTTCATGCAATTTAACCAATCTGTAGAGTAGTAGTGACAAACCCACAAGAAATGCAATAAATCCATTGATGCCAAAAATGCATGACTGTTATCATAAACCTTCTACAAGAGATCATTTCAATTGATATCATCCTTTGAATAATACAGGTGAAAATGCAATTTTTTTATGAAATTTTAACACCCTATATCTTTTGAACGGGGCCAAATTTGGAAAAATTTTATAGGAAGAAAATGTTTCTTTTGACGTCAAGAATCTATGGTTTAAATTAACGCAGTGGTCAAAGACTCACCCTGTATATTTCTATTTCCTCATATCTCGTACCACTGACTCTATCCTGTTTGAGGCGCCAAACTTGAAATATGTTCCCTGTCACTACTCAGATAGATGAAGATTCCCATGAAATGTTCATTAACTCATCTCCTGGACTCTCAGGAACACCAGAACGAATTTCTTGTAATTACGAGGGAGCCTGGCAGCTCTTGACGTGGGATTACAAGCAACAACATTGCTTTTTCTGTTGAAAGGGAAAAGAAAGTTTCTTCCAATTGTGGGATCATTTATTTCGAATGGTATGTAGATGGTTTTGACATTCCAGAGAACACATAAGATAAATTTTAGGCGTAGTGTACAGTATAGTTATCTCACCTCTTCATGTTTTCAAGGCCACTGTTTCGACATTTCCTTCAGACCAGTCATTAAAGAAGCTATCGTTTTCATCCCTACTCATGGAGAAATCAAAACCGATACCGCAATTTACATAATACTCATTTCACTCTCCTACACAAACAGGCTCAGAAGGATGAGGAAAACTGATGTCGACCTCACACCCACATTCAGACATTAACGAACTTCATCTGGAGTTCGCTCAAATTGAAAACTTGCATTTGCACCGACTCCAAGCAAGGTGTGACAGGCATTATGAAAAGTACTCCAGATCTCACTTGATACCAGAGAGATTATAACTTCATTACGGTGACAAAACCGCTTATATTGAATTTAATTAAAGTTCCGCAGAAGGCAGTCGACCTTTTCCTGATGCACGATCCACCTTCTGAGGATTTCAGTTCGAAAGTTTGCTACTGGTGGATTGCATCAATTCGTAAGGGATTTATGGAGATGCTACTTTGCGGAGTATCGTCCCGAATCCGTTACAGTATAGCTTGTTTCATTGAAAACTCCCCAATTTATTCGAGAGTGATACTAATTACTTGATAAAACCTTCGTAGTATCATTCAGTGTCAGTAGTCGTTTCCTCATCTGGGCCAAATTTCTTTTCACTTGCTTTAGGGTTGCAAGATGTTTTTATTTCTTCAGATAGTACGTAAAGTATCGGTATGAATGTTATCGGTATTGTATAATTTGGTTGTTTTTTATTGAAAGTAAGGTAATGCCCTGTACGATGGTGTGTCTGTATACAGGGTGAGTCTTTGACCACTGCGTAAATTTTAACCATAGGTTCTTGAGATCAAAAGAAACACTTTTTTCCCATATCGTTTTTCCATATTCAGCTGCTTTAAAAAGTTATAAGCATTTTCACATTGGGCAAATACTCCTCTGTAGTCCAGTTTAGTTTGAATGAAAATTATCTTCCACAGCATCCACTATTGAATCTGAATTGTTTAAAAACATTATTTTCCCTCGAAAAAATGATTCACTCACTCATGTTTCATCCGATGAGTTCCATATCCAGAAGGAAGATACAAAATACTAATTTTCTGTTAAAAAAATTCAATACCATAAACATAGATTTTTGTTATTCTACCATAGTTTCTTTCTACTTCAAGATTATAAAAAATTCCTTTTTAGTGAGAAATTCCAAAAAACCTCAGAATTATTGGATGTTATCATCATATATTTGTAATTTTCTTCTCAAGATTTCCAAATTATGAAAACCATCACTTCTAGGAAAATATAATTTGAAGCATTCCTATGTTAGAATAGAAATAATTTGATGAACCCTGAAAGCCTGAAGCTTTAAAGAACCAGCTCTTCATAAAAACAAGTCCTCAATTTGACAGAAAATACCTTACCTGTTTCAACGGTCATCATGAAAATATACCTATGTGAGTGATGAAATTCTTTATCTCTATTTATTATAGAATATTACTCTGGATTATATATTAAACAAGGTGCTAAACATCATCAATAATGAACACAGCGAATATCAATTTATATTCTGTAGTGAATGTAAGACAAAAATTGTTCAGTGGTTAATTTCATCTATGGTGTTTAGTGAGGGAACCATAGACTGGAGAGATTTCTCCAACCAATTTGATTATTGACTCAAGTCAGCACTGAGTTGGATTCAAGAATGTAAATACAGAAAAGGCTCGTTTATACTGGGTGGTACCTTATGCCGTAACCTTAACCTTAAAAGTTGAACCATAGGAATTCAATGCTTTCGTTCATACTCATTCCCTAACCTTTTCCCTTACCGGTAAAATGTTCAACTTCTAGGGACAAATTCATATAAATATATATTAATAAATAATTTGGACAAATTACATATATATATTAGATAATTAGATTAGATTATCTTATAAGTGTATAAGACTATCTTATGAGTAAGACAAATTAAGGGAATGTAATATTGGGCGAGTTTTTTTGACACATGCGCATTCTATAGAGGGTCAATTATTTATATCAGAGTATTGAATACGGAAAGGATCTCTGTTTTGATAGCGGTAATTTCAAATAATATCATAAATTATAATTCAAGATGATCAGCACGTATCAAAACGTAGAAACACAAATTCAAAATGACGAATTATTAATAAGCATAGCGCAAAATCCATAAACTCTATGTTCTGCTTAAGATTAAGTTAACAGCCAGTATAAACACCTACTGAAATTCTTTAGGCATACGGAAAAAGGTAAGGGCTTAGGGCATAAGGTACCAGCCAGTATAAACGAGCCCAAAATGGCAATATAGATTCTGTGGTAAATGTAAGACAAAAATTGTTCCGTGGTTAATTTCATCTATAGTATTTAGTGGTGGATCTATAGACTGGAGAGATTTCCCTAACCTTTTGTAGAAATATTTAATAAAGACATATGGCAACATTGAACAAATCTGATTATTGAATCATTTCAGCACAGAGTTGGATTTGGGAAAATCAGAAAATTTGGACAAAATTATTTCGATTTAATTCCTTTCAACTTCAAATACCTCAAGAATGGTGCAATTTAGGAAAAGACATGAATAATGATTTTATCTGCAAAAAAGACTAATGATTCTAGGAAGTACAAGATACGGACCTTTAGATCAAGTGATATTTGTTTTTCATGCAAGTTAACCAATCTGTAGAGTAGTAGTGAGAAACCCACAAGAAGTGGAATAAATCTAATGATGCCAAAATATGCATGACTGTTATCAAAAACCTTCTATAAGCGATCATTTCAATTGATATTGTCGTTTGAATATTACAGGTGATCATTCAACACTATACTACATCGTCCAATGAAATCGCTCAATTTTTGAAAACGGACCAATAGAAACAAACTGTATCTGAAAACACTCAACCTCACAGTGTTTTCACTTTTAGAAATTTGTTTTTATTTATTTTTTTCCTAATTTGCATAGGAATATTACTACGTCCGGATAGCTTTGGCCGTTGGTGGAAGTAGCGGTCGTCATGGTTACGATAAACAAGCAGTTGTTAGCGATAACTTCAACAGCACATTTTGCAGTTCTGTCAGTTTATTTTCGTATTTTACCATGAAGTAGATAAAAATGAAACGTTTTGGGAATTGTAATAATACTACAATTGAGGAAAGTGTGAAGAAAAATGTGCCGCTTAATACAGTGAAGTCAAGATCCTACATTTGGAAACAATTTGAAGAATTCTGTGCTGCCCGGGAATACCTTGTAAATGAAAAAACAAGTTTGTCAGAGCTCAATACTATTATGCTAGACTGGGCTTTCAATATGAAGAAAAGAGATGGATCAGACTACAAGGAAAGTGTCGTGAAAACCTTGTGGAATAATACTGCCAAACAGCTGCAGGAAAAATTCTAATCTGAATGGGGCGTTAGGTTCAATCCATTCACAGACGTCGCTTTTAAAACGGCGCGGGATGCACGAAATGCCAAGAAGCATATTTTGCAAGTTGGCCCTGAGAGAAGAAAAGTTAGTGCCAAGGCGCTGTCTTTGGAGCATCACAAAAAGATGGTCAACTCATGTAAAGAAGATAATCCAGACGGTTTGAATAGAAAATTTCATTTTATTGCTGCATTGGAGCTTGCTTGGCGCGGAGGAGTGGGTTCATCATGCCTAATATCACATTTTCAATTCGAAATTGAAAACGATGGTAATCCCAGGGACCGAATTGCCTACAATCCGATATTTTCTAAAAGAAGACAAGGTGGTGCCCAAAAATGTGCAGAAACGAAACGGCTGACTCCCAATATTGAAGAAGATATTTGGCCGGTGAGGTTATATAAGACTATTCCTTACTCCACATAAGAATTGGAAATATGGTTCATGGTTCAAAAACTCCCCAGTCGGTCCCAATACGATAGCTAAATGGACAAAAAAATCGGCAGAACTCATTGGCATCAACACAACCAAGTCGAAGATAACCAACCACTCGCATCGATCTACTGCTGTCAGCCAATTAGCCAAAGCAGGGATTGGCGAGGAACAGCTGATAAAGATAGGCCATTCTTCTGCAGCGTCAGTGAAACCGTATCTCCAACTGGACCAACAACATCACAAAAAAAATCACAGCCATAAGGAATGAAAAAAATGTCCTTCAAGAAACAACATCAGTATCTACTTCATCATTCGAAAATAATGCTCGTAAAGTGTATAATAATTGTACTATCAATAAGGATTATTTTGAGAATAAAGATGAATAATTTGTTGTTATGCTACTATCTGGTTATTTTTGAATAAAAAACTATTTTTTATTTAGTTTGATTTATATTGTTGAATGCTCTTTCCAAATACCACACGAGATTCGAATTTTTTTTGAAAACACTGTCGTTTTTGAAAATTATACAAATTTCACTCAACAAAGTGATCCCGAAATACCACTCGCCTTCGGCTCGTGGTATTTTGAGGATAACTCTCACCTTTAGTGGTATCACCCTTGAAAATGTAATTTTTTATGAAATTTCAACACTCTATGTCTTTTGAACGGGGCCAAATTTGGAAAAATGTTATAGAAACAAAATGTTTCTTTTGTCGTCAAGAATGGTTCAAATTAACGCAGTGGTTAAAAACTCACCCTGTATAGGTGATGATAGTTTTAAAGTCCTGTCAATGTACCTGAACATAATTGATTCTTTCTCTTTATAGATATGTGCTGAATTGAAATTTATTATTCTGTTCTTGTTTGTATCATTTTTCTAAATTTTCCTTCGATCTGAGTTATTCATTCTTTTAAGTGTTATGTCTAAAATATTTACTTAGTTATTTATTTCCGTTTCTAGGGTAAATTGAATTTTATGATGAAAACTATACAAATCATTAATTATTCTCTGGATTTTATTTTTAGATGCTAATATATGGCAATCATGCACATATCTAAATTGTTATATTATCATTCTTTCTTGACAAAACCTTTTCCTCTAAATATTCTATTTCCAATTTAACGATCGTACTTCAAATATCTATGAGTTGATAAAAATCTTCCCCAATTTTGAAGTAACATGTTGCACTTTTCATGCAAAAATTCAGGCACCAGTTGGAATATTTGTATTCAATAAAACATCATTTAAGGAAAACAATGTTCCAATTTTCTAACTCCATAATTATATAATTACATTTACATTATATAATTTTCATTAAAAATTTTAATAAGCTGGGGAAAATATGTCCATTAGACTTATCATTATTAAAATTTCTGGCTAATTCTCTAAACAACATGTCCCTTGTTCCTTCAGGCCTCTTGAAGAAAACATTCTCTTGTTTCCATGGGCCTATTGAAATTGCCACCCTTTCACTTTCCAAGCAATGACTTCCTTTGATTACCAAAATCCTTCCACCAAGTTTTTCATTTTAGCTTGCTCCTCTCCCTGTTCAATGCTGTTGGAATTCTCGGACTGAGAAAATAATATTGACCCATCCACTCAGTTCGACGAAATTAATTTTTCTGGCCTTTGTGAATTCCTGGGGTGAATAATAACTCGAGTTCCATTGAAACTTATCCCGCTCCCATCTTTTAGTAAAACATTGCTGCCATGTTCTACATTTATAGAGAATTGTGGTGGTCGTATAATTTGCGCTGTATTGACGGAGCGAGAACTTTAGGAATTTAATTTTCTGAAGGCTCTCCAACGATCTGAGTAACCGAGAATCAATATAGGATTAAGATAACTTTTGTTGTGTTCAACAGGGATTGCATTATTCATTAGGATATGGAATGAAAACGAAAACAGTCAATTCTGAGTGGTACAAAACCATTTATTTGCCAGTTGTCTTCCAAGAAACACCCTTCAAAACGACAATGAGAGCTCTCACACATCGGCTCAAACAACTGCATTTTTAAGCACACAAAACATCGATTTGATGAGTCATCCACCGTATAATGCTGACTTGGCACCGAAATACTCCTTTTTATTTCCGCACGTAAAAAATGAAGTGAGCAGTCAACGTTTTTCGACAACTGAAGATGCGGTTGATGCGTTTAGAATGCATGTTTTAGGGATACCTCAATCAGAGTGGCAAAAGTGCCTCGACAATTGGTTAAAACGCATGCAAAAGTGTATAGATTTTAACTGGGAATATTTTGAAACACAATAAAGCGATTTTCGATGATTAACATCTGATTCGAACAAGGCACTGTGCGAAAAGTCGCCAAATTATATTATATTGTTGGTAAACGCTCTTGTTTTTTAGGAATTATGCGTTTAAATTTCACGAAACAAAGTTATCCTTAAAATACCACGAGCCGAAGGCGAGTGGTATTTCGGGAACACTTTGTTGAGTGAAATTTTTATAATTTTCATTAAACGACAGAGTGTTCTCAAAAAAATTCGAATCTCGTGTGGTATTTGGAAAGATCATTCAACAATATAAATCAAACGAAATAAAAAATAGTTTTTTATTCAAAAATAACCAGATAGAAGCATAACAACAAATTATTCATCTTTATTCTCAAAATAATAATTATTGATAGTACAATTATTAAACACATTACGAGCCATTATTTTCGAATGATGGAGTAGATACTGATGTTGTTTCTTGAAGGACATTTTTTTCATTCCTTATGGCTGTGATTATTTTTTTGTGATGTTGTTGGTTCGGTTGGAGATACGGTTTCACTGACGCTGCGGAAGAATGGCCTGTTATCTTTATCAGCTGTTCCTCGCCAATCCCTGCTTTGGCTAATTGGCTGACAGCAGTAGCTCGATGCGAGTGGTTGGTTATCTTCGACTTGGTTGTGTTGATCCCAATGAGTTCTGCCGAGGTTAATTTGCAGTTTGAGGACCCTACCTATATTTTACATGATTTCTCGTCTGGTTAGGTTAGGTTAGGTTAGTTTAAGTTAGGTTAAAAAAAAACAAAGCCAAAATTGAAGAAAAAAAAATGAAATTGAGAATTTGAAAAAAAAATTTTTTTTAGATTTGCTATTTTTTTGTTATGTTAGGTACGGTTAAGTTCAGTAGTAACAAAAAAACGATGTCAGAATTTATTTTTTGCCATTTCAAACAGTGGGACATGGAAAAAAAGAATTTTTGAAAATTATCATTAATTATTTATTATTGCTTTAGAGGGTCTACTGAAGCACCCTTGAATTGCAGAAACATAAAAATTGCGATGGGTCCTTAAACTGCAAAACTACCCAATTCTTATGTGGAGTAAGGTATAGTCTTTCAGTGGTTATGTTTGCAGTTCTTTTGGATACAAGTAGCTTATATAACCTCACCGGGCAAATATCTTCTTCAATATTGGGAGTCAGCCATGATTGTAGGCAATTCGGCCAGTGGGATTACCATCGTTTTCAATTTCGAAGTGGAAATGCGAAATTAGGCATGATGAACCCTCTCCTCCGAGCCAACCAAGCTCCAATGCAGCAATAAAATAATATTTTCTGTTCAAACCGTCTGGATTATCTTCTTTACATAAGTTGACCATCTTTTTGTGTTGCTCCAAAGACAGCGCCTTGGCACTAACTTTTCTTTTCTCAGGGTCCACTTGCAAAATACGCCTCTTGGCATTTCGTGCATCCCGCGCCGTTTTAAAAGCCACGTCTGTGAATGGATCGAACCTAACGCCCCATTAGGAATATAATTTTTCCTGCAGCTGTTTGGCAGTATAATTCCACAAGGTTTACGACACTTTCCTTGTAGTGTGATCCATCTCTTTTCTTCATATTGAAAGCCCAGTCTAGCATAATATTATTGAGCTCTGACAAACTTGTTTTTTCAGTTACAAGGTATTCCCAGGCAGCACAGAATTCTTCAAATTGTTTCCAAATATAGGATCTTGAGTTCACTGTATTAAGCGGCACACTTTTCTTCACACTTTCCTTAATTGAAGTAATATTACAATTCCCAAAACGTTTCATTTTTATCTACTTTATGGTAAAATACGAAAATAAACTGACAGAACTGCGACTTAGGGTCTATTTCCGGTATAACCGGAAGTGCCCAATAGATGAAAATATTTTAGCTCTATAGGTCCCAAGACATCTGGCAAGTTCCCAAAATTTCAAATTTTTCCCACATTCAGTTTCTGAGATATCGATCGATGCAGTTCGTCGTGGTTCACCCTGTAGTGTTGAATGATCACCCGTAATTATTGGCGTGTATGATACTTCGGTACATTGAAAATATTGAAGGGTATAAAATTCCAGAAATTTTCTGGAATCCATTTATATGAAGGCAACCAAGAACACCCATCAGAATATCTAAATTCAACGCCTCTCAAAAATTATTCCGAACCACAGAGCCCGATTCTCATACTCGACAATTCAGAGCATAGATTGGCCCATTTCCTTCAGCTAAAGACCCCATTTACACGAAATATTATCGTTTATATGAACCCCATTCATCCGGTGCCTCAGAAACATGGCTATAATCTTTCATTTACAGCTACGAGAAATAGGTCAAAGCCCGGCAAATTGCTTCATTACAAGCTGTGGTTATTCCCCCTGAATCTCAATCAATTAAAAAGCCAAAGTATGCAGAAGCGAAACTTGATGAATCTACAAGGAAAGGCGATACTTAAGAACTTTGAACTCATTCTATGGTTTTACACGTGTCGTTTCGATTGTTATTATTTCGAGAAATTTTCGAATAGAGGACGCCACGAGTTCAAAAAATATACGAGGGTTGCCTTTTATATTTCGGTATTAGAGAATAATAGTTATTCATTATACAAGGGAAAAAAGTATTAATTTTAGCTCGAGGTTATGTTGTTATGACAAAAAACCGAGAGCTAAAATATAAAATATTTCCCGTCATAATACACTTTTTTTTCTGTGACAGAAAAATCGACGATTTTATAGTGAAGGAACATATTATTACAATATATTAAAGTCAGAATGTTATCGATATGAAATTTGAATTTTTGATCTACTAAGCTATTAGACCTGCGTTGCTAAGGAAAACTTCAGTGTAATCAAATATCTGTCAATTTAATTTTGTGTATTGATTCAAAAATTGCGAAGTCAGTAATTGTTTAGTAATTATTTTGAATTTATTGGTTCTCCCTTGTACAATTTAAGTAGGTTTTTGGGAGAATTACTTTTTCATATTTTTAAGAAAGATGATAAAAATGTAAAGGTTTCCTTTCAATTTGTTGAGGACTTGAGGGGTGTTAGTTTACCACAGGGTTATATACTAATATCACTTGATGCTGTCTCACTTGTTACCAACATACCTATAGATCTTACAATAGAGCTTATCAGAAAATATTGGCCACAGGTCGAACCACATACTCAATTGTCTCTTGATCAGTTCGTGGTGTTATTCGAGTTTTGTGTTGGTAATAGCTATTTCAGCTATAAAAAGTATTTTCGACAGATTTTCGGATTGGGCATGGGTAATTGTTTAGCTCCAGTTGTATCAGACATAGTCATGTATGAACTTCAGAGTGTTGCTCTATCTCAGTTACCTTTCGAAGTGCCAATCTTCAAAAGATTTGTAGATGACATTTTCACGTCAATACCGGAAGGACACGTTGATATAATCTTTCAATTCCCTTCACCCACGCCTGCAGTTCACAGTTGAAATAGAGAGTATCAATAGTAGCTTGTCTTTTTTGGATGTATTGGTCATAAGAACGGATACTGCATTGAAAACTGATTGGTACCAGAAACCGACATTTTCTGAGAGATTTTTGAATTTTGACTCACACCACCCCCTTATACATAAAATAAACCTCATCAAAAATCTAAAACATCGAGCCCTAAAACTAGCCAGCCCTGAATTTCACAATGATAACTGTGAAAAAATAAAACATTTTTTAATAAAGAATAATTATCCCATCACACTGATCAATAGAGTCCTAGATAAAAATAAACCTGAACCTGAAAGAGATACACAAGATAGAAGTAGACTTAGATATTACAAAATTTCATTCATTCCGGATTTATCAGAGAGGGTTGGTAAAATGTTAAGTGATGAGACAGTCAGTATAGCCTATAGACCATGCAACACCATAGGAAAACAGTTTTACGCTAATTGGAAATAAAAAATATTCACTCAGTTAAGATCTAACGTCATTTATAAGATACCTTGCAAAGATTGTAACAGAGTCTACATTGGGCAAACGGGAAGATATTTGAAGGCTAGAATAACAGAGCATATGAGGGATTTTATTAACATCCATAACCCACTAAAAACTAAACAAAATAACACCGCTTTGGCAGAACATTCTTTCAAAGAAATGCACTCGTTTGATTTTGAAAATGTACGCATTCTGGGTCAACAAGCAAATATTAAAAAAAGATTATTTTGTGAAATGTTGGAGATCAAAAAGGAAGACAACTCTGTAAATAAACGTACTGATATAGAGAATCTCAATGCAGCCTATTTTAATATAATTAGTAAAATAAAGAAACTACCATCAAGATAACATTTCATTTTTGTTACCACCTCTGCGTTGACCTTCATAACGACAAGGTAATCTTGCCCCACCTTGTTCAACTCTCATGATTTCCACATAATTGTTCAGTTTTCATTCTGAGTGTGAATTTGTCAATGGTCTGCTCTATCACTACCCATATGCATTCATCCGTCAAATTAGAATTGATAATATCGAAAAATATTTTTAATATAATTACTAGATATAATAACTTTTAAAATTGCTTGGTGTTGTTGATTTTATGAATGTCATTTATTAGTCTTTGACATTCTTGTAGTTGTGTTCTGAATTATGTTTACATCATTTGTGGGTTTATCTAGGGTTCTTTGTTTTTCATTTTAATGATTTATAATCTTAAATGGTTGAGGTCCTCACTTGATGGAAATCCATTTTCATTTAGTTTGAATATGATTAAATAAAAACTTATTTAATAAAGTTTCCACATTTATTGTGTTTTTAACAATATGTAACACTACATTTGCAACAATTGTTTCGCCAAATTCTTGGCTTCTTCAGGCGAGTTCGATGTTAAACTACTCCAAAAATTTTTTGAGTCTTCCTTATATATTTTTTCTCAAGATGGAAGAGGGGGGACCGGTATTCTGAATGCTTCTGGGATTTTTTATGGCATGTTCATCAATGGTGATCTGTTGACATCCGTTTGGTCATTGAGTAAGATATGTTGCTTGTTATATCTGTTAATTTCCATTGTTTCTAGGATATTAAGCCTTCTGCTTTTTGCCTGAAAAAGCCAAGAATTTGGCGAAACAATTGTTGCAAATGTATTGTTACATATTGTTAAAAACACAATAAATGTGGAAACTTTATTAAATAAGTTTTTATTTAATCATATTCAAACTAAATGATTTATAAGTTTGCTCTCCATTCAAGATGTATCGTTTCTTTCAGTGCCCTGAGGAAGATTTTAAATAAATCGAAACGTCGGCTTTTTATTGACTGTGTTTCTCGCAAAAACAGACCTGTGATCCTCTCAAACACTTTAATACTAAATTATATAGCTAGGTCGTCAAACCCAATCCAATTGTTTTGAATACTATAAAGTTGAAAATAATTGATTCTGTGTTTTCTCTGACTCCACCGGAGTTGATAGAGGCAGCGCAAGAAGCGTCACGAAAATTATTGCCAACTAAATCGCGGAAAATTTACGAAACCGCGTATTCAAGACTTACGGAATGAAAAATGAAAAAGATATGCACTTCTTTCTGGGAGACAGTGTTATTGGCTTATTTTTCGGAACTGGCACAACAACAAAAGCCATCAACAGTGTGGTCGAATTATTCAATGAGTAAAAGTATGTTACGATCCAATAGTACACTGTAAAAAATAGTTCCTCATCTCAAACCATATTAATTTGTCTCAAGTACTCCGTACGTTTGAATACAGCCAAATGCATAAAGTACTTGACCCTACCGCCCTCTACGGTTGAGAATGGCGTTTACCCTAAATAAAAGTTTCTTGAGCTAAGAAACTGATTAGTTTCAACCAAGCTCAGAGATTTTGACTCAGCTGGTAAAAAAATTTGATCCAACGGTAATATTAATTAGTATGTAACTATTGATACTTTTCGTAGAATAAAAATTTTGGTTTCATGTAAATAAATATTACATTTCACTGAAACTCGATTTATAGTTGATTTAAAGGATCTTAGTTGAATGGGTCGAGAATTCAGTCGATAAATATGATAGTATCTCTTATGTCAAGTGAAAGTTTCTTGGGTTAAGAAACTGATTGATTTGAGCTAAATTGAAGGGTTTTTGACACTAGCAAAGGAATAATTTGATAAAACAAAAAAAAAACATTTGTATGTTATCATTATTTTTCTTCACAGAACAATAATTTCTCTTTTATATTAATAAATACCGGAATACCGCGGCAGACCATGAATATTGTACGGAATGGGAAAGGCGTCTAGAGTTTCGTTGGAAGTTGCAGAGAGTATACCTCAAGCGTCAACCGTCTGCTTTTCAAGACACGTCGTAAAGACAACCGTTCCCATCACGTCGGGGTCACCAATGTAGAATCGAAGGAATTTATCCCTACTTATGCGTTTCGTCCCTGGCGCACACATTTGGACTCATCAGTAAGGCTTGTGTGCGCCATGCCATAGACGCAGTGGTTAGAAGTTTTGAGGGAGCCGCCGGGAGTTGAACCCGGCACCTAGTACCTAATCGGTGTGAAATTTGAGCGCAAACCTCTAGGCTACCGAAGCGCTGTGAACTAAGCTATGCGTGGCTATATAGAGTGCCGCCAAGAGATCCCTATACACTCCCCTGCCGCTACAATAGCTATAGTCCAGGCAGTGGGTTATCATCTCATCCCTGTCATCATCCAATACCAGATCACCCGGTTCTCCACCAACACAAAGATATTTGGTTTTCTCTAAGTTGACATTTAAGCCCCACTTCTCGTATTCTTTAATTAGCTTGCGCATCATGTATTCCATGTCATCTTTATCACCGAATACAACAATATTGTGAGTAAAATGCACAAATAATTGCATTTAAATGGGATATATTTAATATAAAAGAGATAGAGTTTTGATTTAATTGCAGCCAATATAAAAAAATTGCTACAATTAATTCGTTTTATTAAATCAATTACGCAATATTTTTTTTACAAATGTCACTTCATATTGCAACAATTATATGTTCAATTTTATTCAAATATTTATAGTTTTCTTCAAGTAAATGAGGCGAATAATATAATCTCACGAGATTCTTGTCTCAAGAAACTGTAGTCGTTGCATCAACTGACAGAATTTACGACAACCGTACCTTCGTTCTATTGAACAAATAAAAATGAAACGAACGAATGGTTTCGTTAAAACCTATTTAGAATAATGTATTTGTATCAATCAATTATGGATATTGAGACAAGTGCATAAACAATTTCTTGTAATTGTATGTTTATGTTGAATCAGTTGTTTCTTTCATTTCGCATAAATGTGAAAAGTTTCAAGCGAATGTTTTAGCTGTTCTCTATAATCAACTAGGTTGTTTTAATCAAGAAAAATAGTTCATTTGGAGTAATCAATTTTAGATTAATTCAAATTAAAATGGTTTGATTGAAAAAAAAATTCTCAAACTCCTGAGGAGAATTTTATTTTTTACAGTGTAATATAGACGTTTCAAAATATTTCAGACTAATCACATTTCTGATACAAAATGGGAAAGGATACAGACCCAAGAAAGCTGCGATTTTTACGAGTACACAAATTAGTGATTTTTTAAATAATGCACCCGATGAAGTTTATTTGATGGCCAAGGTTGTTGTTGTATTTGGGATTGCAAGAGCTTGTCGGATTTGTGAATCAGCCAGGTAACATTAGTTGATATTGAAGATTCGGGAAAGTTATTAATTGAGAAACTGAAGCAAACAAAGAATGATGTAAACAGGAGATTTGTAGTTACTGAAGAATATATTAATCATCATTCATCATGGAGTTGTTCTTACAAAGTTGTCTTCGTTTGGCTTGAAAAATGATATTATCTCTTTCCTGGAATCATATCTTGCTGATAGAAAACTGTTCGTTCAGTGTTGTGGAATCAGGTCATATGAGTTCTCCGCAACGTCAGGTGTTCCACAGGGTTCCTTTTTGGGTCCTCTGTTGTTCGTGCTGTTTATGAACGATCTGAGTTTACACTTGCTCTGTCTGTTGCTTTTGTATGTAGATGATTGCAAATTGTTTCGTCGAATTGAGTCTATCCAGGATTGCTGAGATCTTCAGGGTGAAATCGATAATCTGAATGATTGGTGCCGAAGAAATCGTTATCATTAAACATAAAAAAGTGCAATGTGATGACCTTCTGTCGCAGTTAGTCCGTTGTCTTTCAATACAACATTGAGGGAGGTGTTTTGGGCAGGGTGACTGAATATAGGGATCTGGGTGTCTTATTCGATCACAGGTTGACTTTTATACCCCATGTGAGGGCGAAAGTTTCCGATGGCCGAGGGCTCTCGGGTTTAAAATTAGGAATTCCGGAGATTTGTTGGAGACTCGATCCCTTTTCCTTCTTTTTACGGCGCTCGTGAGGTCAAAGTTTGGAATATGTCATGATTTTTGCAATTTTCAAGATGTATTGGATGTTTTCAACTGTACTAAATTGGAAATAAGAAGGGCTGTATTGGGGTCGTGATTTTTTAGTTAATTTGGGTTTGCATTTGTATGTATATATATTTTTATGAGTTTGTATTTTGTAAATTTTTGTATATTCCCAATCTGTAATTGGTCTAGACTGTAGATTGGTGTAATTTAATAAATAAATAAATAAATAAATTAATTAATTAATTAAATATTATCGAATGTACATAGCCCTTCGTCCAGCAGCTGCAAAAGATCGCCGCCTGTTTTATGCATATCGCAATGGAAAATCTATCAATCAGGTTGTGGGTAAATTCAGTTTTATAAGGTACCTGAAACAGTAGCTAATTTTCTGCACCTTGAAAATGCTAACTCATATACAGGTCATTCATTTCGAAGATCGTCTGGTACACTTTTGTTGAATCTGGGAGAGACTTGATGACACTAAAGAAACATGGCGGTTGCTGAAGGGTATGTTGATGAATCGGTGGCACACAGAACAGAAATTGCTAATAAAGTGTTCAGAACATGTGGCAGTTCTGAAATCACACCCGATTTGCGACCAGGTACATCAACAGCAGTTGTGTCCATGTCAGAGAATATTATTTCAACACAAGAAAATTCGTCTGTTGTACCGAATAGTTCAAGGAACATGTCATTCACGCAATGCACATCTGATAATTGAACTTTTCATAAAAAGGAAATTTAACTTATATTCAATAAAATTTTCTAAAATCAAATATCTGCCATTATCTATATGTATATATATCCGGGAAAAAAGTAATTTCGTGAAAAGTTATATTTTGATACCGGTCAACAGAGATGAAATGTCAAATTTTTTTCCCGTCACTGAAACAAAAAACAATTACCAAATGGTGACTTTTATAGTTGAAACGGTTCCGATTGTTGAGTGATTTAAAATCTCAGAATAGACAACATAAGCATTATATAGCAATTCATTCGCCTGAACATAATAAGATTGCTTTCTCCAAGGGTATCTCAGAATAACTATGCCACACATCTTTACAATGAGCGATGATCGACATGGCTTTCGGTCCAAAAAGCCAAGAAGTACAACAAACCTGCATTAATTTTTTTCGTCGACCTATCAAAGGCAGGAATGAATTAAATCTTATTTGCAACTTCTGCGCGGATCTTTCCACGAGGAATTGAAAACTGAACCTCTGGATTAGCCATCACAAGAAATAGTTGTGGCAATTAACATTTTTCGTCTCCACAAAAACCCACTTCAGACTTCACAATTCCAATGATATTTTCTATCTGTAGTATACCTAAAGTAGATTAGAATTATGACAATTGTCATAATGAATGTCAGTCGATAATTTTTCCTCTGTATTTTTTTGAATGAAATAAGTATTATATCACAACCTTCCCCAATTATGGATGATGATTTCCCTTTGAATGGGTTCCATAGCAGACTTCAAAATCAGAAGATCTGAAAAATCGTCACTTGACTGCAAGACCAGATTCGAAGAATCCTCCTTGAAGATTGGCGACAAATTTTGTAAATTGGATTTGAATATAGAGGGTATTTCTAAGGACAAGAGTGATTACATTTTTAAATTAGCAAAAGACTATAGTGCTGAGATTATTCTCCTTCAAGAGACACATGCGGATACTGAAAAAAATCTTCGTGAAAGAGGAACCATAAAAGGTTATGTATTCATTGATTATCTCCTTAGTGAAATTTATGGTTTAGCTTGTTATGTTAAAAAATCCTTGATTCAAAATATCTAGTTAATCCAAAAAGGCGAATTTGAGGGTGTTTTCTTTATCTCTTTCAAATTTTGTAATATTTCTATCGTTAATATTTATAAACCTCCAAATACACTTTGGCCAAGAAATTTGGAAATCAATCTTCCTCATCCTTCAATTTATTGCGGTGATTTTAATTCTCACCACGTAATGTGGGGTTATAATAATAATTATAGAAATGGAATAGCTTCAACTGACTGGATGAAAGATAATAATTTGTATTTAATTTTTGATGGAAAAGATGTACCTTCTGTTCATTCTTCTCGATGGAATAGAGGCTACAATCCTGATCTCTGCCTAGTGTCTTGTGACAATACTTGCAAACCGCTTCCTGTAAAGCGTAAAATTCTAGGAGTTTTTCCTCATAGCCAACATAGACCTATTCTGTTGACTTCAAGAAGTTTAATCCAATATTCATAATGTTTAAGAAGACCTAGTTGGAATTTCAAGAACGCGAATTGGATTAAATTTGCTAAGAAGGTAGACAGTGATATTAGATGGATTTAACCCACTCACGATAACTATCACAGATTCTTAGGTGTTGTGAAAGCCGCAGCAAAAAGTTCGTTCCAAGAGGTTTCCGGAAAGATTATATTCCAGGTTGGTCGAAAGAAACCGATAATTTGTACAAGGACTATCAAAAATCACCATCCGTTGATAAATGTGAAAGGCTTATTGAATTCTATCAATACAAGCCGAAAAGAGAAATGGGATAGTGTTGTATCAAAAATTCCAGTAGGAGTTCATGGGATATATTGAGAAAATTAGGTGAAGCTACTCCCCTTGCCTCATCATCATCAAAAATTGATCCAAGTTTAATCGCTCGCCGCCTAGTTAATGTATCTGAATCAGTCAATATATCCCAATCTAAAATGAGGAATATGAAGACAAACTTACACATATTCAGGAGAGCAGCTCCTATTTTAGAACACGTCACATCCATTCCATATAGATATTTTTTTTTAATTGAGGGCTGCAATCAAATCTACTAAATCCCGAAAGGCAGCTGGTATTGACGGAATTTATCCAGAATTCATCAAACATTTAGGAAAAAAGGCCTTGTCTTGGTTATTGTCTTTCTATAACAATATTCTGAATTCAGGAAACTTTCCTTCCGAATTTCGTATGGCTAAAGTAATAGGTATTTTGAAACGAGGAAAAAATCCTTGTGATCCTCGTTGTTATCGACCCATCAGTTCATTGAGTGTTCCTTTCAAGATATTAGATTGGCTAATTCTTTTTAGAATTTAATCTTCTATAGAAAATGCTCTACAAAATTTCCAGGGAGGTTTTAGGAAAAATAGAAATTGTTCAGATCAGGTTCTCAGCCTTACAATTATCATAGAATCAGGCTTCATGATGAAAACTGGAGCTGCTTTTATTGATTTATCTTCGGCATATGACAGTGTGTGGATTAATTTTCAAACTCTATACCCATCTGAAGTGTGGGAAAATGGTACGATTATTAGAAAATATGTTATCTGATAGAAGATTTCGTGTTTTTATTGACAATAAAAGTAGCAATTTCAAAACATTGAAAAAAGGTCTTCCTCAAGGATCAGTTTTAGCTCCTTTACTTTTCAATTTATATCTAAGTGATTTAGCTACGACATCATCTCAGAAATTTGTTTATGCTGACGACATTGCTATTGCTTACCAACATTCGGATTTCCATATTCTGGAAAACATACTGTCATCTGATTTGGAAATTTTGAAGAATTATTTTATTGAGTGGCGATTATGTCCAAATCCCAACAAAATAGAGGTATCTTGTTTCCATTTGAATAATCATGAAAAATATAGGAAATTAGCTGTAACTATCAATGATTCTCCTATCGAACATAATTTCTAACCAAAATACTTAGGAGTTAAATTAGATTCATCTCTCAATTACAAGGCTCATTTAAATGATCTGAGCCTGAAACTGAAAACTAGGAATAATAATGTTCAGAAATTAGCTGGATCATCTTGGGGTGTGCTGATGCTTCCACTCTTCGCACAGCTTCTCTAGCCCTAGTTTTTTCCGCAGCTGAGTATTGTGGCTCTGTTTGGTTTAATAGTGCACACACACAAAAAATGGATGCACAATTGAATTCATCCATGAGAATAATTACTGGCACCATAAGATCTACACCGGTTCATTGGTTACCAGTTTTGTCTAACATTGTCCCTCCGCATATTCGCAGACAGATTGCAGCTCTGAATTCTTGGAACAAATATCATCCTTTTCCCAATTTATTCCCAATTATTTCATATATTCCACAAAATAGAATTCCCAGATTGAACTCACGTAAACCATTATGGCACAATACGTTCTTCAATATCAACATAAGTGATAAAGAATTATGGAAGACTGAGTGGAACTCTTACGAAATGTTCAATAAGTATCTCCTTTATGATCCTCCTGAAAAAGTTCCTGGTTTTGATCTACCAAGAAAAATTTGGACAGTTTTTAATCGTTTGACAATATGTCATGGTCGTACCAATAGCATGCTATTTAGATGGAACTCATAGGTATATATGATAGGTATTTTTGTTATTCAGTTCTCCTTTCTGCTTTTGTCTTTTTATTTCCAGATTCAATGTGAGCACCTTGAAGAAGTCTCTGTCTCCATCAATTGAAGACCACTTTTGAAGAAAGAAGTCCCTTAAATATATTTCAGCTTATTTTTGTATTTTCACACTTAGACGGGGAGCCAGGGTTTTTTTACTGGGGTTTTTTCCCTAGGCTTTTAGGTCATACGCTGAATCGCCTGACCTATATGTTTTATTGTTTGCTAACTCAATATTGTCAGCCAAAAGTTCAAAAGAATATATATAAATACCTAAAGTGGAAAGTATTAGAAAAAAGAGTGAGACATTCAAATTACACATATTTTTCAATCGCAATGAATAGCTGTAAACATAATTGCATCGCTGAGGGTGAACTTCGAAACTATTCGCCGCATTGCAAGCCCGTTTCATAAATAATAAAAACTATAAACTGTACCCAGGGAACTGGGTCGCGCCAGACCGACTGGTATGTCTGAGGCAACGTGATCGAGAAATGAAAGAATCCAACGTGTGAATTATAAACGAAACCGCATTCGTGTTTGGTTTCCACGGTGTTTTCGGTTAATACGAGATGAGCTCCAGGAAGCATCAAGGGATTCTCTCACTGCTTCATCTTCCTAATCACGTCCGTTTCACGACTTCAATTTGAGCAACAGAATCTTTGTTTTGGACTGGACTAATTACATTTACACAATTCTACTTTTTTCACCTATATATTCATTCTTTTCTAGTATTTAAGCTCTTATTAGATACATTTCATCTGGGAACCTACCAAGTGATGTTATCTCAAAAAATAAGCATTGTAAAGGACTTCAACACTATGCTTTGTGAGAACGAAGAATGAGATATGGAATACACTAAACAAAAGTTCAAAGTACTGTTATGGTACGCCTATCTCAGGAAGTATTCAATTATAAATTACAAATTTAGAAAATTTAAAAAAAAACAAACTTTATTAATATCTTTTCCGTCCACCTCCCAATAAAACCTCTGTTTGACGTTCACAAAATCATGCATGAATGACTCATTTTGATACACGATTTCTTTTTATTTTAATGCATGAGTGTCATGGGCAACCGAACAGAGTATTCAGAAGTAATATGAGTAACGTCACAACTCGACTGATATTTCATTTTTATGTATGAGGCTTGCGACTCTCACTCTTCAATCACAGAATAGTCGCGTACTTATCTCTGGTTCCATTGTTATTCCACAGAGAAAAGAAATAATGAAACAAAGCCAAACATAATCGATCTGTCAAATTACGAGTAATGTAGCTGCTTTCAATCTTAATCTTAATCCAATATTGCCAGTTACTTCAATTACAATGAGTAACGAAGTCAATATCCCCTTAACTCTCTCGTGCGTTGCAGAAATGGCTAAAGCAGCAACTTTGACCCTGCTACCTGAAAAAAGCCGACATTTGTATGACAAAACCTACACCAAATTCATTCATGGTGCAAGGAGAAGAACGTTTTCAATTATTCTGAAACAGTTTTGTTTGCATACTTTAAGAGTGTTGCAGAAAAGGGATACTTAGCAAGTTTATGGCCAGCGTATTGAATGCTGAAAACAACATTGAACGTTGAAAAGAATATTGATATAAGCAGATATTATAAGCTGGTGATGTTCATTAAGTGACAAAAAGTGAGTTATATTCCTAAAAAATCGAAAGTTTTCGAGAAAGATTATGTCAGAGAATTTATAGCAAATGCTCCAGGTAGTATTTTCTTGATGTCAAAGCTAAATATAAAACTCAATTAAATTAGGTTTCTGAATTCTTCTTATTGTCACGTGGATATAAAATATGTAACTTTAAATTTTTTATTTGAAGGTCGCATCCGGGGTATCCGGGGCATTGCGAAAAGATGAGCTGTATAAGTTGCAGATAAATGATGTGCAGGATATGGCCTCGAAATTTTTAATAACGAGGAATTCATCCAAAACGCACTCGAAAAGGATATTCACTGTGGTGGATAATGAGGAGCTTATACTTTTGAATCCAATCAAGAGATATGCATATCAAGAGATATGCCCAAGCATTTCTATCGAAAAAACTTATTTCGTCTGTAATCTCGTCTGTTTCTTTTTCAAATGGCCACCCTGTATAAACGTCTAGCCACTAGCAACTCTCAACAACGATGCAGAAGAACGCCGAAATCAGTGACCGCTATACAGATCGGGTTGTTCTAATTTGAGAAATTTTGCAATAAAGGATGGTAATTTCGAAAATATATTGATTACTGACTGTATTGATCATTTAAAGTTTTTGTAGAAGACGAGAGACTTTTTGTGCGGAGTGTGAATTGGTCTCAAATTTCCTGATCGAAGATTACCCCACCACCAAACATTCTCGACGACTTATCGACGATTGAGAGAGACTGGAAACTCAAAGAGCAACGACACGAATGCTTGTAGTTGGATCTTCTTCAAAGGCTTGAAGTATTTGATCGTCAACTGCTACATGGTGTTGCCTCACATTGACCCGAGGCTCTTGAAAATTTAAGTTTCCAGTCTCTCTTAATCGTCGATAAGTCGTCGAGAATGTTTCGTGGTGGGGTAATCTTCGATCAGGAAATTTGGCTTGATAAATCCTTTGAGCTGCACCAGCAACACCATCGGCCTTGCCATATGCCATCACAGCATACTCAGCGTTGGTGAAATTAGGCATATCAACAACCAAAATTAAAACAACAGTAGCAGAAAGTTGATAAAAGTAACAAAAAAATACAAATTTAAATAACTGAACAATGCGGCACAGACACTTCCAAGAGCAGAGACAGTTAAATCTCGAATGACGGTAGGGTCAAGTCAGCGGCGACTAACCCAATCCAACCTAAGGACAGAAATAGTAATTATAATTCACACGCATCTAAAACGGGCAGGTAAAATTTCCTTGCTCGCTGTGTTGTGTCGAAATCCGTACTTTTATTTAGGTGCGACTTTCTTCCCTCTTCTGACTAAAACCTTATTTGCAGTATTATTTTTTTTATTAACTTACGTAAATAGCATATGGTTAGCAAGGTTATAAACCAAAGAACATTTTAAAATAAAACTAAGTTTGTAATAGCTGTAACTTTTGTTAAAATTTCAATAGGAGTGGAGATGTTTTCATACTTTCATAATTTTTTTTCAATAAAAGGCCCACGTGTTAATTTTGTGGTGTTAGCTGTAACAAGAAATACGTTTTTTTTCAAACACACACTCATGTAGACTTAATACAATGAAAAAAATGCATGTAAAAGCCCACGCAAAAAAAGTTATGGGGCTTCGAAGGGTACATCTTGGGTAATTTAGAAAAACCTAATAAAAAAATCATACCTCCGTAACCGTAATACTAAGGACCCAGGTTCTAAGACTGAAAAGGTAGCAAATGACCCTACCAACGCCCCAAAAAAATTTGACGGTCCATGTGCCGAACACCCTGTATATTCGATCATGAGTTGATGTTCGATAACTTTAGCATTTTTAGAAGAGATAGAGACTTTGCTAGAACTGTGAAAAAAGATGGTGGCTGGGTATTTATAATTGTACGCAATGACTTAAATGCGAAACTTGTACCGGAGTTCAATAGTGACGGAGAGGACATTTGGGTAGTTTTGAGCATTAACAATTAAAAAATTTACATTTCGTGTGTGTACATTGCTACGGGCGTCGATGAAGCACGTGTAGCTTTTTCCAGCAAGCTGAAATCGAACAGGTCGAGAATTCGGGATCAAGACTTATTACTGGTGTGTGGTGACTTCAATTGTTCGTCCTTGGAGTGGGTGAACGATATATCGAATAATGTTCTTTATACCATAGATGTAGACAACAAATATGCATTTCACATTGATACTTTTAATTTCTCAAATCTTAAGCAATTCATAAGTATACGTAATGTTAATAATAAAATTTTAGATTTGATTTTATGTGACAAGATGAGAGTGAATAATGTAAGGAGATGTGATGCTCCTCTTGTTGGTGAAGATAATCACCATCCGTCAGTAGAATTTCTATTGGACGTTAGCGCACACCGCTATTTGAGAAAATCTAGACATTCGGGATTAAATTTCAAGAAGGGCAATTACCAAGCTTTGAACGCAGCGCCTCCTAAGGGTGGATTGGCCTGGTCTCTTGGAGAATGTTGATGTTAATGCCGGTGTGGGCGTCTTTTATAACATTTTGAGAGGGTTGATCTCGGAACACATACCTCAAGTAAACATAAATATAAATAAAAATTTCACCTTTTATTTTTCAAAAGAAACAATTCGCACTATTCTAAGGAAGCATAAGTTTCATAGTAGGTAAAAAATTTATAAAGATCCATTAGATGATGACCAGTTCAGGCATTTCAGGGCTCTATCTAAGGGGTTGATTTCGAGAGACTTTTATAGCTATTCGGATACAATTGAGCAGGAACTACCACATGACTCGAACAGATTTTTTAAGTTTGTGTCTCATAGAGAATGCCATAGCTAGTTTCCATTTGTTATGAGGGGGGGCGATATTGACGCCTCCTCACCTGAAGAGATTTCCAACCTTTTTGCTGAGTTTTTCAGCTCTGTGTTTGAGCCTGTCTCTGGTTCGGATGAAAATCTAGATACTGTGGATAATGAATACAGTAGTAACTATTTGCATGAGGTTGATATTTCTGAGGAGAGTGTAACGGAGGCCTTACGAACTTCAAATCGAAGCAAAGGTCCAGGTCCGGATGAGATTCCACCCATATTGCTGAGGAATTGTTGCGACTCAATCTCATTGCCACTTGCCATTATCTTCAATCGGTCCCTTCAGAGTGGAATTTTTTCTCACTGCTGGAAACTCTCTAAAATCATTCCCGTTCATAAGGATGGCCAAAAAGACCTAATCCAAAATTATCGACCTATCGCTATTTTGTCAACCATTCCCAAGATTTTTGAGTCGCTTGTGTGTAAATTCATCTCATATCACGTGAAACACCTTATTATTGAAAATCAACATGGCTTTGTGAAGGGACGAAACCTGGAGACCAACTTGCTGACATTGGATTACCTCCACGAGGGGATTGAATGTCGATACCAGATAGCCGCCATCTATACCGATTTAAAAAAAGCGTTCGATAAAATAAATCATTCAGTACTTCTCAGACGACTTGCCGAGGTGGGTATTAGTGGAGTTTTGTTATGATGGATTAAATCATATATTTTGAACATCTCACAGTTTGTTTGCGTCAATGGGAGAAGGTCGAGCATTTTCTCGAATCCGTCTGGTGTTCCTCAGGGTTCCCACTTGGGTCCGCTGCTCTTCATTGGTTATTTGAATGACATTTCCTCCTGTTTCCATGCTGAGTTTCTCATTTACGCTGATGATCTCAAGATATATTTGGGGATAAAGACAATCCAGGACTGTATTCTATTGCAGGAGGATGTAAATAGGTTTTCCGAATAATTTTCTCTTCGTTAATTTGGATAAACGCCTGCAGATCACCTTCACTCGGAACATAAAGACAATGAGTTTCCATTATTCAATTGAAGGTGAAAACCTTCGACGGGTTTCCTCTGTGCGCGATTTGGGGGTTATTCTAGACTCAAAACTGAATTTTGATGAGCATATCGATAGTATCCTTTCATCGTCAAATAAGATGCTCGGATTTGCTCTTCGACATTGTAAATTATTCGAAAGAAATAAGACCATACTGGCGATATGCTACTCATTTGTATTTCAAAAATTCAATTTTGCATCACCGATTTGGAACCCTCAATGGTTGGAGAGTGTACAACATAAATTACTGAGATTTTTGGCTTTCCGAAACAATTTTCAAATTTTAAATCATGATTATTCAGAGGCTCAATTGAAATACAATGTGATTAGTTTGGAAAATCGTAGGAAAATAAACGACATGTGTCTACTATATAAAATTTTGAATAATATTTTCTCGGTTCCATCTAATCTTGGCTCAATTGGGTTGAGGGTCCCTGAGAGAAGACTCAGATCAAGGGAAATGTTTGCCGTGCCTTTTCGCAGGTTAAATGTCACGCAGAATTCGCCTCTGTGTAGATTGCTGACCGGTTTCAACACCGAAACCTTCGACGTCGATGTTTTCAATGTGTCTTTTGTTCGTTTCAAGCGCTGTTTGAGGCATGGGTTAGCTTCGCGTTCTATTTCTTAGTTGCATTTTTTTATTATAATCTTTAATTAGATATGTTTATACATGTACAGAGTGTCTCAAGTTCGAGTGCCTATTAGACGTTTCTGGAGAACTAGACATATTTGAAATCTGAAAATTAGGATTATGATATTGTTCGAAGTTCTCTACAGAGCTAAAATATTTTCGAAGCCCAAAAACTTCCGGTTATACAGGGAGTGAAAATAAATTCGACGAAAAAATGTTTTTCAAGTTTTCCATTCCTGGTATGATCGAGTATTCAATAGTGAATACATATCCGATAAAACCATTGTATTGAATCGAATAGTTTTTAAAATATCTAAAAAACACTGGAAAAAAAGTCAAATATATTCAGTCAGTAATATGTTCATTATTCTTATTTTAAATATCCTGAGCATAAACCGTTTTTACAACATCGAAGAGGAAGGATGTGAAAAGGTCATGCATCTTTTGGATTTCAAAAATATCATCACAGGGTGTTTCAAATTTTGTGTTGAAAATTGTGATCTTAAATTGGCCATAACTTCTGTTTTTCAAATTAGAACCCTATTTTTTTATAATTGTGTTGGATTCTGAGGTCAAAAATAATGATAGTTTTCTCACATGATTATGCTCCTAAATTCAATAATTTCTCAGTTATTTGAGATTTTCTGGATTTTTGGTGCACGTAGAGTCAAATTGATTTCATCTAAAAAAATTCAATGAATATTCCTTCGAAACCATGGGAACTCTCTGCACCCATAGAAGATAAATTATTTGTTAATAATTCACAAGTGTCAGGTGTTATTGTTATTCGTTATCTTCATTTCTCGATCAAACAAAATGAACCGTTATTCTAATTACGAAATTCTGGATCTATTTTATGTACATGGTGAATGTGACAGAATTATTAGTAGAACCTGCCGGGCCTTCAACGAGAAGTATCCCCATTTACCATCCATGACGGAGTAGATCTTTAGAAAATATGTTTCAAACTTTCAAAGTTTTGGATGTGTAAGAGCCCCTAAAGATTACAAAAGAACGGTAGTTGATGATGAGGAAATTGAAATTAGTGTTTTGACTTATTTCGAAGTGAATGAAAATGCATCGATTCGAAGTGCAGCTCATGAAATCGATTTAGACAGAATTTTGAAAAAACACAACATGCATGTCTACAAATATGAGAAAGTTCATGCATTAGAACCAGGTCACTACATAAATATGTTAAATTTTTGTAGAGGAGTAATAGAAAAACTTGAAAATGATGAAAATTTTTTGAAAAAGATCATTTGGACAGACGAAGCAAAATTCAATAATGAAGGACTATTTAATAGAAAGAATTGCCACATTTTCAGAAGTAAGAATCCTCATAGAAAAAGACAAGGAAACCCCCAGAACAAATTTAGTTTTAATGTGTTTGCTCTTTTGATGAACAGTAAAGTGCGGTACTACATTTATGAAGAAAATTTAAATACAGAAAAATTATTGGAAATCCTGAGAAATTTTGTTTCTGAGTTTTTGGATGAACTGCCGTTGAGTATATCGACTACCTTATATTATCAATTGGATGAGGCTCCGGCACATAGTTCGCACAGAGTGTCTGAAGAACTGAATGCAATGTTTGGTAATCGGTGGATCGGACGCCGTTATTCACTATGTTGGTCCCCACGATCTCCCTATCTTACTCCCTTAGATTTTTATTTATGAGGTAGAATAAAAACAAAGTCTATGAATCTTCTATTGAAAGCAGAGAAGATTTGAAATGGCGTGTGGAGGATGCTTTCCACTCACTAAAGGGGGAGGAAATTGACGGAGCGACTAACCGAGGTGTTTCAAGACGTATTCGAAAGTGTGTGGAACAAAATGGTTACAATATTGAAACTCTTACTTGATCATTTATTTTGTTAATTTGAGTTTAGAAACGTATTTTTATTTTTATTATCATAATTTAATTATAATCATGATTCGGTGTACTGAATAAGCGAATCTATTTAATGTGTTTCCTATTGAAGAGATGATTTCTCATTCGCTTCGAAATAAGTAGAAATACTAATTTCATCAACTGCCCTTTTTTTGAATTCTTTAGGGGCTCTTACATTCCAGAATTTGGAAAGTTTGAAACATCTTTTCAGAAACTGTAAACTCATTGGATACTCAACATTTTGTGTCATCTGCCATGGATTTGTAAGAAAAAATATCATTAAGTGCATATAAATGTGTATTGCGTATACAATTGAAAAAAAACAATATAAGAAATAAATCCAAAATCTCATTATTAGAATAGAAACGATTCATTTTGTGAAATCAAAAATTTCATAACGACTAACAATAAGACGTGTCTGACACTTGTGAATTATAAATGGGATGATTTATCTTCTATGCTCACAGAATATCCTTATGAATTAGATTCGAAGAATTTGACTCTACGTACTACATAAATCCAGAAAATCTCAAATAATTCAGAAATTATTGAATTTAGGAGCATAATCATGTGAGAAAACTATTATTATTTTTAACCGCAAAATCCAACACAATTATAAAAAAATAGGGTTCTAATTTGAAAAACAGAAGTAATAGCCAATTTAAGTTCACAATTTTCAACACAAAATTCGAAACACCCTGTGATGATATTTTTGAAATCCAAAAGATGCATGACCTTTTCACATTATTTTTCTTCGATGTTGTAAAAACGGTTTACGCTCAGGATATTCAAAATAAGAATAATGAACATATTACTGACTGAACACATTTGACTTTTTCCCAGTTTTTTTTTCTGGATATTTTGAAAACTATTCGATTCAATACAATGGTTTTAACAGAAATGTATTCACTATTGAATACTCGATCATACCAGGAATGGAAGAATTGAACAAAAAAATTTCGTCGAATTTATTTTCACACCCTGTATAACCGGAAGTTTTTGGGTTTCGAAAATATCTTAGTTCTGTAGAGAACTTCGAAAAATATCATAATCCCAATTTTCAGATTTCAAATATGTCTAGTTCTCCAGAAACGTCTAATAGGCACTCGAACTTGAGACGCCCTGTATATATTGCGTGTGTATTTAGTTTTTAAGCAGAATATTTATTAGAATGTGGATATTTACCGTATAAATTTGAATTAATTTTGTTGTTGAACTTTGTTCTCTTTTTCGGTTCTTATATTGTAATTTATTAATTATTTGTAAATTGAAACATTTCTTGTTTGATGTGCTATGCATTGTATGAATACTTCTTTTTAACTTGTGAGTACTCTTGTTGGGTTGAAATACCATTAGTATTCTCTTTGGTAAATAAATAAATATTTAAAAATCTGTCTTCGGACAGTGGAGCAGATTTCGCAGATCAAACGGCTTGGAGGATGGAAATCAACATCTTTTGCAGAAGGGTACATCGAAAACTCGATGAAACATAGATTAAAAACTGCTGAAAAAATTTTATGCGATAATCGTTTGCCAGTAACGATGTAAATGTGGACTATTCAGAATGTCACATCTCGAAAATTCCATCTATGAATTTTATGAATTGTTCAATCGGAACCAAAATATAAATATGTCAAAGTGAGTATCGAGATGTCCATTGTCAAATTTTATATTGTAAAAAATAAAATTAATTTGAATAAATCAAGTTTTCACGAAGAACCTCACCCATATTTATACGGGAAACTACTGAACGTATTTTCATGAAATTCAGCACTTATAAGTATTTCACGATGATGATGAAATCTAAAATATTTTCAAGGCATGAGCCCTCCGGTTTTTCCGGAAATGACGTCAACTTACGTTTTTCAAATTAGAACACCATTTTTTTATTGCAGAAATAGATTCCTTAGAAAATTTCAAGTTATTTTGATGTAACAGTTTTGGTTGGAAAATTCTCTCTGAGCGGGAAAATTCGAAAATAAAATCGAAAATAGAGCTCGGCTGAAACAAGAATAACTTCGAGGTTTTTGGATGGAAAATTTTCATTTTTGGGATTTTTCAAGATGTAAGATTGATGTATACACTTTAGTAACCGAAATCGCGATTCATGATACAGGGGGTGAAAAAATCGCTTTCAAAGTTAGGGATGACAAAATCGTGAAAAACAATTTTTTCAAATTAGAACCCCATTTTTTTGTGGCAGATATTGAATCTACGTTAAAAAATAATGTGAGTGTATGCATCACACCCTTGCCCTAAAGTGGATATTTTCTGAGTTATTCACAAAAAACTGTTTTTTGTCTTGAATTTTCAGCTATTTCTTTTCCCTTCACTCCAAAAAGATGAAATTTTCAGGAACTGTTATTAGAGCCATGCTGTAGATTTTTCACCCCTTCTTGAAACCGACTTCAAGTTACTATTAGGAGAACCATGCTTCGTGCGTTGCTCGTCTCATTTCATCGGAAGGAAGAGATCTGCAAAAGTGTTTAAAAACCAAATTGAGTTTCAAAACTATGAATCTAAAAATCTAAACAAACCTGAACGCATTTCTGACTCGTTCTATGCAGTCCTCTTTATCAGTCAGGGGAGTTGAGTAGACAATATTTTTCATCCTACCCCAAACATAATAGTCTGAAGGAGTTAAATCGGGAGAACGTGGTGTCCAAAGATGTGGACCATTGTTCGCCAACCATCGATCTTCAAATAGCCTGTATAGGATATTTGACACATTGAGTGAATTGTGTGGAGGTGGATGTTCTCTTCATACCAATAATGACTGTTATGCCTATTGAAAGAACCATTCTTTGTGAATTTAGATTCATCTGTCCAAATTATACAGTCCAAAAAGTTTTGATTCTTTTGAAATCGAATCATCAAGCTTCGCAAAACTCTGTTCACCTCAACTCAGTTTCCATCAGATGCTATACCCTATTGAATTTATATGGGTGCATTTTATGTTTTTTTAATGTTCTCCAAACACTCGATTGAGATAATCCCAGAGCAATCTCGGCATCTTTGAGAGAATTTTGAGTATTCACACGAAAATATGCAAGAACTGTAATTTCGTTGTTCTCATCTTCTACTACACTTTTTTCTCTGTGTATAGTTTTCTTAACGAAAGATCCGACATTTCTCAAGTTTGTCATGGTTCTGTTAATGGTATTTCTCGTTTGTCTGGGTCGGTCAGGAAACCTCTCAATGAACAGTCGAATCGTTCTATCTACAACTGTATTACATTCTCCATGAAGTAGAATGAGATTTAAATAATCTTCATCGGTAAAATTAATGATCGATTTTATAACTTAATACGAATTATCACCAAATTAATAGTAAACACAAAACGCTACTGAATAAAGAGGAATTTGGCAGATGTAATTAATGATATTTATCATTAAAAAAAAAGAATGAAAAACATGGTAAGTTTTTGCATATGGTTCATAAGGAATTATTTATTTATCACTGGAGAGAAAACCGATGTCCGATTAGTTGAAATAAAGAGGTTTCCGATACAAATTCGAATCCAAATTCGCCATCTATTTAGGAACAACCTGTAACTTTTTTCTCTTGCATATTAGGGTAGTAAAATCTAAAATATGGTTTAAGTAACAGGTCATCTTTTTGGCGTGAAGGGAAAAGAAATAGCCGAAAATTCAAGACGAAAAACAGTTTTTTGTGAATAACTCAAAAAATATCCACTTTAGGGCAAGGGTGTGATGCATGCACTCACATTATTTTTTAACGTAGATTCAATATCTGCCACAAAAAAATGGGGTTCTAATTTGAAAAAATTGATTTTTCACGATTTTCTCATCCCTAACTTTGAAAGCGATTTTTTCACCCCCTGTATCATGAATCGCGATTTCGATTTTTGAAGTGGATACATCAATCTTACATCTTGAAAAATCCCAAAAATGAAAATTTTCCTTCCAAAAATCTCGAAGTTATTCTTGTTTCAGCCGAGCTCTATTTTCGATTTTTTTTTCGGATTTTCTCGCTCAGAGAGAATTTTCCAACCAAAACTGAAAAATGTTACATCAAAATAACTTGAAATTTTCTAAGGAATCTATTTCTGCAATAAAAAAATGGTGCTGTAATTTTTAAAACAGAAGTTGACGTCATTTCCGGAAAAACCGGAGGTGCTCATGCCTTGGAAATATTTTAGAATTCATCAGCATCGTGAAATACTTATAAGTGCTGAATTTCATGAAAATACGTTCAGTAGTTTCCCGTATAAATATGGGTGAGGTTCCTCGTGGAAGACCCTGTATAGTCTAAGATTTCTCCTAATCCTAAAGTTATAAACTGCGTCATCATCAATATCTGAGCACCTCTTCTTTAGGAAAATTACTTATTATTATACTCCAACATCCTTAGGTATGTAAATTCTTCACCTATAGTTAGACAAATGATAAAGTTGGTTCGATTTAATAATGAAAAAATTTAGAAAGCACTGACGTGAGGTCAGATTGCTTTGGCGCTCTTGTAGACCTACTTGCGAGTGAATATTCAAACCTTAACAAATCTATAAGCTCTCTGATCGGGTGAACAATAGTCTTTTTCCGTACTATGGGACAATGTGATGTAAATATGAAAGCCTAATGAATAAACAAACCTTTATCTCAATTTGAAAATAACTACTCATAATTTTCACCAAATTTTGTTCTATGCTTCTCCTAAAAACTTACGTCATTGCTTTTCTGAGTTTTGACAACGCCATCAAATTCTTTCTCTATGATAAAAATTTTTTTATTAATATTACGTCTGTGCTTTTCTGAATTTTGACAACGTCATCGACATCGAATTCTACCTCTATGAATTCTATGAAAATTTTGATTGATATTACGCCAACTGACACTGATATCTAGGTCCGCAAGTTGTCAAACGAATATCGATCTGTGATGGCAAATCTTTGAATGACAAAGCTCGGACTTCATGACATTTCTATTTTTCTCTTGAGTAAATGAAAAAAATGATCATATCTTCAGAAGGGGAAAAGCTACGACAATGAAATTTGGGGATGAGTAAGATATCGGTAACCTCAATATATATACGGATTTTTATTTAAATCTAAATGAAGTCTTAGGAGATATTAAGTATTGAAAATTTTTTTTGGGAATTTTTTAAAATTTTCTAGCGTGACGATTTCTGCGAAATTTTGCAAGCCATTTCGTTTCAGCCTCCCTCAATAACATTCCAAGTATCAACTTGATCGGATGGATATTCTAGTAGTTATTGAGGAAACAAAATTTCAGATGCTCATAACTACTGAACCATCCGACGGATTTGGCCCAATAACGAACTTGACCGAGATATTTGGACAATTAACCTATTCTGAAAATTTGAAAACTCTAGCTGATTCCTTTTGGATGCTAGAGAGGATACGGCCGGGCGGCCGGACGGCCGGCCGGACAGACTCAACTTTCGCCACGAATTCTTCATCAGGGAGTCGAACCCAATCGATTGAGACCATTTTCGGCTCGATATTCCAAAATTACAGACATTCGGGCAAAATGATAGGCACTCTGTTCGGGTGAACAAGAGCGCCAAAAAGATGATACTCATTTCAGACAATGTTCGAATTCGAGCTCATATATCCGAAATTGCAATTTCTACCTTATAATACTTCCCAACACTTGATATTCCTATTCTTTCTTGAAAATTATCTCCGAAGCAGCTACTTGTGGAGTTATGGACTGCCAAATACTGTCTGGAAGCTTTTATGCGCTCGTGAAAATTATTTTCATGTCATCAAGTTTTCCCTTCATTAATAAAACTTTCTCATAAGAAACACAAACCACCGGAATGAAATCACTCCAAAGACCTTCCAGTGTCAGATTCAGATGTTCGAAATGGACACGATGCATCGTAAAACTCCACGTCGCATGGCCTGAACGTTCCTTGAAAGAGTAGGCTGTGACTCTGTCACCTAAATCCATTTCGAGCTGAAGTTACGAGATTTCTTTCGGTTCCGTCCAGAGGAAAATGATAATAGAAGCGAAATTTGGCGTTATTGTGATTCCGTGTGGATGACGTGGGATCAGCTCCGTTATTATCTGGTTGTTGGACGTTGCGGTCCGTTGTCATGAACAATTGCGGTTGTCTTGTACGATGAAATGGGATGAGAGTTGGTTCCTAGCTATTTAATCTTATCCAGTTTTGAATATATTTATCTGACTATCTAACTCATGTCAAAAACTGACCAATCACAGTCAGAGTCGTTTTATAGCGAAAATAACAGCTGTCTCTGAATCTAACAATGGCGTTGAATCAATTTCAATGATCATTCAACCAGAGCTGTGCTAAGCACCGAAAAAAAGTGCTTCGAGCACTAAGCCCTAAGCACTCGAAAAAAAAGGCTTCGAGTCTCGAGTTCTAAGCACCGCTTTCGACAGAAGGCTCCGGATTACCGAGCACTTTCGCAAAAGTAATTGAATATTTCGAGCACTAAGCACTAAGCACTTTAGTGGGAACTATTTCATGTAATGTTGTTTGATTGAAATGAGAACTCTTTAGCTTCATCGACATATCTAAAATTATGATTTCGAGACTGGGAAAAACTCAAAAGCCATTTTATTTGTTTTGTGAAACGCATGCATTCAATTTACATTCTGGTACTAGTTAATCTGATTCGTCGATCTGAATCTGAATGGCTGTTCCTAATCAATGGATAAAGTTGAATTAATAATCGAGGACCAATTATTTTATAAGCGAGAACAAATTACTGAAAAAATGTGGAAAGCACTGACGTGAGATCAGGAGCTTTTACGCGCTTGTTCTAAAGTCCTTTCTCAGACTTAAAAAGAGTGCGATTCAAAATCAGCCAGCACAATGAGTGTGAAAGAATCAATAAACATATATCTTAAATGGAAGTTGAGTGAACTTACAGTTCAGCAAATTCTTCGATCTGGCATTCTTTCCACATTTCTATACCATATATAAGTTGTTGTAGTTGAGTGTCATCAATTATAACAGAATTTCAGATTCATAATTACTGAGCTATCGGACAGGTCTGGCCCAATAACTAACTTGACTTATATTTGGATAATAAACTAATTCTATTAATATGGAATCTCTATCTCATCTCTTTCGGAAGATAGAAAATATTCAACCAAACATTTTCAAATTGGACCACCGTTTCTTCATCACGAGTCAAATCCAACCGATAGCGATCTTTTTCAGCTCGATATTCAGAAATTACAGACATTTGGGAAAAAAATAGTCCTCTTGTCGCAAAATTCATAATGACATTTCCATTCAAAATATGACAACTTCACACACCAGTATTTTAGACATGTTTGTCATACAAATGAACCCACAGAATTAGTTTCATTTTCGGCTCAATATTCACTCATTATGACAACTTGTCATGAAATTAAAACCACCCTCATAGAGATTTATAGTTAATGTGATGTGAATTCATAAATAGAAATATAATCTGTGACTTCATTTTTGAAATATTTTAGGTACCTATACCCTGCATAAATGCCATAAATTGTTGTGATCTGACGAATAACTTATGAGATATCGTGTATTGAAAAAAAAAACATTTTGGGAATTTTTAAAGAAATTTCTCTCGTCACGATTTTCTCGAAATTTGGCACACTCCTTCTTTTTAACGCTATCTAGACATTCTCTAAGTTACGAATTGATAGGATGAATATTCAAGAAATTAATGTTATTAACTGCTAAACTATTCGATGGATTTGGCTCAATAAAGAACTTGACCGAGATATTTGGACACTCGACCTATTCTGAAAAAATGAAAACCCTAGGTCCCCTCTTTCGGAAGATAGAGAGTATACGGCCGAAGGGCCGGCGGGCCGGACATACTCAAGTTTGACCTCGAATTCTTCATCAGGAAGTCAAACCCAATCGATTGAGGCCATTTTCGGCTCGATATTCGAAAATTACAGACCTTTGGGCAAATCAATAGCACGCTGTTCCACTAGGAATAAGCGCGCCAAAAGGTACTGAAAAAAATTAGGTGTATATATTAATATTTTCCTTATCAAGCATAGACAGGACGATTCACGGGGATGGCCTATTTGGTAGTCGTTTTTGGAAAAGGGATCAGGTTAAAATTTGCATGTTTTGTATTGAGACAATGATTCTTTTTGCGCACTTATTCCAAGTGGACCAGCATGCTATGGTTTAGCCAAAACGCTTGTAATTTTTGAAAATGGTCTCAATTGAGGATTGGGTTAGACTTCCTGCTAAAGAAGCCGTGCTCAAACTTGAGTACTCTGCCGACCGGCCAGCCGTTTACTCTCTATCTTCCGAAGGAGATGACCTTGAGTTTTCATATTTACGCAATATGTTGATTGTCAAAATATCTCAAATATCTCGATCAAGTTCGTAATTGGGCCAAATCCGTCGGATAGTTCAGCAGTTATGAGCATCTGGAATTTGGTTTTCGCAATAATTTCTAGAATATCCATTCGATCAATTTCGAACTCTTAAAATGTTTGGATAACGTTAAAATGGCCTTCATAACCATAAAGTCAGATCAATGGTGACTGAAGAAATACTGAATATTAATTCAAAACGATCGTATTATCTTTGCGCACATAAAAAAATCAAATACCGTACCTGCTTATATTGACCCTACTTCAAGAATTCGGAAAGGCTTAGTGCTTAGTAATGGCTTAGTGCTTAGCGGATTACTAAGCACTAAGATTTTCGCGAGAGTGCTCCGAAAAACAAGCACTAAGCACTAGCCTTTGAAAAGTGCTCGCGAGCACAGTGCTCGGAAGCACTAAACTGCTTAGAGTGCTTTCACGAGCACTAAGCACAATGCTTTGGCACAGCTCTGCATTCAACACTATACTACATCGTCCAATGAAATCGCTCAATTTTTGAAAACGGACCAATAGAATCAAACTGTATCCGAAAACACTCAACCTCACAGTGTTTTCACTTTTAGAAAATTGTTTTTATCAAATGCCTAATTTGCATAGGAATATTAATACGTCCGGATAGCTTTGGCCGTTGGTGGAAGTAGCGGTCGTCATGGTTACGATAAACAAGCAGTTGTTAGCCATAACTTCAACAGCACATTTGGCAGTTCTGTCAGTTTATTTTCGTATTTTACCATAAAGTAGATAAAAATGAAACGTTTTGGGAATTGTAATATTACTTCAATTGAGGAAAGTGTGAAAAAAAGTGTGCCGTTTAATACAGTAAAGTCAAGATCCTACATTTGGAAACAATTTGAAGAATTCTGTGCTGCCCAATACCTTGTAAACGAAAAAACAAGTTTGTCAGAGCTCAATAATATTATGCTAGACTGGGCTTTCAATTTGAAGAAAAGAGATGGATCAGACTACAAGGAAACTGTCGTTGAAACCTTGTGGCATAACACTACCAAAAAGCTGCAGAAAAAATTCTATTCCGAATGGGGCGTTAGGTTCGATCCATCACAGACGTGGCTTTTAAAACGGCGCGGCATGCACGAAATGCCTAGAAGCGTATTTTGCAAGTGGATCCTGGGAAAAGAAAAGTTAGTGCCAAGGCGCTGTGTTTGGTTATATGAGCTACTTGTATCCAAAAGAACTGGAAACATAACCACTGAAAACCTATTCCTTACTCCACATAAGAATTGGAAATATGGTTCATGGTTCAAAAACTCCCCAGTCTTTCCCAATACCATAGCTAAATGGACAAAAGAATCGGCAGAACTTATTGGCATCAACACAACCAAGTCGAAGATAACCAACCACTCGCATCGAGCTACTGCTGTCAGCCAATTAGCCAAAGCAGGGATTGGCGACGAACAGCTGATAAAGATAATAGGCTATTCTTCTGCAGCGTCAGTGAAACCGTATCTCCAACTGGACCAACAACATCACAAAAAAATAATCACAGCCATAAGGAATGAAAAAAAAAATGTCCTTCAAGAAACAACATCAGTATCTACTTCATCATTCGAAAATAATACTCGTAATGTGTATAATAATGGTACTATCAATAATTATTATTTTTAGAATAAAGATGAATAATTTGTTGGTTTGCTTCTATCTGGTTATTTTTGAATAAAAAACTATTTTTTATTTCGTTTGATTTATACTGTTGAATGATCTTTCCAAATACCACACGAGATTCGAATTTTTTTTGAGAACACTGTCTTTTTTTGAAAATTATACAAATTTCACTCAACAAAGTGATCCCGAAATTTTAAGGATAACTTTGTTTCGTGAAATTGAAACGCATATTCCCAAAAAACAAGAGTGTTCTCAAAAAATTCTCACCTCTAGTGGTATTACCCTTGAAAACATGCTGGAATGCAAAATTATCCGGTTATTTTGATGCACGAGTGTTCGGGGGAATAAGTCCTGGATGAACGGTCAACTTTTGTCAAATTGATGTTATTAACTCAGGAACTTTTATCTTGTCGTTACGTCGTTTGATCTGCCATTTACTTTGAAGGCTCAATTTGGACTTGCTGCCTATAAACCAAAAAAAAAACATTTTTCTGAACTTCAGTTTTATTTAACTCCTTTTGGCATTAATGTGTTGTCTCCAGTTGAGGCGCTCTTCCAAATGTAAGCCGAGGTACACAGCTTTGTCCTTTTCGAATATTTTGACACCAGGACATATATTTGTTCTTGTAGTGAACGTAACTTGAACTGACTTAGCTTCATTGATGTTGAGTTGCCATTTTCAATGCCACTGTCCAAGGTCATCCGGTTGCTCTTGAATTTATTTAGATGCTGTTTTGGGCGTTTCCTGGTATGTCTGAAGTGTAGATGCTATATGAAAGTGACCCCAAAATACTTCCCTGTGGAACTCCGGATTTGACTTTGATAGGAGTTGTTATTGCTTCACTATACTCCACGGCAAAATGACGCTCGGCTAGATACTTCCGAATCATGTAATATGGTTGTGGAAGAAGTTTATACTAGAGTCCGTGGTGCCACACTTTGTCGAATGCTTGTGATGAGTTCAGAAACACTGCTGAGCATAATTTTTCATCTTCAAGGTTTGTCCAGATGCTGTTTACGATGCGGTGGACCTGATGCGTTGTCAAGTGGTTCTCTCAGAAACCTAATTGGTGATCTGGTACCAGTTGGTGCATAAGAATAATAATAATGATAATAATATACATCATTTCAGGTAAGGTGTATACATGTGAACACTTGAGATGAAACTGGCTCTCAAACAATTTTACTTTCATTATATCATGTAGGCTAGGAAGTCTTCTACACTATATGGTTCAATTTTAAGTAGCAGCTTGAAAATGAATTTCGTGTATTGTTGTAGGGTACATTCTCTTCCCAATTTATATGCAATCTTGTTATAATATCGAATGCATCTATATGCAGGTCCTTTTTTGGTGAAGCTAAGTCTGTGCTGTGGGAATTTTATTGCTGTTGTTCTTGTATTATAATTACTTGTTGTTTTCTCTTCAAAGTAATGCATATGTTCATGAATGAAAATCAAGCATTCTTGAATATGTATAGTTTGTGCGGTTGATAAATATTTTTTTTAAATATTCCCCTCTTCATTTTTCAGATTATACGTATTGTTATCTTCTGCATCTTCAGAACTCTGTCCAAGATATGTGAGCTACCATAGAACATGATGCCATACCTCATCTTCGGTTCCAATACTGCTTGGTAAATGGTTTTCATTGACATTGAGTCCAGGTATTTACTGAGTACCCCAAGTGAGTGGCAGATAGAACTCAATTGATCACAAAGGGTGGTGATGTGTTCATTGCAATCAGGAGTTTCTTCCAGTTTGAGACCCAGGAAATAACAACACCTAATCAGACTCAAAGAGGAGTTGCAAAGTTGAATATTTGCTGGTGTTTGAAAACCTGAATGAGCTGTTTTGAATAGCACTGCATTTGTCTTTTCAGCATTCACGCATAAACCATTTGCTTCAAACCATTCGCCTGCTTGCAATAGGGTTGATTTTACCAGTTTACACGTTTCTGGGAATGTCTTGGCCATGATTGTGAAGTTTGTATCATCTGCATAATTCAATATTTTGATACTTGATTCATCAAATATGGTATATAGATCATTTAAAAATATAATTAATATAATGGGACCTAAAATGCTTCCATGTGGTACTCTAGTTCTGTGAATTCTGCCTGCGATATTATTTGGTTCCCATTCTGAGAAATCATTACTCTTTTCTGCGGTTGGTTAGGTTTAACCACTTTAGTTCTTTTTCTTTAATAATAATAATAATAACTTTATTGAATCCAAATAATCAATACACTTATTCCTAATATAAAAACAATGTACAATCACAGGGCGGAGTTCAGATTGTGACACTAGGAGCCACTCTCTGCTCTTCCACTCAAGCCCTGATTCAAGTTCATGCTAGTTCATGTAGTACAATACAAAAAGTTAAAAAACTATGATGAAAAGAAGAAAAAAAAAACGAATCATTCTGAATTGGCTACAGTGCAATGAAGGAGCGAAAACAAATGCAGGCAGAAGTGCGTCAGTTACTGGACTGACACTGTTCAGATAATAAATCTTTTATTCTGTTTCTGAAGGAAGCCACCGGAATACTATGCCAGCCATTGGTAATATATTTGTTGTATAGCCTATATATGGTTACGTACATTCAACCATTTGACCTCCGACAACTTATATGAAATACGCTCGAATTTTCTAATTCCAAAGATAAATCTCAAACAGGAGTTCTGTACCTTCTGAATGCAGCTTAGAGTATTCTGATCCAGGCATGAGAAAAACACCTGCGAGCAATAGGTGAAATTAGACAGAACCATAGAGTCGCATAGTGATTTCTTCAGTTCAAGCGGAAGTGATCGGCGATGCGGATAAAGCAATCTTAAGGCATGCACTGATCTTCCTATGCATCCTGAGATATGTAATCTATAGCGGAAAGAATTATCCATCAACAAACCCAAATTACGTACAGTTTTAACAACAGGAATCTTCTCCGTACCAATAACAAACTCACTACCCTCTTCTAACATATCACATGCTGACTGATTACCAAAAAAAATCGCCTTAGATTTGCTTCCATTGACAAGCAGGTTATGTTCTGACACCTTTTTGATAGCTTGTAAATCGCGATTAATCTTATTCAGTTGTTCCTCCAGTACATCAACAGCATTAGCATTCAAACTGTAATGAAGTTGTGTATCGTCACAATAAAAATGAACCTCACAAAACTCAAGGTATTTCCAAAATCCATGGGTATAAATTATGAACAACAGAGGACCCAAGAGAGAACTCTGGGGCACCCCGCACGAGATGAACAAAGGGTCCGACAAAGAGCCATCAACTTTGACTCGCTGTGTTCTGTGAAAGAGATAGCTTTTGAGCAGTAGTACAGCCTCATTTGAAAAACCCACAAAAGATAAAATGGAAATCAGTAATTGATGACAAATAGAGTCAAAGGCTTTACTATAATCAAGTAATATAAGTGCTGTAATGAGACCCTTATCCGTGGCTGACAAAATATCATCGGTAATCTTGAGCAGAGCAGTCGTGCAGCGACAGACACAGGCTTGTAATTTTTGCAGGATCAGATCATAGGGCAGGATATCGAATCCCTTCGATAGGTCCAACAACAACCCAATCGTCACATTTGAATCTTCCAGAGCGATTCCTGTAATAAACTCAAAGATTGATATCTGTGTGGACTTCCCTTTGACATATTCATGTTGTGAAGGTGATGAAATTTTTTCTTGTATTAGGTATAATACAAGCTGAGTTGGAATAGTTAGTTCTAGTATTTTGTAGAATGTTGTTCTATAGCTCTGTAGTTGGTCTGGTTTGCCTTTCTGGTACACTGGTTTTATCAATGCTCCTTCAAGCAGGTCTGGGCCAACGCCATATTTTATGGAAATATTCATTAGGAAAGTTAGGGTTTTACCATTTGTTCTGCGCAATCTTTACTAATTTTATCGGGATTCCGTCTGTTTTTATTCTTCAACATAGAGATTGTTTTCAAAGCTTCTTCTTCCGAGACTGTGCGTAGTTTGAAGATGGTGTTTTTTCTTGTTATATTGATTTTAGGTTGTATCCATGTCATCTTTCAGCCTTTTGAGAAGCAACAGTTTACCAGGACTGGCAGAACACTTATGGGCTTATATGATTCCACATTATATTCTGATTTTCCAGGTTAATCATTTCAATGTGTTATGAGGTCGTATGTAAGAGCCTTCTTGTTTTTCAATCTCAAGAATCTATGTTTGATATTATTACAGTAGCCAAAGACTCACCCGATAGAAGATGTCAACCGAAATGCCGATTACAACAAGATCAAAAATAGTAGATATAATTTGTACAAGAGCTTCATCAACGATAATATTTCGTTATCAAGTATCAGAATAGTTCTTTCCCCACTAGGTGCGGTCCTGCCCCAGAAGGTCAAGCGAGGAGCATAGAGGACACGAAACTTAATTCGATTTCATGGAACATCGCCAACTTGAACCGCTTCACAGAACTCGGTGGATTCAGTATCGAACGCCATGAGAGACATTTTCATTTCATTCGGAGAGATTTAGGATCGGCCGATATGAGAATGGAATGAACGAGTAATTCCTCTCTGTGGATACGCCGATGGCGCTTAACCTACTCAATCCCACGCTTACGAAGACGAAATTAATTAACGCCTTTCTGGGACAATGAGAGAGGGTTACGTTGGTTATGAGCCGAAATATTAACGTCGAAATCGTTGAAACAATATTAATCGAGATAGAAGGGTTGTAATGAGTGGGGAGAAGATTAAAAGGGAATTTTGTGGTTGACCCTTGAGCTGAGGATTTTGATGTGGTTGACATTGAAGAATGATGTACATATTTGAGAAGAGAACAGGGTCTGGAACCCACTCGTAACATCAGGGAATTTATATCGTTCTTAAGTAGAAAAATTGTAGAAGAGATCTCGATTGTTTAGTCTTTCGATGTTAACCTCATGATTATCAATTGCTAAACAATACTGTTTGTATAGTATCTCGATTTCATCTGAGAAATAATGAGAAATGAAGGAAATAAGCTGTAAATTTCAATGATTCTCTTACTTAACATAATTTCTATCGTAAGTATTTGGGAGTTGAATTAGATTCATCTCTAAATTACAAGGCATATTTAAATGTTCTGAGCCTGAATTCAGAAACTAGGAATAATATTCTTTAGAAATTAGCTGGATCATCTTGGGTGCTGTTGCTCTCAGCCTTCGCACAGCATCTCAAGCTTTAGGTAGTCTTTTCCGCAGCTGAGTATTGTTGCACTGTTTGGTTTTATGATGTACATACAAAAAAAACGAAGCACAATTGAATGCATCCATGAAAATCATTACTGCCACCATAAGATCTATACCGTCTTATTGATTAACAGTTTTGTTTAACATTGTCCCTCCTCATATTCGCAGACTGACTGCAGCTCTGAATTCTTGGACCAAATATCATTCCTTTACTAATTTAATTCCAATTACTTCATCTCTTAAGATGAAACTCCAAAAGCGAAGCAGTCCCTTGGTGGTTGTTAATTATTCTGGAAAATCGCCCGTTGAAGGAGTAGAAAATTTCAGAGCGCTTCACGTGTCGAATTTGAAACCTGACACAACAACCGAATCAAAATTTTGTCAAAATTTTTTGACAAACAATTTTTCTCTAGTAAAATGGGAGAAGCTTACATCTGTACATCTCTTTAAGGTTCTTATACCCAGTTCTGAGTATGATAAGTAATAGATGCGGCAAATTGGCCGAACAAAGCTGGTGTTCACCATTTTTTTCGGCCGAGGCCAGAGAAACAATAAATTCCTTGAAAACTAATTCATTTGATATTGATCAAAATTTCAAGCTAATACAACTGAATGCTCAAAGCATTACAAATGAGCTGGATAGTCTTGAATTACTTGTAAGTGAGAGGAAACCTGGCGTTTTAAGTGTTGTCGAACACTGGTGTTGTTCAGAAAAAGTGAAGACTATGACTATTCCTGGGTATTTCCAAGCAGTTTACTACTGTCGACCTACTAGGCAACATGGAGGTTCGCTGATTTACGTGAGAACCGGGTTGCAGGTGAAGAGGCTGTGTATTTCTCGATTTTCGGAAGAATTGGAATGGTAAGTTAGTGGAACAGTAGTGATTACCCATAGCAGTAGCATGGCCATTCTGAGTGTATATCGACCGGGTTCTGGTGATGTTGAAAATTTTCTTGAAAGATTATCTCTAGTTCTGAATTCTTGTTGCAGCGCAGCTGATTTGATATTTGTTTGTGGTGATCTCAATATTGATTTACTTGATACTAGGTCAAGAAATCGTATATTATTCTTAGATTTTCTGGAATGCTTTAATTTGAATATTTCATCAAATGATCCCACTAGAGTCTGCACTGATATTACAGGACATACTTCCATATAAAAAGTGGATTATGTTTTGACTAATGGAGATTTTCAATATTGTAATGTTGAGGTATACGAGGCTCACATTGGTGATCATAGAATTATTTCTTTTGAAGTACCAATAACTATCAGCTCTGCTCGCAAAGGTCACAATGCGCCAAAATTCGTTAGAATTTTAAGTCCGCCTAATAAGATAATTTTGTTTACTCTATTTCGCTGTATGATTTTACTGAAATTTACTACTTTCAACATATAGATGAATGTTTCGCACTATTCTTTAATATTATTCGTGATATTTTCGTAGGTTGTTGCCCACTCAAAAAATACTCTGGTCGTGCTGAAAATTCAAAAAATTGGATATCTTCTGATATTACTGCAGCTAAACGTAATATTGACCATCTTCACTAGTTACATAGGAATTTAAGTAGTCAACCCACCTATGATTTATATAAAAAAGCAAAAGCCTCCTATCATTCTCTTATTAAGAGCACAAAATCTAAATACAACAAACATTGAATCATCAAATAATAAGAATAGGACGGTCTGGGATATGGTGAATACTATGACTGGTAGAACAGCGAAGAATCGTAAATCTATTTCCCTTAGTATTGATGGCGTTTCATCTAATGATCCCAAAGTAGTTGCTGAGATATTTGTGGATTATTTTACCACGATCGCGGAGACTTCTGTTAATAGTTATTTCAAAGGTTCATTTCACCCCACCTGTACAACTGCAACTATGCTTAATTCAAATTTCTTTTTCTATCCGGTACTTGACCACGAGGTGGTTGTTACTGTTAAATCACTGAAAAAAACCAAAAGCTCTGGAGTCAATTTCGTTTCTGACCGAATTTTGAATCTGATAATCGGTTGGCTAAGTCCTCATTTCGCAGATCTCATAAATTTGTCAGTTACCACCGGAGTATTTCCTCACCTTCTGAAAAGAGCCTGCATTATTCCAGTCTTCAATAAAGATGACATGACTGAGGTTTCGAACTACAGACCAATTGCCATCCTGAGTACCTTCTCCAAAGTATTTGAGAAGATTGTATGTAACAGAATGATGGGTTATCTCGACAAGTTTCAAATTATTGATAGTGCTCAGCATGGATTCAGAGCTGGCCACTCCACTCAAACTGGAGCGTTAAATTTTGTTGAGTTTATCTATGAGCATCTGGATCGTGGCGCACATGTTACTGTCCTGTTTTTCGATTTGTCACGAGCATTCGATAGTCTCTCACATCAGTTTATGTCAGATAAACTCTATAACCTGGGATTCAGAGGTATCTTTCATGATTGGATTCGAAGCTACCTCATTAACAGAGTTGTACGAGTTGACGATTTTTATTCAAGTGAGCGAAATTTGAAATTGGGTGTTCCACAGAGCTCCGTCCTGGACCACTCTTATTCCTCTTGTTTATAAACGATTTACCTTCAAACTTGAATGAGGTTTTCACCACATTATCCAACTACAATAAATCTGTCCGTCTGATTGTAAGGATAATATTGTTTGCTGATGATTCCTCAGTAGCGCTTTCAGCAGAGACGTCCGACGAATTGAAATATTTGTGTGAGCTTATTTCTCAGGGTTTTGTTGAATGGTGTCACAAAAACAGAATCAAAATTAATGTCAGTAAGATGGAGTGCATTCGATTTAGTTTTTCTAACGTTGGGGGTGACACATCTTTTGTTCGGTCTTCAGATACAGTTATCCGATTAAAAGACCACGTTGAGTCTTTGGGCATATATATTGACAAAAATTTAAAATGGCATTCGCATATTGATGCTCTTTCTAAGAAACTCAATAGATCCTTTTACGCCTTGAGTCGTGTTAAAAGTTCACTTCCTTTCAGATCTCTGATTGATGTCTACTATTCTTTAGTATATAGTCATCTATCTTACAACATTCACCTTTGGGGTGATTCTTCAGATGTGAATAGAGTTTTCATTATTCAAAAGAGAATTATTCGCTTAATTTATTTATTTATTTATTTATTGAACACAGGAATACTAACAGTTATTTCAACCCAACACAGTACTCACTTATTGAAATCTTAACCTAATCATACATCTACAGAGCTTAATATTAATTACATACAATCATCCATATAAACCATAATATTTAAACTCAACAAAAATAAAGTAACAAATTAAATCCCCAAGTAACCACAATATGAGTGAACATAGGTATACCAAGAGGTGAATCTCACCCTCAAGCATCTCCCGAACTCAGCAAGAGAAACAGAGAACAAATCCAGATCGCTAAATTCGGCATTAAATACTGACTGATTTCTACTGATGGGAGAGTTCTGGGTCACATTCAGACGACGGAATGGTATATCAAATATCTCCTTTGACCTCAATCTTCTCTCCGGGACCCTAAAGGACACAATCTGGAGCATGGAGGGAACCGAAAGGATGTTGTTCAATATCTTGTATAGTAGGCACATGTCATTTATCTTTCTGTGGACTTCCAAGCTGACGAAATTGAAAACACCTTGAACATCTCCATAATCATGATTTGAGATTTCAACCCCATTCCTGTAAGACAAATACCTCAGTAATTTGTGCTGCACACTCTCTATACGTCTAATGTGACACCTATAGAAAGGATTCCAGACAGGCGTCGCAAAATTCAACTTGCTGAAAACAAAAGCATGATACAACGACAAGAGTACTCTATTACTTTTGAATGATTTTCCATTACGTAGTGTGAATCCAAGCATATCTTATTGGAAGATGAGATGACGCTATTAATATGCTCAACAAAATTCAGTTTGGAATCAAAAATCACACCCAACACACTGGACCCTTCGCAGCTGCACCTGATCCACCACATAATGAAAATTAATGGTATCTATTTTCCTTGTGAATGTTATTGTTTCACATTTATTTAAATTCAGAAAAAGATAATTTGCCCTACAGTATTCTGAAAACCGATTTAGGTCTTCTTGCAGCAACATGCAATCACATAAAGTTCTCATCCGGATGAAAACCTTCAAATCATCTGCATAAAGCAGAAATTTGGCATGACGAAAACATTTGAAGACATTATTCAAATATATTATAAAAAATAAAGGACCCAGATGAGAACCCTGAGGCACTCCAGAAGTGCTGAAAAATATTCTCGATCTTTGTCCGGCAACACATACAAATTGAGATCTGTTGGAAATATATGATTTGACCTACCTCAACAAATCCCCGGAGACTCCCATCTCCGCAAGTCGATGTAACAGAACACTGTGATTGATTTTATCGAAAGCCTTTGTGATGTCAGTGTAGACCACGTCAACTTGATCATGGGACTCGAGTCCACCATGAAGTGAGTCCAGAAAACTCAACAGATTAGTCTCAAGATTTCTGCCCTTGACAAATCCGTGTTGATTTTCTATTACCATGTTCTTAACATGGTGAGCCACAAATCTGTAGACAAGTGCTTCAAACATCTTGGGAATGGCGGAGAGAATAGAAATTGATCGATAGTTGTTAACAAGGGTCTTTTCGCTCATTTTATGAAATCTTATGAAATTATAATATTTAATTGCCATCCGCGGAGTTCCTGCAGACCTCTTTTTAGGGAAAATAATATTCTTACTTTGGCCTCCTTATTCATACTTAAATGCCTTATATATGTGAGAGAAAATGAGGATAGTAACGAGAAACTTTCTAGTTTTTATTCACACGATACTAGAAATAAAAATGAGTTGTATTTCTCCATACATCACACCTCAAAGTTCGAAATGTCACCACATTATCAATGTATCAGAGTATTTAATCATCTTCCACGTAGCATACAATGTCTGCATAAGAATGAATTCAAGAAAGTTGTGAAAGATTTTTTAGTTAAGGAATATGGCACGACAAGGGCCTTTGAAAATTAAACGAAAACGAAAGAGAAATTAATAATGAAATTCTGAAAAACTATGAAAAGATGACTCGAAAGTAAATCGAATGTTGGAGTATCGACTGCTGCCTACCTGGTTTCACAGTACGGCTGAATGAACTTTGTCCAGGCACTTACGAGCTAGAATAGTCACTTTTTCACTAGAGTTCGAATTTGTAGAATTAACGAGAAATTTATTGCGAAGTAAAGTGCACTGCCCCGGACGAGCGCGGCTTCAGTATTCTGTCTGTTCGACATAGGTCATATGCTCCAACATATGTTACGCGTTTATCGGAAAATTATATGAACATATACAGAGGGTAGAATTATTGAATCGAGCAAGCAACTCGGAATATATATAAATGAATTCAACTATAAGTTGCCGTAACAGAATGTTTTTATAGCGTTAGGGAAAATTACAGCTATAACTTTGGTGTAAACAACTTAATGTAAATTCTTGTTTTTAAGTATTAGTTTAGTATATCACTTGACTTGTCCTATACATGTAACAATATGTCTTACAGGATCAATAAACAACTACTACTACTACTAAATTCCACAAAATAGAATTCCCAGATTGAAGTCACATAAAATGCCATAGAACACCTTTTGGATCAAGCAGCAGATAAGGAATGTATATGAAGACATAAAATTCACTATTTTGTGGCATTATGCGTTCTCAATGATTGAAGCATTGAGATTCAGATGGTAGATGAATTTCTATAAAATACAGTGTACTTCAAACATATTTAATTCGCAATTCAAACATCTGAAATGAACGAATCAGAACTCTGAAATGAGATTTCGATTAATTCTATGGCATAAAAATATGCAAAAGCCCCTTTGATGTACTCTGGATGATTGCAGCTACCGACTCTGAAACTTTCTGAGGGTAAACTACGAGCAAACGGAATTTAAACTCGAATTGAATACAGGAGACCTGGAAGCAATACTTTTCGCCATAAATTCCAAATTGAAGACCAAATTCTGCTTCCGCGCCTTCGCTCGTTGCTGAATCGATACGATGTTAATAGCTTGGAAACTATTGACAATTCAAACGCTTAACCGAAAAATATATCGCGATCTGTACTTTCTGCTCCTCTCGCGGCAACTTTTCCCATTATCGTAGGAACAATAACTTCTAGCAACATCCCCCGAAGGGGGATGGACCACTGAATGTTGTAATTTTGGTTTGGAGCTGTGGAATATAAACTAGAGAATTATACATATTTGCCTTCGGGGGCACAAGGTTAGGAGAGGAGTTGATGATCTAAGAGATTCGAGCTAGGAAGGCGATTTTTATATATTTATGGAGGGAAACTTGTTGGAAAACATTTCTCACGATTATTCTTCCATCGGAAATGGACTCTTCTCATATCTGAAAGTTTTTCTCGTAGTTGACAAGGTTTCGAAGTCTAATGTCTCATTTATAATATTGGTAACTCCGAATAGGTTTTCCTCAAAAACTTCATTTTGTGTGAGAAAAGATTTCATTGGGAGAACCGAATCCTCGCACAATAACACACGTAAGGTGCGGAGCATAAGCATGATACGTACTCGAGTATGAGAGGGGTTTTGAGTGGAACTCCATTGTTCTTTGAAGACAGACCCACGAAGGTGAAACCCTTGATGAACTGAATGGAGGAGCATTCATCATGCCTTGTTTAGTTGTGATCCTAATTTAGGAGAATTTTCTACTTTGTTTGAAGGGACTTGACTGTGTAGGAAACTCTTGCGTTATGATACAACTATATTTCAATTCTATTTTGATCAATTATTTGGAATTATACCGACTGTGGAGCAGAGTGCTCCCTAACTTCGCAAAGCATTCATGTTGGCAATTTTTCAAGTTGTATGATTAATATTAGTATTTTTGAATAATGATAGTTAGATATTGAAAATCAAAATTTGCTGAATTCCTTTTTCACTATAAGAAAATGCTTTCAACACGCTTCCACGTCATCAGTCACTTTCAACACCACTCTAGCACTTACTAACTATCATCAAAAGTGTCACTTTAGATCGCAGTTGTACAAGAAAAGGTTTTTGTCCACGACAGCCACAGAATACAGCTGTTCCAACATCGAATTTGACCATAGAATATCAGTATTCCATCACTCGATATGTAATATTCATTCTACAAAACTTTTATCGATTTCAAGTAAATAACCAGTTATGACCGGGGTTTTTGTTCTGTTTGGTACTTTGTTTTCGCCCTTTATAGATTACCACCAATAACCAACTCGAGCTTGAGTATAATCCTTGTTTTTAAGGCATTTCGACTGAATTTCATTATTGCACAGTGTATGAGAATATTAATTCCGTAACACTTTTGAAAACAGAGAATAAATCTATGTGTCCACCGCTCTGATTGTCATATTTATTGCGGTTTTCGAAGGTCGAACGTCATAATTCATCTTAGTATTAAAAGATTCTCTATCTTGCGTCGAAATAAACTGAAATGAATTCATCAATTGAATCCGATCTGGAATTGCAAAACACCCTACCTGAGATTATAGATTCTGTTCATACAATAACCGAAATTTCACTACCTTGGAAATCAAAGGATGAATATAACAAATATTATACCCATTTTATGGACAGGAAAGAAGTGAAGAATACTGATTCTATTTCAGAAAACGCGTTTCTTGCACATTTTCATGATTTGTCAATGAAATGGAAATCATCTACTTTGTGGAAACATATTCCATACTAAAATCTACTATGAACGTGAAACACGACATCGACATATCCAAATATAAGAAAGTTAGAGCATTCTTGAAACGCAGTTCCAAAAAATATTCACGGGTGTCATTGCAGCAACGCTTTTCAGCAACGGATTTCGAAAGCTGGTTTATATTTACGATTGCGTGTCATTTGTAATCGGTTGAATGAAATGACTGAAATCTTTTGTACTTCATTAGTGGGGGGAACCACCTACATAAAATAGACCCCCCAACAACCCCCCACGAAACCTCCAACATCAAAAAATGATTTATTATGCGTTATAATTATATCAGTTTATTCAATATAATCTACTGAATCCAGCACATATACTGAAATAATTTCTGACCCCCCGCTTACCACCGCATAGCCCCCTCGAATTCAAAAATTCGGTGGACAGTGAAACTGCGCATTGCTGGCGATTTTTCGATGAAAATAGTATATTTGTAAAACTTCGAATATAATCTACAGGATGAAATAATTTTTGACCCCCGTAATCCCCCTAAAGCACGACAGAAAAAATCCCCCAAAGCTGACGATGGCAAAAACTAGATGGAAACGGCCGTTGCTGGATAGTTTTTTTGCAAAATGAGTATACCTTAACTTATTCAATGAGCCCCATATAATGAAATAATTTGTGACCCCGCGCTTCAATCAGAATTGCCCCCCTGTAGAATAAAAAAATTCCAAATTCCGTAGCACGAGGAACTGTGCGTTGATGGCGATTTTTTTATGGAAATGGCATCCTTGTATATCGTTGAATACCATCTATATGTTGAAATAATTTGTAACCCCCCGCCTACCCCCGAATAGCCTCCTCGAATTCAAAAATTCGGCGGACTTTGTTTATACAAAGATACTATTTTCAACGCAAAATCGTCGAATATAATCTTTGGGATGAAATAATTTGTGACCCCCCGTAATCCCCCAAAGCACAACAGAAACAACCCCCAAAGCTGACGATCGCAAGAACTAGATAGAAACGGCCGTTGCTGGATATTTTTTTTGCAAAATGGGTCTACCTTAACTTGATCAATAAGCCCCATATAATGAAATAATTTGTGACCCCGCGCCTCATTCAGAATTTCCCCCCTGTAGAATAAAAAAATTCCAAATTCCGTAGCACGAGGAACTGTGCGTTGCTGGCGATTTTTTGATGGAAATGGCATCCTTGTATATTTCATTATATGGGGCTTATTGAATAAGATAAGGTAGACCCATTTTGCAAAAAAAATATCCAGCAACGGCCGTTTCCATCTAGTTTTTGCGATCGTCAGCTTTGGGGGGTTGTTTGTGTCGTGCTTTGGGGGGATTACGGAGGGTCACAAATTATTCCATCCCATAGATTATATTCGACGTTATACAAAGATACTATTTTCAACGCAAAATCGCCAGCAATGCGCAGTTTCAGTGTCCGCCGAATTTTTGAATTCGAGGGGGCTATTCGGGGGTAGGCGGAGGGTCACAAATTATTTCAACATATAGATGGTATTCAACGATATACAAGGATGCCATTTCCATCAAAAAATCGCCAGCAACGCACAGTTCCTCGTGCTACGGAATTTGAAATTTTTTAATTCTACAGGGGGGCAATTCTGATTGAAGCGCGGGGTCACAAATTATTTTATTATATGGGGCTTATTGAATAAGTTAAGGTAGACTCATTCTGCAAAAAAAATATCTAGCAACGGCCGTTTCCATCTAGTTTTTGCGATCGTCAACTTTGGTGGGTTGTTTCTGTCGTGCTTTGGGGGGATTACGGGGGTCACAAATTATTTCATCCCATAGATTATATTCGACGTTTTACAAATATACTATTTTCATCGAAAAATCGCCAGCAATGCGCAGTTTCACTGTCCGCCGAATTTTTGAATTCGATGTGGCTATGCGGTGGTAAGCGGGGGGTCACAAATTATTTCAGTATATGTGCTGGATTCAGTAGATTATATTGAATAAACTGACATAATTATAACGCAAAATAAATTATTTTTTGATGTTGGAGGTTTTGTGGCGGGTTGTTGGGGGGCCTTTTTTATGTAGGTGGTTCCCCCCACTAATGAAGTACAAAAGATATAATACTTCCCGAAAAAAATCAGGTTATTTCATTCAACCGATTACAAATGACACGCAGTCGTAAATATAAACCAGCTTTCGAAATCCGTTGCTGAAAAGCGTTGCTGCAATGACACCCGCAAAATATTCCCCAAAGAAATCGATGGTATTTACTACGGAGAAAATTTAAAACAATTCTTAGAACAAGCCCCGGATTAAATCTATTTAGCAACAAAAGCAGAATGAAAATATAAGTTAATAGTTATTCGTCATTCGTTGAACAAATGTATTTTCAGGTTGCTCTTATCATTGGTGTCATGGGAGCATGTAGAAAAATTGAACCTTATGATTTGAAAATTACAGAAGTCAAAGATTTATATTCAGCATTTCTAATATCAATTCAGAACACGAAAACTAATGAACCGAGAGAATTCACAATTACTGAGAATTTCTACAATATTGTGAAAGAATATTCACTTTTAAGACCGCCAAATATGACTTGGGATAATTTTTTATAATAATCTATAATGTTCTTCTGAACCCATTGACCACTCAAAATTTCCGAAGATATTTGGAGGTAATTTTAATGGTCGGTAATTCCTCAATTTCTTTACACCCTCTTCTTTATGCAACAGTCGGGTGTAGGTGAAAAACACATAAAGAAAGCGAATTTCGTAACAATCTCTAGTATTGAAAAAATTATTTTCATTTCAGTACTCCAGGATTGAGGATAGGAACCTGCAATTTTCTCATTCAAAATAAGGTTATTATCTCTGGATATTTATCTTATATTATAGGATACTCAACCCCTTCCGCTCACAATATTTCACCTTTGTATTGTTTCCATAAGTTACCTTGTATACTCATAGAAACAGGTCTCCCCTGAATTTCCATTAAAATCACGACAGTTTGCTCCTAAACTACACAAAGGGTAACAGTAAGGGCAACGTCAGTGGCAAATTTTCATCTCCGGAGCATCCTTTTGTCTAGAATTATATATTCTTAATTGTTGGTATGTTGCCAGGGCTAATGCGAGATTAAATAAAAGACTTAACTCTTAGAATCAGGGAGTCTGAAAATATGACGAAGAATGAAGTAGAAATCTGTTACCAATTTCGAATTATGAGTGCTTTGTCACTTTTCATTGTAGGAGGATGATTCAAGTATAAATAAGTACCATTGAATTATTGGACTGAATTTATTTGTATTTTTTGTATTCAGTTCTCTTTTGTGCTTTTGTCTCTTTATTTTCAGATTCAATGTGTTTTCAACATGTTGTCATGATATATTATTTGACATATTATATTATTAATGTAAGCGTATATATAATCCATATCAATCTGCTGCTGATGAATTAATTATTTAGCGTCCCATTCTGCGGTTATTGATGGAACCTCCAAATTAACTGCGGTGGTGCAGCAATTGGCCATCCAAAAAGGCTTAATGAACTCTATCTATCTGACGTTTCTCCAGAGCATTTTATGAATCCTATTGATTTTATACGGCTCGCTAAATAGCGCAAATGTAGACTTGTTTCCGGTAGGTTTGCCCCATGCAGAAGTGTTCTAATGGTATTTTATCGTTCTCAAGAGATACGTTTGTTATTCGAGTGGGCCTTTGTGGAAATAAAACCAGTGATATATAACAGGTAGTGGATGAATTTCTTTTTATTTCAGTGTTTTCCACGCTTTTTGTATGAGGGGATGTTTCGGTAGTTAAAATTCTACATGTGTTAAATAACAATTGCAAAGAATAGTGCAATTAGTGTAACATTAGGAAACACTTGGAAACTGTATCACAACATGCCAGGATTTTGAAGCTCCAATATTCAAATTGAATTTTCCCTACGCTTGATACGCCTCTGACTTTCTTTTCATACATTTCTCCATTGAAAGGGGGCCAAAAGCGTTGGTAGAGAGACGAATAAACTTGTTTAGTTTTGGGTAGTTTTAGATGATGGAAGGATCTTTAGAGTTCTGTTGAAAATAGTTTGATTAGTGAATGATATTGAATTTGGTTAGCTTGTTAATTATGCCCTATTTAGATATTCTGGTAAAATAATAACCAAATGTTATATCCATTCACCTGAATGTGTTGTTTAACTTAGAACCATTGTTAATGTTGTATTTGATGGTTTGGGTTTTGAGAAATCAAAATATCCACTTATTTTAACACAAATTGAAGTTTAATTTAGAATTATAACTGCACGTACTACAATGGCTAACTCCACCATTTTTTTATATTGTAGAAAAATGTCTGGTACTTCACTTTTGGCGTTGAGGAAATATACAAATACTTTTTGGTATGGTCATCTATCAGAGTGAACATGTATTTTGGTCCTCCCCATGACTCCGTTTGCATAGGTCCACATAAATCAGTGTGAATTAGATCCAGTTTATTCTTGGAAAGTTTAGAATTCGTTGATTGGATGCTTTTTCTACATTGTTTGCCTTTTATGCATGATACACATTTGTGTGGCTTGCTATCTGAAGGAAAATCTATGCCATTAGCATGAGTAGTTTTCAAAAGGTTCATGCTAACTTAGTTTAACCAAGCTTTTTGTGCCACAATTCTTCAATGTTGATTTTATTAGCTAGGTTTGCCGATTCCTTTTGTTTGGCATCCAGGATAAATAAACCTCCTACATTCGTACCTGTAGCCACAACCTCTCCCTGAACTGGGCATGTCTCTTTATGCACTATACGACAACCTTGTTGATCAAATATTATGCTATGGTCTTTTTGAACGAATGCACTTACTGAGAGTAAATTGGCAGTTAGGTTTTCTACATACATGACATCTGATATTGTCTTTGATTGATTATTGTGAGACAATTTAATTTTTACTCTCCTGAACCACCACACCTCAATTCATTGTTGTTAGCAACATATATAATTTGTCCATTGTGCTTATCACTTAAGTTTATTAGCTAGTTTTTGTCACCTGTCATATGAGATCTTGCACCACTATCTATGCACCAGAGACTGTGCTGTAAAGGGCTATTTGTGGCTCGAAGTGCTTTGTTTCTTGAAACTTGAACTTGACTTAATTTATTTTCTTTGGATTTGTCTATATTTGTTTCTCCCATCTGTTTGGGTTTCAATCTTTTGGCAGCTAGTTTCCTGCATTCATTTTTCCAGTGTGATGATTTTTTACAATAAGAATACCAAGGTTTTTTTTCATATTTATTGAAGTGAAAAATGCTGAATCGGTAGATTTTTGTTCTTTGTACTTATCATCTTGAAGTATCTTCTGTTAGGTTAGGTCGCTAGTAATTGAATATTTGGAGTTTTCCAGAGCCATGACCATCGGATCATAATCCTCTGTTAGGCCAGACAACATGACTGCTGCGAGGAACTCATCATCCAGGGGTTTGTTTATCGCAGAAAGTTTTTGAGATAAATTTAATATTTCCTTGACATATTCTTCCATGGACTTGAAGTTGATCAAATTTATGTTGCACAGACGTCTCAACAATTTTAAACGACTATATAGACGTTGGTCGTCATAGGCTTTAGAAAGCTTCTTTAGCATTTTTTGCTTTAATTACTAGAGGAACACACATCTGTCAACACTTAAATTAATTTTAGCAAGGGCTTTTTCATCACGACGTCTTAGAACATCCTCTGTTGTTTTGTCGTCTTCTGCATAACCCACAATAGCTGTTCATGGGTTGTCCAATTTTAAAATGTTTTGGAGTTGAAATTTCCATTCATGGTAATTTTCTCTACCTTTCAATTTTTGTGCTGAATTCTCACCCATATTTAAAGTTCAGCTTCTTAGAGTTGTTCTGGGCTCATAACTTGTTGCATTTGATGGTTTGGGTTTTGAGAAATCAAAATATCCACTTATTTTAACACAAATTGAAGTTTAATTTAGAATTATAACTGCACGTACTACAATGGCTAACAAATGGAAATATACAAATACTTTTCTGGTATGGTCATCTACCAGAGTGAACATTTATTTTGGTACTCCCCATGACTCCATTTGCATTGGTCCACATAAATCAGTGTGAATTAGATCCAGTTTATTCTTGGAAAGTTTAGAATTCGTTGATTGGAAGCTTTTTCTGCATTGTTTGCCTTTTATGCATGATACACATTTGTCTGGCTTGCTAGTGGAAGGAAAATCTATGCCATCGGCATGAGTAGTTTTCAAAAGGTTCATGCCAACGTAGTTTTAATGACCAAGCCTTATGTGCCACAACCTCTCCCTGAACTGGGCATGTCTCTTTATCCACTATACGACAACCTTGTTTATCAAATATTATGCTATAGTCCTTTTGAACTAATGCACATAGTGAGAGTTAGGTTTTCTACGTACATGACATCTGATATTGTCTTTGATTGATTATTGTGAGACAATTTAACTTTTACGTCTCCTGGACCACCACACCTCAATTCATTGCTGTGAGCAACATATATATTTTGTCCATTGTGCTTATCACTTAAGTTTATTAGCAAGTTTTTGTCACCTGTCATATGAGAGCTTGCACCACTATCTATGCACCAGAGACTGGGCTATAAAGGGCTATAGCTGCTGGATTGTTCGTTGATTTGTCCAAAGCGTTCGACTGTGTTGACCACAGTATACTTCTGCAGAAACTAGAAAGGAACGGGATCAGAGGTATTCCATTAAGATTAATTTCGAGTTACTTGAAGGAAAGAAAACAGAAGATTGTATTGGAGGTTCATGACGAGGTTCTCTTCTCATCTGAAGTGACAATAACTACAGGAATACCACAGGGAACTATTTTAGGACCAATGCTATTTGTTGTCTACGATGATGACCTCCCAGATACATTTGAGCAAATAAGTGACCCGGTTGACACCTTTAATGATTTTGGGATCGACGCCTATTTATATGCTGACGACACCAATGTTATCGTTCCATCTAAAGAAGCTGAGCAAGTTACACTTGGTCTGAAAACTGCCTTCTCAAAGATTGAAACCTGGTGTTTCCATAATTCATTAGCACTAAATTCGGATAAAACCAACATCGTATTTTTCTCCAATCCCAGGTCAGACACGACCTACTCTGAGAGCATCAGAATCAGCGATAGTGTCGCAGCAAACTCAAACACTAGACTTCTCGGAATATCTGTTGACAGATATTTGAATTGGATGCAACATTGTGATACGATAACATCAAAGTTGAATTCAGTCATATATACTTTGAAAGATGTCAAAAATCATGTAGATGTAAATATTTTAAAGACCATTTATTTCGCTAACTTTCAATCTGTCTTATCTTATGGAATTGTTATTTGGGGATCAAGCTCAAGAGCAGAGAGCATCTTTATAACACAGAAATATGCTGTACGAACAATGTTTAATATCAAGTTTAGATCATCCTGTAGGGGCTTCTTCAAAGCAAACAACATTTTAAAATTTTTTGGGTTGTACATTTATAAGGTATTATTATTTTTACTCAAACATCCTCACTATTTTGAGAAATATGAAAACAAAAATCTGACTAGAAAAACACATGAATATTTCTATCCAATCCATAAGTACTCGAATACAGAGCGTGGTAGTCTCTATATGGCTATTAAATTGTATAATTTACTTCCCAAGGCCATTAGATGCATAACAACATATAATCTATATCGTAAGGCATTATTTTTGCTTATATTGAAATGTGAACCTTATTCACTCACAGAATTCAGAGATTATTATTTGGGAAATTGTATTACTGATAGGTGATAGTTTCGTTTTCTTAACTGTCTTGTTCTCATTTTGTTGTCGATGATGATAATTTTGAAAATAAATATCTATTATTATTATTATTATCATTATTATTATTATTTGTGGCTCAAAGTGCTTTTTTTCTCAAAACCCAATCCATCAAATACAACAGTTAACAATATCAACGTTATTTCAGCATGCAGCATGATCAATTGTAGTTATATTGTTCGCTGTGAGTTTAATAACGAATTTATCTTCTATAGGTAGAACTTCGTTGATAAAAATTTTTTGGTTTACACATTTAACTATTTATGCTGGTAACATCGTATATTGGAATAAGATCCACTGTATATGACTGGTTGATTATTCATAAATGATGGTGAAGCTTGATGCTATGCCTCTGGAAATATTCAAGAAGATACCTTGAGTTACCGAGTGTCTCCAAGTTTTTTGTACTACGTAGGAGACTAAAAATCATAATATCTAGCCATGTGATTATATCCCTTCAGCTGCATAAATCATGTCATCGTTCTAGCTCGAATTGAATAATACGAGGATTGCTTTTTATATTTCGGAATTAGACAACCCTAGTGTTGCAATCTGCCAACTGACACCTATATCGTTAAACTTTACGTTTTTGAGGTTATACGTAGTCAGATCGTTTTGACATACGACCGCTATTTGTGTTATTTACAGTAACTTAAAAGATTCATCTCGACCAAAAAATGGAATTGAATCGTGAACATTTTCATGCGATTATTTTTTACAACTTTCGACTTGGATTAACTCAACAACAGTGCATCGACGAACTTAATTCAATTCTTGGCGATGAAGCTCCATCAAGGATCAGTGTTTATCGAATTTCGTGAAGTTCTTCGAAAATGAATTGATATTCCGAAAAACATTGATGCTGTGCACCAACTGATATTGAAACATCATCATGTGAGCTACCGTGAGATTGAGACAACGTTAGGCATTAGTGGGACCAGCATACATTCAATATTGTATGAAAATTTGACCGTCAAAAAAATTTGTTCGCGTTGGATTCCACATAATTTTTTCATCGCTCAAAAAAGGCTCTTGTCGATTGGTCGAAAGAAAGAATTTCCCCAAAAATACGATCACGTTGACATCTCCACAAGTGTTCAATCATGGATTTATGCGTATCAGTCCGTAAGTAAACAGCAGACTACTGTATGGGTGTTTCAAGATGAGTCAAATCCAACAAAAGTTAGATTGGTAACGATAATTTGACTGAATTGGTATCTATAGCAGTACCGAGGATTTTTTGGCTAGGGCTAGACGATCACATGAAGTGGCCAAGTCTTGGTATCTGGAGTCATTTAGACTCCATATTGAAGTTAATTTTATCAATAATATTTGTCATTCTTTTCGAAAGAAAAAAGTGGCGAATGTTACAGTATATCAGTAATAATTTTCCTTGATTCAAACTCAGCAGGAATGTCTTCGTCCACCCTCTCTCCATTAGGCTGATTTATATTCTATTCATATCTCGTTCAATTTCAGAAATAATGTTATCCGAAGAATCCACATCTGAAACGCAGAATATCCAAGCTGATTACTTCTTTCCGAACGTGCGGGAAGTCCTGGAATAACTCAGGGAGATATTCGGGGTAATTTTATATTCGCTGTGAGTGGTATATATGCGTAGAGGCGATGGTAGCGATTTTGTTAACATCTAGAATGCCGCACAGTATGCAAATTTTGGGAGGTTCGGTTATTTGGATCAGAAAATACAGCGGGGCCTGGTTGTTATATCTGTTGCTCCAAACTCTCAAACTTCGAATATTTGATGAGAATTATGTTTGTAATGGACTCTGTGAAGATGACCCTTTATGTGTGTGCGTATGTATAATTGATGAGAACAACGAGAGGATTTCAGTTCTTTTTGTCACTCCCCTCGTTTTTAATTCGACTGAGTTAATTTAAATGTAATTCGTGATTTCGCTCACACCTGTAATCGAAGAATTGTGTGGTAACCACAATATACAGGGCATCCGGGAAAATGTGAGAGATCTCTAGGATTCAGCTAGAACATTAAAAAATAAGATGACAAGTTCCCATAATTTTTTTTCTTAGCGGCCTTCCCTATGGAGGTACGCCACTGGTAATCATTTTTCTTGAATAACTTTCAAAATACTGATTATAAAATAATGCAAATTCAATACGATATATATATATATATATATATATATTTATCTAACAGACGTGTTCAGTCCCGATACATGCGACAGGCTACCTGAGACCCGTATGATCCAGATGGTTTTTGCGTGTATATATGTGGAAAACCTGCTTTAAGGAAATATAACTCCTCAGGCAACTTTAGAGGGGAAAAATTTTTTTTAATTCAAAAAAGTGATATACTTGATTCACGTTTTGAAGCCCGATATCCTAAACCGACTTTTCATTCCCACATATACGCTGACGGAATGTTCTCCAAACCTTTTCAGTCCCTGCGGTGTTGTCAGATCGTTGGGACTGACCGCGTCGGTTAGTTATACCGCAAATAACTCTAATTGCATATCTTACGTTGAGAATTGACTGACGAGGATCTTTCACTTTTTTCAGTAGAATGTCACATGAAATGTATTGACTGAATTCTCCCAAAATCTATCGCTTCTAACTACTTATACAATCCCAATAGAGAGAACTGTCGTATAGAAGATTGCTTTATTTAATTCTTCGAACCGGACCGATAATCAAATAACTCATCTTCACTGGTACTGGTATTTAAATCTTCAACAGAATCATCATTGAAGTTCATAAAAATCGGGTAAAATTGCTCATCGTCAGACAGTATGTAAGAAATTTTCCGCATAAAAAAGTTTTTTTCGATAACAACTGACATATGAATCATATTTGAAAAACTAATATAATAGAAATTTCAATCTGTCTCTAAAGGTTTTCGTTAAGGAAAATTTTCAATATTTTACGACATAATAATAATATAAAACTTTTTTTTCATTATTGAAAAACAAAAATTATGAGTAATATTTTTTACAATTTTGGGCTCAATATTTGGAACACACTGTGATGTGTTTGAAAATTTCAGTAATTAAGAAATATTTGCAGTTTTTCAGTTTGTTTCCGATATTTTGTAAACAAATTTGACGAATGCCGATATTAAACTAGATCTTTAAGATATCATTAACGAAGAGAAAACATCAGAGAGATAACTTCTTCTAATTACTCATTTTTTTACCTGGATAACTAGAAGTATTCGGGCTTCAAGAAAATTCAACAGGTGTTAAAGTTTTTTAATGTTCAATGTTTCAAATAATTTAAGTTCTTCAGAAGTGCTTTATAGCCACTTGGAATGCCCTATTCCAAGGCTGTATCGGAAAAAATTGTTTCATTGGGATAAAATTAAATGACCTTATTTATATCTTCATGAACCCAATCGATTGGAAATATTTTTGACTCGCTAATCGAAAAGTTTATCTATTTTGGTTGAACAATAGCTTGCTGTTCTACTTGGAACAACCAAGCAAAAGTAATAAGCCCAAATCTCATTAATATCCTGAAACCAAATGCAATAACCCTCGTAATTCTTTTAGGACTTATCAGGAAGATCGCATCAATCCGTTTGAAATTTGCATTTCTATAGGGATATCTCACTCTACTGAGACCAAGAAAGTTGTCATAAATGTGAAATTGTATTAAAAAAACAGAAATGGTTTAACATCTCATAATGATACGTTGGTTTTTGTGACCAGCATGTTGGGAGATATTGAATTTCAAATCTCCGCGTTACAGGCTAGAGCGCTGACCCTTGGACCCTGAGTAGGTAGATGATTAACAAGGGATAAATAGAGTTCAGTTTCACCCGTATTTATTCAAAATTTGAAAAAACATATTTCGGAAACTATTGTTTTGCCGAAGTCGATAACGGTATTGGTGTACACGCCTGATAAAATTGCACCATAAAAAATTTTTTATTTGGAAAATTTTATTTTGTTACTTCGAAACTATTCTACCGATTTATCCGAATAACGATCTCAGCCGAGATATTTATAACTCAAATCTACTCTGAAAATTTCAACTCTAGCTCTATCGTATTCACTGAAGTATTTGATATTCAAGATTGACGGAGTATATCCTCCTAGAGGATGTGATAATTATTATCCTAATCGGTGACTGAATTATCCAAGTTTAAGTCTAAGAATAACTTTAGGATCAGTTATGGTTCTGTACAAAATCTTAAATAATAAAATCGACTGTGCCGAAATTCTCAGCAAATTAAATCTCCAGTTTTTAAATGTGAAAGAGCTAGAACGAATATCCTGCGTAAGGTTCCAATAAATTTAATGTGTAATAATCATATTATAGTAGCTGTACCTGTTGTGATATTTTTTCGTGCTCTCAACAAACTTTTATGAAAATTGCACTTGAACATCTGTCCGATTCATAGTAATATTTTGATTTTGTGTAATATATGTATGTAGGTGATTATGGAGCAGTTATTCTTAATAGTAACATTTATATCCCTGTATAGTGAGTTGTCCTATAAATGGATTTTCTGTTGGTCAATAAAGCTATTATTATTATTAGAAATTTGGTTTTCAATATTAAAACCAGATTAAATTATGTGGGAAAAAAGTGATAAGAATCAGTATTTACTGAAAAAAAAAATTGTAGTTAAGATTTGAAGATGACGAATGAGGAAAGCATTCAATTTCTAAAATTAATTCACCTTTAAATCTTAAATTCAGTAAATAAGTGAGGCAGGAATTTTTGCGCGCTTGTTCCTAGTTGAACAGCGAGCTATCGTTTGTTCAAATGCCAGTAACTTTCGAATCTCGATAGATTGTCCATTGTCCAAATATCTGGGCCAAAAACGTCGGATAGTTCTGCATGAATTATGCATTTAGAATTTCGTTTCCTCAACATTTCCTAACATACTTACATATCCACCAGGAATCCACTAGGAAGATGTGCGGATAGCGTTTAAACAAAGAAGTTTGTCAAATTTCATAGAAACCGTTCCTAAAAACTTGATATCTCGTAAGATTCATCATCGGCATTAAGAAGAGCACGCTGATGCTCATGACCTCACGTCAGTGCTTTTCTAAATTTTTTAAGATCCATCCAATATTCATGTATATTTCTCAATTAAAATTTTGTCCAGTTTCATTTCATTTCGGTGAACAAAAAAAAAATTTTTTTTCCGTAACGACTCTCTATAAAGGGTGATTGAAATTTCCATGACTCTTATGAATATGATTCGTAAGTCAGTTGTTATCCAAAGAATGATAATAAAATTTTCCAGGTAGTTTTCTTCTAACGACGAGCTATTGTACCCCATTTTCATGACTTTCAACTATACTCGTTTGAAGAATGAAATATCAGTGAGATGAGATCATACTTTCGGTCCGCTTGGAAGAAATGAATAAACTATCTTCTGGAGGACGGTCCCCTATATCGGGTTTGTATAAGTTGTAGAAGAATGAGAATTTCGGGTTTATACACAAGGCACAGCGTTGCCAGATTTAGGGATTGGAGACGTTGATCGAGTATACCGTTTACATACAGCAAGACGAGGTCGCCTGAAGCGCCCTCGCACTGGCCGTTCCTCGAAGTATTTCTGTATAAAATATGATGTTTCACCGACTTTTCGGACCCGGCTCAAAATTCATATTTAACACCCCCTGACCCCCCTGATTATGATTCCATTGAAAAACGTTGTCAGACCCGGAGCCGGGTTTGACAACGTCACTTTTGGACCGAAAAGTCGGTAGAGTATACCGATTTGGGTCTGTGTAGGCTGTCAAATAAATCTATATATATATATATATATATATATAAATGAATGAATATATTTTCTTGGGATTGCGGTCACTAGTTCATTGAAACACGGTTTTCTATTAACCAAGCTTTCGGAACTTTATATTAATTAATATTCTTTGAACAAATCAAATTCTATGTGGAATGATCACAATAATAATAATATTTTACATCCAGATATCAAAGATCAAATTTTGACAAATGCCAATGAATTTATTCAAAATTGTGAAGATGAACCTTTGTAAACACTAATTCTATCTGTAAGTTTTTACACAATGTCTGTACCATTAAACAATGTATGTATTTTAGCCCTGAAGAAGGAACCAATAAAGTTCCGAAAGCTTGGTTAATAGAAAACCGTGTTTCAATGAACTAGTGACCGCAATCCCAAGAAAATATATTCATTCATTTAATAAAAACGGTCAAGAAAAATAGATTGAAATATCATCAACATGGGATTTTATGAAGACATCAACAGAAACTATGGCTCAGACATATCGTCAGCTATGAAACAATGGAGCAACTTGAAAACTAAACTCGCTTCAGTACATAACAGGAAAATCTTCTTAATTTTGTGTAGATCCCAAGGAATTACACCAAAACACATCGATGATAACACCAAACATATTATTTCTTTGATTGAAACAACAAATTCCAAAATGGCTAAAGAAACTTTTGATTTTGTACTGAAACTCAACAAAAAATTCTCAATCTTGAAATCAAAACTACCTTCAAGAACATCGATTATATAGAAAAATCTATTGAAGAAATTGAGAAGAAATTTGATGAAATTGTACCAATTGGAATCCTAAAGAATTTTTTTAATTTCCAAAATAAAACTTATGAAAGAAAGTTCAAAGAAATCAAGAAAAACAATATGAATAAAATGGAAGTTTTGAAAAACAAAATAAAGAGAGACATCTTTAAAACAAATGAAAATTGGATTAAGAATATATCTAACTGTGATATACCTGAAGATATCAAAGACTTTCTATCTCTGGGACATAAATTTTGTATTGAACCTAATTCAAAAGATTTAAATTTCAAAAAACTTTTAGCAGATGTTGAAAATATAATATTTATGTATCCTGAAGATGAAAGAAATGTTATGAGAGTTAAAGTGACCAATGTTTTGATGAATACCATAAATAAGCCAGTATATACATCTTACTTAAGATTTCTATTTTTCAAAACAAAAAATTTTTTTAAAAATCATCCAAATTTAATTGTTACCAAAGCTGACAAAGGAAATGTCACAGTCATAATGGATAAATCTGATTATTTAAAGAAATCGATTGAAATATTATCTGATATTAAACATTATAAAATTTTACCTAGAGATCCCACCTCAACTTTTCAACAAAAATCTAATAAAATCATCTCAGAATTAAAGAAATCTAAAAAATATCATCAGAGCTCACCAAAAATTAACCATTTATAACCAAACTTCTCCAAAATTTTATGGTCTCCCAAAATACATAAGGATACCATCCCTTTAAGACCGATTATTTCTTCAATCAATGCTCCAAATAGTAAAATATCTAATTATTTAAATGACATTCTCACTAAATCATATAATAAAAACAATTCATATTATACAGAAGATAGCTTCACATTTTCTAAATTCATTAATAATTATAAACTTCCCGAAAACTATGTTTTAATAAGTTTAGATGTCATTTCACTTTTTAGTAATATTCCAATCGATTTAATCAAAAATAGCATATCTAAACATTGGTCAAAGATCTCACAACACACAAATTTATCAAAATCCAAATTTTTAGAAATACTTAACTTTATCTTCGAATCAACTTATTTTCAATTTGAAGGAAAATATTATAAACAAATATTAGGTACTCCAATGGGAGCGACTATATCTCCTATACTTTCCCAATATGTGATGGACGATCTTTTAGATTCAATTACAAAAAACTTCACTTTCACCTTCCATTTTTAAAAAATATGTAGATGATATTATAACTGCTATACCTTTAAATATGCTAGATAACATTTTAAAAATTTTCAATACATATAATAGCAACATTCAATTCACCTTGGAAAAAAAAAAAACAATAGCATCCCCTTTTTAGATACTAAATTGATTAGAAGTGAAGATAATAAAATTAAAGTTGATTGGTACACAAAACCTACATTTTCTGGTAGATATATTAATTTTCACTCCTTTCAAAATATAAAAGTAAAAATTAACCTAATTTTGGCTTTACGTGACAGAATCAAAAAAATTTGTCATAAAGATTTCATTCAAAAAAATTTAAAAAAACTCAAAGATATTTTATTAATGAATTCATACCCACCAAAATTCATAAATAAATTTATTTACAATTCCATAAATATAAGATCAAATTTTAATTCAAATCTAATAGAAAACGAACAAATGAATTCAATCAGAAATCAAATCAACACGCAAAATCCACAACAACCTTCATTTTATTTCCCTCTACCTTTTTTCCTGAAATAACACCAAAATTAAAAAAGATTTTTTCCAACAATTTTTCTATTAGAATTTCTGACAAAAATGTTATCAGCATTAATAAAATTTTTTCAAAACTAAAAGATCGAGATTCTATAACAAAAAAATCAGATGTGATATATAAAATAAATTGCTCAAGTTGTAATCTAAATTATATAGGTCAAACTTCAACCGTTTTACAAGAAAGAATAAATAGACATAAAAGTGACTGTAGATTAAATAAAAAATCATGCGCTCTCTCGGAACATTTTTCAACAACTTCACATGATATTGATTTTAATAACATCAAAATTCTTAATAACGAAAAAAACAGTCACAAAAGAAATTTCTTAGAGATGGTTGAAATTTATCTAGAAAATAATTCAATGAACAAAAGGAAAGATATAGAAAATTTAAGTGTTATTTACTCCCATATTCTATTAACTATAAAATTACAGTCAAATCTACCATAAATCAAATTTTACCTTTTCGCATTTTCCTATTTTCATTGAATCCTTTTCAATAAATTACTATTTTAAAAAAATAACAATAATATTCTTTGAACAAATCAAATTCTATGTGGAATGATCACAATAATAATAATATTTTACATCCAGATATCAAAGATCAAATTTTGACAAATGCCAATGAATTTATTCAAAATTGTGAAGATGAACCTTTGTAAACACTAATTCTATCTGTAAGTTTTTACACAATGTCTGTACCATTAAACAATGTATGTATTTTAGCCCTGAAGAAGGAACCAATAAAGTTCCGAAAGCTTGGTTAATAGAAAACCGTGTTTCAATGAACTAGTGACCGCAATCCCAAGAAAATATATTCATTCATTTAATAAAAACGGTCAAGAAAAATAGATTGAAATATATATATATATATATATATATATATATATATATATATATATATATAATATTCTCTAAAATAAGGTTCGTTGGATATTTCTATTATTATCGTGGGATAAGGGATGTCGACCGATAACAAAGATTCTGGTGTTTACTCTTTATTCATATAACCAAGCTTTCGGAACTTCTTTGTTCCTTCATCAGGGTAACTGTAATCATGCAAAAATGGTTCTTTTAAAAATCTTGAATACTACAATACCCATGTTTACTTACTGAATTTTGAGGTTGAGGTTGAGGTATTTTATTTTGTATTTTATTGATAAATTCGTTTTGGTGATAAAATTTACTTGATACCAGCATTATAATAAGAAGATATATCATTTTGACAACAAATGTTACTTTCACACTTGGTTCAACCTCAAAATTCAGTAAGTAAACACGGGTATTGTAGTATTCAAGATCTTTAAAAGAACCATTTTTGCATGATTACAGTTACCCTGATGAAGGAACAAAGAAGTTCCGAAAGCTTGGTTATATGAATAAAGAGTAAACACCAGAATCTTTGTTATCGGTCGACATCCCTTATCCCACGATAATAATATATATATATATATATTTTTTTTTTTTTTACATATTCACACAAGTTTGTGGGGTTTTAAGAGGTCTACCGGACGCCTAGGCATCAAGGTCGACTTCACTTTCGGTCAATGAGGGTATAAGACTTTCCGAATGATGTTCACAGTTCCCAGAACAACCGCCTTCTGCATCCATGTTAATGTGTTCTTCGGTAAATTTAGCTCCTTGAGATGTTGGGTGCTTTTCCGGTGAATAAGACCGTTTACACTTATCACCAGAGGTTTGATAATGACAGATTTAAGCTTCCACATATCCTTGATTTGCAGTGCCAGCGCCTCATATTTCGTAATTTTTTCTGCGTATGTCTTCCCTAAGTTGTGGTCTTGAGGCACTGCAAAGTCTACTATAGTGGCGGTTTTGTTCAGTTTATCCCACACCACCATATCCGGACGGTTGTGTTCGACCCCTTTGTCCGTGGTAATTGTCAAGTCCCAGTACACCTTAGAGTGATGATTTTCCAGCACAGTTTCCGGAGTGTATAAGTGGTGCGGTGTGAAGTGTCGGATGAGTTCTTTCTGGAGGCCTAAAAGCTGGTGAACAACCTTCCCCATATTGTTATGACGGGACAGATATTTCGTACCCGCTATGGTTGAGCATCCCGAGGCCAAATGTTGCACCGATTCCTCCGCGTTATTGCACAACCTACATTTTGTGCTTTCCACCTGTTGTTTAAGGATATGCTTTAAGTAGGTTCTAGTCGGTACAACTTGGTCTTGTATGGCCAAAATTGTTCCTTCTTTCTGTGGAAAGAGATAACCCTGTATCAGGTAGGTGTTGGAGCTCGCTATGTCAACCTCTGGTTGATGCAGACTGGCATAGAATCTGCCATGCAGAGCTTTGGATTTCCAGGTCTGCTTTAACGTTTCAGATCGATCCTCTTGTGCGACCTGCCTTTGAATCTCTCCAGCTGTTGAAAGGGAACGTCGGTGTGCTGCAATCCATTGATGTACCGGTGAGTTGTTCTGTTCGAAGAAAGACTGTATTTTCATTTCTTCCTTTATGCAGGCAAGTTCGAGGTTGCCCAGCCCGCGTCCTCCATCTTTGCGGGGTAAGTATAGTCGTTCTATGGCCGAATTCGGATGTAACATGCCATATTTAGTCAGGGTGGTTCTTATTTTTCTATCAAGTCCTTCTAGGTCAGTTTTCGACCAGGTTAGCACCCCAGCCGTGTACAATAGCGTTGGGATGGCCCAGGTGTTGATGGCTACTAATTTGTTCTTAGCTGATAGTTGGGTGTTCAACACTTTTCTCACCCTTCTAATGAGTTCTATTTCTGCTATCTTCTTATTTTCTTGCTGTTCCACTACAAACGACTGATAAACACCTAGGTACTTGTATTTTTCTCCTATGTTCATGCTTTGCATCACCTGTCCCTCAGCAATGGTGATATCGTCTGTCTTTACAATCTTTCCTCTCTTCACCTCCACGAGAGTACACTTTTCCAGGCCAAACTTCATGCCAATGTCATCGCTGAATCTCCCGACCAACTCAAGCTCCCCCTCTAGCTGTTTCTTTCCTCTGGCAAACAGCTTTAGATCATCCATATAAAATAAGTGTGTGATCTTGATCAGTTCGTCGATCTTGTAGCCGTATTCAGATCTGTTAAGCATGCTGCTGAGTGGATTCATCGCGAGGCAGAACAACAGCGGGCTCAGGCTATCTCCTTGAAATATCCCATTTTTTATTTCTACTTCCTCGGTTTTGTAATTTGTCGTTCTGGTTTGGACGGTTATCGTTGTGCGCCAAGTTGTCATTAGGGATTCAATCATCTGTATCACTCGTTTATCCACCCTGTATATATTCATCACCTCAATCAGCCAGGAGTGCGGTACCGAGTCATACGCTTTTTGGTAATCAATCCACGCCATCGATATATTTTTCATCTTCTTCTTTGCTTGTTTTGTCAGTATGCTGTCTATTACCAGAAGTTCTTTGGCGCCTTTTCCTTTATCCTTACACCCGTTTTGTTCCCAGGCCATTATATTATTATTTTCAGATGGATCTTGATTTTGTGGCTTAAGGTTGAAGTTATTAATTTGTAAATCGACGGTAGACAGGTTATCGGTCTATAATTGCTGGCCTGTGTGAGGTCTCCTTTCTTTGGAATCATTAGCGTGGTGCCTCGAGTAAAATACTTCGGGATGGTTTGAGGGTTCTCAATAGCGTGTTCGATGAGGAGGGCTAGTCTTTTGTGAGTGCACGTGAGTGACTTCCACCAATAATTATGGATGCCATCAATGCCCGGTGTTGTCCAATTTTTTGTTCTTTTAATCGTTCTTCTAACGTCTTCTTCGGTTACAGCTGTCAGGGTCATCTCTTGCAGGTTCATATGTTCCTTTCTTTCTCGCTCTATCCATGTTGCCGCTTTGTTATGTTCATTTTTCTGTGACCAGATGCTCGACCAGAATTTCCGCATATCTGCTGGTGTTGGAGGTTTGGTCTTGTCTTGTTTAATCCCTTCATCCATGTTTCTAAAGAATTGCTTCTGATTGTTCGTGAAAAGATTGTTTTCTCTGTACCTCTGTGTTCTCTTGTGATACCTTCTTATCCTGTTCCCCAGAGCTGCGACTTTTTGTTTTAAGTTCTCTGCGTGTGTTCTCAGCTTTCCTCTATACTGTCTGTCTGTGTCTTTTATTCTTAGTCTCTTGGTGTATATTTTCAGCTTCTTCTGAACTTTTTTGCTGGGATTTGCTTCATTAAGATATGCTTGCAGAACGCCTATTCTATATATATATATATATATGAATCGGTCTTTTTGGGTACATTTCATATATTTTTTAGATATGGAATAAATGCACATAGTTAGCTCAGTATGACTTTCCCGAGTCGGATAATTCGATCAGTTTGCCCATATGTGAATAACTGTGCTATCTATAGGAGAAAATGCATGGATAGGTGCATTTGAGGACTATGAAAAAAAAGCACTGACTTGAGGTCAGATTGCTTTGGCGCTCTTGTTGAGCTACTTGCGAGTAAATATTCAAACCATAACAAATCTATAAGCACTGTGATCAGGTGAACAATAGTCTTTTTCCGTACTATGGGACAATGTCATGCAAATATGAACGATAAACCTAAAATTGAAAATAACTACTGATAATATTCACCCAGTTTTGTTCGAAGCTATAATTCCCTTGAAAATGAGTTTTTATGCCTAAAAGCAGATATAGGCTGGATTGTAGAAAGAGGAACAACAATTCATAAGAATTATTGTCTCCCTGGTGCGAGCCAAGGTCGAAATATAATATCATAGAGAATCAATACCTCAAGTGCAAATGTATCGATCACCTCAATATATTCACGAATTTTCATTAACTTGACAGAGATATTTGGATAATCAACCTATCCTGAGAATATGGAAACTCTAGCCCATCTCGTTGTATGCTAGAGAGTATGTGGACGTTCGGTCAGACAGACTCAATTTTCTTCGGGGAGTCAAAACCAATCGATTGAGACCATTTTTGGCTCGATATTCGAAAATTACAGAGAGAGAGAGAGAGAGAGAGAGATTTATTGATGAATTGCAAAAAATACAATTGCTTTCACAAGTCAAAATCAGCAGATATCTGGAATCACCAACTATAACATGAAAATATAATAATACAATATAATATAATAACACAATATAACCTTACAACAGAAATAGACACAGCATACAAGTATACAGATTCAAAACTGTGAGACATCCTAGGAATGAGAACTTTTAAAACATATCTATAAACAGAAACCTTCAAAGTTGCATTAAACAATTAAAATGTGTCAGAGCACCGACTGGTAGAGATCTAGTTGTAATATAGATTATTAAATCTACATAAAGTGGGTTTCGCAAACTGTCATGCTTGTGTACTCTTCTACTGAATAGAAGATTTTAGATAACAGAAAGTTGAATACTTTTTTCTTGAATTTTTTAGTTGGCAGACTCCTCACCCCAACTGGAAGTTTGTTGTATAGAGTGGCCGCACTAAAGTCAGGGAATCGCTGGGACTTTTTGAGTCTCACAAAGTCCTTTCTAATGGCAAATTTATTTCTCGTGTCATAATTGTGAACCTCGGACTGCGTTGTAAAGTTCTCCAGATGAGCATGTACATATACTAGGCACTCGAGAATGTACAACGAAGGAAATGTGAGCAATCGGAGATCCTTGAAGACGTGCCTACAGCAGTCACGATACCCCAGTCCACCCAAAACTCTGACTGCCCGTCTTTGTACTCTAAATATTGCTCCAGCATGAGTGCAGCCACCCCATACCAGCACACCGTATCTCAAATGCGACTCTATTAGAGCAAAGTACGCCGACCTCAACACCGCCGTGGACAAGGAGCATGAAAGGACTCTGAGCGCAAATATATTGCTGCTCAGTTTGGAAGCCAGTTGGTCGACATGCTCCGTCCATGCGAGTGACGTGTCGAGAATACACCCAAAAATCTGATAGGGTGTTCTTTTCAGATCGGTCATTGGGACTCTTCAAGCTGAAGATGAGATTCCCAGTCTTTCGATTGTTGATGGATAACCCATTGGACAGAAACCATTCGGAGGCCCTCGACAAAGAGGTCACCGCCTTGTCCGTCAAGGATGCCATGTCAGATGATCCAGTCATTAGGGTGGTGTCGTCAACAAACATAATAGACTCAGCATTGGCCATGAAGTCAGGAAAATCGTTGATGTCAATAATAAAAAGCATTGGGCCTAGTGTCGACCCCCAGCCACACCTGTCCTCAACGGTCTAACAGAGGAGGAAGCACTATCGGTGATCACAACCTGAGATCTATCGTTCAAGAATGAGTAGATCAGGTTCCGTGCCTCTTGATCAAAACCATATTTTTCCAGTTTGTACACAAGCGCATTGCTGGGGACACAGTCGAAGGCTTTCGTCACATCAATAAACGTTGCCTGGCTGAATTTTTTATCTTCGAAGCAATTTGTAACGCCTTTAATCAGTTGGAGTATTGCGTCCGTGGTGTTTCTGCCTTTCCTAAAACCAAACTGACAGTCAGCAAATAAGGCGTTATCTTCGAAAAAAGCTATTATCTGATCTGATATAACTCTCTCTAGGATTTTTGAGAATATTGGCACGAGTGAAATAGGACGGTAATTATCGAGATCATTTTTATTCCCTTTTTTATGAATCGGAATAACCTTGGAGATTTTCAAGCAATTTGGAAATTCGCCAGAAGTCAGGCATCTGTTTATAAGCTTCGTCAATGGAGAGATGATGGGGTTAATATTTCTTTTCAGCACTTCAACTGAGAGCCCGTAAAAATCAGTTGATCTACTGTTCTTCATCTTCGTTACAACGTCTCTTATACAATGTTGTCCTATCTCCCTGAAGCCAAAATATGTATTAGGGGGAATCTGCTTTGTGAACGAGTCATTGAGGGGTATGGATGGCCTTGGTAAGCTTGCTGAGATTTTTTCACCACACGTTGAGAAGTGATCATTGAACATGTCCGGACTTATATCTATAGGTTGCTTCTGCTTTTTCTTTCCAAGCTGGTCGTGTATTAGACGCCATGCCGCCCTCGATTTGTTTTCTGACCTCTCAATGATGTTATCGAAATAGTCTGTCTTCGCTTTTTTGATGGAAGCCCTATATCTTGCCCGTAACCGATTTCTTAGAGTAAGTAACTCACCCGTATGGTATCGCTCGTACATGGCCTTCAGCAGTGAAAGATGTTCTCTCATAGTTCTGAGTTCATCGGTATACCATCTTCGATCAGGTTTCGAGTTCCACACTTTAATTTTTTTCTCAGGAAACGAGTCATAGAATATACCAACAAATATATTGTGGAATTTATGGAAAAGTTGATCAGCATCTGAGACCATATCGTCAATGAAATCCCATGATTGACTCGAGAGCAGATTATGCATAATGTTGAAACCCTCATGGGTTAGTGGTCGGATTGTTTTCTGTGTGTATCCTATGCAGGCATTACCGATGTTAGAGTGAAGTATCTGCGCGTCGTGATCGGAGAACGGGGTAGTTATGAGGTCAGCGTAATCCTCCGGAGATTCAAAATTACTGAAGATGTTATCCAGACAATTATTCTTCCTAGTGGGGCGGAAAATCCACCGTCTGAGACCAAAAGATGTAAAAAGGTTCAAAAGGAGGTGCGCCTCAGGGTCCGACTCATGTTTACCGCTTGTACTGAACCTGACATTAAAATCACCACAACAGACTATTCTCTCATTTTTCACATTCAAACTACCCAATATCGATGCCATAACGGACATAAACAACTTGAAATCTCTACTTGGTGACGAATATATACATATAACTACAGTATTCATCCTCAACAATTTGATAGCGGATATCTCGCAGTGAATCTCCACAGACTGGTCACAAATACTGTCGACCTGGATAAATTCATTTATGACATTTAATCCATCCCTGACCAGAATCATAGTGCCTCCCCTTATCTTGCTGGCTCTGCAGAAACAGTGAGCCAGGTTCCAACCGCTTAGACCAAAACCTGACGATTCTCCCAAAGTAAGCCAGTGCTCAGTTAAACATACGATAGTTGAAGAGGTGTGGTGGAGCATAGTTTCTAAGTCGTTAATTATTTCACTATTCAATCCCTGCACATTCAAATGAAAGAAGCTTATATTATTCGTAACATTTTTGCCGAATTTGTTTGTTTTAGTTTGCCCAATGAAAGGAATTAGGTTTTTTTCTAAAACTTCGTGGTTTTCATAAAAAACCTGGACACGTAAGCCCCGTTTGGCCAATTGTCGGCGATCTTGGCAGATTCACAGTTAGATTTATTGATTATTACTTTAAAAGAACTATACTTATCGGGAAACTTTGATTGGAGCGAGTAGCAATCAGCCTCAGGGAATTTTTCTTTAACCATTGACGTAAATTCATCGATTGTAGTGTCTGCAGAAATCCTAGAGACGAAAAGTGATGTCTTTTTATCTACCGCTTTGATCGGGTTATCAAGTGATGCTCCAGTTATGTTCCATGGTTTCCTATTAACGGCACGGGTCGGTTTAATTGTTTCATTTTGAGTGATCCTCCTAATTCTTTTCGATTTCTTGTGTATTACTGGTTGCCAGTCGTTGTCGTTTCCCTTCTCACTTACAGTAGGGATGTCATCACATATAGTCGGCGATATCAGGTCGGCGATAAAATTGTTATCAGTGGTCGTAGTATGTTTATCAGAGATTGATAAGTTTGGATATGAGATATCTTCTGTGTTTCGTGTTTTGTTTACAGTAATTCGAGATGGATTTTTACTGAATTGTGATTTATCTGTAAGGTTTCTGGTCGAACAAAAATCGGGATTCTGGACTTTCTCAAGCAGGGATATATGCTTTTTGAGTATGAGAATTTTGTCATTTAATTCATTTATTAATAGATCTTTCTGATGGTCAATGACTTCCAGGTAGGAATTTCCATTTACTTTTTCTGTATCAATAGGCTCGTCATTAATACTAATATTGATTTCATCGGTTTCCATTTGAACTTTCGTCGTAACAATAGACTTCTCAAAAAAGGATTCGTTCAGATTTGAGATTCTAGCCCTAAGCGATTCGATTTCTTTGTTCTTGATTTCACAGTCGCATTTTTTCGAATCCTCGCAGCACATTATAACACCCTCTGAGTTCACAACTGTACCACATATCTTTAAAACACAACTTGGGTGGTAATTGGACTTACATTTGCCACAGGTAACAAATATTTTTACTTCTTTGGAGCATTTTCGGCATGATACATCTGAGGTAATATTATGTCTCGGCGCCATTCTTGTTGAAATGAACATTTGGACAAAACGATAGGCTCTCTGTTCAGGTGAACAAGAGCGCCAAAAATATCATCAGTGCTAAAGTTTTGCACCAGATCAATAAATCAACTGTGAGTTTTTAAAATGCCAATAACCAAATTTAATTAAAAAAACAAGAAGATGGAGTTGAATGAAAGCGTTTAAAAATGGATATAATGAAGAGCCCATAGTTCATTCATAATCATGTTGCTGAGACTTAGTCTTCAGTTGATTTGTTATTGATTTTAAAATGAGTAATTTAATGAGCAATAGGAAATATGGGGTAGAATATTTGGTTGTCAAAACAGAAGGGAGAGTAAGAAATATATTGATGGAAAGGTATTCATTTTTTCCATTTCCTGAATTAAAATAATTAAAAGTGTAGAGGTTAATCGAGTTTTGTAGGCGTAAAGTTTGGAACACTATGCTTTGCTCCCAAAAAGTTTTATGTACTTCACGTTCAGGAACTTTTTGGAACGAAGTTCCTTATCGCGCGTTGTGTAAGGGGACCAGACGGAAGGAATTCTTACGAAAAGTTGTCGACACTTTTTGCTATAGTAAGCTAAATTAAAAGAATGCGGCACGAGTTGTTCCCAGGCGGTCACCCATCCAAGTACTATTCGCTCTCGACGCTGCTTGACTTTGGTGAGCCGACAGCGGTATATTGACGCTACTCCGTCAGTTGAAAATTGTAGGAGTCACATTATATTCCATGCCCGTTCGCGTAACTTATAATCTATATTTCGTTTTTCGAATTGATACAGTCGAATCGAAACCCAGGTAGGTCAGTTTATTGGGAATCTCATGGAAAAATTTATGATGCTTTGTTATCTCTGGAAATGAGGAAACATATTGGCTGCGAGATTTTTCAGATATCTGCTTGTTGATAAATGGTAATTTTTACAATTCCTTCACTAATTAATCGAAAGGAACTTCGTTCCATTCGGATGTCCCTAGACACCTCTCACCTTTTTTAGGTATAATGGCGAATGAATATTGACAAACTTTTCGATTTTCCCTCTGAAGGAATTCTGGACTGAAAAACTTGATTATATCTGTGTCAATTTTTTCTTTTAGTGGGACTGGAATGAAAATGCATTTATGCATAGAGTATATTGATCGAGAAGTTTTCATCAGATAACCCACCCCATCATCTGAAGATAATGATTTTTAAAAATTTGAATTTCGGCGTGCTGGTATGTAACATTAAAATGCACCCAGTGATGAAAGTGTTGCCAATTTTTTCAATGATTCAATTTTTAATATCAAATAAATTATTGCAATATTTTTTCCGATAACTGTCCTGTTTCGTGGAAATTCATTTTTTGAATATTCGAATCTTAGCTTGATATGATGTAACCCAAAATTGAACCCCGAGATCGTAAGTTTATTGATTATTTTATACAGGGTCGTTCACGAGGAACCTCACCCATATTTATACGGGAAACTACTGAACGTATTTTCATGAAATTCGGCACTTATAAGTATTTCACGATGCTGATGAAATATAAAATATTTTCAAGGCATGAGCACCTCCGGTTTTTCCGGAAATGACGTCAACTTCCGTTTTTCAAATTACAACACCATTTTTTTATTGCAGAAATAGATTTCTTAGGAAATTTCAAGTTATTTTGATGTAACATTTTTCAGTTTTGGTTGGAAAATTCTCTCTGAGCGGGAAAATTCGAAAAAAAAATCGTAAATAGACCTCCGCTGAAACAAGAATAACTTCGAGGTTTTTGGATGGAAAATTTTCATTTTTGGGATTTTTCAAGAACCCCATTTTTTATAGCAGATATTGAATCTACGTTAAAAAATAATGTGAGTGTATGCATCACACCCTTGCCCTAACGTGGATATTTTCTGAGTTATTCACAAAAAACAGTTTTTCGTCTTGAATTTTCTTAACGAAAGATCGGACATTTCTCAAGTTTGTCATGGTTCTGTTAATGGTATCTCTCGTTGGTCTGGGTCGGTCAGGAAACCTCTCAATGAACAGTCGAATCGTTCTATCTACAACATTATTAGATTCTCCCTGAAGTAGAATGAGATTTAAATAATCTTCATTGGTAAAATTAGGCATAGTGATCAATTTTCTAATACGAATTATCACCAAATTAATAGTAAACACAAAATGCTACTGAATAAAGAGGAATTTGGCAGATGTAATTAATGATATTGGAGAAGGATAATGGGTTAAACCGCAAGAATGCAGAAAATATGGGAACTGGATGGAAGGTACTTGCCGACACGTGTTTCTGCTTATTGGCTTCTTCAGGGCAAGGCAACCAAGAAACCTGGATATGGATGGAAATAAAAAATAAAAAATATATATATAAACGACAATAGGTGACCACAACAGGAGCGAGCATCCAATTTGTGGCTTCAACCCTAATTCAAGTACCTTCCATCAAGTTCCCATATTTTCTGCATTCTTGCGGTTTAACCCATTATCCTTCTTCAATATCTAATTTCACCGCATTATCTTCTCTTTGAATGTAATTAATGATATCTATCATTAAAAAAAAAGAATGTAAAACATTCTAAGTTTTTGCTTATGGTTGATAAGGAATTATTTATTTATCACTGGAGAGAAAACCGATTACCGATTAGTTGAAATAAAGAGGTTTCCGATACAAATTCGAATCCAAATTCGCCATCTATTTAGGAACAACCTCTAACTTTTTCTCTTCCATATTAGGGTAGTAAAATCTAAAACATGGTTTAAGTAACAGTTCCTAAAAATTTCATCTTTTTGCCGTGAAGGGAAAAGAAATAGCTGAAATTTCAAGACGAAAAACAGTTTTTTGTGAATAACTCAGAAAATATCCACTTTAGGGCAAGGGTGTGAAGCATACGCTCACATTATTTTTCAACGTAGATTCAATATCTGCCATTAAAAAAATGGGGTTCTAATTTGAAAAAATTGATTTTTCACGATTTTATCATCCCTAACTTTGAAAGCGATTTTTTCACCCCCTGTATCATGAATCGCGATTTCGGTTTTTGAAGTGGATACATCAATCTTACATCTTGAAAAATCCCAAAAATGAAAATTTTCCATCCAAAAACCTCGAAGTTATTCTTGTTTCAGCGGAGCTTTATTTTCGATTTTTTTTTAGAATTTTCCCGCTCAGAGAGATTTTCCAACCAAAACTGAAAAATGTTACATCAAAATAACTTGAAATTTTCTAAGGAATCTATTTCTGCAATAAAAAAATGGTGTTGTAATTTGAAAAACGGAAGTTGTTGTAATTTCCGGAAAAACTGGAGGTGTTCATGCCTTGAAAATATTTTAGATTTCATCAGCATCGTGAAATACTTATAAGCGCTGAATTTCATGAAAATACGTTCAGTAGTTTTCCGTATAAATATGGGTTAGGTTCCTCGTGAAAGACGCTGTATAAAATTTCATATTGAATTAAAAGGTTCACTCTTTCTTTATGATTATTGCCTAGTTTATTCAACTCAATATCAATTACAACCGGGTCATTCTCTTGTCAATCTCAATGAGAAATTTTATGCTATTTCATTCGAAAGTAATCGTGCTCATGACCATATGGTCGGAAAACCGAATTTATAAAAATGATTTAAACAATGAATTATTATTCCATCATTGAGATCAACCAAAACAGATTATACCAATTTGTCCAAAAAGTAACAGATATTTGGTCGAATTGATGATCATTCTATTCATGTTAATAATAAGAGCGTCAAAAATGAGGGTTGTATTTAGATAAAAATGATCTAACGCATTATTGATTAAAATATGTGGATGACACAAGTGACAGATTTAATTATTATTCGTTATTTTTTCTTTTTCTATTCCACGGAATCAACCGTGCCTATTTAAATAATGGGACTAGGATAATAATTATCATATTGTAAACGTTCAATTATACCAAATTAATTTTCGAAAACAATTTCCAATGTTTAAACTGCATATTATTCATCTGAAATGTTGAGAAGCGTCCTTAAATATAAAGTAGAAGGTAGATTGACTTATCATGGCATGTGAAACACATTAAATTGGTTTTTTCATCTGCAATTATGATAGTGAATTGTGAAAACGAATTAATGAAAATACATTTAAAAACTGAGATCAATACAATAAAAGATCAGGTCAAATACTTGATATGATTGTTCCACAAACTTTTGTAAATATCTTCAAACACCAAAATTTCTGGTGCGTTCGATTCGTTCCCCTTTATTGATTGGAATGCATTCTCGATACGGTGTTTTGAATATTCTTTGAAATCTTTCAGTCTTCAGTCTTTCAGAAAGTCTATTTTCAATTGATCATTATAAATGAAAATCAGGAGATAGTGGGGTCAAGAAAGTAAATATCGGCTTCCAATCCGACGAATACCAAACATCGTATTGTGTTTATCAAAAACCTCGAGCAAAGCTCTCTCTACCCAATTGAAAATGTAACAGATAAACTCAACGGCAATTCATCCAGAATTTCAAGAGCAAAAATTCTCAGATCCTCCAATAATTTTCCGGCGTTCAAGTTTCTTGTTTTCAAAAATTTCTCACTTTCTTCAAAGTTTGAATTGTATATTTATTTTTATTATAAAATAAAACACTAAGCTTTCTGTTCGATTAATATAATCAGATTCTTGACACGTGTTTCGGTCTTGCCACCATTTTCAAAGGAATTCATAAAGAAAGTACCTAAACATGAATGAACGTTTCGTTATCATTCGGTTTACAACATCTGTTCCCTTTTCTGCATTTTTATTACAGCGTCCAGTACAGGGGTTGTCGCAAAGGATACCTGAGTTTTGGTCACGTTCCCTTTCATAATATTAATATGGATTTTTTTAATGGAGAATTCTTCTGAATAATCCATAATTTGGCCCTTTCTAACATTGTGAAGTAATTTTTCATCTTTTTCATGAAAAAAATTTTAATTTATCGATAGTGTTCGGCGATCTCATGGATAGGCCATTAGACCTTTAGAAAAAACTATTATTGAATTTAAAATAATTCCGTTCTAAGCATGTGTTGAGTATTTCTAATAGAATTTCTTTCTTATCTGGTGACAGAATGCTATTACTGGTCAGAGTTTAGAGTTGATTTCTGAGTTGTTCAGTAGGAATTGTAAATAGACTGTTAACGTCAAATGATATAAATCTGCATTTGTCTGGTAGGATATTCGATTTTAATATGTCTATGAGATCTGAAGAATTTTTGAAATTATATGGGAAATTTCAATCTTTAATGGATGGTAGATTTCTTGCTAAATCTTTACAAAAGTTTTAAGAATGTGCATTCACATATGAAAGAACTGGCCTTATAGGTATATATGTTTTATGTAATTTTGGCATGCCATAGAGAATTGGTGCTGAATGGTTCATTACATTTAATCGGGCATTTAATGTTTTTTGGTTTTGGACATTGAAGATATTTTTATAATTATCAGATATATTTTTGACTGCCTTTTAGAAAACGTTGGTTAGGTCTGATTTCAGGTCAATGAAGTTCTTTAATTTTATTAATCCTTCCATTTTATCGTCGTATTCTGTTTTTGACATAACAATATTCAGAAAACCAACCACTACAGATACATTAATACATTCAAAATCAAACCAGTTTTGACAAATCAAAACGTCCTCCTTCCATAGCTCTGTGGACAGACTTTTGAATATCCCATGAAGATAACTTCCGAAAAGATGTTAACGTAATGAAAACTATAGCAATAAATAATAGATATAAGACTGACATTATTGATAAAATGATCAAAAAGTAAATACGTGTCAGGAATTTGATTATATTCATGAAATAGAAAGCCTAGTGTTTTATTTATAATAAGTTCATTAAAGTTTGTCTAAGAAATATTCTTCTTCATTTATTCGATCAATTCACATTACTTTTATAAATGAAAGTGCTTATGCTTCAATATTTCAGCTGAATCGAGAATATCGAAGAATATTTTAAGATCTCAAATATCTTCATTATTCCAGAAACGTCTTATAGTAAATCAAACTTCAGACACCCTATATATTACAGTCTGAAATATTACAACCCAAGAAACTATGTTTGAAAAATCAAAAGATATTAAATGAATAACAAAATCAATTTAATCTATTCTGTGACTTATTTCCGTTTCGTTAAAACATCGATAAACTATACTATACTCTATTCAACTCATTTCCTTATCCTTATCTTCTGAGAATTCATCAAAAATTCATATGTTTTGAATTATATTGTAAAATATCGATTAAGGATGTGTACGAAGAATGTTCCATGTTTTTCTCAAAAAAGCTGAATTTTTCTGTAACTGATGACAACAACTTTCTGAAATTTGTTTGTTGGTCATCTGGTGATATCTCAGTAAGAAAGAAGAAAAATTTGACTTTAGCGTGTTGAAAAATTTTATCACGAGTTTATTCATATTGGGAGGACAAACATAACAACATGTCATCAACAAAGTTATTTAGACTAGACTCAACATAACATGAATCCAATCCGTTGATTGATCGTTAACATGATCGTTAGAAATCCATTTAATTAAGAGAATTTCCGACTTTTAATGGCATTAGGATCAGAAAAAGGTACATCATATTGATGTTGATTAGCATTTTTTTAGTGTGGAAAATTTATTCTTTAGGTGAAAATGAAAAATCTATAGTTTTCCACAGCTATGCTACTTTGCCGATAATATTGCCAAAAAAACTTGTTCCATCTCTAGACGATTGTTACACTATCGGGTCGATTCTGATAGCATCTTGTTATAATATTGCTTAATCTACAACATTGTTATATCTATAAAATATAACAATATGATTCAGTAATTTCAAAATAACGAAAGAAAATTTTTTTTTTTTCAAACTACTTTGGAGTATTTTTGGCGCTCTTGTTCACCCGAACAGAGTGCCTATCATTTTGCCCAAATGTCTGTTGTTTTGGAATATCGAGACGAAAATGGTCTCAATCGATTGGGTTCGACTCATATCTTCAGAATAAGTTAATTGCCCAAATATCTCGGTCAAGTTCGTTATTGGGTTAAATCCGTCGGATGGTTCAGTAGTTATGAGCATCTGAAATTTTGTTTCCTCAATAACTATTAGAATATCCATCCGATCAATTTTATACTTGAAATATTGTCGAGGGAGGCTAAAACAAAACGGCTCGCAGAATTTCCAGAAATCGTCACGATAGAAAATGTTTTAAAAATTCTCAAAGAAAATTTTTTTAATACTCGATATCTCCTGAGACGTTTTTGGGATTTCAATGAAAATTTGTGTATATGTTGAGGTGATCGATATCTTACTCATCCTCAAATTTCATTGTCGTAACTTTTCTTTTTCTGAAGATATAATCATTTTTTTCATTTACTCAAGATAAGAAGAGAAATTTCATGAAATCCCCATAATTGTCATTGAACGATGGCCACCACAGATTGATTTCGGTTAACAAATGCCGGGCTCATTGATCAGTGTCAGTTGGCGTAATATTAATCAAAATTTTTCATAATGGGAAATCATAAAGATAAAATTCAGTGTCGATGACGTTGTCAACATTCAGAAAAGCACTGACTTAAGTTTTTAGGAGAAGGGAATTATAGTTTCGAACAAAACTAGGGGAAAATTATGAGTATTTTTTTTAATTTGAGGCATAGGATTGTTCATTCATTAGGCGTTCATATTCGCATCACATTGTCCCATAGTCCGGAAAAAGACTATGGTTAACCTAATCAGAATGCTTATAGATTTGTTATGGTTTGAATATTTACTCGCAAGTAGCTCAACAAGAGCGCCAAAGCAGTCTGACATCACGTCAGTACTTTCTAATTTTTTTTTCTAGATTATTGCTGTTATCACTGATATTATTCTCAACTCGGCCAAAATTACAGTAATTACAAAGATGTGAATTCTCAATGTTCACATAATATTTTCAAAATTCTTCTGGCTTGACGATTTCTATACGAAATTTTGCAAGCATATTTGCTCCGATCTCATTCAGATATCTCACAAGTTGCAACTCGATCCAATAGATACTCTAGCAGTCATTGAGAAATTTCAGATTCTCATAAGTCTTGAACCATTCGACAGATTTTCTCAAAAATGAACTAGCCGAGATATTTGAACAATGATCCAATTCCGCATATATGGTATTTCTAGATAACCTCTTTTGGGAGATAGAGAATATACGACTGGCCGGACATAATCAAGTATAACCCTACATTCTTCATCAGGAAGTCAAACCAAATCGATTGAGGCTATTTAAGGCTCGATACTCAAAAAATACAGAGATTTGGTCGAAAAGATCGCTGGCTGCTTCATTATTATATTTCGAATATGCGAACAATCAAAACTCAAGATACTATATTTTAATGAAAATCAATCACAAAATATTTTTTACCTCATAAAAAAAATTAAAATCATATTATCCAATTTCTTCAAACATCCTCAAAAAGCCATCCCATTTTTGAACCGTTCGCAAAAAAACCGATCCTTGCTTGTGGGCAATTTGCGGAGGGAGCGTTCTCAAAAAGACCGATCCTTGCCTGGGCTAATTGCGGACCGTCCGCAAACAGGCCAAATGTCCCTGAAAGAACCAATTCGTGCTCATAAACGTCCCCTAAAGACCGATTCATATATATATATATATATATATATATATATATATATATATATATATACAGAGTGAGTCTTTGACCACTGCGTTAATTTTAACCATAGATTCTTGACGTCAAAAGAAATCTTTTCTTTCTATAACATTTTCCAAATTTGGCCCCGTTCAAAAGAAATAGGGTATTGAAATTTCATAAAAAATTGCATTTTCACCTGTAATATTCAAACGACAATATCAATTGAAATATTTCTACAAAAGGTTGGGGAAATCTCTCCAGTCTATGGTTCCACCACTATACACTATCGATGAAATTAACCACCGAACAATTTTTGTCTTACATTCACCACAAAATCTAAATTTTCATTTGCTGTGTTGATTATTAATGATGTCTAGCACCTTGTTTGATATTTAACCCAGAGTAACAATAGAATGCATTTTCTGACCATAATCATCTCACAATGAATTGAATAAGTTCAAACTATCGAAATTATCTTTAAAATATTTTCCACTTTTTTTTAAAGAAAGCTACAAATAACTCTTGACAGTTTCAAACAGAATCAAAACAACAAGGAACCACAGAACACTATCTTATTGGGAACTACCTACCACAGAGACGTTATAATAACATTTTAATGTGATAATAATTCACTCTAGTTATTCTGAGGAAAATTATAACAAAAGATCAATAATTGTTACAGATATTATCTTTCATTTGAAAAAACTTTGCAATTATTAATTTTTTTCTCTCCTGGGGTTCGGTAATAAATTAATATTCTATGGTAAGGTATTAAAATTTGACATAATCTATGAATAACCATTATTCAATATATATGTTTATGTTTACGTTATTAAAACAGATACTCTGATTATAAAAACCAAAAATTTACGCATGTTCAGTAATTATTATAGTTATAGTCTAAACAGAATAGATTCATATAATTGATTTAACAAAAAATTTTTTATTAAAGTTGATGTTTCAGAATCAAATTTAGGTGATCAAACTCAATTTCTTCAAGCAAGTATAATTGCACACCTAAATAGGGAATACTTGTAATCTATCCAAGTAAATGGTTATTGTGCACAGAAAATAATCATCAAGCAAAGTAACATCACTTTAAAATAATTATTCGTAGTGACATCATTCATTGTTGTTGATGATTTCGAAAAAAATTTTCATGTTTTTAACAGTATGATATCAAGAGACCTCATAGACCTGTTCACTGGTCTCTGTCAAGGAGAAGAAACTTCAGAAATATCAGTGTTTGGAAAATCATAGATGATGATTTTTTCTGGCTTTGAGTAAAAAAAAAAGCACAGAGACAACCTCTTGCCTCGGAAGTTTTCATAGAAATGATGGATTTCATGATTTGGAAATTTTAAGAAGAAAATTACAAATGTATGATGATAACATCCAATAATTCTGAGGTTTTTTTGGAATTTCCCACTGAAAAGTGGTGGTTTATATCTTAAACTAGAAAGAAATTATAGTAGAACAACAAAAATCTATGTGTTGAATTTTTTTTACCAGAAAATTAGTATTTTGTATCTTCCTTCTGGATATGGACCTAATCGGATGAAACATGAGTGAGTGAATCATTTTTTATAGGGAAAATAATGTTTTTAAATAATTCAGATTCATTAGTAGATGATGTGGAAGGTATTTTTCATTCAAACTAAACTGGACTACAGAGGGGTATTTGCCCAATGTGAAAACTTAAAATGCTTATAACTTTTTAACGCAGCTGAATATGGAAAAACCGTAATGGAAAAAGTGTTTCATTTGATCTCAAGAACCTATGGTTAAAATCAACGCAGTGGTCTAAGACTCACCCTGTACATTCTTTCGAACTATTGGCTCACAATATTCAATTAGCAAACAATAGAGCATATAGATCAGGGGTTATTGACGCGGTGTCATAAAATTCGGCGAATGACATAAAAACCTAGGGAAAAAACCCCAGTAAAAAAATCCCCAGCTGTAGAAAAACTAGGGCTAGAGATGCTGTGTGGAGAGTGGAAGCATCAGCACCCCCAAGATGATCCAGCTAATTTCTGAATATTATTCCTAGTTTTCAGTTTTAGGCTCAGATTATTCAAATGAGCCTTGAAATTGAGAGATGAATCTAATTTAACTCCTAAATATTTTGGATAGAAATTATGTTCGATAGGAGAATCATTGAAAGTTACAGCTAATTTTCTATATTTTTCATGATTATATAACAAAATACCTCTGTTTTGTTCGGATTTGGACATAATCACCACTCAATAAAATAATTCTTTAAAATTTCCAGTATGTGTATATGACAGTATGTTTTCCAGAGTATTTAATTAACAATTAATAAATATTTAATACGATAAACAGTAGTAAGGACCTTTCAATATGCTGCCCTTAAAACATAATCAGCTTGTTCAGTTTATCAGATGTTACTTTGAACTCAAGGCTGAAGGAAAGGTACTCTTGTTCATTATCGATAAAATCAATCGTTTTCGATAAAAATTAAAAGAATTGATGTTTTATTTAACATTTTTCATTGACATAATAATGAAATATTGAGGGCGTGATATACTTGACAAAAACAATTGTTATCTTCGTAGACAATTTGATGCAAGACAAAAAACAGTAAAAATTGATACAAATCTTAAGTAACCATTACAAATAAAAATTTGGTGAAAACCTATATTCATCATTCTCTACCAAATTTGTGAACTTTTAGAGTAACAAAAACTACAATCACTCATGAAATTTATTGGATTTTGTGAAAAATATGAAAATATTCTTCAGGACAAACACGAAACTAGCAGTTGAGCAACATTTAAAAAGTTCCTTACACAGGTGAATTTTTTTCAAACGAAAGAATGCCATGTTCATGTTGAAAAGCTGAAGTTCCCTTATGGGATTGAAACTTGACTGAGTTCCAATCACAAGACTAGCAATAAGTTACATCCAATCAAATTATGAAAAGTCTCGAAGGAAATTGTTTATTCGAACACGTTGGAGCTTTCACGATTCGTTCGTGCCTTCAATGCTCTTGCTATGTTAGAGTTGGACTTCTGAACTTTAATTGGGAAGTTTCATTTATAATTGAAGAAGTTTTACCCTCCGATTCTTATCTTGAAGTATGTCAACTACTTTCCAAGTTAAAATGTTCTCATTAGGCAGCGTTTATTAAACCAGAGTTACACTTTTTATGATGGCAAATCTTCCATTTAAATTAGGTTGCTTATTATTGCTGGTTGAAAACATTTGCGTGTGTTTTTATATGCAACATGAATAATTAGATTATAAATTGTACAAGTCGCCGGTGTGAGGTGTGGAAATAAATCTGGTTCTAAGAATACTCCTGGATGAATTATCGAAAATATTTTCATCACCGTCGAAATAACTCATGAGTTTTCAAGATGGGCATGATAAGTGGATTTTAGAACTCATTGGCTGATGTTTTTGAATCTATTTTCAGAAATAAGTAATTTTTGATGTTGAGGAATATAACCTAGTTTACCAATATCAGTCAATATCCCATGCTGCCACAATACAGTGGATTCAGTGATTATTTTCGTGGGCATTTCACGTACAATAGATGTGTTCGACATAATTTCCAGAGCAAAAAAAAACAGCTGACAATCAATAAGAATAGAAGTACAAATTACTGCTTCAGAACCTCGTGAGCTCCACGGAAGATCCTAAAAATCGAGCACCTCCAACTAGCAAAACTTTCCGAGTAACATCAGAGTTTCAAGAACATGCCGAAACTCTCGGATATTCTCCAGATCAATTCAAATCTAATTTCCACTACATTGTCAGAGGTAGGTGGAGAATCCAGATCTTCCCAGATTTTTTTTCCAATCGGAACAACACGTTTCAACAGAAAGCTTCTCAGACGCGAAAGCTTGAATCGATATTTAATATCCTCTTACTTATTCAAGCGTTTACTCTGCAAACACAGATTCAAGAGTCTTCAGAGTATTCGGAACATAGAAATACTGTTAAGCTTGAACATGCTGGAAATGTGTATGGAAATCCAGAGTTTTCAAGGTGGAAATTTCGGATATTGGACTTGCTTGAAATCACCTTCGAAATAGTCAACGCCACGTCGAATTGAATTTCGAATGTTGAATCTGAATATGAACCGGAACATCCACGCAATTTTCCAGGAATCTCTGTATTTTTGCGTAGGTGGAAAAAATATCGTATATATTTTTTCTTGGGACATCGAGGATGAAGGCTTAGGCAGTTTTTCAACTCATATTCCCAATTCGACTTCCATTTATGTCGATGGTTTCGATCATAAAAACTAGAGCAAAAACTCAATGAATTGGTGATTATAATTCTGTGATTTATTCATCTGAATTAATTCTATGAGTAACTATGTCATATCTAACAGATTAATGAAGATACTTCAACCGTGATTATTATATTCTGAAGCTGATATATGAAACCTACAATGATATTATGGACTCAATATTAGAACGCTAACCGCCATTGAGCTCAGATCCATACAAAATCTCAGTGAAAAAATTATTTTGCACCTTTATCAGCATTCCATATTCAATTATTTTGAAGAGTGAGTTACAACTTGGACAGAAGAAATATCACAGATACATAACAATCTTCTAGAAATCTCGCAAACCGAGTTGGAAAGAAAGATCAAATGATGAGTATTTCTTCAGTGTGTCTCTTGCCATTACCCTCTAGGAGTCTACATGCTGAGGTTAATCATTATCCAGGGAAAGCTGAGATCGACATGAAAAAAGGTGCCAACACAGCGGTGAGCTTTTTATTCTGTGCTCAAATTGAATAACATGATATTTTTTCAGAGTAATGAGAAAGTAAGTACAGGCAGTTGCCAAACCCCATAATATGTATATATATATATATAAATTAGAAGCTCACCAATTTTCTTCACCACTTCTGTTTCGCTGAGTCGATTGAAAAGATGATGAAATGTACAACTCATATTTTCAAATCTGCAGGAAAATCCTTCAAGCAACAGCTCAATCGCAAATGCTGGACCTCAATTTTCCGATACTAGTGGAACGAGTATTTTGAGGAGCGGTAATATCCCACCAAGGGTAAAAGAAACACTCACGAAATTCAATTTAAGAATCCATTGAATATCTTCCAGAACAGACCTGCAGGCAATGTTGTTCTTATAGATTCGACCGAAGACAATAACCATGAGTCCAATGAAACGAGGGTTCAAAGCACTGTAAGAAAACACCTCTATCCTATCATGTTATCAGATGACCAGGTAGATCTTGTAATTTATGCAGGTGAATTCTTCAGATAACCCTCCATCTACAAGTAGAGAATCACATAACACTGCAAAGCGTGCAAGTATTTTGAGGAATGACACCACTAACCAAAAAGTGAGTTAAAATGAAAAATTATACCGGTTGGAGTCAAAGTTTTCATCTCAAATTTTTCACAATAATGCCAGTAAAGTGCTGAATATTGATTTAGATTTTCAATTCCACAAGGGCACTCTGAAATATATTCTCAATTCATACGTTCTCGTTTCAAGAAGGCCTAAGCATGTCCGAAGTAACACGATTCTTTCAAAGCTGTCATCATCACAAAAAATGTGGAATCTAAGCATCGAATTTCAATAATTGATGCTTTGAAGCAAGTCCTGGAATGTCGAAAGTATAACAAACAACTCAATCTATCTCCAGAAACATTAGGCAAGGTATTTTATTTGTACCAACTATTTGATTAGCCCATTTTCTTTTATCATACCAAAAGAAAACTCTTTCTGAACATTTTGTGGGCGTAACATTATTACCTACTTGCTAATTATCACCAATTTTTTGCTATTCTATGAACTATTGTAGATTGTCCAAATAGAAATCTATAGGTTTGAGTAGTATTCGTGAATTCTGAGGCCAGGAATTTCAAAACTGTTAGAACTAGATAATTTGAGGTGAATTCTTTTCGATTTTAGATGGACAAGAAGGTGTCCTTTCGTAACATGGTCAACGTGAGGGTATACCCAACTGGTTCCGAACAAGAAACACAAGAAGCACCAGAAATTTCTGATGTACCTTCAACTTCCTCTAACTCCACACCAAATGATTTAGACCATCTAACCGAACAAGGTGATTGCTGTTAAATACTTAGATGTAATCAGTCAATTGCAAAATTTTAAGTAAGTTTTTTTGTTTTAAGTTTCCAGCAAACTATCACAAAATAAACCCAAAGAGGGTGATATCATTTCATTAGAAGAACTTTGCAGTTCCATTGAAAACCTAAATGCTGCTAATACAGATGATGGTGTTTCCAAACTATTAACACCCACTATCCCATCAAAAAGTCCAGCTTCATCATTACCATCAGAAAACGATTTCGAAAAAGTATGTGAAGAGATGAACACTTTTATCATGACCAAATACCCCAGGTATTATAAGTTTTTGAGATCTCATATCATAACAGCGGCTGTAGGTACAGCAGAATACAGGAGTCAAGAAATGGAGTTCAAAGAGGCTTTGGTGAACAACAAAGAATATCCTCCAGATTACTTTGAGGATTTGGAGAATACCCTTCTATATTATGAAAAGGCAGTCGATCATTGAGATCTGCAAAATGATCGTACTTCATTTGAGTTTTTTTTATGATTTTCTTAAACAATATTGTAGTAGCAAAAATGAAAAATACTTGAAAATGACTTTTTATTTACAAATAATTTTCTCGTGATCCCTAAATAATTGCTTTTTTATCCTAAGAAATATCCCTAGGAAATTGGTAATTGACCAGAAAATATTATGACAAATGAATTCTGGTTTTTGGTTATAGCTCGAAGCCGAAAGCTGAGGGCTATTTCCAAGCAAGACTCTCAAGATTTTATTATGTGTCATTTATCCCACCTCTAGTCACCGTCATGCGCGATCAAGAGTGGGGCATCGATACGTAGCACTGCCGTATCAGAAGATACTGATTTCGATAGGAAGCATATCGAATTCTACTGAGGCGGATTGTATGAAGAGGAAAATCAAAGAAAATCATAGGCTGATCAGAATTTCTGTGATCACTCAAGGGACAAGCGGAGTGGAGCTTTCAGTAAAGAGCCAATCATCTGAAATAATAGGATATTTCGTGGTTAAATAGTGGTGGTACCACTGCTAGTAGTTGCCAGTAGGATACATTTCGTAGTTGCAGTGAGGTGATTCAATGTGGTTAGTAATAAGGGCCAATGTAACTTCTTTTATGATCGCAGCAATTTATATTAGGATCTTATCATTATAAAAATGAGCCTGCTAAAACTGCCATCAAGTAAATGCTACTCAACATTCAATAAACGGATCTGCAGAAGAAACTCGCAATACGTTGTCTTTGAAACCCGTCCCAATCGTAAAACAAGAGATGGTCTGAAATGCCGAAATTTCGGTACGCCTTCCACGAAACAAATCATAATTCAGCATGGGTCATCCGATCCAGCCACACCATAATGGGCCACAGGGGCAAACGATCCGGTCCATAACCACAATCAGGGGCGTCCGTGAACTTTACGACGCTATTCTCAGTTTTGTTGAATTCGATTGGCTTCCGTTCAACGGTCTGCATTGTGTTTGTGTCAGGGGGCAAGGGCGGGATTGATGAATGGGAAAAGGGCCTCCAGTATCGAACGTCGATGGCAGAGATACAAGTTATTTTGGATCCAAGTTGCATCTCTGAGAAGAAGGTTGATTGATGACCTCTGAAGGAATTAGGGGTTGGATCAGGGTATGGAAATACACAAAGTGATTTCTCATTTCGTGCAACTGTTTTGGATTTTACCATCGATTTTTGAGAAAGACATTCTTCTCATTCTACTTAAAATTGAATTCTATGAAACCATGAGTGAAAATTAAACGACGAGATACAGGATTTCAGAAACATAACAGAGTTTATTGAATGATTATTTGGGCTATTACCATCATCTATTGTGGATGTAATGTTTTCCGACGTTTCGATAGACATCTTCTATCTTTATCAAGGAGGAAAAGTAAAAAACCTTTCGAAAATTATCAATCTTCAAAAAGTCAATATGACAGAAGTCATGAAAGAAAAATGAACAATGTTATATACTCATCTGTGATATGATGATCTTTTTAAGTTGGATCGAACTATCGGCGTCCAAACTTCTGGCAGATCTATAAATGGAGCACTTATGGAATCTGGTGTTATTTTCATAAATGCTGCTTCTTTGATTTTTCTTCTTGCAAGTTTTTCTTCTTTGGATATTATTGGTGCTTCATCCCACTTTATACGATGATTCTCATCTACAGCATGTTGGACCAAGCTGGATTTGTCGCTGTCTAGTACTCGTAGAAGCTTCTGATGTTCTTTTATTCGTACATTCAGAGGGCGTTTAGTTTCTCCGATGTAAGATCTTCCGCACTCGCAAGGTAATTCATAAATGCAGTTCTTTGTCCTTTGTGTCTCATTATTAGGCTTAACTTTTGTAAGTTTAGCTCTGATAGTGTCTTGAGTTTTGAATGCAGTCGTTATGTTGTATCTATTTCCAATTTTTCTCATTTTCTCCGACAAACCTTTTACATATGGAATTACGGTTTTAATGGTCTGATTTATATCTGTTGGTTCAGGTTGACTTTCTCTTGTTCGTTTAGCTTTTTCTAATATCTTTTTGGGGTAGTCATTGCTTCTAAGAGTTTTCGAGATGTTATTTATTTCTTCATTTTGGTCTTCTTCAGTGCAACAAATATTTATTGCTCTATCAAATAAACATTTTGCTACTCCCAATTTAGTGTTTAGTTGGTGGTTTGACTCAAAATGTAGATATTGTCCTGTGTTCGTTGGCTTTTTATACACAGTGGTTCTTGGGATTCCATTTTGTTTATGTACGAGTACATCTAAGAATGGAAGTTGTCTGTCCTTCTCGATTTCAATTGTGAATTTAATTGATTCCTCTTGATTGTTTAGATATTGAAGGAATCCATCTATAGTGTCTCTTCCATGTTTCCAAATAATGAAAGTATCATCTACATATCTTTTCCACAGTTTGGGTTTAAGTACATATTTTTCGAACTTGAACGTTCTGAGTCTGGTCGTTCAGTTGCCTAAAACTTCAAGCAAGTGTTGTTTCAATTCAAAGAAACAATATTTTTTGGTCCTTCGAGCCGGATGTGAACCAGCGACCTATGGACATCGGAATACCTCTCCAGATTGCAACACAGGAGCAAATGGACGGATAAAAAAGAAAACATCAAAATAGGAGATATTGTACTGGTCAAACAGGAAAACATCAATCCCAACTCTTGGCCCTTGGGAAGAGTGACGCAGAGTCACTCAGGAAACGACGGATTTGTGAGAGTGGCTACGATACGATCAAAGGATGGGAAAGAGATCAGAAGACCTATAACCAAAATTTGTAAACTTCCGGTCGAGCAAGAAGAAAGAAGAAACGATAAGACTAAGAAAGACGCCAGCAATGTTTCGACCTTGAACAGCTTTACGCCGAGGCCGAAACAAAAACGCCAGACGAGAGACCAACTCCGGACGTCAGCACCCACTCCTGACCATGCCCAATAAAGAATTCAATCGAGGGTCACACAATTTAGAAATAGGACATTAATTAGGAAATAGGACAGTAGAAGTAACAGATTGCCAACACTGGAGTTCCAACATCCTAGCCTGTAGCATTTTCGGCCTTGGGAGTAATGTTCGAAATTCAAACATAATCCTAAAAAATATTCATATTCGATAACATGGCAAATTCCATTCAAATTATTAAACAATTAAAAGTGGATCACGCCGAGCGAGTCGCTGGCCGACCGAAATCTGCTGACTGGCTAGAGACAATTGACGTAACAAAGGACCTAGAAAATGCTCTGATACCAAAAATGGCAATGTTATTATTATCGTCATTACTCAATTTAGTATATAAGATTAGTGTGTAATCAATAAAGCATCATTCACCATTAGTTTGATCAATACACCTCTTCGGCAACTGTGGAGTTAAGACATCCCTTGAACGTTCTGAGTCTGGTCGTTCAGTTGCCTAAAACTTCAAGCAAGTGTTGTTTCAATTCAAAGAAACAACAGTCCCGTTCAGAAGATATAGGGTGTTGAAATTTCATAAAAAATTGTATTTTCACCTGTAATATTCAAACGACAATATCAGTTGAAATGCTCTCTTGTAGAAGGGTTTTCATAAGAGTCATGCATATTTTGGCATCAATAGATTTATTCGATTACTTGTGGGTATCTCACCACTAATGTACTGATTGGTTAAACTGCATGAAAAACAAATATTACTCGAACTAAAGAACCGTATCTTGTACTTCCTAGAATCATTAGTCTTTTTTGTAGATAAAATGATTCATCATCTTTTTTCCTGAATTGTGCCATTTTTGAGACATTTAAAGTTAAAAGGAATTGCATCGATATAATCATACGATGAAACATGAGTGAGTGAATCATTTCTTAGAGGGAAAATAATGTTTTTAAACAATTCAGATTCAATAGCGTAGGTATGCTATGAAAGGTAATTTTCATTCAAACTAAACTGGACTACTGAAGGGTATTTGCCCAATGTGAATATAGAAAAACGGTATGGGAAAAAGTGTTTCTCTTGATCTGAAGAACATATGGTTAAAATTAATTCAGTGGTCAAAGACTCACCCTGCATAATGTAAGTCTATAATCAATAATTATCTGGAGAACTCTGTATATGAAAAAATGGCTTGGAAAACCCAATTTTCAGTATTCCAGTTTAATCCGATGCAGTTCTCAGTTGAATCTCCGGAAAAGTCCGAAATATAAATCTTCACGAACTTGACTTATTACAGCCACTGTCAGCGTGTAGTGCCGCCCTTAAAGAAGTAGCAACGATTGCTGAAGATATAGGTGCAAGACGTGAGAGTCTTATTTTCTTGGCATCCAACACGATACGGCACCAGCGGAAATTGCTACAGCGATAAAGAGGAGTTTCCTAAGTTTTTATTGGATTATGTTGTCAGATCCAGTATCCAAGAATGTTTTAATTTTTTTTGTTTCATTCTTTACGAGTGAATGGTTTGGGCAGAAATGACGCATGTTAAGTTCATATATACACTTATTCCTAGGTACGTGGATTCTCCGGAAATATACAGGCTGCATCTCGCATTATATCGCCATTTTTCCAATCCTTCCAGTCATCTTTTCCTATATAGCTGGATTCTATCCTCTCTGATTTTGTTTATCTTTTAATATCTTCAATTCTATATGCTACAGTTACAAATATATTAAGAAGACCTCGTTGGAATTTCAAGAAAGCGAATTGGATTGAATTTGCTAAGAAGGTAGACAGTGATATTAGATGGATTAAATCCACTCACTAAAACTATCACAGATTCTTAGGTGTTGTGAAAGCCGCAGCAAAAAAGTTCGTTCCAAGAGGTTTCCGGAAAAATTATATTCCAGGTTGGTCGAAAGAAACCGATAATTTGTACAAGGTCTATCAAAAATCACCATCCGTTGATAAATGTGAAAGGCTTATGAATTCTATCAATACAAGCCGAAAAGAGAAATGGGATAGTGTTGTATCAAAAATAAATTTTACACAGTCGAGTTGGAGTTCATGGGATATATTGAGAAAATTAGGTGAAGCTACTCCCCTTGCCTCATCATCATCAAAAATTGATCCAAGTTTAATCGCTCGCCGCCTAGTTAATGTATTTGAAACAGTCGATATATACCAATATAAAATAAGGAATATGAAGGTAAACTTACACATATTCAGGAGATCAGCTCCTACTTGAGAACATGTGTCACATCCGTTCAATATAGATGAATTGAGGCTGCAATCAAATCTACCAAATCTCGAAAGGCAGCAGGTTTTGACAGAATTTATCCAGAATTCATCAAATATTTAGGAAAAATGGCCTTGTCGTGGTTATTGTCTTTCTATAACAATATTCTGAATTCAGGAAACTTTCCTTCCGAATTTCGTAAGGCTAAAGTAATAGGTATTTTGAAACGAGGAAAAAATCCTTGTGATCCTCGTTGTTATCGACCCATCAGTTCATTGAGTGTTCCTTTCAAGATATTAGATTGGCTAATTCTTTTTAGAATTGTATCTTTTATAGAAAATGCTCTACAAAATTTCCAGGGAGGCTTTAGGAAAAATAGAAAATATTCAGATCAGGTTCTCAGCCTTACAATTTTCATAGAATCAGGCTTCAATGATATGATGAAAACAGGAGCTGCTTTTATTGATTTATCTTCGGCATATCACACTGTGTGGAAAGATGGATTAATTTTCAAACACTATACCCATCTGAAGTGTGGGAAAATGGTACGATTATTAGAAAATATGTTCGTATTTTTATTGACAATAAGGGTAGCAATTTCAAAACATTGAAAAACGGTCTTCCTCAAAGGATCACTTTTAGCTCCTTTACTTTTCAATTTATATCTAAGTGACATCATCTCAGAAATTTGTGTATGCTGACGACATTGCTATTGCTTACCAACATTCGGATTTCCATACGCTGGAAAACATACTGTCATCTGATTTGGAAATTTTAAAGAATTATTTTATTGAGTGGCGATTATGTCCAACTCCCAACAAAACAGAGGTATCTTGTTTCCATCTAAATTATCATGAAAAATATGAGAAATTATCTGTAACTTTCTATGATTATCCTATCGAACATAATCATACTTAGGATTTAAATTAGATTCATCTCTCAATCACAAAGCTCATTTAAATGATCTGAGCCTAAAACTGAAAACTAGAAATAATATTGTTCAGAAATTAGCTGGTTCATATTGGGGTGCTGATGCTTCCACTCTTCGCTCAGCATCTCTAACCCTAGTTTTTTCTGCAGCTGAGTATTGTTGCTCTGTTTGGTTTAATAGTGCACATACACAAAAAATTGATGCACAATGGAATACATCCATGAGAAGAATTACTGGCACCATAAGATCTACACCGGTTCATTGGTTACCAGTTTTGTCTAACATTGTCCTTCCCCATATTCGCAGACAAACTGCAGCTCTGAATTCTTGAAACAAATATCATTCTTTTCCCAATTATTTCATATATTCCACAAAATAGAATTGCCAAATTGTAGTCACTTAAACCATTATGGCATAATACGTTCTTCAATATCAACATAAGTGATAGAGAATTATGGAAGACTGAGTGGAACTCTTACGAAATGTTCAATTAGTATCTCGTTTCTGATCCTTGTGAAAAAGTTCCAGGTTTTGATCTTCCAAGAAAAATTTGGACAGTTCTTATTCGTTTGAGAATAGGTCATGGTCGTACCAATAGCATGCTATTTAGATGGAACTCAGTTCCTAGCGCAAGTTTTGAATGTGGAGAGGCAGAAGAAACAATACCACATCTCATCAATAGTTGTCCCATATTTTAATTTTAAGATTGTTTTGGGGCTATTCATGATGTTTCCGACTCTTTCTTGGAATGGGTTATAAATTTCAAACGAACATGATACGTCTTTTTGTTATTCAGTTCTTTTTTCTGCTTTTGTCTTTTTATTTCCAGATCCGATGTGAGCACCTTGAAGAAGTCTCTGTCTCCATCAATAGAAGACCACGCTTGAAGAAAGGAGTCCCTAAAATATATTTCAGCTTATTTTTGTATTTTCACACTTAGACGGGGAGATTTTATGTCATACGCCGAATTGTATGACACCCCGTCACTAACCCCTGATCTATATGTTTTCTTGTTTGCCAACTAAATATTGTCAGCCAAAAGTTCAAAGAATATATATATAATTAGATATTATCCACCCTGTATTCTAATTATTGCAACAGTGTATCAATCCATAAGGAAATGCATATTACCTTGTTGTATTTTGTTAAATCAGCATATTGCTTATCGTCTTAATTGTTATCGCGCTGTTTGCGACGCCTCTCAACAATGCTCATTGTTTCACAATGTTCTCATTGTTCTTAATTATTATAAATAGGAGAGACGTCTAATGATGTACGAAAAATATAGATTTGATCTTCTCACGTAATACATTGCTTGTATCGTTGTTTCCAAATAAAGTAGAAGTTTTTTTAAAAACACAAGTTTCTCCCAAAATAACATTATTGGCGACGAGGTCTGGGATTGTGCAAGTTTTGAGAAAACCTGCGTGTGTTCCTGACAGTGTAAAGATACCGAGGTCCACCCAGAGAGTCTAAAACTGTTGGTTTCAACCATTTAGCACAAGAGAATTCACGAGGAGAAGCAGGAAGTCCGATTGTCGAGTAGCGCCTTCAACGACTCCAAGATCTACATTGGAAATTTGCGTAAGTGAGAGATTCCTTTCTATTTTTCCCCAGTTTCCAATAATTCTGGCCCAAAAATTATCAATCTTTTTCTAGTTTTGAGCGTAAAACTTGTATCAGTTTTTCTTGGTTTCTTGTAAAAACCGATTGTTAATTTTAACATTTTCAATTCAATAATTTGAATTATCACAAAGTTTTTCCTAGGTTTCTTATAAGAAAAAACCGAAACGTGAAATTCAAAAATAGTTATTCTCAGAAGTATTGATAAAAATATTCACAATTACTTCAGTTAAACATTTTCATTTTATAAAAGAACGAAAACATAAGAATCTTAGAATGGCAAACGAGAGAGTAGATTTGAGTATTGCCGGAAAATTTGGATTTCTATTACCTAAGTTTTCTGGTGAAGAAAATGAACTTCATTCTTTTATTAAAAATGTGCAAAGTTATTTTGATATGTTTAGACTAGAACGTGATGTTGTAAAACGATATTGCTTTGCCCTAGTTAAATCAAAATTAACAGATAGAGCTCTTGCTGAAGTCTCTACCTCCGATATTCCAGATGAATGGAATATTTTAAAAGCATTCCTAATGAACAAATTTGGAGATAAAATAAATCTGGATGTTTTAATCCATAATTTACAATTCATGACAAAGAAAACAAATGAGGATTTATTAGCTTTCATTGAACGGATCATTTCAATGAAAATTCGTATCAATTATAGAATTGACGCAGATAACATGCAAAATGCAGAGAAACAATTGTATAAATCAAATATTTTGAAAATTTGTGAAACGGTATTGATTTCGAATTCGCCCGTAGAATTGAGGACATACTTAATAACAAATAACAATTTAACTTTCGACGAAACAGTTAACGCTGTTAAAGATTATCTCAGTAATATGACTCAATATGAGTTATTAGATAGGAGTCGACGGAACAAAAATATACCGACACAGCAAAAGTATAATACCTCTCATTTTAATCAGTTCAATAAACCTATTAATACGACGAGACAATTTTATTCGAATTCTTACAATCGTTTTGAATCACAGAACGCAAATCAGCCCACAAAGCAAATATACAGTGCGAATAATTCACACAATGTGTTTAAACCGGATCCAAATTATAGGAATACAACCCCACCGGAGAAAATGTCGATACAAACTAGAAATTATCCCCAAAAGAGAGCTGCATATTCTACACAGTATCAAAATTATCCTCAACGCAGATATTTCAATAATCAACAACAACCAAACTTTATTTCCGAGGAATTGACAAATATAGAAGAAAATAGTAATGAAAATAAAAGAATTGATTATAATAATCCACAACCTTCAACTTTTAAAGGTTTTTATTCAAAGAATCGAAATTTTCGCGACGACAAAAAAAAAAGATTCATTGACCTAAATAATTCGGTAGATAATATGAATCATTTACTTTACGTCGAATTTGAATATCCTAAATGTAAATTATTAATTGATAGTGGTTGTTCAGTTTGTTTAATAGATCCAAAATTTGCTTATAACAATTTTAAGGAGAATATTTTTCAAGAAAACACTACTCTTACAGCTTGCTTCAGATCACAAACCTCAAATGAAAAGTACTTATACCTCTTTTTTCTGAATTAAATATCGAAGATTATCATCCTTTTTATTTTATATAAATTTCATAAGAATTATGATGGTTTAATAGGTACTGATTTCCTCAATAAATACAATTTGAAAATTGATTTTAAAAATGGAGTTTTAGAAAATGAATACTGTAGAATTCCATTCAAAAACCAAGTGTGTCAAAAACCAACTGAGATTCCAGTTGATCTTTCTCATTTAAAACCTAAGATAGCTTCTCAATTACTGAAAATTTTACGAACAAATGAAGATGCATTGCAACTACTGAATTTTTCCAAACGAATCAAACATAAAATTCGTACAGTGGATAAAATTCCTGTTCATTCTAAAAATTATAAATATCCTAAATGCCAACGTGAAGAAAAACGAAGTCGAATAAATACGGATGCTCTAAGCAGAATAAGGCTAGAGGAAAATAATGAAATTAATTACGAAAAATTTTTAAAAATCGATCAATTATCAAAACCTTCTAATATTAAGGAGAAAAAAGGAAATATTTTTACTTGCCCGAACAAATATGCTTTAGCTCATTGTATATCAAAAGATTTTGAAATGAGTAAAGGTATTGCATCACGATTCAAAAGTAAATTCGGAAATGTAAACAAATTAAAATCTCAAAATAAAACTGTTGGTGAAGTAGCATCAATAAGAATTGAAAATCGAAATATTTACTATTTAATAACTAAAGAATTTTATTATGATAAACCAACCTATGAAACGGTATTCGAAACTCTTATTAATCTGAAAAAATTATGTGAATTTAACGATGATAAATATGTAGCTATTCCCAGGATAGCATGCGGATTAGATAAATTGGAATGGACAATTATTTTTAATATGATAAAATACATTTTTAAAGAATCAGATATCAATGTCGATATTTATTACATACAAGATGATAATTTTAATGAAGATTTAAATTACATAGAAAAAGTTGAAATAAATCCAATTGAAGAAGATTCACTCTCCGTAATTAATCATAACTCAGATGACGAATTGGAAGAATGTATCGATCTGTTAGTAGAACCTGATAATGAACTACCAAATTTAGATGATAAAGATCTAAGTGAACTAAGAAATAAAAATATTATTATTCACAGTGACATAACTGTCCATAGTAGCGCGGAAAATCCAATTTTAGAAATTCCTTACACAAAGAAAAGGAAAAAATAGGTGAATTATAATTGTTTATTATTGTTTTCAGGTTGAAAATGAATATTCTAGCCAACGTAATTATAATATTGCAGACAATAATTGTGTCTTCCTTAGATATAATACCATTAGAAAGCAATGTGTTACCCATTTTATTAGGTAAAGCTTATATAACAAAAAGAAACATACAGCTTATTTATCATATTGATTTAGAAAAAATTGAGAAACTAATACTTAAATATCAAAAAGAAATCAATGAACTAAAAGACCAAAAATTAGGTTTTTCTAAAACGGCTCATTACCGATATCTTCAAGAATCAAATTTAATAAATGTCAGAAGTCTGGAAGAATTACTAAATGATAAAGTGAGAATTAAGAGAGGATTAATTAATGTTGGAGGAAAAATATCGAAAATACTCTTCGGAACCTTAGATTCCGACGATGAAGAATTATATAAAAATTATTTTAATAGTATTGAGAAAAATGAGGAAATACTAATGAGGAATCAGAAGCAAATTGCAACAGTGGTGAATGATTTGAAGAATAATAATAATAATAATAAATGTATTTAAGGCCATCGACCTGAGTCCTTCAGCCAATAATAAATTTCAGTTACATTCTGTAAAAATTTACAAAAAAAAAAAAAAAAAAAAGAAGAAGAATAAATACAATGAAAAATTTAAAAAACTATTGGAAAATTATAATTTATTAAAAATTGTTCCGGCACTTAGAGAAATCGAACAAATGCATCTTATGATGTTCGAAATAAAGGATATAAAAAATATTCTAGACGAAATCCAAATTGCAGTAAGTTTTGCGAGATTACATGTTCTACATGAATCTATTCTGCCGTATACCAAGTTCACAGAACTAGTTCAGAATGTTACTATCATACCAATAAATCATTTGAAAGACTATTATCAAATATGTCATACTAAAGTTATTTTCAAAAACAAAGTAATATTTTTTTTAATTTCTATTCCAACAATTTATGAGGAAAATTTCAATCTCTACAAGTTCTACTACTTGACTCAAAACAATTTAACCCCTACCATATTCCGAACCATATATGCTCTCACAAAACGAGGAATTAAAATGGTCAACGAGTCAGTGCCACTCCATAGAAGAAGATTTCCTGTGCGACCAAGATTCTCTTAATAAACCCCCAGAGTGCTTAACGAATATTCTGAAAAAACAAATGGAAAATTGCCCAAAACGAAATGTAACCCCAACAGCCAATCTGAAACTATTAGAAGATGGAAATATTCTTTCCACAAATAATTTGGAAATTAAAGAAAAGTGTTTACAACAAACGAAATACCATTTCATCCCTAAAACTGCAATCTTACGATCAAAATGTGTAATTAGTAATGATCAAAAGGAAATTCACCCAGTTACTAAGATTGATGAAGAAAAATATATTATTTTGCCTAAAATAAATACTCTCAAGAAAGAAGAATTCAAGAAAGAAGATTTCAAGAAAGAAGATTCCAAAGAAGAGGATCTCAACGAAATCAATGTTCCAGACGTGAATTTAGAAGAAATCGAAGAATGGAAGATGAAGCCAAGTGAATTCAGTCTGATGTTAATTTTAATAATTTTAATAATTATAACTTACTTTATTGTTAAATATTTTCAAAGAAAAAAAGATTTATGTAAAACTACACCCAAACAGGGTGATACTTTTATCCAAAGGGGGAAGGAATTAGATATTATCCACCCTGTATTCTAATTATTGCAACAGTGTATCAATCCATAAGGAAATGCATATTACCTTGTTGTATTTTGTTAAATCAGCATATTGCTTATCGTCTTAATTGTTATTATAAATAGGAGAGACGTCTAATGATGTACGAAAAATATAGATTTGATCTTCTCACGTAATACATTGCTTGTATCGTTGTTTCCAAATAAAGTAGAAGTTTTTTTAAAAACACAAGTTTCTCCCAAAATAACATTATTATATATATACAAATATATCACACGCTCTTCTCGAAAAAATCATTTCTTAAATGTTCAATTATACAGAAAATGTTAGGATGTGTGTAGTGAGTGCTTATTTTATTGCAAACACAATAGAAAAAACTGTTTCACAAAACCAATGGCTCCTCACAACCAAATGACTGGAGCGATATCAAACTCTTACTGAAGGTGGATCACATGTTCCTCTACCGCCCACTAAGCCACGCGCTTTCAGTATTGCCAGATCAAACGCAACGTTGACAGTCTCATTACTCAATTCACAAACCTCGTATCAACTCGAAGACCTTAGGGTAGAGTTCAAGTGCATTCAATCTGAAATGTGTATCCCATTTATGTGAAACCTTCTACAAAATTTGAATTCATTCAGATAATCCACTATGAAAATATAACCAAAAATATTTTTTTATGAAATTTCAACATCCTGTAACTTTTTAACGGAGCCGAATTTCCAAATATGTTATGAAAAAAGGTGTTTCTAAAGAATCTATGGTTGAAATCAATGTAGAGTTCAAAGCCTACGTGGAATAAGCCTACTTTGCAGTTATTGATATACACTGATCAACAATTGCTAGGGATCACTTATGAACTTCTCTTCATTTGTATTTTTTTCAAGTAATCTCGTGAATATCTGTACATTATATAATCTCTTAGGAAAAATTGAGATGTTTTGAGTTGATTATATCAAATTTTTCCTCACTTCATTGGCTCTTGTTCACAAAATCGATTATTATCTGTAGGCTGTTATAGGTGGAGTGAAAAGCAATGTGGTATTTGTTATTAAATCTGTTTTTTTCTCTCGTTCAAACACATAAGGTGACAATAATTGAAGAAATGAGAACAATATCAGCTCATCAGTCATGCCGAGAACACGTTTGGCTTCTGTGCAACTGGACCAAATCATACGGTGGATACAGGAAGGTTTGTCCCAGCGAGAAGTGTCCCGGCGGTTGAATGTTTCGCAAAGTGTCGTGAGTCGGGCTTGGAATAGGTTCATCCAAAACGACTCAGTAACTTATGTTCATGGGGGAAGTCGATAGCGCAGTACAACAGCTGCCCAAGATTCTTTTGATCCTCAATGCTAGGAGAAATCCCACTTACCCGGCGTCGCGGCTCAATAGATCACTGAGAATTGCAACAGGAGTTCTAATTTCGAACCAGACTGTAAGACGACGACTACATGTTCGTGGTTTGAGAGCACGTAGGAGGGTACAACATCCCCGTTTGAATAGGGAACACCGGGTTCATCGACGGCAATGGGCTGAGGAGCTCCGCAATTGGACAGTTGGAGATTGTAGCCGATGTTTATTTACGAATGAGTCTAGATTTCGTTTGGTCAACTCCGATGGACGTATTCTTGCTTGGAGGGAAAGAGGTCGAAGGTATGCAGAACAGTTTATGGTACCCACAACAGATTTTGGCGGAGGTTCTATATGTGTATGGGGAGGCATTTGTTTGAACCAATGCACATAGTTGGTTGCTCTCCAGAACACCACAATGACCAGCCAGAGATATCACGATATGATTATTGAACCCGTAATTTTTCCGTTTGCGTCTGCCTTGGGCGAGAATTTCATTGTAATTGACGATAATGCCCGTCCACACCGTAGTCGTCTGGTTAATGAAGCTCTAGAAACTCATGCTATTGATAGGATGGATTAGCCAGCTCGCTCTCCAGACATGAATTGCATCGAACATGTCTGGTCTAAGATGTCAAGACAATTGTCAACCTTAGAACAACCGATCAATAACCTGGAGGACCTTTCTAACGCTTTACGGGATATTTGGACGAATTTGCCCCAAAATTTTATAAATCGTTTTATTGAAAGTATGCCTCGTAGGGTAGAATACTTGAGACGAGCTTGTGGGGGACCAATTAAGTACTAGCTTAACTGAAACTTCGGCCTTCTTGTGGTTTCATGATAAAATTTTCATGTTATTCAAACACAGAATTTTGAGTGTTCCTAATAAAGTCTTTTTTTCTCTCCAACTTTCCATTTTTTCATTCTTTTCTCAAGTGAACCATATTATCAACTGAAAATACTCTGATATCTGACTAAATTTATAATCTTGGAGCGAATATTTCAGAAATAAATTCAGAAAAAGTAAGTGATCCCTATCAATTTTTGAGCAGTGTACATATAGAGACGTACAAGATGGTGAATGAGCCAGGACGACCTTCCGAAAGTTCGACGGCTCTTTCTTTGTCTTCAATTCAGATTAAATGATTTTAAAAAGCACTGACCAGACAATGAAGTCTGCTCGCCCTTTGAAAATGTTCAACTTTTTCTCAACGTCGTAATCAAATCTCAAAATTTTCCACCTTTATTTAAATATTATTAAGCATAGCCTTAATCATATTTTAGCGCGTTTCACCATTAGCATCCATCCAGTTCTTCCTAATGAAAATTCTCTTGTATGTTCCGCTTTTCCAAGCCTATAATCAAACTCGCCGAAAGAAAATCGAAATTTCTTTACACGCTTAAGGTATGCTGGTCTCGCAGGAAACTCACCCCCATGTAATTTTATGAAACGAGTAATCGGCCGCCGGTGGCTTCGATCTCCAACGTATTTTCTATAAAATCGAGGCACGATTTCACTGTATGGAAAAGATTGCCTACTTTTTCACCTTTTTGGGCAAGCCAACGTAGTCGGGGGTAGTGATGTTGGGGTTACAGGGGTAAACAAATAAATATAGGGAAGATTCATGCATAAGGCATTCGGAACCAGGGAATTCGTTTTATATGCGGGATGGAATGACTTTGGAATAACACCAAGTAAAATTTATTCACACTTTTTTTGATCTTGACGGTGTTGTTGATTTTGATAAAAATCAGAGAAGCTGTGAATTTTGACAGGCTCGTAGATATTTTTGTGATTTGTCTTCAAGAAATTCTCTTATAATGTTACTCGTTAAGGAATCGGGTATAATATGCCTCATGAATTTGTCAGAAACTGAAGAATATATTCCTAATTTCTTAACAGTGGGATCTATTAAGATTGTTGTGAAATAATTTGCCACATTGACCATGAAAATTTACATTGCACGGAAATTTGATAATAGAATAGCTCGATCAAACAGTTGATCAAGCGCTGGTCAACAATTAAAAAGCAAGTCATACTGGAAAGAGTATGTCGTCTCTAATTAATTTTACATGTTTATGTGCACATGTTTTAGTACCAAACACATAACAAGTAGAGACACGTGTGTGTGATAAACAATTTTAAAATTCATCATTGTTCATAATTTTAAAAAGTGCCATGCAAGCTTGTAACATCCTAGGTTTTTTTCAATACAAAAAAATTGTAGTCTCATTTCACCCTATGTTGAGACGCCACTGGCTTCTAACGTACCTCGAAGGAGAGTTCATGGCCGGAATAAATTCTACGGTTAGCATCAGAGAAAGAAGAGAACAACGTGCCGCACTGTCAAGTGCCCGCGTCGATCTGCGCGAGTGCGTAAGGGAACAAGAAAGAAAAAATGTAAGATGGTAGAGCCATTAACGGTGGAGTTGTGAAAGAAGTAACAGAGACCCAAAAGAACTGTTAGTGCCTTTGTGTGAGGTCGAAAACGAAGCCATCTTACGTTGAGTAACCCTAGAATATATCTTGCAAGTATAATTGAGACTATTTTGAATGTTATTAGTTGCTTGTCCATTTTATTAACCTATGATGATAAACAGCATTGAGAACTGGATTGGTTCAGTGAATTAATTTTTTTTCTATTATGTTTGTGAATTAATACTGTTATTATGCAATATTAATTGGTTTCATGGTGTATTAGGTGGTGTCTTGGCCTTTGTCATTAATGCTGTTGTCTCGTGAATGTAATTCTTTGCTCATATAGTGCTTTGTCTAATTTCATATAACTCTTTTTCTTTTGTTCACATAATGCTTTGTCTAATTTCATATAACTCTATATTCTTTGTTCATATAATGCTTTGTTTGATTCATATAACAACAACATGGACAGTTCTTAATCGTTTGAGAACAGGTCATGGTCGTACCAATGGCATGCTATTTAAATGGAACTCAGTTCCGAGCGCAAGTTGTGAATGTGGAGAAGCAGAATAACAATACCTCATCTCATCAATAGTTGCCCCATATATAAATTTCAAGATGGTTTTAGGGCTATTCATGATGTTTGCAACTCTTTCTTGGAATGGGTTATAAATTTCAAACGAATATGATACGTATTTTTGTTATTCAGTTCTTTTTTCTGCTTTTGTCTTTTTATTTCCAGATTCAATGTGAGTACCTTGAAGAAGTCTCTGTCTCCATCAATAGAAGATCACTCTTGAAGAAAGAAGTCCCTGAAATATATTTCAGCTTATTTTTGTATTTTCACACTTAGACGGGGAGCCAGGGTTTTTTTTACTGGGGTTTTTTCCCTAGGCTTTTATGTCCTACGCCGAATTGTATGACACCCCGTCACTAACCCCTGATCTATATGCTTTATTGTTTGCTAACTAAATATTGTTAGCCAAAAGTTCGAAAGAATATATATATATTTCCTTTTTTCACATAATGCTTTGTTTGATTCATATAACTCTATTTCCTTTGTTCACTTAATGCTTTGTTTGATTCATATAACTCTGTTTCCTTTTTGATGACGAGGTATTGTTGATGATGGAGCTCGTGTTGAATGATTATTTGGGCTATTACCATCATCTATTGTGGATGTAATGTTTTCCGACAATCCGATAGACATCTTCTATCTTTATCAAGGAGGAAAAGTAAAAAATCTTTTGAGAATTATCAATATTCAAAAAGTCAATATGACAAAAGTCTTGAAAGAAAAATGAACAATGTTATATACTCATCTGTGATATGATGATCTTTTTAAGTTGGATCGAACTATCGGCGTCCAAACTTCTGGCAGATCTATAGATGGAGCACTTATGGAATCTGGTGTTATTTTCATAAATGCTGCTTCTTTGATTTTTCTTCTTGTAAGTTTTTCTTCTTTGGATATTATTGATGCTTCATCCCATTTTATACGATGATTCTCATCTACAGCATGTTGGACTAACCTGGATTTGTCGCTGTCTAGTACTCGTAGAAGCTTCTGATGTTCTTTTATTCGTACATTCAGAGGGCGTTTAGTTTCTCCGATGTAAGATCTTCCGCACTCATAAGGTAATTCATATATGCAGTTCTTTGTCCTTTGTGTCTCATTATTAGGCTTAACTTTTGTAAGTTTAGCTCTGATAGTGTCTTGAGTTTTGAATGCAGTCGTTATGTTGTATCTATTTCCAGTTCTTCTCATTTTCTCCGACAAACCTTTTACATAAGGAATTACGGTTTTAATGGTCTGATTTATATCTGTTGGTTCAGGTTGACTTTCTCTTGTTCGTTTAGCTTTTTCTAATATCTTTTTGGGGTAGCCATTGCTTCTAAGAGTTTTCGAGATGTTATTTATTTCTTTATTTTGGTCTTCTTCAGTGCAACAAATATTTATTGCTCTATCAAATAAACATTTTGCTACTCCCAATTTAGTGTTTAGTTGGTGGTTTGACTCAAAATGTAGATATTGTCTTGTGTTCGTTGGCTTTTTATACATAGTGGTTCTTGGGATTCCATTTTGTTTATGTACGAGTACATCTAAGAATGGAAGTTGTCTGTCCTTCTCGATTTCAATTGTGAATTTAATTGATTCCTCTTGATTGTTTAGATATATATATATATGTTTCCTTTGTTCACATGTTTTCTTCGTTGTTGTGATGTTTTTCACTTTGTATAATTTTACTTGTGCCGTTAGAAACAAACTCCTTATAGCATGTGATTCTATCATTTTTGATATTATTGCCCTTGAAGTTCAGTCTATTAGCTTGTTTCTACGGTAGAAACATATTCCAATAGGGTTTTTGCCTGACAAAACCGATTTCATCGAAAATTTGGAATATTTTGAATACTCATAACAGAACTTTCGACCCCTGTAGCACGTCACTGACGGATGTCCATTTTTTCTAATTCCGTCTGTTAGCTTGTTTCGACGATAAAAACATAATTCAATAGCGGTGTTTGCCTGACAAAAACGATTTCATCGAAAATTTTGAACTTTTTTTATATTCATTAAACTATTTGCCTCCCCCCGTAGCACGTCACTGTCGGATGTCCATTTTTTCTTACTTCGTCTTTAAGGTTATCTCATTGATGAAAATATAATTTGAGCTCGTTATAACACCGACATTCTGTGAAAATTTCGAATATATCGATTTTCTTCTCCCCTTGTATCTCGAGATAGATGAATTTCCGAGTTTCCTCACTTTAATTCATTCGATAAGCTTTCTGGTATATTGAAAGCATATTCCACTTCAGTTCCACAGTGATCAACCCTAATTCAAGTAACATTTCGAATAGATTTATTATATATTCGCACCCTGACATATATAAGTCGGATCGTGTGTGCGACCTTTATCGGTTTTGTGGTTGTGGCTAAGATCACTCCCGTTTAAGGTTTAATGTGCCGATGATTTGGACAGAACCGAAAAATCACATTGATGACTGTTATTTTTCTGTTGTCGAATTACATGGTATAAACAAAAGAAAAGTTACATATCCTGATTTACCGTCTGCTAAAAGATCTCGACTGTGTTCAGATGACGTACCATCTCCTATGAGTCAAGATCTTTCAGATCTATCAGATTTGTCGGACACCGAGATTATGGAAATTTTTTCTGATGAACGTGACAGTGATTTTAAAGTGTCAACAGCGCCTTCACTTTTTTCTCAAGATACTTTGAGTGATTTGATTATTATAGATACCTTGATCTTTCGAAAGAGCGCTCTGAGCTACTAGCATCTAGACTGAAAGAATTTTTTTATCTCAAGGTACAAAAATAACATTTTATCGTGATCGCGAAAAAGAATTCCTTCCATTTTTTAGCTCAGAAGATGATATAGTTTTTTGTAATAACATTGGTGGCCTTCTAATGAAATTGGGGCTCTCATGGTACAAAGCTGAAGAATGGAGATTGTTTATGGACAGCTGTAAGCGAAGTTTAAAATGTGTTTTACTAGATATTGGTAACAATCATGCAGCTGTGCCTATTGCTCATTCAACGAAATTAAAAGAAGAGTATCAAAACGTGGATCTTGTTTTGAAAAAACTTAAGTACTCGGAGCACCAATGGGTTATATTTGTCGATTTAAAAATGGTCAACTTTCTATTTGGCCAACAAAGTGGGTACACTAAATTTCCGTGCTTCATATGTTTATGGAACAGCAGAGCAAAAAAAGACCACTGGATCAAGATGAAGAAGAAAGATTGGCCTTTGGCCTTTGAGAAATAACATGACGGTTGACAAACAAAATATTATAAACCCGCCTCTAGTTTCTAGTGATAAGATTATTTTGCCTCCATTGCACATCAAATTGGGACTTATGAAGCAATATATTAAGCCATTAGATAAAACAAGGCCTTGTTTTGTATATCTTTCAAGAAAGTTTCCTGGTTTAAGTAATAAAAACTAAAAGCTGGTATTTTTGATGGCCCACAGATAAGACTTTTAATGAAAGACAACGATTTCATACATTCAATGAAAAATTTAGGAGCAGCGGCTTGGAAATCTTTTGTTGCTGTTGTAAAAAATTTCTTAGGAAATCAGAAGGCCGAAAATTACAAAGAGTTAGTTCAAAACCTCTTAGTTAGCTTTAAAAATCTTGGATGTAATATGAGCATAAAAGTACACTATCTGGACAATCATTTAAACAAGTTTCCTGAAAATCTTGGAGCGTATAGAGAAGAACAAGGAGAACGTTTTCATCAAGATTTAAAGGTGATGGAAGATAGATACCAAGGTCGCTGGGATGAGCATATGATGGCAGATTACTGTTGGAGTATTACACAGGAATGTCCTGAAGACATCCATCGGAGAAAATCTAAAAAGAGAAGCTTCTAACCTGTGAAATAAAATGTGTAATAAATATATCTAACTGTTTTGAATTAAATGTTCTTCTGTTTGTTAATAATGGAAATCTCGAAAACTATACGTAGCATTAAAAAAGTAAGTATCACGTTTTCATCAGGGTACCGAATGTACTTGAAATCAGTTTTACTTTTAGCTGCACCAAAATCATTGTAGACCTGTGATATGTTTACGTTCTATCCCACACAATTTTTCAATCGTTCAAAAAAAGGCTCATGTCGGTTGGTCGAAAGAATTGCTCTAAAAATACGATTACAGTGCTTCTAAGCACGTCTATAACATTGTGATAACTTTAATTTACGTCCACGTAAACAGTCTAAAAGTGACTGTCAATAATAGTGTCACTTTTAATAGCAATTGTACAAAATATCTATTTTCCGAAAGTGACTTTGTACTTTCGGTTCAGTTCAGATGAATTAAGTATGTTTCCCATTCTTCGAAGTCAATTCATTTTAAAACTTATATTCCTCTGTAGCGGAAATCTGGAAGAAATAATTTCACTGCGACATAGGACTTGGGAGCGCTTCACAATTTACACACTCGAGAAGGTGTTATTTTCGCCTTGGAACACTTTACCGCACTCATAAAATAACCAGTTGGATTCGAAGGCAGTAGAAGACGTGCAAAGAATTCCTTTAGACGGACGATGTAGAAGAGGAAAAGTGAAAATAGAAAAAATATATCGACCTCTCCTTCAATTCCCGACTTGGCGATTTGGCCAAGGTCCTGATGTAGGTTAGGAATCTGGAGGCCCCACCCTGTCCATTGTGGCAGATCTCGGCGAAGTGACGTACGATAGCTTGGGTGGATTCCAATCTATTTTTCATGCGATATATTTCGCGGTAACGTGTCCTGAGGGAAGTCAGACTCCTAGACGGCATTTTCTCCTTGTGAGTTTTCAGTGGAAATCGAAAGGAAGCATAGAGCTATTGATAACCCTCATCTCATGACAGCATGTGTCAAATAATTTATGGTAGATGTCATAGTTCGATTGTAACTCGTTATATAATATAAATATAAATATATTTTCGATGTTCAAATTTTACCTTTCCAAAAGCCTAAAATAATCCAATCTTCAGACTGACGGCCTACATGCTATCGGAACGCTCCTTTATTTGTCTCCCACCTCTCGTCACCGTCAAATTTCACTAAGAGTGGGGTATTGACACGTAGCACCGCTGACGGTTGCTGACGTGGGATCGTTTCAGTATCTTTCCGAAGAGGGAAATATCGCCTGGTCATCGATTCAGCGCAATGTGAAAATGCATCATTACAAACTCTTTTTAACTTATTCCTGATATGACCACTTTTCGCGTGTTTTTATTTATTCTATCATTCACCTGCTCTAATAAGGGGAAATCGATTCTTAATGCTTCTAATTTACGAATCAATAACCACAATCGTATCGAAGATCATCATAATGATCTATCATCCACAAAATGACATTGTCATAGACACATTTTTCCACGAAGCCTCCGATTCTGAACTCATTAACGACTAGTGAAGGATGTCGTTTCATTCCAAGCAAGATCCTGAGTTATTTGAACTCAATTATTATACTTTTCTGTTTTCCATTTGAAAGAATGGAATACTCACGGATCTATCATTATTTGAATCATTTCCTTTCCTCAATCTTAGACAAGAGCCAAAAAGGAAAAGAATAATTATTACTGGGATTCCCGATTCAAACAAAATAGTATAGTAAACAAACAAAAAAACAGCTTGCATTTAGGCAGGTTCAAATGAATTATTCCATGTTTAAAATGAGAACCTTCAGCTATTAATAAATATTTCCGCTAGATAAAAACAAGTTCAATGTCGGTGGTAGTACTCATTATCTGATTAACTCATTTATTTTCATTTATATTGCATAAATTGAACGCTTCCTATCCGTATAGACAATAAACAGAATTGAGTATAATAGCTATGAATATTCACATAGTATTTGATGACGTTGATTGCGCCACCTATTATTGAAGAAATCACAAGGATTTGATATATTCTTGCTTGATTTTGGCGACTGTAGACATCGATTCTAGAAATAATTCGTGAGCTTGGGCTTGAAAAGGCTTTTATTCATTTCTCATTTGTAGACTTCACTTTCCAAAAACACAATATTAATCAATCAAGTTTATTTTATCAAGTCACATTCTTGTAAAACTGACAGTTAACTTGCATAATTTTCACAAGTTACTAGTAGTAGTATTATTTACATTAGAAAATTTTATTTTATCGTCATATATGTTGAAAATTATGGTACAATTGTTATTGATGATGAACCATCTGTTGACTCAGAAACTGCTGAACTCTAGGACTGCAGAATATTTGCACTCTCCTTACTACTAAATAATTTGCTAGACATTTCGATTTTTTTGTTGACCGAATCATCGACATAACTCATCACAATTTCGGTGCTCTTCCACCCTCCTGCACACTTTAGTGCTAAAATATCTCCACCCGAATCCGCAACCATAGTGGCTCCAGTTCTGCGAAAAGAGTGACCGATGTATAACTCTGGGTCTTTTAAACCTAAATATTTTGCTATTTGCTTTGGGACATCACCAATAGTGTGCTGGCCAGCATTGAGGGAAATGCACTTTCCATGTCGGTATGTCAAAAAAAACCTTAGGCTTTCAGTTCCAGGAGGGCGAAGATTGACATATTTTCTGTATAACATGCAGGGTTTGAAGCTGCAGCCATCATCGGTTATCGTGAATCTTGTTGTTGAATTTTTTGTTTGCCGCAATGTCACAGTAACATATTTTCCCATATCTTCAACATCATTCATGTTTAAGGAGAGAATTTCGTCACATCGACAACATCCAAAAATCCCAAATATTGTTACAATTTTCGTCAGCAACCACTGGTTATCAGGAGCATGTAAAAAAAATTGTTCAGCCTCTTCTTTACTAAATACCTTGCCGTTTTTTTGCGTATAACGCTCATTTTTTCGTTTCAGAAACCTTTTGAAATCTGCAAATGATAACTAAACGTTATATTTTTCAATAAATTTTTTAAGGAAAACAAACCTGCGAACAGGGGCATTTTCTTTAATTTCCAAGCAGCTTTTCAGCATTGATCATTTTGCCCAGTATTAGGGCTGAATCTAGCTGGTAGTTGATTCGAGTAGACCAACAAAACATCTTCAGTTACCCCAATCACACTATTTTTGTTTTGCCACTTTTTGAAGTCGTCGTATTCTCGATCGTACCTTGAAGCTGATTTTGCAGGTAATAAACTTGAAGCTACACTGCTGGCTGCCTCAATGATTTCTTTTGGTACATTCATATTCGCTTTCGCCAAAACGAATGTAATGATAAATAATCAGACATGTTCATGGCAACGCTTACGACGTTTGGGACAAATTATTGATATTTTTTTGGAATTTATCTAACCTTTATAAAGGAGAAACAAATAAAATATAAAACAATACACACAAGGTAATGGGTTTTACTGGCTGAAGGAGTCTATATCCTCCATTCGCCAGTAAAAACCCTCTTAATGTTATACACTATTTGAAAGGATTGCCGTACGAACTTGTCCATTGATAACATAAGATGAAATTTGTTCGCGATGGAAATAATGTAGACGTCGATTCATACAAATAATCTCTTGTAGAAAACAGTTCTTGGGAAGAAATTGAAAACATACGAAAAATTCTTGATGAGTTCAACAGTATGTCAAATGACGAAAACAATAATCGATAATGTTATGATAGGCTAATATAGGCCTCACGAAAACTCTTCTGATGTGCTCTGATAACTAACAGAAAAGGTGTTACTGCCTATATGTGGTTCTCTGAGTTTGAAATTCTAAATCTAACAAGATATTCGCTCTACTCTGAAACCCATATTTGTCGTAAACTCCCGACTTTTCCGGTATATCGCTTAACAGTGAGAAAATTACAGCACAGCAGCATGGATAGAAGAGCAAGCAAACATTCGAAAATGAGATTAATCAAGAAAGATTGTCTGCAGAAGGGCAGAAGAAAGATAAATAATCTGTAATGAAGCTCCGTATCTCAGCACCGATTCCATATACCGTACGAAATTACAGAGTAACGCAAACATAATATAAGAAAATGATGTAAATGGGCGAAGATTTATATCATTTAGCCTGCTTTTATCAGGGGACTGCACACACTGTGCTGACATATTAACGTTACGATTATTAAAGATTCCCGAGGGAGCGATTTTATTGTCTCCACACTTGACGGCAACAGAGCCCGAGAGAGTTCCGAACTTCAACGCTTCCTCATCTGTTCATCTCTACTCACCACTTCCTGCTTTCGAGATTCGAGAGAACCAACTTACCAATGATTAATATAAAATGAAATGATGCAGTTATAAGAAATAATAGCCCCATGGCGATTCCGAAAAATCATCACCTAGATGTTGTTATTCTAACCTCATAAGAAATGTAAATTTTCTGCAAGAAAGACTGTGTCAAATTATTGTTGTTTGCTAATTTTTAAGGCAACTTTATGGAGTTGTTCAGAAATGAATCCATTGTGATGTTGATGACAAAGAATAACAGACTTGTATGGTGCAAGAAAGCTTGAAGGACCGCTAGAAAACGATAAAAAATTCTGCTTATTGGGAATAAAAAAATTTATTTTTTCTGAGATAGGAAAAAAATTTGACATTTCATTTCTGTTGACATGAACAGAACTAACTTTTCACGAAATTTCTTTTTTCCATGATATATATTGGCACGACAAGGGCCTTTGAAAATTAAACGAAAACGAAAGAGAAATTAATAATGAAATTCTGAAAAAGTATGAAAAAATGACTCGAAAGAAAGTCGAACGTTGGAGTATCGACTTCTGCCTACCTGGTTTCATAGTACGGCTGAATTCGATGTGTCCAAGCACTCACGAGCGAGAATAGTCACTTTTTCACCAGAGTTCTAATTTGTAGAATTAACGAGAAATTCTGTGAAGAGAAGTATTGCACTGCACCGGACGAGCGTGGCTTCAGTACTCTCCTTTGTTCGACATAGGTCATATGCTCCAACATATGTTACGCGTTTATCGGAAAATGACATGAATACACACAGAGGGTAGAATTACCGAATCGAGCAAGCAACTCGGAATATAAATAAATGAATTTAACTATAAGTTGCAGTAACATATATATATATACATAATTTAGAAGTAATTTTCTTGGGGTTAGAGCACTGGATCAAAATTAGGATTTCATCTATTTTTTGTATATCAATGCTTAACTACATATGTTTCGGCGTACATTGAGCCTTTTTCAAGTTTATGTGCTACAAACATAGTGACTATCACATCTAAAATGTATAACTAGATTATTAAGTTTTTTTTAATATTTTGATATTTTATGCTAACCTACCTGTCCAACAATTCATCTTAAAATTCAGAAAAATTAAAATCATGTTCATCATGTTGTGAACGCTGTCAATTAGAATTATTCTTTAAATTATTTTTTTGTATATGCAGGTTTCCAATTTATCATTTGAAATGCCATCTGTGTATATGTGTGAACATTGTTGAAGAAGATTTTTTATTTTCATTAATTCATTTTGATGATGTTTTCTGAATATACTCAGAGATGCCATTTCGACATAAATTTGATATTATCCAAGAATGCTATAGTAAATTTTGGATAGGTTTTTCAGGTCTGTTCTATCATTTATTGAGTGTTTTTCTTTTTGAACGTATATCATTTCTTGGAATGTCATTATTTTGCTGTTGGTTTCTTTATGCAGAATTTTGAAATTGTCAAGGTTAAATCTATGGTCATTCTCTCGTTCGCGCTTTTCAAGGGCTGTGGAATTTTTTTAATATTTATGGCCGTTCATCCTTTCTTTGATGTATTGTGTTGTTTGGCCTATGTAGATTCCTGGACACTCTTTGCATTTTAGTAGGTAAACACAATTCGATATCTTTTCTCTCGGAGTTTTGGCTTTTAGCTTCGTGTAGAGAGGTCTCAGATTGTTTGTGGACTTATGTGCAATTTTGATGTCTGTGTCTTTGAAAATATGGTTGATTTTTTCGGACAGGTTTTTCACGTATGGAATTGCTATGTATATTTTTTTCTTTTTTTGGGCTTTCATTTTTATCGGAATTGTAAGCTGCATATATTCTGTTTTTAAATATTTTCTCTATCAGTTTTTCTGGATATTTATTTTGTTTCAAGATTTCCTTGGCTTTTTTGATTGTTTCGATGCGATGTTTTGGTGATGTAAGTTTTATTGATCTATCTGCGATTCCTGATATAACACTTTTTTTATATTGAATTGGTGCTGTTGATTTATAGTTTAGGTATCTTCCTGACCATGTTTTCTTTGTGTGCCATATTGTTTCTATATTTGAGCAGTTTCTGTTCTGTATGGGCGTCATGTCTTTAGACATGACAGTTTAGAAACTGCTCAAATATAGAAACAATATGGCACAAACAATATGGCACACTTTTTTTTTTATATTGAATTGGTGCTGTTGATTTATAGTTTAGGTATCTTCCTGACCATGTTTTCTTTGTGTGCCATATTGTTTCTATATTTGAGCAGTTTCTGTTCTGTATGGGCGTCATGTCTTTAGACATGACAGTTTAGAAACTGCTCAAATATAGAAACAATATGGCACACAAAGAGAACATGGTCAGGAAGACCCTAAACTATAAATCAACAGCACCAATTCAATATAAAAAAGTGTTATATCAGGAATCGCAGATAGATCAATAAAACTTACATCACCAAAACATCGCATCGAAACAATCAAAAAGCCAAGGAAATCTTGAAACAAAATAAATATCCAGAAAAACTGATAGAGAAAATATTTAAAAACAGAATATATGCAGCTTACAATTCCGATAAAAATGAAAGCCCAAAAAAGAAAAAATATACATAGCAATTCCATACGTGAAAAACCTGTCCGAAAAATCAACCATATTTTCAAAGACACAGACATCAAAATTGCACATAAATCCACAAACAATCTGAGACCTCTCTACACGAAGCTAAAAGCCAAAACTCCGAGAGAGAAAAGATATCGAATTGTGTTTACCTACTAAAATGCAAAGAGTGTCCAGGAATCTACATAGGCCAAACAACACAATACATCAAAGAAAGGATGAACGGCCATAAATATTAAAAACATTCCACAGCCCTTGAAAAGCGCGAACGAGAGAATGACCATAGATTTAACCTTGACAATTTCAAAATTCTGCATAAAGAAACCAACAGCAAAATAATGACATTCCAAGAAATGATATACGTTCAAAAAGAAAAACACTCAATAAATGATAGAACAGACCTGAAAACCTATCCAAAATTTACTATAGCATTCTTGGATAATATCGAATTTATGTCGAAATGGCATCTGTGAATATATTCAGAAAACATCATCAAAATGAATTAATGAAAATAAAAAATCTTCTTCAACAATGTTCACACATATTCACAGATGGCATTTCAAATGATAAATTGGAAACCTGCATATACAAAAAAATAATTTAAAGAATAATTCTAATTGACAGCGTTCACAACATGATGAAGATGATTTTAATTTTTCCGAGTTTTAAGATCAATTGTTGGAGGGGTAGGTTAGCATAAAATATCAAAATATTAAAAAACACTTAATAATCTAGTTATACATTTTAGATGTGATTGTCACTATGTTTGTAGCACATAAACTTGAAAAAGGCTCAATGTACGCCGAAACATATGTAGTTAAGCATTAATATACAAAAAATAGATGAAATCCTAATTTTGATCCAGTGCTCTAACCCCAAGAAAATGACTTCTAAATTATATATAATATAGCACAAGAAAAAGTACATATTTATATTTATATATATAGATAATGGAAGATATTTGATTTTAGAATATTTTATTGAATATAAGATACATTTCCTTTATATTGAAAGTTCAATTATTATATGTGCATTGCGTGAATGACATGTTCCTTGAACTATTCGGTACAACAGACGAATTTTCTTGTGTTGAAATAATATTCTCTGACATGGACACAACTGCTGTTGATGTACCTGGTCGCAAATCGGGTGTTATTTCAGAACTGCCACACTTTATTAGCAATTTCTGTTCTGTGTGCCACCGATTCATCAACACCCTTCAGCGAACGTTGATGACCGCCATGTTTCTTTAGTGTCATCAAGTCTCCCCCAGATTCAACTAAAAGTGTAGCAGACGATGTTCGGAATGAATGACCTGTATATGAGTTAGCATTTTCAAGTTGAAGAATATTAGGTACCGTTTCAGGTGCCTTATAAAACTGATTTTTACCCGCAACCTGATTGATACATTTTCTATTGCGATATCCATAAAACAGGCGGCGATCTTTTGCTACTGCTGGACGATATGTACATTCGGTAATATTCAATATATGCTTCAAGTAACTACAAATCTCCTGTTTACATCATTCTTTGTTTGCATCAGTTTCACAATTCATAAAAATATCATCTAATGTTACCTGGCTGATTTCACAAATTCGCAAGCTCCTGCAATCCTAACTACAACAGCTCTCGGTTTTTTGTCACCCTCCGCTTCGTATCGGGAGACAACATAACCTCGAGCTAAAATCATATATTCTCTTCTCTTCAAATATCTGCTGGTAATGTCAGATGAAAAAGTTCTACATTAAGTTATGACAAAACTCATACGAGAGGAAACAGGATATTCTTAAGCTGTTCTACCATCCTCTATATACCATATATATGCCATACCATTCGGCGTATGACATGGAAGCCTACACAAACCACAGTAAAGTAACCTTGGCTCTCCAAATGTGTGTTGTTGTGTGTACAAAAATGTGCTAAAATATATTTGAGGGACTTCCTTCTACAAGGGTGATCTTCTATTAATAAATATAGAGGCTTCTTCAAGTTGCCCACATCTAATCTGAAAATAAAAGAAAAATGGAGAAAAAAGAAATGAATACCAAAAATACGTATCAAAATCCAATTCAACTCCTAAGTATTTAGGATAAAAATTTAGCTCGATAAGGGAATAATTGAAAATTACAGCTAATTTCCTGTATTTCTCATGATTATTCAGATGGAAACAAGATACCTATGTTTTCTTGGGATTGGGAAATAATCGCCACTCAATAAAATAATTCTTTAAAATTAAAAAAAAACCCTAATTTTCATTCAACCTTAACGAAAATCCATCACTTTTCCACACTCTAGATTGAACGTTGTACTTATATTAAGGGCTAACCGACGTTATAACTCACGAATTTGGGGCCGAGACGTGTTTTCCTTCAGAATATCAATTTAGAATATGTTGCCTCAATTAATTCTCCATACTCAATATTCCATTTTCAGTCACGCGATATAATCATAATAATCATTGACCGACCTTGCTTCCAATTTGGACCGAATACTGTGTAACCCTTGACGAGATTACTTCAATTTGTTCCTTGTCCCTTACATCAAGGGAGGTCTGGATGGAATTTGAGATGCGGTGGAAATGTTCCCTCATCTGAATCCCTGAACTGTTGACAAACTCGAATGGATTGCCTTGATCCGTGTTGTAAATCATTTTGGGAGCTTGAATTCCAGGCAGCAGGTGATTTCGAGATGTTTCTGGCTCCTACAAGGTGGATATTCTTGGAGTTATGGCGAAAACAAAATATCCTTTTCTCATAACTCCTGCACCATTGGACGGATTTGGTCCGATAATGAACTTGACCGAGATGTTTGGACAGTCAACCTATTCTGAAAATATATAAATTCGAGCTCATTTTTTTGGAAGATAGATAGATGGATATATCCAAGTTTGACCCTGTATTCTTCTTCAGAAAGTCAAATTCAATCGATTGGGATGATGTTTGGTTAGATATTCGATATTTTTTCAAAAATATAATAGTAGGCTGTTTAATGTCGGGTCTATTTCGGCTTTCACATCACAGGTTTTGATTTTTAAGGCTGAAATCGATTCGATTGGCTCCGTATAGACTCTGTCCTCAAGAAAGCCCCACAAAAAATAATCCAGTGGTGTTGAATCATTCGATCTGGCTGTGAGACAGGCTATTCAATAATCGCTCTAGGATTTTTAGAAGCCAAACACGGCAATTTTGATTGTTGACTCTCCCTGACAAGTGAAAATGAGCTTCGTCTGAAAGAATTATTTTTCTCAGAAAAACCAGCTGGTAGTTCCAGAATGAATTGAGCGAATCTACGGCGATCTGAATGGTCGGTCGGCTTAAATTCCGGCACTGGTTGAATCTTGTATGGCTTCAAAACCAAATTCTTATGCAAAATTCGCCATGTGGTGGTTTGGGATAACCCCCGTTGTTGAGAACGTCGAGAAATTGACAAATTTGGATCTTCTCCAACATTTGGGCTCACGGCTGTGATGTTTTTAGTGGAGTGGCCCGGTCGAACACGCGCTGGTGTTGGCACATTTTATACCAAACCCGTCGACTCAAATTAAGCGACTAAATTCATAATAGCGGTCTCAGAAGGTCGATTATATTGTCCGAAAATATCATGAATTTTACGGAATGTAGTAGAACATTTTCATAGTAGGTTTTAATTATTTTAATGCGACTTTCGAGCGAATTTGAATTCATTGCAACAATTGCCAAAGTACTACTGCGAATATGTTAGAAAACTGAATGCTGTCATGTGATAGCTGTGGCCACATTTAAAAAACAAAGTTTTTGTTGGAAGACTCTTATAACTGGAATTTTCAGTTTATTTTTAATTTATTTACACTTTCTAGAAGACTTGGCCAATCATTGATTATTTTATTATATTTTACAATTATAATTCATAATTTTAATTATTGTCAGTTCTATTGAAAGTTAATTTGTTGCATTTTAAACAAGAGAAGAGGTCTATGGGAACTTTGGTAGTAGAGATAGTAGTAATTTACCGAATAATAATTCCATATATTCTGTTCCATCTATTCTATTATCTTCTTCTAATTTTATTTTATTTACAGAAGGAACTCATACTCATAATTCCTCTTTCATATCAAGCGTACAGGTCATACTCCTGCGTAAACTAATTCGCATGTTCAGCGAGCTGAATAGTTTCAACACTTTACGCAGATATTCGCAGACCCCAGAGTTTCCCCGAAATCGTAATCTAATCCTTAACCTCTTGTTTCCACAAAACAGCGCAGACTATCAACCCTCCCTTTTCGAATCCAGTCGGTTTTAATAACACTAGAGATTCCCACGCATTCTCGGAAACCGCCTATGCCAGGAAGTCATTTTCTTCAAGAATGTGCGTATTGTGCTTTTTTTGCAGTCAGAAACATCCTTATCACCCTATAAAATTCCACAAAAAAGTACATTATTTGAACGTTTTATTTTCAAGTAAAAATGTGAGGCTCAGGGTTTGGCAACTGCTATAAACCGAATTTCAACCTTGTTTTCAGCTATTGCATGACGTATGGAGGCACTTGTATCTAAAGAATCGAATTGGAGTTAGAGATAGGACGGTATTTCTCCAAAACAACTTTTAAGGGACGTTGTCGCTTGTTCCACATACATACGAGGAGTAATCGGTTCCAAAGTAACTTGAAAAGTCAAACATCGAATCCTAGTGAACACAGGGATGAAAGCGATGTGCACCAATCAAGGCTAAGGTGAAACCATGTTTTCGGAGTACCCGATTATAAGATCCATAGGTTTTCTAGGAACTGTTGATTTCCTTGCGACAGCGTATTTTATGGCTTGAAACGGTATGCTTGGAATACTATTTCCACGGCTCTCACTGTAGCGTTGAACATCTTAGTGTTTACGTGCGGATATATGTCGTTGTTATTTCGTTATTCTCTTCCTGTATGATTATACAAAAAATATGTCAGGTGCTATGTTTTGTTGAATAGAAATTCTCAGCATGAACGGAAAACACACTCAGAGTTTCAGATTCCACTAGGTACCAACTAGACATACCCTGCGAACTGGGCCATTTTGAAACCTAAAAATTAAATGATATTGTCTGAAGCCAGTTCTTGAAAGCCGAGGTATTCCAGTTATAACTTTAGCAATTTACTTTGAGGCTCAATTTGGACTTCCTGCCTATAAGACAATACATTTTTCGGAATTTCAGAATTATTTCATTCTTCTTTGCATCAATGTATTGTCTCCAGTTCAGCCGCTGGTCTAAATATATGCCCTGTTATAAGTTAGAATTCAATTTCTTTTATTTGAGCTACTGAATTCGTTCGCGTATAAGGCTGTTGTCAACAATGTGCAACGATTTGCAAGCCACTGACGATATTCTGTACGCGCACCCGAATTATGGTTGAAATTTGAAGTAGTTCAAATGCAATAGAATATAGATGTATTATATGCCGGTGATCTGTGTTCCGAGGAAGCTAACCTCGAACGGTAAGCGTAGTTTTTTTCCCTGTCGAGATCAGATGCCGGTCATCTTTTGCAGTAATTATTGAAATCAATATCTAAAAGTGACTCTTGTGAGTCAGATATTTACGAGAAATACATAGCTATTCTCGGTAAGTATTCATTTCCTCCCAGGAACCGAAATTTTAGATATTTTTGGCACTTTAACATGAGAGCACGTTTCTGCATTGATTGCTTCCAATGATTCCCACATCATGACTTCTTCTCGGTTGAATTTATAATAATAATAATAATAACAAGGTCTTTATTTCACAAGAAATCTCAAGGGGAAGTTCACCCAAAGGTGCTCTGCCACTTAACCCTTGTTATATACAAAATGCACATTTGAACATATCTAAATCTAATATTGAAGACAAAGAGAAAATCATTAATTCAAAAGAAAAATACATATACATGAGCATTTTAACAGACAAAAATTAACAGAGATGACAGAGAAACTATGCTGTTAAGGAATCGAGGAGATAAATCTTGATCTTATTCTTAAACATTTTTTGACTCAACAGTTTCAAGTGATGAGGAATTCCATTGTACAGCTTACAAATGTTATAACTGAAACTTCTCTTGAAAGTGGATGTCCTGTGATGGGGACACGACAGAATATTTTTCCGACGTATGTTGATGTTATGAACGTCCGTTCTGTATTGCAATCTATTGAAGAATTATGGTGGGCTCCTCTTCAAAGTAATGTTATGGAATACACACAGCGAAAAAAAATCAAACGAAATCCTCATCGGAAGCCAACCCAACTCTCCCAACTTATGAGATACATGATCATACTTCCTAATTCTATAAATGAATCCAGTCCATAGATTCTTTGTCGCGACAAAAACTAAACACAGGAGAGCAATAAGTGAACTGCGACAGGACCAAAGACTCGCACAGAACCCTCTTCGTATGCACAGGAAGGCACGACCTATGTGGATACAGTAATCTCAAAGCTCCATACGCCCTCCGAACCACACCACGTGTTCACGAAACCTGAGAGAATCGTCTATTATCAAACCCAAGTCTTTTGCGTTATCGACGAATTGTATGACATCACCATTAATTGTCGGTTTGTATTTCTCTTTAATAATAATTTTGTTCTTATTCGATCCGAAAACGAGAGCAGATGATTTTTTCGCATTTAGTTTCAACGCATGTCTTGCATCAATGTTTGCCAGTCGATTCAGGTCTTCATTCATTCTCAACGCTGCATCATCCAGATCGCCCATGGCGAAATTGTAATAGAGCTGAAAGTCATCCGCGTACATAAGGACGCTACAATACCGAATGAACCTGAAGAACTGGCTAGTGTAAACCAAAAAGAGGAGTGGGCCCAGGATAGAACCCTGAGGAACACCATCCAGAATATTTCTAGCCTGGCTGGTTTTACCACTCTACTTCACACTCTGTGAACGTCCCGCCAGATATAACCCGAAAAGTCGTAGAGCATCCCCGCGGACTCCACACGATGCTAAAATAGTTGAGATAATGTAATTTTACTATGTTCTGTTTTGTCTAAAAGAAATCGAGAAGGAGCCTTGTTATACATGCACTTACACTTTCGTATGTTTTTTCGGCCATAAGCTCTGGGAGCTGGGAGGGAGCTCTTGACTCAGATAGATTCAAGATAAGTCCCTAGTGTTCTGTATTACTTGGGAGATTGGACATTCCTTAAAATTGTTGTTTATGAATTATATTTATAGACTTCTATATATTTGTCAAAAACCGATGGGAGATTTGTTGCTGGGATTATTGAGCCCACCCTGAGAGAGATAAGAGTAGAGTCTCATGCTCGTCATTTAAAGTGGCACTTTCTCATGTTACAAATAAAATTCTGTGAAGTCATAATTCGTTTCAATCATTTGTAGTAATAAACTGAGATGCCGATACACCTGCTCTGTCATAATCATTCATAAATCTTTAGTTGAATTTTACACAGAAATGAGACTCATCCTGTATATATTCTAGATTTCAGCACTCCGGCGATACCACAAAACACGGAATCGAACCTTCGTACCCTGAATTTCTAATGAACTGAAGCGGTCCACTCTCTCTTTAGAAGCTTGCCTAATTTTCAGTCGATTTGTCCTGATAATGAAGGAAAGATTTCAACAGTGTAATAATGGAATCCATACACCATCAAACTTGTCTTATGTTTCGAAGATATACATATTTATATATTTTTTTGTTTAAAATTTCTTGGGTGTATAGCACTTATTCTACTAATAAATGGTAATTGTTAAATTATTATTTTATTTATTTTATTTTTCCAACATATGTTTCGGCGTGTCTACGCCTTTTTCAAGGAATATAATTCAGTCGGCAATTTCCTGTAGTAAATTACATAATAATAAATACACAAATATATCAACAAACAACACAAAGCTTTTACGTACTTCATTCAAATCGTCCGTCAAGATATTATTTTCTCCTATAATCAAACTTTAAAAGATCTTCAAATATTAAATATTTTCGTCAGCCATGAATAAAATAATGTGACGATGATGCGCTGTCACGATTTTGTTTTTCCAACTTCTTATTCCAATTTAATGCTGCGACATCTGTACGAATTAACAAGTGATAATCCCAAATCTGGGTTTGAATTGTTTCTTTTTAATCTAGATGGAGTTGGTAGTAGAAGATTGAAAATTTGTATTTCCTTATTTATGTTATTAGATTGAAAGAAATTTGGGCCAAGTTTTTGATATCCGTTTTAGCTTCTTTTTCTTTTTTTATGTGGATCATTTCTAGTATGTTTCTAGTTTTGTTGTTTCTTTCTTTTTCCAGGATAGAAAAGTTCTCAAAATCCATTTTATGTTTTTCTGTTTGTTCATGCTTTTTTAGTGTGGTCATATTTTTGCAAAATTGTGCCCATTTATTCTTTCCTTTATATATTGTGTTGTCTGTCCTATATATACATTTGGGCAATCCATACAATTTATTTGGTAGACACAATTCGAGATTTTATTATTTTGGATTTTTGGTTTTAATTTTGTGTTTTAATTTTGTTTTTATGAATTTCAAATTATTTGTATTTTTATGTAAGCCCTGTATATATGGTAAGGATACATGTTTTTTTCTTCTAGTAATGCTTTATATATGCATTTAGTGCATATATAAAGCTCTATCAGCAATTCCTGACACGACACTTTTTTTATTAACCATTGGAACTGCGGCTTCAAAGTTCAAATATCGTCCACTCCAGGTTGGTTTTGTGCACCAAATTGTCTTTACTTTTGTGTTTGTTCGTATGAGTGTCAGATCTAAGAAATTGATTTTATTTTGTTTTTCTAACTCACAGGTGAACTTCAAATTAGGATGGTAGTTATTGAATTCATTTATAATATCCTCTATTTCATTTTCATATTTATATATATATAAAAATTTTTGTCCCTTAATGAACATCACCAGTTTGTGATATCTGCTCATATCAATACTCCTTTTAACGTTCAAAGTTGCTTTCAGCATTGAATATTTTGGCTATAAACTTGCTAAGTATCCATTTTCTGCAACACTCTTTAAAAATGCCAACAAAATTGTTTCAGAATAATTGAATACGTTCTTTTCCCGGCACCATGACATGAATTCTGGTTTTGTCATACAAATGTCGGGTCAAAGTTGCTGCTTTAACCGTTTCTGCAACGCCCGGGGAAGTTTAGGGGATATTGACTTCGGTACTCATTTTAATTGAAGAAACTAGCGATATTAGATTAAGATTAAGATTGAAAGCAGCTATATTACTCGTAATTTGACAAATCTATGATGTTTGGATATGTTTCATTATTTCTTTTCTCTGAGGAATAACAATGGAACCAGAGATGAATACGCAACTATTCTGTAATTGAAGAGTGAGAGTTACAGGCCTCTTACATAAAAATGAAATATCAATCGAGTTGTGACGTTAGCATATTACTTCAGAATACTCTATGTTCAGTTGCCCATGATAATCATACATTAAAATAGAAAGAAATCGTGCAATAAAATGGGTCATTAATGCATGATTTTGTGAACGTTAAACAGAGCTTTTATAGGGAGGTCGACGGAAAAATGAATTATTTTGAATGATTGTTTGGGCTATTACCATCATCTATTCTGGATGTAATATTTTCCGACGTTTCGATAGACATCTTCTATCTTTATCAGGGAGGAAAAGTGAAAAACCTTTTGAAAATTATCAATTTTCAAAAAGTCAATATTGACAGAAGTCATGAAAGCAAATGAACGATGTTATATACTCATCTGTGATATGATGATCTTTTTAAGTTGGATCGAACTATCGGCGTCCAAATTTCTGGCAGATCTATAGATGGAGCACTTATCGAATCAGGTGTTATTTTCATAAAGGCTGCTTCTTTGATTTTTCTTCTTGCAAGTTTTTCTTCTTTGGATATTATTGATGCTTCATCCCACTTTATACGATGATTCTCATTTACAGCATGTTGGACCAAGCTGGATTTGTCCCTGTCTAGTACTCGTAGAAGCTTCTGATGTTCTTTTATTCGTACATTCAGAGGGCGTTTAGTTTCTCCGATGTAAGATCTTCCGCACTCGCAAGGTAAAAAAAAAAAATCTGCAAGCAGCATTTATGAAAATAACACCTAATTCCATAAGTGCTCCATCTATAGATCTGCCAGAAGTTTGGACGTCGATAGTATCGATCCGACTTAAAATCGATCATCATATCTATGAAGATTATAGAACGCATCGTACCTTTTCGACTGAGGTTACACGTGAAATAAGGCGCTCAAAGGACAGCTATGAGAAGAGTGTTGTAGCTTCGGGGAACAGAAAGAGGTTTTTTAAATACGTGAGATCCTTTATGACTGGAAAAGTCGATGTACCCATGATTCGTAATAAGCTCAATAAGCTGTGCGATAATGCTGTTGAGGCCGCTGGTGTTTTGGCCGAGGAATTTGCCTCTTCCTTTTCCCTTGAGCCTGGTGGTGCTCTGCCAGACATTCGATTGCCGCGTTGTGAATCTGGTATTACCAGTGTTCAGATAAACGTAGAGCTAGTCCGAGATCATCTGAAGCGAGTGAGGGTTGATGCTGCTCCTGGTCTGGATGGTTTATCTGGTTCATTGCTGGTGCAGTGTGCCGACGCCTTGGCTCCACCCTTGGCGGAGATTTTTTCCTGTTCTATGAAAACTTCGAGGATTCCTGGTGACTGGCTGGTGGCTTCGGTGGCCCCTGTTTTTAAGAAAGGAGATAAGTTGTCCGCCAAAAATTATAGGCCAATTAGCCTCCTCTCTACCGTGTCTAAGGTGCTTGAAAGGATAGTCTACGATCATATTGTGCAATTTGCTTCTGTACACGAACTTATTCCTGTAGTTCAACATGGTTTTCTCACTGGACGATCAACTCTGACGAACTTGTTGAGCTGTGTTAATGAATGGACAAAAGCTTGGGATTTGGGATTGCCGATTGATGTGTTGTACTTGGACTTCACTAGAGCCTTCGACAAGGTTCCTCATCGGAGACTACTACACAAACTGCAACATCTGGGCATCCGAGGTGAGATTCTGTCTTGGATAGGAGCTTTCCTATCAAATCGATCATATAAGGTTAGAGTCGGTGAATCTTTTTCGGCAGATGTGCCGGTTACTTCTGGGGTGCCACAGGGATCCATACTGGGCCCTTTATTGTTTTTGCTATTCACTTCTGACCTGCCTAGTCTCCTTCGCTCCAGATGAGCATCGTTCATTTTCTTTCATGACTTCTGTCAATATTGACTTTTTAGAAAATTGATAATTTTCAAAGGTTTTTTTCAATTTACTTTTCCTCCTTGATAAAGATAGAAGATGTCTATCGATACGTCGGAAAACATTACATCCACAATAGATGATGGTAATAGCCCAAACAATCATTCAATACGAGCTCCATCATCAACAATATCTCGTCATCAACGAAAAATGAATTATTGAAACCTGATTGAGCTTTAGTATGATAAAGATATATTATGACGAAATTATTTCGGTATGACAAGTGCCATAGAAATTTATATTATACGCTTTTCAATCGAAGCTTCAAAATTCAATTTCCTCAAGATAAAGGAGTAGAGTTTCAAGTGGAAGTATTTGCTTAAGATAATTATCTATTCACAATCTTATATTACAAAATTTGCAGTTGTGTGGCACCCCTTACAAAAAGGAAACATTCTTCATTAGCAAAAAGCCCGAAATTTTCTCCGCGTGCCACTTGAGAGCCTGCGGCAAGAATCGTATCAATTCCGAAGTGCAAAAATCGAATCAGCCTGCCGGAAAATGCCCCCCTCGCATCTCCTGATCGCGATTTGAACCGGCGATCTGACGACGGAAATTCTAAACTCAATTATGCTCCCTGGTGAATTAATGCGAAATTTAATGAAATTTTGGATGGCTACATTTTTTTCACCGCGTGAACTTTTAATGAGAAACTTAATTGAATTGAATTCGCGATTTGCTCAAAGCAACAGTAGTCGTTCTTAGTGTCATGCTGTGAAAAAATAATTGTGTGCCCGATATATTAGATTGGCAAGAGGTTAGACCGATTTCAGTTCCAATTTTTCACTATCAACAGTGGTTCTCCTAATCTGCCTGATTTTTCTCATTCTTCTATGTAGATAGTACTTATTCCTGAAGTTACCTTGCCTTGACGAAGCCAATCAGCAGAAACACCTGACGGTAAGTACCAAGAATAAAGAATGAAAAAAAAGAGGCGGAGGTTATTGACCAAATGATAATTCTACAATACTTTCATCATTAAACAATTCTTGTCAACATCACCTTAATTTTTTCTGACCTACTCAGAAGAAACTAATTTAAAAGGATATTCTCAAATATTCAGAATGGTTATTTATTTTCACCCATTTCGAAAAAACTTGTAATCGAATTTCGTATCCCTTGCACACAGTATTTTTTCATCTATTTTCATTCAACCCTGGATAATTATCTCCCTTTGGATAAACACCTCACGTTTACCACCAATAATTTCAAAATCACTCGAGATAGCAGCTAGAGCCGATAGATTAGGGCTAAAATATATGAGGAAGATGCGTGATTCCTCTACGATCATGCTTCAGAATCCCTCTCACATTTCCGTACGTTCAGCGGGATGATGCGATATCTCCAGGGTATTTTCAGCACGAACGACACAATGTGCTTGAGGAAATAGAGATCACGTTGAGCGATCAAGTCGAAAACGTATCATTTTGTGCACAATCACAGGAAGGGATCCATCTATGCAGGATTTCAGGGGAGAAATTGGAAGGGCTGTCAGAAAAAGAATTAAATGAATTTTAGCAACCAGTTTTTCTCAAAGATTCATCTGGATCGATCTCTCAGGTATAACAATTCTATAGTGAAAGTTAGTAGGATGGTTGCCTTTTAAATTTCGCAATTAGGGACAAAAACAAATATTAATAATCGAAAATCGTTTTATTGTTTTTCAAAGTATTCCCCATTAAGATCTATACACTTTTGCATGCGTTTGAATCAATTGTTGAAGTACTTTTACCACTCTATCTGAGGTATTTCTAAACATGCATTCTGAAAGCATTAACCGCTTCCTCGGGTGTCGAAAAACGTTGATCTCTCATTTTATTTTTTACGTGGGTGTAAATCAGGACTGTACGGCGGATGACTCATCAAATCAATATTCTGAGTGCTCAAAAATGCAGTTATTTGAGCCGATGTGAGCTAGCATTGTCGTGGTGAGGGCTGGCCCGTCTTCGGGGGTTGGTTTTCCTGTTTTCTTGGAAGGCAACTGGCAAACAAATTCTTGTGTACCACTCAGAATTGACTTTTCTGCATTGTCCTAGTGGTACGATTGCGACATGTCCGGTTTTTCCGGGTTTTTCCCCATTCAAACATCTTCCTAATTACAACTTGATTATTTGTTGTTTTTCGAAGCAGATGATCTAGAATTTTTCGGGAACTCCAGTTATATCACAGGTCAATTTTATTTTAACGATATTTGCGGCAGTCTGAACTGAATAACAAACTTGTTTTCCACGTTTCCATGCCCTCCAAAATCCAGAACACGGAGTGAATCAAAATCAAAGTAACGAAAAACGGAAAGTCATAATCTATATGAAACTCCATTGACCTAGACTGGCAGCTATATATATGGACGTTCCTTGAAATTTTGCTAGAAATGAACGGGCATTTCATTCTATTGTCGTTCCAATTTTCCGGGAAACAACCGATAAATTTCGTGAAATATCTCCCATTCACCGACAAACCAGCGAAAGTATATATTTCGGAGAGGTATGATTCATTTTCGAATAAAGAGAAACATATAGGAATGATGTACTGACCACTTATCTTCTCCAAGAATTTATCGATTAAAGTACTTTCCGGGAAGAAAACAGATGGGGAAATTTGTATCGAAATGAGTTTTTTCTCTCGAAAATTGGGAAAAACAACTTAGAGATCGTTCATATTCGCACCAATGAATAGTTGGAACTTGTTTCATAACATACTTTTTCGGATTCTTTGGATATTCCCAGTGGTTTACTTCCAACTTGAATTTGTTACCTTAACATTCTTCTTTCTCTGGGGTATTTTAATTATTATTTCAGCAGATGAAACAGCTTTTTTCAAGGAAGGAATTAGTAAACCGAAGATAACCCCGAGCTGGAAGCGGTAGAATCTGAATCATACCTCATAATTTCTGATTCAGACGTCATAAATCTGGGAATCCACTCCTTACTTAAACCCTGTCAGAGGGAAGATTTATCAATCGATGAGCATCCAGGGTAAGATGATGGGGAGCAGTTTTAGGAATGGGAAATTTCGCCCGGTAATCCAGAGCAGTCCACCTAATCAAGATTAATTCATTCAAATATGCCTAACCAGCTGGGCCGTATATCAAGACCAGGAGTAATTTCTGAAGGAAATTACAGGAACGCTACACTCCTACTCGGAAGATTTATCACTTTTATCTCTCATTGTGCCTACTGGAATTCGGTGTTCGTTTATGACTCGAACCAACGTGATGATAGGTCCTTAAGATGTCTGCTGGATTTGAGTGGGCTCAAAAGATATATCTAAAGCATTCAGATCTCACCGAATGAACACTTTTATTTTATTTGTTCCGGAGAATGCGGAACACTTCCTAAATTAATAGGTTGTGTGACTTTAGGACTCTTCAAGTCCCATCATATTTTCAAATGATCATATTTGATGAAACAAGTATCAAAATGTTGAATTATGCAGATGACACAAATTTCACAGTCATGGCCAAGACATTCCCAGAAACGTGTAAACTGGTAAAATCAACCCTACTGCAAGCAGGCGAATGGTTTGAAGCAAATGGTTTATGCGTGAATGCTGAAAAGACAAATGCAGTGCTATGCAAAACAGCTCATTCAAGTTTTCAAACACCAGCAAATATTCAACTTTGCAACTCCTCTTTGAGGCTGATGAGGTGTTGTTATTTCCAGGTTCTCAATCTGGAAGAAACTCTTGATTGGAATGAACACATCACCACCCTTTGTGCTCAATTGAGTTCTATCTGCTACTCACTTGGGGTACTCAGTAAATACCTGGACTCAATGTCAATGAAAACCATTTACCATGCAGTATTGGAATCGAAGATGAGGTATGGCATCATGTTCTATGGTAGCTCACATATCATGGACAGAGTGCTGAAGATGCGAAAGAGAGCAATACGTAGAATCTGGAAGATGAAGAGAATGGAGTCATGTTGGGGAATATTTTAAAAAATGATTTATTAACTGCACCAGCTATACATTCAAGAATGCTTGATTTTCATTTTTAAAAATGTACTTTGAAGAGATAACGCCAAGTAATTATAATACAAGAACAACAGCAATGAAATTCCCGCAACACAGACTTAGCCTCACCGAAAAAGGTGCAAAACTCAGCAATAAAGTTGTCATATTTTTCCAATAACTCTAATGTTTTTATTTCTGCCTGATGCGGAAGCGCAACAAATCACCCAAAATATAATAAAGAACATTTATCTCATTTAGCCCTAAAGCCCTGGTCACACCAACGCAATGCGACATGGAAAAACTCAGTCTCGAAACGTCAGCAGAAAAAATAAATCCGTTCAAATCCCAGAAAATTGATTCTTTCTGCTGCGAAAGGGAATGAGAATCAACCATTCTCTCCGGACTCGATATGTGTCAGCTTGTAGTAGCACGATGGGCGTTGTTGCCAGTTCCTCCTCATCATATTCTCTATGTAGCACGATACTCTAATCAGAGAGAATTTCAGAAAATATCTCTTTCAGCAAAGGGTTAAATATCTATCTACCAAAAAAGAATTTACCTAATAGAATTCTGCTCAACAGTGTTTCTGGACTCATCGAAAGCATTCGACAAGGTTTGGCAAATGGACTATTGTACAAACTCAAACAACTCCTTCCACAGCTGTATTAAATTATTTTGAGGTCGTATCTAGCAGTACGTCATTTTGCTGTGAAGTATAGGAAGCAATAACCACTTCTTCCAAATTCGAATCCGGAGTTTCACAGGGAATTATTTTGGGTCCATTTTTATGTATCATCTACACAAAAAATGACAACACCACCACAGCATCTTTTGCAGATTATAAGCCATACTTGCGTCTGTTGAAACTGCTTCCAAACTATTACCAGAACACCTGGATGAATATACAAAAAAATACTTCATTTTTCCAAAAGCCCCCATTCAAGATCATATGGAAACTATCCACTCCAATTTACCTTCAAACTAACCAAGGATACGGAAATTATTACCCCTAGAAGTTCTCGAAGAGAAAACAAGAATCGTTTATTCGCCCACTCTTGTTAGAAAACTGATGTCTCCGAGCCAGAATTAAGTTCCTACAGAGGTAATCCCATTAGTAGGAACATTATTTATCCAACAAAGTTGTACTAGATTAATAATGTATCGGAATCGGGGATTCTCGAATACCAACTTCGCTCCGAGAGAGAAATTTGCATACCCAAAGGAATCATCTTCGAAATTAGAATTACCACAGCATATGTCGCTTGGGAGGAAAGTTTAAGTGAAGTTGGAGTAATATGAGGCTGAAAGAATAGCGGTTTTTTGTTTGATTGTCCAGGTTGAAGCAAGAGGAACTTCTTGTTGCTCTATTTTGAAGCAAACTCATTGCTGAGAACAAAACTGCTCAAATAATACTAGTTCATAAATAATCGTTAAACTAATGCATAGCAAACCGTGAGTGTTTTTTTATCTAAGATAAAGGTTTTCTAATTATTCATTGTTCTTTATGACGGCTGTTCCAGATTCTAGGAAATAGCTATTATTACAACTAGGGAAACATGAATAGTATAATATGCTACCCCAGAAAAATGTCTACCAATAAAAAAAGTAGTGCGAGTGAAGCCCTAAAAATCATGATCCCCGAATGTGGGTATTGTAAGCGTACTATAGTGAAAAATATAATATTCAAGTTGGCGGAGAGTGAAGTTGTGGAAGTTGATCGCTCTTCAAAAAATTCAATTAAAGAATTAAAAACCTACAATATTTGTGGATATTGTGGTCGGAAAGTGTTGGACTACGTTTCGTGCACAAGATGTGACGGTATATAGTATTTCATCCATCCTGCATGTCCAAGTCATCGGGTGGAAAGGCTCCAGTGTGTATTCATGTGCCAATGGTCAAAGGGAGTGATAGTGAAGCTGTTGAAGTGGATATTGAGATGATAAAAATGGAAAATTCATACTTGAAAATTGTAGTTGAAGAGTTGAAAAGTAAGAACGAAATCTTGATTCAGAATAATGCATTACTTCTTTCAGAAATTGTCCTTGAATGGAATTAACGAAATGACGAAAAAAATAGTAAAAAATATGTGAACAACACCAACAAAGTGCACTCTCCGATACCAAACATCGTGAATATAGCCGCTATTTCTGATTCTTTGGATTCTACGTCTGCGCTGCCGATGCGTCGAACACAGAATGTACATGACACTTCTGGTCACAAAGTAAACAACTATAATCTCAATAGAAAATCAAACGCTTTGAACCTGAAACTTTCAGGTCCCACTAAAAATGATGAAATAATAATGAACCAAGAAAAACGGGAATATTTGTCACAAAACGAATGGACCGAAGTTAAGAATAGGAGAAAGAAATCTCTACGATCCAAAGGAATTATTTGTAAGGGTACTACATCGTCTTGCTCTGGAGTTCCTCAGAAAAGGTGGATATATGTGGGAAGAATCGCTGGAAAGGATGTTGAAGTACGTTTAATTAAAGAATACGTCAGTGCTGGTTTGGGTTGAGATCTTGTTGAAGTGAAGAAATTGGTTTCGAAGGGCAGTTATTCGTCTTTCAGTGTAGGTGTTCCATCTGAGGAAATGTATAAAACAATAATGAATGCGGAATTCTGGCCTAATGGTGTATTGATTCGAGATTTTAGTTTTAAGAAATTTTTTCACAAGAATTCAATTGTACAACAAGTAACAAGGTAAACACTTACTTTACATTGTTACATCAAAATATTCAGTGTATTACCACCTCATTTGTTAGATTGTGTAATTTTTTAGAGTCAGAAAATCCTGAAATTTTAGGTTTGACTGAACATTGGCAATTTTTTGAACAACCAAAATCATATAATTTTAACGGCTATAGACTAGCATCTGCTTTTTGCAGAAAGGAGGGTTTACATGGGGGTTCCGCTCTATATTGCAAGGAATCAGTCAAATTCACAGTAAGGTATGATCTGGAAAACTTTAGTATTTCAAATGTCATTGAATGTTCGGCAATACGGTTAAACTCCTGTACTGGGATTTTGATAGTTGTTTGTATTTATAGACCTAGTACATTACCACTGGCAGATATTGATCTCTTCTTCGAAAGACTCATGACCATTTTAAATGTTGCAATAACGGAAAATTCTAAAATTGTTGTTTTAGGTGATTTCAACATTGATACTTTGGTGAGGAGTGATATTGCTCAAAATTTTCTTGATCTAATTGGGAGCTTTGGGTTTGAAGCTGAAATACATGATCCGACATGAATAACAGCAACATCGTCAAAATGTTTAGAGAATATCCTAACAAATTTCGAGGGTTGTGACACCTCTGTTCTCCTTGTATCTGATGGAAGTCAAGATTACTTATCTTCTGAGAAACTTATCGAGTTGGGCGTGCCACAGGGCAGTATATTGGGACCACTGCTATTTGTTATTTTCATCAATGATCTCCCTGGCATCTTCTTTTATAGTTTCATCAGGACTTTGTTGTTTGCGGATGATGCTGATATCATCATCTCTGCATTGAATATTCTGAGCGGTATAAGGGAATTTAAGGATGCTATGGATAAAGTAAATGAATGGTGTATTGAAAATCAGCTAGTAATTAATAATGATAAGACCCAATGTATTATTTTTTAAAACTGATAGAACAAATCGTAGCTATCCAGAAAGAATAAACTACAGTAACAATGAAGTCCCAATCAGCGAATGTGTTTAGTTTCTGGGAGTTCATATAAATAGTTTCATGAAATATCATACCCATGTTGAAGAAACTAATAAGAAATTAAAATCGGTTATCTATGCCTTGAGGGTTCTTAGAGATCAGGTAGATATAGATGTATTAAAAACGGTTTACTATACTATGTTCCAATCACAATTAAGTTATGGTATTATTTTTTGGGGTAGCAGTTCTGAATCGCATCAGATTATGAAAACACAAAAGTTAGCATTGAGAGTAATATTTCCTATGGGTTTCAGAGAATCATGTCGTAATAAGTTCAAGGAAAATAACATTTTGACTATCTATGGACTGGACATATATAAGATCTTGATGGACATGCGTAAATATCAGAATTATTTCTGTAGTCACTTAAATGTAAATAATACTAGAAGAAAGCACTTATTTGTTTTTCCGGTGCATTCTTTGTCTTCAACTGAAAAGGGACCATTGTACATGGGCATTAAACTGTTTAACTGTTTACCAGTCGAAATTCAAAGATTATATGGTCATGTGTCTTTCGGGAAGACTCTTTATCGTTCTCTTTTAATGCTTGAGCTATACAGTATTGAAGAATTTTTTTGTAGGGATATTGTAGTGAATATTTGAAAATTTTTCTTTTTGGATGACCTGTTTTCCTTTCTACATATTTTGTATATATGGGAAATCAATAAATTATTGTTATTGTTATTGTTATAGTATTAATTTGCATGAAATTATTCCACCCGAGCTGTGCAAATGAATATAAAAAATGCTGTGACGAAGAAATAGTTTATACCGTTGATATTTGATCGAACGACATATCCCCAATGTCGGATGTGGTAAATAAGAACATCAGTAGAGAATCTACACAACAGGAACTCCTTCTGAAAATTATTTCCGATTTAGAATCGAAGAATTCAAATCTACAAGAGAATAATTCGCTCCTGAAATTCAAGATTTCGACACTTAAAGTGGAAATTAGGGATAAAAATATTGTTACCGACAACCTATCAAAAAAAGGAAACACTAAAAGTACAGGTGAATACTCATCACAAGAGAAAAAGAAAATTCGTGAAATTAGGAATACTGTAACCGATAATCATAAATTCTCGAATCAATCAGGTGTTTCCAGTCACAATGATACCGCAGCGGCGATTTCCGATCATTTGAAATACAAGGTGGCTCTGGCACCAGGAATATTGATAAAGTAAATTTGAAAATTGCCACTCTGGAGGAAGTAAGCATGGGAAAAATTTTAGTTTAATGAAATCAAATCCTGCTAAATTATCCTCAACACCGGACAATTGTAGAAATCAAATCTACAAGAGAATAATTCGTTCCTGAAATTCAAGATTTCGACACTTGAAGTGGAAATTAGGGATAAAAATATTGTTACCGACAACCTATCAAAAAAAGTAAACACTAAAAGTACAGGTGAATACTCATCACAAGAGAAACCGAAAATTCGTGAAATAAGGAATACTGTAACCGATAATCATAAATTCTCGGATCAATCAGGTGTTTCCAGTCACAAAGATTCAGCATGCCACCAATTGGCTAAATTTCTGCTGAAAATTATATCACCATTAAAAAGTAATTCAACATCGATGATAAGAAACACGAAACACTTCATAGAAATAATGAGACATCAAGAAATCATGGAAGAAGACGTTATGGTCAGCTTCGACATCACCAGTTTGTTCACTAATATTCCGACAGATAAAACACTTATCATACTTAGGAAAAACCTTGAAGAAGATCAAACCCTTAGTGAAAGAACTACACTAAACGTGAAGGCAATTATGGGAATGCTTTCTATTTGTATTGAAACAACATATTTCCAATATTTCCATTTGAAGAAATCTTTTATCAACAAGAATTTGGAATGGCCATGGGTTTACCACTATCACCAATTTTAGCTGATTTATATATGGAAATTTTCGAACAGAAGGCATTAGAAAAATATGTACTTAACCCCAAACTGTGGAAAAGATATGTAGACATTATTTGGCAACATGGAAGAGACACTTTAGATGATTCCTTCAATATCTAAACAATCAAGAGGAATCAATTAAATTCACAATGGAAATCGAGAAAGGCAGACAACTTCCATTCTTAGATGTACTCGTACATAAACAAAATGGAATCCCAAAAACCACTGTTTAAAAGAAGCCAACGAACACAGGACAATATCTACATTTTGAGTCAAACCACCAACTAAACACTAAATTGGGAGTAGCAAAATGTTTATTTGATAGAGCAATAAATATTTGTTGTACTGAGGAAGACCAAAATGAAGAAATAAATAACATCTCGAAAACTCTTAGGAGCAATGGCTACCCCAAAAAGATATTAAAAAAAGCTAGACGAACAAGAGAAAGTCACTGAACCAACAGATATAATTCAGACCATTAAAACAGTAATTCCTTATGTAAAAGGTTTGTCGGAGAAAATGAGAAGAATTGGAAATAGATACAACATAACGACTGCATTCAAAACTCAAGACACTATCAGAGCTAAACTTACAAAAGTTAAGCCTAATAATGAGACGCAAAGGACAAAGAACTGCATATATGAATTACCTTGCGAGTGCGGAAGATCTTATATCGGAGAAACTAAACGCCCTCTGAATGTACGAATAAAAGAGCATCAGAAGCTTCTACGAGTACTAGACAGTGACAAATTCAGGTTGGTCCAACATGCTATAGATGAGAATCATCGTATAAAGTGGGATGAAGCATCAATAATATCCAAAGAAGAAAAACTTACAAGAAGAAGAATCAAAGAGGCAGCATTTATGAAAATAACACCTGATTCCATAAGTGCTCCATCTATAGATCTGCCAGAAGTTTGGACGCCGATAGTTCGATCCAAGTTAAAAAGATCATCATATCACAGATGAGTATATAACATCGTTCATTTTCTTTCATGACTTCGGTCAATATTGACTTTTTTGAAAATTGATAATTTTCAAAAGGTTTTTTACTTTTTCTCCTTGATAAAGATAGAAGATGTCTATCGAAACGTGGGAAAACATTACATCCACAATAGATGATGGTAATAGCCCAAACAATCATTCAATTCGGTATGTTGCTCTGATTATTGTTTGATGTATGATTAATCCATTCGATCCGCAGTAGCAGAAATATTCTAAAAAACACGTAACGGCCGCAACTATCGATGTCAAGATCTATGCTACATGTGGAGGAAAAAACTGTTGTCAAATTATTCGATGAAGTCGAAGCATTTGTTAAGAACAAAAATAAAGGATACGTTCCTGAAAAATCAGCAGTGTTTTCCCAAGAGCAGCTCAAGACATTGTTGAGAGAAGCTCCTAAAGACGTTTTTTTGATGTATAAGATAAAAGAGTCATTTTGATTTCCTCTGTTGATAAGATTTTTACATTCATCATTTTAAAGGTTGTTTTAATAATGGAAATCTTTGGCGCCTGCAGAACACAAGAGTTGGTGAATGTGCTATCTTCAGAAATTGAAGAACGTGGGTCGGTAATCATAATCGAACTCTCAAAGACTAAGAATGATATTCAATATAATTGATGAAGAAGATCTGGGTGTTGCTCGTTTGATGTGGGAATATACGGTGTTGCGTCCGCAAAGCGTTCTTGGGTTCTTCGTTGCTTATAGGAATATAAGATGTGCCCTCTTCAGCCTGTCGGCAAAAATACCTCTGTTCAAACCATCTGGATTATCTTCTTTTCATAAGTTGACCATCTTTTTGTGTTGCTCCAAAGACAGCGCCTTGGCACTAACTTTTCTTTTCTCATGGTCCACTTGCAAAATATGCCTCTTGGCATTTCGTGCATCCCGCGCCGTTTCAAATGCCACGTCTGTGAATGGATAGAACCTAAAGCCCCATTCGGAATAGAATTTTTCCTGCAGCTGTTTGGTAGTATTATTCCACAAGGTTTTTACGACACTTTCCTTGTAGTCTGATCCATCTCTTTTCTTCATATTGAAAGCCCAGTTATGCGGGTACAAAATTAGAAATAATAATAATCACCCGCTTAATGAAGGGCAGCGGACTCATTGAGTCGCTGGTTATACTATAACAGTAGGTCCAAAAATTATCTTTGGTAGAAAAGATGTTTGCAAGGTGAATAAAAACAAGTTTGTAGTTATAATAGAATTATGTATTCAACGATAAAAATAGTTACACAATGTTTGGCACTTGAGTTTACACTCACAGAAAGAGTTTTTAGGTGACTATAATAACCAAGGATTTGAAGTTCTCTTCTCAATCTAGGTCACTTCTGGTAATATAAAATGATAAAGAGATTTGACCTTATTTGTTGTTTGGAGTTCACCACAGCTCTGCTTCAATCGTCGAGGGTAGATTTCTCAGAATAAGGTGCAAGCACTTTGGATAAAGCTTCACAAACTTCCACTGATGAATTGTGCCTTGGCGATATGTAATTGCTTCACAGATTCACAATTCACAACCTTTTTCTTTTACGTAGAGAATTTCAACTGAGTAATTCACATACACATGAACTAGGTTAGCTAACTGACCCGAAAACAGATTGTTTTGAAAGATTTTAAGAGGAACTTGTAGTTCTGAGTGCCGTTATGGACTCGTGAAAAGTAAATTGATAAAAGAGAGCTTACTTGAAGATACTGTGCACAAGAGCGTCTTGAGAGAGAATGAATTTACTTGTAGAAGTACTGTGCACAAGAGCGTCTTGAGAGAGAATGAATTTACTTGTAGGAGTACTTACCACCTTGAGAGGTGTAGAGAGAATTTACTTGTAGAGCTTACTTACCCCCTTGAGAGGTGTAGAGAGAATGAATTTTAATAACTGAAAGAGTTCGGACGTGTACAAAAGTTCAGGTAGCTAAGTTTTAGGGATTACCAAAATTCCGTCCGACAGAAGGCATTCTTGGAAGTGACGGCCGCTACCCCAAATTCCGAGAACTGTCCTTTGTTGCGCGAATATCGCAACACCAGTCTAGCATAATATTATTGAGCTCTGACAAACTTGTTTTTTCATTTACAAGGTATTCCCGGGCACCACAGAATTCTTCAAATTGTTTCCAAATGTTAATCTTGACTTCACTGTATTAAGCGGCACAATTTTCTTCACACTTTCCTCAATTGAAGTAATATTACAATTCCCAAAACGTTTCATTTTTATCTACTTTATGGTAAAATACGAAAATAAACTGACAGAACTGCCAAATGTGCTGTTGAAGTTATCTCTAACAACTGCTTGTTTATCGTAACCATGACGACCGCTACTTCCACCAACGGCCAAAGCTATCCGGACGCATTAATATTCCTATGCAGAATAGGCATTTGATAAAATCTGGCTGACAGTATGCTGCACAAAAATAAGGTAGCGAAGATGATAGCAGCTGTGGAGGGAGAGCCATCTGCTGCATCACAATCTTTGAAGACCGTTTTGGGAGAAGCGTCCGAGACTGCTGCTGCACCGAATGTTCTCAAGAAAACTGTAGTGTCGTCGACGAATAATTACACAAGATATTTCTTCTTCCTCTGTATCTGGTGGAAATACTTTTAGTGGAAATTTCAACAATTGCAGTTTCCATTTTGTTACTAAATAAAGAAATAAGATATGATTTGACGATTTGAAAGAAATATGATTTGACGTTTCATATTTCACTTGGGAAATGTTATGACACATGAGATTTAAGGCGATATAGCCTAATATTGATTCGATCAGAAAAAAAAATAATTTAGAACCAGCACTGGATTCTACATTATGAATTCAAATCGTTAGATTTCAACAAGCGTACTTAGAGAAGGAGTTGGTAGTTCTGATTTTTTGAGCGAAGCACTTTGAAGGTTAAATGAAGTCAACAAGTAGAGCAACATAACAAAAACAAACATTTTCTTCTCTTTATTCAGACCTTATGGCGATCAAATCAAAGACCAATTTCACACTCCGTTTCATCCGAAATTTCGAAATCAGTTATTTTAATGAGACCCTCCATCAGATGGACTTCAACTGTAAACCTATTGAATCTTCCGTATTGTTGGAGAACATACAGAGACACTCCAAACGATGACACACTCCAATTAGTCCTACAAGCGAACATCAGACATCAACAATCTGACAGTCACGGTCGATTGAGCCACGCGAATGTCAAGACTGAACGAAACCAATTCCCTATAAAATGAAGAGGGGGATAAAACTGAATGAAGATAATGTTCTTGGAGCGTGGCACGAGAAAAAAATTGTTAATATGTAGGGTGTCTCTCGTTGACCCATGAAATGGCGATCCTGGCGAGGAACTGAGCATTAATCCTGTCGGATTGGATCCAGTATTAGTTCGTTTATGGAGATCAGGATTTGCTAGTTGACTCTGAAATCGATATTGTTCTGTTCTCATTTGTGTATATGTATATGTTTTCTTTCTTTCTTTTTCTTCTTTGTTTTATTTCGTCGACTACGATGTAAGCATACCGTACGCGGAATAGTCTTAATGATTCAGGCCTATGTTGCCTGACTTGCGCACCAATTACACCAAGTCAACCTGGTAATGAAGAATTAGAACAACTATCTATGGGCTCCTATCTACTTCGGGTACATAGAACTCTGTGGATCATTTTTCACCGAGCACCACTCATCTGACGATAGACCAGTAACACAGCAACCAGTGACGAATCAACTAGCTCAGACGATTCAATAAATAACTGCCTCGGAGGACAAACTAAATCGTACTAGCACGTATTCATATCATATATCGACTCTTGACATGTTCGATTCTCTATTCACTTGTCAGCCTTAGTATTAGGGGCTTGCTTTATTAATAACTATTAAAATAAGCAAATCCGAAAAAAAATTACAGTCCACTCGTTTGAAATTAATTCAGATATTGAATCCATTCGTATGAGATATCGATTTTAATATACAGGGTGGCCATTTGAAAACGAAACAGACAAGATTACAGACGAAATAAATTTTTTCGATAGAAATGCTTGGACAGGTCGATTTCTGTTTCGCTATTACAACCCTCACCCCCAAATTTTGAATAGGGAAGATAGGGTGAGTGATACCTCATTTGAAAGGTATTTTCATACTGATTTCAGGACCGTTATTTTTTTTTATTTAATGCATTAATTCTCGAAATATTCTCAACTAAGTATTTGAAAATGAAGTGGTGTTTTCATGGCACTTGTAGTGTTTGTTTTTGTGAAAAATCGACATTTTAAGCTTCAAAACAACCATGACTGTGGCTTCCTTCCTCCAATCCACCGACATAGAAATCTTTAATCAAGATGTCGAACAAACAAAGCGTAAAGCGAAGGAGCTCAATCTTGCTGAAACTCAATCTAAATTATCTTCGATATAATTTGCAGTATTTCCACTAACATGCGGTAACACTTGATCGATAGAAATCTCCAAAAAGTCCAAATACGTACATATCTCTAATCAGATTACCAGGTAAGAAAATCAAATCATTAATGATGCCAAAGAAATATTCCAGTCCCAATTCGATTTCCGACTTAATTATGAGGTGTTTTCTCAGTTGGCTTTAATATGTTTTAATTTTGTTGATTATTGAATTCATATCTTTTTCAAAAAAATGAGAATCGATAATTTTTTATTTATTACGAACAGATCATTAAGTTGGCTTATTCTTAGTTTTGAATCGAGGCTTGTATGTGTTCTAATTCATTGTTCGACATGGTTCATTCAATTGCAGAGCGGGTGGAAATAATTTCACTTTTTTTGCAATCAATGTGCGAATAGAACCGCAGAATTCCTCGATCAACGACATTTTGATGAACATGTTAATAGGAAGTATGTTCTCGAATTAGTGTCAAAGTTTTAAGAAACCGGGTCCGTTGCTAATAAAAAACGAAACATGGAAAGAAATGAAGCAGCTGGAGTAGCCGTTCTTGGACAGATTGCTCTGAATCCAATGACGAGTACGAGGCAGCTAGCACATGAATCTGGTTTGACACGAACTCGAATTGCAATAATTTTGAAGCATTAAAAATTCCATCCTTACAAAATCCATCTTTCACACGCACTAAACGAAGATGATTTTGACCGTCGTGTTGAATTTTGTGATACAATGAGTAAACGAGTAACTGCTAATCCCAATTATCTGTACAATGTTTGTTTCTCCGATAAGTGTTCGTTGTTTTTGAACGGCACAGTAAATCGACACAATTGTCGTTATTGGGCCGATGCTAATCCGAGATTCCACGAAGTTTATACTCAACAACCAGAAAAACTCAATGTTTGGGCTGGAATATTTGGTGAGAACATTGTCGGCCCGTTCTTTTCACCTGGTAATCTTACTGGAGATATGTATTTGGACGTATTGGAAAATCACATTGTTCCAATTCTGACGGAAATTATTGAAAACAATGCTGGAAATTATGTGGAAGATCAGATTGTGTTTCAGCAGGATGGAGCTCCTCCACACTACTCCTTACCAGTTCGAGAATATCTGGATCAAAGATTTCCAAATCGGTGGATTGGAAGAAGGGGTCACACTGATTGGCCAGCCAGATCGCCAGATCTGTCACCATTTCTTTCTTAGGGGCCACTTGAAGAGTAAAATTTACTCTACACAGCCCGATTCCATAGAAGATTAAAGAAGACGTATAGTGAACGAATGTCGTCAAATCACTACAGAAATGCTGCAAAATGTGCGCCATCGTTTCGAACAAAACTTATTTCGTTTTATGGAAGCTAATGGTGAACAATTTGACTATTTAATTAATTGATGTGAGTTTTTGATAAATTATTTACTTTACTTTGAAAAGTCTTATTTCTTAGATCAATACTTCAAATCGTTCTGATACCGTACAGTTGGGGAATGATTTCAGTGAATAAAACAGCTAGTCGAACATCTGACCTTAGTAGCATTAACACAGTGGTAGATGTAGATGCAGAAGTATGGAAATTTTGGTGTTTCGGAAGCACGAAATGTCAATTATTCGCATAAAATTAATTTAAGTCATAAAATTAACTAACGCATGAATATTTCGAGAACTAATGCATAAAATGAAAAAACAATTACTGTGCTGAAATCAGTATAAAAATACCTTTGAATTGAGGTTTCACTAACCTCATCTTCCCTATTCAAAAATTGGGGGTGGGGGTTGTAGCAGCAAGGGTCGAAGCGCTATGTGTCCGTTACCTACATCTCAAGTTGTCCCACTCGAAACAGAAATCGACCTGTCCGAGCATTTCTATCGAAAAAACTTATTTCGTCTGTAATCTCGTCTGCTTCGTTTTTCAAATGGCCACCCTGTATGATTATTTGGGGATGCCTTTTATATTTCGGAATCAGAGAACAAAACAGATAATGATCATCAAAAATCGCCTGATTGTTTCTCAAAATATTCCCCATTAAGATCTATACAGTTTTGCATACGTTTGAACCAACTGTCGAAGCACTTTTGCCACTCTGATTGAGGTATCTCCAAAACATGCATTCTGAACACATCAACCGCTTCTTCAGCTATCGAAAAACGTTGACCCCTCATTTTATTTATTACGTACGGGAATAAAAAGAAGTCATTCGGTGCCGAGTCAGGACTATACGGCGGATGACTCATCAAATCGATGTTTTCAGTGTCAAAAATGCAGTTGTTTGAACCGATGTGTGAAAGCTCGCATTGTCGTGGTGAAGAGTGATCCGACTTCGTCGGTGTGTTTTCCTGATTTCTTGGAAGACAACTGGCAAACAAATGGTTGTGTACCACTTAGAATTGACTGTTCTGCTTTGTTCTATTGGTACGATTGCGATATGTCTAGTTTTTCCGAAACAACAGGCGACCATTTTCTTGGAAGTGCTTCGTGCGCGAGCAGCTTTTGTTGCTGCTTACTTTCGTCTCATACGCGTAAATCCACGATTCATCATCTTTGTTATAGACGTGCTTGGAAGCATCGCGATCGTATTTTCAGAGCATTTCTTTCGACTAGTCGACACAAGTTTTTTGAGCGATTGATGAATTGTGTGGGATCTAACGCGAACAAATTCTTTGACGGTCAAATGTTAATGCAATATTGAATGTATGCTGGTTCCACTATTGCCTAAGGTTGTCTGAATCTCTCGATAGGTCACATGACGATCTTGCAATATAAGTTGGCACATAGCATCAAAGGGTTTCGGAACAACAACTAATTTTGCAGGCCCTTCACGAAATTCGTCTTGGAGTGAACTACGATCTCCATTGATTCGACAAACACTTGTCCTTGATGAAGCTTCATCGCCAAAAATTGAATTGAGTTCATCTGTTATTGAGTTATTCCACATCGAAAGTTGTATAAAAAAGTAAACGCACGAAAATGTTCACAATTTAATTCCATTTTTTGGGCGAGATGGATCTTACTTACTGTTACTGCGAACAACACAAATAGCGCTCGTACGTCAAAACGTTCTGACTACGTATAACCTCAAAAATTTCAAGCTTCACGATAAAGTTGTCAGTTGGCACATTGCAAAACTTGGGTTCTTCTTCTTTCTTCTTTTCGTAGCGTCACAACCCTTCGTGGGTCTTAGCTGCATCTACGACTCGTCTCCATCTGTCCCTGGCCAACACAACCTTCTTCCAGTTCCGTACTCCCAAGATTTTTACATCCTCTTCGATATTGTCCCTCCATCTGAGCCTTGGTCTTCCTAAAGGTCTCTTTCCTACTGGGTTTTCTTCCCATATCCTCTTTATAAGACGTTCATTCGGCGATCTCTGCACGTGTCCAGCCCATCTGAACCTATGTGCTTTTATTTTGTTTACTAAACTCGGTCTTTTGTACATGTTGTTAAGCTCCGCATTCGTTCTTATTCGATATTGACCCGTTCTCTAATCTATTGTTGGTCCAAAGATTTTCCGCAACATCCTTCGTTCAAAGCGTCTTAGCACTAGTTCGTTCTGCTTTGTCATTGTCCATGTTTCCGAGCCGTACATTACAATTTGCTTGATTACTGCCGAATATATCCGTATTTTGGAGTTCCTAGATATCAGCCGGGACTTGAGCAGGTTCTGCAAGGCGAAAAAACATTTATTGCCCTTTTGTATTCTTGCTTTTATTTCGCTGGTGATATCGTTATCCGAGGTTATAACTGCTCCTAGGTACTGAAATTGGTTTACGCAATCAAAATTGTAGGTGTCCATGGTTATGTTCTGTCCTATTCTGTCCTTTCCTGCTCTCCGTCCGGCCCACATATATTTGGTCTTGTCCTCGTTGATCATGAGTCCTACCTTCTTGGTCTCCTTCTTTATGTTCATGAACATTTCTTTTGTTTTAATCGTACTGCTTCCTACCGTATCAATGTCATCGGCATATGCCAAGATCATTTCTGGGCCCTTATTTGTAAATATTTCCAAGCCAATATTCGCTTCTTTGATAGTTATGTCCAGCACTATGTTAAAAAGCAATGGTGACAGGCCATCGCCCTGTTTTAGGCCATTGTTAATGGAGAATGCTTCGGTGTTGTTCTTTCCTACCCTAACTTTGGCTTTAGAGTTTTCTATGCATATCTTGGTTAACTTTATGATCTTTTTTGGTACCCCTATGCCTTCCAACGCTTGCCAGACACTTTCCCTGGTGATGCTATCATATGCTTGGCGGAAATCTACAAACAGTTGGTGTACATCTCTGTTAAACTCCCAGCTTTTCTCTAGGAGCTGTCTTATGGTGAATATTTGATCTGTTGTTGATCTCTTGGGTCGAAACCCGCATTGGTAGTCCCCTAAGTTGTCTTCTGCATATGGGGATATGCGTCCTCTTAGTACATTTGACAGAACCCTGTATGTTATATTTAGCAGGGTTATTCCTCTATAGTTTTTACAGGCCATTCCGGTCTCCTTTCTTATGAATGGGGATGATGGTACCCTCATTCCACTCCTTTGGTAGGGCTTCTGTTTTCCATATGTTTTTCAACAGCTCTAGTATGGCGATATCTAGATGTTCCCCCTCCATATTTTATGCATTCCGCCGTAATGGAGTCCTCACCCGGGGCCTTGTTATTCTTTAATTGGTTTATTGCCCTTTAATCTCCTCTAGTGTGGGTTCTAGTACATGCTCCTCCGCTCTTTGATATACCTTCTTCGTGTTCCCAGTTACTATATCTATGTTTAACAGGTTTTCAAAAAATTGTTTCCATGCTTGCATTACTTCTTTTATATCCGTTATGAGCTCGTTGTTTTCATTTCTTATAATGTTGGTCTTTGGTGTGTAACCTTTCCTTATAACTTGGGTTCTACAATCCCGAAATATAAAAGGCAACCCTCATATAGCTTAGATTAAAAAGACAAAAGATGGGAAACTGCCTTGTATTGCCAGTACTAAAAATCGACTACATTGCAGTAGTAGTTGTTAATTTTGAGACAGTAGATGACGCTGAAACTGCATCTGTTATACAACGAAAAATCTGTAACAGAAGATGTTTGGCAAATATAATGCATTTTTCTTCATCTGAGGCAGTACATTCTCCAGAATAATGAAGTTGGCAAGAGACAATCAGCCACTGAATGAAGAAGTGTTCATTAAGTAGGTAATACAGTATTTTCAAAAGAACGTGAATCTTAAGTTCAAACGGATTTTTTATTGTCCATACTGCCCTCAAGAAACAATTTGTGTTAGTATCATATCATTTGTTATCTTCAACCGTTCAGAGAATATTGTATGTATAATTTATCTTAAACGAAAGGTTTTCTGGCTCAAACACCCCTCAGCACTGAGAGCGTTTCTCAGCTGCCTATCCAAGGAACCTCTTCTGTGTACCTTACTGCCAGGGCAAAACAGTTGGTGTTTACGATAAGACATAAAATGTTGTATCTCGCGTAATTAGGCTCTTAATTCAGCTATTTACGCACAACGTCTCCTTAATTGATTTCCGGAAGTTTGTGTACAAACAGCTATCGGAAGTTGGTTATCAAATGCTCTGGAGTCCTCCAGGCATTTGAACGACGAGATTGAGTATTCGGAGATTCCGGCAATACAAATCTAACGGATCATTCGGGTCGTCCTTAAACAAAATAAATCTTGATTTCTGGAAGGTTTGCTATTCATAATATGCTGAATTAATACAGGGTGTCTTCAGATTATTGAATTTGCCTATGAGAAAACTGGAGGATTCGTCCTTAACGTCACAACCCCATGACTGGGTTTGCCCCATTCTATTCAGCTAAATTCACAAAATTTTATGAACTGTGAGAACTTTTATAGGGTAGGCAGTCAACAAAAGATAATAGGTAATCCCTTCATTGTTACTTTAGCCTAGCTTTCGAATCAGAACTCATTGTTCTTCAGGCAGCTGAATGAATGAAATTCTATTTACAAAGCTGTTATAGGATGTTCAGAATAATATGGCCATTTCAATATAATTATCAAATGAACTTTATGAAACAGCCGGGATCTCTTCCAATTTTGAAATATTTTGGTGAAGAGTAGTAAATCAATATCTGTCCAATCTGAGCTCCTAAATGCTTCCCAATGAAATCGACCTGGTTTTCCAGTACATCAAGAACTCACTCACTATAAATAACCTCCCACAAATCCCATGTTATTGGGACTTTCATCGCCATTCAATTTCCCATTCACAATAGGTTTCAATCAATGTCTTCCTTACAAAATACACAACTCAACCTACCCCAACTAGTCCCGACCTATGTATACACTCCAGCTCGGTTAGATTGCTGTATGTGCTAGTAGAATCAGAACAGCCGTTGAACTGGGAGTGGGGATTTCAACTGTTCAAACTAGCTGTTCTGCAGGACAGTCGTGTGTCATGCTTAACTACCCGTGAAGTATTGATCTAATTTAGTCAGCAGTTACTTTTAGTCCACATTTGAATTGCACCGAAAGGAGATCAGAATATAATGGAAAAGTAATCAAGCTCGAACTGGAGCCACTTCTGGATTTCATATCCATTGGTGGAGCTGAATGAGTCTACAGACTTTTCCGAGTGGGTCTGAGTGTAAAGAGAATCCATTGACTCGGTATTGAACATTAGAATTTGCATATGTATGGATTCCTTACATCATTTGAATCGTTGAGATTATGGATGGAATTGTTTGTTGATCATATACGGGCGGTTGCGCCATTTCTTTTAATTTTGATTGAATTTTCGAGTAGCCTTTATTTTAACTACATTCCATTCTTTTTCGTTTATTTATACCTAACCGATAATATCGGCAACTTTGATTCAACTTCGCATCAATCACTCTTTCAATAGATCTGACTACATTCAAGCATTGTATACAGAAAAATCATCTCGAAGAGAGATTTGTTTACTATTGAATAGACAAATAGTCGAGTAAGCATAATAAACCTCGAATGATAGAAATAGATATATTAACTGCCATGGAACAAGTAATTTGAAAATATAGCGCCCTTAATGTGTAAGAAACTTTGAGTCGAACAGCCAATGCATGAACGAGAAGCACCATCTCTCGTATCATCAAATGTGGTGAGTATAAAAATAATATAAACGAGGATTCCCTCTTATATTTCGGGAATAGAAAATAAAAATTTAGAAAGCACTGGCGTGAGGTCAGATTGCTTTGCAGCTTTTGTTGAGATACTTGCGAGTAAATAATCAAACCATATCAAATCTATAAGCACTCTGATCAGGTGAACAATAGTCTTTTCCCGTACTATGGGACAATGTGATGCAAACATGAACGCATAATGAATGAACAAACCTATATCTCAAATCAAAAAACTACTCATAATTTTCCCCAAGTTTTGTTCGAAGCTATAATTCCTTTCCCCTAAAAACTTACGTCAGTGCTTTTCTGAATTGTGACAACGTATATTATTTCAGCCATCGAGATTGAATTATATCTCTGATTTCCCGTTATGAAAAATTATATTTAATATTACGCCAACTGACACTGATTAATGAGCCCGGCATTTGTCAATCGAATATCGATCTGTGATGGCCATCGTTCAAAGAAAATCACCGGGACTTGTGTCATTTCTCTGTTTTCTTGAGTAAATGAAAAAAAATGATCATATGTTTAGATGGAAAAAAGCTACATCAATGAAATTTCAGGATGAGTAAGATATCAATCACCTCAATATGTTGACGAATTTTTACCGCAAAATGTCTTATGAGATACTGATTATTAAAAATTTTTTTGGAAATTTTTTAAAAATTTTCTAGCTTGACAATTTGTGCGAAATTCTGCGAGCCGTTTTGTTTCAGCCTCCCTCAACGATATTTCAAGTATCAACTCGATCAGATGGATATTCTAGTAGTTATTGAGGAAAAAATTTTCAGATGCTCATAACTACTGAACCATTCGACGGATTTGGCTCAATTACGAACTTGACCGAGATATTTGGACAATTAACCTATTCTGAAAATATGAAAACTCTAGGTCATCTCGTCTGAATGCTAGAGAGGATACGGCCGACCCGAGAGACTCAACTTTCGCCACGGATTCTTCATCGGGTAGTCGAACCCAATCTATTGAGATCATTTTCGGCTCGATATCCGAAAATTACAGACATCTGGACAAAATGATAGGCACTCTGTTCGGGTGAACAAGAGCGCGAAAAACAAATATTAATCATCGAATATCGCATTATTGTTTTTTAAAATATTCCCCGTTAAGATCTATACAGTGTCACGGTTTCGAAATTCCCGCTCCAGTTAGTACCTGCAAACCGAACTGGTGGCGTTAGTCGCAGTGTTTGCCAGTTTATCTCGTACGTTTCGATGGACGCCGTTGTCGGTGGTCCTCATGTGACGTAGGTTGTCAATTACATCGTTCTTCCCGCATATTTGGTTGAAATGTCCTGGAGTAATTAATCGCAATTTTGCGGATCTGAACAGGATTTTAACTGAAGCCCTGAGAGAAATCTTATCATGTTGATTTGGTTTGTTCGTTGGTGAGATTTTTGCGCTTTAGCGGAGTGGCGTATTTGTTTGGAAAAACGACGTGGGATTGGTGGGTTAACCTATGTTTGTCACGAGGTATTTTAGATTTTTGTCCGTATTTTAGCATCATTCTGCTTCGAATTGGGAATTATTATTGTACCGTTGCGAGGTACCGCAGATTCTGGACTGTCTTTGAAGTCTTCGAGCTGTTTGTCTAGGCTGTCTTTGAATTACCGTCGAGCTGCCGTGGGAGCTGTCTTTGGGGACCTCCACCAGATTTCGCCATCTAAGATACCACACCTGTCGTCTACCCAGGGCGCATTACTGTGAGAAATTGTACTACGTTGGCCCAGGAATATATTTGAGCCCAGTTTCCATCTACGAGACTGTGAGAATAATTATGGGTTGTAAACTATATCCTTTTGTACTTCAGTCAAGCCACGACCTAGACTGTTATAGAAGGTTAGTCTGTAGAATTTAGTTAAGATTGATTAGTATCAAAGAGGCCCAATTCAGTGAATACTGTTTAGTACATAAAACCCGACCTATCGAGAAGGTCGCTTAGATATAAGTAAAGAGCTATTTGTAACGATTACCATCGAGGCTCTAAGTATATACCTTGGGGTGATATTACGGTTTGTTTAGTAAGAGATAAAGCATTATATCGAATATTCGGGTTGTGAAGTAAGAACTAGTTAGTGATCTACCTTCTGTAAGATATATCCTCGTTTGAGGGACCATGTGTATTTCATTCGGGCTCATTATATTATTAAATAATTGCTCTATATTCTTTCTACCAGCCACTACCTCCCGCTTGTGTGATAGGGCTCGTTTGGCATCCTGAGAGTGCGTTCGTTATTTTCTCTCTTTTGCGACCCTGAGATCTTTAGTGTACTTTCCTCTTTTTTTTTCTTTGTATTATCATAAAAGAGAGTGGCGCCCCTTTATAAGTAGTCTCAGCTCTAGAGCTAGCCGAGGAGGTACTTTGTGCACTCTCTGGAGCCGAGTGGGTTTGGTGACAACACTTTTGCGTTTGAACCAATTGTCGGAGCACTTTTGCCACTCTGATCGACACCTGCATTGAAATGAGATGCATGTTGTAAAGACCTGACATTTTAACTTTTAAGATACCGTGGAATGCTTCCTCGGTATAAAGGCACCCTTGGTTTCCTTGTCCTCAATTGATCCTCCGACAATTAATCACTGCAAACACAGTATAAAGTATGGTGTAAATTGTTAAATTTTAATAATTCAATAGATCAATATCTTGGCGGCTTTTTCGCGCTGAAAAACACAATAATTTATAAGTTTTTAATAATTGACTACATTAAATACTTACATATTCCTGTGTTTTGCTAAATTGAAGAATGTAACTTCTAGTTTGTTTATCTTGACATTGCCACAACTTCTTAGCGTGCAATATGCACCACCATGTGCAAGAACAATCTTCAAATCGGGAAAAAACATTTGAAAACGTAATGTTAATTTTCCAAAATTTGAAACAGCCTCCAACCTTAACTTTGTCTCTTTATATTGAATTACCTCAGGTGATACGAGTTAACCATCCTACATCACTACGTCCTATATTAAGCATTAATTATGTGCCCTTATTGAAACGCAGAGCAATGTATTTGTCATTTATTCACCTGAAGATAAACATTTTGTCTAGTGTCAATTACCTAGGTAATTCTGAAGTCTTCTCCTCGTTCAAAGCGTTTGCATGAACGCAACCCAAAGGAACTAAATAAACCAGTCATGTATCCGCAGAAAATCGAATGATCTCAGATCCTCAGGTAATATCAGACTCCACATCATTCCCTTGCCCTCTTCAACAATGAATGAACGCAATGGAATCATAATCATGATTAATTTTACGTTCGCGACCTCCAGTGATCCCCCACCAGTCAAGGTCAAGATCGTCGAATCCGCCTCGAAGGACCAAAAACACCGTATGAAGTCGGACCGATCAGGTGCAACCGGGATGCGTCGGCCGATCCACAGACCAGGTCTGATCGAATCCGGAGGGTCCGCAAGAGCATCGCGACGTCCGGCGCGTCGCCAGATGTCCTAGCGGTTGCGACGCTCCATGCCGCTGATGCCGAGCCAGTCGTAATCTCGCCTCCCGCAAGTTGCACGCGCAGCGTCTTCCCAACAGTCGGTTCGCGCCGATTTTGGAACTCGAAAACGCTTTGTGCAGTCATACCGGAAAATTTATACCGAATTGCCGTCGTTGACTGGATATTTTGAAGATGTTTTCGAATGTTTTGTTTGGGTGAATACGAGGATTTGGTCAGTGTTGTGTGGTTTGTGCGAGGGTAAGGGTTTTGTGAAAAACTGCTATTATTGGTGAGTGGAGTTGATTTTTGTTTCACACAATATTGACATCATTAGGTACCATTTGGCATTCGAGGAATACGAACCAAATGATCGTTAAATCCTATATTCGATTCGTTCTGAATTAAAATGATTTCTACTTTGTATTCAATGATATTCATACAAATTTATCGTTACTATCTGAGATGGTCGTCAGTTCATGATAGTAGTTCCAGCCTCATTACAAATACTACAGCTGAATCTCAATTAGAACTCAGCTCATTACAATTTGCAGAAACTAAAAATTACTTGTTATCTGCTCTATTCGGTCTAATTTCATTTATTAATAATCTGGAACGATGTTTGACATTTATTGGAAGAATTCTGAAGTAATAGGGGATATTTACTGAATACTGAATTGAAATAGTATATAACATTACTAGCAAGGTAAGAGGGTTTTTACTGGCGAATGGAGGATGGCGAGTCAGTTACCTCTTTGAGTAAAACCCGTTACCTTGCGTGTATTGTTTTATATTTTATTCATTTCTCATTTGTAGAAAGGTAAGATAAATTCCAAAAATATCTCAATAATTTGTCGCAAATGTCTTAAGCTATGGAAGCGTTGCCATGAACATGACTGTTTATTTTTCTTTACATTTGTTTTGGCGAAAGCGAAAATGAATATACCAAAAGAAATTATTGAGGCAGCCAGCAGTGTAGCTTCAAGTTTATTACATACAAAATCAGCTTCAAGGTACCAGCGAGAATACTACGACTTCAAAAAGTGGCAAAACAAAAATAGTGTGATTGGGGTAACTTAAGATGTTTTGTTGGTCTACTTGAATCAACTATCAGCTAGATTCAGTCCTAATACTTTATGGATAAAATGGTCTATGCTGAAAAGCTGCTTGGAAATGAAAGAAAATGCCCCTGTTCGCATGTTTGTTTTCCTTAAAAAATTTATTGAAAAATATGACGTTTAATTGTCATTTGCAGATTTCAAAAAGTAATAGCGTTTCTGAAACGAAAAAATGAGCGTTATACGCCAAAAAAGGCCAAGGTATTAAGTGAAGAAGAGGCTGAACAATTTCTTGTATATGCTCCTGATGACCTATGGTTGCTGAAGAAAAACGTAACAATATTTGGGATTTTTGGATGTTGTCGATGTGACGAAATTTTCTCCTTAAACATGAATGATGTAGAAGATATGGGAAAATACGTTATTGTGACATTGCGGCAAACAAAAAATTTAACAACAAGAAGATTCACCATAACCGATGATGGCTGAGGCTTCAAGCCCTGCATATCTAGTCGAAATGTCTAGCAAATTATTTGGTAGTGAGGAGAGTACAAATGTTCTGCAGTCCTCGAGTTCAGCAGTTTCTGAGTCAACAGAACTCTTTCATCATCAAAAATCGGTGTTACTGGAAATAACAATTGTACCATAATTTTCAACATATATGACGATAAAACAAAATTTTCTAATGTAAATAATACTACTAACTTGTAAAAATTTTGCATTTTAACTGTCAGTTTTACAAGTTAATTACTTTATAAAAAAAACTTTCTTTATTAATATTGTGTTTTTGGAAACTGATGTTTACAAATGAGAAAGAAATAAAATCATTTACTTATCAATGGGGTACAAACTAACTCTCTCGGTGGAACGATAAGTAACTTGATTTTCTTCAAGGATACTGATAACATCGTCATAAATGTCAGACTGACAAGTGAAAATCTTTTTCGATCTCCATAAGTTTTTGCAAAGAGTTATTAACAACATATTCAATATTGTCCTGGGGTTCAATTTGCAGGTTTGTGTTCGACGTAGTTAATAAATTCTGTTTAGAAAACGTTTTAACAATATAACATATAATAAACTTCTTGAATATCATATCTATAAAATTTGTATTCTATGAATTATTAAAACATTGGAATTTACTTGTGCAAAATAGTACATAGACAGCTAGAAACCATTGATAGTTAAGGAAAATTAGAAAATATGTCAATAGTGTTGATTTGTTGATCTGAAGACTTGAAAAGACTCATAGAATTGGGAAAGTTAATATTAGATATGAGTATTTTCTTGTAAAATGAAAATAAAATCCAGGAATTTCAATATTCTCACTGATTCTCTGCTGGAAAGTCACTAACAATGGAATTCAGCATCATGACAATGTGTTTTTGTTATGAATATAACACTTTGAAGCTTTAAAGAGCAACAGGGTGCATCAACAAGTATGTCTTCAATTTAATAGAATGCCTTAGTGCAAAAGATGAATTTTTTGTGTAACCTCAAACAGAATCCAGTGGTAGCCTAGCCCAACTCAAATCCTCATATCGCTTATAACTTTGCAACGGGGTAGAATTGGAATAAAGTATTTCAGAATTAGCAGTTAAAATTAACGATGTGGTCAAACACTCACCCTGTATATACTGAATACTTTTTAATAACTTATGCTATGAATGCTTATTAAAAACAATGAATTCCTGAACCTAAGATGTGATAGATTATTCTGTAGATCTATTCGCGAAGCCATTGATTTCATTCATAATTCAGAAGTAACCGCAAAAATTGAATCAATATTCAACCGCAACCACCTCAGAGCATACAACAAACAATTTGTGCTCTACATGCCCACAGAATTGACAAAATCTCGGCAGCCTAAAGGAATCTCAAACTAATCACATTTCTAAACCACGAATTTTTCATCAGATATAACAGAATTTTTGGCTCGATATTCGAAAATTAGCAGACATTTCGGTAGAACGATAGCTCACTGTTCCACTAGGAACAAGCGTGCGGGGAAATTTGAAGCATTGGATAACAAGCTTCCTGTTAATTGAGATCAATCATAAAAAACTCGCTTTGCAAACAGTCCATAATTCGCAAGTAGAAAAAAATTTTAATCGCTTTTGGGCGTGCAAATCGTTATACATTACATTATACTAAAAAAGTAGTAAATTGGTTCCAAGGTGACTCGTCATTGGGTTGGATAGTTGATCAATGGTTCAATTTTTGTGACTAATTGATTTTTGCGCGTGGGATAGATAATTTCTACATAATTCGTAGAGGAACGCGATAAACTCCTGAAAACGCTCAGCCAAACCATAAGGTTATGTCGACAAATCTTCGTAAATATCCATCGTAATCTAGTTTTTTCTGCTGATGAAAGTTCACGATGCGTCAGTTAGCACAATATTACGAATGAAAATTACTGCAACATAATAAATAATGAATGAGGGAAAAATATCAAATTTAAATATCACAAATGATTGAATTTGAGCTAAACAAATGAGCTTACTCAATCAGGTTGGGTGACAAATCTAGAAAAACTATGCACTGAACTGCCCAATAGCAGAGACAAACTCATATAGAATATAAATTCATATAAATAAAAGTAACTAGGTTTCCCTTGCACTAAAGCTATTATTACAACTAGGGAAATATAAATAATATATTTCCCGAGGTTGTCAAAGTTACAAGATAACCGAGAGAAATGTGTTCATATTTCCCGTTGTATAATCAATAGTTTTTTCTGATTGAAACAATCTGATATGGAAAAATTATTATTAGATTGTATATTTTTGTAATAATCAAATTTTTATCGTTGCTATGAGCCATGTTTCTGAGAACCTTGGTTGACTGGTTTCATTTCGACGTCTTGTCAAAAATAAAATTATTGAAAAAATGTCGAACTACGTCGGAACTCAAGCGACAAAGGCCCGTGAATCTTTGGTTCTGACCAAATCTCAAGCTGCCTACAGTAAAGAGTACGAATGTTTTCAGGAGTGGAAAAAAAAATTTGGTGGACGGTGTGAGCGATAACACTTTGTTAGCATATTTCCAAGATTTGGTATGTTGCTCTGATTAATGTTATTCTCGATGTGTGATTAATTCATTCGATCCCCAGTCGCAGAAATATTCTCCAAACACGTTATGGCCGAAACTGTCGATGTTAAGATCTATGCTACATTTGAAGGAAAAAACTGATGTCAAATTATTCGATGAAATCGAGCATTTGTTGTGAACAAAAATAAAGGATACGTTCCTAAAAAGTCAGCAGTGTTATCCCAGGAGCAGCTCAAGTAATAAATCAAATCAAATCATCTCTTTATTTCCATCGATCATATACATGATATCGTAATGGTCAATATAAATACAACAATAAAAAAAGAAAACACCACAAATGTGAGAAACAACACCAAGATGTGAAGACTCTAGCAAAACACTACGTACATACTACACTATCTGATCACAGAGATACTCATCTATGTGATAATAGGCCTTGTCTAATATAAAATTATTTAGTTCTCTTTTAAAACATTTGATACTGTTCAAAGACTTTATATGTTTGGGAAGTTTATTAAATACTCTGATTCTCATTCTACAAAAGGATTTATCAGTTAATGAGAGCCTGCATGGAGGCAATCTCAGCTCAGATCGGCCTCTCGTATTGACAGTATGAAAAGAGCCATTCGTATCAAAAATGCCCTTATTTCTGAAAACATACAGACACAATTCCACAATATACAAACCACATAACGTATGCAATCCCAGCCACCTGAAATGATCCCTAATCGAATCCCTGTAATTTAAGGATAACATGATTCGAATTATCTTCTTTTGTGCTCTAAAAACGCCACCAGCACCAGTCGATCCGCCCCAAAAACAAATAGCATACCTGAGCCTTGACGCAACCAGCGCTTGATAAACATTAACCAACTGTGACTGAAGTAAGACAGTTCTAAGATTTCGGAACAGATATCCAACAGAACTCAATCTAGAGATTAAACGATCGCAATGCCCCCTCCACGACAGATGTTCATCAACGACCAATCCCAAAAAGACAACTTCCCTACACCCATTTATGCACTGGCCTCCAACCTCAAAATTTATGCTAATATCCCTTCTCAGCTGATGATTATGAAACCTAACAAAATTGGTTTTATTTAGATTAAGGTGAAGTGAATTCGAGTTGAACCAATTTACCATCTTGTTCAGTTCAGCACTTCCCATCCGAGAAACCTGCATATCACCTTCTCCCGCCACAATGAATGAAGAGTCATCAGCGTACAATGAGAGATGAGCCCGAAGATCATCCCCTAGGTCATTCACATAAATAATAAATAGAAAAGGCCCCACAATAGATCCTTGTGGGACACCTAACCTAACATCGGCATAGTCAGATCTAAAACTCTCCCTAACGCCTGCCTTTGCAGAAGAAACGCTCACATACTGCCTGCGATCACTCAAATAACTCCGCACCCAGTCAAGAGCCACACCTCTGACACCATTAGCCTCCAGTTTCTCGAACAATACACTATGGGAAACGCAGTCAAACGCCCTGCTTAGGTCACAAAAGACTCCAGCAGAGCATCTACCATCCTCCAGATGTTCATAAACTATAAACAACCTCCAAAAAACCCATAACTGCACCCGAAGTTGATCTCCCAGGCATAAATCCAAACTGATTTGCAGATATTAATTTATTTTTGATAAAAAAATCAGACAACCTATTCAAAAAACAGTATTCAAAAACCTTGGAAAAAACAGATGAAAGGGCAATTGGCCTATAATTATCGGGCAAAAGAATATCACCTTTCTTATGCAAGGGAATGATCTTTGTGATTTTAAGGTTCTCGGGAAAAAATCCAACACTCAAAGAATGATTCACCAATTCAGTCAACGGATCGACAATCACAGGAAGGACCCGCTCTACCAAGAATGCAGGAATGTCATCGTAGCCGCTCGATTTCCCACGCTTCAGTTTCCTGGTCAAAAGAGTCAAAAGCTCATCAGAATCATAAGGTCTCAAAAAAACTGTCTTATCGAAACGACGTATAGGTTTCTCAGGGTGGGCCACTGGGATGCCATCAACAATATCCTGTGGTGCCCTGACAAAGAAATCGTTAAAAATATTTGCCACCTTGACGGGATCATCAACAATCTCATTATCATAAGGATTTTTTGCTTTCAAATAACCACATTTATTCTGACTTCCAGACATTTGGCGAACCAACCCCCATGCACACTTCATTTTGTTGTCTGAAATTTCTATTCTACTCTGATAATAATTCTTCTTTGCACGTAGTATCAAGTTAAGATGGATTCTCTGAGCCTGTCGATACACATTTTTGAGAGAAGGAAATACACTTTTCAACCTGAAAAGCTCTCTCAAGTTTTCACTAGAGCGCCTCACCTCATCGGTTATCCATTTCTTATGTTTTGTTTTATGATGAAATTTTTTGATTGGAAAACTAATTTCAAAGTGATACCTGAAAGTTTTATAAAAATCATCCCATCCCAACGATGCCGAATCCGGAAAAAACATTCGCTCTGCCTTCAACGACTCGATAAAATGATCAATATTGGCATTTCTGAAATCTCTTTTCATTTCAACCGGTCTCACATCGGAGTTAGCGGCAATACTACCCAGAATAGCCCTGTGATCAGAAAAACAGACATCTTTTGTATACAATACAAGCTTAAAATTAGAAAAAGCATGATCTAACCTATTATTTCCCCTGGTAGGCCCGAAATCAACAGCCATGAGATCGAACGTTTTGAAAACCTCTACCAAGGTTCTATAATGAGTACTATCTCTAGTAGGATCAATGTTAAAATCTCCGACAACAATAAGTCGTCGAGCTGCCCTATATACATATTCCAAAGCACCTTGAATACCATCTATAAAATTTCTCACATTAGTGCCGTTAGGCGATCTATAGCATACAATAATAACAGTATCTACATTATCACTTACATTATTTTTCAACAAACAACACAACTCAATTTCCTTCTCAACACAGAACCGAGACAAATCGATTTCTTTTGACACTATGTTCTCTCTGCACCAGACTGCCACACCACCTCTGATGGTATTCTTCCTACAGAAACTAGCAGCCCTGTAAAAACCCGGAAAAACAGCACTATCAATACTCTGGTCTGTGCACCATGTCTCTGCAAAACACATGACATCGAACAAGTTCATCTGCTGCAATTCAACCATAATGTGATCAATTTTTGGTAGGAGACCCTGACCATTCAAGTAAAGAAAATTGTTCTTACAATTAGAGTTATTTGTTTGACTTATTTTTATTTTTCCGTTGTCTTCTTTTGAAGCCACTGAAAAAACTTGGAAATTGATGTTCCTTTTGGCCATCTAGCTGGATCCATTGCAGACTTGACGTTCTCTTCGCTCACTGATATTTTAAATGATGAATATTCCCCAGGATATTTGGAGACCATTTTTTCACATGTAACCTCAGGAGCAACCATTTTTAGGTGATCTACAATATCAGACGTTTTTGTTTCTGTACCGAGTCTAGTAACATATATATGTGATCGCTTAGGAACTACTTTTAATGTGCTCGTTTCATTCGATGAGCCAGTTATTCGATTTTCTTGAGTCCCTCTACTTTGCTTACGCACATTCCTTGGTTTAGCTTTTACAAGGCTATTAGTCGCCTTTCCCACTATGGACCAATCATTCTCATTTTTCCCTTTCGATCGGACTGATGACTTATTTGCTTGTGATTGTGAACCCTTATTCATGATATGTCCACCTCCAATCGAATTAAGTTGTGTAAAGGGTACCGAATTATGACAAGACATTCTTGATGAAGCTCCTAATGACGTTTTTTTGATGTATAAGATAAAAGTTTCATTTTTATTTCCTCTGTTGATAGGATTTTTACATTCATAATGTTGAAGGTTGTTTTAATAATGGAAATCAAACGGTAATCAAAATCAAAGTCTCAAAGACTAAGAATGATATAAACAGAATATTCAAGGGTAATACCACTAGAGGTGAGAATTTTTTGAGAACACTCTTGTTTTTTGGGAATTATGCGTTTAAATTTCACGAAACAAAGTTATCCTTAAAATACCATGAGCCGAAGGCGAGTGGCGAGTGATATTTATATAATTTTCAAAAAACGACAGTGTTCTCAAAAAAAATTCGAATCATGTGGTATTTGGAAAGATCATTCAACAATATAAATCAAACAAAATGAAAAATAGTTTTTTATTCAAAAATAACCAGATAGAAGCATAACAACAAATTATTCATCTTTATTCCCAAAATAATAATTATTGATAGTACAATTATTATACACATTACGAGCAATAGTTTCAAATGATGGAGTAGATACTGATGTTGTTTCTTGAAGAACATTTTTTTCATTCCTTATGGCTGTGATTATTTTTTTGTGATGTTGTTGGTCCAGTTGGAGATACGGTTTCACTGTCGCTGCAGAAGAATGGCCTGTTATCTTTATCAGCTGTTCCTCACCAATCCCTGCTTTGACTAATTGGCTGACAGCAGTAGCTCGATGCGAGTGGTTGGTTATCTTCGACTTGGTTGTGTTGATGCCAATGGGTTCTGCCGATTCTTTTGTCCATTTAGCTATCGTATTGGGACCGACTGGGGAGTTTTTGAACCATGAACCATATTTCCAATTCTTATGTGGCGTAAGGAATAGTCTTTCAGTGGTTATGTTTGCAGTTCTTTTGGATACAAGTAGCTTATATAACCTCACCGGACAAATATCTTCTTCAATATTGGAAGTCAGCTATTTCATTTCTGCACATTTTTGTGCACCACGTTGTCTTGTTCTAGAAAATATCAGATTGTAGGCAATTCGGCCCGTGGGATTACCATCGTTTTCAATTTCGAATTGGAAATGCAAAATTAGGCATGATGAACCCTCTCCTCCGCGCCAAGCGAGCTCCAATGCAGCAATAAAATAAAATTTTCTGTTCAAACCGTCTGGATGATCTGCTTTACATAAATTGAGCATCTTTTTGTGTTGCTCCAAACACAGCGCCTTGTCACTAACTTTTTTTTTCTCAGGGTCCACTTGCAAAATACGCCTCTTGGCATTTCGTGCATCCCGCGCCGTTTTAAAAGCCACGTCTGTGAATGGATCGAACCTAACGCCCCATTCGGAATAAAAATTTTCCTGCAGCTGTTTGGCAGTATTATCATATTGAAAGCCCAGTCTAGCATAATAGTATTGAGCTTTGACAAACTTGTTTTTTCATTTACAAGGTATTCCCAGGCAGCACAGAATTCTTCAAATTGTTTCCAAATGTAGGATCTTGACTTCACTGTATTAAGCGGCACACTTTTCTTCACACTTTCCTCAATTGAAGTAATATTGCAATTCCCAAAACATTTCATGTTTATCTACTTTATGATAAAATACGAAAATAAACTGACAGTACTGCCAAATGTGCTGTTGAAGTTATCGCTAACAACTGCTTGTTTATCGTAACCATGACGACCGCTACTTCCACCAACGGCCAAAGCTATCCGGACGTATTAATATTCCTATGCAAATTAGGCATCTGATAAAAATAAATTTCTAAAAGTGATAACACTGTGAGGTTGAGTGTTTTCAGATACAGTTTGTTTCTATTGGTCCGTTTTCAAAAATTGAGCGATTTCATTGGACGATGTAGTATAGTGTTGAATGATCACTATAATCGATGAAGAAGATCTGGGTGCTGCTCGTTTAGTGAGGGAGTATTCGGCGTTGCGTCCGTAAGGCGTTCTTAGGTCCATCGTAGCTTACAGGAATAAGATGTGTACTCTTCAGTCTGTCAGCAGAAATGCCTTCGGAAAAATTCCGAGTAAGGTTGCTGAATGGTTGGGTTTAGATAATCCGAAAACGTATTCAGGCCATTGTGGAAGACGAACATCCGCGACGTTGGTTTCCGGTGCGGGAGCCTCAATGACATCACTCCAGAGACATGGTGGTTGTAAAAGTTCCTTTGTTGCAGAAGGTTATCTGGCTGTCAGTATGCTGCACAAAAATAAGGTAGCGAAGATGATAGCAGATGTGGAGGGAGAGCCATCTGCAGCATCACAATCCGTTTGGGAGAATCTTCCGAGACTGCTGCTCCAAGGAATGTTTTCAATAAAACTTTAGTCTCGTCGACGAATAATTATGAATAAGATATTTCTTCTTCCTTTGTATCTGGTGGAAATACTTTTGTAAACCACTTACAATTATTTAAATTTTGAAAAATCATATCTTCAGCCTTTGTTGCAGAAGGTTATCTGGCTGTCAGCCATGCTGCACAAAAATAAGGTAGCGAAGATGTTCAGATGACTAGGAGGCCATCTGCAGACTCACAATCCGTTTGGGCGTGAATCTTCCGAGACTGCTGCTCCAAGGAATGTTTTCAATAAAACTTTAGTCTCGTCGACGAATAATTATGAATAAGATATCTCTTCTTCCTTTGTATCTGGTGGAAATACTTTTAGTGGAAATACTTTAGTGGAAATTGCAGTTTCCATTTTGTTACTAAATAAAGAAATAAAATATGAATTGACGTTTCATATTTCTCTTGGGAAATGTGAGTGTGTTATGACACATGGTAACTAAGGCGATATAGCTTAATATTGGTTCGATCAGAAAAAAAATCATTTTTCATTTACTGTACCATCAGTATGAAAGTTATCCTATACTAGAAAATGTTGAGTTATAGATTCTTAAAACGCGCGTTTCAAAGCTAGATTATCTGTGACAACATCCAGGAGCTCTCTCATTCATTCAGTTCACAGGAATCTCTAATCATTCACTAATTTGTAAAGACATGTCTGTACCCGACTGGTCACAACTTTGGAATCCGAGCTTTGTGAAAAATATCTCTGAATATTCAGCATGATCTGTTGGGACCGAAGTGATTTAATTCATTTCAAGTTTGTCAAAATATTTCTTCTTCTTAACTTCACTTAGACACTTGGATATATTCTAATGAATTAATAGGGAAAGCATAGACTCACCCTGCTTTACTGAGGAATTGCCTATATTTGACCACAAGGTGGTGAAATATAACATTGGAGCATTACATAGTTATTTATTATACTAGTCTCTATACATATATCTTCAGCAGTTTTTGAATTCTCAATTGTTTTAAAAATTCCTAATCTAATTTGAGAATCACGAAAAAGGCAATATTTCGCACAATATTTGTGATTTCAGTTCGGAAATTGGCATGACCTTAGATATTAATTTGATTTGGGAAACCGTTTCCAAATCTTAGTTGTCAGTTTCACAGAGTGGTTGAATAAATTTATATTTGTCTACTCCCAAAAATGTTTGAAAACTCTGTTTTTCTTCAGAATAAACACCCAGGATGTTGCATTTTCAGATCGGGAACAACTGATTTTACAAATGTATCACAAATTTTCCTATATCTATTTCGTTTGGATTCTAAGTTTCCTGCGTTTATACAGGGTGGTCCTGTTCGTTACCAAGAAATTTCAACCACGTATTCTACATCAAAAATAAGCCTTAATTTTTCATACAAACATATGTCGACAAATGCTTCCTCTCCGAGATATGGGGTGTTAAAATTTCAGAAAAAATAGATATTTATTATACAAGGGAAGAAAGTATAGGATTTTAGCTCGAGGTTATGTTGTTCAGGGTTCATCAAATTATATATATTCTAACATAGGGATGCTTCAAATTGAGCTCACATGAGTTTTAAAAACATCGAACCCAGTCTCCTAGATTTGTTTTGAACCTTTATAGAAGTTTTTTCACATCTTTATTTCATACACCGATTCAACCTGGTTCACAAACTTAGGAGATAATGGAATTTGACTTAGTTTTAATATTTCTGAATGTTTGTAATGATGCATGGTTAATTAAAATTCAATCAATATTGAAACTGAAAGCTATAGGTTCATAAACAAGAAAGATTAGAATGCATTTCTGACTATAATCATTTCATACTGAATTGAATAATTTCAAACTATCGAATTCCAAATTTTTTTAAGGTACAAGTAACTGTTGACAGTTTCAAACAGAATCAAAACAACAAGGAACCACAGAACACTATTTTATTGGGAACTACCCACCACAGAGACGTTATAGTAACATTTTAATGTGATAATAATTCACTCTAGTTATTCTGAGAAAATTTAAACTAAAGATCAATAATGGTTACAGATATTATCTTTCATTTAAAAAAAAATTGCAATTATTATTTTTTTTCTCTCCTGGGGTTCGGTAATAAATTGATATTACATGGTAAGGTATTTAAATTTGACATAATCCATGAATAACCATTCTTCAATATTTCTGTTTTTGTTTACATAATTAAAACAGATATTCTGATTATAAAAACCAAATATTCACGCATGTTCAGTAATTAATTATAGTCTAAACAGAGTAGATTCATATTAATGATTTAACAAAAAATTTTTTAGTGAAGAACACCTAGTTGATATTCAGAATCTAATCTTGGTGATCAACCTCAATTTCTTCAAGAAAGTATAATTGCACACCTAAATCTGGGAATACTTGAACTCTATCCATGTAAATTGTTATTGGGATTCAGTAAAGAAAATAATCATCAAGCAAAGTAACATCACTTTTAAATAATTATTCGTAGTGACATCATTCATTGTTGTTGAAGATTTCGAAAAAGATTTTCATGTTTTTAACAGTATGATATCAAGAGACCTCATAGACCTGTTCACTGGTCTCTGTCAAGGAGAAGAAACTTCAGAAATATCAGTGTTTGGAAAATCATAGATGATTTTTTCTGGCTTTGAGTGAAAGAAAAAGCAATGTGACAACCTCTTGCCTTGGAAGTTTTCGTAGAAATGATGGTTTTCATGATTTGGAAATTTTAAGAAAAAATTACAAATGTATGATGATAACATCCGGTAATTCTGAGGTTTTTTTGGAATTTCTCACTAGAAAGGGATGGTTTATAATCTTGAAGTAGAAAGAAATTATAGTAGAACAGCAGAAATCTGTTTATGGTGTTAAATTTTTTTTACCAGAAAGATAGTATTTTGTATCTTCCTTCTGGATATGGACCTCATCGGATGAAACATCAGTGAGTGAATCATTTCTTAGAGGAAAATAATGTTTTTAAACATTTCAGATTCTTTAGTGGATGCTGTGGAAGGTATTTTTCATTCAAACTAAACTAGACTACAAAGGGGTATTTGCTCACTGTGAAAAATAAAAATGCTTATAAATTTTCAATGCAGCTGAATTTGGAAAAACCGTAATGAAAAAAGTGTTTCTTTTGATCTCAAGAACCTATGGTTAAAATTAACGCAGTGGTCAAAGACTCACCCTGTATATCCGGGAAAAAAGTATTCACTTTTTTCCCGGGGAAAAAAGTACTTTTGTGAAAAGTTATAATTTGTTACCTGTCAACTGAGATGAAATGTCAAATTTTTTTCCCGTCACAGAAAAAATGAATTTGCTGTGCTTGTTAACTTTTATCAAAACACATTTGGATGATGTTTGAGTCTTTGAGTATAAGAAACATTTTCAATTTCTGAAGTTTCATTCCATTTCTTTCTGATCTGGATCCGAACTATTGATCAAAGATGCTGGTGAAAAGCTGTTTTGTGTTCAATTGTCAGAGTGATGAAAATTCTTTAAACGAATTGAATACTTTATATCGATGAAATATTTCAACGGAAAGGCTATTATTACTTTCAGCACCATATGAGTGGAGCACCAGCTGTAAACTAGAGTCGGAATGAGCTTTGAACGTTTATTATTTATATCTTGTGACTTGCTTTATTATATGTTCTCCGGGAGGATATACAGAAACAGATAATAATTAATTGTGAAACAGGCGTATTTTTTTTGCCAAATTGTGTTGTTCAAGTTCACATTTGTCGGTTGGTCGATTGCAAGAGGTTGATTAACCCATTACAATGAATTTAGATTTATAAATATGACAGCTTAACATTCCTGATGTCAAATTATCTGGATTCTCATAATGAAAAGTGTTTTAACAAGAACTTTGTTTTTTAATTGTGACATCACCTACCACATGACAGCATTGATAGTTTGTTTTTTGATATATTCGTAATAGATGCTTTGGTAATTGTTACAATGAATTCAATTTCACTTGAAAATCGCTTAAAATGATTAAAAGGATGAAAATGGTTCTGTTGAAATCACATTCCGTAAAATTCGTGTAATTTTTCGGACAACATAACCGACCTTCTGAGAGAGTTATTAAGAATTTGGTCGCTAAATTTGAGTCGACGGGCTCGGTACAAAATGTGTTAACACCAACGCGTGTTCGATCGGGCCGTTCAACTAAAAACATCGCAGCCGTGAGCCACAGTGTTGAAGAAGATCCAAATTTGTTAATTTCTGGACGTTGTCAGCAACTGGGGTTTTCCCAAACCACCACATGGCGAATTTTGCATAAGGATTTGGCTTTGAAGCCTTACAAAATTCAACTAATGTAGGAATTGAAGCCCAACGACCATTCACATCGACGTAGATTCGCTCATTGATGACATGAATATCACTGATATGTGGTTTCAACAAGACAGTACCACATAGCTAACGATCAATTTATGGCATACCAAATATACTGATCGCATAATTCCACGAAATTCAGCTGTTAAGTGGCCATCCAGATCGTGTAATTTATCATCACTGGATTATTTTTCGTGGGGCTATGATAAGGACAGTCTACGAAACCAATCGAATCAATTGCAGCCTTAAAATTGAAAATCTGTGATGACAATTTATATTAATTATACACTTATGCTCTCTGTTTGTTTAACAGTATGATCTTCAAATCAATCAATGAATCACGAAGATAGGAGAGGAAATATTGAAGAAAAAATTCTTTAAGTCATTCTGTTCCCAAGTTTGGGAGTTATTGACTTGTGTATCTCAATTATGATATCAACATTACCTGCTCATCCCAAACTAAAGCAATTAAAGTTTCCTGACACAAGTCCAGGCTGACATCATTTCTTGGTTTCCACTTGTCACTATCTTTCTCAGATTCATATCATTGAATATTCAATCAGATACAAATTAATCATCCATATCATTAATCATTATACATCTAAATGTTGTATGCGGTTGAACTGCAATAAAATACACGTGTTTTAATGTTGGTGATGATGAATCCACCTCAAAATTAATGTCTGATTTAATGGCTACGATAGGAAGAAGTTCGAATGAATTCAATTCCTTTAAATTCTATGATCATAAAATCTGATATTATGGTCATCATTCCACTGTAATTACATGGATACGTCAACGAAATGTTGTTTTCCAAGATTCAACTGCCGAAAAAAAAGACGGAAATGGACAAATCATTGTGTACTATTTGTTTGGCTTGCGTCAAGAAATAATAACCAGAATTTTAATCGACATTCTTGGGTATTTCATAGAAGTTCGTGTGCTATTTAGGTTATTTTTATTATTCATGGTAGAGGTTGTGAGTTTTTTTTTTGGTAATTTTCCAGTAATCCTTTACGGTACCCAGTATAAGAAACGATACCATGATCTCTCTCTAGAAGAAAAGTTATCCTTGAAAGATGGAATTAGTGAAATCAGTAAAAATAAGTACAAAATAATATTAAAGGATGTCACAACAAAAACTTGAATTTTAATAAGTAATTAATGTCAATTTATTCAATATTTTGATTACTTTATTTCATTACATATATATTCTACAAGTATATACACAAAATATACTTTAAATGCTCACAGTTCTACTGTTGCACTTTTTCGATGAAATTTTGCAGTACATATTGCGTATCACGTCATAAAATATCACGTACTGAAAAAGTTTCTGCTCTAGCTATACAATAAATATTTTTCCCTTATTTATTGTAGGACCCTGGTATGTAAAAGCCATTTTAGTTGAGATAGTAAATCTTCACTATAAAAGGGTATATGCATAAAATTTATTTTCACTTCAAGCCTAATTATTTCAAATTTAAAATAAAAATCAGTGGGGTGTACTAAAGCGTATCTTAAACCATATGTATCTACTACTACTTTTCGCACTAACCTGGTACTTTCTGTAGGCTTCCTGCGGGTAGCAACAATCCGTTTCCAATTTCAATATAGCGGACTGTAAGTCTATTTCAATTTTCGGAATTGTTCGTCAAACTTAATGTAGATGACACCCAGTATAAAGGGTGTAACTAAATAAGTGTGAAATGTTTAAGGAGGTGATTCCTCATCGAAAAAAAGATAGGATCTTTCATATAAAGAAACTTCATTGGAGCATCCCTTGTTAAGATACAGCCCCTCAAAGGGAGTTCATAAAATTTATATATCAATTTTTTTCACATGCACCAAAAAATTAACCCAACGTTTCCTACTAGCAAAAAGACACTTATCCAGTTATTTATTCGGTTTACCCCATGGTTGTAAGGGTGGGAAACGCAACCCCTAAAGTTTATTTCCAATGTAACTTTTCGTCTTTTTATTTGTTTACCATTTAAAAATTTATTTCTGATAGCCTGTTTCATTCTAAACAAAAAATATCTCATTAGTTTTTTGCCCAAAATAAACCAGTTCGCAGCAAAAAAGTATTTTATGAACAACTACAGCGATAGGTACATAGTCATAAATGCGAACTGGATTTATTATTATTTTGTAGTTAGTACCTGCATTAAACGACCGGTAGAAATCAAAACTAATTTATTAATAACACAACACGTAGAAATCATATCAAATGTTCAATACATATGTCTACCTTCAGACATCAAGCATGCATCGAGACGATAGTGCGATAGTGACAATTAAATTGGTATAACGCTGTCAGTTTATAAATTTTTGAAATAGACTTAATACTTATTTTGTGTTGTTGCTCTGTTCTTTAATTCACTTGTTATTAAAATGACATAGACAAATAAGGGAATGGCTGATATGCATTACGTTTACGGTCTGTCGCAGGGGAAGAAGCTTCCAGAAGATATGCTGAAATGTTTCCTCGACGGCAGCATCCTTCACATAGAATATTTGCTCGACTTCATCAACGTTTACGAGAATATGGTTCATTCGACAATCGAACGCAGGATTGTGGTCGCCATCGAGAAGTACGAACACCACAGCTTGAGGAAGCACTACTTAATTTAATTGAAGAACAACCGACTACTAGTACTAGAAAGATTGCTTTCCAGTTAAATGTGGATCATATGACGATATTTCGAATTTTGAAGGAACAACTCTTATACCCTTACCATTTGCAACGAGTACAGGCACTGTTACCGCGAGACTTCCCGAACCGTCTTGAATTTTGCAATTGGATGCTGGAAATGATAAGGAGAAATTGTGACTTTCTGAAGACGATAGAATTCACAGACGAATGTATTAATTTTCATAATTACCACATATGGGCTGATGAAAACTCTCACGTTATTGTTGAAACCAAACATGAAGAACAGTTTTCTCTTAACGTATGGCTCAGAGCTTTTGGGGATTTTTTAATTGGGCCTTATTTCCTACCTCTCCGATTAAATGGCGAGGCATACGTTCAATTTTTAAGAGAAGTGCACCCAGTATTGCTGGAGGAAGTGTCAAAAGGGATATGTTTTTTATGCATGATTATGATGATGGGGCTCCCTCCCATTTTAGTCAAGTAGCACGTCAGCATTTAACTGAAACATATCCGAATCACAGGATAGGTCGAGCAGGACCACAGAACTGGCCCGCTCGATCCCCGGATCTCAATCCTCTCGATTTCTCTATTTGGAGCCATTTACAGCATTTGGTTTATCATACGATGTAGAGGGCTTGAGAAACCGCATCATCGATGCGTGCAGGGTAATCAGAGAGACTACAGGAATATTTGACCGAATACGTGGCTCAATGCGCCGACGTCTAGACACATGCGTGATGACTAGAGATAGACATATTGAATATTCAATATGATTTCTACGTGTTGTGTGTTTTGTTATTAATAAATTAGTTTTGTTTTTACCATTTATGGCCGGTTTCTGAACTCGACAGATAAACGTCAGATAGTTATCCAGCCGTTAACTGTGGATAATATTGATCGGCTCGATAAACGCCGCACGGGTTTCTTAGTTGCTGAAAGCGATAATAGATGTCACTGTAATCAAACCTGACATATTTTTAAACATTCAATATAATTTCAAAGAGAGACTAATTCAAAACTACAAAATAATCATTCTCTTATAATCATATAGGGAAAAAATTCGTAGTTACAAATCGTATCGAAAGCAGAACACAGAATCAAGAGATGGATTCAACATTCTATGACGTTGTTTTGGCGTCGAAGATTGTGAATTCAAATTCAAAAACAAACGAAAATCCGATTACGAAACAAAATGAGTCGACAAAGGGCTAGAAATTTCAATGAGCTTGAAAGAATTACTGGACATTGTTAGAGAATTTATAAGCACAATCGATAACAAAAAAACAGATGCCAGTAATGTGAACCAGAAAAACCAGGCCTGGCAGAAGATAACCGCAAAATTTAACGCCGCTGGAGAGACTGGTCCGAGGAGCGAAAAACAGCTGCATGCTTTATATGACAATATAAAGAAAAAAGCAAAAAGAAATTTTGCCGACGACAAAGTAGGTATAATCAAATTTCAAATACATAGGTAAACACAGGAAAGAGGATCTTATTGTTTTCATAATTTCTGTCGATTTGCAGTGTAAAAGATAAAAAACTTCTAATATTCCAATCAAACAGGTAACCATAATACAAAAGATATTTATTCAACTAAAATACATTGCAGATATGGAACTGAATTTCTCTGTGGAGGTAATTTTCTCACAAGAAGAACAATCTTCACATAATAGTCCTCTGGTGACTCCTGAAACTCCTAGAAGGCGACCAGGTGGAAAAAGAACAGCATCTAATCGATTAGGGTTAACTGCAACAAAAAAAAAGCCCTCATTACAACAACAAACACAATTATGAAAAAAAAATGCAAAGCAGGCTAATGAGGACTTAATGAGGACAGAAAAAAAAGTGGTGTTAATACAAAACAGATTGATTTCGAAAATCTGAAGGCCAAGAAAGAGGAATTCTATTTGACAAAGAGGGAACAGTTGGTGGAGGCAGAACTTACGTTGAAGTTAATAGAATAGAACAGGCGAAATTGCGTTTAGAAGTGATGAAAAAAAAGTTATAGGAAAAATAAATAACTTGAATTAAAAGTTCTCTCATTTACCCCTTGATTAAAAACACAGGTATGCTCTTACATATTGCATAGAGATAGAAAGTTCTGACGTCTCTCTCACACAAAGTGAACTTATCTGAGTTACAGAAACAAGCTTTCAGTTAAAAATTCCCTCAGCTATCACACACTTTTTGCTATAAAATATGCATTTATTTTTTCCTACTAATTATGGCATTTCTCCTCATTAATAAAGGTAATAATTTCATACCATTGTACCAATTTGAATATTTGCTATTTGTGTCTCAGATGATTTCACAAAATGAGAAGCTTAAATACGAACAAAATTAAGAAATTTGAAAAGAATACCTGTTTTTATACCGTGCCACTCCCCTAAAATATTGAATTGCTATTAATCTTCTGAATGCATTTCCTTCAATAGTAGCAGGTACTGACCTAATCAATGCAACCAAGTACATTTGTAAAGCCTGCTATGTTATAGAAGCTCGTCTCAGTTTCTAAAATTTCGGTATCATTTTTTGGCATACATTTAAATCTTTCAGATAGTATGGGTATTTTCTTGCTCACATTGAAAATAACTCTAAATACCGTTGATTTGTGAACATTGATATCATCACCTATAACAATTTGAAAAGTGCCTGTGGCATAGTATCGTAGAGCAATGCACACTTGTTGTAAAACAGATAATGCCACTTTTCTCTGAGATGTCGGGGATAAAACTGGATTCAGTTCATCACATAAATATCCCACTGTTCAGTCGGTATCTTTGCCTAAAAAAATTTGAAGAATCAATACCATATTACGAAAATATTTCTAATAGAAAACATCCAAGATACACTTTCATAAACAAATAAGTAATGTTCAATGTTAGATTTTTGTAAAACTATAATACTGTGTATTTTTAATAGGCTGAAAGACCTCATGTCGGTGGCCAATTGCTTGCAATAAAAGACAGTTACTACTACTTACCTAAACTTTTCATCTGAATACATTTCCATCGGAGATCTACGAATCCTTATCTGTCGAGGTATTGCTATATTATTGATGAATTCTAGAATTTCTTCATCTGATGAGGAACTTGAAAATATTTCTTTTGTCAATTCCATGTTTGAGTTGTATATGAACTTAAATTTTCGAATTTTCGGAGATATAATTTTGAGGTTATCTTGGAATTGTCATGTAAACATTGAATAGTTAACGTCGAGATAACCCGTCATCGGGACGAGTTAAGATAAATGGAGTTTATGTGTAGTTTATCTGTCGGCGAGGTAGTCAGAAAGCCAATTCGACAGTTATCTCTCGTTTAAATTCATCGAATAGATAAACTGAGTTTATTTTGACTTCAGAAACCGGCCATTAGTCGTTTAATGCAGGGACTAACTACAGAATAATAATAAATCCAGTTCGCATTTATGGCGATGTACCTATCTCTGTAGTTGTTCGTAAAATAATTTTTTGCTGTGAACTGGTTTATTTTGGGCGAAAAACTCTTGACATTTTTTGTTTAGAATGAAACAGGCTATCAGAAATAAATTTTCAAATGGTAAACAAATAATAAGACAAAAAGTTACATTGGAAATAAACTTTAGGTGTTGCGTTTCTCATCCTTACAACCATGGGGTGAACCAAATAAATAACTGGATAAGTGTCTTTTTGCTAGTAGGAAACGTTAGGTTAATTTCAATATAATAACTTTTTTGGTGCTTGTGAAAAAAATTGTTATACAAATTTTGTGTACTCCCTTTGAGGGGCTGTATCTTAACAAGGGATGCTCCAATAAAGTTTCTTTATATGAAAGATCCTATCTTTTTTTCGATGAGGAATCACCTCCTTAAATATTTTACACTTAATCAGTTACACCCTGTATATCTCTGATCTCTTTCTGCGGAAGGAAATACATACAAGGGTTGCCTTTTATATTTCGGGATTAGACAACCATAGAGTTGCAATCTGCCGACTGACTGCTCTATCGTAACGCTTGACATTTTGAGGTTATACGTAGTCAAAACGTTTTGACTTACTAGCCTCATTTGTGTTGTTTTCAGTAACTTAAAAGATTCACCTCGCCCAAAAAATTAAATTAAATCGTGAACATTTTTGTGCGATTAGTTTTCACAACTTTCGAAGTGAATTAACTCAACAACAGTTCATCGATGAACTCAATTCAATTGTTGGCGATGAAACTCCATCAAGGACCAGTGTTTATTGATGGTGGGGTGAATTCAACCGCGGTTGTCGTTCACTCCAAGACGAATTTTGTCAAAAATCAATTGTTGTTCCGAAAACCATTGATGCTGTGCTCCACCTGACATTGCTAGATTGTCATGTGACCTATCGTGAGATTAAGACAACCTCAGGCATTAGTGGAACCAGCATACATTCAATATTGCATGAGCATTTGACCGTCAAAAAAATTTGTTCGCGTTCGATCCCACACAATTTGTCAATCGCTCCCAAAAGGTTTCGATTGGTCAAAAAAATGATCCAAAAATACGATCGCGGTGCTTCGAAGCATGTTTACGACATCGTGGCAGGTGATGAATAGTGGATTTACGCGTATGGGCCCAAAAGTATAAATCAGTCGACTGTATGGGTGTTTCAAGATGAGCCAAATCCATCGATGATATATATTAGTTTATGTTGTCTAATCCTAAAATATAGAAGGCAACCCTCGTACTTGACATCAATGAAGGCATACAATTCATTTCTTGATATCAATTACATCAATCACGATTTCCATATTCTCTTTTATCAATAATAATTAATCGACATAGCTCACAGTTCCGTTCTCAGCTGAAAATGCGCCAAACCTTACCTAGGGTTATTTAAAAGCGTTGATTATGTAAATTGAACATGCTGGTATGGAAATGATCGTGGAAATACAACCTGGAATGTGCAAATTTATTCGTAGTCGAGTAACAAAAAAAAGTGTTTGTTTTTGTACCAGAAATATCGTAACTTAACAATACTTGACGATTACATGGTATGTTATCGCTTTCAGTCGGTGTTGTGTTTGCTCAGATATTGTTGTTTATTGAAAAAATGTAAAAAAGCACTTACTTGCAGTCTGAAACTTTTGCGTGCTTGTTATGAAGGGTCTTTCAACAAGAACTTCTGACATTTTCGTTGTAGATGCTTTGGCAATTGTTACAATATTTCAAATCGCATCCAAATAATTCAAACCCACTATGAAAATGCTGGTTCTGTTGAAATTACATTCCGTAAAATTTGAGATATTTTCGGACAACATAATCGACCTTCTGAGACCGCTATTAAGAAGTTGGTCGCTAAATTTGAGTAGACGGGTTCGGTACATAAAGTGTAAATTTGTCAATTTCTCGATGTTCTCAACAATTGGGTTTATGTCAAACCACCACATGGCTAATTTTGTATAAGGATTTGGCTTTGAAGCCATACAAGATTCAACTAGTGCAGGAATTGAAGGCGACCGACCTTCCACATCGCCGTAGATTCGCTCAATTCATTTTGATTTTTCTATTAGCGTATTTGGGCCTCTGAAAATCTTAGAGCGATTATTGAAAAGCCTTTGCATGCTCAACGTGCCACTGTATGGTGCGCTATGTTTTCAGGAGGCCTGATAGGCCATTCGAAAATGAGGCTATCGCCAGATGTTAACAACTCAATTTAGGCCTATCATTGACGACTAGGATATCACTGACATTTGGTTTCATCAAGACGGTGCCATACAGCCAATGAGATGATCAATTTATTGCAAACCAAACCTGCTGATCGCATAATTTCACGTAATTCAGCTGTTAAATGGCTAGCCAAATCGTGTAATCTAACACCACTGGAGTCTTTTTTTGAGGGCTTAAGGACAAAGTCTATACGCAGCTAATCGAATCGATTGCAGCTTTAAAAGTAAAAATCTGTGATGTGAAATAGACATCATTTTTCATTCATAATTGAAGAACTTTTTCCAATTCACCCGAACAGAGTTATTCATTTTACCCGAATGTCTTATATGGATCCTAACGCCGAGGGAAACATTCGGCCTCAGGGCTGAATGTTGCCCGATGGGCGTTAGAATCTAATAACGCTCGTGGAGTCTGTCCGGTCAAGATTTTATTTTCACGAATATATCATTTAATTACAATAAAATTCGATTGCTCAGAATGATTTTTTGTCCATTTAACGGTCAAGTTCAGTAGTAACCATGGCATTTGTTAATATTGTGAAGTTCGTTATTGCTGTCATCATTTTATTAAGTGAATGTCATTACTGTTTTCGTTGTGAAAATTTAGAGAAATAACAGAAATGAATAGTAATTTGCCAAATAATATAATTGAAAATGCAGCCAAAGCTGCAAATAATTTATTACCAGAAAAATCCAGACTCGTCTACGACAAGGATTATGAAACATTCCATCAATAGAAGTTAAAAAATGAAATAATTGCTATAGATAAAACAGTGTTATTGGCGTACTTTCAAGAATTGGTATGCCATTTTATTTTTCATTTTGTTCATGTGTGGCTAATTTTTTTTATTTCAGTGTGAAAAATTTTGTCCTGCGTCATTGTGGACGAAATATTCTATTTCGAAATCTACACTGATTGTCAATGAAAATATCAATATTTCACAATTCTCCCGGCTAGTAGCGTTTTTTAAAATGAAATGTAAAAAATATATTCCGAAGAAATCCAAAGTTTTGACAGCAGAACAAGTTCATACATTCATCAATGAAGCTCCTGATGAAATTCATCTTCTTCATAAAGTAGTTCTAATAATGGGTGTTTTTGGAGGACTAAGGAGAGATGAATTAGTGAAAATGTCTATCAAAGATATAGAAGATAAGGGTAGCTGTTTACTTGTTAAAATACCCGAAACTAAAACCGGTATGTCAAAAGGATTTAGCATTGTATAGGAAGAAAAAATAGGAGCTTTGGGGCTGGTCAGAAAATATATATCCTTGAGACCCAGGGGAGTGAAGAATCCTAGATTTTTCCTCACGTTCCGAAATGGTCTGTGCACCATCCAACCTGTTGGCAAAAATACCATAGGAAGTGTGCTTTCGATGATTTCGATGAATACTTAAAATTGGATAACGCAAATGAATATACAGGACATTGTTTGAGACGGACTTCAGCAACTCTTTTAACTGAGGCTGGTGCATCATATGAAACGTTAAAAATACACGGAAGATGGAAGATTGCATCTGTGGCGGAAGGTTACATAGAGCAGAGTATTTCTTCCAAAAACAAAATATCGACGATGATTGTGAATTCTGTAACAGATTCTCATGAATTCTCTAGTGGTTCTCTTGTGAACGAACTTCCAAGTACTTGTGGTCAAGTTTTCGCTACTCAGGTTTCGAAAACATCCCAAGATTCACGATTGAAGAATTTTTCTGGGAAATTCGAAAACTGCACTTTTAATTTTAATTAAGAAAGTCTTTGTTTTCGTTTGTTGAGTTGTCGTTGTTTTAGTATTAAAATTCTGCGAAATAAATAATTTCTTTCTAGCTTATTTTGCCTCTCGCACAACGAGCGGGCGTTATGATCCATAATGCCTGGAAAAATGCCCACGGGCATAATGAGTGTATTTATAGCAACCCTTTCTAAGGTAAAATAAACATATAATGTACAAGTGAAAAATAAAAATTTAAATCATCGTCATCAACACTTTTTGTTTTATTTTGTTTGGAAAACAAAGTATTTGTTGAAAGACCCTTCATGATACTACCTCAACACGAGTTCATGACAAATTGTGCACAAAATTCCGTCAAAAACTGATGATGCTTGAGGGATACCAGGTATAAAAAAAAGTTTTTTGAAATAATTTGAAATTTCACTGCCCTGAAAATAAAAAAATTAGAGATTCACCTACGTCGGGTCAGCTTTTGCTCGCTTGTTATAGAGACTTTTTCCTTACTTTGAAATAGTATTACACCTAGGCAACTTCACAAGCACCTTGAAGTTAACTATCTGGTTTCAACCGAATCAAAAAAACTGAATGTGATACATTTCCTAGATTTCATTTATTGACTTTTCAATTTATTTAGTTTCCCTGTTTTACCAATTCATTTGAAATTGAATACATTAACTTATGAAAAATATTCTCAAGAAGTACCATTATCGATAAAACTGGTATATTTCAATTCTCGTGAATATTATAGGTACTTACCTTGCTAAGCTTTCGTAGCTACATTTGCCTAATCAAAAATGCTATCGCTCAAGTCTTTTCATCGCAATCCAACCAACGATGTAACTAAGACATATTGAATAGAAAAGATGAGGTATTCAATTATGGTAAACCGAAGTCGAATATCTGATTAAGTTATCTCCTCTTCCTTGAGTTCGAAATCCTTTAAAAATAAATTATCGAAACTAGGGAGCTGCTTCTCTAGAATTCCGCAAAGAGAGGAATAGTATTCATATACTTTGATTTCAGAGGAATAGATACTTAAAGAAGGACTGAATTAACCTTGAATTTGCTCCTGTGAACACCGAGTACAGAATGTTACATACGAAAGAATACAAGATGCATTACATATGATACAAAGGTTTAAGTTTCAGATATGTATCATGTTTGTATCTCACTTGAACCAGAAAGAATGCATGTAAAGAAATATGCCATTGGAAATTTATTCGTGTTTAAATATATCGTGGGATCTTTCGAGGTAGTGTATGTAGGAATTCGTTCAAGCCGTTCAATAACTCCCAGGCACAACTACCAGATGACTTTACTAATTAAATATTTAATTTGTTTCTCATTTGTAAACGTCAGTTTCCAAAAACACAATATTAATCAAGAAAGTTTATTTTATTAAGTCACTAACCTGTAAAATTGACAGTTAACTTGCAAAATTTTTACAAGTTAGTAGTATCATTTACATCAGAAAATTTTGTTTTATCGTCATATATGTTGGAAGCCATGGTACAATTGTCATTTCCAGTAACACAGATTTTTAATGATGAAAGAGTTGATACTGATGATGATGAACCATCTGTTGACTCAGAAACGGCTGAATTCGAGGACTGCAGAACTATTTGTACTCCCCTTACTACCAAATAATTTGCTAGACATTTCGATTTTTTTGTTGACCGAATCATCGACATAACTCATCACAATTTCGTTGCTCTTCCACCCTCCTGCTAAAATATCTCCACCCGAATCCGCAACCATAGTGACTCGAGTTCTGCGAAAAGAGTGTGGGGGACCGAGAATGGTATTTATAGGCGAGTCGAGCACTGGAACGGCAGTTCCTCGCACGGCGCGGAACTCAAATTAAATCAAGGCCTCTACCGTATAGTGGAAGGTCCAGCCAGTGTTGTTAGTGCTGGTAGTGAGTTCAGTGGTAGGCAGACATACCAAGGTAGGAAAGGGGTATAGAGAGGGACCGGAGGACCACTTGTGGAGGACGAGATTCCAGGAGGTGAGTGTGAGGTTCGATCGTTGAGACCGAACGACGGCTGCAGGAGGGCGTTTAGGGCATCACGTCCTTTACGAGTCCTTTGGCCGGTATTGCGGAACCGACATCTGGGTGCCGAGATGAGCAAGCTCAATCGTCCCTAGATTGTGGGCCGTTTTACCTTGGCGGACTCCTGCTGTCCATCTCTCGGAGCTGACGTTGAGGTGCGAGATGAGCAAGCTCAATCGTGCTTAGACCGAAGCTTTCCGTGACGTGGGCTGCTGCGCGGTGAGGGTCGTGGTGTGCCCCCCCCCTGTTGTCGTTTGTCGAACCGACCCCTGGAAGGCCCGGGTTCGTCACAGGTGTCGGCTGGGTCCTTTAGCCGGTATTGCGTATCCGCCGTCTGGGTGCCGAGATGAGCAAGCTCAATCGTCCCTAGGTGGTGGACCGTTTTACCTCGGCGGACTCCTGCTGTCCATCTCGCGGAGCTGACGTTGATGTACGAGATGAGCAAGCTCAATCGTGCTTAGACTGAAGTTTTCCGTGACGTGGGCTGTTGCGCGGCAGGCACTGGATTTGCCCGGTCTTTGGGGGTGCGGGATTCGTCACGGGTGTCGGCTGGGTCCTGAAGCCGGTATTGCGAACCCGACATCTGGGTGCCGAGATGAGCAAGCTCAATCGTCCCTAGGTGGTGGGCCGTTTTACCTCGGTCGACTCCTGCTGTCCATTTCTCGGAGCTGACGTTGATGTGCGAGATGAGCAGGCTCAATCGTGCTTAGACCGAAGTTCCCTGGTGTGGGCTGCTGTGCGGCAGGCACTTGGTTCGACCTCGGCCCTGTCGTTGTCGCGGGTGAACGCGCGGTGGTTTGCGCATGCGCACACCATACCGCTGGTCACTCCGATTTTGGCTGGGCCTTGGCAGTTCTCTTCGAGGGGTTCTGTTGCGCCGTGCGGAACCGTGCCCCAGGGACCCCCCTCCGCTTGGATGGTCCATGTTGGCCTGAGTGAGGCTTTGGTTTTCGCCCCCTCCCCTCTCACTTTAACCCCGTGATATTATTATTTCTTTCACACGGCCTTAGTCACTTTCATGCATGAGCAATTTTCTGATGAGCGAATGCCTTATCTATTCTCTGCCTGATTCATTGGTATGCCTAACCCATTTTTATGCCTACGTCATTTTGCTTGCCTAATTCTTTCTGATGCCTAATACGTCGAGTAACTCGCCACTGTAATCGCTTTAAGTGCACTCTAAGCCCTTCACGGAATGTTACTGGTGATTGACAAGTAGATTTGGGACTTGGGTTTTTAGAGGTTAAGGGCTGTGAAGATTTTGTGATATAGATTAAGGACTGTTGTGCCTGATACGAACTGTTGATTAGTTTTAAGGACTGTGAGACCTATTATTTTGGAATGTTTGTTTATTTGGTATGAATAGAGAGTAATTTTTTAGTTAATCGCGTGTTTTATTGGTGACACCTCCACCTCCAACAGCTACCCACTTCATTCTCCACTGGAGTCTACCTAGGCTCGAGCTTCTGGACATTCCGGAGGAGCTCGATAGGTGAGGGTGACGCCCTCAGAAGCAAATAGTCTGGCGCCCGAGTTTACTGATAAAGGAACTGCACGTAAGGGCGTTACAATTCTGGCGCCCGAGCAGGGACTTGAGGTTGTTGGAGGCTGGTGTTGGAATATAATAGAGATTTTTCTCTATTTTGGACGTTGGTTGTTGGAGTTTGAGGTTGTTGGAGTTTGGACGTGTTTGGATATCCCGAGGAAGTAAGGATGGATGTGGATATGCTTCGGAGTGACGAACTCGTATGGGAGTTGCGTGCCCGGAGGTTGGAAGTTGGATCCACTAAGGATGAGGATAGGCTGTTGCTGCGAAGAGCGCTGTCGAGAGGGATAGACATTCCCGAGGATGTGGAGCTGGATACCCCAGTGGAGCTGGCGATCTGCGCTACGAAACTCAGCGAATTGTTGGAAGATGTTCCGGAGGTTGGCGCTGGAAATGCACGAAATGTATATAGGAGGATGTTCAGCCGTCTGGAGCATGTTGAGCATAGATTGAGGTTGGTGAAGCCAGGCACCATGGAGGAAGGACTGACGAGAGATAGAATGATGGAAGTTTTGGAGGACGCTCGAATAGCGTTAGAGGACGCACGTAGCATCGCTGGATTGGCCACGGAGGCGACTGAGACGCCGTCTTTAATTGATGCGCCAATACCTGGAGATAATATGCCAGTTTTGATACCGATGACCGATAGGACTTACCGAGCAAGAGAAGTTAGAGACCAGAGGCTGTCATTTGACACCGATGGCAGAGACGAGGAATTTCGAACGATTGGGACAAACACGCGACCTTGTGGGACACGAACGACGACTGGTTCCATCAATCGCCGGATTTTTGATTCACTACGGAGCCGGGTGCGCAGAGAGACTGTGCCAACGACGACAGAGATACCAAGACGTGGATTCACTGAATCAACGAGGAGCATCAGTACCGAATGCAAACATCGTAGGAGAGACAATAGAGTCAGTAGAGTCTGTGGTTACCCCACTACCGATGCAGACAAGAAGACAAGAGAGAGAAACACCAATTCCCCCACCACGGGAGGACGAGAGGAGTATGTACCACATCTACCCCACTCGTGCCCCCACAGTCCCATTGTATATGTGGAACGTACATTATGATGGCTCGGGAAGTATCACAGCGTTTCTGGACGAGATCGAACAACTAGCCGAGTCGAGAAACCTGACACACGGAGATTTATTTAAGTCAATTTATGAGATATTGAGGGGTGATGCACGAGATTGGTATGTACCACGAAAAGCAAACTTAGAGAGCTGGGAAGATTTTAAGACCAAAATCAAAGAAGCCTTCTTGCCACCAAATTACGAAGAGTTGCTTCTCGAAGATATTAAAAAGAGAACGCAAGGCAAAGATGAAAAACTTGTACTGTACGTGACTCGAATGCAAAACCTATTTCGAAAGCTGGTACATAACTGCGTAACTGAGACCGAGCAAGTCACAATTATTAGACGAGGCTTGTTGCCACATCTTCAGAGAGCACTCGTATTCCAGCATACCGATACAATTGAGGAACTACTGAATAAGGGCAAGGTGTTTGAGTTGGTACATTGGCAGGCACAACAGTATAAACCACCACCAGTACCGAATGCCATAGTAACACCAGAGCCGCATCTCGTATACCAAAGCCCGGAAACCAGACCGAATGTATCAGACACGAATGGATCTGAGGTACCGACTAGAACGTCGATGGAGTTAACACACGGGAATAGTGACAGGGTCGTTAGATCGAACGGTGTCGCCCAGGAACCACGGCCTAGTCCCAACCGAAGAACTGTGAGATTCAAAGAGGACACGATGGTATGTTTTAGATGTGGAGAGACAGGACATATGCGAATAAACTGCCGAAACCCTCCCAAGATTTCCTGTCCACGGTGTGGAAGAGATGGCGTTTCTGCTAGAGAATGTGGCTGTTCGGAAAACTAAGTGAGGATTGCGCGAGGACGAGGCATCCGCAATCCTCTGAAAGACTAGCCTCGAAGTTAAATACCATTCAGAGACATCCGCCAGATAACCGACCTATAATTTATGTCAGTGTGGAAGGGAGAAACTTTCGAGCGTTACTGGACACTGGTGCTACGAAGTCATTCTTGGGAAGAACTGTGGCTGATTACTGCGATCGAATGAACATACCATCTTTCACACACCAGGCTACGGCGAAGATAGCTGATGGACAGTCAGTATCAATCCCAAGATGCTATAGACTTCCATTGCAGTTGCACGACGACTGTATCACGGTGGATATGCTGTATATGGAGAGTTTACCGATAGACATAGTAGTTGGGATGGACGTGCTGAGTGACTACGATTTTAGCATTGAACTAAGAACTGCGTCCTGCTACTACAAGGGGTAGATTACTGAGATCTGTCGGAGAGGAATCACTGTCCTGCTCGGAAGCCGATTACGACCATGAAGAACTGGAACTCCTGAGGAAGAAAGACGAGAGCTCAACCGCTTTCTGGAGAGGGAACTTGAACAATTTGACGATAGCCGAGGAACGACGAGCCTGGTCGAACATAAGATTCAGCTCAAACCGGGGACTGAACCCATTAAACAAAGATACCAACCACGTAATCCTGCGACACAAGAGATTATCAATGAAGAGGTCGACCGAATGCTAGAAGAGGGAATAATAGAGCCGTCTAACAGTCCATGGAGCTCGCCTGTGGTGATAGTTAAGAAAAAGGATGGACGAGCTAGATTTTGCGTGGATTACCGAAAATTAAATGAAGCCTCTATAAAAGATGCATACCCACTGCCGTACATCTCACATATCCTGGACAAACTACGGCGAGCAAAGTATATCAGTAGCCTAGATTTACGGCAAGGATATTGGCAGGTACCCCTGAGCAAAGAAAGTAAGCCCCTAACAGCTTTTACGGTACCTGGGCGGGGTCTTTTTCAATTCCGAGTAATGGCATTTGGTCTACATTCTGCGCCAGCAACATTTCAGAGATTACTGGATCGGATCATCGGACCAGAGATGGAACCGTTTGTTTTCGCATACCTGGATGACATAATAGTTTTGGGTGACTCGCTAGAACACCATCTGCAGATCCTGAGCGAGGTTTTTCAAAGGCTTAAAGCAGCTAACTTACAGCTGAATCCAGAGAAGTGTCGGTTTGGGTGCAGAAGCCTGAGATATTTGGGTCATGTCGTGTCGTCGGACGGAATCAAGACCGATCCTGACAAGGTGGCGGCGATACAAGCAATACCAGTACCCCGAGGTGTCCGCGAAATTAGAAGATTTCTCGGAGTGGCATCTTGGTACCGTCGGTTCATACCGGAGTTTTCCCAGATTGTGGCACCGTTGACTCGCCTACTACGCAAGAAGCAGAAATGGCGCTTTGAGGCAGAGGAACTAAAATCTTTCGAACTGCTAAAGAAGAAACTCACGGAGGCCCCAGTTTTGGCGTGTCCTGATTTTGAGAAGCCGTTCGTGCTGCAGACTGATGCTTCGGATCAAGGATTGGGCGTAGCGCTGACCCAGAGTGTCGATGAGGTCGAAAGAGTTATAGCCTATGCTAGTAGAACGTTGTCACCGGCTGAACGAAATTACTCGACAACAGAGAAAGAGTGTCTGGCTATAGTATGGGGCGTGGAGAAGATGAGACCCTACCTTGAGGGATACCACTTTACAGTATTGACAGACCATCAGTCGCTCCGATGGCTAAATTCAGTTAAGAGCCCTGCAGGACGTATTGCCAGATGGATTGTCTATTTGCAACAGTTCGATTTCGACATAAAATACCGAAAAGGATCCCTCAATAGAGTGGCCGATGCGCTGTCAAGAAGTCCATTACCTGGCCCAACCGAGGGAGAGATTTGCTTGTCTGAGGAGACCAAATGCAAATGGTATACAAGGAAGTTGGCCGAAGTCGAAAATAATCCCGAGGCGTTGCCCGACTATTGTGTGAGCGATGGCAAATTATATCGCCATTTCTTCGAGTCAAACGACTTGACTGAGCCCGATATGTCCCGACCCTGGAAGCTGTGTGTGCCCGCCAAACAAAGAGAGGCTCTTATGCGGGAAAACCATGATGCTCCAACCGCCGGACATATGGGAATAGCGAAAACTAGTTGCAGGATGGCTAAACTATATTACTGGCCAGGAATGTTTAGGGACATTGCTAAATTCGTGAGATCGTGTCAGTCCTGCCAAAGATATAAAGTTTCGCAGCAACAAACTCCTGGAAAGATGCAGCCAAGTATAGGAAAAGACCCCTGGGATAAAGTCTGCGTTGACCTGATTGGTCCATTACCGCGTTCTACCAGAGGGAATACTTTTGTATTTGTGGCTCAGGATAAATTCACCAAGTGGGTGGAATTTCGTGCTCTACGTAAGGCGACAGCACCAGCAGTAACAAGGGCTCTCTTCGAGCAGGTGATTGCAAAGTTTGGTTGTCCTCGCACGGTGATATGCGACAACGGCAAACAGTTTGTTAGTCGAGAATTTCGGAGCTTATTGAGGCAATTGGGAGTTCGAGTACGGTTCACACCGGTGTACAGCCCTCAAGCGAATGCGGTCGAACGGGCGAATCGTACGTTGAAAACGATGATAGCGCAATTTTGTGAAGGCGATCATCGTAAATGGGACGAGAGACTACCCGAGCTGGCTATGGCGACGAATTCGGCGAGACATGAGTCGACGGGATTTACTCCGTCGTTCCTCAACTTCGGCCGTGAAATGAACATACCAAGAGTGGTTGTTGATGACGATGGTCCTAGAGAGGAGCCAGAAGACTCCGAAGCAGAGGAAGAAGATGCTCAGGACACCAGTCGTGAGGAGGTCCGAAGTCACGCGAGTCGGGTAAAACGGCTACGCGAAGTGTTTGAATTGGTACGAGTGCAGTTGGGTCGGGCATTCACCCAGCAAAGCCACCATTACAATCTCCGGCGACGGGAATGGAGATGTAGAGTGGGAGATGAAGTCTGGCGCCGGGAACGACCACTGTCCTCAGCGGCGAACCAGTTTTCGGGCAAATTAGCGCCGAAATTTTCGGGGCCATATGTGGTGACCAAAGTAGTTTCACCGGTGGTCTACGACTTGCGAGACGGATCGGGCAAGAAATTAAGGCATATCCATATAAAGGACCTGAAGCCCGCTAATGCTTCCTATGTTTCGTGCGCGTCTTTTCCGACATGACAGTAGTGCGCGTCACCGCCCTCCCAAATGAACGCACAGTGCACTTCCTTTTTTTCCTACATGACAGTAGTGCGCGATGACAGCCCTCCCAAATGAACGCATAGTGCGCGTCCTTTTCCCCACATGACAGTAGTGCGCGTCCTTTTTCCCCACATGACAGGAGTGCGCGTCCTTTTTCCCCACATGACAGTAGTGCGCGTCACCGCCCTGCCAAATGAACGCATAGTGGGCGTCTTTTCCCTCGCATGACAGTAGTGCGCGTCACCGCCCTCCCAAATGAACGCTTAGTGCGCGTCTTTTTCCGACATGACAGCAGTGCGCGTCACCGCCCTCCCAAAGGAACGCAGCGTGCGCATCACAGACGCCGACGAACAGTAGAGAGAATTGCTGATTTAGGCTAAGATTTCCTCTTGTATGTTATCGCAAATTTAGGCTAAGATTTTCTCTTATGTTGTTGATTGAGGCTAAGATTGTCTCTTACGTTGTTGATTTAGGCTAAGATTCTCTCTCATGTTGTTGATTGAGGCTAAGATTTTCTCTTATGTTGTTGATTGAGGCTAAGATTGTCTCTTACGTTGTTGATTTAGGCTAAGATTCTCTCTCATGTTGTTGATTGAGGCTAAGATTTTCTCTTGTGTTGTAGATTTAGGCTGAGATTTGCTCTTATGTTGTTGATTTAGGCTAAGATTTTCTCTTATATTGTTGATTTAGGCTAAGATTTTCTCTTATATTGTTGCTTTAGGATGAGATTTTCTCTTATATTGTTGATTTGGACTAAGATTTTCTCTGGGGTTTTATTGGGCTAAGGTCCTTTCTTCTTCTTTTTTTGTGGTCAGGAAGGGAAGAGAGAAAAAAATTCTTTTTTTGGAAGTAAGGGGAGAGTGTAACGAAGTAGTTTTATTGCGTGGCAGAAACCCGTTGACCTTGATCGACTCCAGCGAGATCGCGCCGAGCGGTGGGGACACCGACCGATCATTCCCACCTCCATCTGCAGTGCGCACGACGTAGTTGGTGGAGGGGACCGAGAATGGTATTTATAGGCGAGTCGAGCACTGGAACGGCAGTTCCTCGCACGGCGCGGAACTCAAATTAAATCAAGGCCTCTACCGTATAGTGGAAGGTCCAGCCAGTGTTGTTAGTGCTGGTAGTGAGTTCAGTGGTAGGCAGACATACCAAGGTAGGAAAGGGGTATAGAGAGGGACCGGAGGACCACTTGTGGAGGACGAGATTCCAGGAGGTGAGTGTGAGGTTCGATCGTTGAGACCGAACGACGGCTGCAGGAGGGCGTTTAGGGCATCACGTCCTTTACGAGTCCTTTGGCCGGTATTGCGGAACCGACATCTGGGTGCCGAGATGAGCAAGCTCAATCGTCCCTAGATTGTGGGCCGTTTTACCTTGGCGGACTCCTGCTGTCCATCTCTCGGAGCTGACGTTGAGGTGCGAGATGAGCAAGCTCAATCGTGCTTAGACCGAAGCTTTCCGTGACGTGGGCTGCTGCGCGGTGAGGGTCGTGGTGTGCCCCCCTGTTGTCGTTTGTCGAACCGACCCTGGAAGGCCCGGGTTCGTCACAGGTGTCGGCTGGGTCCTTTAGCCGGTATTGCGTATCCGCCGTCTGGGTGCCGAGATGAGCAAGCTCAATCGTCCCTAGGTGGTGGACCGTTTTACCTCGGCGGACTCCTGCTGTCCATCTCGCGGAGCTGACGTTGATGTACGAGATGAGCAAGCTCAATCGTGCTTAGACTGAAGTTTTCCGTGACGTGGGCTGTTGCGCGGCAGGCACTGGATTTGCCCGGTCTTTGGGGGTGCGGGATTCGTCACGGGTGTCGGCTGGGTCCTGAAGCCGGTATTGCGAACCCGACATCTGGGTGCCGAGATGAGCAAGCTCAATCGTCCCTAGGTGGTGGGCCGTTTTACCTCGGTCGACTCCTGCTGTCCATTTCTCGGAGCTGACGTTGATGTGCGAGATGAGCAGGCTCAATCGTGCTTAGACCGAAGTTCCTGGTGTGGGGCTGCTGTGCGGCAGGCACTTGGTTCGACCTCGGCCCTGTCGTTGTCGCGGGTGAACGCGCGGTGGTTTGCGCATAAAGGCCGGTGTATATCTCTGGGTCTTTTAAACCTAAATACTTCGCTATTTGCTTTGGGACACCACCAATAGTGTGCTGGTCAGCATTAAGGGAAATGCACTTTCCATGTCGGTATGTCAAAAAAAATCTTTTTGTTCCAGGAGGCCGAAGATTTACACGTTTTCTGTATAATATGCAGGGCTTGAAGCTGCAGCCATCATCGGTTATGGTGAATCTTCTTATTGTTAAATTTTTTGTTTGCCGCAATATAATAATAATAATAAAAGAGTTTATTTGTAAAAACCTTATAAACTCTAAAACAAACTGTAGAGTTATCCTAATGATAACTGTGTCCAGCCTATTCAACTCAAATAATATTTTTAAATACCCATATACTGAATATAAACAAAAAAATAACTCAAATATCCCCACTGTGTTTCCTTCAGTATTTTTTGTCTCTATTGGTGCTTCATTGTCCTCATCGGTAATAAATGTCAATGTAAAGTCATGTAGTCTTCGCTGTCCAAAATCTGTTGTGATCCCACGAAATGGAGTAGGTATTCACTCATACACTGAAATTCATTTCATTCGAGTTTATCATTTTATGGATCCTAGCTCGGTCTCCCTCAGCCAGCCATAATTTTATTCCTTTTTTGAATTTTGTTTCATCTCTGGTCTCCCTCAACGTCTTCGGCACAATGGAGTTAATTTTTGAAGCAATATATGAACTACATCTTTGTCCAATTCTCTTTGTAGCTCTTTTCCTTTCATAATTTATTTGTTTTGCTCTAGTAATGTATTTGTGTTCCTTTAGTCTCACTGATATTTTACTCTGGCGAACCTTCAAAATTATTTGTTAGGCATATATCTGTCTAATATCTAGTGCTTTAGAAATCTCGTAGATAGTGGAACTTGGAAATGTAATTTTTTTTCCATACATTATTTTTAGGATACACTTCTGAATAATGTCAACACTTTTCTTGTGCACATCAAAAACACCACCCCATCCTACTATCCCATATGATAGCTGTGAGTGGACCAACGCAGAGTAAAGAATGTCGCAATAACGTATTTTCCCATTTCTTCGACATAATTCATGTTTAAGGAGAGAATTTCGTCAAATCGTCCACATCCAAAAATCCCAAATATTGTTACAATTTTCGCCAGCAACCACTGGTCATCAGGAGTATGTAAAAGAAATTGTTCAGCCTCTTCTTTACTCAATACCTTGGCCTTTTTTGGCGTATAACGCTCATTTTTTCGTTTCAAATTACAACTAAATGCCATTGAAAAATTATTCATGACCAACACAGTTGAGAGCAGTAAAAAAGAAGACTGTCATTACTCTCATGCACTCATTACTATATTGAAATAAGGAAAACCAATTTCCCCAATATTATTCATCTTTAAATCATTTTCTCTTGGAACCGCCTGAGCCTCGGAAGCTTAAGACAAACCCTTGTTTTCTACTTCCCTCAATCGATCATGTCTATCTGCAGAGTTCCAGAGTTCAGAAAAAACAATCGACAGCAACATCCAGAAATTGTCAATTTGGACCTAATCCGATTCAGATTGAAACAAGAAGTTCGTATTCCTCTAACAATTCCAGCAATCTCCCTGGAAATTGAAGTCCTCCCAATAATTAAGATTTTAATGGATTGGAAATTGGACGTTGACTTGAACTTTCCAGGTAGTTAGATGGAGGAATCGTGTCCAGAGTCTGGGAATCACCGAGCCGGACCTAGATTGCAGTTAACACTCAGATGTGTGAGTGGGTTCCGTAATTTTGTGATGGCCTGTTGGCTCGCCATTGCTCTGTGATTGAGCGAACGGTTCCGTCTTGGAGTTGATACATCCTACGCTGATTAATGGACTTCTGTATCGATCAAAATGGGACTGGCGTGGGAGGGTCGATTTACCACTTTTTTTTATTGATATAATACTTTCTTCAAAAGTTTTTCAGATCAGGTTCAGCTGAATTCTCAATAGATACTCTGAAAATAGCGGCAAATTCAAATCAAGCCCATCACGACCTTAAATCTAGTTACCCTACCGTTTATTTTTAGAATTTGGGGAGAGCTCGAGCGATCTCGGGAGTATTTCACGCGATTTTTTTTATGTAAATTAATTGGTTCATTGTCGTGTTGTCGATAAGCAAGCCGGATCACGCCAGACGTAATTGTATGACAAGTTCAAGGGTGTATTCTGTCGAAAAATTAATGGCCACATTGCCTGCCGAATAATCTGGGTAGGTGGGTTAAAAACGGTTGCTACGATTTAGCCAGACCCGAAACGGGGTCAGGTGGTGTGTTCGTAAAAAGGGTGGGGGTGATAAACATGAGTGATTCATTGTGACAGCCTTTTCCCTTTCTGATTTATCAACGCGCGCAAGAACGATCAAAGCGCGATGGGGGGAATTAAAATTTTTTATGAATTTGACATCTCACTTTTTCATGGTAATTCTCTGCCGTTTTGTTTCTAATTGTATGGATGGAATGAAAAATATGTGGAAGTTTTTAATTGTCCTGATTGCCAGATGAAGCTTCGAAGTTGAAGTCAATAAACCTGTTGTAGATATAGAAATGATTAAAACTGAATCATTTCGGTGTGATACTTCTTCAAATATTGATTAGAATAATTTTTCTCCACGACTGCCACAGAATACAGCTCTTCCAACATCGAATTTTACCATAGAATGTCAGTAATCCATCACTCGATATGTAATATTTATTCTACAACACATTTATCGATTTCAAGTAAATAACCAGTTATGACCGCGGTTGTTGTTCAGTTTGGTACTTGCTTTTCGTCCTTTATAGATTACCACCAATGACCAACTCAAGCTTGAGTATAATCCTTGTTTTTTAAGCATTTCGACTGAATTTCATTCTCGCACAGTATGTGAGAATATTCATTCCGTAACACTTTTGAAAACATAGAGAATAAATCTATGTGTCAGCCGCTCTGATTGTCATCAGAGATGTATCGGATTTTCATTCTGCCCTTGTTACAAATATATTTTATATACTATTAAATATCAAAGTTACCCAGCATCAGAATTTTGAGGTACAGATTGTTTTAAATAACACTTCATTTCAAGTATCATCGACAGAAATCATGTTGATGTTATTTTTCACATTTTATCTATGTAAGGAGGTACTCTTTGTGGTGGGGATATAGTTGCTGATCGAACATGCGTCGTGTAAACTGAAGTTCAGTAGTGTCTAACATTTCATAATGGAACGACTTAGCCTGGCACAGGGTCTATAAATTGTTTAGCTTCATACGAAAATTGGCGTCCTCTGATTTAAGAGTATTGGGCACTCAGAGCAACTTACGGTCCACATAATCGGCCTACCGAACACATAATTCGCTCTACCATTACTAAGTTTGAGACTCAATAATCATGATTGGAAAAAACTCGACCAAGTAGACAACAACCAGCTCGTAGTGAGGAGAATATAGCGGCGATGGGAGAAAGTGTACGTGATGACCCTGAAATGTCGATTCGTCGCCATTCTCAACAAACCACAACAAAGGAGTAGCAAATTTAGGAAAAGCCTGTATCATTTCACCAATACACTTGAGATACAGCAACGCGTTTGTATAGATCAGTGGCTCGTTCCATATGCCTGAGGCAGGTTATTGAATAGAAGTCATCGGTGACAAAGTTTTGATTCAATAATTATTTTTTCGTACTTCCGGGCCTAAAGTGACAACTTCACTCCCTTGTAACAGGTACTAAAGTGTCACATTTAATCCCTCCGGGATTAAATATTGACGAATCTCCCGGAACAATTAAATCACAAACAAACGAATTTGAGGGATATTTTATTGAAAAATACAATTAATTAGAATGGTAATTAACGTTAATATTCAAATTAATATTGTGACAGTTCGTCATATTGACCAGTCTTTCCTGGGTTAATACAGCAGGTAACTGACGAGTAACAGATAGGTCCTTATCATATTGAACTGGTGTTTGTTCCGAAGATAATGCGGAAACAGGAAGCGAGAATGAGGACTGTGGCATAACTATAGTGGACGAATCGGCGACTTGATCAAATATTTTATCTGAAATTTTTTGTTTATTTTTAATAGACGATTCAATATATCCCTCGGCCACGTTGGAGGATTTCCATCCTCCATGTCTCTTCAGCACGTCTATTGTTGCTCCCGAATCTGCTAACAAAGACGCAGATGTGCGTCTAAAACAATGTCCCGTATAAGACGTCGCATTTTCTAATTTCAAGAAAGCTGCTATTTGCCGTGGAAATGTACCAAACATGTTTTTTCCTACTACTCGCGTAGTACATTCTTTGTTGATGTATTGAACAAAAAATTTTGTATGAGGTGTCCCTGCCTTTCGCAATGCCACATATTTTCGAAATATCGCCACAAAACTGATGGCACTGTTTTCTGAATTTTTGATCACAAAATTTCGGTCAATTTTATGTTTGGTGTTTCTAATCGCAATTAGGAAGGAATCGCCCAAATCTCTCACATCGTCGATTTCTAAATCAACCAACTCTTTTCCACGACAAGCTTTCGCAACGCCCAAAATAAGTGCAACCTACAAAAAAATTGATTTCTTAAAATTTCTGAATATAAACACATTCCCAAATTTACCTTAAGCAGTAAATATTTATCATCCGGAGCCTCTCGTAAGAACTGATCTACCTGCTCAGGTGTGAGAGTTCTTGAATTCTTTGGCTTAAATCCCTCATTTCTTCTCTTCAAAAAAGTTGATAATTTTGGAAATTTACTTATATCAATATCTTCTCTGATGTTAATAACCGATTTCAGCATTGAGTAATGTGCCCAGAGAGTTGAGGCACAAACCGCTTTTGATTTATCATTGAAGTAGACTAACAGCGCATTTTCAGCAGGTTGTCTCACATTTTTTAAGCGGCACCACTTTTTAAAAGCATCGTACTGCTGCTCGTATAGTTTTCTAGATTTCGGTGGTAACAATTTTTCACCTACTTCGGCTGCTCTTTTATCAATATCAGATACACCTTCTTTACTCATGATACCAATAATTATCAATAACAATGTTTCTTTACAATGACACTAGTAATGACAATGTTTCTAAATTATAATTGTCACAACGCAATGTTACTATGGTAACTTATTTTAAAGACAGTTTATTAAATGAGTTGAAGAGAGAAAAAACTGATTGAAATTATTGAAATAATTAATAAAATCATACTGGAAGTACGAAAAGTATCGTATATACCTTGCGACTGAAGTACATTTAATCCTTCAGGTAAATTATGGCCCTCCCTGCGGTCGGGTCATAAACTTTACCTTCAGTCCCGCGGTATATAATATACTATTGATTTAATGAAAATGGTTGAATGTTATAAGATAGTTTATGTCGTTTGAAATCAAAAGAGCTTCAACTAACCCTACATCAGGTTAAAAAATGATATCTACTGAAGGATTTTATATTTTACTGGCTGGGGCCGGCCATCTCGTTTTATGAATGAAACCAAACAGATTTCCTCCGACACTAAGTCGATCCATTGGCACAAAGAATGTCGACGCTGATGAGCTTTAACATGAACCTTAATTGTATTGACATCTACGCCATATTGTCCGCCATCACACGAGTTTCCGATGGAAAAGGGTTGGAATTCTGGTCAATTTACGCTTAATCGAACTTGATCGTGACAAAAATTTTTCCGCTAAAAGAAAATTCCACACTTTCTTTATATCTGTTGGAAACGCTTATGTCCACTCTGAATTATTTCGTGAAAACATTCTTAAATATCAGGTAAACCGGTATGAAGTGAGCGTCAAGATACAAATGTCTGGATAGGAAACATTTGTTGTGAATGACACTTTGAATCAAGAGCAAATGCAGAAATGTTAAATGTTGCTCAACAAACAATTTCTGATCGTTTGAAAGCTATGGGAAAGATCCAAAAGTGTGGAAAATGGGTGCCACATGAATTGACAGAAATACAGATGGAAAACGGAAAAAACACTTGTGAAATTCTGCTTCAAAGACACGAAAGAAAATTGGTTTTGCATCGAATTGTTGCTGGCAATAAAAAATATATTTAGTTTAAGAATCCTAAACGGAAAAAACCTAGGGTTAATCTGGGACAACCATCAATATCGTCTGCAAAACCAGATCGATTCGGCAAGAAAACAATGCTGTGTGTTTGGTGGGACCAGAAACGTGTGGTGTACCACGAGCTCCTAAAACCTGGTGAAACCGTTAATACTGATGGCTACCGACAACAAATGATCAATGTGAACCATGCCATTGATTGAGAAACGACCAGAATGAGCCAAAAGACACGGCAAGGTAATTTCGAGCCATGACAATGCGCCTGTACACAATGCAAAACCGGTTTAGGATACAACCAAAACACTTGGCTGGGAACTGCTACTGAAGAATTGGCTCTTTCTGATTACCATTTGTTTCATCGATGGGACACGCATTGGCTGAGCAGCACTTTAATTCCAACGAGGAGGTCGAAAATTGGGTGTCTGGTTCGTTTGCTTTAAAAGACGAACAATTTTATTGGCGTGGTATCAACAAATTGCCAGAAAGGTGGTCAAAATGTGAAGAAAACAATGGCCAATACTTGGAATGAAATGTTTTTTACTTAATGTTTTATTTTCACAAACAAAACGATCATAATTGATAGTTCAAATTAATATCATAACGTGACTAAGAATCTGAGTGAATTCGGCAGAATTTACGGTTGGTTCCAGATGAAACAATATAAGAAATATAATTGTTAAAAGGGTAAAATTTTTTTGACCAACAATTTAATAACATTTCCTAAAGGAGTTTTGTTTTGGATCTCCTACTAAGTCATTATTGTTATTGGCGTTCGGCTTAGTGAATTAAGCTTCCAGATTTCACTGAACAAGTATCATTTTTGGAGCTATACAGGGTCTTTCACGAGTAACCTCACCCATATTTATACGGGAAACTACTGAACGTAGTATTTCACGATGCTGATGAAATCTAAAATATTTTCAAGGCATGAGCACCTTCGGTTTTTCCGGAAATGACGTCAACTTCCGTTTTTCAAATTGCAACACCATTTTTTTATTGCAGAAATAGATTCCTTAGAAAATTTCAAGTTATTTTGATGTACCATTTTTCAGTTTTGGTTGGAAAATTCTCTCTGAGCGGGAAAATTCGAAAAAAAAATCGAAAATAGAGCTCCGCTGAAACAAGAATAACTTCGGGGTTTTTGGATGGAAAATTTTAATTTTTGGGATTTTTCAAGATGTAAGATTGATGTATCCACTTTAAAAATCGAAATCGCGATTCATGATACAGGGGGTGAAAAAATCGCTTTCAATTTAGGGATGACAAAATCGTGAAAAATCAATTTTTTCAAATTAGAACCCCATTTTTTTATGGCAGATATTGAATCTACGTTAAAAAATAATGTGAGTGTATGCATCACACCCTTGTCCTAAAGTGGATATTATCTGAGTTATTCACAAAAAACTGTTTTTCGTCTTGAATTTTCAGCTATTTCTTTTCCCTTCACGCCAAAAAGATGAAATTTTCAGGAACTGTTACTTAAACCATGTTTTAGATTTTACTACCCTAATATGCAAGAGAAAAAATTTACAGGTTGGTCCTAAATAGATGGCGAATTTGGATTCGAATTTGTATCGGAAACTTTATTTCAACTATTTTCTCTCCAGTGATGAATAAATAATTCCTTATGAACCATATGCAGAAACTTACCATGTTTTACATTCTTTTTTTTAATGGCAGATATCATTAATTACATCTGCCAAATTCCTCTTTATTCAGTAGCATTTTGTGTTTACTATTTATTTGGTGATAATTCGTATTAAGTTATAAAATCGATCACTATGCCTAATTTTACTTATGAAGATTATTTAAATCTCATTCTACTTCATGAAGAATGTAATAAAGTTGTAGATAGAACGATTCGACTGTTCATTGAGAGGTTTCCTGACCGACCCAGACCAACGAGAGATACCATTAATAGAACCATGACAAACTTGAGAAATGTCGGATCTTCCGTTAAGAAAACTATACACAGAGAAAAAAGTGTAGTAGAAGATGAAAACAACGAAATTACAGTTCTTGCATATTTTCGTGTGAATTCAAAAATTCTCTCAAAGATTCCGAGATTGCTCTGGGATTATCTCAATCGAGTGTTTGGAGAATATTAAAAAAACATAAAATGCACCTATATATTTTCAATAGGGTACAGCATTTGAAGGACACTGATTTCGTCAGGAGAACAGAGTTTTTCGAAGCTATGATGATTCGATTTCAAGAGAATGAAAACTTTTTGGACTGTATAATATGGACAGATGAATCTAAATTCACAAAGAATAGTTCTTTCAATAGGCATAACAGTCATTATTGGGATGAAGAAAACAACCACCACCACTTCAGACAATGGAACTTTCAAGAGACCTGGAGTTTCAATGTTTTTTGCGCCATCAAAAATAATGCAATTCTCGATGTTCACATTTATGATGGGACTTTAACTGGTAAGATAGAACACTACACATGTTTGCATAATTTAAAGAATGTTCTCCCTTAGGAGATAGATATTCTGACCTATTGACTCAAATAATTGAGCCGCTAGTACAGAACCATAATGACTTATGGTATCAACAAGATGGCGCGCCTCCACACAATTCACTCAATGTGTCAAATATCCTCTACAGGCTATTTGAAGATCGATGGTTGGCGAACAATGATCCACATCTTTGGCCATCACGTTCTTCTGATTTAACTCCTTTAGACTATTATGTTTGGGGTAGGATAAAAAATATTGTCTACTCAACTCCCCTGACTGATAAAGAGGACTGCATAGAACGAGTCAGAAATGCGTTCAGGTTTGTTTAGATGTTTACATTTACAGTTTTGGAACTCAATTTGGTTTTTAAACACTTTTGCAGATCTCTTCCTTCCGATGAAATAATAAGAGCAACGCACGAAGCATTCCTGAGACGTATAAATAAATGTCTAGAAATTAACGGTCAAAACTTTGAGCATCTTCTCTAGTTATAACCTCGAGAGTTTGCCATGGTTCTTCTAATAGTAACTTGAAGTCGGTTTCAAGAAGGGGTGAAAAATCTACAGCATGGTTCAAATAACAGTTCCTGAAAATTTCATCTTTTTGGCGTGAAGGGAAAAGAAATAGCTGAAAATTCAAGACGAAAAACAGTTTTTTGTGAATAACTCAGATAATATCCGCTTTAGGGCAAGGGTGTTGCATACACTCACATTATTTTTTAACGTAGATTCAATATCTGCCATAAAAAAAATTGGGTTCTAATTTGAAAAAATTGATTTTTCACGATTTTGTCTTCCCTAAATTGAAAGCGATTTTTTCACCCCCTGTATCATGAATCGCGATTTCGATTTCTAAAGTGGATACATCAATCTTACATCTTGAAAAATCCCAAAATTGAAAATTTTCCATCCAAAAACCTCGAAGTTATCCTTGTTTCAGCGGAGCTCTATTTTCGTTTTTTTTTTTCGAATTTTCCCGCTCAGAGAGAATTTTCCAGCCAAAACTGAAAAATGTTACATCAAAATAACTTGAAATTTTCTAAGGAATCTATTTCTGTAATGAAAAAATCGTGTTGTAATTTGAAAAATGTAAGTTGACGTCATTTCCGGAAAAACTGGAGGTGCTCATGCCTTGAAAATATTTTAGATTTCATCAGCATCGTGAATAACTTATAACTGCTGAATTTCATGAAAATACGTTCAGTAGTTTCCCGTATAAATATGGGTGAGGTTCCTCGTGAAAGACCCTGTATATTTCAGCTTATTTTTGTATACATCACAACACACATGTGAGGAGCCAAGGTTTAAGTACATGTACTTAAACCCAAACTGTGGAAAAGATATGTAGATGATACTTTCATTATTTGGCAACACGGAAGAGACACTATAGATGGATTCCTTCAATATCTAAACAATCAAGAAGAATCAATTAAATTCACAATTGAAATCGAGAAGGACAGACAACTTCCATTCTTAGATGTACTCGTACATAAACAAAATGGAATCCCAAGAACCACTGTGTATAAAAAGCCAACGAACACAGGACAATATCTACATTTTGAGTCAAACCACCAACTAAACACTAAATTGGGAGTAGCAAAATGTTTATTTGATAGAGCAATAAATATTTGTTGCACTGAAGAAGACCAAAATGAAGAAATAAATAACATCTCGAAAACTCTTAGAAGCAATGGCTACCCCAAAAAGATATTAGAAAAAGCTAAACGAACAAGAGAAAGTCAACCTGAACCAACAAATATAAATCAGACCATTAAAACCGTAATTCCTTATGTAAAAGGTTTGTCGGAGAAAATGAGAAGAATTGGAAATAGATACAACATAACGACTGCATTCAAAACTCAAGACACTATCAGAGCTAAACTTACAAAAGTTAAGCCTAATAATGAGACACAAAGGACAAAGAACTGCATATATGAATTACCTTGCGAGTGCGGAAGATCTTACATCGGAGAAACTAAACGCCCTCTGAATATACGAATAAAAGAACATCAGAAGCTTCTACGAGTACTAGACAGCGACAAATCCAGGTTAGTCCAACATGCTGTAGATGAGAATCATCGTATAAAATGGGATGAAGCATCAATAATATCCAAAGAAGAAAAACTTGCAAGAAGAAAAATCAAAGAAGCAGCATTTATGAAAATAACACCAGATTCCATAAGTGCTCCATCTATAGATCTGCCAGAAGTTTGGACGCCGATAGTTCGATCCAACTTAAAAAGATCATCATATCACAGATGAGTATATAACATTGTTCATTTTTCTTTCATGACTTCTGTCATATTGACTTTTTGAAAATTGAAAATTTTCGAAAGGTTTTTTACTTTTTCCTCCTTGATAAAGATAGAAGATGTCTATCGAAACGTCGAAAAACATTACATCCACAATAGATGATGGTAATAGCCCAAATAATCATTCAACATATAAATGAGATATTAGAAGTGTTGTATTGAGCAAGGAGTACATAGAAACTTCAATCCATCCAAAATTATTCGCGAAACAAATTACAACAAAGGGAAAAAGTATCTGATGCAATGATTTATTTACTTATTGTGTCCAGGAAATTGCCGATCGCTGATTATTCTCGAAATTGGCGAAATACATATTCAATTTATTTGAAGTGCATTGATACACAAATGTTAGTTTTTTAAGCCTATATCACAATGAATTAATCGTTATCGGTGTTGACATAGCAATAACACACACATATCAACTACCGGTTTCCTGACTCATATTCATGCATTAAATGCGACAATAAAAGCTATACACTCAAATGCAAAAATTAATTTCGGCGTATATTTCACCTGGTCATAATGAAAAATGGTTATCGATTTGATTGCTTTCCCAATAATTATTTGCAAATACTTCACGTACGTCCACTTCAATCGAGAGTTGTTGATTTAACGATTTGTTGAAGTGACGAGTCATTTTTCTGAAATGTAATTCTCGATATTTATTAAGAGAATAAAGATTAATATAGACTGTTCCTAATGGATGAATTAGAAAAAACATGGGCAAAAAAAATGTTTTCAACACTTATTAAAAAACTGATACTATCAACTAACAGAATGAAAAATGTACAGCACAACAATACCATTTTCTCAAAAAATATCTTACTCATCTAAGTAATAGAACCTCACAATGCAAACTAAGGACAAAGAATGGGTTAAATAAGACAAAATATAATATATATTATAAATATATATAATAAAAAATAATATATAATAATAATCTTAAAGAAATTATCGTACCCATGATGAAAACAGGTCACGTTTGACGTAAGATGTCCGAGAGAATCAAGACCCTAGGTGCAACTGAGGACCGGTTTCGGAGTGACTGCTCCTCATTAGTATGGCACTGAAATCTTGAAGGACGCTGTCAGTCTTAACAGAGAACGTGAGGAACCTTCCAGACATGTATAAAAAAGTGATAATTCCTTTGATATTCAAGTTCATTTAGCCGTTAAATTCACCACCTCAACTCAGGTTCTCAGACGACTGTTCACACATTCGATGACCACTCATCCTTGAATTTGGGAGTCACGTGTTGTCGTATGAACCTACAGAGAAAGCGAGGCTGGTTCAGTCTTCAAGATGTAAATGGCGCTTTATCACCATGTCTCCAAGATTAAAACTGACAGCCTCTTTCAAGGTTTCAGTACCACACTGTGCTGTTGAGGGGCAATCCCCCTGTTTAAAGTTGCACTAGGGGTCTTGATTCTCAGAAACATATCCTACTTCACGATTTTCTTTCCTTCTATAATTCAATTTATAAAAGCTCATATGAGATCTCCTATTCATAGCCCAAAAGTCCAAATTTTCATTTGATATAAGCCATTCGTCATTCTTCCAGCAGTGCCCTGACCGTTTCAGCCCTCATCAATAATTCACCAATTGTAAATCGTTCAATATATGTCGAATAGAACACGACAGAGATTCGTCCTCATATTTATGTTTTTTAGTGTCCCCAGGGTGTGATACAATATGAAATGTCCGAACACGAAATTAAATATTTTTCGGTATATCGCCATTCACAAGATTCCATAAATATTGAAGCTCATATGGTGCAGAAGCAGCGATATTGGAAAACTGTTTTTACGCAGCCTTAACAAAATACAGAAGACGATTGATGGTGATTGAATAAGGGTGAATCACAGGATAAAATGTGACCTTTGGCTCTATAGGGGTGTTTCTTCAATGTGCTCAACGAGTTCAAGATATTATTGGGTGAATATGAAAACGCCATGTGCATCAAATCATGGATAACTGACAGAAGATGGATAGAGACGTACGTAAGTTCAAACTTGTACCAATCAAGACGAACTCTTGTTTAGCATTCGAGCGTAGGTAGTCTCCAGTGGAGAATGAGATGGGTATTTCTTGGAGGTGGAGGTATCAATTAAATTCGTAAAATATAATAACCATTTTCTATTCAATGAAATCACATTAATTTTGATCTCCCTGAAACAAATAGTTTCGATCTTAAATAACTAATCTAAAATAAAGAAAAATTAGGTCGATTCAACAAAGGACCAATCATATTCTACACTCAAATCAATTTTTATTCCATAATAATAGCGAACAGCGGTAAGCAACTCTCAATTAATAATCCCAACTAAGTTTTCTCTTGAAGGAACCCAACCATTACATCTCGAGGATCCAGTCTAGTTACCAATAGGAACCCAGAACCGTTTAAGACTTGAACTACAAGTCGCGTGGATCTAGTCCTAAAGATCGAATCGTTTGGGTGAAACCAGTAGCGAAGACTCAATTGCTGCATGCTGCAGAAACTCGCATTTTATAACCCTGCCTGGGTCTCCCACCTCTAGCGATCAAGAGTGGGGCAACGCGTCAATGTATAGGCATCATCATTATTATGTGTAAGAAATAATGCAAAGTTTCAAATGGAAATGATTATTGAGTATCAAAATAATAGTGTTAAGACGGGAATACTGAAGAATGAATGTAAGGATGTAGTGTAGTGAGATGATTTTTGTCTGTTTGAATTGAATATTTGAAAAGCGCAAAGCCTCTCTCGCTGTCACAATCATTCATAAATCTGTATTTTGCAACATGGATATTAATGATATATTAACCCTAAAGCTTTATTTCGCCAAACAACAGCATTAATTCCTAAACAAAAATAGAGGAACGCATAAAACCTAAATGAGTGCAAGCCATTACGTCTTTTTATGAGCACTCATATTTATCACGTGATAAAAGGAAACTTCATAACAATTGATTTTTTGCATCATTCTGCCATTCCTTTAATCTTCCTTCATTTACTGGACATCCAGGATGTGACGCAATCATAGAAACGTTTTACATTTTCTATTTCGTGGCAAAAAATCCTCAAAGTTATACGAGACCTACTCGCTCGTCCAGAGTATGTGGTTTTCTTTCTGTGCGCTGTTCGCTCCCAGAAATGCTTTTCAGGCCGTAATATATATTTTCCTGGGTACAATACAGGATGAATGAAGTTCTTACCTCACGAAACCTATCGCGGAGAACGGGCAATTTGCTGAAATGGTGAATTGGGACCAATTTATTTCTGTGGATGGCCATTAGGATGATATATCTTGCTTGCGAAGATCGAAACGAAAATCACGTGATCTCGTTTAGGTGGGAGGAGAGATGTGGGTAAACGGTACGGGTATGTGTAATTTCGGTAATAGAAGAGACGGTTGTGATCGTAGATCGAATGGAAGGAAGCAGCCTTCAGTCAGGAGGGGTTTCTTATTGATTTTCATAACGAGAGGGGTTTTTCTATAATTTGGTTTTCGTGTGCAATAACACATAAAACTATGGTCTTCGGTAATTTAGTGTGGTACAAACCGCGAATTAACTTTTTTAAGGCCTAAAACTTCGGTCAAAATCGGTATACGTTTGTTTGAGAATTGCCTGATTCCATTTCAATAACTTTTTCGATCTCTCGTCATCATCCAGCATCTCTCTACCCGATTCGAATCCCCGAACAACTCGTAAACTTGCGTACGGTATAGACAATAATCACCATATGCATTTTGCACCATTTGGTGCGTAAGAATTCTACCAAGTTTAACACAAAAATCATCAGCAGCTCTTCGAAACTCATTTTGCGATCGATGTACAAAACACACTGACATTTGAAACTCAATAACTCTTGTTGTATGCAGTTATACCAGTTGTCGATGAGGGACTAAACCATCTACGGATAAAATATTACAACAGATAGCACTAGTGGTGCTATTTTTTTTTTAGTTCAGTTTCTTTTGAAACGAAATGTTACACAAACCTACGTCTGAACATTTTATATGGTTATACATTGAATCCAGTATGAAATTTTCTTAATATCCTAATATTGCAACATTCAATGAAAAATTATATTCAAGGAAATAATTAGAACCCCATCTTCAATCTACTTGGTAATATTCTAAATTCGTTATTAATATACTGGATGCGGCAAAAATCAGTTTACCGTTTCGCATATGAGGAAAAAACATCGAAAATAATTGCAAATAAATTTATTTTCGAGATTAATATTTACTTGTGGCCTCACATTTTATGTTCGAATTGTTCCCCCCCCCCCTCTTCACCATACGATACAGTGTATGCGCCATTTGTCTGGTGGGAACTTGCTTATTTGGAAAGCGCTGGCGAAATTCTTCGGACATTTCATCATAATCTCCGTCAAGTTCCAGGTAATAAGTGAGCAAACAAACAGGTTCTTCTTTCGTGTACTTTACACGCATAGCCATGGCAACGAACGCACTGTAAAAGTACACAACAACACTACTACGCGCGGACAACTCATCTCGCCATAGACTACCTATAGATAGGCAACTCTGGCATGAATTTTGGTCCCGGCTTAGAGAGCTCAACTTACAGCGCCATCTTTCGTCATCTTAGAGTTGATTACAGATTCCATTCGCACAACGTTCAGTCTCGTGGCGCCCTCTAGTGCATTTTATAAGAGTTATCATAGGATTCCACGCAAGCGCAGGTTGAATCCCATATTTTTATTGGATATGAAAACAAATACATTTGAAATGATCATAATTCTTTTAATCTGCTGTCTCGTCTGCTGTAGATTGTCACAATTTCAATAAAAAAATATCATTTGATCAGAAAATTGTGACAATTTGCAGCAGATTAAGAGAATTATGGTCATTTCAAATATATGTGGCTTTCAAATCAAAGAACATAATAATCTTTAGAGGATGAAAGGAAATAATCAAAAAAGAAACTTTAGAAATTTATATATAATGCAGTAAATAATCAATTTACAAAAATTTCAATATCGAGGGAAAGAATAAACGAACCAACAATAATTATGCAACAATTACTCATCAAGTTATTAAAATACATTAAAAGAATAAATTAGAATATTAGTGACAGATATATAAATTTAAGCATGAAATGCATTAGATTTATACTTTTATGACAGAAACAATTTCTAAAAGTCTATTTTCTTTTAGATACTTTTTCGGATGCCATCTTCATTATTGGATCATAAGATCTTATTGTTTTTTCCGATAAAATTTTATAAATAGTTCTGTCATAAAAGTACAGAAATAATATCATGGCAAAATCAATAAACTTATTAACTGAAATTCCTTGAATCTCACATATACGTTGAAGTATTCTAGGAATCTTCTGATAAACGATTTTTATGAAACCCACTATTAGTGGAATATCCAAAACTATAATCAATGACCATGAGCAGTTCACTTATATATAAATACCTTGTTGCCTCAAAGTTTCTTCAGGAGTTCTGGAAGGTAGAAAAAATATGTCATCATTATGAGGGCGGCTTACATAATCTGAAAGATTTTTGAAATTACGAAAATGATTATCATAGGGAGTAGAATGAATTACTTGGCAAATGAAGTGTTGGTAGAGCAAATCTTTTCAGCTTTCCATGTGGGTCTATACAATCCATATGAGAATGCTTTATGCAAATAACACTTTTGGATGAATGAAGACATAGATTTCTGATTATTTCCAACCAAACATTTCTAACACCCTCAACTTGTGTAATGAAAAACCTAGAAAGAAAACAGTGTTAGAAACTGTCCCAAATTTTTACTAATCAGAAATTACTACACGAATATGAAATTGCTACAGAAAATATTAATTCACAGTACATTTTTAGTGAGTTATAAGTTAATCCAAAACCACTACTTATATGAATGCAACACATACCTTTTGACATTACCTAAAACTTAGAACACGACATGGGAGAGAAGAATGGCGCTGGCATAGACATCATGAAAGTTCATGCTCGTCATAGAATAGTTTTTTACTCTTCATAAAATCCACCAACAGTGAGGTCCGATAAAATCCGTTTTTACCGATCACTACTGAGAAGTCCTAATTTACCGATCCGAGCTTTTGAGACGACAACAGATGTCTCTGCCGCTCGTCGAAAAAAAAACGTGACCACCTTTGTAGTAGGCGAGTTCCCACCCCCTGCAACTCGCTACGTTTCAGCTGCCTCCTTCCGCCCTAGGAACGATACTGGCCGAGAATACGCGCAGGCGTGAATACAAGACAGTGTAAACTGACTTTTGCCGCACTCTGTTTAATGAATTTGATCCAATTCTCAGCCTGGCGAAGGTCGATTTAGGTTCGGATCTTCTATTATCTTGAAATGTCGAATCGTTTCCCTTTCGTGAATTAAACTGGATAAGTTTGTAATTCTCCACTTGTATTCAATGAAAGTGTTCATGCTGTGTCATTGGCAATTCGAATATTAATAAACCAACTTCGTACGATTCCAAAACTTCCAGAAGTCACAGTTACCTGCCGAAAATGTTAATCGATATTGTAACGCCTGGAAACTCCTGAAAACTCCAGAAATTGCTCCGCTTGTTTCTCCTTCCCTTATTCGATATTATTTCCTCGTTCCAACGAACAAAATCTCCAGCTGTCCCTAAGAACATCCGCGAGCTTTATAGATTGAATCAATTTTTTCTGTTTGTTCCAGATTCAATCAAACTCTGCATTCTGCCTTCGAATTGACACCGAAATTTGATTGAACCTTTGTAGCGGGGCGTTGGTACGGGGATCCTCAGGTTTCTTAGTTTAGGGCAAACATCACTAACTCTTTGTTTATGGAAATGTTTACATTTCGATTCTCAAAGGAGGAATTCATCCGTTGAGAGTATTCTGTTCTTGTCCCTCTACTTGATCCCTATTCGTTCGGTTTGCTGAAGCTGAATTGTAATTGGTTCAGATGATAGTTCCAAGGGCCGAGGGAGTAGATTTTCATTGAAATTTGCTTTTATATACAGGGTTGGGATAAAGTTTGGCACCAAATTAATATATTCAAAACGGAACGGACGATAATATTGAATTCTTAAATTCAAATTGGTGATCCAAAATTGTATTTTTGTAGGCTTAAATGGTGTTAGCAGGATCAAAAAAACGGGAAAATGATACTGTGTCAGTTAGCCGACGTTTCGGAAATATATTTTTCCATCTTCAGGGCTAGACTAAACAATTGTATCCTCCCATTATCCTCTATATAAATAATACAGTTTACAAATCTCAGGTATGTATTTTTCATGGAAGAAATTATATAATATAATTATATAATTATATTCATTGGTTCCACCTCCGTGTGTCGACGTATGTCCCAAAATTCTCATTTTGTTTATTTTCATTGCGGTCTGATAATTTCTTCCATGAAAAATACATACCTGCGATTTGTAAACTGTATTATTTATATATATATATATAAATCATCAAAACAGAATCATTCAAATAATCATTTCGTCTCAAAAATAAACCAAACACAATCAAGTCAAAGTATTCATTTTACGACAAACGATTGATCATTTCACAAATGAAATTTCTCCTCATGGGGAAAAATTTATTTTCTTTCCGATCGAAATGAATATTCTTATCGCAAAGCCCACCCCGCATAATGACAGGAATTCATTCAAATCCCATTGCGGAATTCGCCTATACCACCGTCGAAGAATTCTTCAGATGCTTCAAATATGAACTGGATTATTACTTACTCTCTATTTGGCGTAATTCGTCGAAACTTAATGAAATTCAACTCGGGGACGTGTCCCTGAAATGGAAATGGTCGAATTATAATGAGATATCCTCGAAAAAATCTGAATAAGGAATAATGATGCACTCGAATCGGATTTGCTGCTTGTTTCGCTCGATCCACGCAGCGGCTGTGGGCTAGATGGGAAATTTCCCAGGAAGGAAATAGGCGAGAACGAAGGATAAAAATTGAATAATTTGATGCAACTGTTTCTATTATCAGCAGAATGAAGATGCCTTCTCCATTTGAGTCTCATACTTTTTAGATTTAGTCGCCCGAACTCACTTTCTTTGCGGGAGAATATGCCTGGCGAATCTCTGACTACTGCATTGATTTTAATAATGGTTTGATAATTCATTTCTCATCTTCAATATTTTCGTGCTGTTATACTTTTCTGAACAGTATTTAAACGTTCAGCCTAACACACAGTAATTTTGTAGTCTTCATCAATTTCGTGTCATCATTGAATTTTTTTTTATCTCTCATTTATGTGCATGAATAATAGAATAAAATAAAAGTTTGGTAAAATCTCTGGCAATGATTTGTTTTTCACAATAGTATCATTTGAAATATTCGTCGGATTGTAATAATTTATTATCTTTCTTAATATGATTTCCTTCGAAATATTTCTTTACAACAAATTTATAAGAAGCGGGAAAAAATTCTTTGGTTAATTCATATTTATAGAAAAATGAGTTCATGAAATCCTGGGAATTTCAAAGAATTTACAATATTTTGAGTTGTGGAATACGGATCATCCACCTTATCTTCAAAACGAAACACTCTCAATTCTCTACAGAAGATCCTACATACAATAATATATTATCACTTCAGAAAACTGATTCTGTTCGAACTTTTCACTTAAATAAATTTTCCAATAAACTAGAGCCTTGATAACAAATAACTTTTTCTCGGACCGTAATCATTGCAACAAAAATATTAAAAAAATTGATACTTCGTTTATCATATTTATTTTGAGTTAAAAAAAAAAATTCACGGTAATGCTGTGAATTATTTTTATTTGTCAATAACTTAATTTTTTAAGGAAATTGATGCACAGGGTTATGTTAGAGTTATCAGTAGTTAGAATTAGTAGAATTATCAGAAAAAATTAACAGAAGTCATTAATTTGATTCGAAATAATTGTTAATATAATAAACAATGATATTGTTACTGAAAACAAACTTTTTGTTGGTTAATTTGTAGAGAATTGCCAATTATTTACTGGGAAAAATGTCACTAATTATTTAAACAACAGAAATATAAATGAAATCCCTTATTAACAATTCGAAAATCAATATAATATTTTTTTTCATCACAAATGACAGTTCCTTAAGAAGTTGTCGAAAAAATTTTTAATTGCATTATTAATCTGTTGATAAAAAAAAATATAAACAAATGGGGATAAAATTTATTTTCATAATAAATATCAAGAAAACAGTGAGTACCTTATGTTTCACTATGTTCCATTATCAAGGAAGTCTAGTTAAATGAAAAATTCACACAGAAATCATTTCTTTGAAGTGATGATATCAGGATTTGTTTAAATTTTCAATTCTACTATACAGGGTGAATCTTTGACCACTGCGTTAATTTTAACCATAGGTTCTTGAGATCAAAAGGAACACTTTTTCCATTACGGTTTTTCTATATTCAGCTGCGATGAAAAGTTATAAGCATTTTAAGTTTTCACATTGGGCAAATACCCCTCTGTAGTCCAGTTTAGTTTGAATGAAAAATATTTTTCACAGCATCCACTATTGAATCTGAATTGTTTGAAAACATTATTTTCCCTCTAAGAAATGATTCACTCACTCATGTTTCATCCGATGAGATCCATATCCAGAAGGAAGATACAAAATACTAATTTTCTGGTAAAAAAAATTCAACACCATAAACATAGATTTTTGTTGTTCTACTATATTTTCTTTCTACTTCAAAATTATAAACCATGCCTTTCTAGTGAGAAATTCCGAAATTATTGGGTAATTATTGGGTGTTATCATCATATATTTGTAACTTTCTTCTTAAAATTTCCAAATCATGATAACCATCATTTCTATGAAAACTTTCAAGGCAAGAGGTTGTCTGATATTTCTAAAGTTTCTTCTCCTTGACAGAGACCAGTGAACAGGTCTATGAGGTCTCTTGATATCATACTGTTAAAAATATGAAAATCTTTTTCGAAATCTTCAACAACAATGAATGATGTCACTACGAATAATCATTTTAAAGTGATGTTACTTCGCTTGATGATTATATTCTGTACTGAATCCCAATAACAATTTACCTGGATAGATTACAAGTATTTCCAGATTTAGGTGTGCAATTATCCTTTCTTGAAGAAATACCTAAATTTGAATTTGAAAAATCAACAAGGTGTTCTTTAATACAAAATTTTTTGTTAAATCATTAATATGAATCTATTCTGTTTAGACTATAATTACTGATTTTTATAATCAGAGTATCTTTTTTAATTACGTAAACAAGAACATAAAAATTGAATAATGGTTATTCATAGATTAAGTCAAATACCATAGAATATTAATTTATTACCGAACCCCAGGAGAGAAAAAACTAATATTTGCAATGTTTTTTTAAATGAAAGATAATATCTGTAACTATTATTGATCTTCAGTTATAATTTTCCTCAAAATAATTAGAGTGAATTATTATCACATTAAAATATTACAACGTCTCTGTGGTGGGTACTTCCCAATAAAATAGTGTTCTGTGGTTCCTTGTTGTTTTGATTCTGTTTGAAACTGTCAACAGTTATTTGTAGCTTTCTTTCAAAAAAATGTGGAAAATAGTGGAAGGATAATATCGATAGTTTCAAATTATGCAATTCAGTATGAAATGATTATGGTCAGAAAATGCATTCTATTCTAATCTTTCTTGTTTATGAGATTATAGCTTCCAGTTTCAATAATGATTGAATTTTTATTAACCATGCATCATAACAAACATTCAGAAATATTAAAACTAAGTCAAATTCTATCATCTCCTAAGTTTGTGAACAAGGTTGAATCGGTGTATGAAATGAAGATAATAAAGATATAAAACAAATCTAGGAGACTTGGTTCGAAGTTTTTAAAACTCCTATTAGCTCAATTTGCAGCATTCCTATGTTAGAATAGATTTAAATTGATGAACGCTGAAAGTCTGATGCTATAAAAAACCAGCACTTCATAAAGACAAGTCTTCAATTTAACGGGTCCTGACAGAAAATACACCTATTTCAACGGTCAAAATATACCGAAGAGTGATGGAAAACTTTCTTTCTATTTATTATGGAATATTATTCTGGATTAAATATTAAACAAGGTGCTAGACATCATTAACAATGAATACAGCAAATGGCAATTTAGATTTTGTGGTGAATGTAAGACAAAAATTGTTCAGTGGTTAATTTCATCTATAGTAGAAATATTTAATAAAGATATAAAATATGTCAACATTGAACAAATCTGATTATTGAATCATTTCAGCACAGAGTTGGATTTGGGAAAATCAGAAAATTTGGACAAAATTAATCGATTCAATTCCTTTCAACTTCAAATATCTCAAGAATGTTGAATGATTGTTTGGGCTATTACCATCATCTATTGTGGATGTAATGGAAAACATTACATCCACAATAGATGATGGTAATAGCCCAAACAATCATTCAACACGAGCTCCATCATCAACAATATCTCGTCATCAATATCTCAAGAATGGTGCAATTTAGGAGAAAAGATGAGGAATGATTTTATATGCAAAAAAGACTAATATATATATATATATATATTCTTTTGAACGTTTGGCTGACAATATTTAGTTAGCAAACAGACTAATGATTCCATGGAATACGAGATACGGACCTTTAGTTCAGGCTATATTTGTTCTTCATCCAATTTAACCAATCTGTAGAGTACCTAGTAGTGAGAAACCCACAAGAAGTGGAATAAATCTATTGATGCCAAAATATGCACGAGTGTTATCAAAAACCTTCTACAAGAGATCATTTCAATTGATATTGTCGTTTGAATATTACAGGTGAAAATGCAATTTTTTTATGAAATTTCAACACCCTATATCTTTTGAACGAGGCCAAATTTGGAAAAATGTTATAGGAAGAAACTGTTTCTTTTGAAGTCAAGAATCTATGGTTAAAATTATTGCAGTGGTCAAAGCCTCACCCTGTATATACGCTGAAAAAATTTTATTGTATTTAACTAGCTTATGACACCCTGAGTTCATCCTCAATATGCCGAACGAATGGCAATTTTCAACATTATATCAAAATTAATAATAATGCAAGTTTTGGGATCAATTTTTTTCAACAATTTTACTCCTCTTATAGGATCTTTTCTTCGGAATCCAAAAATTTTATCAATATGAATATAAAACCAATTTTTTAGCATCCCTTATTAATTGTAAGTTTTGAAATTTTCAATGTACTGATACAATTTCTCGCGTAATCCCGATATGAATGAGCTCAATCACATAATTTTAATAGAAGTATTTCCTATTAACGTCATTTTAAACCCATTAACTGAAATAAGAAGGCCGATCGATTTCATAATCTCAGTTTTCAGATTTCTTATAGGCCTAGAAACTGAAGCACTCTGTATATGTTTTTCCGCATAGTCGAGTGTAAAGCTTGAATTTTTCAGAAGTGATGAATATTTGTAATATCTTCATAATTCTCGAAGAAATAATTTGATTAATCGACAAGTAATCTGTTTAATCAATCATTTCAATCAGTACGTCGTTTCTTGAATTTGATCATTAAGAATTCTGAGTGCACTCTCTCATTATGCAAATGAGTCTCTCGGCTAATGAATCGTGACCAATAATTCTGGGATACACGAGGTCTGGTCGAAAAGATGTAGTCAAAAAGTATGAAAAATACTGAAGGTTCGAGAATATGTATATCTCTAAATAATGGGTAGTAGTGTATGAGAGATACCTACGTGGATTGGCCTTGAACACTCAATGAAAGACCTTGAAAAGCACTGAAGTATAACCTGAAATTTTTCTTCACTTTCCGTTTTCATATTATTCATCTGATACAAAAGTAATATAAAAATAATAATATGAATAACGTATAAAATTCATACAAATGATAAATCTTTAATTTTTTGAAAAGACTGCTAATGTTATATCAGGGTGAGTCTTTGAACACTGCGTTAATTTTAACCATAGATTCTTGACGTCAAAAGAAACATTTTTTCCTATAACATTTTTCCAAATTTGGCCCCGTTCAAAAGATATAGGGTGTTGAAATTTCATTAAAAAATTGCATTTTCACATGTAATATTCAAACGACAATATCAATTGAAATGATCTCTTGTAGATAGTTTTTGATAACAGTCATGCATGTTTTGGAATCAATAGATTTATTCCATTTCTTGTGGATTTCTCACTAACACTGTGCAGATTGGTTAAATTGCATAAAAAACAAATATCGCTTGAACTAAAGGTCCGTATCTTGTACTTCCTCAAATCATTAGTCTTTTTTTCAGCTGAAATCATTCATCATCTTTTCTCCTAAATTCCATTCTTGAAATATTTGAAGTTGAAAGGAATTGACACGATATAATTTTGGCCAAATTTTCTGATTTTACCAAATCCAACTCTGTGCTGAAATGATTCAATAATCAGATTTGTTCAATGTTGCCATATTTTATGTCTTTATTAAATATTTCTACAAAAGGTTGGGGAAATCTCTCCAGTCTATGGTTCCACCACTAAACACTGTAGATGAAATTAACCACTGACCAATTTTTGTCTTACATTCACCAGAAAATCTAAATTGCCATTTGCTGTATTCATTGTTAATGATGTCTAGCACCTTGTTTGATATTTAATCCAGAGTAATATTCCATGATAAATGGAGAACAAATTTCCATCACTGACATAGGTACTTCAGTATATTGTCGTAATGAGCGTTGAAATAGGTAATGTATTTTCTGTCAGGACCTGTTAAATTGAAGACATGTCTTTATGGAGAGCTGGTTCTTTATAGCTTCAGACTTTCAGGGTTCATCAAATTATATCTATTCTAACATAGAAATGCTTCAAATTAAGATAGATTTGTTCTGTACCTTTATAGTTAGTAAGTTTGTTCACATCTTTATTTCATACACCGATTCAACCTGGTTCACAAACTTAGGAGATAATAGAATTTGACTTAGTTTCAATATTTCTGAATGTTTGTTATGATGCATGGTTAGTTAAAATTCAATCAATATTGAAACTGGAATCTATAAGCTCATAAACAAGAATGATTAGAATAGAATGCATTTTCATACTGAATTGAATTATTTCAAATTATCGAAATTATCCTTTAAATATTTTCCACATTTTTTTAAAGAAACCTACAAATACCTGTTGACAGTTTCAAACAGAATCAAAACAACAAGGAACCACAGAACACTATTTTATTGGGAACTACCCACCACAGAGACGTTATAATATTTCAATGTGATAAAAATTCACTTTAGTTATTCTGAGGAAAATTATAACTAAAGATCAATAATGATTACAGATGTTATCTTTCATTTAAAAAAACTTTGCAATTATTAATTTTTTCTCTCCTGGGGTTCGGTAATAAATTATTCTATGATAAGGTATTAAAATTTGACATAATCTTTGAATAACCATTATTGAATATTTATGTATTTGTTTAAGTAATCGAAACAGATGCTCTGATTATAAACACCAAAAATTTACTCATGTTCAGTAATTAATTATAGTCTAAATAGAATAGATTCATATTATTGATTTAACAAAAAGTTGATTTTTCAGAATCAAATTTAGGTGATCAAACTTAATTTCTTCAAACAAGTATAATTGCACACCTAAATTTGGGAATACTTGTAATCTATCCAAGTAAATTCTTATTGGGATTCAGCACAGAAAATAATCATCAAGCAAAGTAACATCACTTTAAAATAATTATTCGTAGTGACATCATTCATTGTTGTTAAAGATTTTCATATTTTTAACAGTATGATATCAAGAGACCTCATAGACCTGTTCACTGGTCTCTGTCAAGGAGAAGAAACTTCAGAAATATCAGTGTTTGGATAATCATAGATGATTTTTTATGGCTTTGGGGGAAAAAAAGCACAGTGACAACCTCTTGCCTTGGAACTGGACTACAGAGGGGTATTTGCCCAATGTGAAAACTTAAAATGCTTATAACTTTTAAACGCAGCTGAATATGGAAAAACCGTAATGGAAAAAGTGTTTCTTTTGATCTCAAGAACCTATGGTTAAAATTAACGCAGTGGTCAAAGACTCACCCTGTATATATTTATATTTATTTATATTGATTCTAGATAGTATGAAAAATTCTTATCTAATATTAAGTCGCAGATAAAATGAAAATATTGAATGTTTTCTAAAATTTTTTTCAAATTTTTAGTAGCCGCTTTTATTAACTTTCATCACGAATATCATACAATGTATTTTGTGTAACTGAATGTTAGATATTTTAAATAAAAATTTGCAAAATTCTGATTTCATTGTAAGAAAATGTTTTTAACACTGTCTAAAAATATTTCCAACATTCTTCCACGTAAAAAGTCACTTTTAACACTATTGATTGTCAATAAAAGTGTTTATTTTTATGGCAGTTATACAAAAACATTTTTAATGATTGTACTCTGCTTTCCGTTACATGTAGATCACTATATACGAAACCCTTTCCGATTCTCTATTTGAGCTTTTGATTCTCAAATCTATGGTTCCAAGAAAAATCAACTGTCAACTGTCCTCTGAAATTTTTTTTCGATCTGACCTTGTATATGATCTTCCATGATGTTTTCCTTGTTGACTGCTCGATTTTTCTATCTCGAAATCAAATTATAATAGCCTCCAAACAGCTTTTTATGTATCTTTCTACGGCATTTATATGATTTACGTTTCCCTAATCAATTATCGTCTTGAGCTTTCGTTATTCATGTAAAGATTCGGATGAAAGTATTTCTCAACATTCAATGAGCATCAATATTCATCGGACTCTTTCCTCAGAATAGGCTGTGTCATCGACTTCTCAGTTTTTCAGCTCGTTCTCTTAATTTGCCATGTGCTTTTGTTGCTTCACGCTAATCTTTGTCCATCCATGGACCACTTTGATCTCAAGTTAAGGTCGATTTTACGTAGATAATCGTCAAAGTAATCTAACGTGCGTGAAATTTATGATTTGGTATGTCGAAGTCACTTTACTTTGTGTGATACTGGTGATGATTAAAACGTCGATACAGGAATGAGACAAGGTATATGACACGGTATTCGGTCATTAAATTCTAATAATACTCAAGCTAGCAGCAGGAAGACCTTCAAGGACATACTGGAAAAAGGTGAGTTATCCTTCTTAGATGATATGTCGTAAATAAATTTTTTATCCAATGACAATAAATTTTTTCTACCATCTAAATTCTCTTTATATGCAACTCGAAACACAGGACATTTAATTATCAATCGATAATCAAATAGATCCCTGATTTCTGTTTATAGGAATCAGGAATTATGAAGGTGAAACTTTATCGAACCTAGTGATTACACTCATGTAGAAAGAAGTTTATGCGGAAATATATATCATTCAAGGTCAATCAAATTGTTTGACGCATAAAAATTTTACTGCTTGAGTTGACCATTGATATTCATTGTACCTATTCATACCATACCCAATTGTTTTCATTCTCATGAAAGAAAATGGTGCTTGAACTTGAAAACATGTATTGATGATGAGTTTTGATTTCTCTTAGTCAACTCATTAAAATACACAGATAAATTTATATGTGAATCAGTTTGATCCAAATAATAATACTATTTCATATATTGAAGCTTCGTGTGGCTTATGTTTTATTTTAAGTAGTATCAAAGCATCTTGTCAACATTATTGTTCAAGTTTTCTGAACATGTATTTGTCTTTCGCAGAATAAACTGGGTACTGCGTAGAGTACACTTTCTCGAATTCTCTATTCTTTATGAAAAGTAACCCATAGTTCCCCCAGATTTAATAAGTACTGATCGTTAGATATAGAAAATAAAAATTGATTTCATTATGGGAACATGCTTTTCAACACTGTGTAAAATGCTTTTTAACACGCTTCCGCGTAAAGAGTCACTTTAAACACTATTGACTATCATTAAAAGTGACACTTTTAAGAGTAGCTGTACATAAAGAGTTTTTTTTTCTGTGGCGGGAAAAATATTTGACATTTCATCTCTGTTGACGGGTAACAAAATATAACTTTTCTCGAAATTACTTTTTTCCCGAATATACAGGGTGTCTCAAGTTCGAGTGCCTATTAGACGTTTCTGGAGAATTAGACATATTTGAAATCTGAAAATTGGGATTATGATATTGTTTGAAGTTCTCTACAGAACTAAAAACATTTTTCCAAGTTTTCCATTCCTGGTATGTTCGAGTATTCAATAGTGAATACATTTCTGTTGAAACCATTGTATTAAATCGAATAGTTTTTAAAATATCCAAAAAAAAACTGGAAAGAAGTCAAATTTGTTGAGTCAGTAATATGTTCATTATTCTTATTTTAAATATCCTGAGCGTTAACCGTTTTTACAACATCGAAGAGGAAGGATGTGAAAAGGTCATGCATCTTTTGGATTTCAGAAATATCATCACAGGGTGTTTCAAATTTTGTGTTGAAAAATTGTGATCTTAAATTGGCCATAACTTCTGTTTTTCAAATAAGAACCCTATTTTTTATAATTGTGTTGTTGATGAAATTAGTATTTCGACTTATTTCGAAGCGAATGAGAATTCATCTCTTCAATAGGAAACACATTCAATCGATTCGCTACTTCAGTACACCGAATTATGATTATAAATAAATTATGATAATAAAAATACGTTTTAAAACCCATCCAAATGCGGTAGGCGACATACTCAACGGCAGTTCATACAAAAACTCAGAAAAAAAATTTCTCAGAATTTCCAAAAATTTTTTGTATTTAAATTTTCTTCATAAATGTAGTACCCCTCTTTATTGTTCATCAAAAGAGCAAACACATTAAAACTAAATTTGTTTTAGGGGTTTCTTCGTCTTTTTCTTTGAGGATTTTCACTTCTCCAACTGTGGCAATTCTTTCTATTAAATAGTCCTTCATTATTGAATTATGCTTCGTCTGTCCAAATGATCTTTTTCAAAATATTTTCATCATTTTCAAGTTTTTCTAATATTCCTCTACAAAAATTTAACATATTTATGTAGTCACCTACATAATGTTCTAATGCATGAACTTTCTCATATTTGTAGTCATGCATGTTGTATTTTGTCAAAATTCGGTGCACCGAATTTCTGTCTAAATCGATTTAATGAGCTGCACTTCGAATAGATGCATTTTCATTCACTTCGAAATAAGTCAAAACACTAATTTCATTTTCCTCATCATCAACTACCGTTATTTTGTAATATTTTGGGGCTCTTACACATCCAAAACTTTGAAAGTTTGGATGGTAAATGGGGATACTTCTCGTTGAAGGCCCGGCAGGTTCTAATAATAATTCTGTCACATTCACCATGTATATAAAATAGATCCAGAATTTCGTAATTAGAATAACGGTTCATTTTGTTTGATCGAGAAATGAAGACAACGAATAACAATAACACCTGACACTTGTGAATTGTTAACAAATAATTTATCTTCTATGGGTACAGAGTGTTCCCATGGTTTCGAAAGAATATTCATTGAATTTTTTTAGATGCATTCAATTTGACTATACGTACACCATAAATCCAGAAAATCTCAAATAACTCAGAAATTATTGAATTTGGGAGCATAATCATGTGAGAAAACTATTTCATTATTTTTGACCGCAAAATCCAACACAATTATACAAAATTTGAACCGCTCTGATCAACAGGGCTTGTAATAGTTTATATATTTACTAAAAAAACTGAAATTTTTGTACCTTTCTTGTATTGACTACAAAATTAAATGGATACATTTGAACTCACCCAAATGTTTTAATAATTTCTAACCGATCGGATACAAAAAAAACCTTTCTATTCCAAACATATTATTAAAAAATTGATGTAAATATCAAAGCCTAATGAATAAACAAACCTTTATCTCAATTTGAAAATAAATACTCATAATTTTCACCAAATTTTGTTCTATGCTTCTCCTAAAAACTTACGTCATTGCTTTTCTGAGTTTTGACAACGCCATCAAATTCTTTCTCTATGATAACAAATTTTTTGATTAATATTACGTCTGTGCTTTTCTGAATTTTGACAACGTCAACGACATCGAATTCTACCTCTATGAATTCTATGAAAATTTTGATTGATATTACGCCAACTGACACTGATATCTAGGTCCGCAAGTTGTCAAACGAATATCGATCTGTGATGGCAAATCTTTCAATGACAAAGCTCGGACTTCATGACATTTCTATTTTTCTCTTGAGTAAATGAAAAAAATGATCATATCTTCAGAAGGGGGAAAGCTACGACAATGAAATTTGAGGATGAGTAAGATATCGGTAACCTCAATATATATTCGGATTTTTATTTAAATCTAAAGGAACTCTTAGGAGATATTGAGTATAGAAAAAATTTTTTTTTTGGAATTTTTTAAAAATTTTCTAGCGTGACGATTTCAGCCTCCCTCAATAACATTCCAAGTATCAACTTGATCGGATGGATATTCTAGTAGTTATTGAGGAAACAAAATTTTAGATGCTCATAACTACTGAACCATCCGACGGATTTGGCCCAAAAACGAACTTGACCGAGATATTTGGACAATTAACCTATTCTGAAAATATGAAAACTCTAGCTGATTCCTTTTGGATGCTAGAGAGGATACGGCCGGCCGGCCGGACAGACTCAACTTTCGCCACGAATTCTTCATCAGGGAGTCGAACTCAATCGATTGAGACCAATTTCGGCTCGATATTCCAAAATTACAGACATTCGGGCAAAATGATAGGCACTCTGTTCGGGTGAACAAGAGCGCCAAAAATAGGGTTCTAATTTGAAAAACAGAAGTTATGGCCAATTTAAGATCACAATTTTCAACACAAAATTTGAAACACCCTATGATGATATTTTTGAAATCCAAAAGATGCATGACCTTTTCACATCCTTCCTCTTCGATGTTGCAAAAACGGTTTACGCTCAGGATATTTAAAATCCGAATAATGAACATATTACTGACTGAACATATTTGACTTTTTTCCAGTTTTTTTTTTTGATATTTTGAAAACTATTCGATTTAATACAATGGTTTTAACAGAAATGTATTCACTATTGAATACTCGATCATACCAGGAATGGAAAACTTGAAAAAAAAAATGTTTCCGTCGAATTTATCTTCACTTCCTATATAACCGGAAGTTTTTGAGCTTCGAAAATATTTTAGCTCTGTAGAGAACTTCGAACAATATCATAATTTAATATTTCAAACATGTCTAGTTCTCCAGAAACGTCTAATAGGCACTCGAACTTGAGACACCCTGTATATACATATAGATAATAGAAGATATTTGATTTTAGAATATTTTATTGAATATAAGTTACATTTCCTTTATAACATAAATACAATTATTAAATGTGCATTGCGTGAATGTTCCTTGAACTATTCGGTACAACAGACGAATTTTCTTGTGTTGAAATAATATTCTCTGACATGGACACAACTGCTGTTGATGTACTTGGTCGCAAATCGGGTGTTATTTCAGAACTGCCACACGTTCTGAACACTTTTTAGCAATTTCTGTGTGCCACCGATTCATCAACATACCCTTCAGCGACCGTTGATGACTTCCAACCGCCATGTTTCTTTAGTGTCATCAAGTCTCCCCCAGATTCAACTAAAAGTGTTGCAGAAGATCTTCGAAATGAATAACCTGTATATGAGTTAGCATTTTCAAGCTGAAGAAACTTAACTTCTGTTTCAGGCACCTTAGAAAACTGACTTTTACCAACAACCTGATTGATACATTTTTCATTTGCGATATGCATAAAATAGGCGGCGTTTTGTACATTCGGTAATATTTGATATATTCTTCAGTAACTACAAATCTCCTGTTTACATCATTCTTTGTTTGCTTCAATTTCACAATTAATAACTTTCCCGAATCTTCAATATCATCTAATGTTACCTGGCTGATTTCACAAATTCGACAAGGTCCTGCAATCCCAAATAATGAGTGGCCCATTTGAAAATTGGAATTTAATTTTGCTATAAAAAAAAACTGCTCAATATTTTCCAATGGTTGAACATTTATTTAAAAGGTTGGTTCATGACATTTATTTATGAAAAATAATTTCGGCCAAATGACCACCACGGCTGACTTGGCAGTCGCCGTAACCGTCAATGCCGAGCGCTACCGCGCAATGTTGAACGATTGGTTCTTTCAAGAAATTGAAGCTAACGACCTGGACGATGTTTGATTTCAACAGGACGGTGCAACGAGCCATACAGCACACGCAACAATCGATGTTTTACGCCGCATTTTCGGAAATCGAATAATCAGCAGAAATGCTGATGTGAATTGGCCACCAAGAAGCTGCGATCTGACGCCATTGGATTATTATCTTTGGGGAGCGGTGAAAGATAAGTGTTACGCCAACAATCCAGAAACAATTCAAGACCTCACGACCGAAATTCGAGCTGCTATTGGTGAAATAGAGCCCCAAACAATCGAAAATGTATTAAAAAATTGGGTGGAACGAATAGGCTACTGCCAAGTCAGCCGTGGTGGTCATTTGGCCGAAATTATTTTTCATAAATAAATGTCATGAACCAACCTTTTAAATAAATGTTCAACCATTGGAAAATATTGGGCAGTTTTTTTTTATAGCAAAATTAAATTCCAATTTTTAAATGGGCCACCCTTTACAACAACCTTGGCCATTAAATAAAATTCATCGGGTGCATTATTTGAAAAATCACTAATTTGTGTACTCGTAAAAATCACAGCTTTCTTGGGCGTGCAACCTATCCCATTTTATTTCAGAAATGTAATTACTTTGAAATATTTTGAAATGTCTACATTATTATTGGATCGTAACATACTTTTAAACATTGAATAATTCGACCACACTGTTGATGGCTTTTGTTATTGTGCCAGTTCCGAAAAATAAGCCAATAACACTGTCTCCGAGAAAGAACTGCATGTCTTTTTCATTTTCCATTCCGTAAATCTTGAATACGCGATTTCGTAAATTTTCCGCGATTAAGCTGGCAATAATTTTCGTGACGTTACTTTCGCTGCTTCTATCATCTCCGGTGGAGTCAGAGAAAACTCAGAATCAAGCATTTCAACTTTATAGCATTCAAAATATCTACTAAACAATTACTGAGTTCGCAATTTTTGAATCAAATCACAAAATTAAATTGACAGATATTTGATTACACTGAAGTTTTCCTTAGCAACGCAGATCTAATAGCTCACTAGTTTGAAAATTCAAATTTCATATCGATAACATTCTGACTTTAATATATTGTAATAATATGTTCTTTCACTATTGAATCGTCGTTTTTCCTGTCAGAGAAAAAAATAGTGTATTATACACTAAAAAAATAGAATAGAAAATTATTAGATTTCAGCTCTCGGTTTTGTTTGTCTCCCTTCGCTTCGCGTCGGGAGACAACATAACTTCGAGCTAAAATCTACGAGGCATGTTTTTAAGAAAGTACCGTTTTGCGATTCCGCCGCCGTAGCGCTACGGTCGGCGTTCCGCGCATGCGCGCTGGTTACCTAAATCTCTTGTCTACGCACTGCCGCCATTACAGTCTGATTCTTCACTGTATACGTTGTTTACTGAGTGTTTAAGATGCCTCCGACAATCGTGAGTCCCGCTGATTGTGAAGTACAGGCTGTTATACGATTTCTTAGTGCTAAAGGCGTAAAACCGATCGATATTCATCGTGAGATCTGTGAAGTTTACGGACAAAACATTATGCGTGATGGAATGATAAGGAAATGGGTGAGAGCATTTGAAGATGGCCGCACAAATGTGCATGATGAACAACGGAGTGAGTGTCCTTCGGTCGTTAATGAAGATTTGGTACAGAAAGTGGACGAAAAGCCCTGATCTGGCACCTAGCGACTACCATTTGTTCCTGCACTTGAAGAAACACCTAGGCGGTCAGCGTCTGCAAGACGATAATGAAGTCAAAACATTTATCACACAGTGGTTAACAAGTCAGGCGGCAGAATTTTATGAGGAGGGTATCCAAGAACTGGTGCCACGTTATGACAAGTGCGTCAATATTCACGGAAAGTTTATTAAGATACAGGCTTTCATGTAAAATAAAATTATTGCGATATCTTTACACTTCCTTTTTTAAATTTCAAAACAGTACTTCCTTAAAAATATGCCTCGTAATACTTTTTTCCTTGTATAATAAATAACTATTGAGGCGCGAAAGATTCTTCCTATTGGTTAGTTTGAAAAAATATTTATTTATTTATTTATTTATTTATTAACGGGATAAACCCAATTTCACAAATCCAAATTAATACATAACTATAATTGCAATATATAATACAACTTAATACAGATTGATAGAAAAAAAGAAAACAATACAAAAATTCCAGAAATCAACTAACGGATCAATATAAACTTCGACTGACATAACGCACAATCAAGGGATAACTGAGATTAAAGAAGTCAATGCCTGTTCTACTGGCAGTGTTTACATGTTGCGAGATTCTTGAAATTGGCGAAGCTCTAGTATAATTGTACCTATAAGTCCTAGAAGCCAGCAGCGAGATAATTCTAACATTTCTAGATGGAACGTGAAAACCAAACAGAGATAGAAGGCCGGAAGAGGACAGAAGCCCCCGGACCAATCTAGCAAACAACAATACATCCGCCCTTATTCTACGAGTACGTAAAGCAGAAAGGTGAAGAAGTGATCTCACATGAGTTGCGGAAAAATTTACTCGCGATAATCCCATCCTGCACGACATAGAGAGAAGAAACCTATTTTGGACTCGTTCTATCCTGTCACAATCTTCATAAGTATATGGAGACCATACACAGGAGGCATACTCAAGATGCGGCCTAACAAGGCTGACATAAAGGTGTTTCAAAGTATTGACGTCCCTGAACCGCGCACTAACTAACTATATGGTCAATATGCGACCTGAAACACATCCTATTGTCGTAAAAAACACCTAAGTCTTTAACGATGTCCGCAGAAAGTATTGATTGCTCACTTAGATAGTAGTACGATACAAAGCGCTGCTCACGCCTAACTATACTCATATGTTTGCACTTACCAAGGTTAATGATGACTTTATTATCTTTACACCATTGTTCCAATCGATTCAGATCAGATTGAAGATCTAGCATATCGCTTTGAGTGTTAACTCTTAAATAAACCTTGAGGTCGTCGGCGAACAAAAGGAAACGTGCAAACTTAAAGCAAGTGGTAATGTCATTTACATAAATTAGAAACAACAGAGGGCCCAAATGACTACCCTGAGGTACACCTGAATCAACAATGTATGTCGGGGAGAAGGAATCACGAACTTTAACTGATTGAGTACGACGGGTGAAATATGATACAAACCACTTCCTCAAGATGCCAGTTATTCCAACGGTTTCTCACTCAAAATGCAATGATCTACCTTATCGAAGGCCTTAGAAAAGTCAGTATATACAACATCAACCTTACCTCCACTTTCCAAGACATTGAAGACATACTGGGCGAAAACCAATAGATTGGACTCAACACCCCTACACTTAGTAAAGCCATGCTGTTGCTCGACCAATCCGGACGATATATCCTATACGATCCAGTATCAATGTCTCAAGAATTTTAGGAATGGCGCTTATAATGCTTATAGGCCTGTAATCAGCAATATTATACCGACTCCCAGACTTAAACAATGGCTTAATCGTACGACACTTCCACTTGGTAGGAAAAATACCAGTTGATAAGGACCTGTTGAACAATATCCTGAGTGGAAGTGCAATTGAGGAACAGCATTTCTTCAAAAAAAAAATGCAGGCAGGAAGTCAGGTCCCGGACCCTTCCCAGTATCAAGAGTTTCCAACTTCCCGGCAATCTCGCCAGGAGAAGAAGATATTTCTTCCTATTGATAATTTGAAAAAAGTGGAGCAATATACCAAGAATATTATTGTAATTTTTGGATCAATTGGATGAAATATGCGTGAAAATTCGATTTGAAAAAACTAATACATGTTCACTGGACTCTTTCGTCGACTATTAAATTCAATTAATTAGAGTTAAATTAAAGTTTAAAGTTATATTAAATAAATATTCACCGAATCTCCAGGATTTGGTTCATAGCGACTTTGATATCTTCAAAACCTTCAATTATTCATTAGCGGAAATTATTTTCCGTTGAAATCAGAGCCACCGTAGAATAGTGTTTTGGAGAGCTTCCAAAAAAAATCATTTCAAACATGGCATAATACTGGTAATCAATGTGAAGATATCACACGAATTTCGGAAATACAAGGGTTGCTTTTTATATTATATTATATTTATATGTTTATATCGAAGACATGGAATTAGAAGCATTATTGGAGGAAGATTCGTCCCAAACGCAAAAGAACTTGCACTTACTCTACAAGTGACTCAACAAGCAATTTCACATCGTTTAAAATCGTTAGGAATGATTCAAAAACAAGGAAATTGGGTTCCATATGAACTAAAGCCGAGAGACGTTGAACTCCGGTTATGCATGAGTGAAATGCTGCTTGCCAGGAATAAAAAGAGTTTTTTGCATCGTATAGTCACTGGTGACGAAAAATGGATTCACTACGATAATCCAAAGAAGAGAAAGTCATGGGTTAAGCCCGGCGAACCATCAACATCGACAGCTAAGCCGAATATTCATGGAAAAAACTCATGCTGTGTATTTGGTGGGATCAGCTTGGTGTCGTGTATTATGAATTGCTGAAACCAAGCGAAACCATTACTGGAGCTCTCTACCAAACACAATTGATGAGATTGAGTCGGGCACTTAAGGAAAAACGCGCCCATTACTACTTCAGACATAGAAGGTGGTTACTACAAATCAATTCTATTGAAATCTCGGCCACCTATAATGTCGTTTTTTCATTTTTGTAACTAATATCAGTAGAAAAAAATTTATTGAAAATAAAAATTTGTGGAGAACTTTCACATACTTCCGAAACGAATATAATCCTGTGACCGAATATATATATAACGAACGATGAGAAAATAGCGCTTGGTGGTATAATTGAGTGACACAAGTAATGGCAAGGCTATTTTTAATGGGAGGTCGCAAGTTGTTCCGACTGCCTAATGTCTGATAACTATTTTCATGTTATTACATACACCAACTCAACCAGTAATTGACGGAGCATATCATACCGTTAATAGCCATTTTATATGTTTCTCTTCGTAACGACAGTACTTCAAATTTTCTAATAGTTCAAACTGTATAAAGAGGCCGCATTTCGTTTTTGATTAATTTATTGTTTGTAGCAATGGAAATTTCCTGAATTTAAGAACTCCATATGAACCGATCATCAAGATGTGTATTTGACTTCAAAGATGCAGCTTGGTACTGTAATAGTTTTTATGAATTACCACTTGTGCGTCAACGAAAAAGGTTCATAGCCATTATTCTGTTAAATGCATTCGCCAAAGGTGTTCCAAAATTGTCCATAATAATAGCGATAAGATCGGGAACCAGAGAAAAATCAAAATTGGTCCCGTCGGGGACCCGCGAGGCGTAGCCGAGCGTGAGACCCTGCAGGGCCGAACCCGGGGCAATCTTAAAACAGATCGAAAAGGCGTATCCTCTTCTAGGAGAAGCGACCCCGAAACCCCCCCGGGCGCTCTCAAAGTGCCGAAATTTTCAAACGAAAATCGCGAAATCGGCCATTTTCGCGAAATCGCCCAAAGGTGAAAAACGGGAGAAAGTACTCCTATGAAGCCGAAGCATCTCGCGGGGAGGGGGGTCGCTTTTTCTGGACGAGGAACGTCCCCATGCGTGGCTACGAGCTCAGCCGCGGAGCCCTCGAAATCTATACGAAAATTATGCATATAAAACGGCAATTTTTAGACTCGCGACTTCCTGAAACGTCAAAACCACACCTACGTTTTCCTCCGTGCCGGTCGAAAACGATATAAATCGCCCCGCGATCGGTAGAAAACGAATCTACGTGAAATTTCCCATCTCTGGGTACCAATTTTCACATCCAAGTAGCGAGTCAAGGCCGGGAATATTCATTCCAAATTCGACAATTTTCTCGATAATTCGAGGAGAAGTGTCATATTTTATCATACGATTCCGATGATAGCCGAACGCGAGCTCCAAATTTGAAAATACGGCATCAATTTTTCGCTCGATATGGGCGGTTGAAGATTGTTTGCGTTTTCCAAGCACTCGAATAAGAATCTACAGGAGATTCCGAATCTCTAGACAGCACCTGCGATTCACGAATCGAAAGAAAAACACCTCAAATAAGCGTTTGAAAATCGTCCTTTTTCAGTCCATTTTCGCGCGAATTCATTGCCCTCTCCGAGCTCCGATCCAACTTATGATACTCTATGTTAAAATCCGACACACTTAGTTTATTCAGGGAAAAACTGCTATGCACTCTGTTCATGAATACACGTTCAGACCTTTTTCGAATAATTTTTATTTCACCTTTCTAAAATTGATGGAGTTGAAACGATATTCTTTGGTTTTTATTTTTTATGGAAAAATTATTTTCGATTCTTATACAGGGTGTTACATAGGATGCTTTATCGAATTATGTTTATACTACCTTTGTGGAATGCACCGATTGCGATCGAATGATATACGTGCTGTGCACATTGGAAGCACTGACTTTCACCAGAGTCTTTCTTCGAGAGATTTTCCGTCTGAATTTCTTATGGAAAAAGCACCCACTGCGAATCGATTATATAGTGGGTGTCCCAAATGCATTTTTCTTCATGGTTTTTCGCGTATGGGATCTAATTACGATAAAATGTCATACAGGGTGTGCGATTTACAATGAATTTGCGATCGGGTGATATACAGGGTGGGCACTTTACACTGTCATACAGGGTGTGCAATTTACAAAGAGTATACGATCGGGTGATATACGGGGTGTGCAATTTACAAGTACTTTTGTTTCTTTGCGTGCTTTCGTTGTTTTTGTATTTCTCTGGGGTGTTTCGTGACTTCGAGTTTTTTTGAGCGCTTTCAAGTTATATGTATTCTCTCGGGTTTTTTCAGGTTCCTCTGGATTTTTGTGTTACTTGGGGTTCTTTTGTGTTTTCTCGCGTTGTTTCGTGTAATTTCGGTTTCTTTCGTGCAACTTCGGTTCCTTTCGTGTTTCTTCGGATTCTTTCGTGTTTTTTCGCGTTTCTTCGTGTTTTATCCAGTTCTTTCAAGTTTTTTCGCTTTCAACGGGTATTTTGACGTGTTTCGTGTTTCTGCGTGCTTCATTGATGTATGGGCCCTATTGATCTGTGGTCTATATTGATCTATGGTCTATATTGATCTATGATCTATATTGATCTATGGTCTATATTGATCTATGGTCTATATTGATCTATGGTTTATATTGATCCATGGGCCTATTGATCTACCCGCTTACTAGTCTATATAATAAAGTAATAAGATCGGGGACCAGAGAAAAATCGAAACGGGTCCCGTTAGGGACCCGGAAAGCGTAGCTTTCGAGCGACCCGCAGGGCCTCTCGAGAGGGAATCTTAAAACAGATCGAAAAGGCGTATCCTCCTCTAGGAGAAGCGACCAAGAAACCCCCGGGCGCTCTTAAAGTGCCCGAAAATTTCGAAAGAAAATCGCGAAATCGACGTTTTTCGCGAAATCGCCCAAAGGCGAAAAACGGGCGAAAGTACTCCTATGAAGCCGGAGCATCTCGCGGGGAGGGGGTCGCTTTTTCTGGACGAAGAACGTCCCCATGCGTGGCTACGAGCTCAGCCGCGGAGCCCCTCGAAATCTATACGAAAATTATGCATATAAAACGGCAATTTTAGACTCGCGACTTCCTGAAACGTCAAAAACACACCTACGTTTTCCTCCGTGCCGCTCGAAAACGATATAAATCGCCCCGCGATCGGTAGAAAACGAATCTACGTGAAATTTCCCATCTCTGGGTACCAATTTTCACATCCAAGTAGCGAGTCAAGGCCGCGAATTCTTCATTCGAAATTCGGCAATTTATACGATGAAATGAGGCATAATGTCAGAATTTCTCATACGATTCCGATGATAGCCGAACGCGAGCTCCAAATTTGAAAATACGGCATCAATTTTTCGCTCGATATGGCCGGTGAAAGATTGTTTGCGCCTTCCAAGCACTCGAATAAGAATCTACAGGAGATTCCGAATCTCTAGATACCTACCACTTTTCGTGAATCGCAAGAAAAACACCTCAAATATGCGTTTGAAAATCGTCATTTCAGGCTCTATTTTCGCGCTAATTCATTTTCGTCCTTGAAGAATGACACACAGATCGCGATGAATCGCTATACAGGCTTATGCTATCTCGAAAAAATCGCTATACAGGCTGTGCTTATGGAAAGCACTGATTTTCACCAGATTCTTTCTTCGAGAGATTTCGTGTTACTTAGGGTTCTATCATGTTTTCCGCGTTTTTTCGTATTTGGTCGGTTTCTTTCTTGGTGGAATGCACTGAACTCGAAACGATAGAGTTATAAACGATATTCTTTCGGTTTGTTTTTTATGAAGAAAGCACCCACTGCGAATCAATTATATACGGGGTGTCCCATATGCATTTTTCTTCAAGTTCTCTCGCGAATGGGAGCTGATTTCGGTATAATGTCATACAGGGTGTGCGATTCACTTTGAATTTGCGATCGGGTGATATACGGGGTGTGCAATTTACAAGTTAATTTGATTTTTTTGCGCAAATTCGAGTTTTTGTGTTGTTTCGGGAGTTTTGGATCTTAATTCGATAAAATATATTCGATTCATATACAGGGTGTCAGATCTGAGTAGCGCTGACATTCACCAGAGTTTTTCTCCAGCTTTTGTGCTTTTCCGCGTAAGGGAGCTTAATTCAATGAAATCCCATACAGGGTGTGCCATTAACAATGATTTCGCGATCGATTGATATACAGGGTGTGCAATTTAAAAGTTCTTTCATTATTTTTCACGCTTTCGGTTTTTTGTGCTCCTCGGGGTTTTAAGCTTTCCTTCGAGTTTTTTTGCGCGCTTTCGGTGATTTTGTGCTCCTTCGGGGTTTTTTCGGTTCCTTTGGATATTTTTCGTTCATTCGTGGTACTTCGGTTCTTTCAAGTTTTTCCGTGTTTCTCGGTTTCTTTCTTCGTGGAATGCACCGAACTTGAAACGATAGAGTTGAAACGATATTCTTTCGGTTTGTTTCTTATGATGAAAGCACCCACTGCAAATCAATTATATACTGGGTGTCCCATATGCATTTTTCATCATGTTTTTTCACGTGTGAAAGCTAATTTCGGTAAAATGTCATACAGGGTGTGCGATTTACAATGAATTTGCGATCGGGTGATATACGGGGTGAGCACTTTACTTCTGTTTTTTTGTTTTTTTGTGTTCCTTCGGGTTTTTTACGGAAAAATTATCTTCGAAACATATAGTGGGTGTTACATAGGAGCTCCATAGAATAATTTTGATACTTCCTTCGTGGTAATTACTGAACTCGAATAGATGGAGTTACAACGATATTCTTTTGGTTTTTTTTTTCACTGCTAATCAATTGTATACTGAGTGTCTCATATGCATTCTCCTTCAAGTTTTCTCGCGAATGGGAGCGGATTTCGATAAAATGTCATACAGGGTGTGCAATTTGCAATAAGTTTACGGTCGGGTGATATACGGGGTGTGCAATTTACAAGTACTTTTGTGTTTCGGGTTTTTTCAGGTTCCTTTAGATTTTTGTGTTACTTGGTGTTCTTTCGTGTTTTCTCCCGTTGTTTCGTGTAATTTCGGTTTCTTTCGTATAACTTCGGTTTCTTTCGTGTTTCTTCGGATTCCTTCGTGTTTTTTCGCGTTTCTCCGTGTTTTTTCCAGTTCTTTCTAGCTTTTTCGCTTTCAACGGGTAATTTGACGTGTTTCGTGTTTCTGCGCGCTTCATTGATGTATGGGCCCTATTGATCTGCGGTCTATATTGATCTATGGTCTATATTGATCCATGGGCCTATTGAACTACTGGCCTATTGAACTACTGGCCTATGGATCTACGGGCCTATGGATCTACGGGCCTATTGATCTACCCGCTTACTAGTCTATTATAATAATATGATGCATAGTAAGGTCTAGCGCCTAAACCAATCAACCGATTTGCATCAAATTTTTCTTAAATTAACGGTAGGCATCTGAACTGATGTATAAAAATAATAACAAGTGCCAAACATCTATAATTTCTTTAAAAAAACACAAAAAACTTCAAAATGAAGGGTGTTTGGCATGTTTTCGTTGTAGATGGCGCCACCGCTCAACAAATTTAATTTCTTCTTCTTTAATTTCTTCTTGTTGCACTCCAAGTCACCATTACCGTCATATAACTCATCAAAAACATTTGTAAATTTGATTAACTTTATTTGTATTTAAATTATAACACGTGAATTATAAATCATATAGTAACATTGCTAGAAGAGGAAAAACACTTTATTTCAGTTGTTTTATGTAGGCTTTCAATTTAAAAGGTGAATTTTAAATAAACCAGGGTATTTGAAGACTTTAAAAATCGATTCCATTTTTTCAGTGGAACTCGATTTGTTTATTCAGACCCATTAAACAATCTCACAAATCGATTTTTTTGGTCAAATTATATTGCTGAAATAAACGAAGATGCCAAAAAAAAAGTCAAGATACATTTAAAAAACAAATTGTTGACAATAGTTTGTTAACTATGGTCTGCTCAATCAAGCATACAGATGATGATATTATTTATGTTTTTCCTTCTCAGATGCAACATGAAAACTAAGAGGAGTATATTTGATTAACTTTATTTGTATTTCAATTATAACATGTGACTTATAAATCATATGGTAACATTGCTAGAAGAGGAAAACACTTCATTTCAGTTGTTTTATGTAGGCTTTCAAGTTAAAAAGGTGAAGTGAATTTTTGTGAATAAAATAATTTGTGAATTTGTAATAGTTAAAAATTTCAAATTTTGTTAATTGAATAAAATTGCCTTAAATGAAAGTTGAACTGTTAGGGCGAGTTAAAAAAGATTCAAGAGTACTACCTGAGTTGGTCAGAAAGTGAGCATTTGAATAATTTTATAACAATTTATATTTTATATAACGTGCTTGAAAATATAAGATATAAACTGCGATTTTGAAAAAGTTTCATTTAAAAAGTAATTGTCAAACTTAATAACGTTCAATAATTATAATAAACATCTATAATTTCAGCTTTGACTTTCAAAGAGGAAAGACGTGTTTTGACGGTTTTGATTTTAAGCTTATTTGAATTTCCAAACCTACCGAGTAAGTTAATTCAGAAAATTAAATTGAAAAAGATATTGAAAACCCAAATTTGGATGATTATTCTCCATTTTTGGGTAAAAATTGAAAACGGGTCACGTCCGATTCCTCAATTTTGAGTTAGGTCCAGTGTAAAATTTTAAAATTTTAATTTACAATGGAGACACGACGACGAGGCAGACCAGTGGGTTCTCGAAATGGTACCCGGACAACCCGAACTGAAAGAAACCGACGCCGCGTTCATAACAATAATTACGCAATGCGTTCAGTATTTGTAGCGAGAAGGGCTCCGGTTGAAGACGAAATTCCCTCGTTTTTTGTCGGCGAAATGAGCGAATCGTGTCAATTTTGCAATGCTTCTGCATTTTAGGGGTGAAAAAGGGCGAGATAGATTCAGCCAGTGCTGCCAGAAAGGCAAAGTTGTAATGAGCGAGAATATGCAATTGAAAGAAGTACCAGCTTTGCTCAGAGAACTTCACACAGGAACAGATGAAGAATCATCTGTCATTTATGTAGTACAGTGTTGACAACCCTAAAAACAAAATAAATCTACAGTTGACAGTTGAGAGTTATTCTATTAATAACCCCATCCTTTGTACTTTATGGAACAATTAAAAATTATGATCAAAAGTCTAAAAACTGTGCCTTCTGTTTAGTTCAAAGGTTGCGTTAATTTTGGGGCACCTTTTAGTTTGAAAACGAGTAAAGGTGCGCATTCTATGGGGTAAATTTTGTCCAAATGCCTATAAGATGCTTCTGAATTCTTGGATTGATTATAGTGAATCTGAAAATAGGTATTTTGATTTTTCATGACATTCTCTACTGATACTCATTATGATGCATAGTGACCTTGAATATTTTAAAGCAGTACACAGAAAGAAATTATTTAGACTCAAATAAGTGGAAAGCGAAGGCCACCGGATTGGGGAGCATTTCCTGGAGAATCTGATAGGAACGACTGGTCGTATGGGTTGTGCTTCCATCTTGCAGAAACCAGAAGTTTTCTATGTCATGCTCTTCACTATATTCGTCGATTTTCGACCCCGTAGATTTCTCCGACATGTCCCAATATCCTTGGGAGATCACAGTGATTGTAGTGTCAAGTGTGTTCTTTCAATGAGGTTTTCAAACATCGTCCTACGATCCCAGATGAATTTATTGAATAAAACCACTGAACTACTTAATTCTGTTCCTGTGTCGGATCTAATTTAACGAAACTATTGTTCGACAATGCATTACACTCAAGTCGAAAATAGGTTCTCATTGATAATGGAAAACAAATTTTTCTATCATGATGACATCAATTGCTATTGGCTTTTTATCAGTTCTGTTGAAAAGGCGTTGATATATATACCCTGTAATTTTGCACCTTTATACTTCTGATTATAGGTTGTTTAATTGCCTCCATAAACAAGAGGAATGTTTGTCTATTATTTACATCCATTAAGTGCACATGAAATCAATCATTTCCTTGTCAGAATACTAATTAATGTCCATTTTTGTTCGAATCAATTGTTACGGAAAAAACCTGGGTCTATGCCAATGCAAAATTACCATCGAATTTCTAGAGTTTATATTTCAATTTTAAAAGTAAATGAAAAATTCAGAAAGCTTTGACCTGAGGTCAGATGGCTTTGGTGTTCTTACGAGTAAATATTAAACTATAACAAATCTATAAGCACTCTTGTAAATGAACCAAAATATCTAAAATTCACAATTATAGTTTTACACTTCTCGAAAGTATCACTGATATTTATATTTATTGTAGAAAACACTGTTTTCTTCGATGAATGAAAGAAAATTTTTCATTCTTATTATAACATCAAACAATGCCAAAAACCACAGACAAATTAATCTGAACTGAAATAGAATATGACACATGTGTTTCGAGATTTGTGTATAACACTTTTCTCTCATCAGGCATTCATATTCGATTAACAATAATTTAAACAATTCTTGGTTACAACTTACTTTGTGAGATGCCGCAGACGGAACAAATCAAACTTGCTAATTTAAAATCAGCTAATATTCTAAATTCTAACCTCAAATATAAGCATAGACTATTACCTCGCTCAACAAATGACACAAAAATTACAACTGCCTTCTATGATCTTATGAAGAATTGAATTTATTATAAAAGAATGAAATTGACTTAAAATGGAATTCTCCCCATAATTTGAATGATTTAATTGAACAAGTCTATCCTTGAAAGTGTAAAGGAACCAAAATATCTAAAATTGACAATTATAGTCTTACACTGATACCTATATTTATTCTAGAAAACACAGTTTTCTTTGATGAATGAAAGAAAATATTTCATTCTTATCTTAACATCAAACAATTCAAAAAATTACAGAAAAATTAATCAAAAAATAAAATAGAATACGAATTGTTTGATGTTAAGATAAAAATGAAAAATTATTTTATTCATCAAAGAAAACAGTGTTTTCTACAGTAAACAGTAATACTTACAAGAAGTTTAAGAGTATAATTGTCCATTTTAGATATTTTGGATCACATTTTTCATGACCAAATATCAAATAAAGAGACGTTAGTGGTTTTAGTTATCTTTGGGCCAAATCTTCGAACAGCTGTACTAGAAAAATTTCATGTTAATCCTTATTTTTTCATTTCTGTAAACACACTTCCCTGTTAATTAACTTTTTCTATATTTTTCCATTTCAATTTTCTTTTTGTTTCCAGGTAAGGCTGAAATTTGGGATGTATTCAATTCTTAACCCCTGTTCAAAAATCTGGGTGTTGAGATTTTTGGCTATTACTTAAAAGAGGACTGTTACCAAATGATTGAGCTAGAGGAGGTAAAATAAAATGTTTATTGTACAATGTTCACATTCACAAAATAAATAGGTTCTCGCATGAAGTTAAAATATTTAGAAATCAACTACATCTAAACAGAGTTGACCTATTTACAATTATGGAGTAGTTATAGAGCGAACATTGAGTGTGATAATAATTGAGAAGTTGTCTTGAGAAAATGTAGAATCATATTTCACAATAGAAAAGTCATAACGTTGTGCTTACTTGAGAAACAGCGTTGTCTGCAAGACTAGATCGAGTAATGTGTGTTGCCAAAATTATTCAAGTCAAGTATATTGAGAGTAGAGGCGCCATCTAAGTAGAAATACATAACATGAACTGTATGAAATGAGGCTTGAGAGGAGATAAAGTTAAATAAAATAAAGATAAGTTGAGGAAGTGATTAGTTCTTAAGAAAGCATCTGTATCATACTAACTCAATTGAGAGATTTATCATAGAATGATCAACGCTTACAGTAATAATAGTTATATTAGAAAAGCAGAAGAATTCCTATGATAATTCAAGAATTGAGATGAAATATTTGTACAATAAGAGATGTGTAATGTAGAGAAAATGATCATAAACTTGAACTAAAGTGACAACACTATTATTTGAGATGATATAATATGATTAGTTGAGAACAATAATGATATCAGGCAATATAAGTACTGAGAAGTTGAAAAATGAGTCGTTAGAGTGTATACTTAAGTATTCGAGGTGCAATATCAATGTAGAATCATGAGGTGATCTCTCCAACCAGGTCTAACGAAGGTTCTGGTAACTATATTTCTTATCGAAAAGTCCTGAATGAATATTGAGATCATCCTGGTTGAAGAATCCCATGATGATCCCAGCATGGCACGTACAGATATCTGAAACTTATAAGGCCTGAGAAGTTTAATCATAAAAAGATGAACATATCTAAAAGTTGAGTGAAATATGTGTGAGTGAAAATGAGTAAATTAGAAGTGAATCTGACAGTAAATTGAGGAATTCAGTGTTAACGTAGGGGGGTGATATGCAAAAGAACAGATAGAATAGAATAGAATAGAATAATTTATTCATGCCATTACACAAAAGTGTTTACATACGCCAAAGCAACAATATATCACAAGATATCAGACACATCATCTGAAAAAAACTCATTCAAAGAATAATAACATTTTTCACTAAAATAATCTTGAATTGTTCTCTTGAAACTATTGACAGACAGAACCCTCACGGTGCCTGGCAATTTATTGAACAGTTTGGGACCATAGAATGATATGCCACACTTCATTCTGTTCATAAGATGGAAATCTGTATACACGTGATCACTGTGGCGAGTACTATATTCATGCAAATTTCCGTACGTCCGGTATTCATTAACATGAACTCTAACATATAACATGCATTGCAACATGAACAAACATGGGACAGTTAGTATATTCTTTTTCCTAAAAGCATCTTTGCAATCGTCTCTATATCCAAGATTGCTCAATATCCTGACCGATTTTCTTTGTAAACTGAAAAGTAGTTTTGTGTTAGGGTCGTGACGTGACCCCAACATAATATTGCATAGGATATCCTCGATTCAATGAGAGCATGATATACTGTCAATAAGACTTTCTCTGAAACAGTACCCACCAAAATCCTCAGAGCAAACACACCAGAAGATACACCTTTACAGATCTTATCAATATGAGGCATCCAGGAGAGTTTATAATTCACCGTGACGCCCAGAAAATTTACTGAATCGGACGCATTAAGACCCTCTAGTTCTCTCAAAGAAAAGTACATGAGGTGAGTTTTTGTATCATTTAGTTTGAGCTGATTACTGTGAAACCACTCGGTGATCGACACTCGAATATTCCCCATCAACTGCCCAATAAGGGTCCTACATGCTGCTCTCTTCAGTGCTGTGGTGTCATCTGCAAAAAGTACAAGATCGGCGTTTGAATCACAGCCGACAATATCATTGATGTAAATCAGAAACAAAACTGGCCCAAGGACCGACCCTTGAGGCACACCAATCGCTACATTCAACAAACTGTATAATCCCCCTCTAAAATCAATGCACTGCTTCCTGTTACACAGATATGAAAAAGATAGCTGAAATTGGCACGTGATTGGATGTAGAATATTTTAGAATATGAAAAATATGACTGAAAACGTGAATTAGAGGTGTCGAGAATGTAATATGGAGTGTAACTTGAGTGAAAAAGTAACGAGATGAACGAGATGTTTAAAGGACATATAAAGTCATGCAGTTTCACAAGTACACGTGCAGAAAATAAGTCATGTATGTGAGAAAATTATACTATACCTTTTAGAAAGGATTATAGGTGTCTTGAGCAGAGAAAAATGTCTTTGATTGTAAAATAAAAGTAGAGACGTCTTGATAAAGACTGTGAAAAAGCAATATAGAGCACTAGTCACTTCCAGGTTCACTTGTAACGAGGAGTTCGAAGAGAATAGAAATTCAAAAGGAAACTCGAGCAATCAAATTGAGAGAATCACACATGATTTGTTACTTTTTTGAGCTGATTTCGATCGTATGTATCGATCAACTGTCACACACATCATGAAGCGAACTATACATGAGGTAGACAATCTATGAGCGTAGAGTAGGTTGAGTTGTAGGGTTGAAAATTTTTAACAACCCCAGAATTCTCACTCCTAATTACATTAATTAAATCAGTGCTCTCTTCTCGTCGAAAACAACAACGATCTGAAAAAAGCCATTCGCATCATATTCGCATATATTCCTGGCGCATGATATTCAACATGTCGCTCTTGCGTGGACTGGCTTGCTTTCAGTGTTCTTCCAAAATAAGTCGATATGATGATTCTATTAAATGCTATAAGTGCGAAAATAATTTCCACATAAAATGTCGTGATATATCAATCGAGAGTTTCAATGAAATGCGTGAAAATGAACTTATTACAAAGTGGGCTTGTGGCAATTGTGATGGTCCCAATTCTACTTTTGGAGCAACTATACCTCAGTGCACTCAAACAGTGGGTGAGGATTTACTTTTCACTACACTCCACAAAATTGTGAATGAATTAATTACACCATTGCATTCTCAAATTTTTGAATTGAAAAATATTATTTCAATTCAAAACAAACAAATGTCTTCGCTTATCGAAGAAATTCAGATGTTGAGACATGACAAAAACAGTGACACGCTTATCTTATCAACTCAGCGGGATTCCCCAGATGATGGTGGTCAAAGACCGGGCGAACCTTTAATATGCTCACCTCAGGATGTTTCGATTCCGACAGGTGAATTATCTACAGCTGTCCCGGATAAGTGTGAACTACTTTCGCATACGAATATTGTCGCAGGAAATGCATCCTTTACAACTGTGGATCGAACTGATGAGTGGAAGATTGTGAAAAATAAAAGAAAATTAAGATCTAAGGACACATCTAAGAATGGAAATACTGAACCAGCCAATGCAAAACCTCAGCGCAAACCAATTTTTGGTTCATCGAATTCGACAGCTCTGTCAGTTGTGCCTAAAAAAAGATTGTCTCATGTTCACGTATCGAGGCTTAGTCCTACCTCGACTGTAGGTGATCTTAAAAGTTTTATTGGCGATAGTATTTCTGATTTGCTGATTGAGAAGTTGAATTCTAAGAAACCGGATATATATTCCTCGTTCCGGCTATCTTTTCCAAGTGAGTATGAGTCCCTTGTCATGGAGCCGTCCTTTTGGCCAGAAGGAATTATGGTAAATAAGTTTTTTCTGCGATCCCGAGATTGGGGCACCAAAAACCATGGAAAGTGATAACAGGACCATGGTAAATTCTGTCGCTTCCGAAGCCAAGTTGAGAATTTTGCAGCTAAATGTCCAAAGTTTAATAAACAAAATAAATCGAATTGATGTCTTCCTCACGCTGGCTGGCCCTGATTTCATCAGCGTTGCTGAGCACTGGTGCAGTCCGGATAGGATACCATTTATGAGACTGGCTGGTTATCGATTGGCTGCTCAGTATTGCCGCTTGGAGCGGGAATGTGGAGGATGTGCTTTATATGCTCGATCTGGGTATGTAACTCATTCTTTGAACATTGATAAGTTCTCGGTGGAAATGCACTGTGAATTGTGTGGACTGAAAGTGAAGATTGGTGATACAATCTGTTGCATAATTAGTGTTTATCGACGTCCATCTGGTGACTTGATGATTTTTATACGTACTCTTGAATATGTATTGCACTACTGTGCTAAAATTTCGAATATATTATTTTTATGTGGTGATCTAAACGTCAACCTTCTCTCTAATGATAATCAGAAAAAATTATTAGAAGAATTGTTACTAAGTTTTAATCTAAATCTTGGCTCATGTCAACCTACTAGAACGTTCACTAACAAGCGTGGAATCACTTCAAATAGTAAGGTGGACTATATTGCCACCAATTTAACCTCTGACAGATTTCTAGTTTCTGTTGAGGAACCGTTCATCAGTGACCACAAGGCGGTCATCCTTGATTGTTCTCTAAGTACTTCGTTCCTAGAGTGCTCGTCCGGGATTCAGTTGTCTCGATCGGTTTCTCCGGGCAACTTAGACTATCTTTTTTCCCTCGTCCGAGAGGTTGACTTTGAGAGTGCCTGCTATGGCCTGTCGGTTGAGGATGGGTTTCGTTGTTTTGTGGATATTCTTAGGTCGTCTGTTGAAACTGCCTGTCCCATTAGGATCTACAAAAGTTCTCATGGGCAACATCCAAGATGGATAAATTCGCATATTATAAGATCTAGGGAAGTATTACGTAATCTGCATTGGCTTGTGCGCAACTGTAACACAGTAACGACCAATGAGAAATACAAAAGGGCGAAATATCAATATAATCTGCAGCTGAAATTTGCAAAACTTGAATATCACCGAAATCTCTTTGCCAAATCTGCGAATGTAAATAAAACCGTGTGGAAATGTGTAAATGACGAATTAAACCGCAAGTCTGTGAAAAATGAGATCACATCCCTTCAGGTCGATGGTAAAGTATTGTCCTGCCCTGAGAGGATCTGTGAAATTTTTGGCGAGTATTTTTCGAAGATCAGTGAGCGATCTCTACGTGAGTTCTACGGGTCTGCCCTATCGGTCAATTGTACGAGACATAAACTGATGAATAATAATTTCTTTTTTTTTTTTTCGGTCATCACAGAAGACGTTTTGTCTGTAATTAAAAACTTAAAAAATGGAAATAGTTCAGGTCACGACGGCATTTCGACAAAAATATTGAAATCATTGGCTCCGCTAATCGCCAAGCATTTAACTTTCCTGTTTAACCTCTCAATTGAATCTGGGTGTTTTCCATCTGTTTTCAAACTTGCCAAAGTTATTCCAGTACATAAAAAGGGCGTGAGGACGATATAGTCAACTACCGGCCGATTTCAATTTTGAGCTCCTATCCAAAATATTTGAGAAAATAGTTTATCAGAGGATGTATGAGTATCTGAAGAAGTTTTCCGTTTTGTCAAGCCAACAACATGGATTCAGGGAGGGTAGATCTACCCAGACTGCCTGCTCTGATTTCGTGAATTTTATACATATGTGCCTAGATGATGGGGATCATGTTATGGGGTTTTCTTCGATCTGTCGCGCGCCTTTGATTGTTTACGACATGAATTCATACTTGATAAGCTCTACCAAATCGGATTTAGGGAATCTTTCTCGACTGGATTCGAAGTTATCTTTCTGATCGCACTATGTTCGTGAGCTGTAATGGTTGTTTATCCGAGGAGTATCGGAATGACTTAGGGGTTCCTCAGGGCTCAGTCCTGGGGCCTCTGTTATTTCTGCTATTCATAAATGATCTGCCAGAACACCTTTCCGCAAGTATATTGATCCTATTTGCAGACGATACGTCCATAGCTGTCCGAGCGAAAAGTATTGACCAACTGGTATGTCTCTGTGAAGAGTTTATTCAGAGGTTCAAATCGTGGTGTCGCCAGAACTCACTCATCATGAACCCCGATAAGATCCAGATCATCAGATTTCAAAATTGTGAGATAGGTCAGTCCCCACCACTGGTGTTGAATGTCGCCGGTAGTGTCATCAAGACAGTGAACTGCGTGAAGTTTCTTGGACTCTACTGTGATAGATTTTGAGATGGAGCTCTCACATCGACTTTCTATGTAAAACTCTCAACAGGGGGTACTATGCCTTACACCGGTTGAAGCAGTCTCTTCCAACTGAGACACTCCTAAATGTCTATTACTCCCTCATTCACATCCATCTAAACTTCAACATACTACTGTGGGGGCGGCATCGGAGAGTAAAAGAGTTTTCATAACGCAGAAAAAATAATTCGCCTTATGTTCGGTTTGAAACCTACTGATTCATGTAGGGACGTTTTTAGGAGTTCCGGTATCCTAACGTTATCCAGTATGTACATCTTGAGTTGTCTTCTTTACGTTCGATCTAACCTGCCAAATTTGTCCAAATGTTCAGACTTTCATAGTTATGGAACTAGGCATCATAATACATTATGTATACCGAAGCACTCAACGACTAAGTACAAGTCCTCACCTAGGTTTGCCGGAATTTCCCTCTACAATCACTTACCTGACAGATATAAAACAGGTACCGATAGGCAATTCAAAAAGGAAATTAAGTCACTTTTGCGTTCTAAGGGTTACTATGAGCCAAGAGAGTTCCTCTCTGATAAACTGATTTAAAATTTTTTTGAATTCCTTTTCTCATTATGACTTGTCCTATATATCTATGTGATATCTGTAAGGATCAATAAACATTATTATTATTATTATTATTATTATCCCTACTTTAATCAAGGTAAGTTTATTAGGAACAGGCTAAAAACCGTGTCACGTCCGAATACCATGTGCAGTTTCGTGAACTCTGAAAATGCTTCTTCATGTGCATTACGAACAAAGTTTTTGTTTGGATTTTCTTTTTGGTAAATACTGCGGCGAGAAATTGGATATATGCGGCAGAAATAGGGACAGGTTTGTCCTACTTTACCCCGAGGTTTGTTTGAGGACAGCAAACCGGGCAGGGATGCATGACATATTCAATTTTACCCATCGGATTATATTTCGAGCGTAACTCAAAGTGTTACACTTTAGAGTTCGAGTCTCTGGGGGTCAAGGCATGCAGAAAACTACTTGGGTTTTCATGCCCTTCCGTGGAGCTTGAGGGGGATTTTTCCTAAATTGTTTATCACGTCATACGAGACTTTGTGAACCTTATTGGATTACGAAATTCTGTAACTATAATTTAATGAAAAACAGGGCATTTTCTAAAAAGATATTGTGCGAAGACAGTACTAATAGTCTTAGTTAATGAGTTTGAAATGAGGTATATTTGACCTACTATTACTGAAATTATGTGATTATCGTGGTGCTAAAAAATTATACAGTACATCAGAATAGTCAAAAATAATATACAATTAAAGATAGTAAATATGCTGTGTTCAATTGTATACTCTAATAATATTTTTGGAATTAGAAAAAGGGTCCCGAAAGAAGAGTAACTTTGCTAAAAAAGTTTTTTTCTTCAAAACTGTTTATGCATTATTAATAATTTTATTTTAACGTTGAAAATTGTCGCCCTTGCGCAGTATTGAGGTTAAACGCATAGCTTCGCAAGTTACATTGAAAAAAATAATAATACGTTCTGAATACTTCTAATAACCGATTCCTGCTGAAATTATTCATTGAAGTTAATTTTCTCGTTCTTTAATTAACAACTTTCTCCGGGATTTCCTTAATCATTGTAATTTGAAGAAAGTAATCAAACTACAATAAGAATTTTTTACCTTCGCGGAGCCTTCTTCGTATACCAATAAAATAAAATACTGTGATAAAAAATTAAATAATTTCAATACCTTGATGATATTTTTTTCAACATAAAAATGAAATTAACCATTTGCCGTGAAAATTTTTTTTTTTCATTTGTCCCTTACGGTTTTCATGTTAACAAGAGAGGTTCATTAATTAAATGAAAAAAACTTTCATCCCCATTCTTTATAATTTTTTATGAACACATTGACGATTTCAGTATTTTTGAAATTTTGTTACAAATTCTTAAGAAAGTGTCATTTGTTGATTTAAAATTTTAATCGTTTAGAATCAGTTTTTTTGTAATTTCTTTCTAATTAGTTGAAAATTTTATTTGTTAAACATAATTGTCAGTTCTCGAAGAATCAACAATAAAATTTTTTTTTTCGCTAACAATTACATAGTTTATTAAATCAACAATTGGTTGTTACCAAATCATCAACTTTTTTTAATATTTTTTTTGATTGTTTCAAAAATTACAGAATTGTTCGTGTGCGTCAAAATACCGCAAAAACTTCATTTCGATATGGGTAAATATAGAAATTGATTAATTTTTTTCGGCATTTCGATCAATAGGGACGTTTTTGGAATTCTTGAAACTATCAGAGAAAAAATAGTAAATGTAAATAATTTGCATATAACAAGTTAATTCAACAAGAAAAACAATGTTGAATAATTGTTTGGGCTATTACCATCATCTATTGTGGATGTAATGATTTCCGACGTTTCGATAGACATCTTCTATCTTTATCAAGGAGAAAAGTAAGAAACCTTTTGAAAATTATCAATTTTCAAAAAGTCAATTGACAGAAGTCATGAAAGAAAATGAACGATGTTATATACTCATCTGTGATATGATGATCTTTTTAAGTTGGATCGAACTAGCGGCGTCCAAACTTCTGGCAGATCTATAGATGGAGTACTTATGGAATCAGGTGTTATTTTCATAAATGCTGCTTCTTTGATTTTTCTTCTTGCAAATTTTTCTTCTTTGGATATTATTGATGCTTCATCCCACTTTATACGATGATTCTCATCTACAGCATGTTGGACCAACCTGGATTTGCCGCTGTCTAGTACTCGTAGAAGCTTCTGATGTTCTTTTATTCGTACATTCAGAGGGCGTTTAGTTTCTCCGATGTAAGATCTTCCGCACTCGCAAGGTAATTCATATATGCAGTTCTTTGTCCTTTGTGTCTCATTATTAGGCTTATCTTTTGTAAGTTTAGCTCTGATAGTGTCTTGAGTTTTGAATGAAGTCGTTATGTTGTATCTATTTCTAACTCTTCTCATTTTCTCCGACAAACCTTTTACATAAGGAATTATGGTTTTAATGGTCTGATTTATATCTGTTGGTTCTGGTTGACTTTCTCTTGTTCGTCTAGCTTTTTCTAATATCTTTTTGGGGTAGCCATTGCTTCTAAGAGTTTTCGAGATATTATTTATTTCTTCATTTTGGTCTTCTTCAGTTCAACAAATATTTATTGCTCTATCGAATAAACATTTTGCTACTCCCAATTTAGTGTTTAGTTGATAGAGCAATAAATATTTGTTGCACTGAAGAAGACCAAAATGAAGAAATAAATAACATCTCGAAAACTCTTAGAAGCATTGGCTACCCCAAAAAGATATTAGAAAAAGCTAGATGAACAAGAGAAAGTCAACCAGAACCAACAGATATAAATCAGACCATTAAAACCATAATTCCTTCTTTCATGACTTCCGTCAATTGACTTTTTGAAAATTGATAATTTTCAAAAGGTTTCTTACTTTTCTCCTTGATAAAGATAGAAGATGTCTATCGAAACGTCGGAAATCATTACATCCACAATAGATGATGGTAATAGCCCAAACAATCATTCAACACGAGCTCCATCATCAACAATATCTCGTCATCAACAAGAAAAACAATTATCAATGAAAAAAATTTTTGGGTCGGTTCGTAGAGAACTGTCAATTATTATTAAAAAAAAAACTAAACTGATTATTTAAACAAAAGAAATATGAGAAAGTCGTTTTTCAATAATGTAAACATTTTTTGCATTATAGATAACGGTTTCTTGAGAATTTGATGAAAAATATTTCAAAAGTACTGAGAAACTGCATTTCTTTATAAAATATTCAAACAAATGGGGATATTTTTTTTTTGTGAAATAAATCTTTTGTTAACATAAAAATGGTGAGTGAGTGACAAGGATTTGTGAGAAAAATTTACCAAAAATACTGACACTCTAAATTTTTTATAGATAATTTTAAACAAATGGCAATATTTTTTTTTTAGTGAAGAACTACCTTTTGTTAAACATCCCAAATGATTACGGTGAATTTTATTCTTTAGTTGAACTCAAATAATGATTATAAACAATCATTTTATTTCAATTCGAAGCACACTATCTTATTTTAAGGGTCAACAAGAGAGGCCCCATTTTTATGTCATTTATTCAAATACTTTTTTAATTCACAATGATTAAAGAAGTTCCAAAACATTGTTTCAATTGATAAATTCTTGAAAAATTAACTTTCATGAAATATTTCAACAGAATTCAGTTCTTTGAAAGGTTTAGATTATATTATAAATTTTTCAGATTTTTAATCTACTTTATATAATCTAGGAGAAATATTTATTGCAGGTTACTAACTAATTTTCAACATTGAATAAAAATTATTGATAATGCTGGTGCAGTTTCTTGGATCATAATTATTTTTTGGGCATTTACTCCTCTTTCAGGATCTCTTTTTCAAAATCCATAAATAACTTTATTTAACTGATTAGAAGTAAATAACTGAATACCACTTTTTACCATCTTCAATTGTTTATAACTCATGAAAATTTCCATGTACTACTACAATTTTTAGAACAATGATCTATACTGTATCTCGACTCGAATATGTCATATCACATTGTATTAGTAACGCCATTTTGAAGACAGTACCTAGACTATTGAGAAATGCAGTATTCTTTCAATTTTCAGTTGATTTTGTCCTAAATCTAAAAAAATCACCTTGTGAAATCATCTGGATATAAGATTGACCTCACAATTCGATACATCCAGCTCGTTAACCATATGCAAAAAATTTATGTTTTATACATGAGTTGCTACGCGAGTACCTCAAAATACCTCAATATACAATAGATAGTGAATCTTATTTTGAAACAGGATGGCATGTTCCAACAGATCATCGTGTTTTCCCCAACTTACACCAATTCTAGAAATTCAAGGATCGAGAAATAGCAAACCATCAGGTGATCCTTTCCTTCCACATATCACCTGTGAAAAATCCCCTCCTTAAAGACGTTCATCGTCATCTTCCATTAGCTGTGCCATTATGATAGTCTTCACGTCCACACCATCCCTTCCCGATCCCAAATTATAATGGACCGCATCAATCCTGCTGAAATATAGTCGGCCACCAATTTACGATAATGGCTGAGAAATAGGAAATGCAGGAAACTTCCCAGTTAAATTTCTCCGTTGGAGAATCTTAGAGGTCCTGTTTCTAACGTTCCGATAAACTTTAACGGTCTCAATCTAGTGGCAAATCACTCGAGGATGGGGACATAAAGGCCTAACAAGCTTACGAGGGACAATTCGATAGGGGATGGCCATTTGCAAGTTTGGAACCGAGTTGTGCGTCGAGCATTCCTTCGAATGGGAGATGGTGTGATATGAAGAATTGAGCCAATTCAATATTATTCCAACGATCGGAGAAATGGAAATATTTTCAGACAGTGTTCTTTCCTATTCTAAATGTGTAAATATTCTAGTGTATCAAAGTGATATACGGAATGAATATAATCTGAATAGTTTGAGAGAGAGTGGAGGATTCGACACAAAAGGTTACCACAGCGTTGCTGAGGAAACACAAATAAGTATCAATTATTATGAGTAAAACGAATGGTTGCCCTAAATTCCTTTTGACTTCACCAAGTAACTATTTTTTGGGTATTTCTTCATCCTGCTCTCTCCATGCAGCACTTTGCCGCTTTGTTTAGGGTTCATATTTGAAACACCACGTCTCGTCACCAGTTGCAATCGATTTCAAGAAGTTTTAATCCTTCCGAGATGTCTTTGCAATACTAAATTCTATCAACTTTTTGGTACAAACTTGGTGGTACAAACCGTGAATGAAAATACTTAAGGCTCAAACCTTCGGTCAAAATGCAGTATACGGTTATTGGAAGAATGCCTAGTTTCCATTTTAATAACTTTCATCCACGACTTTTCGTTATTTTGGACGAATTCACGCACTTTTTGGTTGTTTTCTTCCGCCAACTCCGCTCACGTGCTAAAATATCTCGAATCGCTAGATTATAAAACGAGTTGATTACAAGATTTTTCCTTCGACCTCATTATGAATTAGAAATAAATTGTTTATTCGAATAAATTTTATTTCTCACAATATAGAATTTGACAATGAAAATCTCGATGCTCACTTTGACGTATTCACATTTATGGTTCCAATTGAACAATTCATAAAATTCATTCACGGAATTTTCGAGATGTGACATTCTGAATAGTCGATATTGACATCGTTACTGTCTATTTGCGATAAGGAATGTGTGGAACTGGCGGGCGCTGATGGGTTAATTACTGGCGAACGATTATCGCATAAAATTTTTTCAGCAATTTCTAATATATTTTTCATCGAGTTTTCGATGTACCCTTCTACAACAGATGTAGATTTCCATCCTGCAAGCCGTTTGATGGCTGCAAAATCTGCTCCACTGTCCGAAAGGATAGATGCAGAAGAACGTCGAAAACAGTGACCTGTATACAGATTGGGTTATTCTAATTTGAGAAATTTCGCAATTAACGATGGTAATTTCGAAAACGTACTGATTTCTACTGGCTTTATTGAGCATTTAAAGTTCTTGTAAAAGACGAAAAACTTTTCGTGAATATCCTTTTCGAGTGCGTTTTGGATGAATTCACTAATATTAAAAATTTCGAGCCCATATCCTGCACCTCATTTATCTGCAACTTATACAGCTCATCTTTTCACAATGCCCTGGATACTCCAAATATCAAAGCGACCTTCAAATATTTTTTTTTTTAATAACTCTTTATTGAAATTTACAATCTACTATTCTTAAGTATTAAGTAAATATGTTGAACTATTAATTGACATGAAGAAGTTATCAAACAATATTGATACTTCTGTACAAAACTTTAACTAAAGTCAGTTGGCCAAGTTCTTTGTAGTCTTCTTATGTTGTAGGGATCTTGTGCCAGTTGGTCTATAAGGATGTTTTCATGTCCTTCAAGGTTCTGATGGTACTTTGCTGCGCGTTTTTTGATTTCGTCATCGATAAATGGTATCATTAGATCGTTATGGATAATGTAGTTAGATACATACCACGGCGCATCTGTTATCAAGCGTAGTATTTTGGATTGGAGTCTCTGTATTATTTGAATATTGGATCTTTTAGCACATCCCCAAAATTGTATGCCATATGTCCAAATCGGTTTAATTATCGCCTTGTAGACCAGTATCTTATTCTGAAGTGATAATTTGGATTTTCTTCCTATTTGTCTGATTTTCATGTTTATTTGTGTTTTTTTGGCTAGGATGTGTGGTTTCCGAATGAGGCGTTGGTCTAGATGAATACCAAGATATTTTGCTTCTGTTCTCACTGGTACTTGAGTATCATGGATTTGTAGTGGAGGGCAGATAGTTCTTTTATTGGTGAAGGTAACTTGTACTGATTTCGTTTCATTGATAGTAAGTCGCCATTCTCGATACCATTGTCCTAATTCTGTCAGATGTTCTTGAAGGTGTTTGGAGGCCACATCAGCATTTTCGTGAGATGTAAGCGTTGCTATATCGTCTGCAAATAATGCTAATGTTGTATTTGGATTTTCTGGTACGTCGGATGTATAGATCAAATAGAGTAGTGGACCCAATATACTTCCTTGTGGAACACTTGCTTTTATTTCAGTTGGGCTTGATATAGCATCACCATATCTTACGGCGAAGTATCGATTCGTAAGATAGGATTTCAAGATTAGGTAATATGGCTGAGTGAGTAGTTTCTTCAGTTTGTATAAAAGTCCTTTATGCCATACTTTATCGAAAGCTTGAGATGAATCCAAGAATACAGCAGTACAATATTTGTTCTCTTCTAGGTTTGTGGAAATAGTGTTCACTACACGATGTATTTGATGAGCTGCCGAGTGGTGTTCCCTAAAACCAAGTTGATGATTGGGTATGAGTCCGTTCATATTTATGTCCTTCTCAATCTCTTGAGTAGTAATTTCTCGAACAGTTTTCCTAGGATTGGTAGGAGACTTATGGGTCTATAGGATTTCACATCATGTTCAGGTTTGTTCGGTTTGGATATCATAATCATTTCTGCATATTTCCAGATTGTGGGAAAGTAAGATAGGCTCATCATTCGATTGAACAGAGTATTGATGTATATGATTGCTTTTTGTGGCAGTTGTTTCAGAATTTCTGCTGTTATCAGGTCGTATCCAGGAGCTTTCTTATTTTTCAACCTCTTTATTTCATAAAAACTTCTTTGGGCTTGAATGGTTTAACAGGGGGCGACATTTGACAGGCAACATCCAGGAATGACTCAACTTCTGCATCATTGATTCCTGGTTGGGGTTCATCTGGGGTAAATACTTGCGATAAGTGTGTTGAATGATTGTTTGGGCTATTACCATCATCTATTGTGGATGTAATGTTTTCCATAGACGTTTCGATAGACATCTTCTATCTTTATCAAGGAGAAAAGTAAGAAACCTCTTGAAACTTATCAATTTTCAAAAAGTAAATATTTTGAAAATTGATAAGTTTCAAAAGGTTTCTTACTTTTCTCCTTGATAAAGATAGAAGATGTCTATCGAAACGTCTATGGAAAACATTACATCCACAATAGATGATGGTAATAGCCCAAACAATCATTCAACACGAGCTCCATCATCAACAATATCTCGTCATCTGCGATAAGTTTGTTACGAATAGAGTTATTTTATCTTCATCAGAGCTAGCCCACTCTCCATTTAGTTTTCTGATCGGAGGATTTCGCTTTATAGATCTTTTGTACTTTTTCGTAGCTTTCCAGATGTTGTATTCACCGTTATTGTCGATGTGTATGTATTTGGTGCTGAAATTGTGAATTGGAATACTCTTGTAGGATCTTATGTAGTTTTCTAGCCAGATAGTTATATTCTTTTTTATCTGTCTCATTACGAGATCTCTGGCATCTTCCTCTCGCTTGTCGTTCTGCGGTAACCATTTCTCGAATATACAGAGGTAATTTCGTTTTTTCATCTTGTTTAGAGTTCGCTGTTGTGCTTTCCCAGGGTGCTTTCTGAATCATTTCTACAATAAATTTGGAGGCTTCTTCCAAATCTTGATGATCTTTGAGTTTAATGTCCAGTTTGATGTTGTCACTTAGGATTTGTTTAAATGAGTTCCAGTTTGTCTCATGTGTTGTGAGAGTAGGTTCATTCTTCCTGAATATATGGGTTGTACTTAGGTTCAGTAAAATGGGCGAGTGATCTGATGATAGATCCGGTGTTGCTTCTGTTTGTAGGTGACCATTTGCAAAACCTTTAGTGACGAAGAAGTCTAAAAGATCAGGGATTTTGTTTGGATCAGTCGGCCAATATGTTGGTGTTCCTGAAGAAACTGCTTCTAAATTTTTGTTCACTATGACCTTCAATAGATTGCGTCCTTTAGGAGTTATCAGTCGTGATCCCCAGTGAGTATGCTTGGCATTCCAGTCTCCTCCTACTATCAATTTTTGTTCGAATTTATTGAAGAATTCCAAGTATTTATTTTCTGTGATGTTATGTCGTGGCGGGGAATAGATAGATGATACCTCGAAGCTCCATGTAGTTGTATATACTCTGATAATTGTTGCTTGTATCTCGTCAGTAATATAGTTGGGTAACGCATGGTGCTTATATCTTTGACCAGAAACTTGCTAAGTACCTCTTTTCTGCAACACTCTTAAAGAACGCCAACAAAACTGTTCCAGAATAATTGAAAACGTTCTTCTCCTCGCACCATGACATGAATTCTACGTAGGTTTTGTCATACAAATGTCGGTTTTTTCAGGTAGCAGGGTCAAAGTTGCTGCTTTAGCCATTTCTGCAACGTCCGGAGGAGTTAAGGGGATATTGACTTCATTACTCATTGTAATTAAAGTAACTGGCGATATTGGATTAAGATTAAGATTAAAAGCAGCTATTTTACTCGTAATTTGACTGATCGATTATGTTTGGATTTGTTTCATTATCTCTTTTCTCTGTCGAATAACAGTGGAACTAGAGTTGAGTACGCGACTATTCTGTAATTGAAGAGTGAGAGTCACAGGCCTCATACATAAAAATGAAATATCAGTCGAGTTGTGACGTTACTCATATTACTTCTGCATACTCCATGTTCGGTTGCCCATGACAATCATGCATGAAAATAGAAAGAAATTGTGCATTTAAATGGGTCATTAAAGCATGATTTTGTGAATGTTAAACAGAGCTTTTATTGGGAGGTCGACGGAAAAAATATTTTTCAAATGAGTTAATCAATTCTTATGAACCATTTTTTCGAATGTTATCATTGTTTTCTATATAATCCCAAACCTGCCTATCTGATTAAATTTATTTTTCGGTTTTTATTTCCTTAGCTCCCAAAATAAAACATAGTGCAGATATTATTCATAATAAATATAATTTCATTAGAAAACAAGGGTATTTGAGCGCTCACGAATAATTTGTGAAGTAATGTTTACTTAGACACAATAAAGGGTAATCTGCATTTAAATCGACATTCATTTCAGAGCATCGGTTGTTTATTCATTCGCCAATCTCTCATTTAATCAAATGTCAATTCATTCCCCACCCCCTGAATTGCATGCACCAACCCGTGAATAAAGGTCATACGAACTTCCAGGTTATTGCCTCTGTACCTGCTGAACTTTGTTTTCCAATTCCCCGTACATTCTCGATTACGTGCTGTATTTTATTTTTTGCCTAGAATATGCCAGCGTGTAGTTTACCCAAATACCTATATACTCTCTAACATAGTTTTCTTTAATCATGACATATTACATTCGGGTGAACTTTTCTTTTGCTGGTATAAAAGAAAAACGGGGAATTTTGATGCGCATGATGGAATTGACCTCTCATCTCATAAGAAGTAAAGATCACCTTGATTGATGAACAGCTTACTTTACAAAAAATAATACTAGTTACTCTTTATTTTAATGACGAAAGAATGTAATACGAGGGTTGTCTTTTATATTTCGGGATTGGACAACCCTAGTGTTGCAATCTGCCAACTGACAGCTCTATCGTAAAGCTTGACATTTTTGAGGTTATGGGCGCTATTTGTGTTGTTTACAGTAACTTAAAAGATTCATCTCGACCAAAAAAAAATTAAATCGTGATCATTTTCATGCGATTATTTTTCACAACTTTCTCCGTGGATTAACTCATCGATGAACTCAATTCAACTTTTGCCGATTAAGCTCCTTCATGAAACATTGTTTATCGATGGTATGGTAATTTCAACCGAGGTCGTAGTTCACTCCAAGACGAATTTCATTAGTTGTTGTTCCGAAAACCATTGATGCTGTATGCCAACTGATATTTCAAGATCATCATGTGAGCAATCGTGAGATTGACACAACCTTAGGCATTAGTGGGACCAGCATACATTCAATATTGCATGAACTTTTGACCGTCATAAATATTTGTTCGCGTTGGATCACACAGAATTTGTCAATCGCTCAAAAAAGGCTCGAAAGAAATACTCGAAAAGTACGATCGCGGTGCTTCGAAGCAAGTCTATGACATGGTGACAAGTGATGAATCGTGGATTTACGCGTGTGAGCCCGAAAGTAAACAGCAGTCGACAGTATGAGTGTTTCAAAATGAGCCTAATCCAACAATATTTGCTCGCGCACGAAGCATTTCCAAGCAAATGGTCGCCTGTTCCTTCGGAAAAACTGGATATATCGCAATCGTACCACTAGAACAACGCAGAACAGTCAATTCTGAGTGGTACACAACCATTTGTTTGCCAGTTGTCTTCCAGGAAATTAGGAAAACCAACCGTCGAAGACGAATCACCCTTCACCACGACAATACGAGCTTTCACACATCGGCTCGAAGAATTGCATTTTTGTGCACTCAAAACATTGATTTGATGAGTAATTTGCGTAGGTAAAAAATAAAAAGAGAGGACAACATAGTATGAAGAAGCGGTTGATGCGTTCAGAATGCACATTTATGGAACATTTCTGTGTTCTCGATGATCGTAACTTCAGGAAATCGATGTTGTCAGATTGTATTCTCCAATCAACTGACAGAAGTTTTGATACAATTTTCATAGAATCAGGCTTCAATGATAGCTTGAAAACAAGAGCTGCTTTCATTGATTTATCTTCGGCATATGACACTGTGTGGAAAGATGGATTAATTTTCAAAATCTATATCTGAAGTGTGGGAAAATGGTACGATTATTAGAAAATATGTTATCTGATAGAAGGTTTCGTGTTTTTATTGACAATGAGCGTAGCAATTTCAAAACATTGAAAAACGGTGTTCCTCAAGTATCAGTTTTAGCTCCTTTACTTTTCAATTTATATCTAAGTGATTTACCCACGACATCATCTCAAAAATTTGTTTATGCCGACGACATTGCTATTGCCAACCAACATTCGGATTTCCATACTCTGGAAAACATACTGTCATCTGATTTGGCAATTTTAAAGAATTATTTTATTGAATGGCGATTATGTCCAAATCGCAACAAAACAGAGGTATCTTGTTTCCATCTGAATAATCATGAAAAATAAAGGAAATTAGCTGTAACTTTCAATGATTCTACTATCGAACATAATTTCTATCCAAAATACTTAGGAGTTAAATTAGATTCATCTCTCAATTACAAGGCTCATTTAAATGATCTGAGCCTAAAACTGTAACCTAGGAATAATATTGTTCAGAAATTAGCTGGATCGTCTTGGGCTGCTGATGCTTCCACTCTTCGCACAGCATCTCTAGCCCTAGTCTTTTCTGCAGCTGAGTATTGTTGCTCTATTTGGTTTAATAGTGCACATACACAAAAAATTGATGCACAATTGAATACATCCATGAGAATAATTACTGTCACCATAAGATCTACACCGGTTCATTGGTTACCAGTTTTCTAATATTGTCTCTCCCCATATTCGCAGACAGACTGCAGCTCTGAATTCTTGGAACAAATATCATTCTTTTCCCAATTTATTTCCAATTATTTTATATTTTCCACAAAATAGAATTCCCAGATTGAAGTCACGTAAACCATTATGGCATATACGTCCTTCAATATGAACATAAGTGATAAAGAATCATGGAAGACTGAGTGGAACTCTTACGAAATGTTCAATAAGTATCTCGTTTCCGATCCTTCTGGAAAAGTTCCTGGTTTTGATCTTCCAAGAAAAATTTGAACAGTTCTTAATCGTTTTAGAACAGGTCATGGTCGTACCAATGGCATGCTATTTAGATGGAACTCAGTTCTTAGCGCAAGTTGTGAATGCGGAGAAGCAGAAGAAACAATACCTCATCTCATCAATAGTTGTCCCATATATAAATTTCAAGATGGTTTTAGGGCTATTCATGATGTTTCCGACTCTTTCTTGGAATGGGTTATAAATTTCAAACGAGTATGATACATATTTTTGTTATTCAGTTCTTTTTTCTGCTTTTGTCTTTTTATTTCCAGATTCAATATGAGCAACTTGAAGAAGTCTCTGTCTCCATCAATAGAAGACCACTCTTGAAGAAAGAAGTCCCTTAAATATATTTCAGCTTATTTTTGTATTTTCACACTTAGACGGGGAGCCAGGGTTTTTTTTACTGGGGTTTTTCCCTAGGCTTTTATGTCATACGCCGAATTGTATGACACCCCGTCACTAACCCCTGATCTAAATGCTTTATTGTTTGCTAACTAAATATTGTCAGCCAAAAGTTCAAAAGAATATTTATATATACCACGATCAATTTTTATCAAACCCAATGCTGATTGATCAGATTGTCAAATTGGACCGAATAATCTGTCGATCGGAGAACCAATGAACTTCTATGAATCCATAACCAATAAATTTTCGTTCCTCTGGATATAAATGTCAATTCAAGTTCCAAAACATTACGTGTATTATGTTTTTTATAGCCTGAAGAAGACGTCAAATAGACGTCGAAACGTAGCTCCAGATCGAAGCATTTTTATTTGTTCTTTCCTTAGACTATATAAGGTAGACAGAGCATTCCGCAGACACCGCATAAAATCTATTTCCATTTACTCGGGTCACAATATCTTCAGGGTCAAAATGACCTGAACAAATGAAAATTGCTTTCTTTCGGCAAATACTTGACCATCCCAACAGCGAAGCCCAAATTTTTCTTTTTTCATCGTCATCTGGGAACCTCAATTCAAGAAAACCTCATTTTATCTTATAATAATCTCATTGAAAACTTCTCTATTAAAACTTTCTACGCTACTGAACATGTAAATAACTAAATACTTCGGTTCTAACAATACACTTATCTATGCAATGATAAATTCGGATTAAAATTCCCGTCTTTACTACAACTTTCACACTTACGAACCATTTTCAGTGCGATGAAAAGTAATAAACAATAAAAAATATGAAAAACCAAATACTGACTCTCACAAATTTTCTTCAATTTGCGTATTTATTTTCGATACAACGGTGGCAACGTGTGTCTTTTAGAACATGTGACCTTCAAATTGTCAAGCAGAAAACGGAGCAGAGTTGTGTTGACTTTCACCTGAATTTCTTTCCATCTGTGGTCTCTGACATAAAAGATCAGAATCAACTAAAGTTTTTCTTTTACTTCTTATTAATATATCCGATAAGACTGTTTCAATTCAAAATGTAAAATTTTATACAATGTTTTGAATGCAAATTGAAGAAAAAGTTTTTATTCACAATTATAGGGGAATAGAGAAACCTAATATTTGCTCAGTTTGGCAACATGAAAATTTTTTATAACCTGAGTGGACCAGCTCAATACGTTACAATTGACCAGCTCTAAATTTCAGATGCGACACTTTTCAAAGTAAATAAAGGGGTCTATTCTTATATAGTCTAAGGTTCCTTCAACCGAAATTGTATGTTAAATATTCTATGAAACTCATAGAAAGCAAATTGCGTCAAGATATCATGCTACAAGGAAATTCAGAGTGTCCTATCACATCAGTACCACCAAAGTGATTCATAATCATGCATGACCGATTCGAGTTATTGTTTCACGTAATGGCGTTACTTATATCGTAATGCGCCATTTGACCTTACCAGTGCTTCAATTCGGGAAGCATGTAATTCACATACAATTGCCTGCGTTTCTAAAAATACACGAACCGATGGTTATTTATATAATGACAATCTAGTTGTTGGTTTCATGCATGATCCTAATTAATCCAATAAATGTTTGTTTACATTTGATACGGCGGACCATGGTCTGCGATAAAATCGCAAGGAAACCTTACCAGCTTTGAAATGGTTAATTTATACAGTAATTCCTGTATTCATTACATTGCAAGCCGATTTTCCTGAAATAGCAGACAGCAATTGGATATGTTGCAATTGCTGTTCCTCTCCCATTCTCATTTGCGCCTGAATTAGCCGTTATGTCATTTTTATTGCCCTTTGAACGAATTTATCAGAGCGATTTGTTGACCACACATTACTTCATGGAAGAGGATCATCAAGTCGAATGGCAAAAGTTAATGCTTGATAGTTTCGAGAAAATTTAAAATTCCCTGAGATATACGTGTCGAACCATGGCATCGCGAGTACGCGGAATAAGTTGTTCTCAGTGTTCAAACAAAATAGACAGATATGATGACCCCATCAAGTGTACTGGATGTGAAAATTCTTTTCATATTGATTGTGTTTCTGTACCTGTCGATTCTTTTAACGAAATGAGGGGAAATGGAACCATAAACAAGTGGAACTGTACGAAATGTCGAGTTTCTGACGAATCTGTGCAGTCATTATGTCCCGAGAATAAATTTGTAAAAGATGAAGATCCTATTTTAATAGCCATTCAATCTATTATAACGGCCTCGGTGACTCCGTTGAGCTCTGAAATTATTGAACTCAAAAATCTAATACACATTCAAAGTGAGCAAATTACGGCGCTTATCGAGGAAATTAATATTTTGAAATCGAGTAAAAACACTTACGCCAAGATAACAACAACAGCTGGAGGAAAATCCATTGATAAGAGAATGTCGTCTCCGAATGAGTCTTCACTGATTAAGAGATCTAGTATGGGAGTACCCACACTATCTTTGTCACCTAGCGACGTGGTATCTTCAGTTGATCCCAGCGCCTCGACATGCCTAATGGGGGTTTCTGGCGAGGAAATTGCTACGGATGATCCTTGTTCCAAGCACGGAGTACATGGTGTGTCTGGAGCGTCTACCAACAGAGTAAGTTCGGTTGATCCTTGTCCCGAAGGTAAAGTGGTCATATTATCGAGATGTCCTAGCGAAAGAGTATCTACGGGTGAACCTTCCTCAGTTTTCTCTGCGGCATCGAACCACACTAATACTGAACCCGATGAATGGAGGGTAGTTGTGAATAGGAAGGAAAAATCCAAAGTTAAAACCCCCAAGTCTGTTGGGGATAAAGTTATTTCGAGAGTCAATATTTCGAACACAAAAAGAAACAAACCTATTAGAGGCTCGTTGGATTCCGTTGCACTGCTGAGTGTACCTAAGAGTCAACTGTCTCATATTCATGTATCGCGACTCAGCCCGGATACATCAGTGGACGACTTGAAGAAATTCATAGACGACACTATTCCGAATTTAAGCTGCGAAAAATTGAGTTCCAAGAGGCCAGAAATTTACTCCTCATTCAAGCTGTCATTTCCATCGGAATACCTGTCCAAGGCCATGGACCCTTCTTTTTGGCCTAAAGGCATCATGGTCAACAAATTTTTTTAAACCCCGCCAGCCGACGACCGGGTTGGTGTAGGGATGGTGCACTACTATGTGTGGGGGGTGACCGGTTCAGGATTGCACAGATTAATGTTCAAAGTATTGCCAACAAACTTGGCATTCTGGAGATTTTTCTCGATTCGGTTCGTCCGGACTTTGTGAGTGTTGCGGAACACTGGTGTACCTCTGATAGAATCGGACTGATGTGTGTCGGTGGTTACGAGGTTGCTGCTAGTTGCTGCAGACCCGAGGGCGAGCATGGTGGATGTGCGTTGTTCGTGAAGTCGGGATATCAGGTGCGAAATTTGAATGTTTCTAGATTCTCGATTACTAAAATCTGTGAACTTTGCGCAGTCAAGGTCAGAATGGGGGATATATCTCTCTGTATTTTGAGTGTGTACAGACCTCCTTCAAGCGATTTCACTCAGTTTATGAATGTTATTGAAAATGCGCTAAATTACTGTTCAATAGTCTGTAATGTATTGTTCTTGTGTGGCGATCTCAATGTCAACTTTTTGGTCGATGATCTACCGAGGCGTTCACTCATCGAATTGTTCACGCGATTCAGTTTGGTGGTTGGCTCGACTATACCCACGCGTGTTTTTACCAACAAAATGGAGTCACCTCCTCCACTAAAGTCGACTATATTGCTACCAACTATTCTGGGGTAGAGTTGACGTTTCTGTGTGCGAGCCGTTCATTAGTGATCACAGGGTTGTTTTGCTGGATTTCAAATTTATAACCTGAGTGGACCAGCTCAATACGTTACCATTGAACCAGCTCTAAATTTCAGATGCGACACTTTTCAAATGTGAATAAAGGGTCTATTCTTATATAGTCTAAGGTGTCTACTATCATAGTCCGAAATTCGTAGTGATAGTAAAGTATATCTATGCAACTCATAGAAATGTCCTAAACACTTTTCGAAGTTGATAGTTATCGAGTTATTCAACTTGGTTTGAAATTTGCTTTCTTAGAACAAGAATGTCTCTATCATTCTTACAGCTACCATCAAATCTGATTCATAATCATGCATGACCGCAGTTAAACGAGTTATAAAATAGGTCTTACTAATGTTAAAATGTTTATACGGTGTTGTAAGTAATCGTAAATGAAACGCCATTGTGACTCTTACCTGCTTCAATCGGAAGCATGTAATTCATACAATTGCCTGCGTTTTAAAAATACACGAACCGATGGTTATTTATATAATGACAATCTAGTTGTTGGTTTCATGCATGATCCTAATTAATCCAATAAATGTTTGTTTACATTTGATACGGCGGACCATGGTCTGCGATAAAATCGCAAGAAACCTTACCAGCTTTGAAATGGTTAATTTATACAGTAATTCCTGTATTCATTACATTGCAAGCCGATTTTCCTGAAATAGCAGACAGCAATTGGATATGTTGCAATTGCTGTTCCTCTCATTCTCATTTGCGCCTGAATTAGCCGTTATGTCATTTTTATTGCCCTTTGAACGAATTTATCAGAGCGATTTGTTGACCACATTACTTCATGGAAGAGGATCATCAAGTCGAATGGCAAAAGTTAATGCTTGATAGTTTCGAGAAAATTTAAAATTCCTGAGATATACGTGTCGAACATGGCATCGCGAGTACGCGGAATAAGTTGTTCTCAGTGTTCAAACAAAATAGACAGATATGATGACCCCATCAAGTGTACTGATGTGAAAATTCTTTCATATTGATTGTGTTTCTGTACCTGTCGATTCTTTTAACGAAATGAGAAATGGAACCATAAACAAGTGGAACTGTACGAAATGTCGAGTTTCTGACGAATCTGTGCAGTCATTATGTCCCGAGAATAAATTTGTAAGATGAAGATCCTATTTTAATAGCCATTCAATCTATTATAACGGCCTCGGTGACCGTTGAGCTCTGAAATTATTGAACTCAAAATCTAATAACATTCAAAGTGAGCAAATTACGGCGCTTATCGAGGAAATTAATATTTTGAAATCGAGTAAACACTTACGCCAAGATAACAACAACAGCTGGAGGAAAATCCATTGATAAGAGAATGTCGTCTCCGAATGAGTCTTCACTGATTAAGAGATCTAGATGGGAGTACCCACACTATCTTTGTCACCAGCGACGTGGTATCTTCAGTTGATCCCAGCGCCTCGACATGCCTAATGGGTTTCTGGAGGAAATTGCTACGGATGATCCTTGTTCCAAGCACGGAGTACATGGTGTGTCTGGAGCGAATGTATATTTTTCGAGAAAAACGATTTCAAAATTTTTTCAGTTTTTTTGAGTAAGTAAAATTTTAAATGCCCATCTTCAAGGTAGCTCATTTACCTCATCTTACAACAATAAAAACAACTTTTACCAGTGTGGATATTTTTTCCGAGGTCCATTGACAGATTGACTGAACTATTCGGCAAATACTTGACCATCCCAACAGCGAAGCCCAAATTCTTCTTTTTTCATCGTCATCTGGGAACCTTAATTCAAGAAAACCTCATTTTATCTTATAATAATCTCATTGAAAACTTCTCTATTAAAACTTTCTACGCTACTGAACATGTAAATAACTAAATGTTCTAACAATACACTTATCTATGCAATGATAAATTCGGATTAAAATTCCCGTCTTTACTACAACTTTCACTCTTACGAACCATTTTTAGTGCAATGAAAAGTAATAAACAATAAAAAATATGAAAAACCTAATACTGACTCTCACAAATTTTCTTCAATTTGCGTATTTATTTTCGATACAGAGGTGGCAACGTGTGTCTTTTAGAACATGTGACCTTCAAATTGTCAAGCAGAGAATGCAACAGCGTTGTCTTGACTTTCACCTGAATTTCTTTCCATCTGTGGTCTCTGACATAAATCAACTAAAGTTTTTCTTTTAGTTCTTGCCAATATATCCGATAAGACAGTTTCAATTCAAAATATAAAATTTTATACAATGTTTTGAATGCGAATTGGAGAAAATGTTTTTATTCACAATTAGAGGGGAATAGAGAAACCTACTATTTGCTCAGTTTGGCAACATAGTTCAATACGTTACCATGAACCAGCTCTAAATTTCAGATGCGACACTTTTCAATGTGAATAAAGGGGTCTATTCTTATACAGGGTGTCTACTATAATAGGTGCCAAACTTCAGTAGGTGATAGTACAAGTTATTTGCAACAAAAAATGTCCTAAACACTTTTTCGAAAAGTTGATAGTTATCGAGTTATTCAACACTTCTTGGTTTTTTGAAATTTTTTGCTTTCCCCTTTAAAAACAAGAATATCTCTGTTATTCTTACAGCTACATCAAATCTGATCATATCATCAGAAAGGGCAGTAAACAAGTTATAAAATAGGTACTTACTAATGTTAAAAAATGTTTTATACCGGGTGTTGTAAAAGGGTAAATGTAAAAATTGAAACGAGTGCACACTTAGTGGTATTTTCTTGTAAGCTCCACCATTAAAAATTGGTTAAAAAGTAGTGGTTTCATTTCTAGAAAAAACTAGTACATGTAATAGACTTTTAAACGGTATATCAACTTTTCACTTAACTTTTTGTTTTTCCAACCATATCACTGTTTTAAGTCAGAAAAACATAAAATTCAGAAACGCAAATTTTATAACAATTCATTTCAAAGCATTGTAGGTTCAAAACAGTCATAAATATTATTAATAGTAACATAAAAACATTAAATAAACTTTGAATGAAACTGAAAGAACGTAAAAATCAATGTTATTGCAAAACCGAATTAAAAACTATAAAAACTGTTTAAATTGCCTACCCCTTTGCTCAATGCATTTTATACATCTTTTTCGCACAGAATACACAACCTTTCGGAGTTCATTACGTTTACGACGCATTGTATCACAACATTCCTGAATTCTGTTGATTAGTTCTTCTCGATCATTAATGCGATTTTTATACACATTTTCTTTCAAAGTGCCCCAAACATAAAAGTCTAATGGGATAAGATCGGGGCTTCTAGGTGGCCATCTCAAGGACCATATCTTCCAATCCATTTCACCCCCAAAGCATTGATTCATCCAGTCCCTCACAATTCGACTATTATGGGCAGGGCATCTGTCCAGTTGAAAATAAAGTTCATATCTATCCGCTATGGAAATATCTTCAAGAAAGTCAACTACGTTATTATTTAGTAAATTTGTGAATTCATTGGATTTAAGGCGATCGGGAAGTATTACCCACCCGAATAGCCGCCCTCTCATGAATCCCAACCAAACATTGACTCTTAATTCATGCTGATAATGAGATATAACAGTCGCATGTGGATTTTCCGTTTCCCATATATGAGAATTTCGTAAATTTATTATTCCACTTTTAGTGAATGTTGCCTCATCTGTCCATAATATTTGATCACATCCCCACTCTTCCAATTTATTTAGGTACCACCTATAGAATTCTAATCTGACCTCACCATCCACAGGTAACAAATTCTGGACTTTATTTAAATGATACAGGTGTAAATTATTTTGTTGCAAAACTCTGTGTACTGTGGAATGGTGAAACTCCTAATGTGGCACCAACAAGCTGAGTACTTGTAGTGTGATCTTCTCTAAAAGCGCGAAGTATTGCTAGTGCTTGCCTCCAGTGCTGAGCATTTCGACCACCTTCTCTATTTCGTAAACCTCGTTCCAGTTTCACCAGAGCGCCTAAAAACTTCTACAAATGCCTTTCTGCTAGGTTGTTGTCTATTGGGGAAACGTAACGCGTACTCCCGCACTGCTGCTCGCGAATTTCCGTTAGCGAACCCGTAAATAAACAGCATATCCCGATATTCAATACTTGAAAAAACAGTCATATTCTTTTTTTGTAGATGCGTCTAAGTCGAATTAATTCGTTAAAGTTTGCTTAATATCAAATTTAAGTTAATTTGCATATCTTCGAACCCATGCAAATGTCAAGTTTGCTTAGCTCAAGATTAAATTCTGCCATATTGTTCATTTTCATTCGTGGTATTCATTTCCGGCGGCCAGATACGCACCAACACACCCTCCAAACCGCCTCCTCCTCAAACCTTTGTTTACAACTTAGCTGTTTTTATGTTACTATTAATAATATTTATAACTGTTTTGAACCTACAATGTTTTGAAATGGATTATCATAAAATTTGCGTTTCTGATTTTTATGTTTTTCTGACTTGAAACCGTGATATTGTTGGAAAAACAATAAGTTAAGTGAAAAGTTGATATACCGTTTAAAAGTCTATTACATGTACTAGTTTTTCCTAGAAAAAAAACCACTACTTATTAACCAATTTCCAATGGTAGAGCTTAGAAGAAAATACCACTAAGTTTGCACTCTTTTCAATTTTTACATTTACCCTTTTACAACACCCGGTATAAAACTTTTTTTAACATTAGTAAGTACCTATTTTATAACTTGTTTACTTCCCTTTCTGATGATATGATCAGATTTGATGTAGCTGTAAGAATAACAGAGATATTCTTGTTTTTAAAGGGGAAAGGAAAGAATTCCGAAAAACCAAGAAGTGTTGAATAACTCGATAACCATCGACATTTCGAAAAAGTGGTATAGGACATTTTTTGTTGCAAATAACTTGTACTATCGCCTACTGAAGTTTGGCACCTATTATAGTAGACACCCTGTATAGTCTAAGGTTCCTTATGCATATACCTTATGTTACCTAGCACGGTTTACCATAGACTTCAAGGTGAATTTTCGTTAGTTATATTGCGTCTTATACTTAATTTGGCTTGCACCATTGTTACCGATACAAAGATTCATTCATTTCTGGAACTGATGGATAGCTCCACAAAATTCTAATAAACTACTAATGTTATCTATCGGGAAGATAATTCAGTAGATTATTTTTTTAACGATAAGGAAGTTTTCAAAATCACCTTCCTGGTGCTGTTGTTATCATTCAAGATGGAAGTATCCCTCCTGTAATGTGGTCTATTGGCCGTATATCCTCTGCTTTTGCTGGAATTTATTCCTTAACTCGTTTATCTAGGACAATTCTACGAGGTTTTCCTTTTATATTTCGGGAATAGAGAACAAAAATAAACATTTATCATCGAAAATCACTTTATTATTTTTCAAAATATTCCCCATTAAAATTCATACACGTTTGCATGCGCTTGGACCATTTGTCGAAGCACCTTTGCCACTCTAATCTACAAAACATGCATTCTGAACCCAATAAACCGTTTCTTCATGATTGCAAAAACGTCGATCTCTCATTTTATTTATTACGTACCGGAATAGAAAGAATTCATTCGGTGCCAAGTCAGGTTTATACGGCGGATGACTCATCGAATCGATGTTTAGAGTGCTCAAAAATGCAGTTGTTTGAGCTCACATTGTCGTGGAGAAGGATGATTCGTCTTCGGCGGTTGGTTTTCCTGATTTCTTGACAATTGTACCACTCAGAGTGGACTGTTTCGCGTTGTTCTAGTGGTACGATTTTGATATGTCCAGTTTTTCCGAAAAACAGGCGACCATTTGCTTGGAAGTGCTTCGTGCGCGAGCAACTTTTCTTGGATTTGGCTCATCTTGAAACACCGACACAGTCGACTCATAAGCTTTAATTCACGATGTCATAGACTTGCTTTGAAGCACCGCGATCGTATTTATGGAGCATTTCTTTCGACCAGTCGTTACGAGCCTCTTTTTGAACGATCGACAAGTTGTGTGTGATCCAACGCGAATAAACTTTTTTGACGATCAAATGTTCATGCGAAATTTAATGTTTGCTGGTCCCACTAATGCCTAAGGGTGTCTCAATCTCCCGAGAGATCACATGACAATCTTGCATTATCAGTTAACGCACATCATCAATGGTTTCGGAACAACTGATTTTGTCCGATCTTCACGAAATTCTTCTTGGAGTGAACTTTGACCATCATACCATCGATAAGCACTGGTCCTTGATGGAGCTTCATCGCCAAAAATTGAATTAAGTTTCGATGCTCTGTTGTTGAGTTAATCCACGTCGAAAGTTGTAAAAAATAACCACACGAAAATCTTCACGATCTATATCCATCTTTTGGGCGAGATGAATCTTTTGAGTAACTATAAACAACACAAATAGGGCTCGTACGTCAAAACGCTCTGACTACGTATAACCTCAAAAATGTCAAGCTGTCAGTTGGCAGATTGTAATACTAGGGTTGTCCAGTCCCGAAATATAAAGGCAATCCTCGTTCTACTAAACACTGTCGACTGAGATCTTCAATCAACTATTTCTCCCGGTGTGTCTCAGATGTTTTATATAATGATGGCGCTGCGAGAACATTCGAGAGTTTGAAACCAGGGGTTTTCAAATATTAATCTCCATACAATGTGATATTTTATTGCCCCTAATGTTCATCATTTGAACAGTGGACTAATCCGTGAGGTAATTTATTGCCTTTTCAGTCTCTGTTATCGCACGACATTTCGCTTTAATATCTCTTTTTACTGAGAAACGGATTGTATGCTGTATTTCCCAAATCCCGAATCAATTCCTGAATGAGTAAATCATTAACTGAATACCTTCAGTCAAATTATTCTTTTTCTACCTAGGTGTTGGAATGAAACAATAAATTTCTAACTCTGCCTTTTTTACCTGGCTAGTAAAAGACTACAAAATACATGGCGGTGCGGTTTGCATCGCATTTAAAACGACGACCATCTAATTAAGTTATGGCACGTTTGCATGGAGACTATGAATTTTATGGACATAAAACACTTTGCCCTTTTAATAAAATAGGGGTAGCCGCAAAGAATTTTCATTCCTACTAATGAACAGCTGTGATGTAAACTGACCTTCTGATACTGTGCAAGATATTGCCTCAGCTTAATTGCTAGCACCTTCGTAGTTAACTTGCATACATATTGAAGGCACGTTTATTTCGAAAGAGAGAATGAATCTGAGCTCAAAAGTGATTTTGTGATGATTAGTTTCTTTAAAAACATCGTTATGTTTCACTAGAAAGTAGTAGGTCTATAAAATGGTTTGTTGAAAATGATTTAAGGATTTTGACAAGTTGAAGTTTAATTTCGATTTCAATATTAGTTCCCAAGCATGAATGTATTTTCTCTTTTTCAGTGTCGTAATGAGTTCATTACAGTACTTAAAACAGTGATATATTGAACTCATTACAGCATTGTTTTTAGATATATTTTTCGTTTTGTGGTTGACAACACTGAGATCCCTTCCTTTCGAATTCAATTGTCAATATTAAACCATGTAGAGATTTGAACCAGAGATATAGAGTGGGGAGAATACGCTTCGACCACTACGCATCCAAAATTGGTGGCTAAATTTCGACCATTTTTATACTTTCGTAGTCACCTGTTCTAGGTTGCCTTACTTGTCAGGTGAGGTAGAAATTGCTCGAATTTTACATCGTGTTGATAGATACTTCGATGCTTTCAACATGTCTTGTATTGTTAAAACGTGTAAAAACTATAAAACAAAGAAGGTCGAGAGAATATCATTTTATACGGAAGTTTTTATTGAAATTATTCGACTGATCATATCGCATGGCATTGTTTCTCTGCTCAGTGGCGTGTTGTTTACTTTCCACAGTAATATGATTCTTTTAAGTTTCCCAAAATCAGTTGATATGAGGACAGTTTGGTCTGATATTCTGATTATAGATTTATCTAAGAAATTGATATTCTCTATACATTTCATTTTCATTTTAATTTTATACCAACTATCCCTCAGATACACTGCTTTCTCCGCCAATGAACCGAAAGTATAAAAATGGCGGACGAAAAATTAGCCACTTCGCGCATCTCGAAGATCATTCTCCTCACTCTATATCTCTGATTTGAACGCACTATTCAAATTCTATAATCTGTCAATTTTCGTATCAGTCACACCAACTGCGAAAATAAAATACAAAAGGCACTAGGAGGTATAATCTAAATTTTTCATTGAATTCCAATAAATTTCTCACAATTCTTGATTCAAATAAAGAAAATATCGCATTCGTGTTGGAATAGGTGCCCATTCTATTTGTGTAGGTTATAACATTTGAATATTGATATGCCATAAAATTTTAAATCAATCAAACTCCAGAATAATTCCTTCATTTTACTATTTATTTTTTAACAGAGTGCCTGTCATTTTGCCCAAATGTAATTTTGGAATATCGAGCCGGAAATGGTCTCAATCGATTGGGTTCGACTAATTGATGAAGAATCCGTGGCGAAAGTTGAGTCTGTCCGGCCGGCCGAACGTATTCAAAGCTACCTACAGAAACCGAAGGTAGGTACTCTGGGAGTACAAACACAGAATTGAGGACAGAGCAGTTGTGCATGTAAGGAATTCTGATGACTTATGTTGATTTTAAAAAAACTGCAAGGATAATAATCTCAACATATTATCTATTGGAACTAGATAACATTCAGTGGAACATGTAAAATTATTTATAAGTTAATAATAAATATACCTTTTGTCTAAAATATCAAACCTATTAGAAAAGACCAGTTTTTGATCAAACGCTCTAAATGATTATCATATTGAAACAATGGATATGATATAAAATATCTTCTAATACTCCTGCTGAAGATAGGAAATACTGGTTCAAAATGCCATTATTTGTTTACGATGCAAATACATGGTTGGGATAAAGTTTGGCACCAAATTAATATATTTAAAACGGAACGGACGATAATTTTGAAATTTTGCAGCTGCGTGTCATGAACCACAATGCATTTGATGAGCATATTTTCATTAATGAGATACTTCCGGTATAACCGGAAAGGACCAATATTTTTTTATTTAAATGGGACACCCTGTATATTTCTGCAAATTCTGAAAGAGCAACTTGTTTCGGATCTGTCCGTACCAGGTTCCATGTATAAATTATCGGTAAAAAAAAGAAATTCAGTCTTTTTTTACATTTGAGAAAAAATCCATTCAAATAAATAAATCGTTGTTATTTGTATCATTAGCGAGAAATAAGACGAAATACTTTGTAGTAGATAACTCTTTCTGTTTTTCATGACGTATTTTTTATGAAAATCTATAAAAAAAATAAATACAGTGCTTTTACTAGCAGAAAAAAATTCCTAAAAATAATTTTAAAAAAATCATTTTATATATTCGAAGTGCTTGCCATTATCTCCTGACAATATGCCAGTCTATTAACAAATTATTGAGTAACTTTTCTCAAGACTTCTCCATGTATTAATGCACATTCATCAAGAATCCGTTGTCTCAAATCCTGCAAGCATGCTGGTCGATTAATATAAACACGTGATTTTAGGTAACCCCAAAGAAAAAAGTCTAATGGGCTGAGATCTGGAGAACAATCAGGCCACTCTATGCGTCCTCTACGTCTAATCCATCGATTTGGAAAAGAAGCATCTAGAAAATTCCGAACCCATATATCATAGTGAGGAGGTGCTTCATCTTGTTGGAACCAAACGTTCGTTGGTAACTGGCCGTTTTATTGGAATGCAGGAACGATTTGATTATTTAGTAAATCTAGATATTCTTCTCCATATAAGTTTCAGTTTATAAAAAATGGGCCTATTCGCCTATTTTGTACAATTCCCATCCAAACATTCAACTTTTCTGTTCGCTGGGTTTGTGCTTCATCAATCCAATGAGGATTCTCAGATGACCAATATCTTGAGTGATGGCGGTTAACCGTTCCATTCAAACAAAAGTTGCCTCATCAAAAATCACTACATTGAAAGCAAAACGTTCGTCGTCATTAAGTTTGAGGTAATTCCTCTAAATCAATGGCAATATTTTGCCTCATCGCTTCGTTCGTTACGTCCCGTAGTCTTCCAGATTTTAGCAAATCCTTGACCATTCCAGATGCATTAAAATGTTGTGAAGTTCTAGCACAGCATAGATAATATACAGCAAAGAAACTCTGTTCTCATCCCTTAGAATTTAATGTTCCAAAATTTGTGACCTTGAAAATATTACCTGTGCTATTACGGCGGACCAATAGTCAGGGCCGTACTCAGTAATTTTGAGAACGGCCTCGGTTGGAAATACTACAAGCGACAGGGGGTTCTCTAAGAAATTGTATGAAGAGCTTGAATGCGAGTTCTTTTTATATAATGAGTATCAAAATTTGTTTGTTGTTCTGTTAAGTATTTTTCATTTATATATATTATAGATAAAAATACTATTATTTGCTAATTTATAGATAATACTGCAGATTATTCTTGGGAATGCAGTAATTGAGAGACTACTCTTTTTCTTTCAGGTCGAGATAAATATAATCTCGAAAACACGAGCTGAAAGAAAAGAATTAGTAGTCTTTCAATTACTTCATTGCCAAGAATAATCTACAGTATTATATATATATATGGATTAATCTTTACACAAACAAGAAAAATTTAAATGTATAATCAAGTATAAAAATTTATTTACAAAATAGAAAAACATAAAAAATATGAATGAATGAAAAAAAAATTAATGAAAAAATTGAAAATATAAATAAATGAAAAACCAAAAAGAATTGAGAATGAAAACTATTGAAAATATAAATAAAAATTCATAATAAATAAAAATGAATAGAATATATATACATATATTTTTTTATTTTTTTTATTTTCCTTAATTATTCATATAGATATATACAGGGTGAACCACGACGAACTGCATCGATCGATATCTCAGAAACTGAATGTGGGAAAAATTTGAAATTTTGGGAACTTGCCAGATGTCTTGGTACCCATAGAGCTAAAATATTTTCATCTATTGGACACTTCCGGTTATATCGGAAATAGACCCTAAGTTGCTTATTTTAAATGGGATACCCTATATATTATTACATTTTTGGATTCTACTTAACATTCTAGGCAGATTTCATGTATCATGTCCTATCCCTAAGTCTGAGCGTTTTTGACATATTCAGGTTTTTATGTCAAAAATTACGATTGCAAGCCCTAACTTAATTATCGATTGTTCCTATAAGGAAGCCCTTTTTACTTACTTTGGGTTAGATGTCTTGTTGAAAAGGACCTACTTCAATAGATTTTGTATAATACTTGGACAAATAATCATACAGAGTGTTCAAAAAAAAGATCTAGAATGAGATTGAGAAAACTGACAAAACTCAATTTTTTCAAATGGAAACTCCCCATTTGGAATTAGGTAGGAATTGAGTACAATTCCTAGGGACGATAATGAATCAGACCGATTTGGATCAGTCGGTCTAGACTTTGCGAGCCAAGCCGGTATGCGCAGCCCAAAATGCGCGAACCATCCCAGCACCCAGAGTTTCTCTGCTGTATATTATCTATGCTGTGGTTCTAGTAACTGTTGATCGTGATATTGGATTTTTTTCAGGATGCAAATCATTAAAAATATGACTTCATGAGTTCTATCACGATCACCATAACCGATCATCATTAATAATTCAACACTCAAATTGACCATTTTCAAACGTATTCACGATTTATTTTCACAAACTAAACTTCAAAAAACGTGGAGACAGTTACCTACTACAAAATATTTCGTTTTATCTATTACATTATTATCTGAACGACTTTTTCCTCAATTGGAAAAAAGGACTGTATTTCTTCTTTTTACAGATAATTTTTACATGGTATGGACAGATCCGAAACAAGTTGCGCTTTCAGAATCTGTAGAAATATACAGGGTGTCCCATTTAAATTTAAAAAATATTGGTCCTTTCCGGTTAAACCGGAAGTATCTCATTGATGAAAATATGCTCTTCAAATGCATTGTGGTCCATTACACTCAGCTACCAAATTTCAAAATTATCTTCCGTTCCGTTTCAAATATATTAACTTGGTACCAAACTTTAACCTAACCCTGTATATTAGATAGCCGTTTAGGCTACCGATCTTTCAGCTAAATGCGAAAAATACCTACAAAGCATATCTACTACGTCTACCTGAGAAAAAATGAACTAAATATCTCCGAAATCACAATGTTGCCTAAATAGCTACAATAATTTTCGATACAAAGAAAAGAAATTACCTGTTTCTCCATTTGAATAATTGGAATTGAAATATATCCTAAGTATAATTTTAATCCTATTCAGGAACAATTCATTTTTGTTACCTGTTCGTTCGGCTTAATTTACCTGTGGATCATTATACGGCAAATGGGCAATTTGATAGATATAATTCTTGATATAAAAATAATGAACTAAATATTGTCGAGTTGTAATCTTTGTACGAATATGAAAATATTATTGATGTTGGTTATGAAAACAAAATACTATAAAATGAAGAAACGAATGAAAGTAAATTTTATAATTTATTTCGTATCATCTTAACTACAATATATTATTATATTTATTTTATACATATATACATTATATAGCCTAGTCACAGCTAAGTAATACGTAGTCTTAAGATAAAATAATTCTCTATAAATGAAACGTTCTTAAAATTAATTAGACCAAATATGACATTTACTTTCATCAATTCAATTGTTATGTTCACAAAGTTATAAAGTGGGAGAAAGCCATAATGTTCTATCTAGACATTATCCTATATTCAACTTTGTGAAAGAAATATTGAGAATAAATCTCAATTGCAAGAAATATAACTTAAACAACTAGACAAGGTTTGGAACCGGTAAGTGAATGATAGCCTTCATCAGTTACATTTCCCTTCCTCCTTCTTGGATTTTCTGGGTTGACTTCAGGTTCTCTGAATTCAAAATAGTAGCCTTCGTTTGAACGTTCATCCTCTACTTTCTTTGAGAAAACAGCCATTTCATAAGTTTCTTCTTCGGAGCATGACTTCCAAATTTTCGTCCATGCCAAACGTATCTGTAATGAAAAATTATACATAAGTATAGTTTTATTCCGAGCAAAAAATTTTTTTTCAAAGCAATATCAGCTTTCTTCTTAAATTTAAAAAAATCAGAATAACTGTTGGGCGTTCAGCTTGAATAATAATGAATGAATGTTTATTCAACCCAGAAATTTTCTTACTCTTTGCAATCTGATTCAAAGATTCTGGAAAATAATAATACAACGCATAAAGGAAAATCTATCTGCCGGTACAATTCTGCATAATTTTTAATAACTTTATTCTTTGATATTAGCAAATTGGAGATATTTTCAAATAGGTATAATTATGGCAATTTTTCATTTAAATTGTATATTATATAGCGTGACTCACATATCCAGGGTCAAGATTCGCTGGAAGTAATTGAATATTTATTTTAAGAATACTTCAATATAAAGTATCGAATAAGATGGATATTTTCATGTTCGAAATTGATGAATAGTGAAAAATTCGATAATTGTGACAACGTTGTCTCAGCATTTCGAATTGATTTTACAATGTTTCGGCGCTGTACACATACAGATTCAGCGGTAATTTTTTTTTTTCTACCGAATGATCAAATGGATATAAAACATAATATTCACTTACATATTTCACTAGGCGATCACACGTTTTACATAATCTTCCACTGGACCGTTCCATCTTAGATTTTTCTTTCGATATTCTTCTAACACTGGAATATTTAATTTGATTATTGAGCTTCAAAGATGATCGAAACAACACTTGAATAATTCGGTACTTCAATACAACCTATTACAAACAATTATATTCGAATAAATGGTATATTCCTAGAGATCATAGAAATTTTATTTTATTTTGTGTTCTATTTATCGTCTTCTTCTTTCATAACTGAAATGAATGTCTTCTTTCGACGTATTTCTCCTAGATAACAAGAAATTGAAAAAAATCATATCCAATTATGTTTTTCAATTTACTGTATATAAATGACTACTTAGTTTTTTAAGGATAGATCTGATGTCACACTATATTTTTTTACCCACCACTATTTTCAGTTTGGGTACATTTTGAATTTAAAAACCATTTTGAAGTATTAAACTTTATAATTATATAGTTCCGAACAAAAATCAATTGACAAAATCAGAACATTTTCGATATAAAATAAACAACAGATAGCTAACTTTGCATTCAAAATTCAGTTATTTTGATTTTACCGCGCTCGGTTATTTCACTTCTTACCAAACCGATAGAGGTCGTGGTGAACCCGTTCCAAAATATCGTTTCTATGTAACTTTGATCTATGATGCGTCATTACCCTCATAATCAAAGCATGCGCACTTATAATTTGTCATTTCAATATAGCATAAAGCCATGGTTGAAAATAGTATATTCCAAGGGCTCGTTTATACTGGCCGGTACCTTATGCCGTAACCGGTACCGTAAAAGTTTAACCATAGGAATTTAATGCTTTCGTTCATACTCCTTCCCTAAACTTTTCCCGTACCGGTAAAATGTTCAACTTCTGGGGACAAATTTATAGAAATATATATTCATAAATCATTTGGACAAATTACATATATATATTAGATAATTGGATTAGATTATCTTATAAGTGTATAAGACTATCTTATAAGTAAGACAAATTAAGGGAATATAATAGTGGGTGAGTTTTTTTGGCACATGTGCATTCTATAGAGCGTCAATTATTGAATACAGTATTGAATGCAGAATCGATCTCTGTTTCAATAGCGGTAATTTCAAATAATATAATAAATTATAATTCAAGTTGGTCAGCACGTTTCAAAACATTTAAACTCAAATTCAAAATGACAATTATCAACAAGCATACAGCAAAATCCATAAACTCTATGTTCTGTTTACGGTTAAGCTAACAGCGAGTATAAACCATAGCGTAAAGATACCAAGAGTGGAAACGAAGCGACCACAGTCGCATCAGCGCCATCTCGTGGTTCAGTACCCGAACCAAAAAAAATATGCTTTAATTTACTAAGGCCATTAGGAGAGAAACATGAAAAATTTGTAGTTTTGCTTTCACGTGGTATTTCTTTGGTTATGTTATGTTATTGTTATGAGGCATGAGGATCAGTATACAATCAAAGATTAATTTGATAAAATGTAAGTATAAGTTCAGTTAATAATGAGATACGACTTTCTAGCAGAGGTCACGTAAATAAATATTCAAAGATGCCTACCGGATCAACTTGTATGATAAAAAACTGTAGGAAAAGTAAAAAAGAAGATCCTTAATTATCATTATTCCAGTTACCGAAGAGAAGGGATGTGTAAGTGTTGACGCATTTTAAAAAAATTACATATTTATTTGGTTCATAGGTATAACTAATATACTCTGTATATTTCAGCGCTGAAAAGTGGATACAATTTGCAGGTCGTAGGAACGTAGACCTGAGTAAAAATTATGTGATATGTAGTGATCATTTCTTGAGTGAGCAGTACAATTGTATCCAGCCTCGAAAATTGTTGTTATCAGGAAGCGAAATATGTCGTAATATTCTAGTGGAAAAAGAAAAACACCCGACAGGAGAACACCAAATTTTCATATACTTCAAACAAGGAGAAGCAATAGATCCTGAAAAAGGTTTATTGTTTGCTACTGAGGAGCTTTTCAAGTACATTCAAAAGCTGGAAGTAATTCATAATGAATATTTCCCGGAGCTCCTATGTAGTAAAAATAATATTATATAAGAATTAGTGGAGATTGTCAAGAAACACGAAATAGGATTCACACTGTCTTCCTCTGAATCCTCAGATAATTTTTTACAGTTATTTATGACGATCAGGTGCCATTAGGGTGTTCGCTTCATCAATGACGAAAAGAAGAAGAGGGTAACTACGGAAAATCAAAAATTAAAAAACATTTGTCATGAATAAACAACCCTGATGCTATTTGTAATCCACTGATAATTAATTATTTATGAGTTATTACTATGTAATAGTAATTTTCACTATTTTCATCTAATGATTATGTAAATATGAAATTTGTTAGGAAATTCTTTTAATTGTATTTCATAAAATTATTACACTCTAGTATTGATCGCTGATAAATGTTATGTATCTATCCACTATTATTCATTCCAATTGATTCAAAACAATGTTTTGTATAAGAAAAACATATTCGTCACAAAATATGCCATTATAGATTTACGTTTTGTTATTTTTTCAAGCTCCAAAATTATTTATTCATGTTCTATTTTCTTATGGATCATCCATTAAAATTTAATGAATCAAAATCGTGTTTCATTCATATTTATTCTATCAGTACAGTCCATTTCTTAAAAAGTTGTGCCGAGAGAAAGCATCCTGAGCCTTAATCAAAAGAAATGCTTTCTTTTGAGTTCAGGATGTTTTTTCTGGGCACTAAAAAAAATCTCATTTCATTTCGTATAAAATAGGAATACCATTTGAATTTCGCGCCTTTTCTAAACATAGAGTGAACATATGTCTACTCTATGTTCTAATTACATGTTTCCAGCGCCCCCTGATGCCTCAGAACCCGAAACACTACCAAAATCGTGGTCGTTTTTAGCACTAGAATTAGTTCCTCGTTTCCACTCTTGGTATCTTTACTCTATGGTATAAACGCCTACTGAAATTCTTACGGCATACGGAATAAGGTAACGGCTTACGGCATAAGGTACCGGCCAGTATAAACGAGCCCTAATACAAGTTGCAGATGGGGTCCTATTCCAACACGAATGCGAAATTGAGTGTTGGAATCGCCTTCTGCAACGAGTATTAGACGATATTTTCTCTATTTCAGTCAAGAATTGTGAGAAATTTATTGGAATTCAATGAAAAATTCAGATAATACCCCCTAGTGCCTTTTGTATTTTATTTTCGCAGTTGGTATGACTGATTCGAAAATTGACAGATTATAGAATTTGAATAGTGCGTTCAAATCTCTACATTAATATTGACAATTGACATGCAATGGACGCGCGTTATATATATATTCGAAAGGAAGGGATCTCAGTGTTGTCAACCACAAAACGAAAAATATAACTGAAAACAATGCTGTAATGAGTTCATTACAGCACTGTTGGAAGTACTGTAATGAACTCATTACTGTTGTAAGTACTGTAATGAACTCATTACGACACTGAAATAGAGAAAAATATTTTTGTCTCATGAGCAAGTTATAATCCTTTCTGACTGAACAATCGGCCCTAAATGATGTTATCATTAGATGTTGGATTTTAGAATTAATTCATGTGTACAAAATTGGATTAAATCAATTTATTGATTTTTTCATTGAAATGAAGTTTGAGAGAAAATAGAAATTTAAATTTGCAACAGAAACGTGAGATTAAACGCAGATAACTGTCTAAATAAACATGTTCTTCGAATATGAAATCTCTCCTTCGGCAGGTCATGCCCAACTTCGACCAAATATTCGTTATTAGGGAACCAGATCGTTTTGACCATTTTCTACTCGATATTCGAAAATAAGATATATTTGGTCAAAGTATGAGTGATGGAACAGCAAGGTCAGCATTCTAAAAGAGATTCAGATCATCGGGACAAGTTCACACATCTTTCGAAGCTATTGCCAATGTGTACCAAAACAAAACGGGTAGGTGTCAAAGCCTACCTCGGTTTTTTGGCCAATTTCCATGTCTAATTCTGTCACAGTTGATGGTATGCCAAAATTTCGCCACTTATTTTAATGTTCAGCGTAATGAATATGAAATCTTGACTCCGAAAATCCTCAATTGGCAGGTAGAAAACGAATTGGCTCCCCTTTTTATTGATCGTTTATTCATTGGTACATTAGCACACCGAATAATCTGTTCGTTTTAATTTTGTTTTACATTTCACCTGAATACATCAGAATCATAATGAATGAAGACTTTGTTCGATATCAGTGTTAAAAAAGTTCTTAATATTGTCTATTTTATTGTCAGAGGAGGGCAGTTATAAAAAAATTTAGAAAGCACTGACGTGAGGTCAGATTGCCTTGGCGCTCTTATTGAGCTACTTACGAGTAAATATTCAAACCACAACAAATCTATAAGCACTCTTATGTAGACTATGGGGTACTAGGGAACAATGTGATGCAAATATGAACGTCTAATGAATGAAAAAACCTATATCTCAAATTAAAAATAACTACTCATAATTTTCTCCAAATTTTGTTCGAAGCTATAATTCCCTTCCCCTAAAAACTTCCGTGCTTTTCTGAATTTTGACAACGTATATTATTTCAGCCATCGAGATTGCATTCTATCTCTATGATCTCCCGTTATGAAAAATTTTGATTAATATTACACCAACTGACATATAAGCCTGACATTCGTCAATCGAATATCGATCTGTGATGGCCATCGTTCAAAGAAAATCACCGGGACTTCATGTCATTTCTCTTTTCTCTTGAGTAAATGAAAAAAATGATCATGGAAAAAAGCTACGACAATGAAATTTGAGGATGGGTAAGATATCGATCACCTCATTATATTTACGAATTTTTATTGAAATCCGAGAAATGTCTCATGCGATAGTGAGTATTGAAAAAATTTTTTGGGAATTTTTAAAAAAAATTCGAGCGTGACGATTTCTGCGAAATTTTGTGAGCCGTTTTTTCAGCCTCCGTCAACGATATTTCAAGTATCTGCTTGATCGGATGGATATTCTAGTAGTTATTGAGGAAACAAAATTTCAGATCCTCATAACTACTGAACAATCCGACGGATTTGGCCCAATAACGAACGAGATATTTGGACAATTAACCTATTCTGAAAATATGAAAACTCTAACTCATCTAGTTTGGATACTAGAGAGGATTCGGCCGGCCGGCCAGGCAGACTCAACTTTCGCCACGGATTCGTCATCGGGGAGTCGAACCCAATCGATTGAGACCATTTTCGGCTCGATATTCGAAAATTACAGACATTTGGGCAAAATGATAGGCACTCTGTTCGGGTGAACAAGAGCGCCAAAAAAAATTGTATGACGCTCGTGTTAAAAGTGATTTTTTCACTCACGAAATAAAGTGTCACCTTCAACACTTGAACAAAAACACTTATACGTTGACCATCTATAGTTACTGAAATAAAGAAACAAGCAAATGACAAGTTAAATTATAGTATATAAAACAAATGGTACCATTTGAGATTGATAGACAAAAAGCTTTCCACCATGACTTTATTCATTTGGTAATGCTACGTTCTCAGTTGAAATGCAGATGAAATTTATTGGCGCAACTAGAAAATTTCCTACATAAAGATTCTTTGTGTATTTCACGTAAAGAACGGGTCCTAGAATCGAACCTTGTGGGACTCCAATTCGATGCTTTTGTCTTTTGATTGGTTTTTCTCAAGTTTACTTCGAACTTTCGTTATAGGAAAAATATGATCAATATCACCAGTTTTTTCTGAATTTTGTGTATTCGATCATTTTTTAATTATGATTTTCCAAGGCAGTTTCTATAGAACTGAATCAACTGAATTACAAATTGATGAAGTAAAGACAGCTAAGGAAAAAAATGGATTATAAATCAATACTAAATGCTCAAGAACGCAGTGGATCTTCGTCGCAGCTAACACTCTTCATAGACATTGCTTCTAGAAGCATTTCGCGTATTCAAAAAGAACAAAAACCGGAAAACATTGCCTGGTATTATCTCCCATTCATATCAGCAGGTTTCCTTGCCAAACGGCCGAATGAATATTCAAATCTTTGAATATTCTTTTTTACCAAGTTCAGAACGTTGAACAGGAAGTTCCCAAACGGCCAAAGAAATGGCCGAATCCATTCCCGGTTGATTACTCCCGTCTAGTTAGCACGGAAACCTTTATCTGGAGCGGCGTTCTGGAGCGCCCTCTCATTCTATCGTCACATAGGACCAGAATAATGAATTCATTCTCTAATTGGGAATGGAATAAGCCATTAGTAAACTTTCTTTCTCCACGACAACGCCTAGCCGTTTCGATTCCATTCAAATTATATCCGACTGGACGGATTCTGGAGAGCCGCCATCTCGTCAAGCATCTTTATGAGATGGGGAAAAATATGAATTTTTTTGGGTATTCAGTGCTCGTGATAGAAAACGTAGTAATTAAGCGATGGCGTGATCTTTTGCTGAAGGAAATATTGTAGAGGGAGGAATTTATTTTCAAGATAATATTTCATTATGATGAAACACATCAGAGGTTCTCAAACTTCATTTCATCTATATACTTTCAACTTTCCAGTGTTAACAGTTGTATGCAAATTTGGCAACAACTTTGTTATTTGAAATGGGACAATTGCAAGAACCCTGTTCGCTTGTTGTATTCAAAATAATGATGAGAAAAGGCCAAAAATATATCGAATTATTTTTGTTTGAAGGTTGAAGAACTTGTTGATCCACCCCGAACATTTTAATTTCCGGAATCGACATTTGTCCGTATATAACCGAGCAGATTCGTTAACCAGTCATAATTAAATAACGATCCAGATTAACGATTCGGCTCATTGTCTCCCTTATGTTCATTTCCTCTAACTGCATTAAACAGGGGATATGAAATGGAGTCCCATCATTGGGAATCAGAATATTATTTTGTCTGCCAGCCACAAATTAATGTATCAATGGGATCAATAAGGGCTTTGCCAATCCTGGTGGAATAATAGAACTCGCTCGCTGGACGTTTTGTGATAATTATGCGAGCATACCTTGCAATTAATTAGGCTCAATCTGGAATTTATGGTTTCCATCCAAGGATTCTCGAGTAGCTTGAAGAACGAACGAATTGGAGGGGAAATCAGTGAACTGAAAGATATTATATTCATATACTAGCTGTTACTTGCGACTCGGTTAACATGATGTTACTCAAACAAGTCAAATAAGGGTCATAAATAATCTACAAAGCCAATTTTTCACTGAAGTTTTTTTTTAGCTCTTATCATATACTATACATACACTAACTACCTATAGTCTGTAACATTACTAGCAAGGTAAGAGGGTTTGTACTGGCTAATGGAGGATATAACTGACAAGCCGAGGACGAGTCAGTTATCTCCTTGAGCCAGTAAAACCCGTTACCTTGCGTGTATTGTTATATATTATATTTGTTTCTCATTTATGAAAAGGTTAGGTTAGGTTAGGTTAGTTTCGTTGCTCGTCACATATACTCTGGACCATGACCTTGTACAGGATGGCAAACCTATCTACTCAGTTCTTAACCAACGTTAATTGCATTCGAGAAATCAACTGATTCGGCTCCCATAATTCATTCTGTAGGAAATGAAATTAATAACTACCACCTAAGTTTCGGAATATTTCTCGGGATCCAAATCTGTTGCTCTCTGTTATTATCATCCTCTTTTCTCTTGATTCATGTTGACATACCAGTGTTCACAGCTTTTACAAAAAATCCCTACTCGAAATACAGGAAGCTCTGAATATGCAAACTTGTCGAATCCATCCACAACATCAATCTATCCAAGAAAAGATTACCTCACGCTTCGACTTAATTCGTGGGGGATCCAGTCTTCCCCTACACGATCCATCTAAACGGCCATTTCCCGTGGTTTATTCCTGACTTTTCTGCCCGACCTACCTCATAAATCTCTGTAAGATTGACGGGTCGAAATCAAAGATTACCGGTATGGCGGTCCTGAGCCTGTCGCACTGGCTGCAAACCAAGTCCGATATTTCATCCGAAGCAGCTTTCAAGATACCGCTTCAGAGTTCTGATATTCGACGTACATTTTCCAGGGTAACAGTGGTAAGCTCTCCATTTTGATGCGTCCATCATGCGCTGTGATTGAGGGGTTGTTTATCGGTAACACCGGTGAAATTAACGCTCCTCTGAATTCCACAGGAAATTGAAAGTCATTTTTTTCTGGCTTGACGGCAACATCACGCTTGGGATAATGGTGTACAGGAAGCATCTCTAATTTTGCAATGTCATGAGTATTATCTGATGGTGTCAACTTTCTGGAATACTCTTCTTCTTCATTAATAGGAATTGTGGTACAATTTTTTTCGTTCAAGTTGTACCAACAGTATGCAGTAGGGTTGAGAGCAGCGATGGTTGTGAATATGCAGAAATAAAGGGAGCAATAAGACATCCGATCTTTTTTTTTTCATACACAGGGTGTTTCTTGAAACCAAAGATTTCAAAAGGGAAGGCGTTTTTGGGATCAAATTTACAATTTTATGATGAAACCTCGAGCTAAATACATAGGGAGTGAGAGTTGGCCGTCTATTCCCACGATGATAATAAAATAGAGAAAGCTCTAACGTGAGTTCAAGAGTTTTTGCCTGAATATTATATTAACACTTCCTGGACATTGTAACAGTAAATTGCAAAAACAGCTGCCACAATAAAAGTAAATCAAGCATCAAACATAAATTTCAATCGTAATTGATTCCTCGCTTATCCCATGGTGAAACATAGTTTGATATTAATTAACAAAGGTTGAATAAAAACACTTGACTGTACGTTTCACAAATTTAATTTAAAGCATCGTTGACATGCATGTTTCGGGTTTCATCCCATTTTCAAAACTTACACATCTACATAACATATCAAGTAACACATGTTAAAATTGGTGATAGACGGAAATCTAACTGATCATTTACAATGGGAAGATTTTGTTTAAAAGCTGATGTTATTTCTAAGTATTCTAAAAAGTCCATGCGTTTACCTTTATGGCATTTGTGCAATATTTTGGTTTTTTCAAAATCGATAAAATGGTTTGAGGTGATACAGTGACTAGAGAAACCAGTAGTGGGTTTGTTTTGGAGGATTGATTTTTTTCTGTTCATCAATGAACATCAATGAACACCTTGAATTTGATATATACAGAAAATCCACCTTCTCTGATATTTTAATACCAAATAGTAGTTCACATCCTTATAAAATCAAAATGTCAGCATTTCACGCACTAACTCATAGATTAGTCTCGATTCCAATGTCAAAAATTAACTATGACAAGGAGGTTCGCACACTGAAGTTTTTAGCTGGGAATAATGGCTACTCTCCGGATATAATAGATCAACTCCTTTTCAGAAAGCGGCAGAAGAAATTGTTACATTCAATTTATCCACCAAATAATAAAACTGAAACCAAAATATACGCATATATCGACTACATCCCATCTCTGAGTGATAAAATTTGCAAAAGACTCAGACATTATAATATTAACATTAGTTGTACTAATAAGAAAAATCTGAGATCAATGTTCTTTAATGGTAAGGATCGAGCGAACAACACACAATTAAGCGGTATATATAAGCTTCACTGTAATGAATGCCCTGCATTTTACATAGGTCAAACTAGTCGTTCACTGGCAAAAAGAATTGATGAACACAAAAAATCAATCCTCCAAAACAAACCCACTACTGGTTTCTCTAGTCACTGTATTACCTCAAACCATTTTATTGATTTTGAAAACACCAAAATATTGCACAAATGCCATAAAGGTAAACGCATGGACCTTTTAGAATACTTAGAAATAACATCAGCTTTTAAACCAAATCTTCCCATTGTAAATGATCAGTTAGATTTCCGTCTTTCACCAATTTTAACATGTGTTACTTGGTATGTTATGTAGATGTGTACTGTATTAACCGATATTGTTTTATATTCAGTTTTGAAAATGGGATGAAACCCGAAACATGCATGTCAACGATGCTTTAAATAAAATTTGTGAAGTATTTTTATTCAATTTTTGTTAAATAACATAAATTTCAAATTGAATATAACTGAAATTACAGATTTCCTTCAGTTATATTCGAACCCAATTCATTGTTTTTTCAAATTCCATCACAAAGCCTTCTCACCTCAGTTTTAAAAAAATATAATGAAACTCTCGCATCAAAGTTTCCCATAACATCTGTCAAAGTTTCGAAATCTACATATTATTTCGATGGGTTTTAAAGTTTTAATCCATGAAGCATATTCTAATAAATTGAAATTTTCAGAGTCTCAGAGGTAGGAATATTAATTCATAAATTTCAGTATTAAATCTTTGGATTCGTATCATAAACAAAACAATAATAATTAAAAAGAGTTACTAACATTATTCAAATAATAAAACTGACAATCTACAACTCAATTCGCTTCTGAAATCAATTGTTTATAAACGAGGTTTTATACATTATCATCAACCCGATGTCCTGAAATAGGTCAACTTTCAAGATATCAATTTATAATCAAATGTTTTTACTCATAGACATTTTAACTGAATAGTTGTTTACTCGGCCCACTGCAGTTAATCGAAACTATGTTGTAATGGCTACCATACTGAAATCCTTGCATCTTCAACAATATTTATGAAATCCAACCAAGAGATTATCTATCATTTCAATATAATCGCCGTCCAAAATATGATGCAAGCGTCATAAATTTGATTTTATTTCTGTTTTCTTATTTTCAGGGTGAGTGACTGGAACAGCTGCCATGTAGAATTTCCGAAAAACATGGCGAATTGTAACAGATATCCCGATATTTGTTGCAGTTTAAAAATAATTATGTCAACATCTACGTCTGAGGCAAGTAAAAATGAAATTCTAAATATATTTCATAGAGATAAAATTAAAGTCGAGTCGTAGGTTAGATTCATTTCCGTCATTACCGAATATCTTTTTGAGGGTAATAATATTGAAGATAATTCAAATATTCCGAATAAAAGACATAAGTTGTTTCGTTAATTTCTGTGTCTTGAAGTAAGCTTTAGATATATGCTTTAATTATACTGTGCTCTGATAATTGTTGAATACCCCACAATTTTTCGAATAATATTTCAAATCAATAAGCTGTTATTTTCTCCAAGCCCATATTTCACCCTCAAATGTAATTAAATCCATACTCCAATCTGAGCCACAATATAGGGAATTCAAAAGAGATCGACAATCCCTGTAGATGTTCATTTTCTGTTATCCAAAGTATCGCCCGTGCTCAACTATATAAAATACGGTAATATTCAGTTAGAGTTCAGTTTTACTACCTCGTAAAAACACATCTAAGTCGATCGTAAAAATGTTACAAAACACTATCCAGTTCGTTCTGGGCAACAATTGCTCTATTCGAGGCTTATCCGTTAGTCGAACCATAGAATATTTCTTTAATGTTGAGCGATTTTATGATCAAAGATTGAAAAAGAGGTTTTGGTTTTGTTGGGAAAAATAGGAATCATTTATATTAGAACTCCATTTATAGTAAAATCTGTCAGATATCGTCAACTGATATTCTTTACATTAAAATCTATGTTCCTTCCACTCCTTGCTTCATCAATGAAACCTTAATAATTTTTGGGTTGAACAGGAAATACTCAGTCAAGATAAAATAATTTCAAAATCGAAACTTATTCAATACAAAAGTAACTATTCCAAGTAATTTGTTTTATCAAAAATGTTAGAATATATAAAAATATTCAATAATATTTTCATAATTTCATTGTGTCTGATGCCTGAGATTTGTTGATTTCCTCGAATCGCCATCATTTCCTTCCTTCCCTGAATTCTTTGTCCATTTTAAATAAGAACATCTCCCATAATATGGTCCTATCTCACAGCCTTTCTTCTTTGTTCAGTGTGGGCTTCGAAAAACGGGCCATAATGAAAATACGTCAGCACTGGCGAAGAGCAGAGAAGTTGGCTGAAATCAACTTCATTATATGGATAGTCTATGACAATTTCGTTGTTTCGCTGAACAAAAGGTTGCACACAGCTCCTGATTACGTGGAGTTAGGGTCCATCAAACAGAGAGAGGAGTCTCTGTAAATTGAAGCCCAAGTTTTTACAACCGTCCTGAGTTTGCTGCGTTATCCGGATGAATGGGAAAGGATGTACTGTCCCGAGAAGGTATAGAGTAGGACAATGCCTACAACCAGCTTCATAAATCTAGAATTCTCGAACTATTCTCCCACAAAAACTTTGTTTGTGATCACAAGCAAATGAATTTTTGATATTACGACAATTATAACTGTCATTCAAGATGTCATATTCAAGATGATATTTTCAACAAATGCACTATACGGGGTGAGTCTCTGACCACTGCGTTAATTTAACCATAGATTCTTGACGTCAAAATTTTCTTTCTATAACATTTTTCCAAATTTGGTCCAGTTCAAAAGATATGGGGTGTTGAAATTTCATAAAAAAATTGCATTTTTCCTGTAATATTCAAACGACAATATCAATTGAAATGATTTCTTGTAGAACGTTTTCGATAGCAGTCAACCATATTTTGGTATCAATAGATTTATTCTATTTCTTGTGGGTTTCTCACTACTACTGTACAGATTGGTTAAATTCCATCAAAAACAAATATCACTTGAACTAAAGGTCGTGTCTTGTACTTCCTAGAATCATTAATCTTTTTTGCAGATAAAATCATTTATCATCTTTTTTCCTAAATTGCACCATTCTTGAGATATTCGAAGTTAAAAGGAATTAAATCGATATAATCATCTGATGAAACATGAGTGAGTGAGAAAATAATGTTTTTAAACAATTCAGATTCAATAGTGGGTGCTGTGAAAGGTAATTTTCATTCAAAATAAACTGCACTACAGAGGGGTATTTGCCTAATGTGAAAACTTAAAATGCTTATAACTTTCTAACGCACCTGAATATGGAGAAACAGTATGGAAAAAAGTGCTTCTTTTGATCTCAAGAACCTACGGATAAAATTAACGCAGTGGTCAAAGACTCACCCTATATACTCATCGTCTACGGTGATGTATTACTTGGAGCGTTCAAATCTCAAAAAAATATCTCTTGTGGCCGAACATACCTGAGGAAATTCCGTTTTTCCGACCGAATGGATGGCTGGAAAAACAGAAGGCGTTTTAAATCTCGAAGGATTTTTTCGCGAAGCTTCACAGCACTAGGGATTTATAATAATAATAAGTTTATTGCAATAATATAAGATCCATACAACTATCCATTATCCATCAAAAAGAATAAGAAAAAAAAATTATACATTGCAAACGGTCTCACGTCAGTATAACTGTTATTACTGTGACACCGAAAAATCTCACAAAAAAAATAAATACAAAAATTCGAGAAAAAAAAAACAGTTCACCCATGTTCCACACACCGCCCATCAAAAAACCCATCATGGATTGAGCACCCCCTGAGGAGACAGAAACATATAGCATTGAATACAATCACATGTCAGATGGCTAGTAGCCTTAAAATCCACACTACGCACTTGAAGAGAGGAGCAGTTTCCGATAATTGGACTTGAACACCTCCGGTTTGCAGCACTTAAGATGAGGTGGTAAGCGATTATATAATGAATACACATTAAATGAAAAGAACGACGAAACAAGGCAGTTCTGAAAACAGGTGGAGAAATCATACCTCTGAACCTTACATTGATATTATGAACATCCGATCTGAATCGTATTTTGTTCCACAAATAGGAGGTGATTTAAAGTATATAATTGAGCGAAACATCACTGCAGAGTGTAGCTCACGTCTTTGCTCCATACTCAACCAATTGCAGCATTTCAACTTATGAATGACTGGTTCATACTTTCTAACGCCATAAATAAAGCGAAGACACGCACGCTGGACCCGTTGGATTCTCACCCTATCATCAACACGCAAGCAGGGACCATACAGTACGTCACAAAAATTAAAATGACTTAGAACGAGTGAGTCAGTAAGTAATATTTTCAGCTTCTGCGGCAGGAAATGCCTATGGGGGTAAAGACTCCTCAATGCAGTGTAGGCCCTCTGAACACATAATGATATATGCTCAGTGAACCGAAGTTCAACGTCTAGAATGACTCCTAAATTTCTAGCCGGCTCAACAGCTGCAATTTCACTACCATTGACTCTCAATTTCAACTCTCTCACCACCTCAGCAGCCCCACCGCCAAAGACAAGAACCTTTGTTTTATCAGGATTTAGTACTAAATCATGCTTCAGGGAGTCCGTTGACAAACGATCAAGATCAGAATTTATCTCCCGATTTGCTCTAACAATATCTGAAGCCAGAAAAGAGTACAACAGCTGAGTGTCATCGGCGTACCGAAAGTCAGTACAAAACTCAAGTCCATTAGTGATGAAGATAGTATATATACAAAAGAGAATAGGTGCAAGTACCGAGCCCTGTGGAACACCACATCCCACAGTGCCTGTCTCAGATCTTCCCGACGATGTCTCCACATACTGACACCTATCTCGGAGGTAATCCCTCATCAGCTCAATGGCAGATGAAGAGAAACCTATGTGCCTCAACACTGCAATGAGTATCTGATGGTTCACTCTATCGAACGCTTTAGAATAATCTAGTAAAGTTAAAACACAAACCTCACCCGAATCCACTTTCGATATTATAGAGTCGACAACATCAAGAAGAGCCGTGCAACAACCAAAACCTCTCCTGAAACCTGACTGTCGAGCTGGCAAGATATTATACTTTTCCAGATGGGACCTCACTCTATTCACTAAGACTCTTTCAAAAATCTTTGCACAAGGCGATATTATAGATATCGGATGAACATCGTTGAAGGTGGTAGGTTTATTCACCTTTGGAAGAGGTAACCTCGAGTCCAGAATGCAACTATTGAAAATGTTGGTCAAAAACTTCAATATATGAGGGCTACAACGTATCAACATTTCTATATTTAGTCCATCCGGACCAGTTGCATTGGAAAGAGTCGATCTCATAATTTCTGAAATTTCCTCCTCATTTGTCAGTGCAAAAACAAACTCCTCGCTGAACAAAGTGAACTTTTCTGAGTTGTAATACTCGACAACTAACCCATCATTTACACCCTGATCACGAACTACATTTAAGAACCATTTGTTCAGTTCCTCTGGAAGATCTATGTTTGATGGCAAATTTTTCTTTGATGGTCTATTATATACATTTAGTTCCGCAATTTTTTTCCACAGGGATTTGGGATTCCTTTCGTTCCCTATTGAATATTGTAGATAACCTTTTTTTTCTCGAATCACGGCGGCCGATGTCTCATTGCGAATTTTCCTATAATTTTCCCAATTTTGTGATGTTCTATCCCGTTGAAACTTGTGAAGCGCTTTATGCTTGAGGCGAGTCATAATCTGAATTGTGGATGTGATCCACGGTTTGAAGTTCTTTCGACATTTAACAGTTTTAATGGGCGCCAATTCATCAAAAAGATCTAGCAATAAACGATTAAAGTGATCCACTTTACCATCAATATCACCTATGTATATTATATTCTCGAATGGAGTAGCCATCAAGTAATCTCCCAAAATATCCTGTTCTATCCGACGCAAACATCTAGACTTATAACTTTCCGCATACGAGTCCGCCTCCCCACCTACAGCCTCACCATAAACTAGCCAGTGATTTGAAATCATGTCCATGTTCACTCTGTCATACCGAAATTTCCTTGGGATTTTTTCAACGATTATCACATCCAGTAAAGATGCCGACCCAGGACCAAAACATGTAGGGCCCTCAATAACCTGCACCAAGTCAAATAGATCAATCGAACGTTCAAAACCCTTTACTTTACTATCATCCCGAATCAAAAAATTGACGTTTACATCCCCACCGCAAATCAACTCATCACATTCAGCTATAAATGATGAAACAGTTTCCTCAAAAGATTCCACAAACCTAGGAAAACTTCCCTTGGGTGGTCTATAAAGCGTTCCTATGATGAAAACCCTCCTATTATGCTTGAACTTTACCCAAACCTGCTCCAAGTTTTCTGAACAGTCACTTACAATTACTTCATACGTTATTCTATCCGAAAGAAATACTACCACTCCGCCCTTGATCCCCGATCTAGCCTGACGCAGCGATAACCATTTATACTTACTGACTCAGTAGGAATGAAATCATTCAGCCAAGATTCACTGAGCCCTACAAAATCAAACCTTTTACTCATCAAAAGAGTTTTCAAATCTGTCAAATGGGGAAACAAAGATCTGACATTGAAAAAACAGAAAGAAAACTGAACCATTCTCACTCACCCGTGCTCAATTCCATATATTTCATGATAATCCACTTATTAGCATCGGCAGTTTAATGTGGAAACCAGAATAAAAACTCTAATACAATCTATAATTTCCTAAAACAAAAATTGAGAAGAAAAAAAAGAATTTATTCACCTATGAACAGAGAAAAAAGTAACAAAGCAGCAAAAACAAATGACAAAATTATGAAATTATGCTCCCTCATTTAATGTACAAGTTCATTTAAATTTTGAATGGAATTAATTATATGTCCTCTCCCAGACACTTCCACATAAATTCGACCCATCTTCGACCATGCCTTACTCAAGCCTACCTTCTTCTTTGCCTTGATAAGAAGATCATAACTGTTCTTAGTTAACTCTTCCGTTAAAGTCAATTTCGTTCCTTTAAGCTTCTTCTTGCTATAAAAGAGCTCATTTCTAGAATTCATTGAATTGAAATGAATAACTATCGGTCTAATAGATTTCCCATTTTTCGGACCCACTCTGTAACACTTTTCAATCTGAAAGTCGCATTCCTCAAACCTTTGATTTAAAAGATTTCCAACCCGCTCCTTCAGGTTTTCGCCTCTCATTTCTTCCAAGCCGTAAAGGCGCAACTGCTTCAATCTACTTTCCCGCTCCAAATTTTCAACTTTATTCTTCAAGAAATCAATCTCAGGTATCGCCTCAGCGCATTGTTTTTGGACCACTGTTATTCTCTCGTTCATGTTATCGAGCCGGTCATTTATCACCTGGGTAATAGCATCTGCCACCTTGTTGGTCAGTGCCGATAAGAATTCCTTATCGGATAAAAACTCCATAATACACTGTTTGGTTTCATCTTTCTGGTTTTTAGTAAGAGGCATAATCACCTAATTATTAATTATTGTTTCCCGATTTTTTCGCTATAATCAATCACAAGTAGATATGTTGAGTGACTGAAGAGATCACAGTCGTTTCACAAATTTTATATCCACTCAATTAACAATTTTAATTTCGGGAGCACAATATGCGTCAAATCACAGTGAAACATGGATTAGGACGAAACAGACTTTTATTGATGGAGTCTACTTCAGGAAATGAAAATAACTCTTTCCGGTAGTGGTGGAATGGAATACGTAACTCATTTATTTATTATATTACCGTATTATGCCCTCAAAAAATATCTTCCTATTAAACGTTACCTATTTGGATTATCGTTTCTTATAATAATGGGAAAGAAATAGTCCCCCTTCTTTAACTCCTTGCAGTGGTACAGGGTAAAACGTGAATTTCAAGGAGTGCAGTGTAGCCAGAGCTTTTATTTTTGATGCCCCAGTTACGTTTGGAGTCTGAAAAACCGTATTTTAACCCACCTTCATCAGCATCGTAAATTGATTAGCTGGCGCCCCAACACTAAGCCTCTGAAAGCACATAATCGTTTCTACGTCGAATAAATATGGGTTTTCGATATCTCCTTCCATTCGAGACTCTAATCCAGTTTTTTCTGTGTTTCATACATCTCAACAGGCACCATTTTATCATCTCCGAACGGAAGAAACTCGTTCCTGCAAATATTTCATTTATCTTTCAGTCAATTTCAAAGGAACCACCGAATCGAAAAATAAAATTGGTCCGCGATCGAGAATGCAAGAACATCTTCTTCTTTATACACGCCTGAATTCGATTTTCGTCTTGCTTTCAACGTATCAAGCGCCCATATATCATTCAGAGCAGGGCGCCCTCTATGACACTTTCCAATCTCAAATGACACAGTTGACAGTCGAATATATTTGCGTGAGTAATTCAACGCTGCAGGAAAGGATCCGAATGCGAACATTCGGATCTCCCCAGAACCGGCCAGGATCTTAATTGACTCCTTTCAGGGATTTAAGAGGATTACTTTTATATTCATTGCTTCGTTTTAGTCGAACCTGGGGATCTTCCGAGTGAGATAGTCTCGAAATTGAGTAAGGAATTAATCAATTGATTCTATGTGTGATAGAAAGAAGGCATTATAATGTTTTACTGGTTCTCAGTTGAGCCTTTTATCCAACTATTGCAGTTGAGTGAGCGTATTTGGTCATGTTTTCCTGAATGGAAGATTTTCACGTGAGATAATTCCTCTTGAAATATTTAGGTTTAGAAGATTCAATGTCAATGACTTCAATGAGATAGGATACTTCTATCATCATTGCTAAAGTGATGATCAATACTAGAGTTGATAAAAATCGAGTCCTATTTTCAGCCAGTATTAACGTATAATATCCAAGAGAATCAAGGGCCCAAGTGTAACCGTGGACCGATTTCGAAATGACTGCCTCTCATCAGCACAGTGTGGCTCTGATGATCCCGAAGGAGGCTGCCAGTTATAATGTTCATGGACATATACCACACCATCGCTGGTTGAAATCAAGAGAGTTTCTCGAAAACCCCTTGATCAATAACGAGCTCATCAGAAGAAAGGATAGAAGAACTCTGGAAGAAAGCCATCAGATACAACAACTCCAGCGAAAAGAGCCTACTTATCTCACGCCACATGAAAACACTCAATAGAATCCGTTTGTAAGAATACCTTGATAAATTGAAATAGATGACTGTTGGGAATTTCAAGACGAGGCACATCTACTCGTCTACAATGAACCACCTGTACTATTTGGCCTTAAGATTGAGCTTTTTTTTGACCATTTTCAGGACACTTTCACTTCAAGTAGCAATATCGCAATTTATGACTTCAACTGTCAGACTCTTGGTTCGTGAATAGTCCTAGCAAATGGAAACAACCCAATTTATCTTTCGTTTTTTCCTCCAGTGTTGGTACGGAACATGTCAAAATAGGTCTTGTTTATTGGATTCCTACACATTATATAACTAATGAATGAAGGAAAATTCATTATGATATTCCAAGTTCCTACAAACTGAACGCTCCCAACGAAGTATTCAGTTATGTCAAAGTTATCCCTCGAAAGCGTTCTGAGATAATTCACTCAGGGTATCAGATATAACTTGGACACTTCTGAATTGCTTGCACCTCCTGTCATGAATTTATGTCACGTAACAATATTAGATAACCTCTTGGCATTTCTGCAAACTTCTGAGTGCCTCTGCAGAGAAAATTTCATTCAAACATGTTTCAGGTACTGGTGATATATCGATTGAAATATACGAAAAGTTTAAGGAGGGTCGATGGAAATATATATAATATGGAGTCTTAGATCTAAATTGTTGATGCACAATAGTATATAACATTACTAGCAAGTAAGAGGGTTTTTACTGGCAAATGGAGGATAACTGACAAGCCGAGGGCAAGTCAGTTACCTCCTTGAGCCAGTAAAACCCGTTAACTTGCGTGTATTGTTTTATACAGGGTGGCCATTCGAATACGAAACAGACAAGATTACAGACGAAATACATTTTTTCGATAAAAATCCTCGGACAGGTCGATTTCTGTTTTGAAGGGGACAACTTAAGATGTAGGTGACGGACGCATAGCTCTTCAACCCTTGCTACTACAACCCTCACCCCAAATTTTGAATAGGGTAGATGGGATGAGTGATACCTCATTTGAAAGGAATTTTTATACTGATTTCAGCACCGTAATTGTTTTCTCATTTTATGCATTAGTTCTCGAAATATTCTTAACTAAGTATTTGAAAATGAAGTGGTGTTTTCATGGCACTTGTAGTGTTTTTTTGTGAAAAATCGACATTTTGAGCTTCAAAACAACCATGATTGTGGCTTCCTTCCTCCAATCCACTGACATAATGTGGCTGCAGCTTCAAGCTCTGCATGTTATACAGAAAATATGTAAATCTTCGGCCTCCTGGAACAGAAAGCCTAAGATTATTTTTGACATACCGACATGGTAAGTGCATTTCCCTTAATGCTGGCCAAAACACTATTGGTGGTGTCTCAAAGCAGATAGCGAAATATTTAGGTTTAAATGACCCAGAGTTATACACCGGCCACTCTTTTCGCAGAACTAGAGCCACCATGGTTACGGATCCGGGTGGAGATATTTTAGCACTAAAGCGTGCAGGAGGGTGGAAGAGCACCGAAATTACGATGAGTTATGTCGATTATTCGGTCAACAAAAAAATCGAAATGTCTAGCAATTTATTTGGTAGTAAGAAGAGTACAAATGTTCTGCAGTCCTCGAGTTCAGCGGTTTTTTAGTCAACAGATGATTCATCATCATCAGTATCAACGCTTTCATCATCAAAAATCTGTGTTAGTGCCAATAACAATTGTACCATGATTTTCAACATATATGACGATAAAACAAAATTTTCTCATGTAAATAATACTACTAACTTGTAAAAATTTTGCAAGTTAACTGCCAGTTTTACAAGTTAGTGACTTCAAATCAAATCATTTATTTCGCAAGGTATTACAACAACAAATGGTAATAACCTAATAGTCAATGTATAAAAAAATAAAATTTGCAAATATAATATATATACATATACATTTCTACACACACACATATATAGGAATAAAGATCACATAAATGTAGCGCATATAGGCAAACACAAAAATAGACGACATTGAGAAATCATTCAATTTAGAAACTCATCAAAACTATAAATGGACTTTTCCACTAAAAATTCATAGAGAGAACTCTTAAAATTCCTGGCACTCTTAACACGGTCCGGTAGACGATTATAGAATTTAATTCCCCAGTAGTTGAAACCCTTCCTGGTAAGATCTAATTTCTGGTACGGTATATCCAATTCATCTCGATTTCGTGTAGAATACGAGCTTAAATGACAATTACCCCGAGTACGATATTCACATTTACTCTCGTGCACATACGTACTGCAGGTGTAAATATACTCCGAATAAAATGTGAGTATTTTAAATCTTTTGAAATAATCTCTGCATGAGGTTCGATTCCCAATACCTGCCATAATCCTTATTGCCCTTTTTTGTTTCAAGAAGATCTCGCCACAATGCGGACTGTCGCCCCAAATTATTACCCCGTAGGACATCCTACTGCGGAACAGTGCGTGATAGGTAGCAACCATAATACCCTCATTTACGATCTTTTTTAAGCTCTTCATAACGAATAAAACCGATGACAATTTTTTTACTATTACCTCAACATGTTTATTGAATCTGAAATTTTCCTGCATAGTTATTCCCAGAAATTGTGCGTCGTTTGCGATCTCCGAACTTTTTCTTGTTTCCATCTTCAAGGTCTTCGTTTTAGATCTGTTTAGGTATAGTCCGTTATCAGAAAGCCAGACTTCAATGCTATTCAGGGCATTTTCAGTTTTTGTTGTCAACGAATCCCTACCAATACTCAAAAATGACGTATCATCGGCATAATTCCAAAGTTCATCACATGGGATATTTCCGGGTAGATCGTTGAGGTATATTATAAACATAAGTGGTCCTAGAATAGAACCCTGAGGAACTCCTTTTTTGACAGATCCCAGATTAGACCGCCTTCCTCCTGAATCCACATATTGTTTTCTATCGTGCAGATAGGATGCCAGTAGTTTCAGTGGATGTCCTCGTATTCCATAGTATTCAAGCTTTTTCAATAGGATTGAATGTACCACACTATCAAATGCCCTCGACAAGTCGCACAATGTAAGCTCAATCTTTTTTCCCTCATTTAATGCCTCGGATATCTTCTCAACCACGTCTATTAAAGCAGTTACAGTTGATTTTCTGCTTCGGTATCCATGTTGTTTCCTGGTTAAAAACTCATTTTGTTCCAAATATTTCATAATCCTTTTCTTGAGAAGACTCTCAAATATTTGACTTGATAAAATAAACTTTCTTGATTGATATTGTATTTTTGGAAACCGACGTTCACAAATGAAAAACAAATAAAAGTTATTTTCAGTGACACTGCATTTAATTTTATTAGATTATAACTGGAGACCATTCTATGAACACGACAAACAAATGAACCACAAATTAAAGTGGTTCGAAAATCAAGACAATGCTTATTGATTTTTTATTTATTCGTTGTGTGGTTCATCATGAATTCGTTCCAAATGCTCAAATGGTCAATGCGGACTTCCATTTAACTGCGACGTTGCTTGGCAAACGTGTGGCCTTTTGTGTATTGTCTGTGGAACAGTAGCGATGTTTTGAGGTGTTTGTAGGATATTTGCACGTAGTCGCGATGCTCACCTGTACATTATTTTCCCCAATACATTCCAATTGACAAAGCCTTTAACTGACTAACCCTGTATAAGGTATTCATTGAATGATTATTCTGTAATAATGTTTGGAAATGATCAAATTCTTGAAAAATGTGCAGGATGTCTTGATTACCATCAGAAATCCATTGCACTTGATGAATATCTAGTTCTCTACTTGAAAACATCGTATTTTTGACGATGCACACAATGCAATTTGTTTGGTGGCGTGTTGGTCGTATTTTCTCCGAAGTGGCCTTGCTTCATGTTATTGTTGTCGTGGGTAGTTAACATTGTGCTCGAGAACCATTAATAAACGGAACGATAATTTTCCGCTTGGGAAAATTCGTTCTCATAATGAAGGTTTGGATTGAAATAATAACTCTTTCGTTCCTATTTGGAACAACTCGGAAATTATGAAAAAGAGCCGCTGCATTAAATTCCGAACCGGAATATGAACTCGATCCGTTCTTGATCGGATATCGGATCGGTTATGGAAGCACGCAAAAATGGGCTGAATTATCGGCTTTTAAGGGTTTCTTTCAATCCGTAGACTTGCAATGCTCCACGTTCGATATGGGTTTACACAGGTTCTTCAGAGAATGCATAGATATCCGAATGGTTTTTAAAAAATAGAAAGCACTGACGTGAGATCAGGTGGCTTTAGCGTTCATTTTTCAAATTACTTGCCAGAATTTATTGAAACTCTAAAAATAAATTAGGAAGGTTAATTCTCTTAAGCATTGAATCTTCTTTAGAAAATGCTCAACAATATTTCCCTGGACGTTTTAGGAAAAATAGAAATTGTTCAGATCAGATTATCAGCCTTATAACTTTCATAGAGTAATTCCTATAACAGTTTGAAAACAGGAACTGCCTACATTGATTCATCTCTATACTCATCTGAAGTGTGGGAAAATGGTAAAATTTTTGGAAAATATGTTATCTGGCAGAAGGTTTCGTGTTTTTGTTGACAATAAGAGAAGTAATTTCAAAACTAAGAAAACGGTCTTCCACAAGGATCTGTTTTAGCCTCATACTACCATCTGATTTGGAGATTTCAAATAATTATTTTGATTTAGAAATATAGGAAATTAGCTGTAACTTTCAATGATTTACCTATCGAACATAATTTCTATCCAAAATGCTTAGGAGTTAAATTAGATTCATCTCTCAATTACAAGGCTCATTTAGATTATCTGAGCCTGAAACTGAAAACTAGGAATAATATTCTTCAGAAATTAGCTGGATCATCTCAGGGTGCTCATACTTCCTTTCATCGCTCAGCATCTCAAGCCTCAGTCTTTTCTGCAGCTAAGTATTCTTACTCTGTTTGGTTTAATAGTGAATATACACAATAAATCGATGCACAATTGAATACATCCATGAGAATAATTACTGGCACCATAAGATCTACACCGGTTCGTTGGTTACCAGTTTTGTCAAACAAGCTCCCCATATTTGCAGACAGACTGGAGCACTGAATTCTTGGAGCAAATACCATTCTTTTCCTAAATTATTTCACGCATTCCACAAAATAGAAATAGAATATCTGTTTGCAACAACTTCATAAGTTGAAGGTTATGTTTTCAGTCATAGAATAGAATCTTAATTGTCTCGGGATGAAATATTCATCAGAAATTCATATGAAATATTCAGTATTGCATTTTAAAGAATTATTACTCATCAAATAAACAAATAATATGAATTAATTCATTTTGATTATTGATTCTGAAACTTGATTTTATATTTGGTAGATTATCCGCGTCAGTAGTTCTAATCGTCCTGTTTTATTATGAAACGATAACCTTTACCCATAGACGAGTGACAATTTACTGCCTTGTGACCAACCTGCGCGACGATCTCTTTGAATTTCAAAGAATGGAAGTTTTTAATAACATGACATTTGGCTTTGCTGGATTTCACTAAGGCATTCGACACAATCCAGCACCAACTACTCATGGCAATTCTCCACTTCATTGTACTTAGTGATGGAGCTGTACAGTTTTTCTCGAACTTCCTCTCGCATAGGTCCCAGTGCGTGGTGATTGACTCACTCATGCCCGATTTCGCTGATATCTATCGGGGGGTACCCCAGGGTTCCGTTTCTGCGCCGTTATTATATGCTATATACTCGTTGAGCCTGCCGAAGATATTGAAAATTTGTTCATCTCAATTCTATGCCGATGATACACAGGTATACTTATCATTTACTAGGAACAATGTCATTGAATCCACAGCCATATTAAGTAGGGAAATTGAGGCATTGAGAACTGTGGCTCTTGAACATTCCCTTCAGCTCAATGCGAATAAGTCCACTTTGCTGCTTATCGGGCCTGAGCCTGAGGTGTTGGGACTGAGGGACTTGGTGAAGGTGGAGGTCGACGGTGTGGTCCTGCCTGTGATGAACGCAGCGCGGAGTCTTGGTATGGTTCTTGATAGTTCCCTAAGATTCAGTTCACATGTGACAGAATGCATAAAAAAGCTTATGGAAGGATAAAATTGATTTATAGAAATCGGCATTTGCTTCCTCGAGGGATCAAGGTAATTCTTTGTGACTCTTTGGTCTTGTCAGTATTTAATCACTGTGATGTGGTCTATGGAAACTGTCTCACACAGTCTGATAAAATGAGGATACAGCGTGTACAGAACTTTTTCTAAGGCTGATTCATGGTGTGAGAAAGTATGAGTCGATTACACCCAAACTTAGGGAGACGGGATGACTCACTATGGAAGAAAGGAGAAAGCTACACACAGCATGTTTCTTCAGAGATATAATTTTACTCAAGTGCCCTTCTTACCTCTACAGGCGAATAGTTTTCAGAACCCATGTCCACAATCTTAACATCAGATTCAGGGGAAAAATAACTCCACCATTTCACAGAACGGCAATTTTTGAGAGGAGTTTTTCCTACAACATTGCGAAATTTCACAATGGTCTCCCTGCATCTTTTTTACGACTCTCTAGAGCAACTTTCAGAAAACATTATGGAGGGTTTCTCATGGAGTCTTGAAGACCTCACTAACGACGAGTGCCTCTACGTGATAAAGGAAGTTGACTTTGTATGTATATATTCTTTTTCGCTGCCCATATTTCATAAAAGTGTTTGCTAATTTCTATTTGTTCACTCCACTATTGTTATGGTTTATGAATTTTCACATTCAGTTTCATTGTTGAGTAGATCAGAGAGTCTCTCCGGAGGCTCACCTGGACTCCGCCATTTTTCTTCTAGGTCGATATAATGTATCATATTGTATAGGTCAGATATGAAAATAAAGCCATTATTATTATTATTATAAACACAAAATAAGTCTTATGTTATCAGATTCAAAATGGAAGTAATATTTACGTTCAATTCACAATTAACAAAAAATTTTTTCAGTATGTCTATTTAATTTTCATCCATCCACAGAAAAATTGAAATTTTTTACATTAAATTTTCAATGATTTTATTGATTTCAAAAAAAGAAAACTGTGGAAATTTGGATTTATTTCGTCTCAGTGATTGGTTTTTCAGTCAGGGTCGGATACAGGAAGAAGAGGAGTTCTCTCAATTTTTCCAATTTTCAAATCATTCAACATGGAATATCTTAGAAACGGTTCATTTGAGGAAGATAGGTGTGGAATGATAAATTCTTTTAAGAGGTTCAAGAATACAGAATTGGATATGTTAAGTAACTACTTATATCATGGTGAGTTCTGATAGTTTTATTAATTGGTGATGTATTAAATATTAGACCTTAAAAGAAAGAGCTAGTGTGTTTAACCTGAAATATGTATTCCGCTTGTCTGAAACCTCCTACAAAATTTGAATTCATTTGGATTATCTACCACAAATATACAGGGTGAGTCTTTGAGCACTGCGTTAATTTCAACCATATAGGTTTTTGGGATCAAAAGAAATACTTTTTTCCCATACCGTTTTTCCACATTCAGCTGAGTTAAAAAGTTATAAAAGTATATTAAGTTTTCGTATTGGGCAAATACCCCTCTGTAGTCCAGTTTTGTTTGAATGAAACTTACTTTCCACAGCATTCACTATTGAATCTGAATTGCTTAAAAACGTTATTATTCCTCTAAGAAATTATTCACTCACTCATGTTTCATCATATGATTATATCAATTTAATTCCTTTCATCTTCAAAAGTCTCAAAAATGTGCAATTTAAGAAAAAAGATGATAAATTATTTTATCTGCAAAAAAGACTGATGATTCTAGGAATTTCAAGAAATGGACCTTTAGTTCAAGTGATATCTGTTTTTCATGCAATTCAACCAATTTGTATAGTAGTAGTGAGAAACCCTCAAGAAATTGAATAAATCTATGACTGTTATCAAAAACCTTCTGCAAGAGATCATTTCAATAGATATTGGCGTTTGAATATTACAGGTGAAAATGCAATTTTTTCATGAAATTCCAACACCCTATATCTTTTGAACGGGGCCGAATTTGGAAAAATATTATAGGAAGAAAATATTTCTTTTGACGTCAAGAATCTATGGTAAAAATTAACGCAGTGATCAAAGACTCACCCTGTATACGCAAAAATATTTTTTTAGTGAAATTCTAACTCCCTTGATATTTTGAAGTCAGCCGAATTTCAAAAAATGGTATATGAAGAATCTATGGTTTAAATTAATGCAATAATCACAGACTCACCATGTTTATCTTGTTGGCCGATCGCGAAATTTCAGATAATTATAAGTCTTAAACTATTTCATGTATTTGGCCCAATAACGTACTTGACAAATTCTGAAAATATAAAAACTTCTACTAGAATAGGTGCGCAAAAACAAAATGAAAATTGAAAGTCATTTTACTCGACTTACTTCTCCGCTTGCGGATAGGTAAGAAAGCTAGTATTATATTAATGGAAATGCAAATTAGATTGAATCGAGTTGTTCCATTTCGAATTCTGATATGTAGGGAATGACATCCTCATATCCCTTCACAACATACAACTTGTGGCTCATAGTACAGCCTGCATAACGAAATGGAACTCGCATCAATCAAAGATGCCACCAACAAACAAACATCTCAAATCAACACGTCGAACGATATGTCACCATAAATCCGTGATCTCAAGTAGCTTATCGCCCCAACATTTCTATGATTTCGTTACGTCACAAAGCCATAACCATAAAATACGAGACACGTAAAATATTTCCATAAAAATATATCTCGTATTCAGTTACAGTGTCCCAAACCATCAGAACTAACTGATAACCCGGTTCAGGTCCGTAGTACGGAATGAAAACTCGTTTTAGACACTTCCAATGAATATTTACGATTCCGCTGGCGTGCCAAAGGGGGTTCTGAGGGGTTCGACGCATAAAAAATGAATCCTCCTGACAGCAGATAGGCGAAATATAGCCGAAAAGTTTTCGGACACGCTTGCTGATAAATCAACTTATTTTTCGTATAGCGGAGTTTTTTGGCGTTCAGGCCAATTTTCGGAAACGGCGGAAGTAGAAAAGATTGAAGTCGAAGATAGATGACAGCGTTAATGGATAAACGGTGGTCCTATGTGGCCGTTTGCGTGCTACATTGAGAAAGGGGACAGCGTGCATTTGCTGAAATATTGCTTATAGCACCAGGTGGGCGACTGTGCTTTCAACTGGAAAAGAGTTCTGGAAATGATGTAACCTTTCTCAAATGGGCTTATTATTTTATAGAGAGAAAAAATTCAGAGCGCTCCAATGCTGCTAAATAGGAATAATATTCTTCAGAAATAAGCAGGATCATCTTGGGGTGCTGATGCTTTCACTCTACGCGTAGCATCTCTAGCCTTAGTCTTTTCTGCTGCTGAGTAAGGTCCGTGCAACACTTCAATTACTGCATGTGAACTCTCTCGTTTCGGTGATCAGAATTAACCACTTAGATCGTGTGATTTAACACCATTAGATTTCTTTCATGAGGTTATTTGAAATCAAAAGTAGGTATACGTCAATTAATCCACAACCACGCATGCATTTAAGGAGGAGATTCAACGTTGCATCAACGAAATTCAGCCAATGCGTATGTGTATGCAAAGCCACGAAGGCCATTTGCCGATGTGTTATTTAATAAATAACCGTATCCTATGTTCTTTATGAATTAATGGAAAAATTACATTCAAACGAGTGAAAACCGTGTGACCAATTCAATTTGAATCTTGCCTTAATTTTGGGACACCTTTATTCCTATAGAAACACACCAGGTCTTCTTCCAATTAAACAATGATTTGGTGGTGCTACTCTCCACTTATAATGAAAAAACAAATTTTTTCACCAGCATGGACTAAAAATCTTGGAAAGTGGCATATTAAAATGAATATACAGGGTGGCCATTTGAAAACGAAACAGACGAGATTACAGACGAAATAAGATTTTTAGATAGAAATGCTCGGACAGGTCGATTTCTGTTTCGAGGGGGACAACTTAGAATGTAAGTTACGGACGCATAGCGCTTCAACCCTTGCTACTACAACCCTCACCCCCAAATTTTGAATGGTGAAGATAGGGTGAGTGATACCTCATTTGAAAAATATTTTCAAACTGATTTCAAAACAGTAATTGTTTTTCATTTCATGCATTAGTTCTCGAAATATTCTTAACTAAGTATTTGAAAATGAAGTGGTGTTTTCATGGCACTTGTAGGATTTGTGACGTTTAATAATTTTAAATTTTCGCGGTAAATGAATGCGCCTGAATCAATTGAAGGTAGGCAATTAATCAAACAGCTTCAGCAAAATAAACAAAAAACGGTTATCTTTGCTTCCGTATCACATGAGTTCGAGATCTCACATTACAATTTAGTTTTTCTTCTGAGAGTGAGTTTGAAATTCAACGTTCAAATTTGTGAAATTATATTCACACGATTATATTCGGATATTTTGGACATTTATTTCATCATATTTTTGTCGACTTATTATTGGATTTTGGAAGTCAGACAGAATTTCCGTTTCATATGGGATTTACTTCACTACGAAAGAAGAATCGAAACAACCGACCATCATCCTAGGTTATTCATTATCTATACCTTTACGAGTATATTTACTTATTTTGGAGATTTGGTATGTGCAACAGCAGAAAACGAAATAGTCAACGAGTAATCAATCAACAAACATAGTCATAAGATCAAGAGCAGTGACAGCAGGTTTTGCAACAATATTCATTATAACTTTGGATATTCGAAACAACCGACCATCATCCTAGGTTATTCACATTATCTATACCTTTACGAGTATGGATTTGGCTTCACACATTCTCATCTACAGCTGTTGGACCAACCTGGATTTTTGACATTCTGGAACACCCATCGACTTCAAGAATTTGAACAACCATTTCTGTGTTTGAGAAACCATCATTCAGAGTGTGATGTCGAGACCTCTCCGGGGCAGGATGAGTACAATTTTATTTCATTCATTTTGTTCACCATTTATTACGTTACGAAATCTTTAGAACCCTTATAATTGTTATAAATTACTGAACCCTCTATCGTGAACATTGAACCGACTTCTTTCGTCCATTCAGTAAGAAATAATAATATTTGGATTATTATATCATTAGTATATTATTTGACACCATTATTTTCATCAACTGTAGAATTTTGGTTGTGAATGAAAGCCGGCCTTCATCCCCTCATTTGAAAGTGTCAGTTTCTTGGTAAATATTATATTTATGTGAACTTTTGAATAAATATCGAAGATCTTATTTTAAAGTTACTTTCATTCATCAACAATTTTAAATTTTGTTAGTTTTTGAATTACAAGTGAAAGCTACAATTTCAGAAGTTAGTTTAAAACTATCTGGCGCCCCTATTTCCAAGGATCCCACCCCTTCTCCACTTAGAGTTAAGCCGCGAGCCTGAATAACTTTAATTGTGTCGTGATTTACACGTAACATGTTTTTTTGTGAAAAATCGATATCACCTGGTAATCTTACTGGAGATATGTATTTGGACTTATTGGAAAATCACATTGATCCAATTTTGACGGAAATTATTGAAATCAATGCTGGAAATTATGTGGAAGATCAAATTGTGTTTCAGCAAGATGGAGCTCCTCCATAATACGCTTTACCAGTTGGAAAATATCTGAATCAAAGATTTCCAAATCGGTGGATTGGAAGACGGGGTCCCACTGAATGGCCTGCCAGATCTGTCACCACTAGATTTCTTTCCTTGGGGCCACTTGAAGAGTAAAATTTACTCTACACAGCCCGATTCCATAGAAGACGTATAGTGAACGAATGTCGTCAAATCACTCCAGAAATGCTGCAAAATGTGCGCCATCGTTTCGAACAAAACTTATTTCATTGTATGGAAGCTAATGGTGAACAATTTGAATATTTAATTAATTGATATGAGTTTTTGATAAATTATTTACTTTATTTGAAAAGACTTATTTCTTAGATCAATACTTCAAATCGTTCTGATACCGTTCAGTTGGAGAATGATTTCAGTGAATAAAACAGCTAGTCGAACATCTGACCCTAGTAGCATTAACACGTACGGTATGACTTCATTTGCCCAGTGGTAGATATTTTGCAAATTCAAATACAAGTATGGAACTTTTGGTGTTTCGGAAGCACGAAATGTCGATTATTCGCAAAAAATTAATTTCAGTGATAAAATTAACTAACACATGAATATTTCAAGAACCAATACATGAAATGAAAAAAAAATCACTGTGCTGAAATCAGTATCAAAATACCTTTGAATTGAGGTATCACTCACCTCATCTTCCCTATTCTAAAATTGGGGGTGAGGGTTGTAGTAGCAAGAGTTGAAGCGCTATGCGTCCGTAACCTACATCTTAAGTTGTCCCCCTCGAAACAGAAATCGACCTGTCCGAGCATTTCTATCGAAAAAACTTATTTCGTCTGTTTCGTTTTCAAATGGCCACCCTGTATATAGTCTTTTTAACTTTTGGCTTACAATATTTAGCTAGCAAACAATAAAGCATAAAGATCAGTGGTTTGTGACGGGGTGTCATACGATTAGGGGTATGACATAAAATCCTAGGAAACACCCCCTGTAAAAAAAGCCCTGACTCCCCGCCTGGGTGAGAAAGTACAAAAATAAGCTGAAAAATATTTGAGGCACTTCTTTCTTCAAGAGTGGTTTTCTATTGATGGAGACAGAGACTTCTTCAAGTTGCCCACATCGAATCTGGAAATAAAAAGACAAAAACAGAAAAAAGAACTGAATAACAAAAAAACCTATCATGTTCGTTTGAATTTTATAAAAGAATCGGAAACATCATGAATAGCCCTAAATCCATCTCGAAATTTATATATGGGACAACTATTGATGAGATGAGGTATTCTTTCTTCTGCTTCTCCACAATCACAACTTGCGCTTGGAACTGAGTTCCATCTGAATAGCATACCATTGGTACTACCATGACCTGGTCTCAGACGATTAAGAACTGTCCAAATTTTTCTTGGAACATCAAAACCAGGAATTTTTTCAGAAGGATCAGAAACGAGATACTTCTTGAACATTTCCTAAAAGTTCCACTGAGTCTTCCATAATTCTTTATGGCTTATGAACGTATTATGCCATAATTGTTTACGTGACTTCAATCTAGGAATTCTATTTTGTGGAATATATGAAATATGTGGGAATAAATTGGGAAAAGAATTAAATTTGTTCCAAGAATTTAGAGCTGCGAATATGGGGAGGGACAATGTTAAACAAGACTGGTAACCAATGAACCAGTCTCTTAGATCTCATGGTGCCAGTAATTATTCTCATGGATGTATTCAAGTGTGCATCGATTTTTTGTGTATGTGCACTATTAAACCAAACAGAGCAACAATACTCAGCTGCAGCAAAGACTAGGTCTAGAGATGCTGTGGAAGCATCAGGATCCCAAGATGATCCAGCTAATTTCTGAAGAATGTTATTCCTTGTTTTTAGTTTTAGGCTCAGATCATTTAAATGTGCCTTGTAATTGAGAGATGAATCTAATTTAACTCCTAAGTATTGGACAGAAATTATGATCGATTGGAGAATCATTGAAAGTTACAGCTAATTTCCTATATTTTTCATGATTATTCGGGGAAACAACTGGGAGAATTGAATACAATCCAATTTTCAGCAAGACCACACAAGGTGGTGATAAAAATTATCAGACAGCAAGTGGCTGGTGGAGAATCGGGAAATCCTGACAAGTGCCCAGTGAGACTGTTCCAGAAATTGAGTGAGAAGAGAGATGTCAATATCAAGAGCGACAGACTATTCCTGACCCAAAATCCATTCTGGAATAAAGTTCCAGGCGCTAGGTGGTACAAGGATTCCCCAGTAGGCCAAAACACGATTTCAAAGTGGGTTAAGGAGTCAGCACAAAAAGCTGGGCTTGACCTTGGTAACAAAAAATCACCAATCACTCCAGTCGTGCAACAGCCGTCTCCAATCTAGCGAAATCGGGCCTGGGAGAGCAGCAGATAATCAAAATAACTGGACATGCCAACAGTAACTCCATCAAGCCGTATCTCCAACTCGACCAGGAACACCACGAATTAATTGTCAAGAAACTGCGAAGGAGTGAGCCTACTGGTTGTTTTATTCAGATAATTGAAATGTATAGAAACCATGAAGTGTGGTCACGATGTTATTCTAGAGTCTTTTCCTGGACTCTAGTGAACAATTTGGTATTAAAACAACCTTCACAATGAATGTAACGGAATCTACAAAACTATATTTCATTAAAAAAAAATTAGAAAGCACTGGTGTGAGGTGAGAAGGCTTTGGCGCTCTTGTTGTGAATAAATATTCAAACTTTAAAAAATCTATAAGCACTCTGTGCCTAACAATTTAATCAAAATTCAGCAGATCTTTTAGATGGTCGTTGAATCGAATTTCCATTCATCGGTGAGATATTCTAGAAGATGTTGAGGTTTCAAATTCCAGCTGCTCATAACTGCTGGACTGTTCAACGGATTTGGTTTAACAATGAATTTGATCTAGATATTTGGACAATTAACCATTAGGTGAAAGAGCGCAAAAATGTATTTATTTGACCCCCAAAGTATCCAGTATTGGAAGATTCGAATATATTAAACGCGCAGACAAAGCAAAATTGTAATTCAATTTTAAATAATTACTCACGCTTATTTTCAGTTTGAAACGTGATTAGAATACTCAATAAAACATTCCTATATATCAGAAGGCGATCTTATTATGTGGTTACCTCATCATTCTAGGTCGACATTAAAATGAGCTCAGTCTAAACGAAGCATTAGTTATTCGATTTCAAACTGTATATACTCCCTTCTTCCCAAAAGAAAGAGAATTTTAAAAAAACTGTACCGAAGTTTTGGGCCTTGAGACGGTCAATTCGCTGTTTGTACCATACTAACTTATCGATGAGCAAATAGTTGATAGAATTGAACATCGTTGAAAGTGCTCGGAAGGATCAAAACTTCTTGAAATCGATTGTAACTGGTGACGGGACGTGGTGGCTCTAATATGAGCCTGAACAAAGCGACAAACGGCTAAACGCAGAGTATCGGATGAAGGAACGCCCAAATATGTCAAAAGTTGAGGTTATGCTGATTTGTGTCGAATTCTAAAGGAATTACCCACAAAGAATTTGATCCATCTGGCCAGACAGTCACTGGAAAGTTTTAGTTGGGCGTCATGAAGCGTTTTCTGGCAAGAATTCGTCCTATTCGCCGATAATATCGAGAAATCGACAATTGGACTCTTTTGCACATCATTCGCGACTTTGAACTTAATATTTGGTCAAAAATCACGATATTCCTTTGCATCATTCACCAGATCTGGCTCCGTGCTACTTCTATCTGTTCCCTTAACAGCAATTTAGCGATTAAAGGAAAGTGGCACGCAAACTCTGAGGTCATTGAGAAGCTACGTCTGACCATGACATGGAGAAGTCGTTTGACAACTTGTTGGGGCGTGCAAATTTATGTATCGATGCAGAAAGGAAATACATTGATTAGGAAAAATGATTTATTCCTAAATGTACGTCGGTTTTTTTAATCGGTTTCATTCAGAACCGATTCTGTACAACGTTATACTTGAATTACGGAGGCAATAAGAGTAGCAACTTCAAAACATTGAAAAACGGTCTTCCTCAAGGATCAGTTTTATCTCCTTTACTTTTCAATTTATATCTGAGTGATTTGCCCACTAAATCATCTCAAATATTTGTTTATGCTGACGACATTGCTATTGCTTACCAACATTCGGAATTCCATACTCTGGAAAACATACTGTCATCTGATTTGGAAATTTTAAAGAATTATTTTAACGAGTGGCGATTATGTCCAAATCCCAACAAAACAGAGGTATCTTGTTTCCATCTGAATAATCATGAAAAATATAGAAAATTAGCTGTAACTTTCAATGATTCTCCTATCGAACATAATTTCTATCCAAAATACTTCGGAGTTAAATTAGATTCATCCCTCAATTACAAGGCTCATTTAAATGATCTGGGCCTAAAACTGAGAACTAGGAATAATATTCTTCAGAAATTAGCTGGATCGTCTTGGGGTGCTGATGCTTCCACTCTTCGCACAGCATCTCTAGCCCTAGTCTTTTCTGCAGCTGAGTATCGTTGATCTGTTTGGTTTAATAGAGAACATACACAAAAAATTGATGCACAATTGAATACATCCAAGAGAATAATTACTGGCAATATAAGATCAACACCGGTTCATTGGTTACCAGTATTGTCTAATATTGTCCCTCCCCATATTCGCAGACCGACTACAGCTCTGAATTCTTGGAATAAATATCATTCTTTTCCCAATTTATTCCCAATTATTTCATATTTTCCACAAAATAGAATTCTCAGATTGAAGTTACGTAAACCATTATGGCATAATACGTTCTTCAATATGAACATAAGTGATAAAGAATTATGGAAGACTGAGTGGAACTCTTACGAAATGTTCAATAAGTATCTCGTTTCTGGTCCTTCTGAAAAAGTTCCTGGTTTTGATCTTCCAAGAAAAATTTGGACAGTTCTTAATCGTTTGAGAACAGGTCATGGTCGTACCAATGGCATGCTATTTAAATGGAACTCAGTTCCTAGCGCAAGTTGTGAATGTGGAGAAGCAGAAGAAAGAATACCTCATCTCATCAATAGTTGTCCCATATATAAATTTCAAGATGGTTTTAGGGCTATTCATGATGTTTCCGACTCTTTCTTGGAATGGGTAATAAATTTCAAACGAATATGATACGTATTTTTGTTATTCAGTTCTTTTTTCTGCTTTTGTCTTTTTATTTCCAGATTCAATGTGAGCTCCTTGAAGAAGTCTCTGTCTCCATCAATAGAAGATCACTCTTGAAGAAAGAAGTCTTTGAAATATATTTCAGCTTAATTTTGTATTTTCACACTTAGACGGGGAGCCAGGGTTTTTTTTCCCTAGGCTTTTATGTCATACGCCGAATTGTATGACACCCCGTCACTAACCCCTGATCTATATGCTTTATTTAGTTTGACACAATATGTAACACTCACTAACCAGGCGAGTTCGATCTATATTTTTAAGTCTTCCTTATTTGAATGGATTGTTATGTCGGTGTAGGTTGGTTTGCGATAAATTGCAAAATCGTGTTTACTATTGATTTTGATATTGTTAAATTTAAAAATTTATTTTACCATTTTTTCTTCTTCATACGTGAAATTTATATGAGGTGAAAGTTTATTGATGAAGTCTAAAAACATGGTCAACTGTCTAATTGAATATGAATTGAATAATATATGAAATATTTAAAATATTTGCTTTTTCTATTGCTTGTTCCAGGTAGTTCCTAAAAATTCGGCTAGGAACGGACTAAGGGGATTACCCATTGCTAAATTTTCTGTATTCATATAAAACGTGTTGTTAAATGTAAAATAATTTTGCTTCAAAGGATATAAATTTTGCATTACCTGGAAAATTTAGCAATGGGTAATCCCCTTAGTCCGTTACTAGCCGAATTTTTTATGAACTACCTGGAACAAGCAATAGAAAAAAGCAAATATTTTAAATATTTCATATAGTGGTACCGCTATGTAGATGATATTTTATGTTTGTTCATAGGAACAATTAGACAGTTGACCATGTTTTTAGACTTCATCAATAAACTTTCACCTCATATAAATTTCACGTATGAAGAAGAAAAAAATGGTAAAATAAATTTTTTAGATTTAACAATATCAAAAATCAATATAATAATATAAATATACCTCAAAAACGACAAAATAGAACAGAATAGATATATAACATTAAATTTCACAGGTAAAAAATCAATAGAAGTAGCAAATTTTTTAAAAAACAAAAGGAATTTCAATATAGCATTCAAAACCAATAATAATTTAAGTAATTTAATCAAAAATAATAAAGATAAATTAGATAAAAACAAAAAATCAGGAGTGTATAAGTTGAATTGTGGTTCATGCCAGAAAGTATATATTGGACAAACAGGAAGGAATTTCGAGAAGAGGATTAAAGAACATTTGAGTAGTTTCCTGAATAAAAACAGAACTCAACTTATGACCCATCTTTTAGACGAGGGAATTGTTTGCTAACTAAATATTGTAAGCCAAAAGTTCAAAAGAATATATATATAATGGAAGCATAGTACAAAACAATTGTAGTTTTCTTTTGGTTTAAAAAAATCACGGATGTCCGGTCACATTCCATTGAACAAGTACAATAGCCCCTGCACTAGAATGTAATATATGTTTTCATTTGGAGCGAGGTTCAACATTCGTCTCAATGATTATAATAATCATCCAATTGTACCAACGAATTCAAGATGACAAAAGAAGGATTGGGAACGTGAAGTGAAGGAATCATAACTGTCGGCATTCTTTTGATTACTCAACAACGAAATTTGGGATATTAAAAATTAGGAGAATAAACTATGCCTCGGTATTTTTTGAAGTCATATAAAGCATCATACGAGGGTTACCTTTTATATGTCACAATTAGAGTAAAAAAGAAATGTTATTCATGGAAAATCGGTTTATTATTTTTTAAAATATTCCCAATTAAGATCTGAATTTTCTCATTTTGATTTTTATGTACGGGAATACAAAGAAGTCATTGGGTGCCAAGTTACGACTATACGGCGGATGGCTTATCGAATCGATAATTTGAGTGCTCAAAAAACAGTTGTTTGAGCCAACGTGTGAGAGATCGCATTATCGTGGTGCAGGGTGATCCATCTTCGGCGGTTGGTTTTCCTGATTTCTTGGACAACTGGCTAAAAACTGGTTGTGTACCACTCAGAATTGACTGTTCTGCGTCGCTATAGTGGTACAATTACGACATGTCCAGTTTTTCCGAAAGAAAAGGCGACCATTTGTTTGGAAGTGCTTCATGTGCGAGCAACTATTGTTGGATTTGGCTCATCTTGAAACACCCATACAGTTGACTGATGTTTACTTTCTGGCTCATACGCGTAAATCCAAGATTTATCAACTGTCAGGATGTCAGAGACGTGCTTCGAAGTACCGCGATCGTATTTTTTGAACGATTGACAAATTGTATTGGACCCAACACGAATAAATTTTTTGACGATCAAATGTCCATGCAAAATTGAAGGTATGCCTTAAAATGTCTCAATCACACGAGAGGTCACATGACGATCTTGCAAAATCAGTTGGCGCACAGCATCAATGGTTTTCAAAACAACAACTGATTTTGGACGACTTTCATGAAATTCGTCTTGGAGTGAACTACAACCTCGGTTGAATTCGCCATACCATCGATAAACACTGGTCATTGATGGAGCTTGATCGCCGAAAATTGAATTAAGTTTATCGGTGAACTGTTGTTGAGTTAATCTACGTCGAAAGTTGTAAAAAATAACCGCACGAAAATGTTCGAAAATGTTTTTATCATCTTTTGGGCGAGATGAATCTTAAGTTAATGTAAACAACACAAATAAGGCTCATACGTCAAAACGTATAACCTCAAAAATATCAAGTTGTCAATCGTTGGATTGTAATACTAGGGTTGTCCAATCCCGAAATATAATAGGCAATCCTCGTTATACTAAACACGTGCTGTTGGCAGAGTTCTTCAATCAACTATGTCTCCCGGTGTGTCTCAGATGTTTTATATAATGATGGCGCTGCAGGAACATTCCAGAGTCTAAGTCCAGGTGTTTCTCGAATACTAATCTTCATACAACATGATATTTTATTGCCCTTAATGTTCATCATTTGGACAGTGGACTGATTCGTGAGGTAATTTATTGCCTTTTCAGTCGCACGCCATTCCGTTTCAATGGTTCTTTCTACTGAAAAACGGATTGTATTTTGTATTTCCCAAATCCTGAATCAATTCCCTGAATGAGTAAATCATTATCTGAATACCTTCAGTAATATTATTTTTGGCGCTCTTGTTCACCCAAACAGAGTGCCTATCATTTTTCCCAAATGTCTGTAATTTTGAATATCGAGCCGAAAATGGTATCAATCGATTGGATTCTACTCCCTGATGAAGAATCCGTGGCGAAAGTTGAGTCTTACCGGCCGGCCGTATCCTCTCTAGCATCCAAAAGAGATGAGCTAGAGTTTTCATATTTTCAGAATAGGTTATTTGTCCAAATATCTCGGTCAAGTTCGTTAATGGGCCAAATCCGTCGGATGGTTCAATAGATATGAGCATCTGAAATTTTGTTTCCTCAATAAATACAAGAATATCCATCCGATCAAGTTGATACTTGAAATATTGTTGAGGGAGTCTGCCACAAAGCGGCACGCAAAATTTCTCAAAAATCGTCAAGCTGGAAAATTTTCAAAAATTCCCAAAAAAAATTTTTTCAATACTCACTATCTCATTAGATATTTTTCAGATTTCAATAAAAATTCGTGAATATATGAAGGTGATCGATATCTTACTTATCCTCAAATTTCATTGTCGTAACTCTTTTCCATCTAAAGGTATGATCATTTTTTTTTCATTTACTAAAGAGAAAAGAGAAATGACATGAAGTCCCGGTGATTTTCTCTGAACGATGGCCATCACAGATCGATATTCAATTGACAAATGCCGGGCTCATTAATCAGCGTCAGTTGGCGTAATATTAATCAAAATTTTTCATAACAGGAAATCATAGAGATACCTAGAATTAAATCTCGGTAGCTGAAATCATAGACGTTGTCAAAATTCAGAAAAGCTCTGACGAAAGTTTTTAGGGGAAGGGAATTATAGCTTCGAACAAAACTTGGGAAAAATTATGAGTAGTTATTTTTAATTTGAGATATAGATTTATTCATTCATTAGGCGTTCATATTTGCATCACATTGTCCCATAGTACGAGAAAAGACTATTGTTTACCTGATCAGAGTGCTTATAGATTTGTTATGGCTTGAATATTTACTCGCAAGTAGCTCAACAGGAGCGCCAAAGCAATCTGACCTTACGTCAGTGCTTTCTACATTTTTTTTCTACCTAGGCGTTATAATGAAACAATAAATTTTTAACTCGGCCTCTTTTACCTGGCTGGTAAAAGACTGTAAAATACATGGCGGTGCGGTTTGCATCGCATTTAAAACGACGACCATCTAATTAAGTTATGGCACGTTAGCCATACCATAACCAGGGGCGGGTTATATTTAGGGTGAAAAGGATATTAGTTTCCGAAAATATATTTTTGTTTCAATTTTGCTTTAATCATTTCAAGTAACTCTGCATCTGATACAGCATCCCATAGTGGCTCCGAAACTCTGCATAAAATCCTATTTGCCTCCTTAAAAACGCCCTCATTGTTCTTTTAGTTCTGCGCCTTCACGACCCTCCTGAAGAAGATGTAATCATCTTGCAACATTGGATGCTATTACGGCAGGCCTCGGAAACTAGAATCAGGATTTATTTGCGACACTTTTTTCCGTATCCCAAGAAATTTATCCCCTAAACTTCCAGCACGCGACGGAAACTGTAATTTTCCGAGCAGATAAATTCGATTTAATTACATCTGACCTATTTCATCGCGGATAATAAGGAGAACCCCTCACAATTCGGGAAGTTTCGGAGCTCAAGGATTACTGAGGGGCTTCCCGGTTTTATTTTCCTCCTGGGGAAGTTTTTATTTGACTGTTATACGCTTGTTAATTGAAAAACAGATCATCGAAGATTTTTTCGAGCTCCGGTTCTCAGAAGATACCTCTTATTTTATGTTCTTGAAGTTTCTGATTGAAGCAAGGCGGGTTAACTCCGATTAAAATGACCAATGGCGAATTGGCTGCCTCTGAGGAAGAAAAATTTAATACATTTTCCAAACATATCGCATATGTCTTCACACCAAATGACCCCAGTCTTGGTATCAACGATGCAGAAATTGAAATTTTTCTGGATTAATAGTGCAAAGTTTTCCTATCTCTTATCTTACCTCAAAATCATCAAATCTCTTGGCTAATTATTCGAATTATCTTCTTGAACACCTCTATCAAAAGCTCGAGAATCAGAATGTTATGTGCTTTCATCATAAATGTAACTCAATCTTCGTCTCCCCATGCATATTTATCTCGCAGTTGTCTAACGCTCCCGTCCCATAATACTGCCATTATTTTTCCTTCATACACATCCTGAGGGCTGACATAGGCCTGTTTCTTCTCCAGCATAAGAAGTTTTGCGAGGGAACCCCTGCAAGCACTATATTCTCACTTTCTGAATAGGAATTATGTATAACTTTCTTGAGAGAAGGTGTACAAGGGGCGTGAGAATTCACTTGTGTACATACGGATCTGTCTGAGTAAAGGGTACATCAAAATTTGAATTACAACATGAATTTAATATGTCTATCCTTCGAATATATATATTTGATGAAATTGCATAAGCATAAGCATTTTGATATGATATTCTTCAATAATTTCAAGACGATAATGCATAAATTACTAAACCAACATTTAAACATTCAGTTTGGACGATAATCATCCATGAATACTCTGTGAATCCATTTGAAAGTATTGTTGATTCAATTTTATGTTCCTTTACGGTTTGAACTTTTGCCTTTGTGTACTTCACACATACATATAACTCAATATGTAATTCAATGATAGGTTTCTGTAAAACATTGAAAATTTCAGTCTTTTGACCCATTAATTTTAGAATTTTAAATTTTTTTGGTTCTAATATTGATTTAGGCTGTCTGCAATTGATGACAGATTTTCTCAATTTAATGATTTCTCTTACTAAATTATATTCAGTACGTTTTTTCTCAATTCAAATCAATACGTCAAAAGTTCTAGGGAATCTACATATTGTTGCCTCCAATCGACCTACATCCTATTATTCATCAAAAATTAATAATCCATTTTCAATAAAGTTCCCACATTCAATATGGCGCTTATACCAAACAATTCATCCCAACAGCTATAACAGAAACCGAAACAAAGTGGTAACAGTTGAGAGCAACGAGTCATGAAAACGCTTTTACTGCACATCAAAGTAATCCTGCAAACTGTCTCTATCAGCAACTACTCCCACATTTCGCTGCACAACAGACTAATCCCGAAATTATATGTTCATACAGAGAATAAACAAGTTATTTCATATTTTTGTCGGCAATAGTAACCACCCCGCTTATGCATTCTGTTTATTCTCAAGTTTTCATCCCCTATCCGGATGTATACTGCAAAGAACCTCATTTCACTCCAGTTTGCGCTGATTGATGTAGTGAAAAATAAAACTGTGATTCGGACTTTATTTATGGAAAGCTTTGTCAGGGTCGAATGATGTGGGAATAAAAGATATTAGAGGATTCAATAATTCCTTTATCGTCCGGTATTGACCACCAGATTATATGGATTCTGTTGTTGGAATAGCATTGAATTTATAAATTTCCACTTTGAATAACATAATGCTTCAATGTAGGGATTTTTACCGTCTTAACTTACCGTAAATTTCTTCGGGCCACTTGAAGGTGTCTTAAAACGACGAACAATTCTCTTTAGAATTCTGTCTTAAATTTTCAATCTGATGATTGTCGCCCTTGCATACACAGCAGTTAGATCATTCCAATCCTCAACCAAAAAATATTTCGTATCTCATTGAGGAGGCCTCTTTCTATCAAAGAAATCAATTCTAAGTGTAGGTTTTTATATCGTTCCTATGTTATATGTTGTGAAAGGCTATATCAGTCACCAGGAACCTCAGTTTTTATACAATTTATTCAATTAGCTACGTTTCGAGACTTCTACTTTCTTCCTCAGGCTGAAAAATATGACAGTTACATAAACACGATAAAAATCATCTAGATAGAAAGTAATCAACATGAATATCTGTACAACATTTACACAAATTTGTATATTTCACTCATATTTACTTAATACTTGAACACTACTGATTTATGTCCCACAATTAAGCCAAAGAATGGTTAATGTCATGCGCACAACATCTTCTACCATTGTCAGTTATTATAAAAAGACCGTAAAATGCCTATTTTCTCGACTGAAAGATAATGATCCTGATTTCAGGAAGTCGGGTGTTGTATATAAGGTGGACTGTGAGGAGTGTGATGGATCATATATCGGACAGACAGGTCAGTATTTCGGCAAAAGACTAAAACAATACCAGTCGGATTGTAGAAAACAATCAGAGTCGACCGTTTTTGCTATGCATGTCAAAAGTGAGGGACATAAATTTGATTTTGGGGCGCGAAAATTGTGACCAGGGAGGATAATTGGTTCAAGAGAAATTTCAAGGAAATGCAGTTCATTAGGAAGCACCCTTTTTCTGTTAAAGCGCGAACCGATTTTGGTTCATTAAACATCGCGTATTCGAAACTTATCAATGAAATCCAAATCTAGTCTAGTTTTTCTATACACATGCTAATTCTGTTTGAATCCCTTGTATTCTCATTTCCATTTATGAACTCGATACTGATATACGTTAAAAAGATTGTTGTCCCCGTGATGTTTATTACACTGTAAAAAATAGTTCCTCATCTCAAACCATATTAATTTGTCTCAAGTACTCCGTACGTTTGAATACAGCCAAATGCATAAAGTACTTGACCCTACCGCCCTCTACGGTTGAGAATGGCGTTTACCCTAAATAAAAGTTTCTTGAGCTAAGAAACTGATTAGTTTCAACCAAGCTCAGAGTTATTGACTCAGGTGGTAAAAAAATTTGATCCAACGGTAATATTAATTAGTATGTAACTATTGATAATTTTCGTAGAATAAAAATTTTGGTTTCATGTAAATAAATATTACATTTCACTGAAACTCGATTTGTAGTTGATTTAAAGGATCTTAGTTGAATGGGTCGAGAATTCAGTCGATAAAAATGATAGTATCTCTTATGTCAAGTGAAAGTTTCTTGGGTTAAGAAACTGATTGATTTGAGCTAAATTGAATTATTTTTTCTTCACAGAAAAATAATTTCTCTTTATATTAATAAATACCGGAATACCGCGGCAGACCATGAATATTGTACGGAATGGGAAAGGCGTCTAGAGTTTCGTTGGAAGTTGCAGAGAGGAGCGAGTATACCTCAAGCGTCAACCGTCTGCTTTTCAAGACACGTCGTAAAGACAACCGTTCCCATCACGTCGGGGTCACCAATGTAGAATCGAAGGAATTTATCCCTACTTATGCGTTTCGTCCCTGACGCACACATTTGGACTCATCAGTAAGGCTTGTGTGCGCCATGCCATAGACGCAGTGGTTAGAAGTTTTGAGGGAGCCGCCGGGAGTTGAACCCGGCACCTAAGTACCTAATCGGTGTGAAACTTGAGCGCAAACTCCTAGGCTACCGAAGCGCTGTGAACTAAGCTATGCGTGGCTATATAGAGTGCCGCCAAGAGATCCCTATACACTCCCCTGCCGCTACAATAGCTATAGTCCAGGCAGTGGGTTATCATCTCATCCCTGTCATCATCCAATACCAGATCACCCGGTTCTCCACCAACACAAAGATATTTGGTTTTCTCTAAGTTGACATTTAAGCCCCACTTCGTATTCTTTAATTAGCTTGCGCATCATGTATTCCATGTCATCTTTATCACCGAATACAACAATATTGTGAGTAAAATGCACAAATAATTGCATTTAAATGGGATATATTTAATATAAAAGAGATAGAGTTTTGATTTAATTGCAGCCAATATAAAAACATTGCTACAATTAATTCGTTTTATTAAATCAATTACGCAATATTTTTTTTACAAATGTCACTTCATATTGCAACAATTATATGTTCAATTTTATTCAAATATTTATAGTTTTCTTCAAGTAAATGAGGCGAATAATATAATCTCACGAGATTCTTGTCTCAAGAAACTGTAGTCGTTGCATCAACTGACAGAATTTACGACAACCGTACCTTCGTTCTATTAAACAAATAAAAATGAAACGAACGAATGGTTTCGTTAAAACCTATTTAGAATAATGTATTTGTATCAATCAATTATGGATATTGAGACAAGTGCATAAACAATTTCTTGTAATTGTATGTTTATGTTGAATCAGTTGTTTCTTTCATTTCGCTGAAATGTGAAAAGTTTCAGGCGAATGTTTTAGCTGTTCTCTATAATCAACTAGGTTGTTTTAATCAAGAAAAATAGTTCATTTGGAGTAATCAATTTTAGATTAATTCAAATTAAAATGGTTTGATTGAAAAAAAAATTCTCAAACTCCTGAGGAGTTTGAGCGCAGAATTTTATTTTTTACAGTGTATATTATTTATTAACAATTATCTAATATTCATAGGTGAGCTGGTTTAACTTATTTTTGAGATGTCGGAACGTTTGTTTGTGATGAATTGTTATTTTTAGTTGTAGTGTTCCAGTATTAGGTAAATATGAGTGAAATATATAAATTTGTGTAAATGTTGTACAGGTATTGATGTTGATTACTTTCTATCTAGATTATTTTTATCGTGTTTATGTAACTGTCATATTTTTCAGCCTAAGGAAGAGACTGAAAGTCTCAAAACGTAGCTAATTGAATAAATTGTATAAAAACTGAGGTTTCTGACGACTGATATACCCTTTCACATCAATTCTAAGTGTTTGTCTACTAAGATTTATATTGGGGCCACATTTAATGTCCACAAATTTTGATTGGATATTATGGATCTAGATTGATTAATTCTTATGACAATATTTCAAATAACGCCCATCAATTCAATGACCTTAGACACATTCCCTGAAACCGACAAATCGAATTATTGTGAGCTAACATCACCAGTTTTTCGTCCAATGTAAAATACAATGTATAATCACCAAAAAATTCAAGATGACGGGGAGGAAGCCACGTGACAAAAACCAGCTGAGAAAAAACCGCATGCGTTAAAGCAACCCTTCATGGAGACACACACCGTAATGAACCAAAGCTGTATAAATATGTTGTATTTTCATCTCACGTCGTCCACAAGCTAAAAGCCCAAGGTCATGGAGCTAAAGCACCCCGGAAAAGCATATAAACGAGGAAGGCTGGATCGAGAACTCTAAAAAACGAAATTACCTCGGTGACAAAAATAATGAGACGGAGTTGGCCATGAGGATGTGCTGAGAACTAGGCGCGTCACAGCTTCATTTTTCACCCCATCATTCCGCACAGCCCCGGGGTGAAATGAGATTCCTTGCAGGATCTAGCACACATCCGGATGAAGGATGGAGAATTGAGGATAAACAGAATGCAGAAGCGGGTGGTTTGAACATCCGACAAAAATATGAAGTAGGTGGTGTGTATTCGGACCTGATATTTTGAAAATCAGGTAATCGAAATATCTAACTTGTCAGTTGATATGTTCCTTCTTAATATTATTCAATTCAGAAAGCAATTGTATTCGTTAGTGAGAAACTAATTTTTAATTTTCTTTTACCTGGTCTAACGACAGCTTGAGGCATTATATTACATGTATGTAGGTATATGCTAATTCTTTAATCCTGTAATTAGACATGTGCCTGTTGGTTGTAAAATACAAATAACAAAAAATAAATAAATAAATAAATTAGACCCATTGTAACTAAACCCCAACGAAATATAGTTTACTCTCACTATTGAATCTCGTTCGAAGATAACTCTTAAAGTATTGCCCCGGCGAACCATCGGCAACCAACCTGCGCAATGCTCTGAAATCTCCCCCTCTAATACTAAAGCCCCAAGTACGCTCTTGGCTTGGTAATTTTGCGAAACGGCAAATGGAACATGAATAGGTATTATATAATGCGCGTAGGACGCAAGCATTTGTTTCGGAAATGGAGATTGAAATGTACGAGTGTGAATGATAATGTGCTTTTGCTCATTTAGTAGAAATATTATCTCAAATTGAAACACCGTAGGGAGGTTGATCTTTCAGAGAGTCCTAAATATATGTTGAATGAATGGGCGACCTGACATCTCAGAGAAATAAAAGGGCATGATGACTAATTAATTAACTGAGCTCTGAAAGGATCCACGACGATGCATGTGGGCATATCCGGAATACCTCATTTCAAGGATTTGAAATGTCTAAAATTCCCTTTTCACTCATTTATATCCATAACCTATAAATCAGAAAATATATTTGATCGCTGAATTCAGCAAAGAATTCACCTTACTACCAAGCGGCAATCTCATAGTAGTAGTAGTAGTTACTGTCCTTTATTGCAAGCAATTGGCCATCGACCTGAGGTCCTTCAGCCGCAATGTCATATAACAACCTTCCAGAGGTTGTAAAACGGAAATAGTATATTCTAATACAAGTTGCAGAATGGGCAAGAATTCTGAGAAATTTATTGGAATTCAATGAAAAATTCAGGTTATACCCCCTAGTGCCTTTTGTATTTTATTTTAGCAGTTGGTGTGGTGTGACTGAAATGAAAATTGACAGATTATAGAATTTGAATAGTGCGTTCAAAACTCTACGTGGTTTAATATTGACAATTGACATGCAATGGACGCGTGTTTACATTCGAAAGGATAGGATGTCAGTGTTTTCAACCACAAAACGAAAAATATAACTGAAAACAATGCTATAATGAGTTAATTACAGCACTGTTTTTAGTACTGTAATGAACTCATTACGACACTGAAATTTAAAAAAATCTTTTAAATTGTCCAATAAAACAGTTGAAGATTTTGTAATGACACATTTTACATTATGTTTGTTCAATTCATTTAATATTATACAAAGGTTCAAAAGAATATATGTATACAGGGTGAGTCTTTGACCACTGCGTTAATTTTAACCATAGGTTCTTGAGATCAAATGAAACTCTTTTTCCATTACGGTTTTCCTATATTCAGCTGCGTTGAAAAGTTATAAACATTTTAAGTTTTCACATTGGGCACATACCCCTCTGTAGTCCAGTTTAGCCTTAATGAAAAATACCTTCCATAGCATCCACTATCGAATCTGAATTGTTTAAAAACATTATTTTCCCTCTAAGAAATGATTCACTCACTCATGTTTCATCCGATGAGGTCCATATCCAGATGGAAGATACAAAATACTGATTTTCTGGTAAAAAAATTCAACACCATAAACATAGACTTGTTCTACTATATTTTCTTTCTACTTCAAGATTATAAACCATGCCTTTCTAGTGAGAAATTCCAAAAAAACCTCAGAATTATTGGGTGTTATCATCATACATTTGTAATTTTCTTCTTAAAATTTCCAAATCATGAAAACCATCATTTCTATAAAAACTTCCAAGGCAAGAGGTTGTCACTATGCTTTTTTTTTACTCAAAGCCAGAAAAAATCATCTATGATTTTCCAAACACTGATATTTCTGAAGTTTCTTCTCTTTGACAGAGACCTGTGAACAGGTCTATGAGGTCTCTTGATATCATACTGTTAAAAATATGAAAATCTTTTTCTAAATCTTCAACAACAATGAATGATGTCACTACGAATAATCATTTTAAAGTGATGTTATTTTGTTTGATGATTATTTTCTGTACTGAATCCCTATAACAATTTACCTGGATAGATTACAAGTATTTCCAGATTTAGGTGTGCAATTATACTTTCTTGAAGAAATACCTAAATTTGATTTTGAAAAATCAACTAGGTCTTCTTTAACAAAAAATTTTTTGTTAAATCATTAATATGAATCTATTCTGTTTAGACTATAATTACTGATTTCTGATTTTTATAATCAGAGTATCTGTTTTAATTACGTAAACAAGAACATAAATATCGAATAATGGTTATTCATAGATTATGTCAAATTTTAATACCTTACCATAGAATATTAATTTATTACCGAACCCCAGGAGAGAAAAAATTAATATTTGCAATGTTTTTTTAAATGAAAGATAATATCTGTAACCATTATTGATCTTCAGTTATTATTTTCCTCAGAATAATTAGAGTGAATTATTATCACATTAAAATATTATAACGTCTCTGTGGTGGGTAGTTCCAAATAAAAAAGTGTTCTGTGGTTGCTTGTTGTTTTGATTCTGTTTGAAACTGTCAACAGTTATTTGTAGCTTTCTTTCAAAAAAATGTGGAAAATATTGGAAGGATAATATCGATAGTTTGAAATTATTCAATTCAGTATGAAATGATTATGGTCAGAAAATGCATTCTATTCTAATCTGTCTTGTTTATGGGCTTAAAGCTTCCAGTTTCAATCTTGATTGAATTTTAATTAACCATGCATCATAACAAACATTCAGAAATATTAAAACTAAGTCAAATTCTATTATCTCCTAAGTTTGTGAACAAGGTTGAATCGGTGTTTGAAATAAAGATAATAAAGGTTTAAAACAAATCTAGGAGACTGGGTTCGAAGTTTTTAAAACTCATATGAGCTCAATTTGCAGCATTCCTATGTTAAAATAGATATAATTTGATAAACCCTGAAAGTCTGAAGCTATAAAAAACCAGCTTTTCATAAAGACAAGTCTTCAATTTAACAGGTCCTGACAGAAAATACTTTACCTATTTCAACGGTCAAAATATACCGAAGGGTGATGGAAAATTTTTCTCTATTTATTATGGAATATTATTCTGGATTAAATATTAAACAAGGTGCTAGACTTATTTAACAATGAATACAGCAAATGGCAATTTAGATTTTGTGGTGAATGTAAGACAAAAATTGTTCAGTGGTTAATTTCATCTATAGTGTTTAGTGGTGGAACCATAGACTGAAGAGATTTCCCCAACCTTTTGTAGAAATATTTAATAAAGACATAAAATATGGCATATTGATTGAACAAATCTGATTATTGAATCATTTCAGCACAGAGTTGGATTTGGGAAAATCAGAAAATTTGGACAAAATTATATCGATTCAATTCCTTTCAACTTCAAATATCTCAAGAATGGTGCAATTTAGGAGAAAAGATGAGGAATGATTTTATATGCAAAAATCAAATATGCAAATCTGTAGAGTAGTAGTGAGAAACCCACAAGAAGTGGAATAAATCTATTGATGCCAAAATATGCACGAGTGTTATCAAAAACCTTCTACAAGAGATCATTTCAATTGATATTGTCGTTTGAATATTACAGGTGAAAATGCAATTTTTTTATGAAATTTCAACACCCTATATCTTTTAAACGGGGCCAAATTTGGAAAAATGTTTCTTTTGACGTCAAGAATCTATGGTTAAAATTAACGCAGTAGTCAAAGACTCACCCTGTATATATGTATATATATATTCTTTTGAACCTTTGGCTTACAAACCAAATGTTAGCTGTGGTTAGTAACGGGGTGCCATACAATTCGTTGTATGACATGAAGAGAAAAAACCCAGTAAAAAAACCCTGGCTCCACGAACAAGTCTTGTTGTATGTACAAAGTAAGCTTAAATATATATACAATATCATCGATGTATTGATGATTTGTAGTCTTATGTGTTGTAAATTAAAATAAATATTGTAAGGTTTGCGATCACAAAAAAATAAATAAACATCAGTAGATACAGATTACATCTCGAAAGAAATCACTGGACTTTGATTGATTTTCCATAAAAATTTGTGATTTTTTAATTCCATTATCATTCATAATTCACTTCAATGGAATCTATGAATGATTAATGACATACTATAATCCCATAAATAGACAAAGTCCAATGTCAGAGTTCACTGATGCATATCGATTGCACATTTCATTCATAAACGACAGGTGTATCCTGAGTTAGGTTGGAGGATCAACTCTATTTCAAGCTTGGATAACAACAGAACAACTGAATTAAAATTAACCTAGTGACTCAGTGTGATGATATAACTCACAAGAGATTGAATAAATTAACATAAGTAATCGTTCTCCAAGCGGAACTGTACGATCCAGAGATAAAGAAATTTATACATAATATCTACGGGGTTTGATTGAAATATTATATCCTACGAGGGTTGTATTTTATTTTATTTTATATATCATCGCTAAACACTGGTCCTTGATGGAGCTTCATCGCCGAAAATTGAATAAGTTCATCGATGCACTATTTTTGAGTGAATCCACGTCGGAATTTGTAAAAACTAATCGCACGAAAATGTTCACGCCTTAAGTCCATTTTTTTGGCGAGATGAATCTTTTAAGTTACTGTAAACAATACTAATACCGCCCGTATGTCAAAACGTTCTGACTACGTATAACCTCAAAAATGTCAAGCTTCACGATAGAGCTGTCAGTTGGCAATTGACATATTATACCCTCGTATTTTGACCTTCAAAGATGACAATATTCAATCTGAGACAACAAGAATCACAATGTCTAAGGATTAGGTAGAGAAGCACCATTTTTTTGCCAAAATTCATTTTCATTCGTCAATTTATTCTCCCTTTATAATGAATCATTCTATCAGAATTGGAATTTATTGTATTCTAGGATATCTCCGATACATTAATCTATTCATTATAATTTCTGCAATAATGTTCAATCCGTTCTGGTTACCTTCTTGATAATAAGGAAGTTCCTTGAATTTTAGAATATAAGAACACAACTTTGAATTTTCTGGAACTGGAATGAGCAAATCTAGAGTACTTAGTGATGTGATGCAACATAAATCAGCAATTGTGATGTTATTTCCAGTTAGCCAAGTATCATGCAATTCTTTTTCCAATAGGGAATATACTTTTTTAACGGATTCTTTGAGTGACTTCGAAATACGATAATTCCTACGTATGATAATGGGCACAATAGTATCACAAGCCAACGGAGTAAGGTATTCACTCTCAAAGTGCAGCATTCTTTCAACTTTAGCCTCCTGGATAAAATTCTTAGGGATAAGGTTACTTCGTCGTCCATATTGATTAACTAAATATCCAGAGATTGCGTGACTATCCCATATATAATCATTGCCGTCCTTCAAACATGGTATAGTTTTTTGAGGATTTTCAGTCTTGAAACGAGAAAATTTATATCTTTCCGATAGAAGATTCACTTCTACAATATTTGGTCTAAGATTGAGTGCTCTAGCTACAAGATAAACAGATCTAGCTGGAGGACAAAACGGGGAATAAAAGAGAGTTATAGACATTTATAACCACGTGAATTTGAATGATTGTCAAAAATGTAGTTTAGGAGAAAATTTTCTGTGGAACACTGAAACTATTGGTTCATGATGCTCTTTGATTTGCAACCTATCAATCGTGAAAGGGGTATTTAAGGTAATGTGGGATGTTTTTAGATATCTTATTTATAAGCCATCATTTTTATAAAAGTTCATTGGCATTCAGCTTTTAGCATTACTGGTGAAAACCATTTCATGAATTTTGAAACATGTCGAGTTAATAAAAAAATCAGATGTAGAGTTTAACCTAGTAAAGCCCCCATTTTTAGATTATGAATTATCCACACTTTGAAAATCTTCGATGCTAATTTAAATAGTGCCTTATTCAAACAAGAAGTTGAAGATCATTCAACAAATATCATTTAGAACAAGTTTCCGGTTTCAATTCCATTTATGTATATTTATGTGTTCAAACACATGGTGGTGTTGAGGTTTCTGCGATTACTAAAGAGAGAGCTGTTACCAAATGATTGAGCTAGAGATGGTGAAATATAAAAATTATTGAACAATGTTCACATTCATATAATAAAAAGTTACTCGGACGAAATTGAAATATTTACAAATCAACTACATCTAACCAGATTAGACCTGTTTACCATTATGAAGAAATTATATAGTGAAAATTGAGTGTGATAATTATCGAAAAGATATCTTGAGAAATTATAATCATGTTTCACAATCGATGAGTCTGAATGTTGTGCTTACTTCAGAAAGAGCACAATCACTTAACTAGATCGAGTAATGTGTATTGCCTAATTAGTCAAATCGAGAATATTGAGAGCTTTCTATCAATGAAACACAAAGTTTACAGTGAAAGAGTTTATATATCATATGATAATTCCATATCATAATCATCATAAACTTGAACTAAATATACAGGGTGAGTCTTTGACCAATTCGTTAGTTTTAACCATAGATTCTTGACGTCAAAGGAAATATTTTCTTCCTATAACATTTTTTCAAATTTGGCCCCGTTCAAAAGATATGGGGTGTTGAAATTTCATACAAAAATTGCATTTTCACCTGTAATATTCAAATAACAATATCAAATGAAATGATCTCTTGTAGAAGGTTTTTGATAACAGTCATGCATATATTGGTACCAATAGATTTATTCCATTTCTTGTGGGTTTCTGTTTTACAGATTGGTTAAATTGCATGAAAAACAAATATTACTTGAACTAAAGAACCGTACCTTGTACTTCCTAGAATCATCTTTTTGCAGATAAAATAATTTATCATCTTTTTTCCTAAATTGAACATTTTTGATACTTTTGAAGATGAGAGGAATTACATTGATATAAAGATCTGATAAAACATGAGTGAGTGAACCTTTTCTTCGAGGGCAAATAATGTTTTTGAACAATTCAGATTCAATAGTGGATGCTATGGAAGGTAATTTTTATTCAAACCCAACTGGAATACAGAGGGGTATTTGCCCAATGTGAAAACTTAAAATACTTATAACTTTTTAACTCAGCTGAATATGGAAGAACGTGTTTCTTTTGATCCCAAGAACCTATGGTTGAAATTAATGCAGTGATCAAAGACTCACCCTGTATATGAATCTAAGTCATATAAATATTCGATGTTTTGACAAGTTAGTCGATAATCCATAAGAGTAGAGCATATAGAGTTGTAGGGTAACAAATTCTTGCAATTTTTAACTCTATGAATATCATGTTCAGTTCCTTCAACAATTGGGACTTAGCTGAGTTTGAAACAATTATCAGATGGATTCAAATGAACGAAACCAGTTGAAAAGAACTGTTATTGGCTAAAATTCCCTCCCAATTCTTGAATTAACGAAGAGGCTCTGTAGAAATTAATTACGCAGAAATCCAAACTCCGATGCAGAATTGATTCAGCAACTTTTTCTTCGCGTCAGCGCCCACTCGTGATAATTAAAGTTCATGTCGACTCCACTAATTCAATACAGACGAAAAAATTTAGCCTGAATGGAAAACTCCAGTCTAAACATAATTAGGTGGAGGCTTAGGGATATTCTATTTGTCGAGGGTGAAAATGTTGCCGATAAAAATCTCCTCAAATAGCAGCATCTGATGCCTTGTAGCATTTACGAGCATGTTTTTCATGCAGTGAAGAAGGGGCAAGTTTACAAACACAGGTCGGCAGTTTCTCTAGAAGTTTGGAAAAGTTTTGGGGAAACCTGAGTCTTCGAGCGTTTTTTTTTTTCTTCTTGATGGTGTGATATGAAACATTGAAGCGGCCCACTCTAGAGTTTTAGGAAGAAGTTAGACTTAATCGTTGAGGATTATTTCAGGTTTAATCTTTACATCTTCCCAGTTCTTCGGATGGCATACTGAGGAACATGAAAGTTCGGAGTGAACAGATTATCCTGAGGCGTTTTCGCGAATATCAGGGAAGAGGATAACGTTGTACAAGAATTTTTTTATTGCTTTCGTGTTCATACAACAAACTGTGTGGTATCTTTTTATCTTCGAGTTTATGATATTTATAGATATTTTTAAAAGGTGAAATATCAAGAGGAGTTTGGAGGTAGTTATCATACTTCAATGATAATATAAGTAGATGACTCTGGATCAGTACACTTCTGCCTTGATTCATTCAGAGTCGATGCAGTGAACTCGTGTAAAAAAGCTACACCACGTTGGGCGCCAAGGTAACATCATGAATGCTAAATGGTTGACTTGTTGAGAATCAATCATATTAGACGAGATAATTTAACTTTTTGAACTCTGCAGTTTGTGAGAATGAATATTTCAGGTATATGTATATATATATAATTTTTTTTAACTTTTGGCTTGCAATATTTTGTTAGCAAACAATAAAGCATATAGATCAGGGGTTAGTGACGGGGTGTCATACAATTCGGCGTATGACATAAAAGCCTAGGGAAAAAACCCCAGTAAAAAAACCCTGGCTCCCCGCCTAAGTGTGAAAGTACAAAAATAAGCTGAAATATATTTGAGGGACTTCTTTCTTCAAGAGTGGTCTTCTATTGATGGAGACAGAGACTTCTTCAAGTTGCCCCCATCGAATCTGGAAATAAAAAAAAGCAGAAAAAATTTAGAAAGCACTGACGTGAAGTCAGATTGCTTTGGAGCTCTTGTTGAGCTACTTGCGAGTAAATATTCAAACCTTAACAAATCTATAAGCTCTCTGATCGGGTGAACAATAGTCTTTTTCCGTACTATGGGACAATGTGATGTAAATATGAAAGCCTAATGAATAAACAAACCTTTATCTCAATTTGAAAATAACTACTCATAATTTTCACCAAATTTTGTTCTATGCTTCTCCTAAAAACTTACGTCATTGCTTTTCTGAGTTTTGACAACGCCATCAAATTCTTTCTCTATGATAAAAAATTTTTTTATTAATATTACGTCTGTGCTTTTCTGAATTTTGACAACGTCATCGACATCGAATTCTACCTCTATGAATTCTATGAAAATTTTGATGGATATTACGCCAACTGACACTGATATCTAGGTCCGCAAGTTGTCAAACGAATATCGATCTGTGATGGCAAATCTTTCAATGACAAAGCTCGGACTTCATAACATTTCTATTTTTCTCTTGAGTAAATGAAAAAAATGATCATATCTTCAGAAGGGAAAAAGCTACGACTATGAAATTTGAGGATGAGTAAGATATCGGTAACCTCAATATATATACGGATTTTTATTTAAATCTAAATGAAATCTTAGGAGATATTAAGTATTGAAAATTTTTTTTTTGGGAATTTTTTTAAAATTTTCTAGCGTGACGATTTCTGCGAAATTTTGCAAGCCATTTTGTTTCAGCCTCCCTCAATAACATTCCAAGTATCAACTTGATCGGATGGATATTCTAGTAGTTATTGAGGAAACAAAATTTCAGATGCTCATAACTACTGAACCATCCGACGGATTTGGCCCAATAACGAACTTGACCGAGATATTTGGACAATTAACCTATTCTGAAAATTTGAAAACTCTAGCTGATTCCTTTTGGATGCTAGAGAGGATACGGCCGGCCGGCCAGACTCAACTTTCGCCACGGATTCTTCATCAGGGAGTCGAACCCAATCGATTGAGACCATTTTCGGCTCGATATTCCAAAATTACAGACATTCGGGCAAAATGATAGGCACTCTGTTTGGGTGAACAAGAGCGCCAAAAAGAACTGAAGAACAAAAATACTTATCATATTCGTTTGAAATTTCTAACCCATTCCAAGAAAGAAGCGGAAATATCATGAATAGCCCTAAAACCATCTTAAAATTTATATGTGGGACGACTATTGATGAGAAGAGGTATTGTTTCTTCTGCTTCTCCACATTCACTACTTGGGCTTGAAACTGAGTTGAAAATAATGCTATTGGTACGACCATGACCTGTTTTCAAACGATTAAGAACTGTCCAAATTTTTCTTGGAAGATCAAAACCAGGAATTTTTTCAAAAGTCTCAGAAACGAGATACTTATTGAACATTTCGTAAGAGTTCCACTCAGTCTTCCATAATTCTTTATCGCTTATGTTCATATTGAAGAACGTAATATGCCATAATGGTTTACGTGACTTCAATCTAGGAATTCTATTTTGTGGAATATATGAAATAATTGGGAATAAATTGGGAAAAGATTGATATTTGTTCTAAGAATTCAGAGTTGCAGTATGTCTGCGAATATGGGAAAGGACAATGTTAGACAAAACTGGTAACCAATGAGCCAGTGTAGATCTTATGGTGCCAGTAATTATTGTCATGGATGTATTCAATTGTGCATCAATTTTTGTGTATGTGCACTATTAAACCAAACAGAGCAACAATACTCAGCTGCAGAAAAAACTAGGACTAGAGATGCTGTGCGAAGAGTGGAAGCATCAGCACCTCAAGATGATCCAGCTAATTCCTGAAGAATATTATTCCTAGTTTTCAGTTTTAGGCTCAGAACATTTAAATGAGCCTTGTAATTGAGAGATGAATCTCCTACTCCTAAGTATTTTGGATAGAAATTATGTTCGATAGGAGAATCATTGAAAGTTACAGCTAATTTCCTATATTTTTCATGATTATTGGGATCAAAACAAGATACCTCTGTTTTGTTGGGATTTGGACATAATCGTCACTCAATAAAATAATTCTTTGAAATTTTCAAATCAGATTAAAGTATGTATGTTTTCCAGGGTATGGAAATCCGAATATTGGTAAGCAATAGCAATTTAGTCGGCATAAATAAATTTCTGAGATGATCTCGTGGGTAAATCACTTAGATATAAATTGAAAAGTAAATTAGCTTGAACTAATCCTTGAGGAAGACCGTTTTTCAATGTTTCGAAATTGCTACTCTTATTGTCAATAAAAACACCAAACCTTCTATCAGATAACTTATTTTCTAATAATCGGACCATTTTCCCATACTTCAGATGGGTACAGAGTTCGAAAATTAATCAATCTTTCAACACAGTGTCATATGCCGAAGATAAGTCAATGAAAGCAGCTCCTGTTTACAACCTATCATTGAAGCCTGATTCTATGAAAGTTATAGGGCTGAGAACCTGATCTGAACAATTTCTATTTTTCCTAAAGCCTCCCTGGAAATTTTGTAGAGCATTTTCTATAGAAGATTCAATTCTAAAAAGAAATAACCTTTCTGATATCTTGAAAGGAACACTCAATAAAGTAATAGGTCACAAGGATTTTTTCCTCGTTTCAAAATACTACAGTAGGAACTTCAATGATGTTTCCGACTCTTTTGGAATGGGTTATAAATTTCAAACGAATATGATACGTATTTTTGTTATTCAGTTCTTTTTTCTGCTTTTGTCTTTTTATTTCCAGATTCAATGTGAGCAACTTGAAGAAGTCTCTGTCTCCATCAATAGAAGACCACTCTTGAAGAAAGAAGTCCCTAAAATAGATTTCAGCTTATTTTTGTAGTTTCACTTAGACGGGGAGCCACGGTTTTTTCCCTAGGCTTTTATGCCATACGCCGAATTGTATGACACCCCGTCACTAACCCCTGATCTATATGCTTTCTTGTTTACTAACTAAATATTGTCAGCCAAAAGTTCAGCAGAATATATATATATAGGAACTCCTAATTGAAAAAAGGTTCAACATTTCATCACCAGTAGTTCAATATTTTCAGTGACACTCTCGAACATCAGAAGGAAACTTGTAAAATCAAATATCCACTGACACACTGACATTCTCTAAGTGTCTCTTAAGTTTCCGAATACGAATTGGAATTTCCTTCAATTAAGGGCCTAAGCAATCCAAAAAGACTCTCAATCCAAGAACGCGATACTCTAAAACCCTCTTCGTCGATAAACCAATGAATATTAGCGCATTCTAGATCAAACGGTTACTTTTCAAAAAACGCCAGATCGAGATTTGGATTCGTTTGTCAGTTCTTCATTATGAACCCAACGAAGAGCAATTAATTCTGTTTAATCTCCCTTCCGTGTATTTACTTTCAGCCCTAATGGATTTCATTGAGTCAACTGCAGATATTTCAATTATTGAATATACCAGAGGGCATTTGGGTACCTTACCCTACATTGTCTCTCGATATTTGGCCATTGGAAACTTTACTTTGGAAGCCGTTTCAAGGTACAGTGTTATTCATTATAAATACCCTTATTATAGTTGATACGTACTGCATATACAGTGTGAGCCCTTGACCACTGCTTCAATTTTTAGGTTCTTCAGATCAAAAAAACACTTTTTTTCTATCCGTTTTCCAAAATTCAGAAGCGTTAAAAAGTTATGAGCATTTTAAAGTTCCAAATTGGGCAAATACCCCCCTGTAATCAAGTTTAATTGAAAGAAAATTACCTTCCACAGCATCAATTATTTGAGAACATTATTTTATCTCTTAGAAATGATTCACTCACTTATGTTTCATCAGATGAGGTTGATATTCCTGAATAGATACGAAATATTAATTTTTTTCTCTTAAAAAAATTCAACACCATCAATATAGACTTTTGATGATCTTTATCAATATCTTTCTATTACAAGATTATAAGCCATCTTTTTGTAGTGAAAAACTTCTTAAGAATCTCATAATTAATAGATATTATCCTTAAACATTTGCAGTGATTATCTTCTGTTCCGAATTTCAATATCAGTTTACTCCGAAAAAATTATAATCATTAACAATTTTAGGTGTAGAGTTCCACTTGCTTTGAGAAATCTGAATATAATGACGTAAATTTACTTCTGGAAAACCAAATGGGTACTTTGTAATGAAAAAATTTTCATTTGATGGATATACATTAACGTTGCCTTCACAACTTTTGCAATAAACTTAAACATCCACCTGAGAATAAATGAATATTATTGGCGAATACTTAGAGGAAAAAAGGTGTTTCCAATAAATGATCACTCTTTGGAATTTTTCTAAACGATATATAACACCCTGATACCTGCCTCTAATTGTCATGTTAATATTCGGTTGCCTAAACTGGATTATATAATACACATTCCATAAATGAACAATGAGTGCAAATCCTTGAATTCTTCGGGTAAAATATCAATAATTAAAATTTTATGAGTTGTGCAATTATTACATTAATCATTAATCTATCCATCTCTAAATTTTCCATAGGAAATTATTGACAAGCTCGCACAATTGTAACAATCGATTATGTACTCGGCCGAATTGAATCCCGGTGAAATTCGAGGTACGCCTCATAATTAAAGTTTTTCATGAACGAATAGGTAGCGAGCGAAATCAAGTTTACAATCAATAGTTAACACTGACCGTTTATTCGCAAAAGTTAAACCTGCCAACATTTCAAATATAATTAAAACCGAAATATTGTCCACTAACCAAACCAGCAAATGAATTTGGCGTTCTATTGGGAGGGTTTAAACTAGTTTTCCACGAAACCCATCGTCCAATAATCATATATCACTTGTTCCTTCGTTGCAGTTCAACTACTTACCACTGTTGAGCTGCATTGCAGCTATTATCCAGGAACAAGCTGAATGACCAAAGGGACAATTTGTTATTCTCGCCTTGGGGCAATTAATTATGTACTGAGAACTGCTTCAGATGCAAAACAGTGATTATCCAGCCATTTCTTTCCACGAAAATAATTGAATTACTGGGTCAGTAACGCTATGATAAAACAAAGTGAATTTTTTTTGATGAGGCCATATCTATTGTATTGAGAAAATCCTCGAATTCATTTTTCATATTCGAATATTTTTCACACATATTTGAGGTGAAGAGTAAACTGAAGTATTATTTTGAAAAATTAAAGTTTCTAGATTTCAAAATGCTAAGATTTTCTTGAAATATGTAATTAAGGAAAATATTAATAACTCTTCTGACCTTTCTCTTTTATATGGATCCACATAGGGTCACTACAACTTCAACTCTTTATGAGTTCAAGAAAGTCCAAGGAAACCATTAATTTTTTGCCATCTCTTTAGTCTTTAATTTACAGAAGCTGACCCCAACTTATTCAAAATTATTCAATTTTTCTTGAAGTGTTTCGTTCCACTTCGTAATAGAATGACCGCCAATCAGCTATAGAGAATGATTAGAATTACTGTGGACAAATGGCGACATGGTATCAAATCATATTGTTGCGTTTATCTCAAAGCATGAATGACCCCTGCATAGCCGGAAGTTCGTGGTTTGGGCCGCTATGTCTGCTAAAGGCACAATTGATCCACATTTTCATAAAGATCAACGAAGCCGGGCAATTAATGTTAATGGTGACCGTTATTGCGATATGATGCGAAAGTTTTTGGCCCCAGAATTGCAGGAGTTTGCAGATTTTACTTCAAGAACGTGGTTTAAGCACAGTATACTGCTTTCCCACGAGGCGTTAATCACGACAGTGAACCACGCTTTCGTGAAATACACTGTGTGAACGCATAGTCGTTAAACTTGCTTTCGTGAGGAACAGCGCACGACTCAAGCGTGGATAGATCAAACCTGTTTGATTTTCAGTCGTGATATACCGTTCGTGAAGCCAAGATGTCGTCACAGCAACTTGGAATTATTAAGTTCAACGACAGTGAAACTACGCGTTTTTTGGAGTTATATTCGATGGAAAAGGTGTTATATAATCCAAGTTTGGAGGAATACCGTGATAGAGATTTACGAGCCGCCGCAGCTAAGAGAATAAGTCATGAATTAGATATTCCTGGATTTGGACCAAAAGAAGTTGTGGCAAAATTCAAAAATTTAAGAAGCTCTTTCTGTCAGGAGTTAAAAAAAATATCAGACAGTGCAAGGTCTGGAAAAGGTACAGATGACATATACAAGCCAAAAGTATTTTGGTTTGATCAGATGAACAGTTTTATTCGTCCGTTTGTTCAACAGCAACCCACACAATCTAACATATTTCTTCGCTGTATCCATTCTCTAACCCAAAAACGTCTTTTTTTTCGTTTTCTTGTAATTGTGTCCTGTAAGCACTCCAGCTTTTTTGCTAAGATAGTAGCAAAAAATGAACTTAAAACAGCACAACTTTCAACAACTAGATCATTCATGATCGATGTTTCGATGGTGACTAAAGTCGAAAAGCGAGGCGTGAACGCCACGAACCCCCCAACCGTGTGAACGTTTTATAAATTCACACTTTCATGACTGTCACGAACGAAAGTTGACTAGCGTGGTTAACTGTCGTGATTAACGCCTCGTGGGAACGCAGCACTATAGATACCAACCAGTAGTCGCACTCCGTGGATTTTCTTACACCAAGTCTGACTCACGCATCTCGCAGGGATTCTAACCTCATATTTTGGTCCTTGTTCATTGTTTTTATCAATAATTCAAAGATGTCTGAAATAATGTCATTATTATTATTTTAGACATCTTAAATAATTCCTTTGTGTAATTAATTCGTTTAATATTTAGAAGAATTTAATATTTTTGAGATCTATTTAAAATTCAAAGAAGAAGTTGATGAAAAAAATACAACCTAACCTAAAATTCAGTGGAATTTCTTTCAGTCAAAATCTACCATGAACCAGCAAAGCTCATTTATTTAATCATTTATTTTCATTCCAGTAAGTATTCTGTTTCAATTTTGTGTTATTTTCAAATTATTTCCAAAATGATTAATAATTGTAACAAAAATAATAGTTTCAATAATCCCAAACTTTCTTTTTTCTCAATACCATTAGACAGCGACAGGTGAGTGATACATATAGTATTGTAGAAAATGTTGTTTATTTAAAGCTCCGTTATTTGAGTTGTGCTTCATTCAATTAGTTGAGATTAGTTGAGATATCAGGAACCAATGGAATTTCAAGAGGTTTACGCCTACTGTCGTCATTTCATTACGATTAGTTGAGATATCAGAACCAATGGAATTTCAGGAGGGTAAACCTCCTGAAATTCCATTGGTTCTGGAACCAATATCAGGAACCAATTGAATTTCAGGATTTACACTTACTGTCGTCATTTCTTTACGATTAGTTGAGATATCAGGAACCAATGGAATTTCAGGAGGTTTACGCTTACTGTCGTCATTTTTTTACGATTAATTATTGGAATTTTAGCAGATTTACGCCTACAGCAGGCTTAGTATAGTTGTCATTTCTTTACGATTAGTTGAGATATCAGGAACCAATGGAATTTCAGGAGGTTTACGCCTACTGCATGCGTATCTATATGATTTTCAATTTTATAAATAGAAATAACAATACTATAATATATATATATATATAACAATAATTCAATAGATTTTTTATTTTTTTCCCAACCATAATGAGGGAAAACTTTCTAGAGAACACTCAGCATATTTAGCGCACGGGAGTACGGGGGGGTGTACTGGGGGTAATTAAACCCCCCCCCAGGAAAGAGTTTTTCACGCTAAATCTTCGAATGGAAACGGTCTAACCCCCTCCCCTTTCCCCGCTAGCTAAAACTTGCCACTAATTCTAGAATTGCATAATCAAATTCCTCTTTTCATAAATTGAATATAGTAAAAAAGAGTATCAGTTCAAACTAAATCTTCAGAGAATTCATTGAAAAAAATTGTTCGAAACAATTCAATATAAAAAGAAAGTTATTTTTCATGGACTCGAAGATTAATGTTTCAGTGAAATTTAAGTATTGAGGATTTTATATTAAACACATTCGATGCTTTCAACCACCAACTACTTATTTATCCATATATTACCTACTCTTCAACTCAATCTTCGTTTAAAAAAATTTTAATGAGTCATTTCATTTACAAACCTAAGGTACCTATGATTTTTGACACATTTCAAAAAGTTTCAGAGTAAACTATTGAGTAAATTTCATCACTAATTACTTTTTCCTTCAAAGTGAATAAAACAATATATCTTACGGTTACATTATAAGCGGAGTCATAATTTTTATATGAATATAGACTAAACAATAAAATAAACCATACACTCTAAATATCACTGTGAAATCTTATTACCAACTTAAATCAAAATATTTAAGATTTCAGATAACGCAAACAACCTTTTCTAATCAATTTTCAAATTCGCGGTCGATAAGATTAGATACGCAGGGGAGAATGCGCGAGTTCCCTCTGGTGCAAGCGATTCAGTTCAAAATCCACGGAGTGCGACTACTGATTGGTCCTTATGCTGTGGTTTAAGCAAGATGGGGCCACGTGCCATACCTCAAATGATTCAATGGAGCTTGTTAACGAATAATTCCATGATAAAGTCATTTCGCGAAGAGGTAACATCAACTGACCTCCCAGAAGCCCCGACCTTAGCCCTCTTGACTATTTTGCATAGTAATAGATAGATAATCTCTTGTCCTTTGAATTATAAGTGTGATATGAAACTGAGGTTCACGTCCTTCTTCTCGGCGTCGTTGAGAACCTCTAAAAGTTTTCATTTAAAATAAATTCATAATCAGCACAGGCTATATATCATTTAGTTGAGGTATGAGTTATAATGTCACTAGGTATCACATCTTATTCGGATCCAAATCAAACATTCCTACCTACGGATTTGAAAACGTTCATTTAGGTACTCGACAGTATCACGTGGTTTTGTCCACATTAATTTCAATTGTGAAATCTTTCGAGAATCGCGGAGATGTACATGTTGTATTGATCAATGATCTTTTATTGCACTCCATTAATCAGCCTTAAGTATTTGTATATACATAGCTCAATTTAAAGTCCATTAAAGTGACGGGCGTAAATAAGCTAGATCGTGTTTACGACTTTAAAGATAGTTACCGATGATGTGAGCTTGATAGAGTTAGATCGTTGTTAACTGCCGATTGGGACTGAATTGAATGCAACGATTTCATTCGACACGGTTAAATCGATTATCTTCGTTGAAGGAATAGTTCTGACAACTATTCTTTGAATATATTCAAATTCTTCATTTTTCTTTTATCCATAATTAACTTTCATTGTTAAATTTTTCTACGAAATTCTCTTCTGAAATTTCTTTGTTGTGAGTTTGAGAAAACTAATCTTTTAGAAATCCTGATATGCAGGGTGGTCATTTGAAAACGAAACAGACGAGATTACAGACGAAATAAGTTTTTTCGATAGAAATGCTCGGACAGGTCGATTTCTGTTTCGAGGGGGACAACTTAAGATGTAGGTTACGGACGCATAGCTCTTCAACCCTTGCTGCTACAACCCCCACCCCCAATTTTTGAATCGGGAAGATGAGGTGAGTGATACCTCAATTCAAAGGTATTTTGATACTGATTTCAGCACAGTGATTTTTTTTTTATTTCATGTATTAGTTCTTGAAATATTCATGCGTTAGTTAATTTTATCACTGAAATTAATTTTTTGCGAATAATTGACATTTCGTGCTTCCGAAACACCAAAATTTCCGTACTTGTATTTGAAATTGCAAAACATCTACCAATGGGCAAATGAAGTCATACCGTACGTGTTAATGCCACTAGGGTCAGAAGTTCGACTAGCTGTTTTATTCACTGAAATCATTCTTCAATTATATGGTATCAGAACGATTGGAAGTATTGATCTAAGAAATAAGACTTTTCAAAGTAAAGTAAATAATTTATCAAAAACTCACATCAATTAATTAAATATTCAAATTGTTCACCATTAGCTTCCATACAATGAAATAAGTTTTGTTCGAAACGATGGCGCACATTTTGCAGCATTTCTGAAGTGATTTGACGACATTCGTTCACTATACGTCTTCTTAAACCTTCTATGGAATCGGGGGTGTAGAGCGAATTTTACTCTTCAAGTGGCCCCAAAGAAAGAAATCAAGTGGTGAGCTGGCCATTCAGTGGGACCCCTTCTTCCAATCCACCGATTTGGAAATCTTTGATCCAGATATTCTCGAACTGGTAAGGCGTAGTGTGGAGGAGCTCCATCCTGCTGAAACACAATCTGATCTTCCACATAATTTCCAGCATTTTTATCAATAATTTCCGTCAAAATTGGATCAGTCATGGTTATTTTGAAGCTCAAAATGTCGATTTTTCACAAAAATAAAAATTTAGAAAGCACTGACGTGAGTTCAGATTGCTTTGGCCCTCTTGTTGAGCTACTTACGAATAAATATTCAAACCATAACAAATCTATAAACACTCTGATCAGGTGAACAATAGTCTTTTCTCGCACTATGGGACAATGTGATACAAATATGAACGTCTAATGAATGAACAAACCTATATCTCAAATTAAAAATAACTACTCATAATTTCCCCAAGTTTTGTTCGAAGCTGAATTCCTTTCTGAAAACTTACGTCAGTGCTTTTCTAAATTTTTACAACGTATTTTGTTTCAGCCATCGAGATTGAATTCTAACTCTATGATTTCCAGTTATGAAAAATTTTGATTAATATTACGCCAACTGACACTGATTAATGAGCCCGGCATTTGTCGAATATCGATCTGTGATGGCCATAGTTCTGAGAAATTAACCGAGAATTCATGTCATTTCTCTTTTCTCTTGATTAAATGAAAAAAATGATCATATCTTTAGATGGAAAAGAGCTACGACAATGAAATTTGAGGGTAAGTAAGATATCGATCACCTCAATATATTCACGAATTTTTATTGAAATCCGAAAAATGTCTTATGAGATATGGAGTAGTAAAAAATTTTTATTTGGGAATTTTTTATAAATTTTCTAGCGAGATGATTTCTGCGAAATTCTGCGAGCCGTTTTGTTTCAGCCTCCCTCAACAATATTTCAAGTATCAACTTGATCATATGATTATTCTGATAGTTATTGAGGAAACACAATTTCAGATGCTCATAACTACTGAACCATCCGACGGATTTGGCCCAATAACGAACTTGACCGAGATATTTGGACAGTTAACCTATTCTGAAAATATGAGAACTGTAGCTCATCTCTTTTGGATGCTAGAGAGGATACGGCCGGCCGAATTTTTATAAGGGAGTCGAACCCAATCGATTGAGACCATTTTCGGCTCGATATATCAAAATTACAGGCATTCGGGCAAAATGATAGGCACTCTGTTCGAGAGAGCGCCAAAACAAACACTACATGCCATGAAAACACCACTTCATTTTCAAATACTTAGTTGAGAATATTTCGAGAACTAATGCATGAAATATAAAAGAACAATTACTGTGCTGAAATCAGTATAAAAATACCTTTGAATTAAGGTATCACTCACCCCATCTTCCCTATTCAAAAATTGGGGGTGGGGTTGTAGCAGCAAGGGTTGAAGCGCTATGCGTCCGTAACCTACATCTTAAGTTGTCCCCTCGAAACAGAAATCGACCTTTCCGAGCATTTCTATCGAAAAATTTATTTCGTCTGTAATCTCGTCTGTTTCGTTTTCAAAGGCCACCCTGTATATTTATTTTCCACATCACAGCAGACCTTCGAAACTGAACTGTCGTCTATCTAGCTAGCTGAAAAAAAAAACAATGACAAATGCATAAAGTTATGAAGTATCTTTTTTGTGATCTTTAGGAAATTTATTTAAGTTTTTTTCTTCGATACAAACTTTTATATTTTACTGTATACGGTAATGGATTTTGTGTAATAATTGTATCATTGTAAAATTCATAATTTATTCGATTAAATATATGAAAAACCAATCAAATGTTGCATCCAAAATAAATCAATTCCTTAAGCCAAGTATTCTTTCTGTCAAAGTCATTCAAGTAACACTGCAAATAATTACAAATCACATTAAAATCTATACAAAAGGGTCAACACACAATGAAATTTAACGTTATCAACTCTTTGAAAATACTGGTTCAGAAAAAATATCCTCTAGACGTCTACCATATTGGAAGCCACATCTACATGGCTTATGTTAATCAAGAGAAGCTGCTAAATTGATTGAATTTCACTCGGTGATACGTCTCCCTGAAACTCAATCAATTAGTTTCCAGATTACACATGCACCGTGGTTGAAGAACATAAATCTGAAGCTAGGTTCGCCTGAAAAGGATTATGGACTGCTGGGCTAAAGGCTCCAATAAATTTTAGATAACAATCTATTATTTTTTTTTAATGGATGTGAAGTGAGATTGAAGGAATCTATTAATATTCAAAAGGTATACAAGTTCCCTTAAAAGAAAGTCTAATATCCCCAACAAAAATAATAAACGTTAGTACGTTCGATTGAATTCATCTTACAGGCCGAACTAGTCACGAAGACATATTTTGTATCCTTCTTGGGTCTCCCAGCTCTAGTCATAGTCATGAGCGACCGAGAGTGGGGCATCGACACGTAACACTGCCGACGGTTGCTGGTGTAGTCTCCCTTCAGCACTGTTTTGAAATTGGATATATCACCTGGTCCTCGACTCATTAAAAAAAATCATCATTACAATCTCTTTCACTATAGATATCCCGACAACGTACCTTTTATGAGCAATAAAATATTGCGGTAAGAATATTATCAAACTATTATTTGCTTAGCAACTGCTAACTATTCTGATATATTGAGCTTTGCGCAGAGAAAACAGATCAAAATAATGTCGCTTTTCCCACGATTCGTGTAAAACAGAGTTAGAGACATGAAAAAAATTATAAAGAGACAAATATTTCAGCTTCGTGATGATCAATCTAGTTGAAAAATTTTCTGTGTGTAGGTATACAGGGTGAGACTTTGGCCACTGCGTTAATTATAACCATAGATTCTTGACGTCAAAAGAAACATTTTCTTCCTATAACATTTTTCCAAATCTGGCCCCGTTCAAAAGATATAGGGTGTTGAAATTTCATAAAAAAATTGCATTTTCACCTGTAATATTCAAACGACAATATCAATTGAAATGATCTCTTGTAGAAGGTTTTTGATAACACTCGTGCATATTTTGGCATCAATAGATTTATTCCACTTCTTGTGGGTTTCTCACTACTACTCTACAGATTGGTTAAATTGCATGAAAAACAAATATCGCTTGAACTAAAGGACCGTATCTCGTACTTCCTGGAATCATTAGTCTTTTTTGCATATAAAATCATTCCTCATCTTTTCTCCTAAATTGCACCATTCTTGAGATATTTGAAGTTGAAAGGAATTGAATCGATATAATTTTGTCCAAATTTTCTGATTTTCCCAAATCCAACTATGTGTTGAAATGATTCAATAATCAGATTTGTTCAATGTTTCCATATTTTATATCTTTATTAAATATTTCTACAAAAGGTTGGGGAAATCTCTCCAGTCTATGGTTCCACCACTAAACCCTATAGAAGAAATTAACCACCGAACAATTTTTGTCTTACACCACAAAATCTAAATTGCAATTGCTGTTAATGATGTCACCTTGTTTAATATTTAATTCAGAGTAATATTCCATAATAAATAGATAAAAAGTTTTCCATCACTCACATAGGTACTTCGGTATATTTGGCCGTTGAAATAGGTTATGTATTTTCTGTCAGGACCTGTTAAATTGAAGACTTGTTTTTATGAAGAGCTGTTTCTTTATAGCTTCAGAATTTCAAGGTTCATCAAATTATATCTATTCTAACATAGAAATGCTTCAAATTAAGCTCATATGAGTTTTAAAAACTTCGAACCCAGTCTCCTAGATTTTTTTGTACCTTTATTATCTTTATTTCATGCACCGATTCAACCTGGTTCACAAACTTAGGAGTTAATAGAATTTGATTTAGTTTTAATATTTCTTAATGTTTGTTATAATACATGGTTAATTAAAATTCAATCAATATTGAAACTGGAAGCTATAAGCTCATAAACAAGAAAGATTAGAATAGAATGCATTTTCTGACCATAATCATTTCATACTGAATTGAATAATTTCAAACTATCGATATTATCCTTCCAATATTTTCCACATTTTTTTCGAAAGAAAGCTACAAATAACTTTTGACAGTTTCAAACAGAATCAAAACAACAAGGAACCACAGAACACCTTTTTATTGGGAACTACCCACCACAGAGACGTTATAATATTTTAATGCGATAATAATTCACTCTAGTTTTTTTTTTTTTTGGTCATTTAGAATGGTCTTGACGTTAGTCATTGACCAGCAGAAATAAAGGAGTATCATAAAGAAAACACTGTGATAGAAATCACCAAAGATAAGGAATAAAGACAGGGACACAATGCGCCAGGGGGCTCGTCATGGCGGCTTTTTCTCTTGATACACACACAGTACTGAGCCTCGGAAAAAGGTTATACAAAAAATAAACAGAGGAGAAGGCTTGCGCTCCATCCAGGACTATATTTTTAGGTTTAAAGACAGAGCATGCTTATAGATAATCTTATTGACTTCCATGTTACCGAGGGAAAGTAGATAATTCAGATTGAAGGGCTGATTATAACTAGTTATTCCACCAAGTTTCCTCGTAAAAATATCGTATTGTTGACTTGAATGCCTGCAGGAGAACAATATGTGGTCGAGGGATCCTACCTCGCCGCAAGCGCAGTAGGGGTTTCTTTGAGACCAATTTTGTTAAGATATTGGGGACAGATGGCATGGCCACTTCTGAGTCTGCAAATAGTGCGGACAAACCTGCGATCAACAGCTTCAGGGTTTTTAAACCAAGGAGTTTTTGGGAGAGAGGGCTGAATGCATTTGTAAAATTTTCCCTTTGTGCCCATTTTGTAGAATTTGCACCATTCATCGTGGATTCCTTCCTTAATTGTAGCAAATATATCAGAGTAAGTGCAATCTGAGACCTCTACCTCATTTTCGACTGCTGCCTTTGCTGATTGATCAGCTCGTTCATTTCCCTCGATGCCAGCGTGGCCCTTAGCCCATAAGAACTGGATCTGCAGACCTTCCTGGTGTAGGGATCCCAAAGCGTTAACAATATTCCTATGTATATAAGAGAAAGAAAGATCAAATCTCAAGTTTCTGAGAGATAGCAGCACACCTTGACAGTCTGTTACTATAAGGAATTTTTCATTTGTTATTCTGGGATGGTTGTTTATTATATAAGACAAGGCTAAAAGGATGGCGAACAGTTCTCCGGAAAAAGTTGAGTAGAGATGGTGTAGAGTAGACGAAGAGTATGCATCCAAATAGGGGTCGTAGATTGATGCTCCTACAGCAGACTTTCCAGTTTTGGATGAATCTGTGTAGATGGTGTAGCTATCATGGTAGAATGTACGGGTGATATGCAAGAATTCCTTATCTTCGAAGAATTCACTGTATTTAGGTATATGTATTGTTATTGTAGGGAATAGCAGTTCATAAGTGATTGTGAAAATTAAGGGTTTTTCAGCTCTATTGAGATGATCAATTCTTTCCAAGACTAGGAATAGGCCGATATTATATCGGGATCCTTTTTGACGATCCAGAATCGATGTGTTAAAGTTTGAAGATATAGATCGTGTAAGCTGTCAAAGAAGGAGCTGGATACAGATAGTCTAGAGAGCAGAAATTTACTCGCTAACAGTTTCCTCCTGAATTTCAACGGCGGTTCCAAACTTTCTGCATGAACGACGTCATTAGGAGTGCTTCTTAGGAAGCCAATGCACAATTTCAAGGCTTTTCTTTGTAGTACGTCCAGACTTCCCATTAGATGGTCCGCTGCACCCCATAGAATAAACTACCATAATCTATCTTGGATCTTATAAAGCTTCTATAAAAGAGGAGAGCTATATTTTGTTCTGCTCCCCAATTATTCACTCTAGTTATTCTGAGGAAAAATATAACTAAAGATCCATAATGGTTACAGATATTATCTTTCATTTGAAAAAACAATGCAATTAATAATTTTTTTTCTCCTGGGGTTCAGTAATAAATTAATATTTTATGATAAGGTTTTTGACATAATCTATGAATAACCCTTATTCAATATTTATGTTCTTGTTTACGTAATCAAAACAGATACTCTGATTATAAAAAGCAATAATTTACGCATGTTCTGTAATCAGTAATTATAGTCTAAACAGAATAGATTCATATTATTGATTCAACAAAACATTTCTTATTGAAGAACTCCTAGTTGATTTTTCAAAATCAAATTTAGGTGATCAAACTCTGGAAATATTGTAATCTATCCAGGTAAATTGTTATTGGGATTCAGACAAGAAAATAATCATCAAGCAAAGTAACATCACTTTGAAATAATTATTCGTAGAGACATTCATTGTTGAGAGACCTCATAGACCTGTTCACAGGTCTCTGTCAAAGAGAAGAAACTTCAGAAATATCAGTGTTTGGAAAATCATAGATGATTTTTTCTGGCTTTGAGTAAAAAAAAGCATAGTGACAACCTCTTGCCTTGGAAGTTTTCATAGAAATGTTGGTTTTCATGATTTGGAAATTTTAAGAAGAAAATTACAAATGTATGATGATAACATCTAATAATTCTGAGGTTTTTTTGGAATTTCTCAATAGAAAGGGATGGTTTATAATTTTGAAGTAAAAAGAAATTATAGTAGAACAACAAAAATTTATGTCTATGGTGTAGAATTTTTTTTTACCAGAAAATTAATATTTTTTATCTTCCTTCTGGATATGGAACTCATCAGATGAAACATGAGTGACTGAATTATTTCTTAGAGGGAAAATAATGTTTTTAAACAATTCAGATTCAATAGTGGATGTTGTGGAAGGTATTTTTAATTCAAACTAAACTGGACTACAGAGGGGTTTTTGCCCAATGTGAAAACTTAAAATGCTTATAACTTTTCAACGCAGCCAAAAATAGAAAAACTGTAATGGAAAAAGTGTTTCTTTTGATCTCAAGAACCTATCGTTAAAATTGACGCAGTGGTCAAAGACTCACCCTGTATAAACGTCATGCATCTATTCGATGATGCTCGAAGTACCTATATCGTTTGATGTTACATCATCAGATGTTAAGATAGACTACTAAATGCTAAATTCACGTCATCCTTCAAATACATCAATATGCCTGTCATAATATACATCACATTCTGTTTTCTCTCGTCAGCCACATCAAGGATTTCCAGAGTATCTGTAGACATAAGCACAAAGATACCTGCAATACCTGCAGGCAGAAGTTTTGAGTCGCAGCATCCAAGATGCGAAATTCATCTCGGTTGAAGTCAGCCCACAATAGGGTGCTTTGTGTGATGTCGACGCCATTCTGGTGGTAAATCGTTAAAAACGGGAATCCGTAGAACCGTTGGCATGGCTCATGGAAGGAAAAGTTATTTGATTCTATTAAAATGTTTCGTAGAAGATTTCTAGAATCTTAACAGCTGGTAAGGGGATATGAAGATTTTGCTGCTTTCAACACATATTTAGTATAAAGTGGATCATAAATATCAGCTTTTGAATAACGAAAAATTCATTTCGTTGAATTATGGGGCAATTGTTAATGATTTAAGTTTCTGATGGTGCAGTTCGCGTAAATAATAAAATTATAATTTCAATTCTAACCTCAGATTCACAGTCAGTAAGTCAAATAATAGTATATTATATACCGCGGGACTGAAGTAGTACATTTGATCCTGAAGGTAAAGCTTATAATAATAATAATATAATTTACCTGAAGGATTAAATGTACTTCAGTCGCAAGGTATATACGATACTTTTCGTACTTCCGGTATGATTTTATTAATTATTTCAATAATTTCAATCAGTTTTTTCTCTCTTCAACTCATTTAATAAACTGTCTTTAAAATAAGTTACCATAGTAACATTGCGTTGTGCGTTGTTATAATTTAGAAACATTGTCATTACTACTATAATTGTAAAGAAACATTGTTATTGATAATTATTGGTATCATGAGTGAAGAAGGTGTATCTGATATTGATAAAAGAGCAGCCGAAGTAGGTGAAGAATTGTTACCACCGAAATCTAGAAAACTATACGAGCAGCAGTACGATGCTTTTAAAAAGTGTTGCCGATTAAAAAATGTGAGACAACCTACTGAAAATGCGCTGTTAGTCTACTTCAATGATAAATCAAAAGCGGTTTGTGCCTCAACTCTCTGGGCACATTACTCAATGCTGAAATCGGTTATTAACATTAGAGAAGATATTGATATAAGTAAATTTCCAAAATTATTAGCTTTTTTGGAGAGAAGAAATGAGGGATTTAAGCCAAAGAAGTCAAGAATTCTCACGTCTGAGCAGGTAGATCAGTTCTTACGGGAGACTCCGGATGATAAATATTTAATGCTTAAGGTAAATTTGGAAATGTGTTCATATTCAGAAATTTTAAGAAATCAATTTTTTTGTAGGTTGCACTTATTTTGGGCGTTGCGGGAGCTTGTCGTGGAAACGAGTTGGTTGATTTAGAAATCGACGATGTGAGAGATTTGGGCGATTCCTTCCTTATTGCGATTAGAAACACCAAAAATAAAATTGACCGAAATTTTGTAATCAAAAATTCAGAAAACAGTGCCATCAGTTTTGTGGCGATATTTCGAAAATATGTGGCATTGCGAAAGACAGGGACACCTCATTCAAAATTTTTTGTTCAATACATCAACAAAGAATGTACTACGCGAGTAGTAGGAAAAAACATGTTTGGTACATTTCCAAGGCAAATAGCAGCTTTCTTGAAATTAGAAAATGCGACGTCTTATACGGGACATTGTTTTAGACGAACATCTGCGTCTTTGTTAGCTGATTCGGGAGCAAGAATAGACGTGCTGAAGAGACATGGAGGATGGAAATCCTCCATCGTGGCCGAGGGATATATTGAATCGTCTATTAAAAATAAACAAAAAATTTCAGATAACATATTAGGTCAAGTCGCCGATTTGTCCACTATAGTTATGCCACAGTCCTCATTCTCGCTTCCTGTTTCCGCAGGATCTTCGAAACAAACACCAGTTCAATATGATAAGGACCTATCTGTTACTCGTCAGTTACCTGCTGCATTAACCCAGGAAAGACTGGTCAATATGACGAACTGTCACAATATTAATCTGAATATTATCGTTAATTACCATTCTAATTAATTGTATTTTTCAATAAAATATCCCTTAAATTCGTTTGTTTGTGATTTAATCGTTCCGGGAGTTTCGTCAATATTTAATCGCGGAGGGATTAAATGTGACACTTTAGTACCTGTCACAAAGGAATGAAGTTGTGACTTTAGGCCCGGAAGTACGAAAAATTATTTCTCCACTACTGCCACAGAACACAGCTCTTCCAACATCGAATTTGACCATAGAATGTCAGTATTCCATCACTCGATATGTAATATTTATTCTACAATACTTTTTTCGATTTCAAGTAAGTAACCAGTTATGACTGCGGTTGTTGTGTTCAGTTTGGTACTTTGTTTTCGCCCTTTATAGATTACCACCAATAACCAACTCGAGCTTGAGTATAATCCTTGTTTTTTAACCATTTCGGCTGAATTTCATTCTCGCACAGTGTGTGAGAATATTCATTCCGTAACACTTTTGAAAACATAGAGAATAAATCTATGTGTCAGCCGCTCTGATTGTCATATTTATTGCGGTTTTCGAAGGTCGAACGTCATAATTCATCTTAGTATTAAAATATTCATTATCTAGCGTCGAAACAAACTGAAATGAATTCATCAATTGAATCCGATCTGGATTTGCAAAACACCCCACTTGAGATTATAGATTCTGCTCATACAATAACCGAAAGTTTACTTCCTAGGAAATCAAAGGATGAATATAACAAAAATATTACACTCATTTTATGGACTGAAAAACGTGTTTCTTGCATATTTTCCTGATTTGTCAATTGAAATGGAAATCATTTACTTTGTGGAAAACATTATTCCATACTAAAATCAACTTTGAAAGTGAAACATAACATCGACATATCCTAATATAAGAAAGTTAAAGCATTCTTGAGACGCAATTCCGAAAAATATTCCCGAAGAAATCGATCGTATTTACTACGGAAAATTTAAAACAATTCTTAGAACAAGCCCCGGATGAAATCTATTTGGCCAGAAAGGCAGAATGAAAATATAAGGTAATTGAATTAATTTCAAACGAGTGGAATTTAAGTACCATCGGATTCACTAGTTGTGTGCTTACCTTGGTTCAGGACACGTGCGCTTTTTGGAGGTTAGGTTTATAGTGGAGTCTATCCAAACGGTTGACTTGTTTGGAACTGATTGGTCGCTGCTTGTTACTGCATGATTGCATGATACTCGTGATTCCTCAGGCTCTCCTCCGGCTCGCCCTCGGAATGATTCACTCGTATCGGAGTTTCATTCTGCTCTTGTTACAATATTCTAAAAAAAAAGGAATTTAGGCAAATCTATAAGCACTCACTTCAGGTGATCAAGAGCATCATTTGCATGAAGAAGCTAGAGCTTCATCTGCCTACTGTAATTTTCCCAAAACAAAAATAAAAAGAGCAATCAGAATAAACGCGAAAATATGAAAGAACATAAACAGAAGTTATAAGGTAATACAAACAAATATATGAATGTTGACAACATCTACCACCAGATCCCTCTGGCCCATAAATCCTAATCACATCCTTCTCCAATCCGTGACATAAAGTGGAAAGTGGTGAAAACAAATTCCAATTTATGACGGAAATTAAGTTTCTCAATTAAGTGGTTTTCGGAATTTCCCCCGTCGCCACCCATCGAGAAGAAAGGTCAATCGCTATCTTGAAACCTGGCTATTGGGAGAAGTTTGCCGCTAAAGGATTTATTATGCGGGGGTTGAATTATGGGACGGGTCCACTTCTGTTCATTTCGGAAAAATCTGGCGGCGAGGACCCGAGGGAACTTGGAGTTTCCTCTGATTTTCCGGAACTCGAAACTTTTCGCGAGGTAATGGTACTGGGTAAGTTCATTAAGAACTGTTGCAATAATATTTTGTTTTGCAACTCTGTTTTTTCTTCGTAACTGGTTTTTCTTTCTTATTATTCGTAAAGCATAGAACACCAAGTTTTCTTTTACTCATCGATACAACTGGAAATAATTCTCAAACAGTTCTGACTTTTGTTTAATTTTTTTCAAAGCTTACATTCCCTTGTATTAAAATCTACTAAAAAGTAGGCCTATCAACTCCATCACTAATAAGGAAAATTGTGAGTATACATATATTTAATATATCAACATAGGTTGACCTCACGTCAATGCTTTTCTCATACATTATTTCACCGTAAATGAACCATTTTGACAAATTTTATAAATTTTCTATCTTCCAAGTTACAACTTGATCCGATGAACATTCCAAGAGGAAACCAAATTTCAGAGGCTCGTTACTCCTGAACTATTGGACGGATACGGAAATACATAAATTACATACAAAAATTGAATCGATTGTGCTCATACTTGTGGCGAAATAATTATTCTGTAAGGTATCAAGTGTATCTTTTGGTTTTACAAAATGATGTCAATTTATTTATACAGGGTGAGTCTTTGACCACTGCGTTAATTTTAACCATAGGTTCTTGGGATCAAAAGAAACACTTTATCCATTACGGTTTTTCCAAATTCAGTTGCGTTAAAAAGTAATAAGCATTTTTAGTTTTCACATTGGGCAAATACCCCTCTGTAGTCTAGTTTAATCTATATAAATAGCAGCATCCACTATTGAATCTGAATTGTTTAAAAACATTATTTTCCCTCTAAGAAATGATTCACTCACTAATGTTTCATCCGATGAGGTCCATATCCAGAAGAAAGATACTAAATACTAATTTTCTGGTAAAAAAAATTCAACACCATAAACATAGATTTTTGTTGTTCTACTATATTTTCTTTCTACTTCAAGATTATAAACCATCCCTTTCTATTGAGAGATTCCAAAAAAACCTCAGAATTATTAGATGTTATCATCATACATTTGTAATTTTCTTTTTAAAATTTCCAAATCATGAAAACCAACATTTCTATGAAAACTTCCAAGGCAAGAGGTTGTCACTATGCTTTTTTTTTACTCAAAGCCAGAAAAAATCCTCTATGATTTTCCAAACACTGATATTTTTGAAGTTTCTTCTCCTTGACAGAGACCAGTGAACAAGTCTATGAGGTCCCTTGATATCATACTGTTACAAATAGGGCAATCTTTTTCGAAATCTTCAACAACAATGAATAAAGTCACTACGAATAATTATTTTACCGTGATGTTACTTTGCTTGATGATTATTTTCTCTACTGAATCCCAATAACAAATTACTTGGATAGATTACAAATATTCTCAGATTTAGGTGTGCAATTATATTTGCTTGAAGGAATTAGGTTTGATCACCTACATTTTATTCTGAAAAACCAACTACGTGTTTTTTCGTTAGTAAGATTCTATTCTGTTTAGACTATAATTAATTACTGATCATGCGTAAATTTTTGCTTTTTATAATCAGATTATCTGTTTTAATTATGTAAACAAAAACAGAAATATTGAATAATGGTTATTCATAGATTATGTCAAATTTTAATTACCTTACCATAGAATATTATAGAATATTAATTTATTACCAAACCCCAGGAGAGAAAAAAATTAATAATTGTAAAGTTTTTTTTAAATGAAAGATAATATCTGTAATCATCATCGATCTTCAGTTATAATTTTTCTCAGAATAACTAGACAGAATTATTACCACATTTAATGTTATAATAACGTCTCTGTGGTGGGTTGTTCCCAATAAAATAGTGTTCTGTGGTTCCTTGTTGTTTTGATTCTGTTTGAAACTGTCAACAGTTATTTGTACCTTAAAAAATGTGGAAAATATCATAATAAAATAATAATAATAATTTCGATAGTTTGAAATTATTCAATTCAGTATGAAATGATTATGGTCAGAAAATACATTTCTAGTTTAATCTTTCTTGTTTATGAACCTATAGCTTCCAGTTTCAATATTGATTGAATTTTAATTAACCATGCATCATAACAAACATTCAGAAATATTAAAACTAAGTCAAATTCTATTATCTCCTAAGTTCGTGTACAAGGTTGAACTATTTTGAATATTTGAATTTTGAAACTATAAACCTACAAAATAAATCAAGACTGGATTCGAAGATTTTAAAACTCATATGATCTTAATTTGAAGCATTCCTATGTTAGAATATATATAATTTGATGAACCCTGAAAGTCTGAAGCTATAAAGAACCAGCTCTTCATAAAGACAAGTCTTCAATTCAACAGATCCTGACAGAAAATACATTACCTATTTCAACGGTCATGAGAATATACCGAAGTACCTATGTTAGTGAAGGAAATCTTTTTCTCTATTTATTATGGAATATTACTCTGGATTAAATATTAAACAAGGTGCTAGACATCATTAATAATGAATACAGCAAATGGCAATTCAGATTTTGTAGTGAATGTAAGACAAAAATTGTTCAGTCGTTAATTTCATCTATTAGTTTTTAGTGGTGGAACCATAGACTGGAGAGATTTCCCCAACCTTTTGTAGAAATATTTAATATAGACATAAAATATGGCAACATTGAACATATCTTATTATTGAATCATTTTAGCACAGAGTTGGATTTGGGAAAATCAGAAAATTTGGACAAAATTATATCGATTTAATTCCTTTCAACTTCAAATATCTCAAGAATGGTGCAATTTAGGCGGAAAGATGGAGAATGATTTTATCTGCAAAAAATACTAATGATTCCAGGAAGTACAAGATACGGACCTTTAGTTCAACGATATTTGTTTTTCATGCAATCTAACCAATCTGTAGAGTAGTAGTGAGAAACCCACAAGAAATTGAATAAATCTAATGATGCCAAAATATGCACGAGTGTTATCAAAAACCTTTTACAAGAGATCATTTCAATTGATATAGTCGTGTGAATATTACAGGTGAAAATGCATTTTTTTTATGAAATTTCAACACCCTATATCTTTTGAACAGGGCCAAATTTGGAAAAATGTTATAGGAAGAAAATGTTTCTTTTGACGTAAAGAATCTATGGTTAAAATTAACGCAGTGGTCAAAGACTCACCCTGTATATTTATTGAAAAATTTATTTATATTCTGAAAAAAATCAGAAAGCACTGATGTGGAGTCATATTGCTTTGGCGCTCCTGTTAAGCTACTTGCGAGTAAATATTCAAACCATAACAAATCTATAAGCACTCTGTTCAGGTGAGCAATAGTCTTTTCCCGTACTATGAGACAATGTGATGCAAATATGAACGCCTAATGAATGAACAAACCTATATCTCAAATTAAAAATAACTACTCATAATTTTCCCAAGTTTTGTTCGAAGCTATAATTCTCTCCCTCTAAAAACTTACGTCAGTGCTTTTCTGAATTTTGACAACGTATATTATTTCAGCCACCGAGATTGAATTCTATCTCTATGATTTCCCGTTATGAAAAATTTTGATTATTATTACGCCAACTGACACTGATTAATGAGCCCGGCATTTGTCAATACAATATCGATCTGTGATGGCCATCGTTCAGAGAAAATCACCGGGACTTCATGTCATTTCTCTTTTCTCTTGGGTAAATGAAAAAAATTATCATATCTTTAGATGGAAAAGAGCTACGACAATGAAATTTGAGGATAGGTAAGATATCGATCACCTCAATATATTCACGATTTTTTTTTAAATCCGCAGAATGTCTTATGAGATATTGAGCATTAAAAACATTTTTTTGGGAATTTTTAAAAATTTTCTATCGTGACGATTTATGCGAAATTTTGCGAACCGTCTTGTTCCAGCTTCCCTCAACGATATTTCAAGTATCAACTTGATCGGATAGATATTCTATTAGTTATTGAGGAAACAAAATTTCATATGCTCATAACTACTGAACCATCCGACGAATTTGGCCCAATAACGGACCTGACAGAGATATTTGGACAATTAACCTATTCTGAAAATATGAAAACTCTAGCTCATCTCGTTTGGATGCTAGAGAGGATACGGCCGGCCGGACAGACTCAGCTTTCGCCACGGATCGGGGAGTCGAACCCAATCGATTGAGACCATTTTCGCCTCGATATTCCAAAATTTGGGCAAAATGATAGGCACTCTGTTCGGGTGAACAAGAGCGCCAAAAATGAGAGAATTTTTGTCTCCATATTTTTCGAGTTGTTCGTTTAATTTTGTTTTCTAATTTCAGCTCAATGGATGAAAATGTTGCATAGGAATATATACTGTTGAATGGTGAGTCGAAATCAATTTTAATATTCCCTTAAAAAATATACTTTGTTGATTGCTTCTGATTCATCGAAATAATTAATCAAACTACCTTATTCCTAAAACACCTACTGCTTCTTGCTTATTCCTCACGAAAAATCCATATAGTCATTTTGTCATTTTTGAAAAATAACACGAATGCATCAATCTGGGGTAATCGCTTGTAATTGCGCCAATTATTCCGTGTTACCCAATGTCGCTGCTGTTACGACTTGCCGAAAATCAGATAGGTATACAAATTCAATTCGTTCTCTATGCACTTATTCATGCTGTAAGTTCGATCTCTTGCTTCCTCGTTGATAGCACAGTATAGGTGGGACCAAGCAGTAGTCGCACTCCGTCGATTTTCAACTGAAATCGCTTACACCAAAGGGAATTCGCGCATTCCTCTCTGTGTATAACCTAATCGACCGCGAATGTAAAAATTGATTAGAAAAGGTTATTTGAAAACTTAAATATTTTGATTTAAGCTGGTAATAAGTTTTCACAGTGATATTTAGAGTGTATGGACCATTGTTTAGTCTATATTCATATAAAAATTATGACTCCGCTCATAATGTAACCGTAAATATAATCACATTTCCTCACTAACAGAACGCAAAAGAACAGTAATTAGTGATTAAATATACTATATATATATAGTGTACTCAGAAACAGCAGAACCGGTGCCTCTGAAACTTTTTGAAATGTGTTAAAAATCATAGGTACCTTAGGATTGTAAATGTAATGACTCATTAAAATTTTTCTAAACCAGGATTGAGTTAAAAAGTAGGTATTATATGGAAAAATAAGTAGTTGATGGTTGAAAGCATCGAATGTGTTTAATATCAAATCCTCAATACTTAGAATTTCACTGAAACATTTATCTTCGAGTCCATGAAAAATAACTTTATTTTTATATTGAATTGTTTCAAACAAATTTTTTCAATGAATTCTCTGATGATTTGGTTTGAACTGATACTATTTTTTACTATATACAATTTACGAAAAGAGGAATTTGATTATGGAATTCTCAACGGCAAACCCCACCAACACGAAATGTTGCAAAAAACGTTGATTTCTGTAATAGGCCTCCTATAAATGTTCTTGCTTAAAATTTCTTTTGAACTTAAGAATCCTGTTTAGTGCGATTAGTTAAATGTTAGTGGATTTCTCCCAGTTTGTTTATATTTTTTGCCTTAACAAATTTTTCTCAAGATTCGTTCAGTCTAATCTAAACTTGTAGTACAGTTATCAGGTAATATTGAATTATCTTCTCATAAACACAATAAAAAAACTGGTTTTCTGACATAAAATTATATTTTTCATATTTCTATAATGAATATAATATAGTAATATACAACGGAATAAAATACTATACAGTATCATAAAAATATAGTTCAATTCTGCATGCATTTCAGTCAACAATTATGTATACATCAATACATTCGAAATAACAACTATACAAGGACTTTGTAAGTGATATGATAGAAATATATAGAATGAATGTTTACGCTATGTGGTAAATTTGCATTAAGATCAATTCCATCAGAAAATTTGTACCTAATCTATAAATAAAACGAATACTGACAAACTGAAAATACATTAAAACTAATGCACAATTAGCAGGTTCGAAAGATCAGGTTACCATTGCATTGGTGAAATCCAATTATTTGGTCAAGAGATACATCATAAAAAAATGAGTTTTGATAGACATCTCATCAACACATAATATGCAATCCTTTGCTCTTTCTGTCATAGGTTTTACTTTCACCGAAATTGCTTGAAGTACATATTCATTCAAATTCTTGGAGTGTAGGCAGACAAACTTGGTGGTTTGAGTCACTTCAGTTTTTCTCACTATGAGTAAAGATAATCTTTCATTACTCAGAGTTCAAATAAATAAAAGATAATGTTCACTTCTTACCAGGTGTAGTACAGATACTTGAATCCACAGAAGTTTCAGTATTTTTAACCCCAGCATCCACATTCTGATCAGAATGTGTTACACGTTACATTTGTTCAATAAATACCTTTTTCACCTGTTACTTCTTGGAATCATAGAATTATTGATGAAAATTTTTACATTCGCGGTCGATTAGGTTATGCGCAGGGAGGAATGCGCGAGTCAGACTTGGTGTAAGAAAATCTACGGAGTGCGACTACTGCTTGGTCCCTATACTGTGTTGATAGCGAGGATTCAGGTGGTTATAAAGCAGCTCCAGCGCTGGGGATCTGTTGAAATACAATTCCACAGAGTCAGTAGCGTGTCTCGTATTATTTGTTATACCGAGTGAGTCTTTGATCTATGCGTTATCATATAATGTGTCATCAGATGATTATATAGATTTAATTCCTTTCAACATGAAATATCTCAAAAATGGTACAATTCCGGAAAAACGATGATAAATGATTTTATCTGCAAACAAAACGATTGATACCACTTTTGCCCAAAAATTCGAAAGTCACAGACATTTGGGCAAATTGATAAGCACTCTGTTCAGGTGAACAAGAGCGCCAAAAAGAATAATGATTCTAGGATGTACAAGATACGGACTGACTGTAACAAGGTGTACATTAGCAGAAGTGCAAGATCACTTAGAGTGAGAGCCAAAGAGCATTTAGCCAGCCAAAGGAATGAAAATAACAATAAATCAATCTTCGGGGTACACCTGCGGGAGACACATCACACTTTCGACATGGACCTCAACATGAAAAATCTTCACACATGCGATGCCGGTGCAAAACAAGAAATATTGGAAGAGGTGGAGATCTTCAAGCACATCAATAACAGAAATCTAAACACCTTAAACGAAAAGCTTGTAAATAATTTTAAGTCCACCTATAGATTACTTTCAAAATAAAAATGGATTAATATACCTACCAAAGTAGGTCACGTCTCAGGGAGTATTTGATGTTAACCTAACAAATTAAATTTCCAAATTGTATGGGGTTAATGAAGTCAGGGTTCTTTTCGTATCTTCTGTGAATCCTCATGTCATCTGAGAACTCGGCTCTCCTCTAAGACCGAATTTTCTAACCTCACTTCCTGGAATATTCTATTTACGTTTGATACGTGAGGTCTTATTTTATTTTATTATGTCTTTGCGTCGACAAATTTATGTTTTTTAGAATTTGACTCCTGAATGCAACTATGTATTTTGAACAGTTTTTGGACTTAATGATTTTTACCCATAGTATGACTCTTGGAACCAAATTTGTAAGTTGAATTCAAGTTTTAGTAACTGTAACTTGTGAGGTTTCCTTTGTTGGATTAATACCTTATTTTCTTTAGATTTTACTTCAATATTAATAAAAAAAAAATTTTACGATTCTAAATTAACCTAATCAGATTCTTTTCCTTTCGGGCATTTGTATTTGAGGTTTGATGAACTTTTCAGACAACTTGCTGATTTTTACTTGTCCAATCCTTTATTGTAGATTTATGGCATTGAAAATGACCGCGAAAGTCGAAACATGTCAACCTGAATAAATAATTAGTTTGGTTCCAATAATAAAATATACATGACTGTTATCAAAAACCTTCTACAAGAAGTCATTTCAATTGATACTATCGTTTGACTATTACAGGTAAAAATGCAATTTTTTTACGAAATTTCAACACCCTATATCTTTTGAACGGGCACAAATTTGATAAAATGTTATAGGAAGAAAATGTTTCTTTTGACGTCAAGAATTTATGATTAAAATTAACGCATTGGTCAAAGACTCACCCTGTGTACATGAATGACTTGCCATCAAATATACAGCTGATCATTCAAACCTCTTCGCCGATGATACCTTATTTTTGAATGCTGTAATGGATGATCATGAATTGCGAGCAAAACGATGCTTAAACTTATCACGTTTTATGTAATTTGAGTACAGTTAAGTTGAATTAAGGAAAGAGGTGTTTTTTTGGAATGCTGAGAAACTCTGAAGAAATATTGAAGATTCTCCTTGTAATATTGAAACTATAGGGAAATATGAAAGCTTCTTAATGGCTTAAAGAGAAGCAATGAATAATTTCCCCGCTTCATCTCTCATAATTTGAACGAAGTTTTCAAATTAATTTGAATTATGAAATGTTTTCAGACTAAGAGTAATTAATAAATTGATTCATTCACCTAGAAATGATTCGTACTGGTATTCCTTCCTGGAAAATGTTAATTTTTCCGAGGTATTTTCGGTGAAATGTACATCCTTTGATCTCACTCGACTCCATTTCAAAACCCTATTGACGGAATTGTATCGTATCGTTGTTTGGTAGCAAGCGAATAAATTAAATTAGAAAGATTTAACTGAAAATCGTGCTGACAGAAAACGGTTTCGTTATACGGCATTGTCCTGGTTGAGGACACAGGATCTTCTTCATTGTTGCTGGGAAACCATTGTTCGGAGCGAACTCTAGTTTTGGGATACATTGTCTGTCTAGAAACAACGGAATTCTTTCGAAATTTAACGGGTTTAATCTGAATAATCGTGATTTTTTGTTCACTCTCAAACCATGTGATATCGTATCTGATGAATCAATGAATGGAATGATGCAGAACTGTGCAATACAAACACAACGGGAATAGACAATATAAAAGCAATTCTCGTATTAAAAATAAGCGAAGTTACAGTAATATATCTTCCTCCTAAACATGCTAAGACAGGATTAAGACATGTAAATCAATTAAACTTAGGCATTATTATGATTATCTCTATGGCATTTATCCGTTTACTGAATATACAGGGTGAGTCTTTGACCACTGCGTTAATTTTAACCATATATTCTTGAAGTCAGTAGAACCATTTTCTTTCTATAACATTTTTCCAAATTTGGCCCCGTTCAAAAGAAATAGGGTGTTGAAATTTCGTAAAAAAAATGCATTTTCACTTGTAATATTCAAACTACAATATCAATTTAAATGATCTCTTGTAGAAGGTTTTTGATAACAGCCATGCATATTTTGGCATCAATAGATTTATTCAATTTCTTGTGGGTTTCTCACTACTACCGTACAGATTGGTTTAATTGCATGAAAAACAAATATCACTTGAACTAAAGTTCCGTATCTTGTACTTCCTGGAATCATTAGTCTATGAAATAATTCCTCATCTTTTTTCCTAAATTGCACAATTTTTGAGATATTCGAAGTTGAAAGGAATTAAATCGATATAATCATCTGATGAAACATGAGTGAGTGAATCATTTATTAGAGGAAAAACAATGTTTTTAAACAATTCAGATTCAATAGTGGATGCTGTGGAAAGTAATTTTCATTCAAACTAAGCTGGATTACAGAGGGGTACTTGCCCAATGTGAAAACTTAAAACGCTTATAACTTTTTAAAGCAGCTGAATATGGAAAAACGGTATGGAAAAAAGTGTTTCTTTTGATCTCAAGAACCTATGATTAAAATTAACACATTGGTCTAAGACTCACCCTGTATATTTCAGAAATGTCGATTATTTTGATAATTTCCTTTCATCCCCAAGATTAATAGGTGTTATTTGATTTGAAGGCTGATTTATTCGAAATGACATTAATAGTTATTTTCCTAACAAGTGCGGAAAGTGATATTTTCCCGCACGAAACTGCCGTTACCCGAACGACGCGAAGCGGAGTTCGAGTAAGCAGTTGAATATTTTTTCTACAAGCGCTTATACGAGATCGATGTCAATACACAGATCAAATGTGAATTGATCATTCTAAATACACATGAATGACAAAAGTCTCCGACAAGTCGTTACCATTGTACTCTCATCGTTGACGTTCGGTCCATAGAGACTACAAGCCTATGAAATAAATTTAAACTGTAATAATATTCATAAATTGTTTATTAATTGAAAAGAAAACTAGACTAACAGCACATAAAAATGATTTTTGATAAGGAATCTATGTACATTCTGTTTCTTCCCATTATTATCAATATATTCATTAGAAATATTCAGTTATTAGTTATATTTATTGTAAACGTGCGGTTGGTCGGGTTATGCAAATTTATACCAGAAGCCATCATATTGGTCGAAGTCAGCTGCTCCTTGGAAGATAATGATTCTGTATTACAGTTTGAAGAGGAAGAAGCAAAACGTTGAATATTTGTCATCATATTGTTCGAAGGCTCTTTGGAAGGTAATGATTCTGTATTACAGTTTGAAGAGGAAGAACCATTCAAATTAAGAATTTTAGTGGACATTTTTTTTTCTGGTTAATAGATTCTTCAAAGTATCCCTCAGCAACAGCAGTTGACTTCCATCCGCCTAAACGTTTAATATTTGTGATACCTTCTACACAATTGGCTAGGAAAGTAGCCGAGGAGCGCCTAAAACTGTGTCCTTTGTATAATTCCGGATTTTGTAGGCGTAAGTAAGCTGCAATTTCGGACGGTATTTTTCCTATTGCATCGATTCCGACAGGTTGAATCGTACATTTTCCCCGATTATACTTTATGAAAAGTCGGCGATGAGGTATTTCCTTTGGACGTAAATTCATATATTTTCTGTATATGTTCAGAAAATATCCATTATTGGTGTCTTGGTATATAACAAACGATCTTGGTGAATGATTTTTGGAGTCCTTAATATTGACGATGATCAAGACTCCTTTATCATCTATATCGTCGATGGTGAGTTTTGTAAATTCCTCTCGTCTGCAGGCACCAGCTTATCCAAAAATTGTAAATTTCAGCAGATGCCTCACTCATGAATTTTGTTATTTCCTCTTCATTAAAAGTTTTGGCCCTTTTTTGGACGAAATCCTACATTCTGTCGTTTAATGAAGGCAGTTAATTTATGGAATTTTCCAATATCCAAATCCTGTTTCAGATTACAAACACTCTTTATCATTGAATATCGGGACCATAATGTGTTTGGTCTCCAAATTTTGGACATTTCCTAAAAATTCGCCGAAAACACTTCCTCCTTCCTCGGTTGAACCTTTTTGGAATTACACCAATCAATGAATTCTGAATATTGCTTCTCATATTTTATCTTCGACTTGGCCGGTAACAAATTTAAACTCGCTTCATAACAAGCTGCTAATATTTCGTCGGGCGTCTACCCTGAATCCTGAAGTATCCATTTTACCGGAGCGTACTGATTGAATTCGAGTTGATATAATTTATATTTAAACACAATTTCCTAATATAATGACAATGTATTAATTCTAATTCACATGCCGTTTCCATAGTTACGTCGTTGGTAGCATAGAGATATATCATTATTCAGTTTATTCTGTAGAAAAAGCGTGCGAGAAAAACCCTCGAATAGCAGGGTTTCTCCCACACTGTTTGTCAATGTGACTCTTTGCCAATTGAAATACGTGCTGGAAAGAGAATGAAAGTGCACGCTTGTAGAAAAAAGTGTTATTCAATGACAGTTGTAAAAAAATAATTTATTCGTTTCTCATTTGTGAACGTCAGTTTCCAAAAACACAATATCAATCAAACAAGTTTATTTTATTAAGCAACTAACTTCTAAAACTGACAGTTAACTTGTAAAATTTTTAGAAGATAGTAAGTAGTATTATTTACATTAGAAAATTTTGTTTTTACGTCTTATATTTTGAAAATGGAGGTGCTCATCGACGAAGACACGAAAATAAAACAAGTAGATCAGTTCAAATACTTAGGTGCGGTCGTGGACAGAAATGGCATTTTCGGAGTCGAGATAAGGCAGAGAATTCAGGGTGCAAGAAAGATTATTGGTTGCCTTATTTCTTTGTGGTGGGATAGAGGAATCTCCAATCGTAGATACGGTTAGGAAGAGCGATGGTGGAGTCAACTCTGTGTTATGGAAGTGAGTTGTGGACCATTAACGCAGACCTAAAGCGCAGACTGAACGCAGTTGAGATGGACTATCTGAAACGGAGTGCAAGAACATCAAGGCTGCAACATATCACCAATGATAGCATAAGAGATCGGTTACAGGCCAAAGAAACAGTAATGGACCGAATCGAAATCAGGAGTCTGAGATGGTTTAGACACTTAATGAGAATGTCCGAATATCGGTGGCCTAGGCTGTTATTTGAATGGGTCCCGCCAGGACGTAGGAAAAGAGGCAGACCAAGACGCTCTTGGAATGAAGGAGTGTACCAATCTATGGAGCGGAGGCAGTTGAACGTGGAACTGACACAGGATCGCGAGGCTTGGAGAAGAGGACTGGGTGGACGGCATTAGACTGTATCTTACTAATATGTTATCATATTGTTAATCCCAGAATATATATATAAATATATTTTTTGAAAATCATTATACAATTGTTATTTCCAGTAACACAGATTTTTTTGATGAAGGAGTTGATACCGATCATGACGAACCATCTGTTGACTCAGAAACTGCTGAACTCAAGGACTGCAGAACATTTGTACTCTCCTTACTACCTAATAATTTGCTTGAAATTTCGATTTTTTTGTTGACCGAATCATTGACGTAACTCATCGCAATTTCGGTGCTCTACCACCCTCCTGCACGCTTTAGTGTTAAAATATCTCCACCCGAATACGCAACCATAGTAGCTCCAGTTCTGCGAAAACAGTGGCCGGTGTATAACTCTGGGTCTTTTAGGCCTAAATATTTCGCTACTGCTTTGCGACACCACCAATAGTGTGCTGGCCAGCATTAAGGGAAATGCACTTTCCATGTCGGTATGTCAAAAAAAATCTTAGGCTTTCTGTTCCAGGATGCCAAAGATTTACTATTTTCTGTATAACATGCAAGGCTTGAAGCTGCAGCCATCATCGGTTATGGTGAATCTTGTTGTTGAAAGTTTTGTTTGCCGCAATTTATTTATTTATTTATGAAAATGGGATACAGGTTACACCCAAAAAAGCATTCACTTAAGACTAACAAAAATATTAAAAGTGTTTTACAAAAGTGAGCCGTTACTCGGAAAAATTTCACATTTTTACGAAAAAAATTTATATACACATATATTTTCGCTATAATAAAAAAAGGAGGACAACAAAACACAGACAAAAAATGCACTCTCAGTTGCACCTACAAGAAGGCAAAAATAAACCACGAAAGAGTAAACCAGGATCAAGGACAAAAAATCCTCCTACAATTATTCTTGAAAGAAGGCGAGGATAAAACAAAAATATCCTAATTTCCGACATACTTATTAAAGAACTCACACATTCTGGTCATAGGAGAATTTCTACCAATGTTAGTTCTGAAAGCCCCACCATGAAGCAGTTGCCTATTTCTGGTTTGTCTTGATGGCACATGATAATGCACAAATGATGTCATCTCTGGGGAATCGTAATAGTTCATCAACACCTTGTACAGAAAAACCAGATCGGAAACTATCCTCCGCTGCTCCAAAAGTTGTATACCATAACCATTGCGGATCGCACATATTGTGCGGATGAAACATATTGTCCAGTCATCCTAAAGTGAAGGAACCGGATAAACTTATTCTGAAGTCGCTCAAACCGCAACTTATGCACACTATAGTAAGGGGACCATACAACACTGCCATAACTAAGCTTACTCAAGACGAACGAATTATACAAAGATCTTATTGCTGCCTCAACTTGGAAATCTCTGCACAATCTACACTGGAAACCCAACATCTTATTTGAAGCTGACATGACAAAATCGAAGTGGGCATGGAAATAAAGTTTAGAGTCGAAAACTACACTAAGATCTTCAATTTGCTCCACTCTATCGACGATATTCTGATCCAATTGATATTGATAATCGATCCTTTTATATTTCCTGGTGAAAGAAATAGAAGCACACTTTTTGTAGTTAATTTTTAAATAATTTTTAGAGCAGTAAACCGAGAACCTCTCGAGATCTTCCTGAATCTTAAGACAATCGTCAACAGAATTTATCCTCCTGAAGATTTTCAAGTCATCGGCATATAGGAGAACTAGGCACTGTTGGAAACAGTCACCAATGTCATTGATGAAAATCAAAAACAGCAGGGGACCAAGATGCCAACCCTGGGGAACTCCCGAGGTAACTACTAATGGCGAAGACAGGTAACCGTTCGCACTGACAAGCTGACTACGGCCACGAACATAGGAAGACAACCACCTCAAAAGATCTCCCCGAACACCAATTGCAGCCAACTTCTCCAATAAAACATCATGGTCAACCTTATCGAACGCCTTACTGAAATCCGAATAAACCGAGTCCACCTGAACTCCATCATCTAAAGCACTGAAAATATATTCGGCATAAATTACCAGATTGTTTTTAATGGAACGCTTCGAATAAAACCCATGCTGACACTCCAAAATTGACGATCTCACACTGGAAAATAAGATATCATTAACAATATTCTCAAAAACCTTACCAAAAATCGACAATTAACTGATTCCACGGTAATTACTGACATCACTCTTATCACCTGAATTCTTGTAAATAGGAACCAGCAAGGCAGTCTTCCACACTACTGGAAATGTCCCAGATTGGATTGATTTATTGAAGATTATACTGAGGGGAAGGCACAACCCGGATGCACAATATTTGACAAAAAACGACGGATACTCATCAAAGCCTGCTCCCTTACTCTCATCCAAAGGTTTCAACTTATTTTCAACCAAGTAGAAGTGAAAACCAATGTACTTATTAAAAATGTCACAATGTCACAATAACGTATTTTCCCATATCTTCTACATCATTCATGTTTAAGGAGAGAATTTCATCACATCGACAACATCCAAAAATCCCAAATATTGTTACAATTTTCGCCAGCAACCAATGGTCATCAGAAGCATGTAAAAGAAATTATTCAGCTTCTTCTTTACTTAATACCTTGGCAGTTTTTCGCCGTATAACGCTCATTTTCTCGTTTCAGAAACGCTAATACCTTTTGAAATCTGCAAATGACAACTTAACGTCATATTTTCCAATAAATTTTTTAAGGAAAACAAACCTGCGAACAGAGGCATTTTCTTTCATTTCCAAGCAGCTTTTCAGCATAGACCATTTTGCCCATCAAGTATTAGGGCTAAATCTAGCTGATAGTTAATTCATGTAGACCAACAAAACACCTTAGTTACCCCAATCACACTATTTTTTTTTTTTGTTTTGCCACTTTTTGAAGTCTTCCTATTCTCGCTCCTCGTTCCTTGAAGCTGATTTTGCAGAAAATAAACTTGAAGCTACACTGCTGGCTGCCTCAATAATTTCTTTTGGTATATTCATTTTCGCTTTTGCCAAGACAAATGTAAAGAAAAATAAACAGACATGTTCATGACAACGCTTCCATAGCTTACGACATTTGCGACAAATTATTGAGATTTTTTTGGAATTTATCTAAACTTCTTACAAATGAGAAACAATTAAAATATAAAACAATACACGCAAGGTAACGGGTTTTACTGGCTCAAGGAGGTTATATCCTCCATTTGCCAGTAAAAACCCTCTTACCTTGCTAGTAATGTTATATATATTCCGTGACCGCAATGGTCAATGAAAAGCCGGAATCATAAAGCATTTTCACAATATAAGGCAAATAGCAACTCCCAAATCCATTTTATTGATTTTTCTCTACGAAAATTTAATTTTACGTTTATCATTCGTAATAAGAATATCTAAAAGAACTTTTCCAATATCTACAAGTACAGAAATAAAGACGCTTCGCATCGACAAATCTACTTGTAGAAGTCATTTATTACACTATATATCTCCGGTGACACGTTGTTTCAAATGTTAGGTTACATCTTGAACATCTCGTTAAAAAACGACAATTTGTTCCATAAGATGCAGAAAAATAAAAAAGAACCTACACTATTCGGTCGGAACTACATCTAATAGATCTGGCTGTCGACATCAAAGAAACCGCGCCATCCAGATTGTGATTCTTCTTCCGTCAGCTGTTTCCATCCATATTTCCGAGCACACATATATTTTCGTCCATATCGCCGAGGAAACGACGTTTCGTAACGACTTTTTAATGTGTTTTGAATCGGAATCACGTACTGTGTCAGGAAATCCGAGATCGATTATTTCGCTTTTTATCGAGACTGCCTAAGGGTTACGAAGCTTTCAGTTGAGTGAATACAGTATTTTTGCGAGCTTTTGATATTGGATTAGAGTGTTATCGTTTCGCCCAAAAGTCTATAATTTTCGAATGGTCTCAATCGATTGGTTTCAACTTCTTGGTGAAGAATCCGTCATCAAACTGAAAATAAGCTAGAGTTTTCATACTTTTAGGAGAACTGAAAGTCGCCAAGGTTTTGCCTATGTATAAGATTGATGATATTAATTTCTACAATAATTACCAATTTCGTTCTTGCTTACTCTTTCAATATTACCAGAGGAAGTCCTTCAGGACTTCCTCTTTTAAATTTCCTGGAGGGTAGCTTTAACTGTTGCCAACATGGCTTCAACGATTGAGATTTCAAACGAGACCAAACAGTATACGACAATATCAAGCGAAAACGGTCGTGGTCGAAGGCAGGTGAATTGTCCCAAACAGTGGCCAAGCCGGGATTGACGGCCAGGAAGGTTTTGCTGTGTGTTTGGTGGGATTTGAAGGGAATCATCCACTATGAGCTGCTCCCATATGGCCAGGCGCTGAATTCTACCATCCACTGCGAACAACTGGACCGCTTGAAGCAGGCGATCGACCAGATTCGTCCAGAGTTGGCCAAAAGGAAGGGTGTAGTGTTCCACCAGGACCACACACTTCGTTGATAACTCGTCAGAAGCTACGGGAGCTCGGATGGGAGGTTTTTATCGCATTCACCATATAGCCCAGACATAGCGCCAAGTGATTACCACCTGTTTCTGTCCATGGCGAACACCCTTGGTGGTGTAAAGTGGAACTCAAAAGAGGCTTGTGAAAAGTGGCAGTTAGAGTTCTTTGCAAAAAAGGAGGGGGACTTCTACGAGGGAGGTATTATGAAGTTGCCATCTATATGGAAACAGATTATCGAACAAAACGGCGAAGAATAATAATAATAATTTTTATTAATCCTTTAAGACACTACATTTTGTATAGGACAAGTCAATGAATACGATAAAGAAAAGGTGAAAACAATTAAATTGACAATGAGTCAACAAAGTATTAATCTGCTGAATAGAAACCCTTTCTCAGCAGAAGCTTCTTGACCTCTATCTTAAACCTTCTCAAATTCAAGGATTTCAGAGATGAAGGCAAATGGTCAAAAAACTTTATACCTCGATATAAGGAGAGAGCATTCAAATTTGGAAGTTTTATGTTTAGGGAACATCATTGTTTGTAGATTTCTAGTATTATATTCATGTTGACTTGATAGTTTCAACCATTCGCCCTCATTTTCCTTGGCATATATTAAACATTTTAGAATGTAGATACAGGGTAACGTTAGAACATGTTTTTCCAGAAAAATTTCTCTGCATGACTCTAACAGTTTCAGATTGAATATAGCGCGTGAAATACGCTTCTGTGCTACAAATACTCTTTGAAAATCAGGGCTACTTCCCCACAGCAAGATATTATAGGATATATGGCTATAAACTAAACTATAATAAACATTGAGCACACAGTCTATGGGCAAATTCTTCTTGACATTGACAATTGCATAAAATGACCTATTCAATTTCCTACATAGCGCATCAACATGGGTGTCCTTGAATACCTATCTACATAAATTCCTATAAATTTATTGGACTCTAATGATGTAATGTTATCAATCCCACATCCAAACGTGAATGAGCATAATTCTTTATTTTTAAGAGCAAAATGAACACATACACTCTTTTCAACATTTACCATTAAGTTGTTAGCACGCACGCATAATACACTCACAGGTCTCCTGGAGTTCCCCAAGGCTCCTGCCAGAAACCACTACTGTAGTGTCGTCAGCAAAAAGCGTTAAGAGGAAGCGACTCAAATGTGAAGGAAGGTCATTTATAAACAAAATAAATAAAAGTGGTCCCAGCACGGACCCCTGAGGAACCCCAAGGCCGATACCTTGAGCTTCAGAATAACTCTTTCCAATCCTTACCGACATAATTCTTTCAGTAAGGTAACTGCGCAACCATTCGAGAAAAATGCCTCTGAAACCTAGATTATAGCACTTATCCAGTATAAATTCAAAGGACAGTGTATCAAATGCCGAAGATAAATCAAAGAACAGACCCGCCACAAGTAAGTTTTCATCCAAACATTTATAAACAGACTCGAAAAATCTAACTGCTGCCGACTGGGTCGAACGTCCACTTCTAAAGCCATGTTGTGCGGAATTAATTATCTGAAATCTGTCTAGATAACTCAACATTCTAGAGAAAACTATTTTCTCAAACACTTTGGAAAAAACACTCAAAATTGATATTGGCCTATAATTAGTTATTTCATGCACGTTGCCAGCCTTAAACACCGGAATTACTATTGACTTTTTCAAAATATTAGGGAACCTCGCTGTTGTTACAGATACATTAATAAGATGTGCTAAATGACCACTAATAATTTCATTTATTATCTTCAGTAGCTAAGCAGATATGGAGTCAACACCAACACTTTTTTTATTTTTCAAAGTCCCAATTACATTCTCAACTTCCGCTTTAGAGACCGGATTGAAAAAAAAATTACTGTTGAATATTTGAACTAAATCCGATCACTGTAACACTTTTTATAAAGTATTGAATAAAGAGCAAAAAAGCGGAAGGGAAATATTTGACAAACCTAATATTAAGATCAAAATGCATTGTATGATATTCGTGTTGAAAGTGATTTTATTTTGTTCGAGAAACTTTTTCACTAACAGAATAAAATGTCTCTTTTAACACACTGTAAAAAATAAAATTCTGCGCTCAAACTCCTCAGGAGTTTGAGAATTTTTTTTTCAATCAAACCATTTTAATTTGAATTAATCTAAAATTGATTACGCCAAATGAACTATTTTTCTTGATTAAAACAACCTAGTTGATTATAGAGAACAGCTAAAACATTCGCCTGAAACTTTTCACATTTCAGCGAAATGAAAGAAACAACTGATTCAACATAAACATACAATTACAAGAAATTGTTTATGCACTTGTCTCAATATCCATAATTGATTGATACAAATACATTATTCTAAATAGGTTTTAACGAAACCATTCGTTCGTTTCATTTTTATTTGTTAAATAGAACGAAGGTACGGTTGTCGTAAATTCTGTCAGTTGACGCAACGACTACAGTTTCTTGAGACAAGAATCTCGTGAGATTATATTATTCGCCTCATTTACTTGAAGAAAACTATAAATATTTGAATAAAATTGAACATATAATTGTTGCAATATGAAGTGACATTTGTAAAAAAAATATTTCGTAATTGATTTAATAAAACGAATTAATTGTAGCAATTTTTTTATATTGGCTGCAATTAAATCAAAACTCAATCTCTTTTATATTAAATATATCCCATTTAAATGCAATTATTTGTGCATTTTACTCACAATATTGTTGTATTCGGTGATAAAGATGACATGGAATACATGATGCGCAAGCTAATTAAAGAATACGAGAAGTGGGGCTTAAATGTCAACTTAGAGAAACCAAATATCTTTGTGTTGGTGGAGAACCGGGTGATCTGGTATTGGATGATGACAGGGATGAGATGATAACCCACTGCCTGGACTATAGCTATTGTAGCGGCAGGGGAGTGTATAGGGATCTATTGGCGGCACTCTATATAGCCACGCATAGCTTAAATCACAGCGCGTCGGTAGCCTAGAGGTTTACGCTCAAGTATCACACCGATTAGGTACTAGGTGCCGGGTTCAACTCCCGGCGGCTCCTCAAAACTTCTAACCACTGCGTCTATGGCATGGCGCACACAAGCCTTACTGATGAGTCCAAATGTGTGCGCCAGGGACGAAACGCATAAGTAGGGATAAATTCCTTCGATTCTACATTGGTGACCCCGACGTGATGGGAACGATTGTCTTTACGACGTGTCTTGAAAAGCAGACGGTTGACGCTTGAGGTATACTCGCTCCTCTCTGCAACTTCCAACGAAACTCTAGACGCCTTTCCCATTCCGTACAATATTCATGGTCTGCCGCGGTATTCCGGTATTTATTAATATTTTGCTAGTGTCAAAAACCCTTCAATTTAGCTCAAATCAATCAGTTTCTTAACCCAAGAAACTTTCACTTGACATAAGAGATACTATCATTTTTATCGACTGAATTCTCGACCCATTCAACTAAGATCCTTTAAATCAACTACAAATCGAGTTTCAGTGAAATGTAATATTTATTTACATGAAACCAAAATTTTTATTCTACGAAAAGTATCAATAGTTACATACTAATTAATATTACCGTTGGATCAAATTTTTTTACCACCTGAGTCAATAACTCTGACCTTGGTTGAAACTAATCAGTTTCTTAGCTCAAGAAACTTTTATTTAGGGTAAACGCCATTCTCAACCGTAGAGGGCGGTAGGGTCAAGTACTTTATGCATTTGGCTGTATTCAAACGTACGGAGTACTTGAGACAAATTAATATGGTTTGAGATGAGGAACTATTTTTTACAGTGCACTCATGTCATAAATAGCTATTCTCACACATACTTTGAAGAAGCTGAAAATCAGAATTAAAAAATATTCAACAACATCTTGTTCTGATTCATTATTGTTCCAATTGATGTAGCAAGTTTTCCAGTAGTCGACTATTGTTGCAGTATCATCAGAAATGAGCGATTTCATCAACAAATTCTTCTCTACTCATATTTCACGTTTCACAAAATAGAAGAAGATTCATCATTATGTTGGCACCATTTTTCGAATCTTGGTTCAATTTTTCAATAATGCACACTCTATGAGAAAACCCATGAAACGATTCTTATTGTCTGGATGAGTGTTCTCCATATGTTTGTCAGCAGGCGTCACATCATTTTCAGGAAAAAACAATGACTTTGTTCTCCACCCTCGAGAGAAAAATGGACACCCCAACATCCATGATTGAGTGGCCAATATATCACTTCTATCTTCATTGTGAAAGCATTTCCGCCGAAATCGGTATGATTTATTCGGGCATATTTAATGCTGATATCTCGTTGATTAATTGAGATCGTCAGAAAAATTCGCGCTGACTCTAAAATTTTTGAGCACAAAGTATCACCGTAAACCATATATGATCTAGAATTTGGTTGCCTCAATAACTTTTTGAATATGCATCCGATCGATTCGAAACTTTAAAACAGTTTGAATAAAGTTGGAAGAAAGGAGTGCTTCGAATTCTGTGGAAATTCTTGGTTATAAGTTACTGTATGATATGCTGCAACGTAACAACTTCCTGTTGTCATTTTGAAATCGGTTGATATTCTCAAAACTAACCGCAAATATGAGTATACAGTTTATTTCTTTTCACCAAATAGACACATAAAAATGCCACTCCATTCTATGATTTTTTAAAGAACTGAGTTTATTATGAAAGGATGAAATTAACTGAAAATAGAAATCTTCCCATATTTCAAATTCCGTTGCAACATATCATATAGTATGTTATAACCAAAATTGTTCAAATTATTGTTATCGAATATAAATGCCTGAAGGGACAGCAATGTTATACCAAATGTCGAAAGACATGTATTGTAGTCTATTTCCTTAGACTATATAAGAATAGACCCCTTTATTCACATTGAAAAGTATCGCATCTGAAACTTAGAGCTGTTCGATTGTAACGTATTGAGCTGGTCCACTCAGGTCATAAAAAATTTTCATGTTGCCAAACTGAGCAAATAGTAGGTTTCTCTATTCCCCTATAATTATGAATTAAAACTTTTTCTCCTATTTTCATTCAGAACATTGTATAAAATTTTATATTTTGAATTGAAACTGTCTTATCGGATATATTAACAAGAATTAAAAAAAAACGTTAGTTGATTCTGCTATTTTATGCCAGAGACCATAGATGGAAAGAAATTCAGGTGAAAGTCAAGACAACGCTGCTCCATTTTCTGCTTGACAATTTGAAGGTCACATGTTCTAAACGACACATGTTGCCACCTCTGTATCGAAAATAAATACGCAAATTGAAGAAAATTTGTGAGAGTCAGTATTAGGTTTTTCATATTTTTTATTATTTACTACTTTTCATCGCACTAAAAATGGTTCGTAAGTGTGAAAGTTGTAGTAAAGACAGCAATTTTAATCCGAATTTATCGTTCCATAGGTAAGTATTTAATTATGTTCAGAAGCGTAGAAAGTTTTAATAGGGAAGTTTTCAATTATTATAAGGCAAAATGAGGTTTTCTTGAATTAAGGTTCCCAGATGACGATGACAGAAGAAGAATTTGGGCTTCGCTGTAGGGATGGTCAAGTATTTGCCCAAAGAAAGCAATTTTCATTTGTTCGGATCATTTTGACCCTGAGAATATTGTGAATCGAAAAAATGGAAAAAGATTTTATGCGGGGTGAGGTTTCACAAGATACTTTAAATGAGGAAGTCAAAACAAATCGACATTTTACAAAGGAATGCTTTGTCTATCTTATACAGGGTGAGTCTTTGACCACTGCGTTAATTTTAACCATAGGTTCTTGAGATCAAAAGAAACACTTTTTCCATTACGGTTTTTCGATATTCAGCTGCGTTAAAAAGTTACAAGCATTTTAAGTTTTCGCATTGAGCAAATACGCCTCTGTAATCCAGTTTAGTTTGAATGAAAAATACCTTCCACAGCAACCACTAATGAATCTGAATTGATTAAAAACATTATTTTCCTCTTAAAAATTTTTCACTCACTCAGGTTTCATCCGATGAGGTCCATATCCAGAAGGAAGATACAAAATACTAATTTTTCTGGTAAAAAAAATTCAACACCATAAACATAGATTTTTGTTGTTCTACTATAATTTCTTTCTACTTCAAGATTATAAATCATCCCTTTCTAGTGAGTAATTCCAAAAATACCTCAGAATGATTGGATGTTATCATCATACATTTGTAATTTTCTTCTTAAAATTTCCAAATCATGAAAACCATCATTTCTATGAAAACTTCCAAGGCAAGAGGTTGTCACTTTGTTTTTTCTCACTCAATGCCAGAAAAAATCATCTATGATTTTCCAAACACTGATATTTCTGAAGTTGACAGAGACCAGTGAACAGGTCTATGAAGTCTCTTGATATCATACTGTTAAAAATATGGAAATCTTTTTCGAAATCTTCAACAACAATGAATGATGTCACTACGAATAATTATTTCAAAGTGATGTTTCTTTGCTTGATGATTATTTTCTGTACTGAGTCCCAATAAAAATTTACTTGGGTAGATTACAAGTATTCCCAGATATAGATGTGCAATTATTCTTGCATAAAAAAATTCATTAATATGAATCTATTCTGTTTAGACTGTAATTAATTACTGAACATTCGTAAATTTTTGGATTTTATAATCAGAGTATCTGTTTTAATCATGTAAACAAAACATATAAATATTGAATACTGGTTATTCATAGATTATGTCAAATTTTAATACCCTACCATAGAATATCATTTTATTACCGAACCCCAGGAGAGAAAAAATTAATAATTGCAAAGTTTTTTCGAAATGAAAGATAATATCTGTAACCATTATTGATCTTTAGTTATAATTTTTCTCAGAATAACGAGAGTGCATTATTATCACATTAAAATGTTATAACGTCTCTGTGGTGGGTAGTTCCCAATAAAATAGTGTTCTGTGGTTCCTTGTTGTTTTGATTCTGTTTGAAACTGTCAACAGTTATTTGTATCTTCAAGAAAAAAGTGGAAAATATTCTAGGGATAATTTCGATAGTTTGAAATTATTCAATTCAGTATGAAATGATTATGGTCAGAAAATGCATTCTATGCTAATCTTTCTTGTTTAAGAGCCTATAGATTCCAGTTTCAATATTAATAGAATTTTAATAAATCATGCATCATAACAAACATTCAGAAATATTAAAACTAAGTCGAAGTCTATTATCTCCTAAGTTTGTGAACCAGATTGAATCCATGTATGAAATACAGATGTAAAAAAAAATTTTTTAAAGCTACAAAACAAATCTAGGAGACTGGGTTCGAAGTTTTTAAAACTCATTAGAGCTTAATTTGAAGCATTCCTATGTTAAAACAGATATAATTTGATGAACCCTGAAAGTCTGAAGCTATAAAGAACCAGCTCTTCATAAAGACAAGTCTTCAATTTAACAGGTCCTGACAGAAAATATATTACCTATTTCAACGGTCATCATGAAAATATACCGAAGTACCTATGTGAGTGATGGAAATCTTTTTCTCTATTTATTATGGAATATCACTCTGGATTCAATATTAAACAAGGTGCTAGACATCATCAATAATGAATACAGCAATTGGTAATTTAGATTTTGTAGTAAATGTAAGACAAAAATTGTTCAGTGGTTAATTTCATCTATAGTGTTTAGTGGTGGAACCATAGACTGGAGAGATTTCCTCAACCTTGTAGAGATATTTAATAAAGACATAAAATATGGCAACATTGAACGAATCTGATTATTGAATCATTTCAGCACAGAGTTAGATTTGGGAAAATCAGAAAATTTGGACAAAATTATATGGATTTAATTTCTTTCAACTTCAAATACCTCAAGAATGGTGCAATTTAGGAAAAGAGATGAATAATGATTTTATCTGTAAAAAAGACTAATGATTCTAGGAAGTACAAGATACGGACCTTTAGATCAAGTGATTTTGTTTTTCATGCAATTTAACCAATCTGTAGAGTAGTAATGAGAAACCCACAAGAAATGGAATAAATCTATTGATGCCAAAATATGCATGACTGTTATCAAAAACCTTCTACAAGAGATCATTTCAATTGATATAGTCGTGTGAATATTACAGGTGAAAATGCAATTTTTTTTATGAAATTTCGACAACCTATATCCTTTGAACGGGGCCAAATTTGGAAAAATGTTATAAAAAGAAAATGTTTCTTTTGACGTCAAGAATCTATGGTTAAAATTAACGCAGTGGTCAAAGACTCACCCTGTATAGTCTAAGTCTATTTCATTTTTTGATTAATTCTTTTGTAGTTTTTTAATTTTAATTAAAACAATGTTTCTAGAAAAAAAAAGGTATCATTGATACATGAATCAAAAAGTGTAATACTATAATTATCACTTATTGATTATTTTTAATTTATTCCCGCTTTCAAGAATAGACTTCTCTAATTCAATAACCTATATTCAAAATTCCTGTAGATGTTTTCCTCTTCAACCAAAACTTCGAGCAAATCTGAATTCAAATGGACATTTTTTCTTGAATTTTCCTTATATCCGTTCCGGTATTCATCGCATTTGTAGCATGTAACTAAGCCAGAAAGTTTTCCTTGGTGGATACCGGAATCGAAAAAAGATCCTAAGAACTCCTCTTATTGTGAACAGAGTGCGTCAAATGAAGCGGTAAAGTGGGGATTAAAGAATGGAACGCCCAAGCTTTCTGCTGAACATTGCTGGATTTATTATTAAGTATTCGTCGAGAAAAAATAAGTTTTATGTCAATTTATCCTCCTTACTCTTCCAGGGAGAACTAGTCGAATCTGTCAATTACATGTATTAATTTCATTATAGGAATGACATAATTGTCATTTCAACTCTAAAGCAGTGCTGTAATCCACTAAGCGCTGCACTACTTCCATTGAGTTTTGTGGTAGCAAAGAGCCCTGCTCTAACTTTACATAATAGAATTTTGAAATTCAATTCTATGATAGTCAAATTACATATACTCAGTCCTCTTTTTTTTTCATCCGGAATGACACAAAAATTTAACTCTTTAATTTCCATAGAAAAAGCCGCCAAAGAATTTCAAGCGTTCCGGGCAGTTTTTGTCTGATTTTCCTCGGTCCTGACAAAGACATTGAGAAGAAATGAAGTCATTCAAATCTCCACCCTTCTGGTAAATTCTTCCTTCCGTTCTGTTGAAACAAAATCAAGCATCTGACGCTTCAAATACTCCTTTCGTCAATTCTTCCGAAGCCTTCCCCCATGATTTTCATTTGAGTGAGCAACATAAACCTGAATTAAATGGCGCCTTTCCCTCCCAACTCCGAACGGATGAATTAAATAACGGAAAGGGCCTGACTGGAGAAGATGATCACAAAAGACGGAAGTCGATTCTGATATTGCACAACCTGGGTCAGATCTAGATAGAAGCTTGTTTTTCTATCTTGGAAAAGTGTATAGCTTGCAGATTGAGCATGTATGTCTCTCCATTTCATTCTAAATGTCGTTTCGTTTCGCTATTATCGAACTCGATAGGAAATGTATTGACTCTGATGATTCAGGCTCAGGTGATGTGAAGACTGAATGGAATTCTTTGAGGTTTCATTGGAAGAAATATTATGTGGAAAAAGATCATCTTGTTGATGTGTGCTTATTCAATTAAACGACCTCGAATGGGGCAATTTCAAATTCTGCCACTGCTGTGATGGACTTGAATTTAAAATAGAAAATGTATTATTTAGGCTTTCTGTTCGAAGGGCGTCAGTTGTGAAAAATCAATTAATACATATATCTACCTAATTACTGTATACTTTTTACACCAGGTCCATCTATCCCAGTATCGATTCTTCAGAAGCGCATATTATAAATTCGCCTTGGGTCTCTCTAAGGAAGATTAATCATCTCCCATAGCAAAGCAGGAAAATTTCAAAGAATTTTTTTTCCAAAAATGAAACTCCATGACTGACTTTTGTTATTGTCCTCATGATGATGAATATGTTCATAGCAGTACTCTAAATTATGCCCTAATGATTATTATCTTAAGAAACTGCTGATTCCATTTGGTTATCCTATAAAGTTAAGTTATACAGAGTCATTAATGGGAGCGGTAACTCACTCCTCTCCTCTATCAAAAGTAATGTAGAATAGTTTGATCCTTCCCCGGATTACTGAAGTTTATCACCTTTACGATAAGCTTTTCATAAGCCACATCTCATTAATAAGCTAAAAGTTATTGTATATGCCTCTAGAATGAATTTGAACTGGATTTATACCGTAACATGAAGAGATTTATACGCTCTTTCCCTTTAGCCTATCTTTTTATGTGTATATGCGGTCGGTACTTTGAAACATCGCTGGTGTATAAAAGGACGTGAACATTTTATGTATGAGGAAATTAGCGAAGAAACGTGTTTTGCATATGGCTCTGTGTGAAACCTGTATAGTTCTAATTATTTGATGGTAAACATGAACAGAATGCGGTATATGAACACGTGATCAGTTATCCAAGTAGAAAACGAGAAAATAAATCTTCATTTTTTGCAGAAAATAAAATTTGATGAGATTTATGGTTCAGTGGTGGTTATCTCGCAATATCACGTTTCAAACATGTAAAATGAGATGAGGACTTTCCTACCTAGCATCGTTTAAACGTGAAGTAGGTAGTTATATTATTTTCAATCATCGGTATTGAAAGAGATATCAAAAATGTCAAAAAGAGCCTTTTCTTCTGAATTACGTTCAAGTTGAATTTATGCAAGAAAGAACTGGATAAAGACTTCTTCAAGTTTGAAAATTTGTATGATCATTACCAAGCATCCGCAGGATTCAATTTATTTCGCCATAAAAATAAGATTTAGCAAGAGGTGCAGATTAAAGTAACTACACCTGCGGTCCTGTGAAAGCCTTTGTTCCATGATACTAAATGGCGGATGCGACAGTTCGTCTGCTGAAACGCGAAGCAGGAATCCCTATATTCTTAATTTATTGAACACTTTCAACAATAAAGTTACGATTCGGAAAAAACACATTCTTGGGTATCAATCCATATGTTCTTCTACAATGTACAATTTATGGTATAAATGAGGCATTATTTCATTCAGCCTATATAAATCCAAAGTATTTGTAACACTCGAAAACTGATACGAACAACATTATCGACGCTACTTATGAAAGTTGAATACTACACCCTCTTCTGAATGATTTATCACAATGGGGACTCCCATTATTAATTCATTTTCCAAAAATAGCCCATATACAATAAAACACACCTCATCAAACGGTTTCATGTTCGGTTTCCTAAAATACTACAATTTGGGCCGGTAATAAATCAAAATCCTGGCATTATCCCAGGACAATGTTCGTGAGGGAAACAATGAAAAACGAACTAGGCTTCGGATGGTAGGCAGCATGAAAATTGATTGGAGTTTTCTTAGGAGACGGCCTCAGACTCGAACGGGTGAATGATTTGTCGCTGCAGCTCAGGTTAATCCATTTTGAACCCATATTCGTGACCGGAAATATGGAGATACAGAAAGAACGATTTTGGCTAGTGGATATGAAATATGATTTTGGTATTTCAAAGATATTCCGTGTTGAATAGAGTTCTGATTTCCATCTGAAAGGTAGAGATATACGACATCTGGAAACGTCTTGGCAGCCTTAGGGAAATTTGAGAAAAGGTACTGGCGATATTGCGTACAGTTTGACAACTTATCATAGAAGAAAATACGCGCTCAGATGCTTATTCTACCATACAAACGGATGTCGCTTAAGGGTAGCAAGTTATATAGTCGCCTATGGGGCAAGAAGATTCAGGCGTTTCGTTCAAATCTCGGTTGACAAAAATATAATTTGAGGGGTCTCAAGAAATTGATAACATCACTTACAAGAATCTCTTTTATATCAAGAACTTATTCGAATTAAAAAAAGAATTAGACAAATTTGTGTTACCTCATAACCATGAATTGTTTTCCTTAGATGTTGTTTTATTTTCCACAAATATACCAACCGTTTTGGTTCGCCAAATTTTACATGAAAAGACATGAAAAAATTGAAAACATGTTGAAACCCAATAGCAACGTGAAAATAGCTCACAAACCCCCAGATACTAAATTAAAATTACCAACATCAATGAACGCAACATCACATGTGGTATATAAGGTCAAATAATGAATTAATTCAATATTTTCCTTTGATTTTTATGCGCTTGTTCTGTTTTTTTTTCGAATATGAAATCGAAAATGCTCTCGATCGATAGGGTTTTGCTTCCTGATGAAGAATCCGTGGTCAAACCAGAGTGTGTCGATTGTAGATACTTCCAAGTTGATACCATATAATTTTTTTAAACCATAGATAATGAATTTTTGATGGTCGTTCTCTTATCGTGAACTACAAGAAAAATCTGAATTCTCAAGTAATGTTCGGTATCAAAAATTAATTTCATTATTTATTGCCTTTTCAAAAAACAAGAACGGTTCATCTTTCATAAAGAGGAAAGTCTAGGTTTGTTTCGAATTCGGACCACTTCAGGAGGGAAGTGGAAATATAACTGAATCAGAAATCGAAAGTAATTTGAAGTCTTCAACACATAAAAGATCTCAATGTTTATAGGTGTTCATATGTATCCGATGTCCCGTCTACTTTTTTGTTGGAATTGAGTTTATATTCAATATCATCGCCCACTTGCAGCTTCCCCAATACCGCAAGGATGAAAATTCCATAGGGATTATACTAAAATTAAATTTGATACTCCTGCGCGAAAAACAAAACGATACCTACGCAATATTCGGAGGTACCTTGTTATTATTCAACCCTGGCTTTATCAACCGATCAATCTGTGTTCCGCCAATTTGTTGGAGCGAGTTCATTTCGGAATTGAAAAATTTGCTTTGGATAGACGGGGTTTCCATTAGCTTTCGGAATTGAATCACGAATTCAGAGGGCGAAAAATAATACACCATTGCAATAATTTATGGAAATGATTAAAAGCACTAATTTCATGAATTTTCCTACCCTATACAGAACTATCCACTCAACTTCATTTCACTGAATTCTTCGTTGTGAATTATTGTAATATGATATCCGGAATATTCATTTCAAAATGAACTCTATTTACAGTTAAAAAACAATCCAGACGACGAAATCTTAAAATCACAATATTCTAAATATCGGAATAGAGTACAAATATTAATTAAGCATTTCAAGAGGGAATATTTGAATAAAATAGTCGATGCCTGTAAATGCGAATCGAAGGCAGTATGGGGATGCATGAAAAACTTATGTGGTAGCGTGAAAAATTCTAAAACAGATATTGCAAGCATTAATTTCGAGGGAGAACTCATTCGTGATAGACAGAAAATAGCAAATTTATTCAATAAGCATTATAGCAACATCGGAAAAATTTATGCAGATAAAATCACTTGTCCACCAGATTATACTGAACCCTGTAAAAGTCTATGTAACACTTTTTATTTGACTCCTGTAGACCCATTAGAGATAGAAGATATCATTGGGGAGTTGAAGTCAGGGAAAGCCGAAATTGATTCGCTCAGGTCTGAAACATTGAAGGAGATAAAGCATGAGATATCTACACCTTTGGCTTATTTAGTTAACAAATTTTTTGAGACGGGATGCTTTCCTGACGCATTGAAGATGGGCGTTATCAAACCACTTTTTAAGAACGGCAATCGTTCTGAGATTATTAACTATCGTCCTATAACGTTGGTATCAAACTTGGCAAAGATTTTTGAAAAATGCTTAAAAGGACGCATGATGAGTTATTTTAAAAAATATAATATTATAGATAAAAAGCAGTATGGATTCGTCGAAGGTTCCTCCACGGAGGACGCAATAAGGGAGTTAGCTGGAAAATTGTACGAATGTCTTGATGGGAAAATTCCGTCATTATGCATATTTGTAGATTTATGTAAGCATTCGACACTGTTTGCCATGAGAGACTGCTGGGAAAATTACAAAGATATGGATTCAGAAGTCCCATATATGATTTACTCAGGAACTATTTATCAGATAGACGACAAGTTGTAGAGATCGCTGGTTCAAGGAGCTTCGAGGAGAAAGTAACGTATGGAGTACCACAAGGTACTGTCTTGGGGCCCATACTGTTTCTTATATACATCAATGGTCTGCTAGAGTTGAAGGAAGCTGAAGAAGCAATTTGCTTCGCAGACGATTTTGTTGTTCATCTCAGGGGATCTTCTTGGGAAGAGTTGAAGAAAAAAGCACAAGAAAAGTTTCAGGAAATTTACAAATGGTTCAAAAGCAATAAACTCACTTTGAATACCGAAAAAAACAAGTATATGGTCTTCAGCTCTTATACCTCTAATTTACCAAGTATGGGAAAACTTGTGATTGACTGCAGAAACATCTGTGGTTGAAACTAAAAATATCAAGTACCTTGGAGTAACGATTGATCAGCAGTTAAAATGGAATGAACATATAAAAGATCTTACAAATAGAATAAGAGGTCTGTTATTCAAGTTCAAATACCTACGTTCCCATCTGACTAATATTAAATATTTGAAAATATTCTACAAAGCTTTGGTACAGACACAAATCAGCTATGGCATTATTGGATGGGGTGGTACTTACCGAAGCCACTTGAGGCCATTGGACGTTATTCAAAAGTGGGTCTTGAAACTAATTCACAGAAAACCACGAACCTTTTCAAGTGACAAATTATTTGAGCTGGCTGAAGTTCATGATGTAGGACAGTTATACGCTATCAAGGTCATATCCAGCGTTAAGACCAAAAAAATATCAGTGAACCTCCTGCAGCATGATTATGCAACAAGAAACAGAGATCTCACATACCAAACACCTAGATGCATGAAGACTATTGGGCAGCGATGCTATAGTTATCTTGCACCAAAGATTCTCAACATTATTCCAGAAAATCTGAAAGATATGGAAAATATGCGAATTTTCAAGAGAAAACTTAAAGTATGGATGAATAGTGGAACAAGGCTTGTAATCGAAAATGTAATAAATTCAACCTAAGTTTTAAAAGAAGAGAAGAAATCTATTATATGTGTGTATATTTTGTATGTCATTTTAAGATATATTTATGTGTATAAATTGTTTTTTATACGAACATAAACATTGTATTCGTGACTTATTGACACCTATGTCAGATATTATATAGCATAAGACTTACATTTACTGAATTTTGAGAAACTTGCCATTAAAGGCAAATAACAGATTAGATATTCACCTACCTGTTTTGTAAATTTGGCGTGTATGATACCTGGACTGGGTTTTGGGGTGATTAACTGCTTGGGTACTTCCCTTATTTACATTTGTTTTTCTTTGTACTCGGATAGTTGATTGTTACTCTCATAGGGCAATTTTAGAATGATTATTAATTTAATATTGCACACAGGTTATAATATTTATATACCTCAGCAATGTATTCAGTTTATTAGGTAAATAAACTTATTATTATTATTATTATTATTATTCCAGCGCACTCCTTTCGGTCAACGATCACCGCGCAACCTGTGGTGATGCCGCCTATACCAGACCTTGCTCGACTCAGTACCATCGTGAGATCCTCCAGTAGATCCTTCAATGCCAGTGGAGCCAACAACCCACTCGTTTTCCAAACACCAGACTCAGAGATCGCCAAAATTAAATTATGAAATCCTCCGTTACGATATATTTTGAAGTTCTATATTCTCCCCATAATTCCTTATTGTAATTAGCAGCGAGAAATGCCTGAAGTGATGTATACACTCATTAACTTGAGAGTTTATTTTTGCTTCTTCTTCTAGACAGGAAGCACCTCTGAAGTCACCTTTAATCATACAACGATCGAGAAGCACTTAATTTCCCTCCTCAATATTACGAGTGGGAAAGACCCGTTTCATCACGATAACCAAATTAATATCTGCTACAATATTCGCTTCAACTTGTTCAATTAGCCTTCATCTTGATACTTCAAAGTAGGTCTTTAATCAGGGTGAGGAATCAATCTTCCTTCACTTCGAATGCCTGTACGAAAATAACAACTGCCTCATGATTTATAGATCAGGTGGAAGTTTTTCATTAAGATTCCAAATTTCATGCCAGGCTTGACTGGAGTCTTCAAAATAAGTCGATCGCAAAGGAAAAAGGAAATTGAGATCACTTTGCTGAATTGCTGAGAGGGTAACTTTTCGAGATTAATTTCAGTCGAAGATATATCCCGTCTTACTTAATATAGCTTTATTGAAATATGAAGAATTTTCATAGAGCGCTTAGTGAACATGAAATCATTGAAATATCTCTTGATCATGGCTCTCTTGAATATCGACATCTCGAGGGAACAACAAAAAACCTATCAATTATTGGTATGTTGTATATACTTCATAGTATGGAAATGGAAATGGTGGGGAGCAATAGCAATATCATCAGCATATACAAATTTTTCACAAATTTTGCACACTGAGCTCTTTCAACATCTACAATGATATTCAGAATGTTCCATATAAATTTAAATACTTGAGAGTACTTCCATTTCAACCGGAAATATTCGAACAACAAGAAATTATACTTGAGATACATTTTGTGCAGTTACTCACCTGAAAAATTTCACGTCATTTTCTTTCAAAATATATCCACTTCCATACTTCATCCCAACCCTGTACATATCATTGATTGGTACCAAATATCTCAACCTGATCTGTTTACTTTTTCGCTCTGTTTAAGAGAATCCCCATAGCTTATCCTCAATTATTTTTTGCAATTTTTCTTCCATTTCTTATCGGGCTAAGAAACACTTGAAATTATTCATTTTGGAATTTATTTGTCTACCGGATATTCTTTCCACCCCGATAATTAGGGTCTCGAGGGACAGTCATTCTTCCTCCTCAAATATTTATCCTTCCTCTCCAAATGGCATGGGAGGCATCTGTGTAATCCCTTCACAAAGAAAAGTTCAAATCGATTGTGGGAGTCCTTCTACTGATTACGATCCATTCTTCTTTGGAGAATGCCTGTTCCTCCTCGGTGCCATCATAGTGATAGGCTATTGGAGTGCTGGGGTGGTTGGGAGGTGTATTTGAGATCATATCGATCATTGAGGAGCGTCTTTGATGTTGGAATTCGAACAAATGGGCCCTTCTTCTGTTGGAAATTACTTCCTATTGATAAGGGCGAATGTCAAAACCTTCGGATCTCTATTTCTTTTATTGAATACACCTTTGCTCTGTTGGAAAGAGGAGATTCGTGAATTATTAAGAACACTCAACATAACGGATTTCAAATTCCGTTCAAATGTCAATATAGAGGAGTGCGAGTGTCGGTAATCCAGTATCCTGGAACCTCAACATCCCAATAGCATTGTAAGGTCATTTTCAAAACATTTGTTACTAGTTGAAATACGTCAAGAGTTATCATTCAATATCTTCTCCATCCAATGAAGAGCTCGCAGCTCCATGTGAGTCATAATATTTCAACTGCAGAAATCGACAAAATCATAGAACTTAGCGGCTTTGCCAGATTCACCATTTCTCAACAAGTTCTTCACTGAATCGTATTGAGAGCCCGATGCAAACAAAGACGGGAGTGAGCCCAACTAAAGTTTAAGGCACTTCTTTGCTAAGTCTGTATTTTGCATAAAATGGTGCAAGTAGACTATAACAAGCACGAAAATTAAGTATTAATTTGGAAATAGATTTCAAAGGGTATCCTAGGAAATGGAGATGACTAAATCTCTGAGTTTGTTTTTTTTTCATCTGTTACATCCCCTTACTAGGCCAGGGCGGGTGGCGAGTGAAATGATATTTCTGTAAGTCTTCAATCTTATTTTCTCCTTTGGAAAGAAGGAACTCCTCAAAATTTCCACTAGAATTGTACAATCCTTCAAAGGAAATCTTTCCGATTCCTTCAAAGCATTGCATACAAAACCAAACATCTTGTACCTCGCCAAAACGCTTTCACAAAATCCAAATATAAATTCTTGTATGAAATATGAAAGGATCAACGGTGTGTAAATAATGAATCGAAAGAATACATAAGCTCTTCGGAATTGAATAACCAATACATTCCAGTCGAAGGCACTCTTGCGTGTTCTGAAATTTATTGCAGACCTTTCCGTGAAAGATCTAATGGTTTTTGCGAATTTTTTTCTGATTGCATGGAATCTCGTCCTTTCTTTTACTTGCTCTCTCTTTCATTCCGTGTGTAGGCTGTTGAATCAATACTCAGAAGATTCTTCTCGGTCTTAATAATACAAGTTATTCACCTCAACGCTGGCGGGACTCGTTGGACAGTTTCTTTTCAGTAGTTGAAAATAACGACCTTTGTCTTCCATTTTTTTCGTATCCTTACGGAGTACGTTGGTTTTCAACGGAGCCAATTTAATTTAATTGAAATATCTTAGTTCTTCAAACCAGAGTATTCTGTCTCGAAACTCGAAATACCTCATTTATTAGAGTCCAACTTTGTAGAAATCGTTTTTCAGCAAGTAAATCTTATCGTTGATGCGATCATTATTGAGATCAAATCTGATTATATGAAAAAGCTTTGCTATTACCAAATCAGAAAAATTTATTTCGTCAGACCATAAGTGACTTCTAGATGTCCTGGAACCTGTCTCTAATGAATTCTGTACCATCCCTCTTTGCGTCAAGTCCCTGACCTCACATTCCTCGAAGGCAGCCATATTATGGCCTTAATATTCCAGATTGCCAGTCAAATGACTCACCCTTGACGCTTATTATCAAGATGGTGCGACAGCAAGTTGAAATAAATATCCTTAATTGAAAATCCGCCAAATGCGGAACGCAATACAGAACACGAAATGAAAAGATATCGTTTTTGCATTTTTAATATTGTTAGAATCTGCAGGCTCGAATTGATTTCGGATAGAATTCAATGCTTTATCTCTGCGAATAAGGATTTTTGATGTTCGGAACAGGGTGGGCAAATCATTGTTTACTGAAGGGATCTCGATAACTATAGCAGCTAAGAGAAAACTGATAACCCATATTTCGAGTTCTATTTTTCTGAATAATCCTAATATGAAAACAGATCCAGCCTAATGTTCATAAATTTTGAGTTGTGAATCAAAATTGACTCGCTTGTTTGAACAATTTGTTGAGACTCTGCCATTATGTTTTCTTGACTTAGAATTTCTAAACTGAGAAGATATATATCGAACCCTACACTGTAAAAAATAGTTCCTCATCTCAAACCATATTAATTTGTCTCAAGTACTCCGTACGTTTGAATACAGCCAAATGCATAAAGTACTTGACCCTACCGCCCTCTACGGTTGAGAATGGCGTTTACCCTAAATAAAAGTTTCTTGAGCTAAGAAACTGATTAGTTTCAACCAAGCTCAGAGTTATTGACTCAGGTGGTAAAAAAATTTGATCCAACGGTAATATTAATTAGTATGTAACTATTGATACTTTTCGTAGAATAAAAATTTTGGTTTCATGTAAATAAATATTACATTTCACTGAAACTCGATTTGTAGTTGATTTAAAGGATCTTAGTTGAATGGGTCGAGAATTCAGTCGATAAAAATGATAGTATCTCTTATGTCAAGTGAAAGTTTCTTGGGTTAAGAAACTGATTTGATAAAACAAAAAAAAAACATTTGTATGTAATCATTATTTTTCTTCACAGAACAATAATTTCTCTTTTATATTAATAAATACCGGAATACCGCGGCAGACCATGAATATTGTACGGAATGGGAAAGGCGTCTAGAGTTTCGTTGGAAGTTGCAGAGAGGAAGCGAGTATACCTCAAGCGTCAACCGTCTGCTTTTCAAGACACGTCTTAAAGACAACCGTTCCCATCACGTCGGGGTCACCAATGTAGAATCGAAGGAATTTATCCCTACTTATGCGTTTCGTCCCTGGCGCACACATTTGGACTCATCAGTAAGGCTTGTGTGCGCCATGCCATAGACGCAGTGGTTAGAACTTTTGAGGGAGCCGCCGGGAGTTGAACCCGGCACCTAGTACCTAATCGGTGTGAAACTTGAGCGTAAACCTCTAGGCTACCGAATAGAAGCGCTGTGAACTAAGCTATGCGTGGCTATATAGAGTGCCGCCAAGAGATCCCTATACACTCCCCTGCCGCTACAATAGCTATAGTCCAGGCAGTGGGTTATCATCTCATCCCTGTCATCATCCAATACCAGATCACCCGGTTCTCCACCAACACAAAGATATTTGGTTTTCTCTAAGTTGACATTTAAGCCCCACTTCTCGTATTCTTTAATTAGCTTGCGCATCATGTATTCCATGTCATCTTTATCACCGAATACAACAATATTGTGAGTAAAATGCACAAATAATTGCATTTGAATGGGATATATTTAATATAAAAGAGATTGAGTTTTGATTTAATTGCAGCCAATATAAAAAAATTGCTACAATTAATTCGTTTTATTAAATCAATTACGAAATATTTTTTTTACAAATGTCACTTCATATTGCAACAATTATATGTTCAATTTTATTCAAATATTTATAGTTTTCTTCAAGTAAATGAGGCGAATAATATAATCTCACGAGATTCTTGTCTCAAGAAACTGTAGTCGTTGCGTCAACTGACAGAATTTACGACAACCGTACCTTCGTTCTATTGAACAAATAAAAATGAAACGAACGAATGGTTTCGTTAAAACCTATTTAGAATAATGTATTTGTATCAATCAATTATGGATATTGAGACAAGTGCATAAACAATTTCTTGTAATTGTATGTTTATGTTGAATCAGTTGTTTCTTTCATTTCGCATAAATGTGAAAAGTTTCAAGCGAATGTTTTAGCTGTTCTCTATAATCAACTAGGTTGTTTTAATCAAGAAAAATAGTTCATTTGGAGTAATCAATTTTAGATTAATTCAAATTAAAATGGTTTGATTGAAAAAAAAATTCTCAAACTCCTGAGGAGTTTGAGCGCAGAATTTTATTTTTTACAGTGTATTATTGCCAATTGATTATTAAAATTGCAAAAATATTTTAGAATCACTTATATTTCCAGCTTATTTTAACTTATCAGATTTTTCAATCTTTGCCGTTTATTAATGTCATAAAGATATTTTTCTCTAGTTGATAATTGACTTACACGTTTAATATTGATTTTATTCAAAATTAGAAAATCTGATAATCTCTGAGCACTGAGAACCTGAAATATTCCTCACATATTTACTAATTGAAGTTGTAAAACAGCTGGAATGAACAGCTTTAATTTCATTATCCCATTCTGAACCAGTAGTTACGAATTTACGAAATAGTTTATGCACCATCTATCTGGTGGGAACTTGCTTATTTGGAAAGCGCTGTCGGAATTCTTCGAAAATTTCAGCATAACTTCCTTCAAGTTTAAGAAGCAAGATTACATACATGTTCTTCTTTCGTGTACTTTACACGCTCAGCCATGGCAACGAACGCACTGTAAACGTACACAACAACACTACTACACGTGAACAACTCAACTCGCTACGTTTCAGCTGTCTCCTTCCGCCCTATGTACGATACTGGCCAAAAATACGCGCATACCAGACAATGTAAACTGACTTTTGCAGCATTCTGTATTTCACCCAATTACTTCAATCTACTGCTCATTACCAAGGTACGCAACTCCAACTGAATATTTTGTTCAATCAGAACCAATCAACAAATAACCAGTGCTCGTGGTGTCCTCAATCGTATTTATCGATACACTCCAACGAGTCCTTTGATTTCATGTTGCACCTCTGTTAATTTCAATTGATTTACTGTTTCAATTACGGTATGGAATCAAAATCTATTCAGAAACCTGGTCCATTTGAAGATCACTTGCACAAGTAACAACGTTCACATTATGATCCATGAATGCAGCAAATTTCATTGCTAATAATCGGGTGTTAACCGCTATAAAAGCATTCGGTGTGTTTCCAATCACGTGGATCACCCCACACCATAGCTCGGCGTCAAAAAGCTATTCGTATTGTGGTGATTTATGATTCCCATCCAAATAGATTCATTCCGTGACAAATAATGGATAAAGCCACTGTGGTCATATTGACGGCCCATGAAGTTATCATTCAGCTGAAAGGAATCATACGTAGGTGACTGGACTATTGAACGTGTGACGCAAAGTATATTGATTTTTGCGCTTGTTATGGGTTTATGTTGAAATGATTACTGTAAAATATTGTTGAGATTCTTGCGACCGATTTTCTCAAATTTCATTATATTCACTACGACACTGAGTTTCGTCTCTTGGCTCAATAGGTTCACAATTTTTTGAGTGCATGTTCTAGTTTGCGACGTCCTGTTTCGGTTTTGGCGCTCAGGCCTCAGGCTATTTACCAACAGAGCATTACCCTTATCATTGAACTCTGTCATCTGAAGAACCGCAAATCTGAAGTTCGAGCCTAGGTAGTCTCCAGTGTAGGAATCAATAAAGTTCTAAAATAACCAAAAACATAATCTATTCAGTAAAATCACAATAATCTCGGATTAACTAAAACAAATTCATAGCTTTACCTGGGTCTCCACCTCTAGTTACCGACAAAGAGTGGGGCATCGACACGTCGCACTACTGACGGTTACTAGTGCGAGCTTCTCTCAGTACCTCACTGAAGACGGATACATCATCTGGTCACCGACATAGCGCGATGCAAATGAAAAATGCTCATTACAAGTTTTCAAAACTATCAGAACAATGTGCTATCGTTCTGTCCAAATGTCTGTAGTTTACGAATGTCGATCTGAAATGGCATCTATCGATAGAAAGCAACTTTCATTATGTCAATCTCCGGTATTTCGAAGTTGACCATTTACAGCGATGCTCAACGTCGCAATTGAAATAAACTGAGCTTTTTCTATTTTTGAAATTTAATATTGAATGAAATCACCACATTCTGTACTATCACATAAAATCTCTCATCAATTCTGAGTGGAAAAATTCATCAAGTCGTTCCTTACAAGTGGGAAAACATTGGTTATAGAAAAATGTCAACACAATTTTACTTGAGGTATTTTAGATACATGAATATAAGTCATTTTGAATATAATGAATTGATTATTCATTCTTCGCTTCAATAACTGAATCGCAAAATTGAGCTAAATTGCCGCAGTCCTCTGAATTAGTATTTGCATCACCCAAATGGATTCGAAACACAATTAAATATCATGGTGAAAGCGAGGTTTACTATGAATACTACTTTGTATGATTGAAGTACCTATCTACGGACGGAAAGTTTCAGCTACTCGGTAATAAATCCCATTCAATGAGTTTTCAGTTTGTTCACTTCCTCTATATTCGTGTTCTATGCGCTTAATGAATCTATAAGTAATTAACAGAGGCGAAAAACTTCTCTGCCATTAGATATTAGTTGGAGAGCTTCCAGCAAAGATAGTTCAGCAAAATCACGACTAAAGGATATCCGATGGATTTTCTCTAGGACTGCCATGGATTATATCTCTTTTACATCGAACATCATCAAGGAAAGTTAGTATTACATCACAACATATTCCGTAACACTAGATGTAACGGAAATACTAATCAATTTATATAACACTTACCGATCTTTTAATTGAAAACATGTAGAATAGATTTTACATGAGGCGAGGAGCCTTTGCGGGATTGTCCTTTCACGTACTGTGAAAAAATGTGATACTAAAACAACAATGAATAAATAAACATAAATTGGAAACACCATGTCTTTCTTTCAATAACCTTTGTTTCGTTTGAATATCTTTTTTATTCAAGATCAAATCCAAATACAAAGATAATTGTAGGAGGTGATTAACGAAACTGAAGCATATTTTGACGTTGGAATGATATCATCACTCTAAAAGGATTCCATTAACTAATAAAAATACATTTTGGCAAAAAAATGTTGTTTTCCTACCTAGACCAAGGATTTATTGACCGAGGTGTTTCTTGTATGATCATAACACTAATCGCCCAACCCCGGCGATTTCGCCATTTAGTGCCAACTGGGTTAAAAACTAAGCAGCAGTAGAAAATAATTAATTTGATGATTTTTAAATGCTTCTTCTTACATTTATTATTAATTTTTCCTTTTACAATAATTCAATAGCATTGACAATATTTTTTTCACCATTTCTATTGTTCATACTGTCCTCCAATACACATTTCTGTTTTTCCCTCTGGTAAACAAAAAATTGTTTTCTGTTGGCGTATCCATCGATCAGCGGAAAAAAGCTCGTAATCCCATTTTTCCCCCGCAAGATTAGTGATCAACAAGAGCTAATACCATACATTTATATTACAGCTCTCCAGCCCTAATGAGTTTTGAATTGATTGATTGCCTCCTACCCTGAGAGACCACAACGTTCAAGCGAGCTAGATTCGTTTTGAATCCCTGGGTAAGTTGTTAGTAATCTGTATTTCAGCTTGGATGATTCTATAATTCCGTTAAATTAATTGATATCTCCTGACAAGTTATGATGGTTGTATTGTGTCAGATGTGGCATAGAGATTACGTGTTGGAATGGGAGTTTGATTCGGTTATTAGGTGGAACACATATTAATATTGATGGAACTTCTTGAGGGTGTAAAAGGTATCCTTTCTCACCATAACACCGAACAGTTCAAAGTAAATTACAGAAAATTGATCAAACAATGAAATAGAACACGACACATGTTTCGAGTATTGTCTTTATGGCTTTATTGTCATAAAGTATTCATATTCAATACAAACAAAACCTACAACAAACGGTAAGTCCAACTGAAGACCTCAAACAATTCTATTTTACATCCCAATCTATTGTAACACCATGATTTTTATTGATGCAAATTCAACACCAATCAGCGGGAAGCATATTACATTTAATAATCCCAACTAATTCTATTGTGTTTGCTTCGAAAGGTCCGGTTGCAAGAAACCGAACCATTTATCTCAAGGATCCAGTCTTCTAAGACTGAACTTGTCACCCCGAGGGATCCAGCCTTGTCTGGATGTCCCACCTCTAGTAACCGTCATGGGCAAGCAAGAGTGGCGCTTCGACACGTAGCACTGCCGATGGTTGCTGACGTGAGCTCGTTTCAGTATCTTTCCGAGGATAAAAATATTACCTGTTCATCAACTATGCGCAGTGTAAAGAAAAATAATTTTGTAAGGTTGGGACATTATAAAAATGTTGCGAAATCAAATTCAGAAGATAATTTTAGATTTGTGTTGATAAATCTACGAAATAGGTTATATTGATGAGTTTATGTGTAGGTTTCTTCGTGATTGAATAAAAGATATTATTGGTCACCTGTTTTTTTTCAATCAGTTTGTTCACTATGTTAATCATAGATTTCAGTGCTGCCAGTTGCCATTATTATTGCATTTGAATATGTTTTTTCTGTAGATGTTAAAATAGAATATGTTTCCATCTCTACGTATAATCTGAAAAGTTTGTCGCGTTCTTGGATTCAACCTCCATCGTGAACTTCAATTTGGGGTGAATTGAATTAACGAACTCAAGAGTTATTTTCATTTGTCTATATGTTCCATTGAATCCAACAATAATAGCATTAACATATCGGAACCAGAAAATTATTTGTTTTTTTGATATATCAGAAAAATCAATAAAGTAGTGAAAATGCTCGGTATTATGAAGAGCTCATGTATATTCTTCAATGACTTGTGATTACATTGATGTCAGTTTATGGGTGTGGAGATTTTTGAGGGCCAAAACCTCTTGATAATTTAATAATGCAGGATTTAGCATTATTAGGCGCCGTCACCTATGTGCCAATGTGATGTGCGTTATTAAGGTGACGTGATTTATATAGTCACTAAATAGGACACTCATGCTGGAAATATGTTTTGAAGTCATGAAACTTTCGAAAGTTCGACAGTTCGTTGTAAGCACTTGTGACTTGTGATGAGAAAACAAATTGTTTAGTGGGCAGGCCTTTATTTCATCATTTACATTTATTTGTTCAACGCACAAACCACCTTGTTGGTGTTAGAATCTATCTCCTCCCCGTATAAACTATCGGTTGCCTAGAACCATTCCGAAAATTATTACTCCTACGGCACGCAGCTGAAACTCCATCAAAGTCCCAAATACAGATAAACCCCAATTGCATTCCCGTTCGACCGAAGCTTAGGCAACGGGTTATACAGTAAGCCCCGGGTTTTACCCCCTGATTGATAGGTTTATGTATTCCATCCCTTCGAGCTGCAAAATCCCAAGTTGGCCGGCCGCAGTCAACGAAATAAGATTATGCACTGCATCGCCTCAAGCCACAACAAAGGTTACAGGCTGATTGAAATGACAATCGTGCCTGTCAGAGCCTCTCTCTCCGTTGTCTCTCTAAGGATATACATTACTGGACGGCACCTGATTTGGATGATTAAAGCATCTGATGTACGTGTGGCGCGTCATTGATGGAGATGGATTTGGTTGAAACCTAGCTGACATTGACAGATCCTGATGGGAAGATGGCCATGTCTCAAGAGTCCAAGAAAATAGAGAAGTTTCTTCATATTCGAAGTAGTTAATCAGTGGCATCCCTCAGCAATAAATATTCGAAACATTAGGTAGAAGTATTCTTTCATTGCAATGTTACTAAATGAAATGAGGAACTCTCCAAAATCCTTGAAGCTTCGTGGATTGATATCCAATACCAACTATTGAATCTATATCTGAATTCTGATAGAGTTGAGAGCTTACAAAGCGCAGCAACTGTCCCTAGCGCCCTCAAAGGTGCGAAAAACCAAACTCTGTGATGAAAAAGCAAATACTGTAATATCCACTCATCAATATTTCAAGAGATCACCGCAGTACTGGAACCAATTTACATGTCATTCTCCCTACAAACATAAAAGTTAGGTCACGAAAGAGGCGATCCTCTGGAATAACTGCAAGTTAAATGGAATATATATATTTTACACAATTTAAAAGCGGACCTGGCAGGAGAGTTTAGCCATTAAAATTATTTAATGAATATTCATCCTTCTTGATTGAAACGGAAATTAATTTTTCTTTCACTGTTCGCGAATTGGTTGGTTCCTCTGATGAATATTCAACTGAAAGTTTTGAAGGTCCTTCTGTTTCCGGATTGTGGGTGTTTTTGCTTATTCTTTCATGAATTAGAACCTAGATCTGTTTCTTTTTCGAGCTCGAATGACCAATACCAAAAAATGTCTCTCTCTTGATGCGGCGACATTTGAAGGATTCATTTTTGAATGAAAACAATGAAAAAAAAACTCTAGATCTGCTAACTCTCCTGAATTTCTGGTGCATTGGAAGAAATATTCGAAAACAGTATCCTAAATGAATACAAGAAATTTTATTTAGCACTAATCAGAAATATACAGTGTAAGCCCTGACTACTACATTAGTGAAATTTTATTACCTTCATAGTTTTTAACTAGGTTGCTAGATCATTGAAGGCGAAACTACAAAATAATGGCACTGAAACACACATTGATGTTCCTGATGGTAATGAAATCTGTTGATTGATTCTCCCTTGCTCATTTCTGTTCCTCACGAAAACAATCGTCATTATCTGAGCTACAATCTGTTATAACACAACAGGTCTATCCAAATATTATGCCTCTATCGCAGATTTGCCCCGAACATGTCAAGTTTGCACGAGATCTGTTGTCTGACGGAGGGCATCGACCATTGTTCGAAATAACTATTAATATTTGGTGAAATGTCAGTTGCACTAGATTTCTGAGGATTTATGGGAGTATCGAACGTGGGATGAAATATTGTTTCTGTTAATCGTGACAGTTTGCACAACTTTGATAAACTTCAGTATAACAATTTTGAACTTGGACCTCGTGGTCGAGCATCTGCTGATGATGAATTGGATGGTTAATACGTTGGGCTGATTAAATATTGGATAACTTGTCGTTTGCATACCAATTATTTCAAGTTCTCACTAGAATCTAAATTAATAAACATCTGATGCTCGTATTTGAGTAGAAACCAGATACTTATTACAGCTTCATCTGAATTCAATATTTCTGAATGAAAAGTCATGAAAATTTTATGTTGGTATTCGAGGGCCTTTTTCAGTAGAAATTTAATTGTGAATACTACACGTCAGTATGTTGATTACTGTTCAATATTCAATGAAGAATGAAAGAAATATTCAGCTATTTGTGGGGACCTTCGGACGTTCAATTCTATGCTTTTCTCGGTTCAATTGTGTTAGTTTATTTTAGAGATTTCAGTTTATAGGTCAACTCATACCCTCATAATTTAAAGAAACTAACAATAATGATATCATGGGTACTTCATGGTACATAATTTTCATAGTTACACAAATATCAAAAGTAAAAATTTCTGATTTCACGACAGTGTTTTCGAAATGGTTTTCATTGATATGTTCTAGGGTTGCTGTGTATTTCACGACCCTGAATAAAGGGCATCGTCCGAAATGTAATAAAGGAGAAAAGGGATTATTGACATGGGTCAATAGTCATCAATAGGTTCTGGGTAGTGATGAGACTACGTGTGCAGAATCCATTACAGGGATAAAATGCGTGACTAGACTGAAGTCCTGGACAGGGACGAAATTGGCAAAAACCGATATCAGAAATTCAATTCTGGTATTGTTAGTTGGGACAACTTAAATTCAGAAATTGGGGAAACTTTGTAATCAATATTGTTTTGTCGCACCATGCTCCTCCGCCATTCTGTGAAAAATTTGGCATTCAGCTGGTACTCCGTAACTTGGAGATTAAAAATAAAGAATATATCAAAATATCTACCAATACACTATGTTTCAAAGCCTAACATGCTCGTTTTAGAGTACATTAGATACATTCCGAAAGAGAAAAATAGATGGATGTTACTGGTCTGTACATCGGTAACATTTTGTTGCATATACCTTTGCGCAACTTTACATGATATCATCGATATTAAAGAATGGATGCTTATTTACGCTCTCAATACTTCATATTGAACATCTCATAGAAAATTCTTAAGATTAAGAACTGTCCTAATTATTCTTGGAATATCAAAACTAAGAATTTTTTCAAAAGGATAAGAAACGAGATACTTATTGAACATTTCGTAAAAGTTCCACTTAGTCTTCCATAATTCTTTATCGCTTATTTTCATATTGAAAAAAGTATTATGCCATAATGGTTTACGTGACTTTAATCTGGGAATTCTATTTTGTGGAATATATGACATAATTGGGAATAAATTGGGAAAAGAATGATATTTGTTCCAAGAATTCAGAGCTGCAGTCTGTCTGCGAATATGGGTCGAGACAATGTTAAACAAAACTGGCAACCAATACTGGTGTAGATCTTATACAGGGTCTTTCACGAGGAACCTCACCCATATTTATACGGGAAACTACTGAACGTATTTTCATGAAATTCAGCACTTATAAGTATTTCACGATGCTGAAGAAATCTAAAATATTTTCAAGGCATGAGCACATCCGGTTTTTCCGGAAATGACGTCAACGTCCGTTTTTCAAATTACAACACCTTTTTTTATTGCAGAAATAGATTCCTTAGAAAATTTTAAGTTATTTTGATGTAACATTTTTCAGTTTTGGTTGTAAAATTCTCTCTGAGCGGGAAAATTCGAAAAAAAAATCGAAAATAGAGCTCCGCTGAAACAAGAATAACTTCGAGGTTTTTGGATGGAAAATTTTCATTTTTGGGATTTTTCAAGATGTAAGATTGATGCATAAATAAATGTCTAGAAATTAACGGTCAAAACTTTGAGCATCTTCTCTAGTTATAACTGCGAGAGTTTGCCATGGTTCTCCTAATAGTAACTTGAAGTCGGTTTCGAGAAGGGGTGAAAAATCTACAGCATGGTTCAAATAACAGTTCCTGAAAATTTCATCTTTTTGGCGTGAAGGGAAAAGAAATAGCTGAAAATTCAAGACGAAAAAAGTTTTTTGTGAATAACTCAGAAAATATCCACTTTAGGGCAAGGGTGTGATGCATACACTCACATTATTTTTTAACGTAGATTCAATATCTGGCATAAAAAAATGGGGTTCTAATTTGAAAAAACTGATTTCTCACGATTTTGTCATACCTAACTTTCAAAGCGATTTTTTCACCCCCTGTATCATGAATCGCGATTTTGATTTTCAAAGTGGATACATCAATCTTACATCTTGAAAAATCCCAAAAATGAAAATTTTCCATCCAAAAACCTCGAAGTTATTCTTGTTTCAGCGGAGCTCTATTTTCGATTTTTTTTTCGAATTTTCCCGTTCAGAGAGAATTTTCCAACCAAAACTGAAAAATGTTACATCAAAATAACTTGAAATTTTCTAAGGCATCTAGATCTGCAATAAAAAAATGGTATTGTAATTTGAAAAACGAGAGTTGACGTCATTTCCGGAAAAACCGGATGTGCTCATGCCTTGAAAATATTTTAGATTTCCTCAGCATCGTGAAATACTTATAGGTGCTGAATTTCATGAAAATACGTTCTGTAGTTTCCGGTATAAATATGGGAGAGGTTCCTCGTGAAAGACCCTGTATTGCCAGTAATTATTCTCATCGATGTATTCAATTGTGCATCGATTTTTTGTGTATGTGCACTATCAGTTCAATAATACTCAGCTACAGAAAATACTAAGGCTAGAGGTACTGTGCGTAGAGTGGAAGCATCAACATCCCAAGATGATCCAGCTAATTTCTGATAAATATTATTTCTAGTTTTCAGTTAGTCTCAGATCACTGTATGAATCTTGTAATTGAGGGATTAATCTAATTCAGCTCCTAAGTACTTGGGATAGAAATTATGTTCGATAGGAGAATCATTGATGAAAACAAGATACCTCTATTTTGTTGGGGTTGGAACATAATTGCCACTCAATAAAATAATTCTTCAAGATTTCCAAATCAGATGATATGATGTTCTCCATAGACTGGAAATCTGATTGGTGGTAAGCAATAGCAATGTCATGAGAAAGAAGAACTTTCTGAGATGATGTCGTGGATAAATCTCTGAGATATAAATAGAAAAGTGAGAGGGCTAGAATTGATCCTTGTGGAAGCCTGTTTTTCAATGTTTTGAAATTGCTACTTTTATCATCAACAAAAACGCGAAACCTTCTAGCGGATAACATATTTTATAATTATCTCACCATTTTCCCACACTTAAGTTGGGTGTAGAGTTTGAAAATCAATCCATCTTTCCAAGGTGATGTAAACCTAAGTTCTAACGTAAAATATACTAAGTGGGATCTTCTTTCCCAACTATTCACAACATATTTTGTACTCCGACTTCCAGGGTTGTTTCGACACCACATAAATAAAAACAGAGTAATAAATTGAATCTTCTTCATATGGGAATACATTAACAAGTTAATCCGATCGGAAGCTTCACTAGTTGTTGAATTTTTTACATGCATAGTTCATTAACCTAATCTTGATAAATAGTCCAACATCTCTCACCAGCGCACGGATAATATATTGGCTCCGGCAAGAACTTTCAGACCTTACTTGCTTCAGCCACACTGCAGGAAGCGAGTCAGGAACTTGAAGCAGCATGTAAGAAAATATATTGTTCTTGTAGCGGTGCAAGCCCCTGATAGCAGAGATAATGATAGCTATAATTCTCTGCGTTTATCTTGTTGGACTTGCACTGAATTTAACTCCTCGTTGGAACTTTTTAATAAGGGTGTTTGATTTCGGAAATTTACATAGCATCCGGTTATTAAAGAAGTTCTCTTGAAGGCGCCAATTTATGGAAGTCGCATTCCTTGAGAATAACATAAATTATGGAACTTTTCCTGCTGAATAAGATAGTTTTTGTCATAAAAAGTGCGGAATTGCTCCCCATTGACAGGTGCCGTTTTCACTTTTAATTCAGATCCAATAATTTCTCCTAGCCAAATTTCACAACAGACTGCCACCTCAAAGGAGACTGATGAACAATTTGATCATTTCCTATTGCCCAGAGTTTCTCTTGAAGCTGCTGCGTAAGCTTAAGGTAAAACAACAACAAAATGTAGGAAAATCAAAAAAGTATACTCGTACATTCCCGGTGAATACCCGTTATTATGCTGTTGACTTGAGAATAAATGCGCAAGAGGTTCTGACCTAAACATCAGACCTTCCTGTATAAGTCAAAGGCTCACTTTGCAGAGGTGGTCGGAATAAAAATTCTTCCTAACTTTCAGCACTGCAAGAAATTTTAAATCCGAGTGTACCTTAAGCTCTTTGTTACACAAATCTTCGTCTCATTCCAAGTAACTTCTGATCTTTCGAAAGGAGCGGGAATAAATATTCAGCATTTCCCATAGATCCGAACTTGAAAAATTGCAGAACTTGCAACCAAACAATCGAAACTCTGTCTGGATATTTGTGAGAAGTTTCTGGATGATTATTCCGGAGGAATTTCCGTCCATTCCTGATATGGACTCGCCCGTGTCCAGTTAGTTGGACAAACTTTTCGTTTGTTGGAGAATTTTATTCTGAAGTTTTGAGAGTTGATTATGGCGATTTGTTCCACTGACGCTCGGTTTATGGCTGGCCAACTCGTGAAAAGTTTGAGAGCATTGTGTCTATGCGGTGATTTTGTGGTTGACTGTATATTCATTATGCAAAGTATCACTTCTAAACCGCAATTGACGATTTTCAGTGAAAAGTAACAAAAGCCGTACGTAGCCTGAATGACATATTGTGCTACCCCTGTGATATGTCAATGTGAGGACCTCAATGATGATGGGCCGACTGAGCCTTTGTTATATCCGATTCAAGTTGTAGAATAACAAGCTATCGTTTCGACCAAATGTCTGTTATTTTCGAATATCTATTCCATCGATTGGGTTCGACTACCTGAGGAAGAATACAGAGCCAATCTTGAATTTGTCCGGCCTTCCGGTCGCATATAATAATAATAATAATAATGATAATGTCTTTATTTTCATATCTGACCTATACAATATGATACATTATATCGACCCAGACGAAAAATGGCGGAGTCCAGGTGAGCCTCCGGAGAGACTCTCTGATCTACTCAACCATGAACCTGAATGTGAAAATTCATAAATAATAACAACAGTGGAGTGATCAAGAGGAAATTAGCAAACACTTTTATGAACTATGAAATATACATACAAAGTCAAAATCACGAATATATTTAGTGAGGTCTTCAGACCCATGAGAAACCCTCCATAACGTTTTCGTTGCTCAAGAGTGTTGTAGGAGACCATTGTGAAATCCTCTTGTAAACAAACTTTCTCATACATTCTGTGAAATGGTGGAGTTATTTTTCCCCTGAATCTGATGTTAAGATTGTGGACATGGGTTCTGAAAACTATTCGCCTGTAGAGGTAAGAAGGGCACTTGAGTAAAATTATATCTCTGAAGAAACATGCTGTGTGTAGCTTTCTCCTTTCTTCCATAGTGAGCCATCCCGTCTCCCTAAGTTTGGGTATATATATTCTTTTGAACTTTTTGGCTTACAATATTTAGTTAGCAAACAATAAAGCATACAGATCAGGGGTTAGTGACGGGGTGTCATACAATTCGGCGTATCACATAAAAGCCTAGGAAAAAACCCCGTAAAAAAAAACCTGGCTCCCCGCCTAAGTGTGAAAGTACAAAAATAGGCTGAAGATAAAGATAACTTCCTCAAATTAGCCTTTTGGATTAACTCGATATTGTGAATCAAGGATTTTTTAACATAACAAGCTAAACCGTAAATTTTACAAAGGAGATAATCAATGAATACATAACCTTTTATGGTTCCTCTTCAACGAAGATTTTTTTTAGTATCCGTATGTGTCTCTTGAAGGAGAATAATCTCAGCACCATAGTCCTTTGTTAGTTTAGAAATATAGTCACTCTTGTCCTTAGAAATACCTTCTATATTCAAATCTAATACACAAAATTTGTCGCCAATCTGCAAGGAGGATTCTTCGAATCGGGTCTTGCGGTCCAAGTGATGATTTTTCAGATCTTCTGATGTTTGAAGTCTGCTATGGAACCCATTCAAAGGGAAATCATCATCCATAGTTGAGGAAGATTGTGATATAACACTTATTTCATTGAAAAAATAGCAGAGGAAAAATTATCAACTGACATTCATTATGAAATATGTCATAAGTTTGGGTGTAATCGACTCATACTTTCTCACACCATGAATCATCCTTAGACAAGAGTTCTGTACACGCTGTATCCTCATTTTATCAGACTGTGTGAGACAGTTTCCATAGACCACATCACAGTGATTAAATACTGACAAGACCAAAGAGTCACAGAGAATTACCTTGATCCCTAGAGGAAGCAAATGCCGATTTCTATAAATCAATAGGGTTTTTTCCCTAGGCTTTTATGTGATACGCCGAATTGTATGACACCCCGTCACTAACCCCTGATCTGTATGCTTTATTGTTTGCTAACGAAATATTGTAAGCCAAAAGTTCAAAAGAATATATATATATATCCTTCCATAAGCTTTTTTTATGCATTCTGTCACATGTGAACTGAATCTTAAGGAACTATCAAGAACCAGACCAAGATTCCGCGCTGCATTCATCACAGGCAGGACCACACCGTCGACCTCCACCTTCACCAAGTCCCTCAGTCCCAACACCTCCCGCTCAGGCCCGATAAGCAGCATAGTGGACTTATTCGCATTGAGCTGAAGGGAATATTCAAGAGCCACAGTTCTCAATGCCTCAATTTCCCTACTTAATATGGCTGTGGATTCAGTGACATTATTCCTAGTAAAAGATAAGTATACCTGTGTATCATCGGCATAGAATTGAGATGAACAAATTTTCAATGCCTTCGGCAGGCTCAACGAGTATATAGTATAGTATCACTAAGTCCTATGTAGTGGAGAATTGCCAAGAGTAGTTGGTGCTGGATTGTGTCGAATGCCTTAGTGAAATCCAGCAAAGCCAAAGCTGTAACCTTACCCTCATCAGCGGCCCGAAATATATCGTCAGTTACATTACTGAGTGCAGAAGAACACCCATGGCCCCTTCTGAACCCTGATTGTGTTTCGGGAAGTATATTGTTGGCTTCCACAAAAATCGAAAGTTGTTTGTTCACGATCTTCTCCAGCACCTTCGACACACAAGACAATATGCTAATAGGACGTAACTTTAGGAAGAGGCACCACGAGTGCACTCTTCCAACATTTTGGGTAAACAGAATGGCGGATGCAATAATTGATAATATGAGTGAGAAATGGCAGAATAAAGGACAACAGAGTTGTAATATAAATATATTGATGCCATCCACTCCCTCGGATCGAGATTTTATTGCATCTACAGTTCTCAAAACCTCAATCTCATCTACCTCCGTAAAGTTGAAAGGAGTAACCACTGCGTCCAATATATTGTCTCTATAAAAGTTGTGTTGGAGTGTTGGAGAGTCTACCACTGCCTGAACACCAACGACACCAGTAAAGAAATCATCCAGCTCATTTGGGTTTTTCAGATGTTCTGGTATTTCAGAATTTCTAGAGCCAACAATGTCAAATTTCTTCATTGTTATTATTGGTTCACTTTCAAAATATCTTGGCTCAGGAAAAGATTCAAGAAAAAGCGCGTGTTCGATCCCGTGTAAAATTCATCGAACAGATATATTTGTTAACCATAAACAATCTTTCCCGAGAAGACAATTGCTTGAGTGGTCGGGTCATTTGAGGAATGCACCCCAATTTCAGGGTTGAAATGTATCAATAGAGTTGTGTCCGATCTCTTTTTACTCATGGAACAGACAGATACATCTATCGACCATCAGGACATTTGGCCGCTAAGGTCATTTAAAGCAGAAGGCTCAATTTTAGGGCTAACGAATATATTGAAGGAAACTTTTTAACTGTTTTATTTTAAGGAATGTAACACTTTGAACGGGGAACATGTGGTCCCATTATATACGATGCGATCTTCCAAGAAGGCTCTTGGAATTCCATAAGAATGTTCTCGAATGTTTGTACCCCATTTTTGCACCAGAAGGATGAGAATATAAAAACTAAAAACAGATGTATTTTTAGAGAGAGAAACACGCAAACCTCCGTACTGTAAACATCAAGCTCAGTTATACTGTTACTGTTGTAGTTAAATAGTGTTTTTACTTTGAGCGAACCCAGCAGTATCAAGTGAAATTTCGATGCACCGTTTTGGTATCGACCTATATCTTCGAACCTCTAAGATATACATCCCAACTGAGTCAATCGAAGATTGGTTCACCAAGAACAGCCCCAGTATACTAACTGTGGTACGCAACAGCGCGCTGAAGCTCCTAACCTGAAATCAGTGCTTTTCTACATTTTTCTAGACAGGACTCGAAATATTAATAGTAGCTGTCGTAAATATGGTGTGAAGGAATCCAAATCAACCACTCAGTAATTCCAACCTTAAATTTCTCTGCATTTAATTCCTTTCCCAAGGGTCTAGAACCAGTTTGAAATTCATTTTAGTGGCAATAATTAATAGCGAAAACATTCATCGGCTTCATCCACCCATCTTCCAAACAACAACCCTCATTCGCAAGCTTTTTGAGGCTTTTGAAGGTAGCGTCGCTCGACCTGAATGACAAGCATCCCAAGAATGCCTGAGTATTTTCCTAATTCTCAGGTATTTCCATTCCAGTTCGTTTTCCCCCAGGCGTAACTATCGATTGGACCAATTTTCATTTGTACGTTTCGTAATTCAAGAGGAGATAGTGCTCCGAGTTTGTTTTATTTGGGTTGTTAAATGAAAAGTTTTACGGTTTGGCGGTTAAAATACGACCTTTACGGTCTTCGAGAGTTGCAGTTTCAGGCCACAAACCGGTTATTATATATCTATTAGAGATCGTAACGTATCTTGAGGAGATGGTGAAATAAAACGCGGAACTGGTTCTCTCGCCCTTTATGTCTTCATTCAAACTTTTATATGATTCTGTTTGGCTTCGATGAATCAGATCTGGATTCTTTATTTCCGACGGTCTTTCTACTACTCTGATGTAAATGTATAATCAATAGTTTGCATCACTCAAAATATATTAATTTTTGAACCAGAGGAAATATTGTATATGAATGGAATTTGCAAATAATGATATCCTAGACGAACTAATACTTCCTACTTCACAGAAGGCACATCATGAAGAATTTCATTTTAAACAGAATAAAACCAATATCATGATTTGATAAAACCGGTGTACAAGAAAGGCAAACTATACAAACTACAGAGCTATAGACCTGTAGGAGACCAGCTATATAGCTGGTCTCCTACCAGCATTCTTCAAAATACTAGAACTAACTATTTCAACTCAGTTTGTGTCATATCTAGTACAAGAAAAAATGTTATCACGTTCACAACATGGATATGTCAAAGGGAAGTCCACACAGACAGCAATCTTTGAGTTAATCTCAGAAATCTAAGACACTCTGGAAGATTCAAATGTGACAGTTGGGTTCATGTTGGACCTATCGAAGGCATTCGATACCCTGTCCCATGATCTCATCCTACAAAAATTACAAGCCTATAGAATAAAGGAAAAAGAACTGAAGTGGTAACCAACCGTAGACAAAGAGTAATGATCTCTAAGAATGGGAACCAAATAATATCGCAGACAGAATTCACAAAACTAGGTGTACCACAAGGAGCTATTTTAGGTCCCATTATATTTTTAAATGATCTTTATGCCATATATGATGAAACAAGTATAAAAATGTTCAATTATGCAGATGAAAACTTCACAGTCATGGCCAAGACATTCCCAGAAACGTGTAAACTGGTAAAATTAACCCTACTGCAAGCAGGCGAATGATTTGAAGCAAATGGTTTATGCTGAAAATACAAATGCAGTACTATTCAAAACAGCTCATTCAGGTTTTCGAACCCCAGCAAATATTCAACTTTGCAACTCCTCTCTGAGTCTGATTAGGTGTTGTAATTTCCTAGGTCTCAAACTGGAGGAAACTCTTGATTGGAGTGAACACATCACCAACCTTTGTGCTCAATTGAGTTCTATTTGCTACTCACTTGGGGTACTCAGTAAATACCTGGATTCTATGTCAATGAAAACCATTTACCAAGCAGTATTGGAATCAAAGATGAGATATGGAATCATGTTCTATGGTAGCTCACATAACTTGGACAGAGTGCTGAATAGTCAAAAAGAGCAATATGTATAAATTGGAAGATGGAGAGAGTGGAGTCGTGTAGGGGAATATTTAAAAAAAAGATTTATTAACCACACCACCTATGCATATTCAGGAATACTTGATTTTCACTTTTAAAAATATGCATTACTTTAAAGAGAAACGAATCAACACAGACATAGCCTCACCGAAATTTTCAAGCTGCTACTTAACAATGAACCATATAGTGTAGAAGACTTCCTAGCCTACATGATATAATGAGAGTTAAATTGTTTATGACCCTGTTTCATCTCGAGTGTATTACATGTATACACTTTACCACAATGAGTATTCTGAAACTGGAGTCTCCAGGTTCAGCTCCAAAATAGGTGGATGGTAAACATACAGAACATTCTCTTGATTGACACTTTACCACAATATATCAAGTAACAAATCACCGAAAACCTTTCTTAATAATCAGATAAAGAAGGCCATTCCATCATATTTAACATAGGCCTCCCTCTGTCCTATTCTCCCAAGGACAAGAGCTGAGCACATCTCCTAGAAATGACCCGAAATCACTCTTACCAACATCTTTACGCTTATGGAAATGATCGGCATTTTTCATCAAGAAATTCCCCAAGAAATGCACGCTCTCATACACATAGCACGTTCTAATTTATGGAGATTCTGGCGAGGGCCTGGTATCAGTCTGAAAAAGGCATAAATTTCAATGTGGTAGATCATAATTCTTCCCCTCTTATTAAGGACGAACTAAATGTCGATGTCCCTGGGCGACGTTATTTTCACCAGGATTTCGCTTTCTCTCGAGGGACCTGAGAAAATCGGAAAGTTAGGGATGTCCAAAGTTTGGATCGCGTCGATATTTATTTATAGGGAGATATGATTGGTTTGGACTTTTTCGTCTATTCGTACAAGCTAAGATCTACTTTCTACTGTGTCTATATATCATACATTTGCTAATCTGGGTGGTTGTTTCATATATGTATACCGAGCTGCATTTTATGATAAACTATTCTAAAACTATTTCAAATGATTTCGTTTGTGTACCTACATTTATGATGAAATATTGCTCACAAAGATCTCAGCCCACAAAGAAATGTTTGAGAAGTAATGGACCTGATAGTTACAATAATTCAAGGATATTTCGATTGATGATGAAAAATTTAATTTATCATGTAATACAAACAAAAAGTTAAATAGATAGCAATATAATCAATAGAAATAAATAAACAAAAGTGCTCTCATCTCTTGATAAAACAGTAATGAAACATAAACGTAAAAATGCAGCAAGAAAGCAGTATGAATAAAAATAAGACAACATACACAGATTACAGGAAGAAAATCTAGAAATGAATAAAAAACATCTCTCACCAATCAATAAAATAATATAATTTGGACAAAACCATAGCACGATGGTCCACTAGGATTAAAAGCGCAAAAATAGAAAATTAAATTATCAATATTTCTGTTTATTCTCGTGCGATATTTTTTGATGGAGGTGTTTGTCCCACCCCTGAAAGAACTGCGTTTTTACGGCAGTTTTACATGTCGTCTCGTAAAAGTCACATGGGAATTCATTCTTTCAAAATGTTGTTGTGCGTCAGGGCAGAATCGGTTCGTAAATGTTTCTAGAGGTTTTGAGTGTCGGGCAACGTAATTTGAAAGGTTTTATATTCGTCTTATATATGTTTTTATTCCTTTATGGATGTCGAATTGGGGAAGTTAAAGACATTTTTCATGAACTATAAAAAGTAGAGGAAAATAACTCGAATAATTGCCTTTCTTGTATTCAAGGGTGCAATAAAGAATCAAATAGCAAAATATTAATTGTGCCATAATCGCGACAAACCGCAATCGTCCGCTATATATATGCCTGTGCATTTGTTTATTCTTCAATCTAGCAAAATACCCAAGCTCCTTAATATATTCTTAGGGGTGCTATTTTCATATTACCTGAGAGGTTGAAATTATTTCACGGTTGTCGGTCAGCTTGAAAGGTACTGCTTGAACTATGAATCCCGTTTTATTACTAGTAAAAAAATGAGACTTACGAAACCTCCTGTCACATCTTGACTAATATAGCTGGACCAGAAGCTAACAATGCCTGAAAGAGGTAATAAAAGAACCTTGATATGGTAGGATAGTTAGATGAAGGTCTCATTCAATGATGAAGTAGCCGGTTTTCACCCCAGTCCGACTAATATGGCTGAACCGGAAGCAAGCGGAATGAGTGGGTATAGAGAAAAAAGGTATGGTTAATCGAAAATTCCTATAAAGGAATAAAGAAATTGATACCTAGCCGATTGTACAGGAAAAGGAGAGTAAATTACAATGATATCGAAATTTTCTCGGGTTGGTATCGGGCAGTAGGATATTGACAATCCTTTGTTCATTTGCACTAATAATGAGCCTTTGCAGGTCATTCATAACCACAATTGTTTTCTATTTCACAGGAAATGTCTTCATCATTCTTCTAATTCCAATATATATATTCGTACAAAATTACGTGACGGACCTCATTGAGCGGTGTATAGGAACTCCGCCTGTATTATGAATGCAGATAAAAGCCATTTGGATCCCAAAGAAGATCCGTATATCTTTTGTTTTCACTATTCCATCCTTGCAGCTCTACCCAATATTCCAGCAATGTATGGAAATGGAATGCAATTGAAATCCTTTATGGCGACTAGTCTAAATATTGAGCTCTCATCCACTAGTAAAAATAGTCATATATGGCGTTTCAAATTGAGGTGCCAATTTGGTATTTCTGAAAAACTGTACCCATTTGAAATATTTTTATTTGGATTATTATATTGTTCAACATTCTCAGCAAAGCTGAAAGTTGATTTGAAAGCCTCAACACTGACGCAGGGATAATAAATATCTCAAAAAAAGTTTTTTCGTCAGTTTTTAGAATAAAATCAACTATTTCCAATATGCTTTCATTCAGATTTGATGAAATAATTTTTAAAATATCTAAAGATAACAAAAATATCGTTTTCGGTCGCTTGTTCTAGTTCATTTAACTAGTGGAACAGCGTACTATCGTCTGTTTGCTGCAGAAACTGGCATTTTGGCCCCCTATCTGGGTTTCCCACCTCTGATCAGTTTTATACGCTATCAAGAGTGGGGCATCGATATGCCGACAGTTGCTTCCGTGGGCTTTCTTCAATGGGAAATATCGCTCGGTCACAACTCAGTGCGATGTGGAAAAAATGGACCTTTATGAAGTCATCCCTTAAGTAAATACTAGAAACGAAAAACACTGTGTATTAAAAATTCAAGTACATTCGCACCCTCTATAAAATAGTGTTATATCATTATTAAGTAGAAACTGAAAGAATTGCTCCGAAATTTGGCAAACGTTAACGAATATGTCCTCTATATCAGTTTTTGTAACTTTTATGATGTCTCGTGAATGTCTGTTGCTATTTCTTCGTGTCTGAAAGGATATTTCTTATAATGCTCCATTGTGATTCAGACATCTCATCGTTCATTCAAATATTTCTTACAAACTTCAAGACATTAATCCATCTTATGATCAAATTCGCATAAAACCTTTTCGATGCGGAAATATTATGCGGTTATCCCCAGTTTCTGTTATTCGTGGATCTGCTGACGCATAATTCAATTTTCTGAACAGCGGGTCTAGACAGAATATGGCCGTCGAGCGTACAAATATTTGCGAACTCAATTAATGAGTCGACAGATGTTGCCCTATGAATAGAAGATTCTAACTGAACCATGAGCAAAACTCTATCTGGTACAAACGTTCTATAAATATGAAAATTGTCGCTAGAACGGAATTTTAGTTTATAGTAGATTTTGCGCGCTTGTACTCAGCGGAAGAACGAAAGATCGTTTTGCCCCAATTTTTTCGAATTTTCGAAAATGCCATACTTTTATTGAATCATTTGGTATAGCTCATTTTATTCGGGATTATGTCTGATCGTTGTGCGATGAAATTGGGTTGGTACATTGAATATTTCAAAAGTTATAGACAATTAAGCATGGTAAAAAGTGTGTTAAATTTGTACTTATTAGTAGACTGCTAATTTTTTTAGATTATGAAAAAAAGATCGTGAAAGAGGTTGAATTTCACTGAAGAAAATTTTCGATCCTGAAACTGTGCTTCCATTATTAATTATTTTCATTGAATGTACAGAATTATCTTACGTGCGCCATATTGAGGTTTACGATAAATAATTTTTAGAATAAACATAATAGATTTAAAATCTGAAAAAATATAGTGTAATTTAAAAACGTCGAAGAACTGATATCAGGTGCAATTTCTCACTTAAGTTTATTTTTAATAAACTAGACCTCTGTAAACTAACGACTTTTTTTAAGAACAAAATATTCAAAATTATAAATATATTCAACTTACTGTCATAAAATTCTTTCGCTTCGTAGGAACTTTCTTCTCTACCCGTAAATTTAGATTAACGTTCAAATAAGTTCAATATTTTGTTTATAATCACTTTTTTTCAAATAAACAAAAAAAAATCACTAAATGATGTGAAAAAAAATTATTTTCCATTTACTTTCTTACCGTTCTTATGTAATTGAAAAACATTCATCAACTATTTCAACTGCCGTTTGACGATTTCGATAAAGGTTTTTTTCTTCATATTTAATGTTTCAATAATTGGAAGAAATTTCTTTATCGTGATTGACTGTTCTCCACAAATGATTAAACCCCAATTTTTTCCAGTGACAATTTCATTTTTTATTACATCAACCATTCATTATCAATGAATTTTATTACTTCTCCTTATTTTTTCTGATTGTTTTGAAAATTACTGAAACCCCCTGTGCATCTCAAAATACCGAAAGAAATTTTTTACAATTTTTTAATACAAAATTTTCTAGTTGATTTCGAAATATTATAAAAATCTATTATCCTTCTATTATTTATGGATATTTTCACTTGTTCATCTGTATAAGAATTATTTCTATTATTATAAAAAAAAACTACAGTCAAAGACTAGCAAGTATCTTTGGAGAATTATTTGATCAGTCATAATTCTTTAATATACAATTCTAAATATTTTATCTCAAATTCTCATAAATATTTTATCCGTTGACAATTTAAATTCTATTCTATGACAGAAAATATAACCTTCAAATTATAAATTGTTTGTTGCAAACAAATAGAAATATGGAATATCGTAATTTTTCATGCAGCTTTTCATTTTATTAAGTACAAATATATATGAAATATCTGATAATCTTGAAGGTAAATCAAAGAGACAACGTTTAATTCATAACGCGATTTTTATTCTGAAAAGGTACCTGGTGGAATTCTTATCTTATCTTATCCCTTATCTTTTTTACAGCTTAAACGAATAAACAACATATTGTAGGATTTAGCATTTTTGGACGGAGTTGAGTGCCAGTGCGGACCTGTGCTTCGCACTCGAAAATGTGCTATCGGATATTTTTCTTAGTGCGTCTTCATGTATCGATAGTCTTAAGACAACAAACTATTCCCGTTTATTTATTAGACGAGCCAATTGAACGGATATGTTCGAGATGACGTTTTCGAATATTTATTAGAGGACCAAGTGCGACTCATGTAGATTATGTGCATGTGCATGTGCATCTCAAGAGTTAATAGTTATGACGAAGTACTCTAAGTGCAGTGGTGGGAACTGTGTTAAACCCCATTCGTTTAAAGTCGACCAATAGACAGTTGGAGGTGTAATCTTAAAATGACGAAAGGAACTCGATATCGACACTTGAACTCTAGACGCCAACTCGAACTCTAGATGCCAACTCTAACTCTAGACTCTAAAGACGATTAAGACGAAAGTGTTGACTCTAAAAACGATTGAGACGAAAGTGTTGACGGTAGACGTTTTCGCGAGTTTGAGAACTTAGCCAAAGTAAGAACTAAACGATCATTTTAGAACTTTGACGAAAACTCAGTATCGGCCTTATGTATTTATATATTGGACGATAATTCTATTTATCCTTTTGGTGTAAATAAACTTATAAATACGAAAGCCGTGTTTGTTTCGACGTTAGACGTTATCTGTAGGCGGAAATTTAACATAACCCCTAGACCACTGATAAAAAAGCCTACAATATAATTGAAGGTTCTTCGAGTTTTCAAGGGTGTTTGAAATAGTTAGAAAAATGTATAAAAATAATTCTGAATTTCATTATCTATTCCCAGTAGTGTTGAAGTTGATTCAAACATTTTTACCGAATAGGTTTGGACATTACTGCATTTCAACCTACTGGTTTTTCTATTGGTAACCTATTTAGACTTCAAAACATGAGAAACTTTTTGAATATAATAACTTCGGTATTTGGTTTCTATGAATATGTATTTTCTTATGAAATGTTCATTTAAATTGAGAATGAATTTCAATATTTTCACCAATACTCTGCTGAAAAACCACTAATAATATAATTCAGTAAGATTTTCAGCTGGAGTGAAGATTTGGAAAGAAAACTATGCGACATTTTCCAACGAGCAGTAAAAATATGTTTTTATCATAAATATTATGGTTTGGAGTCTTAGGGCCAGTTCCATAATCGAAAATGAAGTCTCCTTTTTCGTAAGAAGTCTCCTTTACAAATGAAACGGGTTCCATAAACCAATTTTAAGGTTAAAGGAAGCTTTGAATTATCCTTTATCATAAAGTCCGGATATTGGGCCTTTACGGAAGAAAAAGTATCCTTTTTTTTTACGCATGCTCTATGACTATACAACATAACCTTATTCTGTTCTGTCATTTCATTTCGAATGCGAATGTATTCGTTAATTCCAAAGATCTCTAGATATAAGGTCAATGGTTAATTCATTCTATAGTGCTAGTGTTTTGCTTAGGAGTTTCCTTTTGTGAAAATTAGTTTTCTCCACAAAAATCGAAAATGTCTTCAAGTTCAAGTTCGAGTTCTTCCTCGTCTGATGATGAACAAGACATATTTTTAAGAAGGACAATTTATAGAAAAACAACATTTAACAACATTGGATGATATCATTTTTTCAATCGATTTCGTTTAACGAAAACAAGTGTCCTGCGTTTACTGCAGGAAATTGCCCCTGCACTATCAGTTCCAACCAACAGGTAAGAAAAATTTTGGAATGTCAATAGTTATTGATTAATAATATAAATGCTTTTTTAGGGGTGGGTGTATAGATCCACTGCATCAGCTTCTTCTGACATTTCTACTGGAAATATGCTGATAACGGCAGGGGAGTTTCAAAAACATCTTCTTCAAGGATAGTTCGAAGAGTGTCTTATGTCATTGCTTCACTTAGTCCAAAGAACATCAAGATGAGCGAAAGTAATGATGAAATGCTGGAGGATACTGCAAAGTTTTACAAAATCGCTAAATTTCCAAGAACTATTGATGCAAAAGATTGCACCCTCATCAAGATAAATTCCCCTGGTGGTGATGATGCAGAAATATTTAGATACAGAAAGCATTATTTTGCTCTAAATGTGCAAACAGTTTCAGATGCGGATCTGAGAATCAGAAACATTGTAGCAAAATGGCCTGGATCAGCACATGATCAAACTATTTTCAATAATAGTAATTTGAAAAATGATTTTCATAGTGGAAAATTTGGACGATACCTACTAGTTGGAGATAGTGGTTACACCCCTGAACACTATCTTATGACCAAACTAGTGGAAGCAAGGACCAACGCTGAAAATCTCTACAATGAATCCATCATACGAACAAGAAATGTTGTGGGGAGACAGTATGGTGTATGGAAACGTCGGTTTCCTATCCTTTCATCTGGAATGAGTGTTAAGTTGACAACCACAATGGCAATAATAGTTGCTACAGCTGTATTGTCTAATATCTGTTTAGATATGAAGACGTCTTCCAGATGAATGGTCAACCGATGTACCTGTGGAAGAGGAGCCATTGGGGTATCGAGAGGAAGAGAATAATATGACATCTGCCCGTCAAGCGAGACAGTTAATTATCAATGAACATTTTGGCAATATATAATTGGATAGATTGTTTCATTAATTTAATGTTTCAATATACATTTCAATATTTCAAATATCCCAATTCTCTGAATTTATTACATATTTCCTTATTTCATTTATTTCCTAGATTAATTCTCAGATATTATGATATATTATTATTTCTTATTAAACACTCAAGTATCCAGGGAAAAGCAAATTTAATTATCACTTTTTATTATATACCTCAATTCGAGGTTCTACATTAAGTTTTGTCTGCAACTCTAAAACTTGCAGCTTCAATAATTCTAGTCTGATAGTATGTTCCTCCTGCTTCCTTGTGTCTTCATTTTCCAAAGTTTCCTTCTTTTTCTTATAATAATTCTCCTTTGCAACTGACACAAGGTTTCGAACTTGAGTTCTCAGCTTCTTGGTCACCGGCTTCTTCAATTTCTTCGAATTGTACGAAGACCAATTCTGTGGTTCTTTCTATAATAATGTTAAGTGTTAAACTCAAGCAATTTTAATTGACAATGATTTTTATCTACCTTACGTGGCCCTTCTTGAAACTCCTCTTCCAATGAATCTATTAGGGGTGTGTCAGTATGATTATCCTGTGTGATTTCAACAGGACCTGCACTTTGATTTTGACAATAAGGTTCAGTTTGATCATCGATTAACCAACATAACGAATTCTAAAATTAAGTATTAATCAATTATTTAAGCCATGATTTCAAAAATTTATACTTACATTAGGATCAGGCGCAGCAGGCAAAATACTTAATTCCATGTTTTCCACCTGGAAGACAGGTAGGTATTAATAAATGTTTTTCAAAATGTAAATTATTTTCAACTTACGGCATCAGAATCAAAGGGTAAATAGAGCCCCACCACAGTTTTCAAATTTATTATTTTCAATGTGCTCTCAATGACTGGATCGAACTGATCTTTCATTGGAGCACCACCTCAATCCCCTTGAACTATTTCTTTGTGCAACTATTTCTTTGCTTTCGTTTTCAAATTATCGAATTTTGATTTCAACTGATCAACACTCCTTGGATGGAACGTGGACGAGTTGAATTTCGCAGTTACTTTTTGCCATGCTTTGTCCTGAAAAAATATATGTTCAAAAGAACTTCAATCAACAAAAATTCATGCCCTATTTACCTTTTCCTCATTTGTGACTTTATTTGTCGTTTTATTTTCTATTATCCCCTTTTCCACTAAAATCAAATCCAACAGTAGGAGCTGATCCTCAACGCTGAACACAATTTTTCTTTTCTTTCCTTCCATATTTGTATTTGCACCTTCGCACTTCTTCTGCACAACCAAAATAAAAATAATATTTCGAACTTTCGAATCTCCCTCCTTCATTCATGTTCATACACAGAACATTATGCCTTTTCTTCTATTCCATAAAATTTCATTTCTCTATGAAATATTACCAAATACAAACAATAAATCACTAGATCCCAGAATAGCCAACCTTAGGAAATGTGAAAGTTACAAACAAAAGGGAGTTTTATCTAAATGAGGGTGGGATTATGTTTATGGAACCGGGTGCGCTTTCAAACTGCCTTTAAAGGCGGCTTTCTTGAAAAGCGGCCTTTGTGAAAAAGATCTTTTTCGTAAAGATTATGGAACTGGCCCTTAAGCAGAAACGGGGTGCAAAAACAAGTATGTCCCTACAATATTATGGAATGTCATAAGCAGACATCGGATTATATGCACTATCAAAATGCCAAAATATGCATGCAAATATGCACTAAAAAAGGGAGAAATATGCACAAAATATGCACAATCAAAAAAACATTATTAGAATTAACTTTGTTTTCACCATACATAATTATATAGGTACTTATTGGTTGTAATTCTTGTGACAATATACAATAACATATTTTTCAAGGTTTTCTGGCCCAAATTTGTGACGTTTGTCACTTAAAACTAATTTATATGCTGAAAATTACCTTTCAACGTCCACTGACGTTACCGGACAGAACTTAAAATTTGGCGCCATTTCTGCCGAGACCTCTTCAGGCAGAATTTGACTGGTGCCGTTGATAAATGCGTTAACTGTTTTTATTTCTTCGAGACACGGATTTTTATACAAAACAGCATTTAATTTGCCACGAACTTTTTTTGAAAGTGAATTGGGAAGTGCGTTACTCTGTTCAATATTTTTTTCCAATATTTCCAAGGACTTGCACAGAGGAAGGTTTTTAGTTTCTAGTATCTCAATGGCATCGGGTATATTGCTGAAATGTGTTGCAATAAGAGCAATATTTTGTTTAATTGAAGGATTCTCAAATGCCCGCTGGCTTGATTTGATTGCAATGGCTTCTGAACTGTCAAATTGTCCAACTACTTCTTTTCTCCGCATAAAACAATACCGCTTTCAACCAAGTTCCCCAACGTGTTAATATTGGTTCTCGAGGTAGTGCTAGGTTTGGCAGTCGCTCCTTATACGCTTGTACTCGCGACGGTGCTTTTAAAAACACTTTTTTGTAGAAGAAATCAATTTATTGACAATCACGAATTCTTTTCTGATCTCTTCCGCAACTCGATGTAGGCCGTGGGCTAGACAGGTGATATGAAGCAATTTTGGGTAGAATACTTTCAGAGCTTGACCAGCTTTCACCATATAAGGAGCAGCATCAGAAACAAAAACACATATTTTTTCGTCCATAGCAGAATCGGAAAAAAGGGACCTGATGGAATCATTTATGAACCGGGCAATAGTTGAATGATTTGTTTTTTCTAGGACCTTGTTGTGTTGATGTTTGGTGTGGGGACGGTGGTGAAGTACAACACGTCTAACACGTATAAATACTAAAATAAGCACTGTCAATGAAAAAGTACCAAAATATGCAATAACGCTATAAAAATAGCATTATTTGCGTTTGCATATGCAATAATGCAAATGCATATAATCCGATGTCTAGTCATAAGGCAACAGCTAATTCTTTTGTCTAATCTTGAAAAGAATCCAGTGATGGATTAGCCCAACTTGAAACCTTCAATCACTTTCAACTTTGTTATAGCAATAGTGTTTAAACCCGCTTCAAGAATCAGTAGTTAAAATTAACGCAGTGGTCAAAGACTCACCCTGTATATCAAAAATATCTTTTCTCTCTAATTATTCTCACGTTGAAATATGTAATTTTTTCCAATTAAAAAATCGAGAATGTCGACGGAAAAATTCACATCCTTTCATCCGAGGAAATGATGTATTGCATCAAGGGCCCTAGAGCCCCCGGAGAAGTTCACTCCATTATTCAGATGGAAATTCCTCCGATCTACGAATAAAAGAGCTGTTCATATTTTGGCATTCCTAATGTCTTCTTCGATTTTCTCCATCAATATTTGAAGTTATACGAACTCCGAGCCCTGAAAATAATTTCGCAATAAGCACATCGAGGCTTTCCGAACCATTGCGCAAGGTTTACACTCAAGAAGTTTTCTCTGTTAAACTTCGTATATCATCAAAGGAAAATGCATGGGAGGAGAACTTCGTTTTAATGAAGATATATTTTGATGTATTGCCGCAAGCTTTTATTAAGAAATGAGCTCTATCGATTGATTGAACTTTGGTAATTTCATTACTTTTGCTCGGCATGGAGAATTCATGACGGAAATGGGTGTGAAAATGGTTATGAAAAAAGCCAAAATGTGCTACTTTCTTCGATCCGGATATAGTATATAACATTACTAGCAAGGTTTTTACTGGCGAATGGAGGATATAACTGACGAGCCGCAGGAGAGTCAGTTACCTCCTTGTGCCACTAAAACCTGTTACCTCGCGTGTATTGTTTTATATTTTATTTGTTTCTCATTTGTAAAAATGTTAGATAAATTCCAAAAAAATCTCAATGAACATGTCTGTTTATTTTTCTTTACATTTGTCTTGGCAAAAGCGAAAATGAATGCACCAAAAGAAATTATTGAGGCAGTGTAGCTTCAAGTTTATTACCTTCAAAATCAGCTTCACGGTACGAGCGAGAATATGATGACTTCAAAAAGTGGCAAAACAAAAATAGGGTGATTGGGGTAACTGAAGATGTTTTGTTGGTCTACTTGAATCAACTACCAGCTAGATTCAGCCTTTATGAGCAAAATGACCTATGCTGAAAAGCTGCTTGGAAATGAAAGAAAATGCCTCTGTTCGCAGGTTTGTTTTCCTTAAAAAATATGACGTTTAGTTGTCATTTGCTGATTACAAAAGGTATTAGCGTTTCTGAAACGAATAAAAGAGCGTTATACGCCAAAAAAGGCCATGGTATTAAGTAAAGAAAAGGCTGAACATTTTCTTTTACATGCTCCTGATGAATTGTAACAATATGTTTGGATGTTGTCGATTTGACGAAATTCTCTCCTTGAACATGAATGATGTAGAAGATATCGCACCCTTGCTTCAATAGTGTAGCAACTCAAAATATGATGATTTTGAGTTATTGGTATCACTGGATTCGGAAAAAAAAGCTCTATAAATCTCAAATAACAGTTCTAACTTGAGGGAATTCAGTGGCTGCCAGATAGCAGTTGAATTGGTCTAGACGATTCACTTGCTTTTCCCACCACTCGTCTATAGAGTCATATTTTCAATTGTGACATAGATCTCGATGAGATAACGCGAATCGATTTGCTCAGTTGATGTGTCATTTTGAGTTGTCACATTCTTGATTACTTAAGTTCGTAATTTTCGAAGCGCTATTTCTAGTTATTACTCTTTTTGTGATTGAAAAAGCAGAAGTTCATCCAGGTAAGTCGAAATGTTACACTATTGATGATTGATAAAGCAGCTTTTCCTCAAGCCAAGTCTAAATGTTGCACTATTGATGATTTTTCAGAATGAATCAGAACTCATCATTTGAAGACATCATACAACAAGCAGAATTCATTATAAACGCGGATGGACTATTCGATCCAGAACATGCCGAAAGTGAAGGGTATTCTACAGGTGGGACAGTTCGTGATACTGCTGATAAAAAAATGACCCTATTGAAGGACCTCTTTATTCTGCGGTAATCGACAAAGAAACTCCAACCATCATTGGCCTCACTGAAATTCACAATCACGGTGGAAACGATCCTTCAGCTTCAGATAGCAGTGACGCCGACCAGGTAAATGAGAAAAACCGAAACGTTCGTGACTTCAGTCACTGGCATGAATCCGCAAATGGTGCTGGAATTTCAGATTCAAGACTTCCTTCACCTCTGGAATTTCCCAGAAACCCTAATTCAGCTTACCTTGAAAATTGTAGTCTTGATGAAGAAGAAATTAGCCAGAAGAAAGGAAAACGGCCATGCAACCCAGACAACTGGGTTATGAGGAAATCAAAAACCCTTGGAAATAATGGTCTTGGATACGTCTCTTACAAATCCAAACGTTCAGTCAGTGCCAGGAAAATCCGACCTCCTTGTGGATCAAAATGCCGTTTAAAATGTTCGGAACAAATCAAGGAAGAAGTTCGTCAACAGCTATTTTCTGGATTTTGGAGTTTGGGTGATGTCTAGCGGCAGAGGTGGTTCATTGTATCATACAGTGACGAAATAAAACCAAAGTACAGATACTCCAGTACTCAAAACTTCCGTGCCTTGAACAGAGCCTTCTATTTCGACGTGCATAACGTACGCGTGAGAGTTTGCAAACAATTTTTCATGACCACTCTTGACATAAGTGCTCGAACAATACAGACTGCATTCTCAAAAAAATCCTCTACAGGATTCGTTGCCGAAGATCGACGCGGGAAACACAATAATCATCCAACAGTTGACCCAGAAATCAAAGAAAGTGTCCGCCAATTCATAAGTTTGATTCCTCGCATCGAATCCCACTATTTGAGGGCTCAGACCTCCAGAGAGTTTATCGAAGGTGGCAAGAGCCTTGCAGATCTATTCAGGGACTATAAAGCAAGTCGGAAGCAAAAAAAGTTGCCCCCAGCAAATTCTGTCATGTTCAATAGAATATTTAATACAGAATTCAACATTTTCTTTTTTAAACCGAAAAAAGATCAATGTGATGTCTGTGAATCTTACAGTAATGCCAGTGATGAAGAAAAGCAGAGCATGAAAGCCACATTCGAAAAACACAAGAAGGAGAGCTGTCACGAGCAGAAAAAGGAAGGGACAAGGATAACCCATACGGAGCTATAGTCGCGGTCTACGATCTACAAGCTGTGATGCCAACACCAAGGGGGCTCGTCTCATCCTTTTATTATAAAAGCAAATTGAATTGTTTTAACTTCACCATCAGTGATTTACATGCTAGAAACGTAAATTGCTATTTTTGGAATGAGACAGAGGCAAAGAGAGGAGCCAACGAAATCGGAAGCTGCGTCTACCTTTACCTCAAGGACCTCAAGGAACAACGTCCTGATGGTGAACTGGATGTTATATTCTATTCTGATAATTGCTGTGGCCAACAAAAAAATAAATACTTGGTTAGTTTGTACCTGCACGCCACTCAAGAATTGGATATCCGCAGCATCACACACAAATTCCTCATTCGTGGGCATTCTCAAAATGAAGGAGACAACGTGCACAGCGTAATCGAAAAACAAATTTCCAGATAGAATGAATTGATGACTCATTTATTTTGTGAAAATCCATCTTGAATAATTGTTTTCTTTCAATATTCAAATTTCCAGATATTTACGTGCATCACCGATCTACGTTCCAGACCAATACGTGACCCTGATTCAATCGGCGAAGAAAACAGGCCATCCCTACAAGGTGCACATTCTTAACCACGAAACATTTTACGATCTTAAAAACCTTGCTGAGAGTTTGGGAAGCAATTTCAATGTGAACACCGACAGATCTACGGTTACTTGGCATGACATCAAAATTATTCGTGTAGAGAAACAGCACGCAAATTCCTTCTTCTACAAAACATCCTACGAGAATGGAGGATTCAAGGAGATTGACGTCAGAAAAAACAAGAGAAGTCGTCCAAGAACATCTATGTCCTCACAGATCCCAAGCCACCTAGCTTATTCGGAAAAAATTCCTTTAGCAGAAAATAAAAAAAAGACATAAAAGATTTAATTCAGAGAAGAATTATTCCTCTTGTATTTGCTACCTTGATAGAGGACAAAAAACGATCAAGCTTGTTATTCAAATTCGTTTGTTCAAATATTCCTAAATAACACACGTGAGATAAGAGTTAACTCTGAGAAACGTCAGATAACATTATTTTTCACTAAGTCTTCTAAATGTGATAAAGAACTGTTCGTAACTAGTTCCTACTTATGCTTGAAGTTACCTGCTTCCACTTTAATTCATCTATGATTTTTGAGATCAGATTATAAATTTGAAATAGTCTTGCCTCTACTAATCTTGAAAAATGTATTCAACAATAATTGTGATTTACTTATTAAATACAAGAAGGTATTATTTCCGTTATTGAACATGAGTTTTTTTACGCGTGAGTTTTTTGCAAAAATTGAATCTAATGTATGTTCATTTGTTTTCTATTGGAAGTTGTTCGATGTCGAGGATATTTTGGTCAGATATGTCTCACCTTGTGTGCTTCAGATAAGTCCTCAACAAATTTTGAGACTCGGAATCCAGATTTCCTACAAGGGATAACAGAAATTTCACAAACTTACGTGAATTCCACTTATGTAAAGCTTATTTTTACTGTACTTCAGAAATGGACTGTTAAAGCATTGGCTCAGGAGTTTTGAACGTTTCATTTCATATCCCGAAAATAACTCCGTAACGCCTTTCGCATCTATGCCCAATAAAAAATTACCTCTAGTTCACTGAAAAAAAAATCCCACCGAAATTCTATACCATTAAATCCACACGCTACCTCTTACGCTTCATTTATCTTATTTCAGGAACATATATCCTTATTCCAAACAGATATTTTCCTCGGCCTCAACCTTTTCGTTTGATATTTTATATTAGATTAGAGCCGTCCAGAGAGAATCGTAGAATATTGTGGGAGAGCGTTCCGTACCAGCTTCCATGTGCAAATTGAATTTGTCATTGTCTCAGATGCCAGAAAATGTAACGAATTTGCTTCTATGGGAGACAGATATTTGGCCGATTCAGAAACGCGGGATTTATAAAATTTCAAAGGAGGTAGCTTTACGCGTGAAAGAGGCCTTCATGAATATTTTTCAGTGTATAAGCGGCAAATCCTATACATAAAAGATGTAATTTCGATTATTTCACTGAATTCTCGAAGTTGGCATTCCAAATATACATGTAGGGCTTTGTTTCATCAGTTATCTAGGGGTAATGATATAGTATATAACATTACTAGCAAGGTAAGAGGGTTTTTACTGGCGAATGGAGGATATAGTTACCTTGAGCCAGTGAAACCCGTTACCTTGCGTGTATTGTTTTATATTTTATTTGTTTTTGATCGATTTTTCATGCAATGTTGAGGAAAGCAGTTGGCCAAAAACTTCATTCAACTAATATAATAATTGACCAACTGCTTTCCTCAAAATTCCATGAAAAATCAATCATAACATGTATCTACAAGGAAATGATCTATCAGAACATTTTATTTGTTTCTCATTTGTAAAGAAGGTCGTAAGCTATGGAAGCGTTGCCATGAACATGTCTATTTAAAGAATTTATTGAAAAATACGAGGTTTAGTTGTCATTTACAGATTTCAAAAGGTAATAGCGTTTTTGAAACGAAAAAATGAGCGTTATACGCCAAAAAAGTCCATGGTATTAAGTAAATTAGAGACTGAACAATTTCTTTCACGTGCTTCTGATGATTGGTTGCTGGCGAAAATTGTAACAATGTTTGGGATTTTTGGATGTTGTCGATGTGACGAAATTTTCTCCTTAAACATGAATGATGTAGAAGATATGGAAAAATACGTTATTGTGACATTGCGGCAAAAAAAATTCAATAACAAGAAGATTCACCATAACCGATGATGGCTGCAGCTTCAAGCCCTGCATGTTATACAGAAAATATGTAAATCTTCGGCCTCCTGGAACTGAAAGCCTAAGGTTTTTTTTGACATACTGAGCAGGAACGGGATTTTTCTTAATCAAAGTCCTGGATGAGAGGTTGCTGGATTTTTATTCATACAGAGAACGCCGTGAAGCAATCAGTTCTAAAACTAACTAACATAAATTTTGAGGAGAGATGACAAACAAAATTTACAAAATAACTTACCTAACACCAAGCACCACTGTCCTAATTATTAATATTAAATATAAAAATTATTATTATTTCAGCTTATCGCTAATATGGTTGTTAAAAAGAATTAGAACAAGATTATCTCCTCACAAACTAACAATCGTATTTATCGCAATTGAATCGAGATCGGTACCTTCCTGAAGTGAAGTCATTGGGCGCTGGCGCACGGTAGTGTTCGACTGAAAGACATACACTCCTCAACCTTAGAAATGGATATCTAACCAAGAATAAATAAAATTAACTGTACTGGTTCAATACCGACATGGAAAGTGCATTTCCCTTAATACTGGCCAGCACACTATTGGTGATGTCCCAAAGCAAATAGCGAAATATTTAGGTTTAAAAGATCCAGAGTTATACACCGGCCACTCTTTTCGCAGAACTGGAGCCACTATGGTTGCGGATTCGGGTGGAGATATTTTAGCACTACGGCGTGCAGGAGGGTAGAAGAGCACCGAAATTGCGATGAGTTATCTCGAATATTCGGTCAACAAAAATATCGAAAGGTCTAGCAAATTATTTGGTAGTAAGGAGAGTACAAATGTTCTGTAGTCCTCGAGTTCAGCAGTTTCTGAGTTAACAGATGGTTCATCATCATCAGTATCAACTCTTTCTTCATCAAAAATATGTCTTACTGGAAATAACAATTGTACCATGATTTTCAACATATACAACTATAAAACAAAATTTTTTAATGTAAATAATACTAACTTGTAAAAATTTTGCAAGTTTACCGTCAGTTCTGCAAGTGACTTGATAAAATAAACTTTTGATTAATATTGTGTTTTTGAAAACTGCCGAATACAAATGAGAAACAAATAAAAATATTTATTTCGAAGCCAAGCTAAACGGATCCAGAATTTAGATCTTAGCCACCGATATTTAACGATAATTCACCCATTGATTTACCGTATCAACGCAATGCAACCCATAACTTCCCAACACAAATTCACAATTGACACAGATCGGAATTTTCAACGTAACGGTTGAAAATCTATCTGAACGTAGTACGTGGCTTAACAACCACGTTAGTTGGAATTGCAGGGAGTTGAAGCCCCGAACGTCGGTGGCATTAGCGCATTGCGCCAACACCACACACGACCCTTGAATATCGCCGCTGCGGAGCGCAAAGCGTGCAGCCATTCAATATTGTAGGGCTCGCAGTAATTTTGCTTTGGAATAATACGGTTCGATAAATTATGTAGGGTTCCCGCATATGTAAATATGCATTTCGATGGAGAATTTGCGGCTGAAAATCCGAGAGCGATCTGGGAAGGCCGAAAATGTTGCCGACGGATTGTAAACCACATGGCGACGAGTAAGCACACTTAGCGGATTTAGAGCTTTTTGGATACCTCCAGGAAAACGAGAAATATCAGATGATTAGTCAATTGAAGAAATCGTGTTTTGTAAGCTTATCTAACTACTAATGAATAGTATATTCTGTCAAGGCAGAATGAAAATCCGATATGAGTGAATCAATCCGAGGGCGAGCTGGAGGCGAGCCTGAGGAATCACGATTATCGGATTTTCATTCTAACCGAGTAACAGACTATACTTTCTGAACGACTGTTGAAATAAAAGAATAAATAATAAGTCTATTTCATTAAGAATCAACAAAAATATAGTACTCAAAATCTCAAATGTCAAAAGCTATTTCGAAATGACATTTATATTTATTGTATTATGACAATTATTGAAATTGAAAATAGGAGCTGAGATAATCCGTGAGAAATTCTCTATTACATGTTTTTCAGAACATGTAATATTTGTATGCGTAGCACTTGTTGAGGGCATATTCAATGCAGAGCTAGAGCCAGTTATGGAAAAGACAAACTTATTCGCTATATTCATTCTATTCTTCATTGAATTTTCAATGTATCCTTCAGCAATTTCTGATGATTTCTATCCCCCGTGTCTTTTGAGAGTTGTCAGATCGGCTCCTGCATCAACTAACACAGTAGCTGATGACGCCGGTAACAATGTCCAGGGTATAGTTCGGAGTATTCAAGATTTGAATAATTTGATATTTGTTTGGGCTTATTTCCCATTTGTTGATCCCGATTACTTACTTCGTACATCTCCCTCCTCGAAAATTAACGAAAAAATTATCCAAAGTCATATTTGGAGGTTTTAGAAGTGAATATTTCTTCACAATGTTGTAGAAGTTATCAGTAATTCTGAATTCTCTCGGTTTATTAGTTTTCGTGTTCGGAATTGATATTAGAAATACTGAATCTAAATCTTTGACTTCTGTAATTTTCAAATTATAAAGTTCAATTTTTCTACATGCTCCCATGACACCAATGATAAGAGAAACCTGAAAATATACTCTATTCAAAGTTTATTTGTAACTCGGTTGGCCATGGAAGTTTGACACATTTCACTCTGTATATTAAAAAGTTAGGTTGGGTTCGCTATTTTCCTGTCAGATTATTACGCACTGTTGTCCATATCACATAAAGGTCCTAGTAAACTTGGATTCACTCCAAATGCCAATTTACTTCTGAACCTTGGAAGAGTTTCGAAAGGTTTGAAATTATTATGGCAGAAATTTCTAAAGGAGCTGCTCTTATTTTGATTGGGATGTTGTATGATAACCTCAAAATATTAATTATAATATTCAAGTTACCGTTCATCAGGGATGAACATATTTTAAGTGATTTTCGGGAATCTGAAGAAGTTTGAACATTAATCTGTTCATCATGATACATGAAACTTCCGATTGGAATTTGTTTGATATTCGAAAGGACATTGCTTTAATCGTTTGGAAGCTGGTTCAACATTTCAAAAGAATTAAGGAAGGTATCACAAAGAAGTAATGTTGAATCTGAAGATGTAGCTAATAAGGGAATGGTATATATTCTTGAATGCAGAATTGGAACAGAGCATCTCACTTCTATGAAACACTTTGATTTAATTATCAACAAAATAAGATTCAATACAAGCTTGTATTCTGAACATGTTCTAGTTGATCAATGCATAAAAGTGATGGTAGGCACATTTAGTTTTTCAAATCTCTTATTTTTCCTCATAAAAATACCTTCATTGTGATCTTCTCCATGAGAGCTATACTTGCTTCGTTCAGTAGGTATTCTCTTCAAATCTCTTGGTGATGATGTGAAATGAAGGTTTCATTTTGAGTCACTGACGAAAAGAGTTAATTCTTCCATTCAATATATATTTTTATCGTGATTGTTTCATAGTTCTGTTGGTCTGGGATATACTCAGCTCTAATCACATCCTCAATATTCAAATAATAGCTTTTAACATAAAGAATCGAATAAATGTTGATTACTTCTAAAGTTCTTTCAATCCGAATAATATCTCTTACAGGTATGTTATGTATACAACAGAATATTTTGAAGAATTCATAAACACATACAGGAGCATTCACAATACTGAACGCTATGGAAAGTGATGTATGTGTTCATTTCTTCGTTTGCCTTTTTTTCAAATAAGAACTGAGAGATGAATAAATTTCATTTACTCAACCCTTGATCAATGAGTTAGTCAACAATTCAGTAGAGATTGTGAATTGATCATACTTGACTGAAGTGGAAGCATAAAGCACAATTACGAAAAATTATACAATACTTATTCACATATAATAAAAATATTGAAAATGCTTTTTATTTCTCTAACAAATAAATTTCAATAAACTTGAATCATACAAATAAGGATAGAACATCAATGATCTTAAAACGATGAAGAATAACGATCTACCATAATCAAATTAGATATAATTCAATTATTAATATTCAATGTGTAGACTTTTACTATTATCAAATAACTTCCAATCATTATTGAAATCAAAATAGATATTTGAAAACTTAAATGAAATATCATATGATTGAAATTTGTCAAATTATTATTAGGGTTTTACAAATTACACAATAAGTATTTTTCGAAAAGTGAAAATAATCTTTGTGAAAGAAAGAGAAGAGAGAAATTAACTTAATTGATAATAAAAAATCATCAAATGGCTATCAACCGAAGTCTTCCTGCCAATTTTACATTTATAATTTATTAATTGTATCTATTGTATAAAAAAAAAGTTATTCCAATGATATTAGATGTTCATAAATTGGTAGTGCTGGTAGTTTGGCCTTTGGTGGGCTCTCTGTGTCATATTGGTGCACTAGTGAAGAAGCTCGGTATGGGGGAAAGGCCTATTAGTCCAGGTTCAGCTATCTGATTGATGATTCTTAACAAACTTATTCACCTGTAGGAGAAAAATCTTCTTTTAATGCCAACAGATTGTGCTCCTTTTACTAAATGAAAATGAGTAGCATATCCTCCTAATAATAACTGTATATTAGCATGTAACAATAATTTACTTACATACATTTCAAATTATATCCTTAAAAGAAGTGACAACTTGAGTTCTTCTCGACATTATTCCACATCCATTACTTCAGTGAACGAATCAGACTCATCATCAGATAATTCTGGATCTGAATCACTTTCCTCCAATGAAATAATAAATGGAGAAATATTATCTATAGGTAGGTTACCCATATGTTTCGTCCAGTCGTCTTCAATAAGTCGTTCGCAATGTAAATAAAAATTTTGCCACATTTCAGGTGTACATTTTGAAAGAGCCAGAGTCCATAAATTGAACACTCTATCCCTTGTGTGAGGATGAGAATTTATGTTCTTGTTGTAGAAGTTTTTACAAAACGCCCATGCCATTTCAATAGGATTATATTGGCAATGGTATGGGGGTAATCTAAGAACTTCATGTCCATGCTCTTTCAAAAGTTCATCGATAACGTATCGTCTCTGTTGGTCAGTTCTAAATGGTAATATTAAATTCCAAAGTTGTTTTTATTTAAATTCCGATCGAAATCAATTTTGTTATTCACCAACCAATTCTGCATATCAATTTTCTTGCTTGAACTAGTTGGTGGCTTATCCAACTGAACTGAATGATATGGTGCATTATCCATTATGATCACAAATTTACCAGCAAGCTTTGATAAAGCTGGAATTAGTTGATTAATAACCCAATTTTAAAAATTTCACTGGTCATAGTCTTGTGATAGTCACGGTCATTATTCTTCGAATCTAAAATGAAATCACAACCCTCCAAAAATCCAAAATTACTTCCTGCATGCAAAACAGTGAATCTTTTACCTTCAGATTTAATTTTTGATGGATTTCCTCTCATATCAGATTCGTGTGTCCATCGACGAACAGATGAACCATTTTGGTAAATCCAAGTTTCATCAAGAAACACGAATCTTATATTTTCATCCATTGACTTAAATTGCAAAAATTTTCTCAGGAAAGTAATTTTGGCTGCAACGACATGTTTTTGTTCACATAAAATTTTGCGTCCATTTACCTTTTTATATTTATAACCCATTGATTTAATAATATTGAATAATGAAGTGCGTTCTCCTTATAATCCAAATGTTCCTTAGCGTAAGTCAGTAGTGTGTCGATAGAAAAGTGTTCATTTTTCAAATTGTAATTCCAAATTTGTCATTGCAGGTCTTTTCTAAAAATGAAATCGTCTACTTCTTGTGTTTTTTTGGGCCTACCAATAGAAGGAAACTCTTTATCGTCGTCTTCATTAAGAATTCCTCTGATTGAATTAATATGAACCTGTAATGAAATTTCGATTAGGATAAAACATAATATTTACATCTCACTTACGTTGAAAATGTTTGATACACTTTGCTGTATCGTTGAGTCCATAACTTCCTGACCACTATGCGCAGATTTGAGTGCAAGATAGCATTTTTGATGCTAAGTCTTTGTTCTTTGGTTATTACTTTAGGCATTTTGAAAAAAATTCTGCAATATTTTGATTCTCTTCAGAATCAAATGTGACAGATGACAAGTGAAAATTGGCTTAACTGCTTGACATCGGCAACGTCGAAATCCGAAGAAACACTGATGCCAACCCAAGAAACTTAAATCATGGCCACCCGCGATACAAATAAACTTTGAATGGAGTATACTTTTGTTCAACGAATTGCGAATGACTATTACCTTATATTTTCATTCTACCTTTGTTGCTAATTAGATTTCATCCGGGGCTTGTTCTAAGATTTGTTTTAAATTTTCCGAAGTAAATACCATCGATTTCTTCGGGGAATATTTTTCGGAACTGCCCTACAAGAATGCTTTAACTTTCTTTTATTTGGATATGTCCACCAATATTGTTGCAGAAGACCGACAAAAGCAGTGACCTGTATATTCTGTCGGATTTACCAAGTTCAAATAAGTAGCAACTATTTTGGGCATTTTTCTAAATTGATGAATTCCTACCACTTGTCTACAACCCTTTCCGCTTTGATATTTGAAGAAAAATCGGTCACTGTTCATATTTTCTGGTCTTAACGAAACATACATCCTTTCGATAAACATTCAAGTAGATCTGATTAATTACAAATGATCTTGGTTTGTTGGTTTTCGAATCAGGTATGCTGATTAAAAGCTTAGATTCTAAGTCTTCTATATCGTGTACAGTCATTCGGACTAACTCATCCATTCTACATGCCCCAGAAATACCAAATATTACAGCCACCTAAAAAATAAATAAAGCTATAATCTAAATAGAAATTAAAAACTTGTAAATTACCTTAATCATTAAATTTTCTTTATCTGGAGCTTCCTGGATACATTTTTCAATTTCTTCCTTCGTTAAAATCTTAGATTTCTTTGCCCTATAACCTTGAGCTTGCCGTTTCAATAAAGAACGAAGTTTTGAGTATGTAGATATATCTACATTGTGTTTAAGTGCAAGGGTTGACTTCAGCATTGAATAATTGGCCCATAATGTTGAAGATTTCATCTTCAAATAAAGGTCTAGGAAGTATGCCATTACAACATTTTCTGAGGAAGAACTCGTATTTTTACTGATGCGATAATCCATAAAACGTCTGTATGCATTTTCGTACTTTTCTCTTGATTTCTTTGGCAATAATTCTAATGAAGCAGTATTCACTGCCTCAACCAGCTCTGGAAGAGTCCCAGGAATGGAAATTTCATCATCACTATCATTTTACTTTCGAGAACACCAGCAATTAAATTTATAAGCGTCAAGTTTGACAATTCAACCTCAATACGTTTCCATAGTAACCCAAGTAATTTTATTAGGAATTTCAAAGCACCATTTATTTGGGAATAAAATTATCGCGTTTTTTTTTAAATCAATCAATATCTGTCGAATTTTAGACGATTTGTGGAAAAATAGTATGTTTACCTCGTAGGAAAAGCCACATTCCTGGACTCTCTCGGCTTGCGCCTCGACTTAGCAATCTTAACAGTCGTCCAGGAATGTTAATTCCTGTCAAAATTTCTTGAAAAAAAGTCAGGACCTGCTTACTGTAAGGAAATGTCATTTCCTTACTGTAAGGAAATGATATTTCCGTACAGTTGTTAGTGTTCTACATAAATGATAGAAAACACATTGCTTATAAGGAATTAATTTATATTTTGAAAACATGAAGTCATTGCTGAATACATTTTTAAGATCAATTTGTTATATTTACAGTAATTTGACAGTTACTACAATTATTGAACATTGGAGGAACACTCTTAGAACTATGAGAAACATTTTGGACAACATGCAGGTCTAGGAAGTATGCCATTACAACATTTTCTGAAAAAGAACTCGTATTTTTACTCATGCGATAATCCATAAAACGTCTGTATGCATTTTCGTACTTTTCTCTTGATTTCTTTGGCAATAATTCTAATGAAGCAGTATTCACTGCCTCAACCAGCTCTGGAGGAGTCCCAGGAATGGAAATTTCATCATCACTATCATTTTACTTTCGAGAACACCAGCAATTAAATTTATAAGCGTCAAGTTTGACAATTCAACCTCAATACGTTTCCATAGTAACCCAAGTAATTCTATTAGGAATTTCAAAGCACCATTTATTTGGGAATAAAATTATCGCGTTTTTTTTTAAATCAATCAATATCTGTCGAATTTTAAATGATTTGCGGAAAAATAGTATGTTTACCTCGTAGGAAAAGCCACATTCCTGGACTCTGTGTTGCTAGCAATGTAGCAATCTTCACAGTCGTCCAGGAATGTTAAGCTTTTCCTATCCGGTAAACAATGTACTATTCCGTGACTGACTTATGAATGGCAGAATGGCAATTGAAAATACACGAATTCTTTCTTTAAATTTGTGGATCTTTGTAGATCAAAAATGAAAGAAATGAACCAACTCAGAATTGAATGGATTCAAATCCAGCAACCCTTATGATTAATTAGTCGAATGGATACATTTTAAATCGCCAACGAAAATAAAAGTTCAAAAAATCGGAAAAACCAATATACAGTGTCACATAATGAATTAAGGGAGGATACATCGTTACCAATAACTCGTTTCATTAATCCGCCTGGGCTAGCAACGCTGTTGGAAACTCCCGATAAGGCTTCATTGATTAAAATCAATTAAGCCCTTCGATAGTGGCCAATTACGTAATTTCTCCAATTCGATTAGAAGGGATGGATACGTCTTGCAGGAACCCACGTTGTGTTGATTGCGGGGTGGATGACAAATGGACCTGGTTTAGGTCTTTAATCTTCACATGCCGACAAACAATTGCGAAAAATTACATCATCGTTCATGATAAGGGTTTGATATAAACAAAAACAGCTGGCTTGTTTTCTGTATAACTGTCCTATTTCGATAATATAATAGACTAAATTGTAATTACTGGACTCTATGGTTACCTACTAACAAATGCTTCTTTACTTTTTTTGTCTGGTAATTGAGTGCTCTTATATATTTGTCGATATTGTAATAATTAATAAATTAAAGTAAATAACTAATAAGTTTTGATTGAAGAGTCAGCAAGAAGGGCATTTCCGGAACTCCTACCTCAAAAATCAACTCAGCAGTACGATATTGATTATACCAATTTCCTGTCCTGTAATTTGAAAAGTGTACAAAGGAACTTCAGTGAACCTGTTTTCACAATTATTCCAAATTTTTCACAATAGTTTAGAATTTCTCTGCTTTATCTAGCCATAGAAAACGAACAATATATCCCTTCAACAATATCCACATCAAATAAATATATTCAAGTATGCAATTTCCTGACAAATATGGCGCCATATTTGACAAAAATACGAGAATTGGCATCGTCTTCCCTATATTCCCACTCTGAATTATTCTAAGTTGATTTGAATAATCGCCTCAATTTCGACGCCTTCAATGCAGTTGGGGTGAAGTATAACCATAACAGTTTCAGGGTTTAATAGTCCCATCAATGTCTTTTTCTAGTTATCCGAGGCAGACGGTTGAAGCCAGATCCGTAGCTAACATTTGGCTTAGACGGAATCTTGTGTCGTAAACGTCAAATTTTCCAAATATACGTAGTGAGTCTTTTACCACTGTTAATTGTTACCATAGATTCTTGAAGTCAAAAAAACATTTTCTTCTTATAACATTTTTCCTAATTTTCACCTGTAATATTCAAACGATAATATCAATTTAAATGATCCCTTGTACAAGGTTTTTGATAACAGCCATGCATATTTTGGCATCGATAGATTTATTCCATTTCTTGTGGGTTTCTCTACTACAGTAGAGATTGGTTAAATTGCATCAAAAACAAATATCATTTCAACTAAAGGACCGTATCTTGTACTTCCTAGAATCATTAGTCTTTTTTGCAGATCGAAGCATTCGTCATCTTTTTTCCTAAATTGCACCATTTATGAGATATTTGAAGTTGAAAGGAATTAAATCGATATAATCATCCGATAAAACATGAGTGATTGAATCATTTTTTAGAGGGAAAATAACGTTTTTAAACAATTCAGATTCAATAGTGGTTGCTGTAGAAGGTAGTTTTCAAGGGTAATACCCCTAGAAGTGAGAATTTTTTGAGAACATTCTTGTTTTTTGGGAATTATGCGTTTAAATTTTACGAAACAAAGTTATCCTTAAAATACCACGAGCCAAAGGCGAATGGTATTTCGGGATCACTTTGTTGAGTGAAATTTGTATAATTTTCAAAAAACGACAGTGTTCTCAAAAAAATTCGAATCTCGATATAAATCAAACGAAATAAAAAATAGTTTTTTATTCAAAAATAACCAGATAGAAGCATTACAACAAATTAATTATTATTGATTATTATTATAGTACAATATTGTAATATTGTACTATCAATAATTAATAATTATTGATAGTACAATTATTATACACATTACGAGCATTACTTTCGAATGATGAAGTAGATATTGATGTTGTTTCTTGCAGGACATTTTTTTCATTCCTTATGAATGGCTGTGATTATTTTTTTGTGATGCTGTTGGTCCAGTTGGAGATACGGTTTCAATTGCCTGTTATCTTTATCAGCTGTTCCTCGCCAATCCCTGCTTTGGCTAATTGGCTGATAGCAGTAGCTCGATGCGAGTGGTTGGTTATCTTCTACTTGTTTGTGTAGATGCCAATGAGTTCTGCCGATTCTTTTGTCCATTTAGCTATCGTATTGGGACCGACTGGGGAGTTTTTGAACCATGAACCATATTTCCAATTCTTATGTGGAGTAAGGAATAGTCTTTCAGTGGTTATGTTTGCAGTAGCTTATATAACCTCACCGGGCAAATATCTTCTTCAATATTGGGAGTGAGCCATTTCGTTTCCGCACATTTTTGGGCACCACCTTGTCTTGTTTTAGAAAATATCGTATTGTAGGCAATTCGGCCCGTGGGATTACCATCGTTTTCAATTTCAAATTGGAAATGCAAAATTAGGCATGATGAACCCTCTCCTCCGCGCCAAGCAAGCTCCAATGCAGCTATAAAATAAAATTTTCTGTTCAAACCGTCTGGATCATCTTCTTTACATAAGTTGACCATCTTTTTGTGTTGCTCCAAAAACAGCGCCTTGGCACTAACTTTTCTTTTCTCAGGGTCCACTTGCAAAGTACCCTTCTTGGCATTTCGTCCATCCAGCGCCGTTTTGAAAGCAACGTCTGTGAATGGATCGAACCTAAAGCCCCATTCGAAATAGAATTTTTCCTGCAGCTGTTTGGCAGTATTATTCCACATAGTTTTTACGACACTTTCCTTGTAGTCTGATCCATCTCTTTTCTTCATATTGAAAGCCCAGTCTAGCATAATATTATTGAGCTCTGACAAACTTGTTTTTTCATTTACAAGGTATTCCCGGGCAGCACAGAATTCTTCAAATTGTTTCCTAATGTAGGATCTTGACTTCACTGTATTAAGCGGCACACTTTTCTTCACGCATTCCTCAATTGAAGTAATATTACAATTCCCAAAACGTTTCATTTTTATCTACTTTATGGTAAAATACGAAAATAAACTGACAGAACTGCCAAATGTGCAGTTGAAGTTATCGCTAACAACTGCTTGTTTATTGTAACCATGACGACCGCTACTTCCACCAACGGCCAAAGCTATCCGCACGTATTAATATTCCTATGCAAATTAGGCATTTGATAAAAACACATTTCTAAAAGTGAAAACACTGTAAGGTTGAGTGTTTTCAGATACAAGTTCTCACTTTATTTCAAGTGTGTAAAAAATGCAATGCATGGAGCTCACGAGATGAAAGAAGGTCAAAAATAATTATATCCTGTCATATCAGATCGTGTAGGTTAAATATTCAGAGATACGAAATGCGTTTGTGTGAAGAAAATTGTTAATATTATATATCTGTATATCATAAAGAGGTTAATTCTGAATATCTTTAAATTTAGATTTTTGTATTCGACGGAATAGTTTTCACATTAGCGAAGAAAATCCGTAGTAAATTGTAGAAATGCGTTGTCGGCATTATGTCCTTAATTATGTTTCTTAATAAACCTTTTTCAGCTTTTATATACAGAAGAACATAGTAATATTGTGCTCCTACTGATTTATGGAAATACTGAGGCCTATTTGGATACAAAATATAAATCGTGTTACAAAAATGGTATTGAAATGTTAGAGCGGCGCTGTGTTTTCTTTGTTAGGCCTGATACTTTTCAGCCCATGTGTTTAATAGTAAAATTCGTACAAAATTTCTTACTTCGCTCGGAGTACGTAACTTCTTTTGGTTCTTTGAGTGAATTTTATCAACTTCTATAGTCTTATGACATAAAACACTTTATCTTACCGTGAATGTAGGTCTAGTTTTCTAGAAACGCATATAAGCAATCGAACTGCATTTCAAATATGAAAAATCCACCTTCTAATAAATATTTGGAAAGTTACGGAACCTCGAAAGAGTTGATGACGAGATATGGTTGATGATGGAGCTCGTGTTGAATGATTTGGTAATAGCCCAAATAATCATTCAACACCTCGAAAGAGTGTTGTGGATTGCCTACATATTTTCGAAAACGTCTTGATAATCAAAATGAGACTTTTACAGCATGCAGTTGTTCGAATAAATATTCCGAACCTTGGGGACGCCAGTAATAATGGTAATTCTCGTTAAAATAAACGCTTGTTGGACATCAAAAGCTGTATAATGTACGATCTGCCAGTATAAATAGAAGTGGAAAATATGCCAGGATATTATTTTAGCAGGAACACGTTTGACATTTGTTCTGCCGTTGGGGCGTTGAAAATTTCGATTGTATTAAAGAGCACGTTCAAATAACACAAAATGTGTCACCTTTTTAGGTTTCAATCGATTACCGTTGAACAGTACGTTTTTATTAGAAGTTTCTTGTGAACATTTCCATAAAAAATGTAGAAAAGCACTTCCAGGAGGACAGGATTGTCCTTTTCAGAGTCTGGAACAACAGAGACTCTGAAAGAATTATATCTCTTGAACTCGTCAAAGTCTTCTAAGAGATTACAATGAATATTAATGTTTTTCCATCAGAACAAGTCAAAAATATTATTCAAAAATGATACATATTCACAGGACGGCGTCTGAAAATAGACTTGGAGGAAAAATAACGCATATTTATATGGCTAAAACTTAATTATTTTCTCTATTTTCATTATTATTCAATGTAATTCATTAATCTAAATCACGTAATTTAACCAATTTTCCTATTGCTAAACCACAAATCATCCAAAAACATTATATTCGCCAAATCTATAACTCCTCAAAATTTCCCCATACCAAAAGATGTTAAGATAATCACTTTATATAATTATTTATCGTTAAGTCTCATAAATCTATTATATTGATGAATAATCATTGAACACTTAAACGTTGGGCACACAAAAGATTATGTTTCCCTTGGCCGTACACGGATGAGCTGACCAAAGAGCCATTGCACTCTTATTGTAAAAAAAGTCAATTTAGCACACACATAGATCCACTGAAAAGGGCATATCTATCATCTTCCATGGATAGGTAAAGTTAAACCATGTTAAACACAGAGATAGCGACAAAGATAGATAGACAGACAAATCGGAGAAAGCTACCTATCCACAACATGTGGTTCCAACGGGAGTAAATTCAATGAGCAGGTTATCTCCTGAAATGGACCAATCAGTTGGCCGCCACGTTCATACGATTAAACACCTCTAGACTTCGTTCTCTGGAGTTACATCAAGCCGACGATGTTGGTACAGGTTAGAGCCGCGAAATTGCCGAAATGAACATTACCTATTGTTAGCATGAATATGTAAGCTGAAATATTACATATTTTCTTTCTGACTTATATTTTATAGTCATACTTTTGTTCACTCCCAGTAGTATTATCTTACCACAAATTTTTCTTCATTAAATTTTAATTGTGGCCAGAAAACTCATCTCATATACCTATATGCTATTCAAGAGGTTAATAAAAGAAAATGATTCATTTTATTTGTCTTCAATTTTCTACTAGGGCTAAGAAATGAAATAATCTTCATAAAACATATAGCAATAGCACCCTAAAGTTCATTTTTTCCTAAAAATTGGTTATAAGTTGAGATATATCAAGAACTATCATTAAATGCCTTATCCTTCCAACAAAGTGCTCGCAGCTCCGAGTGCCTTATAATATTTCAACAACAGAAATCTACAAAATAATCGAACTTAACAACGTTGCCAGATTCTCCATTCCTCAGCACGTTCTTTACTGGGCCGTTGCTTTTAAGAATGCAGTGTAAGCAAAGACGAGTGTGAGACCAAATTAAATTTGAAGCACGTCTTAGCTATCAATACTTTTATTGGAATATAGATTCTTTCAATTGCTTGCCACCTCCATTTCCGAATTTTTATAGAAATTTGGGTACAAAAATAATTTGCTGCTTGACAAGAAACCATCGCGCAGAAATATATTGAATTTTTTCTATGTTCCGAGCTCCGATTAGTGAGTAACCGCTGTAGGCACGATGTTGTTGCAATCATGATGACGAACTGATTCGGGCAGTTTATCAGAGGATGATAAAAATTATTTAGTAACTTCGGAATAGTACTCATGAGAGATAAATAACGTAATCGTGTAATAAAAGCGAACTGAGGTGGGTACCAATGGAGCTACCCTATAAGCCTGAAATGTGTTGATTTAGTGTCATACGGCAATTCAGTTTAGGTTCCAACTACCAACACAATGTGGAATTCCAGTTGTTGTCATGCCATTCATCCATAGATGTGCTCCGCGTTATTTATCGTTCCCTGTTATCATGTATGCCATGGTTTATTTTGTACAATTTTTCTAGATCTCTTGTTCGCAATTGCGATTGCCGAACGTGATCAAAATACCGCATACTACGCAAAACGTTTCAAATCGTTTGTTTTGGCTGATAAAACCTTTTTCATAACGTCATGTGTTCTTCATTCACGAAAATTATTCTCTATTTCGTTCAAAGAATAACTACTGGCCACTTTGGAAATGTCTTAAAGTATATAAGATAGACAAAGCATTCCTTTGTAAAATGTCGATTTGTTTTGATTCCCTCATTTAAAGTCTCGTGTGAAACCTCACCTGGCAACACCGCATAAAATCTCTCGGGTCACAATATCTTCAGGGTCAAAATGATCTAAAAAAAAGAAAATTGCTTTCTTTGGGCAAATACTTGACCATCCCAACAGCAAAGTCCAAATTCTTCTTTTTTCATCGTCATCTGGGAACCTTAATTCAAGAAAACCTCATTTTATCTTCTAATATTCTCATTGAAAACTTCTCTATTAAAACTTTTTACGCTACTGAACATGTATACAGGGTGATTCCGGAGGAGAGCGTCAAATTTTAGGTGAAGTATGCAGTAGTCAATATAGTTTCGAAACAATGTTGGGTTTATAGTTCGGGGCCTTCATTGAGAGTCTACAGGGTCATTTGTCCGATTCGACCGATTTTTGTATTACTTTTGTATGGCTTGATCAATCTTGATGAAATTTCAGTGTAGAACAATATGATAATCTTCTTTCAATAATTCTAACATTTTTTCAAAAATACAGAATGGGAATTATGATAAGTTCATATTGAAAAAACACCCTGTATATTTCGTTTTCAGAAATTTTCTACATGCTTCAGATTCTACCATAAGTTTACATTACTGGAGCGTTTTTATTTTTTTTGGCACACGTTCATTTTTCTTAGAAAAATTTTTCAAAGATGAACAATATCGTTTATTCGCTCCAAGACATTGAGAATATTCTGAACTAGATGGTAAATCTTTATCGTCCAATAATACAAAGCTCTTCCTGAGTCCTAAAATAAATTTTCCAAATTCGAAATTCATTTTTGATCGTTCATATTCAGATGTATAAAATCATTTAATTCAAAAAATTTCTTTATACTTACCTGAACCAAATTAATCTACATACTACTACTACAAATACAGAATAAACATTCGAAACATATGAAAGGCAAAATTATGGATTAACATAAAATTGAGTCATTATTCAGGTGATTTTCGGCACACTTCCGGTTTTCTATGAAGCGAATATTCCTAAAACATAGTAGTTTCGTTCAAAAATGTACTCACTTATGGCCTTATGGTATGTAAAATATTGAATCACGAATGTATGATAAATAGTTTTAATGAAATTGAGAATTCTCCATGAAAATTAAATCTCTATTTAAATCAAGTTCTTCAAGATCCATGGTTACCATCACAGTGAACCACAGAATGAGAATATTTAATAAAAATCTGTCACAAGAAGTGTATTTCAACACGCCTCAATTATTTACTCATGCGGATATAATTTTTGTTTATGGTTTTTGTAACGGAAATGGAAATGAAGCCAAAATGGAATACCATAGACGATTTCCCAACCAACGTCAACCAAATAAATGTACTTTCGGATGAGTATTCCATTATTCTAAAGAACATGGGCAATATCCTAGTAAGGCAGGGCACATTGAAAGGCCTACTCAAAATGAAATTTCGATTCAAATTGTTGAACGGGTGGAGGAGGAATTTCACAGAGCAAAGTGAGCAAGACTTTGAAGAAAGAACAATTCCACCCATACCACTACCAAAAGGTGCAAGATATGTAGCCACAAGATCTGCTCCAACGATTACAATTTTGTCGCTGGGTTATTAGTCACCGACGAACTATTTCTCGTAGGTATTCTATTCAGCGACGAGACTATGTTCACTAAGAATGGAATTTTTAATATCCACAATTCCCACGAATGGGCAAGAGACAACCCGCATTTGAAGAAGAGTCATAATACACAACACAGATTTTCTGCCAATATTGGGCTTGGAACAATAGACGAAAATTTTGTTGGCCCTCACATTTTTGCGGAAAGATTAAATGGTGAAATTTACCTAGATTTTTTGGAAAATATTTTACCAAATCTATTGGAAAATGTACATATCCGCTCTATGTACTTTCAACATGACGGAGCACCACCTCACTTTGAATTGAATGCGAGAAATCACCTGGATGTAAATTATCCGAACAGATGGATTGGTCGTGGAGGCCCTATTGCTTGGCCATAAAGATCGCCTGATTTGAACCCTTTAGACTATTTTGTGTGGGAATATCTGAAAACAAGAGTTTATAAGGTTGAAATTAGAAGTAGAGAACACCTAGTTGAAAGGATTTTCGAGAAATGTAATATCTTGAAGCAAAATCAATCCCTCATTAGAAGGTCAATTGGAAATTTAATAAAAAGGTCTCGAATATGTATTCAAAAAAGGGGAAATCATTTCGAACATTCTATGTAAATTTTGTATTAATCCTTAGTTTTGCCGTTCATGATATGTTTCGAATATTTATTCTGTATAAGTTGTAGATTTTTTGGTTTAAGTAGGTAGGTATAAAGATATTTTCTGGATTAAATGATTATATAAATCAGAATATGAGTGATTAAATATGAATTTCGAATTTGGAAGAACTACTTTAGGACTCAGGAAGAGCTTTGTATCATTGGACGACACCGGTTTACATTCTAGTTCAGAATATCCTCACTGCCTTGGAGCGAAATAACGATATTGTTCATACTTGAAAAATTTTTCTAGGAAAACTGGATGTGTGCAAAAAAAAAATAAAAACGCTCCAGTAATGTAAACTTATGGTAAAATCTGAAGCAAGTAGAAAATTTCTGAAAACGGAATGTACAGGGTGTTTTTTCAACCTGCAAACTTAATCTGAACTTATCATAATTCCCACCATGTATTTGTGAGAAAGTGTTGGAATTATTGAAAGAAGATTATCATATTGTTCTACACTGAAAATTTCATCAAGATTGATCAAGCCATACCAAAGTTATGAATTAAAGAAAAATCGGTCGAATGGGACAAAACACCCTATAGACTCTCATTAAAGGCCTCCAACCATAAACCAAACATTGTTTCGAAACTGCCTTGACTAGTGTATACTTCACCTAAAATCTGACGGTCTCCTCCGGAATCCCCTGTATACCTAAATACTTTGGTTCTCTTGCTGTTTGCTCAGTTTGGCAACATGAAAAATTTTTTATGACCTGAATGGACCAACTCAATACAATCGACTAGCTGTAAGTTTCAGATGCGACACTTTTCAATGTAAATAAAGGGGTCATTCTTACATAGTCTAAGGTCACAGCGCCATCTGTGGTGAGGCCCGGGACTTTTCAGCTTATGTAGTATTTCAGCACAGTTTCTCCAAACTTTTATCAATATTGTATTAGGTGTACAAATAAGTTTCCGCGATTTGTCAAAAGATGGCCCCACCAGAAGGTTATGGAGAAATTGTCAGATGTAAAACGTAATATCCCAAGTTTAGTCATCTGGCAACACCATAACCTTAAAGTACTAGTGATTCCGTATCAGCATCACGTAATTTTTTTCGTGCAAAAATGTCAAGTTTTATTCCGAATAAGCATCATTTGCGGGAACTTTTGATTTACTTCATTAATGTGAAAAAATCTGCAGCTGAGGCGCATCGATTGCTTCTAGAAGCATATGGTGAAGCTGCTTTAAGTGAGAGAAGTTGTCAGGAATGGTTTCAGAAGTTTAAGAACGGTGAGTTTGACGTTAAAGACAAAGAACGCAGTGGAAGGCCGAAAGTGTACGAAGCCATGGAATTAGAAGCACTATTGGAGGAAGATTCGTCCCAAACGCAAAAAGAACTTGCACTTACTCTACAAGTGACTCAACAAGCAATTTCACATCGTTTAAAATCGTTAGGAATGATTCAAAAACAAGGAAATTGGGTTCCATATGAACTAAAGCCGAGAGACGTTGAACGCCGATTATGCATGAGTGAAATGCTGCTTGCCAGGAATAAAAAAAAGAGTTTTTTGCATCGTATAGTCACTGGTGACGAAAAATAGATTCACTACGATAATCCAAAGAAGAGAAAGTCATGGGTTAAGCCCGGCGAACCATCAACATCGATGAATATTCATGGAAAAAAACTCATGCTGTGTATTTGGTGGGATTAGCTTGGTGTCGTGTATTATGAATTGCTGAAACCAAGCGAAACCATTACTGGAGCTCTCTACCGAACACAATTGATGAGATTGAGTCGGGCACTTAAGGAAAAACGCGCCCATTACTACTCCAGACACGACAATTTATTCTTTTACACGATAATGCTCGTCCACATGTTACGGCGCCGGTAAAAACATACTTGGAAATACTCAACTGGGAAGTTTTACCCCACCAGCCGTATTCACCAGACTTAGCCCCTTCTGATTATCATCTGTTCCGGTCGATGGCACATGGTCTGTCTGAGCAGCGCTTCACATCATATGAAGACACCAAAAATTGGGTAGATTTGTGGATAGCGTCAAAAGATGAAGAGTTTTTTCGACGGGGTATCCGAATGTTACCAGAAAGATGGGGAAAAGTAGTGGCAAATGATGGAAAATACTTTGAATGAAACGTAATGTACTTTTCCTTTACAATAAATTCCTAATTTTTTTATAAAAAACCGCGGAAACTTATTTGTACACCTAATAAATAAAGTTGTTGATATCAAAATTTCGATTATTTCTATTTATTACCCATTTTTTTGATATCGCGATTGTGTCACATTTCAAGAGATAAATTCCAGGGTGGCCATATTTCGATGTTTCACAATACAGCACTACTAAGAGGAAATAGACAAAATCTGATACCCCATTCTCGTTCTTTTTTTCTCTGAAACTAGCAAGGGTAGTATTCATTTCAGGTTACCTCCTTCTGTTTTCGAGTTATAAGCCAAAATTGGAAAAATGGCGATATCGAAAAAAAATTTGCAACACAAAATGATATTAAAATTAGCATAACTGTTCTATTATTTTGAGAAAAAACATTGATAAAATGAATTTCCATCAAGTAGAAACAACCCAAATCAGCTATTTAAAGAAAAATTTATATCTCCTCTAATGCTGATGGTCTGAAATTCAAACATTATACGGGTACTTTTTACCTAGAATCCAGTGACATGCCCATCTTTTTGGCGCAATTTTTAATTACGAAGTTATGACCCAAAGTTTTGTCTCTTTAAATGGGAACAGTAGATTTCTGTGTCATTTTCTGAAAGCTTTTAACTCTTCTCAGTTTCCCAGAAAAATTGGGGTAGCAGATTTTCCTCGGATTTAAAAGTTGTATTGTCAAAACATCGATATACGCTTACCCTGTACTAGATATCGAATCTAAGAAGCTATTTTGCAATTAACAACGTTAATATCAAACGGTATACAGGGTGGCCATTTGAAAACGAAACAGACGAGATTACAGACGAAATAAATTTTTTCGATAGAAATGCTCGGACAGATCGATTTCTGTTTCGAGGGGGACAACTTAAGATGTAGGTTACAGACGCATAGCGCTTCAACCCTTGCTACTACAACCCTCACCCCCAAATTTTGAATAGAGAAGATGGGGTGAGTGATACCTCATTTGAAAGGTATTTTTATACTGATTTTAGCGCAGTAATTTTTTTATTTTATGTATTAGTTCTCGAAATATTCTCAACTAAGTATTTGAAAATGACGTGGTGTGTTCATGGCAGTTGTAGTGTCTTTTTGTGAAAAATCGACATTTTGAGCTTCAAAACAACCATGACTGTGGCTTCCTTCGTCCAATCCACTGACATAGAAATCTTTAATCAAGATGTCGAACAAACAAAGCGTATTGTGAAGGAGCTCAATCTTGCTGAAACTCAATCTAAATCAAGTCTCGATTCAAAACTAATCTCGTCTGTTTCGTTTTCAAATGGCCACCCTGTATAATATATAACATGTTCAAACCACTCGTGTTCATTATTGATTGCATCATGTCATAAACACACAGATATAACTCTTGATCCCTGATAATTAACCGAATCAAGACAAGGATACACGCGTCTTCTCCCAGATTCCTCCTGTGTCAACATCGTGTCTTGATTTCTGAAGCCATTAGTTTGTTTAATTCCCAGAGAAAAGCAAACCATATATAATGAACAAACTGGATGAATGGATATTGAGGTGAAGAAATATTAGCGAGAGCATCCCATTGAACTTTCTGAGTAAATAAATTATCTCTACTGAATAAATACAGGGTAGGTCATCCATAGCTTTCCACTTCAAATTTTGAGGTTTGGGATCGAACAACGAAAAAGGCTAGGATAGGTCAAATCTTATTGAAAGGGGGACGAATAAGGATGTTCAAATAAGTTTGATATCACAACCTCTCTTACCGCAACCCCTCTGATTTTTTAATAGGAAAAAGGGGTCGAGCAGCACCTTGTTGAAAGGCTATTTGCTGCATGAATATATTATATTTCATTGTTTTAGTATTGTACAAAGTGACAGAGTATTCCATCAATAAGTTCCACACGCTGAATTAGGATCTTTAATATGAAAAAAAGTAGCTACTACCACTTTGAACAATTATTCATCAGTTCGAGTAGAATTTTTGAAAAGGTAATTCAGTTACGTGCAAGAGCGTATTATTTTTTTTCTTCGATCACTTAACTATGAAACAGCATTTAAGAATATTTCAATCCATAAACTTCCAACCCAATGTTTGACCTTCGGGATGAGAAAACGAAAAAACACTTGGACGAGTTTGATGCAGCTCTATGAACGTATAGTTGAATGAAAAAAATTCATCCAGGTTTACAGGCTCCGTCGAATAAATTCTACTCTTCAAATTTCCCCGTAATAAATTATCCAGGGGTGACAGATCAGGCCATTCTATGGCACCGCTTCTTCCAATCCAGCACCTTGGAAATCTTCCATCAAAATAGTGCCTCATGGGCGCCGCATAATGGGAAGGCGCTCCATTTACCTTCTAAATAACGGTGATCTTTATACAAAGTATCTGTCAACATATGATTAACATTGTTTTCTGAGAGATCTAAGTATTTATCACCATTGAGATGACATTCAGCTCTTCAGGATATTGAGTGTGAATCTAATTGGCCTTGAGTTAGTATCAGACCAAAATTGACAATTGTGACGATTTACATATCCATTTGAATAAAAAGAGCATTCAACAGAGAATTGTTTCGCAATATTGTAATCGGCGATCAAAGTCAACCTCGTTCATTCGTATGGATGGAACTTGTAATTTTTAATTAATAAATTATGATAGATGTAAAATCCCAGATATTTCTTCCATTTTCTTGTACTTGAAGTGGGGTCATTGATGATATGTCCCAAAACTCCTATATCCACATCATCATTTCTGAACCTATTAAATTTGCAACTGAGCCTGTCCCTCTTAACTGTCTGACCAAGTCCAGGGCGTAATTGTGACTTACATTAGGGTCCTCATTTCATTCATTATTCGCAAAAAAAAAATTGAAATTATATCCACTTACTGTGCAGTTGTATAACCCATTTTGAAAGTCTCATTTTCAATCAACTTCTCCATCTCAATAACAACGAAATCTGTTGTCACATTCTTTTTTTGCAATTTCTCGATCACTAATCTTTTTTCCTTCTCAAAGATCCAAATTCGACGTGTGAAGGTTATTGATGGAATACCGAGTAACCCTTTATAATTATAAAACGATGAAAAATATATACTGATGCAGGAAATTGAATTGTCTGTCCTACAAGGTGCTGCTCGACCCCTTTTGCCTGTTCAGAAATGAGAGGGGTTGCGGTAAGACGGGTAGGGATATCAAACCTATTTGAACACCCTTATTTGTCCCCTTTTCAACAAAATTCGATCTGTCTGTTCGGTTTTTCGTTATTCCATCCCAAAGCTCAAAATTAGAGACTCTCTGCGTCATCTTTGTAATTATGACCAATTTTCTCAGTGAATAACCTAACTCATCCTTTTCCTCGTGATCCAACAATCAATCTGAAAATGAATAATTAATTATCGAATCCAAATACCATTATATTAATACATTTTCCGTTTCAGGCCGCTCATCTAAAATTCAAACGGAACCTGTTTCAACCCAAACCGCATCCCAACCGCAACATGAACAATGCGCCTCAAACAGTGGCATCACCGCATCCTGATGTACGGCACGAGCCCCTTCATTAATACGAAAAGGACCTGAACAATTCCAAATCAATGGCCGCCGACATAAAACCACTCAACTACTCTGACTTCTTCAACATCACAGACCCGCTCTTCGATGAAGGAGCTAGAAGAAAATGGTCGGACGTCCTGTTCCACTATCTGAAGTCAACCGTGATGGTATCCATCATTGTTGTTTCCATTTTCGGAAACCTGCTTATAATCGTCGCTGTCATGCGTCATAGAAAACTTAGAGTGATAACAAATTATTATGTGATAAGTTTGGCGCTCGCCGATATGTTCATTGCGATGTTCGTGATGACGTTTAACTTTAGTGTGCAGTTTTTCGAGGAGTGGATCTTCGGATATTTCATGTGTGATTTCTGGAACTCCATAGATGTTTACTTATCCACCGTGTCCATCCTCCATCTTTGTTGCATTAGCGTGGATCGTTACTACGCCATAGTGAAACCTTTGAAGTACAACATCCATATGACGAAGAAAGTGGTGGCTATGATGATAGGAGCCACGTGGACTTGCCCCATTTTGCTCATGGTGCCGATCTACCAAGGATGGTACACGACTGAATCCAACCAAATATTTAGGGAAAAAAACCCAGACACTTGCGAATTCGTGGTGAACAAACCCTACAGTGTTATAAGTAGTAGTATATCCTTTTGGATACCCTGTGCAATAATGATTTATATGTATTCAGCAATATTTAGAGAGGCTAATAGGCAAGAGAAAGAGATGTACAACAGGCATGGAACGGCGTTACTACTTCATCAGAACAACTCAAACGGAGATATGTTGTCGAACTCCTCCAAGACACTCACGCTCCATGAAATGAACCAAGAAACGCCAACTAAAGATAGGAATATAAGCAAAATGAAACGTGAGCACAAGGCAGCCCGAACCCTTGGTATAATAATGGGCACTTTCATCATCTGTTGGCTTCCATTTTTCGTGTGGTATGTGAGCGTATCCCTTTGTACCACTTGCGAATGCCCCCACTTTGTTATAACCTTAGTGTTCTGGTTCGGCTACTTCAATTCTACCCTCAACCCTCTGATCTACGCCTACTTCAACAGGGACTTCAGGGAAGCCTTCAAGAACACCCTACAGTGTGCGTTTTGCAGCCTTTGTCGTAGACCTCCATCAGACCTAGATCGTTTCGATATCCGAAGAAGGTCCTACGACGATCGTACAAGAAGTATTTATTCAGAGACGTACCTAAAACACGTAGACAGGAGGAGAAGTTCTGAATTCGGATCAAGTCTCTGAGTAGACTTAACTAGCAGCAAGTTCACCACGACCAGTTTTTGAGTTGTGTGCTGCTAGTTACAATCAACCTAATGCACCTCCCTGTCTACCTCTCACTTCTGTTGAAGAATTAAGTGCAATCAAGACGTACTATCTCACTCTAGACGTTTATGCATTTTAAGCCAGTATTTTAGTTGCGATATAGTTTTTCCCAGGAGTATTTTTGTCTGATCTTCAAGCATTGAGTTGAGAGAATGAATAGTATGTCAAGGTTCTATTATATTCAGAAATAAATCATAACTATGGCATATCTGAACAAATTTTCTTCAAATCGGTCAGTTGTTGATTGCACATTTCAAAACAGTTTAGTGAAAGTTCAATCAGGTACTTTATTTTTGACACATGTTCAAAAAGAAAGCTACACTTCAGTTACTTCCGTCAAAATATAACCTTAAGTTGAATTTCTCGTTTTATTAGTCGATGTCCCCATCTAAAATTTATTGGCCCTTGGGACATACTTTTCAATCATAAAAATGTTGTTCTCTCAATTTTCAAATACTCTATTCTAAATGACTCCGCCATTTTTTCATACAATCTGATTGATTGTATCCTATAAAATTTGAATACACGCCAACCATTTTAAATTATGAATAAGTTACCAAGAATGAATAAGATTCTCAACTTTCAAATTATATTCAAACTAGAACAATTGAATTAATTTATTGATAAACCCCAATGACTAATAATCGCATTATTTTGAATGCAATGAATTATATAAAACAGTAAATCATTCACTTTTTCAACGATATGAGGAAACTGAATGTTTTGAAAAAAAATCTATATTTCATTACATTCTTTCAATATAATCAAGCGATCAATTTTTGGAGATACAATCATTTGAAAACATTCTAAATCTTCTATCTCTTTCCTGACATACCATATAACTGACAAAATTGATTCAAAATATTGAAACAGTCATTTCTTAGAACACTCTATTACTCAAAAACACTTGGGGGTACTAGGGAAGTACTAGCAACAGTTTTTCTATTATTCTTTTTATTTTATTTTATTTATTCACTTCTTTTTTTTATGAGGTGTCATAACTTCATTTCGCAATTTCTTTTTCCAACTCAATCTTTGGAGTATCTTGTAGATGAATTTGTTACCGTTAACAGCAAAATCAAGATCTGTGATAGCAAGATAACTTTTTGTGAACTGTTCAACGGAGTTATTCTTGATAAACAATTAATTAAAACATTGTTTTAATCCTTATTGAATAGTTTTTGTACTAATGTATGAAATTAATAAGGATAAACCGAATATGCCACCCAATTCTTCGACAGAGGATACCGTCAGGTAGTGTACTACCCAAAGAACTTTGCTTACCGTGTGTCCAAAAATTTCTTCTTGTAAATATTTGAAAACTATGGTGCTATTTTTCTGTAAAAGTGTGTAACAACTTTCTCGAAAGTGATAGTGTGTGATAACTAGGAATTTGATAATTATATTATCCTTGAAACTCCTTAGAGGATTTAGTATGCCAAAAAAACTTAATACTGAGTTTTTAATTACTTAGCCTAAGATAATGAATAGAATTTCGAAAAGTTTTCACTATCAAATTAATTTGCTGAACATCAGATATCTTTTTGAGCTGCCATGAATTTCTCATAAAAATTGATAGTATATTTATGTTATATTGAAATGTGAAACTGTTAAGTTTTAGTTCATTCTTCAACTTGAGATATAATTGAGTTTTCAAACTAATTTTTCATGTCTAAAAAATAATAATTCCTATGTTTTTATAAAAATAACTTTATGTTATATCAATCATTCTACTGGCAATACGAAAATATGAATATCCTGATATTCTTCCATGAAAAAAAACGATACAATTCGGATAAAATTTTGTATTTACTTTGAGAAATATCCTGTATAAACTTTGGTCTAGATGAATGTTTCATGTGTAAACTCTTTATTCTTTCTCTAGTGTACATTCTTCTGAAACTCATCAATTTTCAAATTGTAGCGATATACAATCATAATTCTAGTAAATGTTCAATTTATTAAATTGAGATTAGGAAAAGATTCGACCAATGCATTTATAAATGAATGAATTGATAAAGCAATAATATGATGAAAATGATAGAATTTCAGCTCTCAATACATCGAAATTTTTTCTGTTTTCTGATTCAACATAGGAAATACATACAAATATTGAGGAGAATTCGAGAACGTGAACTTCAATGTATATATGTTAAGTTTGGAGAAGTGTTTGGATATTGTAATGAGTTGAACCCCCTATCGAAACTCAAAAGGGGTTCTCGACCAGTTGTTCATCTAAATAAATATGAGCTTGGTGCCATAATTTGAAGGAATATTGTATCATACGTTCATCTCGTAATATTTGTACCAGAAACCTGAAAATTTAGTTTCAAATTTTATCATTGGCCAAAACTGTTTTGAATTCACCAAAAATTATGATTATGATGTCATTTGATTCGGATTTACATGAAGATATTTTTGAGTAAATCAAAAAATATATATCAAAAATCATAAAAATTATGATAAATTGAGTATTAAACGGGTGTTTGATTTTTCGCAAAAGTCCATAGCGAAAGTTCAGATTTTTCAAATTCAAAAGAGTAAATTGAAAGTAAGGTAGGTAAAGGTTTTTCAAAAAAAAAATTTCCCCACTCCTAGGAGTAGAGTACCAAGATTTATTATTTTAACAACAATGCAACTTTGCATTACCAACGTCTACTTCAGATATTCATTTATTAGAATTAATTCTGACTGAATATGAAAGCTGTAAAATTGATTTCCAAACCATAATCATTTTTTTTATATCAGTAATTATTCAATTGTGATCAACAATTTTTTGTAGAATTAACATTAATATTAAAAGTGTAATTATTTTTAATATAAATGAGACTTCTCTGGTAAGTTTACTATGTGAAAGATTATAGACCTTGAAAGAAGTTATAAATTTTATTTGATACCTCAAAAAAAAATTTAAATATGGTCATGTATCCGTGGTGAAGTTTCTGCAAATATTTCTTCGTCTTACAGTAAATACGCTCTTCGAAAAATTCCTTCATAACGTTTTCCATTTTAAAAATATGTATATATTTCCTGTGATATTGATCAATTTTTAATATTCTCACCTTTCTATATTTTTTCTGTATCCTTACTAGTTTCGGTGGAAAAGTTCATTAAATACGCATTTTGATTTTTATCACTCTTGATCTGTGTTTGTTTAAAAGAAGATATTACTCGGAAATTGTCTACCTAGGAATTTTTAAATTTTATTTCAGTGTTTAATTGACCAAGGAATCACCTCATAAAATTTTTTTAAGTTAGTTTTGACACTGTAAATTCCTGTGTGAAAAAAATTGTACTTTAAATTATTTCAACAAACTTTTAACGAGTGAATCGTTGATAATGAAACAGAAACAATAGGTTTTTTTTCTTTTTTCAAGGGAACTCTATTCGAAGCCCTTCAAATATCCTCATGGATTTCAAGCAATTAATACACTTTTAATGTTAATATATGCTCTATTAAAATTGTTTATTCAACCTTATCAACTGTTAATTTCTGACTCAATTGTTTATGAATAATTTTTACAGCTTTTTCGAGCAACTTTTCATTTCTCAACAAACTTCTTTTATTATGTTACGAATCAAATGGCGCCTATCTAAAAATTTCAATTTACATAGATAGAATTCGAACAAGTTTTCACCAAGGAGTCATTGGTTGACTAGACTATGAGTTCGCTATAGAAGCAAACATCAAGTTTACAAATTTGATATTTTTTATATGAGGAAGCATTTAGAGAAATTTGCAGCTAATAACCTCCAGATCCGTCGTAAATGCAAGAAGTTGTACCAGCGATGTTATAAAAAAATATCATAATGTATTGTCTTCCCCAAAATGTATCGATGTTGAGAATCGGGAAATGATTTTTGATCGGTTGTGAAACCAATTTGAATATTCGAGAATCGTCAGAAATATCGATGTTGACTAAATGTTATATGTACAATGAAAAAAAATTAATACGTGATATCTGAGTTGATTATGAGTTCTCTCGTTGAAATGACAAACCAAATACATAAATTGTAATATTAGTTTTTAGATTATGATGAATTATATTTGTTCATTTGTTATTTTTGTGTTATGGTTGGAAAATAATTGTGTGACTGACTGATACTTCATTTTTCATTTCCTAATAACCTATCCTTCAACATACCACATTGCTTCAATTACTTCATGATCTGGCATAAAAAGCGTGAATAAAAATTTCAATAGTGTTGACAGAGATTTACAAAGATCATTGAATAAAAGAATTATAATTTTTTGTTCAATAAAAAAATCAAAAGAAATACTAGCCATTAATAACTATCCTCTACAACTAATTGACAAGATCTTCAAAGACAAAATCTTTAGCCTTCATAATACAGAACGAAAAACTAGAAGAACCGAAATCGAAACCCAAAAATATGTATCCTTACCATATATACAGGGCTTATCAGAAACACTAAATGCATCAATGAAGCATTATGGAATAAACGTAGCATATAAAAACACAAATAATTTGAAATTCATAAACACAAAATTAAAATAAAAAATCCAAAATAATAAAATCTCGAATTGTGTCTACCGAATAAATTGTATGGATTGCCCAAAAGTATATATAGGACAGACAACACAATATATAAAGGAAAGAATAAATGGGCACAAATTATGCAAAAATATGACCGCACTAAAAAAGCATGAACAAGCAGAAAAACATAAAATGGATTTTGAGAACTTTTCTATCCTGGAAAAAGAAAGAAACAACAAAACTAGGAAGATACTAGAAATGATCCACATAAAAAAAGAAAAAGAAGCTATGAACGATAAAACGGACATCAAAAACTTGGCCCAAATTTATTTCAATCTAATAACATAAATAATGAAATACAAATTTTCAATCTTCTACTACCAACTCCATCTAGATTAAAAAGAACCAATTCAAACCCAGATTTGGGATTATCACTTGTTAATTCGTACAGGTGTCGCAGCATTAAATTGGAATAAGAAGTTGGAAAAACAAAATCGTGACAGCGCATCATCGTCACATTATGTTATTCATGGCTGACGAAGATATTTAATATTTGAAGATCTTTTAAAGTTTGATTATAGGAGAAAATAATATCTTGACGGACGATTTCAATGAAGTACGTAAAAGCTTTGTGTTGTTTGTTGATATATTTGTGTATTTATTATTATGTAATTTACAGGAAATTGTCGACTGAATTATATTCCTTGAAAAAGGCGTAGACACGCCGAAACATATGTTGGAAAAATAAAATAAATAGAATAATAATTTAACAATTACCATTTATTAATAGAATAAGTGCTATACACCCAAGAAATTTTAAACAAAAAAATTTATATCAAAGCACAAGAAATTCTAGCAAAAAAAGAATTATAATTTATATAAGCGAGATTCTTATTAATAATTACATAAAAAACACGATCCATCTCAAACATGGTTATTTCAATGCATTATGAATTTTCTACATTGAAATCACTCCATACATGATTTATGAATGAAAACAAATAATATAAACACTTGCTTCTCGTCCATATACATGGTATCCGGGAAAATGTGGGAGATCTCACAGATTCAGATAGAACATTAAAAATATGATGACAAGTTCCCATAGATTTTTTCCTAGCGGTCCTCCCTACGGAGATATATGGTCTCCTAAAGGACGCCACTGGTAATCAATTTTTCTTGAATAACTTTCGAACTACTTGAAATTATTTAATGAAAATTTAATACGATAAATAGCAGTAAGGACCTCTTAAAATACTGCTCTCTAAACATAATTAGCTTGTTTAGTTTATCAGGAGTGGAATAGGTTGTACATTTTATTACTTACATCTTTAACACTCTGTATGATAAGGTGCTAAAAAAAATAAATTTGAATACTTTGAACATTCAGCTGAAGAAAAGGTTCTATTGTTCATTGTAGTTAAAATCAACTGTTTTCGAGAAAAAAAAATTAAAAGAATTGATGTTTTATTTTTTTTAAGAAGAAATTGTTATCAGTAGTAAAAAACACACTGTTTTTACAAACGCCTACAGCATGCGTATGTACAGTCGTCATTTCTTTACGATTAGTTGAGATATCAAGAATTTTCATTTGTTCATATCATTTCGACTCTTAAGATATTGTGACCCGAGTAAATGGAAAAAGATTTTATGTGGTGTTGTCGGGTGAGTCAAAACAAATCGACATTTTACTAAGAAATGCTTGATCTATCTTATATAGTCTAAGATTTTTGATAACAGTCTTGCATATTTTGGCATCAATAGATTTATTCCATTACTTGTGGGTTTCTCACTACTACTGTACATATTGGTTAAATTCAGGCCTGCCGTACGCGGGCGTGCCCGGCACAAGGGCGGCACGTCCAGGGGGGCGGCGTCAACAGTGAAATTTTTTTAGATAAATATTTGAGTGTATATCTATATGATTTTACAATTTTATAAATAGAAATAACAATAATATAATATATATATAACAATAATTCAATAGGTTTTTAATTTTTTCCCAGCATAATGAGGGAACCCTTTCTAGAGAACACTCAGCATATTTAGCGCAGGGGAGTATTTACGGGGGGGGGTGTACTGGGGACAATTAACCCTCCACCCCAGGAAAGAGTTTTTCACAATAAATCTTCGAATGGAAACGATCTAAACCAACCCTCCCCTTTCCCCGCTTTTCACTCAAGATCAGTTCAGTTCCCTCGATAAAACTTGCCACTTGCTCTCTGGATACGCCCTTGATGTAGCGCCCTATTGAGGGCGGCATAATAGTACTTGCACGCGGGCGCTCAGACAGCTAGCGGCGGGCCTGAAAAGAAGTATAAAATTTCTTAGTGCTGTTCATTTTTCAAAAATAAATATGCAAAACACAGTACGTGATCATAAATGACTTATGATCGATTATTTATCGAAAGTTTCAACACTGTTTGGCTTAAATATGAGGCTCAACTCTAAAACCTTTTTGCGCACTGTTAAAATTCACGTAATATTCGAATATAGAGCCGAAAATGGTCTAAAACCATTGCGTTCGACTTCCTGATATCAATTACCTCATTATCCTATTCCGATTTTCCACTAGTTGGCGAAATGAATTCAATAAAGCTTTATTTAATTGATTGTCGCACTTTCAAAGCTCAAGAGGTTTTCTGAAAATGTTCAATCCGCTTTTGACATAAGTACCTAAGGGAACCTGGAAACTCAGTAATTATAAATATGACCTATGCAAATAAGGCTCAATAAAAATAAACCAGCGATGTGGTGAAACTCACACAGGTTTATTAGGTTTAGGTCAATTCCCTTGGCCTACATCTAATTACATCCTCCGGTTCCGAAATTGTATGCCAATTTCAAACGTATACCTATACCTGAAAATCTGCATTTGCGCACGCAAAATCGAATAATCCAGCTATACGCTGTACGTAATCATCGAACCCAAACAAATATTGAACTAACTTACCAAGGTTTCCCGTATTTTGCGGTTTAGGTACTCAACTTGATGGTCAAATATATGAATTACCTTCACCACGGAGAGTAGAAATATCTGTGTGAAAAATAGACTATTATAGTTGGGATCTTGTTGAGATTTCCAGAACGGGATAACTCAACATTAACTAAAAATGGATAATTATTAAGAGCTCAATAGTTCCTACATGAAAAAAAATTAGAAAACCAAATCAACAATGTTAAAACTCCGACACATAAAAAGAGCTGACAGACCGAACAGCTGCATTACTACGAGGGTTGCCTTTTATAAGGCAATCTTTCGGGATTGGACAACCCTAGTGTGGGAATTTGCCAACTTACAGCTCTATTGTAAAGCTTGACATTTTTGAGGTTATACCCATGGTATAAGTAAACATGTTTACTTATACCATAGGGCTTTCCAACGTTCTAACCTCAAATGTGTCAAAATGGCCGCTGTAGGAAAAACAAACGTTTGTTTGCATTGAACGCTGTGTTGTTTTATCATTTTTGTAATGAAAGATTTAAGATAAAACGATCGCATATTCCTTTCGAAGTTTGTTCTTTCGGTGAAATGATTGTTAAAGAATAGTGGACGATTGTTGAATAGATAATTTATAAAGCGAATTATTTGAAATAGAGTGCTTAATACTCTAATTTCTAACGTATATAATTTCTGTTGTTATACGTAAAATGAATGAATATTTCCATAAACTTCAGCAAGAGTATCCTGATGTTGCAGCACATTATTTAGAGAATACAACCCCAGATCATTTATCGTTATAATTTCTTCAATAATGCTGTTATAAAAATTCTAATTATATTTATCTTGGAATGAGTGCAAAATAAATATTTTTTTTATAGTAAGTAGTAATTCTTTATCATTGTTCTTTAATATAAGACCTGAATGCTAATTAATTGTGACTATTTTGATGAAGATATATCTCGTAAAGAAACTACATAATTTATTGAAATGTTTTTATTTATAAAGGAACAACTGATGGGCATAAATTATTCAAAGCACATGAAACATGAACAATTTCATCCAAAATCGGTTGCTCATCTTGTGTGCTCAAAAGAGACATTGGGACAACAGTCCCGTATAATACTTTGTACGAGTATCATCACTTTTAAAACTTTTCATCATGAAGGATGTTTTAATGAACCTCGTTTCCACATAATGCTGCCGACTTCTCAAGAGTTGCAATCCTATCATCTCTTCACTATCGATATCTGTCTGAACAGCTCTCGAATTCAAATCTTCATCAGGCAATGCTTTCAAAGTATCTTCTTCACAAGATGTTGAAGGTTGGTTATTGCTAGCACAATGTACCTATTCATTTAAAAACTATCAACTATCATTGATTAATACATAAACACTGCCCAATTACCTCTGAAAATTTGATTACGGACAGAAGACAAGAGATTAAATGATTAGAATTATTATAGTAATATACTGTAATATACAATGGTAACACTTTTATTTCAACCATATTATCTTACCTTAGCACTACTCGATTCATGCAATGATTCAATGCCTTACCTCATCTTTTAACATATCTCTGGTCTTTCTTCGCCTAAAACGATTAAGCTTTCTTCAGCATCTTCTGAACATGTACTACCATGTTTTCATATTCTAAATTCAGTGAGGAACCCAGTCTGGGTTTAACATGTACATTAGATCTGCTGGAGCTCCTTAAATAAATTAAGCTTTCAGTGCATATAAAACAGTCAAACAATCAAGTTTTTACCTGAAATAAAATGCTTTCAGCATACTAATGAGTATTTGAGCTTTGTGAGTGTCAGATCACTTCGATGTATAGCATTTATCCAACGATCTCGTCTTAAAACCGACAGTTTGTTCATTTCAATCTTATACTTAAAGTACAAAATAGCAGGAATTCGGAAAAATCTAACACTGTCACGGGTCCCTACACTTCCACAGCAAACAATACAACAAAAAATTAGGCATTTTGTATAAAAAATAATAAAGTATTTCACTAATTTTACAAATAACACAACTATTTACTTGTAAACAAAGGCTTTGTTTTTTTCTACAGCGGCCATTAAACAGCTGATCGTGACAGCAGGTTGGAAAGCCCTATAGGGCTTTCCAACCTGCTGTCACGATCAGCTGTTTAATGGCCGCTGTAGGAAAAACAAAGCTTTTCTTTACAAGTAAATAGTTGTGTTGTTTGTAAAAATTAGTGAAATACTTTATTGTTTTTTATACAAAATGCCTAATTTTTGTTGTAATGTTGGCTGTGGAAGTGTAGGAACCCGTGACAGTGTTAGATTTTTCCGAATTCCTGCTGTTTTGAACTTTAAGCATAAGATTGAAATGAACAAAGTTTCGGTTTTAAGACGAGATCGTTGGATAAATGCTATACATCGAAGTGATCTAACACTCACAAAGCTCAAATACTCATTAGTATGCTCAAAGCATTTTATTTCAGGTAAAAACTTGATTGTTTGACTGTTTTATATGCTCTGAAAGCTTAAATTATTTAAGGAGCTCCAGCAGATCTAATGGACATGTTAATCCCAGACTGGGTTCCCTCACTGAATTTGGAATATGAAAAACATGGTAGTACATGTTCAGAAGATGCTGAAAAAAAACTTTATCGTTTTAAACGAAGAAAGACCAGAGATATGTTAAAAGATGAGGTAAGGCATTGAATCATTGCATGAATCGAGTAGTGCTAAGGTAAGATAATATGGTTGAAATAAAAGTGTTACCATTGTATATTATAGTATATTACTATAATAATTCTAATCATTTAATCTCTTGTTCAGACTACTTCTGTCCGTAGTCAAATTTTCAGAGGTAATTGGGCTGTGTTTATCTATTAATCAATTTGTATTGATAGTTTTTAAATGAATAGGTACATTGTGCTAGCAATAACCAACCTTCAACATCTTATGAAGAAGATACTTTGAAAGCATTGCCTGATGAAGATTTGAATTCGAGAGTTGTTCAGACAGATATCGATAGTGAAGAGATGATAGGATTGCAACTCTTGAGAAGTCGGCAGCATTTTTTGGAAACGAGGTTCATTAAAACATCCTTTACGATGGAAAGTTTCAAAAGTGATGATACTCGTACAAAGTATTATACGGGACTGTTGTCGCGATGTCTCTTTTGAGCACACAAGATGAGCAAACTGATTTTGGATGAAATTGTTCATGTTTCATGTGCTTTGAATAATTTATGCCCATCAGTTGTTCCTTTATAAATAAAAGCATTTCAATAAATTATGTAGTTTCTTTATGAGATATATCTTCATCGAAATAGTCACAATTAATTAGCATTCAGGTCTTATATTAAAGAACAATGATAAAGAATTACTACTTACTATAAAAAAAATATTTATTTTGCACTCATTCCAAGATGAATATAATTAGAATTTTTATAACAGCATTATTGAAGAAATTATAACGATAAATGATCTGGGGTTGTATTCTCTAAATAATGTGCTGCAACATCAGGATACTCTTGCTGAAGTTTATGGAAATATTCACTCATTTTACGTATAACAACAGAAATTATATACGTTAGAAATTAGAGTATTAAGCCCTTCTATTTCAAACTTCAAATAATTCGCTTTATAAATAATCTATTCAACAATCTTCCACTATTCTTTAACAATCATTTCACCGAAAGAACAAACTTCGAAAGGAATATGCGATCGTTTTATCTTAAATCTTTCATTACAAAAATGATAAAACAACACAGCGTTCAATGCAAACAAACGTTTGTTTTTCTTACAGCGGCCACTTTGACAAATTTGAGGTTAGAACGTTGGAAAGCCCTATGGTTATACCAAAGAGTAGAAAGTAGTAGTAAGTTAATCTTTGGTTATACCATAGACCTTATATACTATATAGTATATAACGTCTATGGGTTATACCTAGTCAGAACGTTTTGACCATAGACGTTAATACTACTAGCTTTGTTTACCTAGTAGTATAACGTCTATGGTTTTGACGTACGAACTAAAATGTCTAAAATACTGGTGTGTGCACTTGTCAAATTTTGAATGGAAACGTCATTTTACTTTTTGGGACATGGTGACTGTTTAGTTTTATACTCACATGAGGGAGCCACAAGGCAATTCATTCATGAATTTACATCACGATCGTTTGACATTTGTTGAAATCATAGACCTTATATACTATATATAGTATATAACGTCTATGGTTGAAATTTTAAATCAAATTAACCTCAAAAATGAAAGAAATTTATTTTATTCCCCTGAAAAATTAACTAGACAAATATTTCATGGATTTCACCGATTAACTGGCTTTTAAATCACGTAATGCTTTCAATTAGTATGGTTTATCCAGTTTTTTCTAATACATTGAAGTATGTTTTTTCACTAATACATGGTCTCTTGCTCAAACATAAATGTTTCAGTATTATTCTATAAAGATTTTACAAGCCTGATTTATGGTTAGTTGATGCTCATTTATGTATATTTTATTAATTTCTGATCTGATCATTTTGGATAAGCAGGAAATGATTTGTAATATCAGTAGGAATGCTTTCTATTAGGTTTGGGAGGGAATGATATGGGAGGTCCGGTTCAAAGTAGTTACTACAGGATGGCATGGGTGATTTGGGAGCTCTCTATCTGTGATGATGAAAAAATATGTATTCTCATTCTCAAAAAGTTTTAATTGAACATATAATGTAAATAATTTCAATATATATATAATATCCTTTTGAACTTTTGGCTCACAATATTTAGTTAGCAAACAATAAAGCATATAGAGCCGGGGTTAGTGACGGGATGCCCTACAATTCTGCGTATGACATAAAAGCCTACGGAAAAAACCTCCGTAAAAAAAAACCTGACTCCTGCCGAAGTGTGAAAGTACAAAAATAAGCTGAAATATAATTAAGGGACCTCTTTCTCCAAGAGTGGTCTTCTATTGATGGACACAGTGGCTTCTTCAAGTTGTCCACATCGAATCTGGAAATAAAAAGACAAAAGCAGAAAAAGAATTGATTTGATCAATTATATCTATGAAAATAAGTGTTTGAAATGCGTATATCTTTTTGAGAATGATCTGGGGTTGTATTCTCTAAATAATGTGCTGCAACATCAGGATACTCTTGCTGAAGTTTATGGAAATATTCACTCATTTTACGTATAACAACAGAAATTATATACGTTAGAAATTAGAGTATTAAGCCCTTCTATTTCAAACTTCAAATAATTCGCTTTATAAATAATCTATTCAACAATCTTCCACTATTCTTTAACAATCATTTCACCGAAAGAACAAACTTCGAAAGGAATATGCGATCGTTTTATCTTAAATCTTTCATTACAAAATGATAAAACAACACAGCGTTCAATGCAAACAAACGTTTGTTTTTCTTACAGCGGCCACTTTGACAAATTTGAGGTTAGAACGTTGGAAAGCCCTATGGTTATACCAAAGAGTAGAAAGTAGTAGTAAGTTAATCTTTGTTATACCATAGACCTTATATACTATATAGTATATAACGTCTATGGGTTATACCTAGTCAGAATTCAGTTTTGACCATAGACGTTAATACTACTAGCTTTGTTTACCTAGTAGTATAACGTCTATGGTTTTGACGTACGAACTAAAATGTCTAAAATACTGGTGTGTGCACTTGTCAAATTTTGAATGGAAACGTCATTTTACTTTTTGGGACATGGTGACTGTTTAGTTTTATACTCACATGAGGGAGCCACAAGGCAATTCATTCATGAATTTACATCACGATCGTTTGACATTTGTTGAAATCATAGACCTTATATACTATATATAGTATATAACGTCTATGGTTGAAATTTTAAATCAAATTAACCTCAAAAATGAAAGAAATTTATTTTATTCCCCTGAAAAATTAACTAGACAAATATTTCATGGATTTCACCGATTAACTGGCTTTTAAATCACGTAATGCTTTCAATTAGTATGGTTTATCCAGTTTTTTTCTAATACATTGAAGTATGTTTTTTTCACTAATACATGGTCTCTTGCTCAAACATAAATGTTTCAGTATTATTCTATAAAGATTTTACAAGCCTGATTTATGGTTAGTTAATGCTCATTTATGTATATTTTATTAATTTCTGATCTGATCATTTTGGATAAGCAGGAAATGATTTGTAATATCAGTAGGAATGCTTTCTATTAGGCTTGGGAGGGAATGATATGGGAGGTCCGGTTCAAAGTAGTTACTACAGGATGGCATGGGTGATTTGGGAGCTCTCTATCTGTGATGATGAAAAAATATGTATTCTCATTCTCAAAAAGTTTTAATTGAACATATAATGTAAATAATTTCAATATATATATAATATCCTTTTGAACTTTTGGCTCACAATATTTAGTTAGCAAACAATAAAGCATATAGAGCCGGGGTTAGTGACGGGATGCCCTACAATTCTGCGTATGACATAAAAGCCTACGGAAAAAACCTCCGTAAAAAAAAACCTGACTCCTGCCGAAGTGTGAAAGTACAAAAATAAGCTGAAATATAATTAAGGGACCTCTTTCTCCAAGAGTGGTCTTCTATTGATGGACACAGTGGCTTCTTCAAGTTGTCCACATCGAATCTGGAAATAAAAAGACAAAAGCAGAAAAAAGAATTGATTTGATCAATTATATCTATGAAAATAAGTGTTTGAAATGCGTATATCTTTTGAGGATTCTTGAAACGCACGCATAATATTTAGTTGTTACTTGATATAGAACAAGACAAGAGTCCTTAAAAAATTATTTCTACTCACCTTTGGCACACTGAAAGTTAGTGAATTTTCATCCGCAGCACTAGACTGTCCACATAAAATTCAAAAACGCATTATAAAAAATGGATAATCACTTTTCCCGCACTTTCATACAAAAATTCCGAATAACGCAATAAATAATTTATTCTAATCAGAAACTGACATTCGAATAAATTTGAGTGGCGCTACCTGGCGGAGAGAAAATGAAAGAATCCCCATGTCGCCAAACCAGTATTTTAGACATCTTAGTACGAACGCTATTTGTGTTGTTTACGGTAACTAAAAAGATTCATCTAGCCCAAAAAATGCACTGTATGGGTATTTCAAAATGAGCTATTTCCAACAAAAGTTGGCCGCGCACGAAGCACTCAATGTAAAAACTGTTACATCGATCTTCGATAGTCAGCATCACTTGGTTGATTGGGACTCTCAATTTCGAAAGAAATTTGTGTGTTCGAACGCTGCACAGACTCGAAGAGATGTTCACCCTTGAGAAATAGACCCCATACGTGTCGAGAAGACATATGCTGTAAAGTATCGTGTGCAACTCTAATTTCAATTCATAATAATATCAAAGTCATTAATGAAGTCAACAGAAATTAGAAGGACAGCCACCTCTTACATCAATAGCTTACTGCTCACAAAATACAGTGCAAATCTCTCAAATTGGGCGCAAAGTTGTTAATATTCAAATCATCAGACTACACTAAGATTTAATGAGAACCATATACAACATCGATCCCAGCAGCGCCCCACTAGATAACAAGCCATTCAAGAAGTAATACCTCCCACTGTTCCCACATGTTCTGTTGGTACTAACCAAGTAAATATCAGAATAAAGTCTTTTCTTCAGATTGTTAACGCAATAATTCCATTGGAAATGATTATCCAAGTACACCCCTAGAAGTCTTGTACAACTAGACACCATCTATCCACTGATCTCACACTGAATCTCAGCCGCTGAACGATAGGATCAGAACACCATGCAATCAGTCTTCACCATATTCAACACCCAATGATTTGCCGCGAAACAATTGTTCACATCTTCAAGAATGCTATCTATCATCTTTATTGTTGATCAAGATCATCAGTATCATCGGGAAAGGAAAAAACTTCTTAAAATATTTAATCGATAAATTCACAACTGCAAGACCATTTGTGTATATGACGATAGATATTATCCCGAGGGGCACATCCATATTGCTTTCTTCTAGCAAAGGCTAATATTGCTTGTTCTTAGTTGTTATCTCAACAGCCAATGGTCTATACCTCATACAACACACAAGAAGTTGCAGCTGCTCAAATCTTATTCCATACTTATCAACATCAATCAAATGGCATTTTGAGGTCAAGAAGTATTCCTAAGGGTTGATTTTTCTTTTCAACGCCTGCAATACTGCTTAGTACAACACAAAAATAGCTTGGCACCAAACAGTCACCTTTTGCAGATTTATTTCATTGATATACTTGGTTGAAGTTCAGAATTTACTCAAACATAACTGTAGGCTACCAGATTATTTTATTTTCATAGGATGTTTCAACACTTATGTTTTTTCTCACCTACCTCAAAGCTTAGAATGATAAGGCATCAACATTCAATGCAGCCTAATTAAATAAATGATCAGTGCATCATTAAAAAGAAAATTAGATCCTTCCAAAATGTATGTATTTGTTTCTTTAGGTGTTTTAAAATTATGTTATTACCAATAGAACAAAAAAACCAAAAGTTCATTAATCAACGCATTCTGAGATAATTATGCATTTCTTAACTATTTACAACAGATTTCGAGATATCCTTATGTGCTTATTCCATATTTAGATTTCATCTTATCGATTTCTTCTTGTTTTTTCTCTATATCCGTCTTCTTAAATGCTTTGTTGGCCTGATAATAAAGTACAACAAGATAACGATTGCACACATTGAAGCCAGACAAATGGTCACAAGCATTTTTGGCATCAAAAATATCTTCATATACAACGAATGCTGTCCCTCGGGTTTCAGGTGTATTTCCTACCCTGATCTGTCGAATAGCTCCAAATTTTCCGAAGATATCGTACATTTCTTCGCCTGTTATTTTATATGGTAAATTTCTAATATAAAGAATCCTATTGATTTCTGGGGGTAAACGTACCTAGGGGAAAAAATGTATAATCAATATGATCACATTTCAGAGATGTAAATAACTTACGTTTACTTTTCTTTGCATCGCCAAAGCCATTTTGAAAATAAATGTATGCTATCCAGAATATAAAATGGATTAGAAGAAAGCTGTTACGATGGTAAGCTTTTTTAAACTCGGTTGTTTAAGCTTGTTTTGTTATGACAGTAGAGGAAACCTAACCTAAACTTTTGGTGTCATAGAATATGAAGTATTTTTTCTATGGGCTACGCTATTGGGATTTGAATCTTTGTTCTACAGAAGTAACAAATTATATTAATTCATTTCTATTTCATTAAGAAGAAACCTTGTGAATATGGAAAAAACAGATACTGCCAGTTTAATAACCTCAAATTGTGAAGGAAGCGTGCCTGCGAGAGTTCAGCCGGAAAGTTATTCTGTGGAATGTTCATTGGCGTACATGACCATTTCATACCAAATACGAAAATCACAGTTAAGGGAGACGTTTTCTATTTGCCTTCTTATTTTCAACTACAGCTGTGAATGAAATTGTGGTGTAATAAAAGCAAACGAAAGAGATTATAAGATTTTCGTTCGATTCCTTTGCAATTTGAAGCGTAACAATTCGCGGGATTCATATATTTGAATTTATTTCCGTTGTAAAAATCTGATTTTTGCGATAGAGGTTGCTCAAATCATAGAATCATAAACATTTTATTTTTTATTCACCGCTATTTTTCGTAGTTTGAGGCACACAGAATAAAATAATTAAATACTTAATTAATTCTATACTCTGAGGTTTAAGGATTTCCAATATTTCACAGAAATATATAATATCTTCATCATTTTTCAATGGTGTATTCCTATGGAACAAACGAAATATATAAGCAGTGAATTGAAATCTTCACCACATTAATAAAGTGCAATGGACTCTCACAAGATATTTCAAATGAGAGGAAGTGACTCTTTGCCTTTTGAAAGTAGCTCTGAATTGAATGACGATCCTAAAGAACCAAACGAAAAAGTACATATTTTGTGCATTCTCTGGAAAGGAAATAAGTTAGGCGCGGCTTTTTACAGTTTAACAGAGAGTTTGGTGAGTTAATCCTTACCTTCATTAGGTAATATTCAATCAATCCGTATTTTTTCTTCTCAGTTTTACGTTTATGAAGAATACATTGACGTGAGCCCTCATTTTTCTATGCTTAAATGTATATTACGAGAAGTTTCTCCAAAATATACTATTTGCATAGGATCTTCTACAGATGCTTTCATAAAAACTTTAATTGATACAATCAATGATCAAGCTGTGAATACAACAACTTCGGATATTCGAAGTTTGCCTCCCAATTTTTACATATTATCCATGAAAGAATACCGTAAGTATATTTTTCTTGCAATCAACAAAAATTCCATGCACCAAATTTTTTTCTATGAAGATATAAATTCTGAAACATATATTCGATTCCATAGCTTATGAAATATGCAAAGCTATTCTACAGCAAGTAGATATAGCTTCATTCCCAGAGACAGATTCAAGCGAAATATTGAAGGAAATGTATATTCAGTCTCTAATCAACTTCGATTGCAAAATGTCGATTTACGCAGCTGGGGCTCTGATAAAATATCTGGATAAGAACTGGGCTTTTTTTTCACCAGAAAAAGAGTTGCAAATCCTTTATATTTACCAAGTTGCGATGTAAGTTTATATCTGAAATTATTATTTCTAAAACCATTATATGAGGAATATTTCTGTTTAGAAATTTAAATTATTTTTGATGCAGGAAAAATCATGTTCTCATTGACTGGACAAGCTTCAATGCTTTACGAATATTCAATCAGAAATCACACGAAGCTGGTTTTAAACGTGGAGTCCAATCAAATGCTAGAGAAGGATTGAGTATTTACAAGTTGTATTCGTCTCATTGTAAATCCAGAATGGGGCAACTTCATCTAAGGTAAATGAGTACCACCAAATGCATTCTCGAATTTCAATGCTGAGTTTATAATATCCAGTCCGTTTTCAAATGATTTGTCTAATAAGTTCATAAATTTATTTCTCTACTTCAGTATCGTGATAAGTTAATAACAGTACAAAAAAACATAACTGCCACCGGAAATGTTGACCAATTGGAGACTTATCGCATCATCTTTCTGTCGGACAAACGGATTCATGTGACCTTAGCAATATTCTGATTTGTTCAATCTTGCATTTGAATTTTTACACCAGAATAATATTTTCAGGAATTTGTTAACGAATCCTATTTTCGATGTAACAGAACTGAATAAAAGATTGGATTTCATCCAATTCGCCCTGCAGCCGTGCTACAAAGAGTTCATCGAAAGTATACAAGACAATATTAAACATCTCGTCGAAGTGAATGTAAGCCCTCTTTCAACTTTCTGGATATTGACTACATCAATCTTCTTTCAAGCTAATTCTGCAAGAAATTGGAAACTCCAAAGCCAAAAGCGGTAGTTGGCTAAACTTGAACAAAGTAAACATTTGTTATAACTTTTTCCACTATGCATTTTCGTTGATCGATTTTGTTTTCAGACAATATATCACACCATGCTGATAAACGAGTTGAGCGGCCCTTTAAGAAACAAATGTGAACTTCTGTCTGACCTCAATAAAGCAATCACTCCCGAACTTATCGGACTCCATCAGTCGATTCAGAATGCACTCGATTTCTCAACCAAATTGAAAACTGGACGGCCAATAATCAATTTCGGCATTGATGCCGATTTGGACGCAAGTAAGTTTATGTAAAAAAAAATTGTTCGCGTTGGATCTCACACTTTTCTAAATTTTTCAATATTCATTTGCAGAAAAGCTTCAACGTCAAGACATCGCAAAACATGTGACTGCAGCTGCTCGCATAGCTGTAGAAGAGCTACCAGATTTCTTAACAGAATGTGCAGTTGTTTACCTTCCAGAAATGGGACATCTGGTTGCAGTGAAAGAATGGGAAACAGATTGCAATCCAGAACAACTGAGCGATATTGGTTACAAGTTTATGGTGACAAACATAATTGATATCATGAATTTTTAATGCGATTGTTAATTGTTTTCAGTTCACAGTTGGTGGATCTATTCACTACAAGAGTCCTTTATGCGTCGGTAGTTATGAACTTTTTCTTATTTTCATTAATATTCGTTCTCAATTCATATGGATTATATCTAGTTTATATCGAAAACAAAATGTGCTTCCTTTCAATGCCTGAAGTAGCTACACAGGAAATTTGAAACGATAGTTACAAACAATCCCCCTTTTACATTTTCCAGAACTGGACAAAGGTTTAGGTGATATAAATGCAGAAATTGTGGCTCACGAGAATAGGATAATTCAAAGGCTTTCGGGGTTCGTGCTGAAGTACAACAAGGATATACGTGAGCCTTTGAAGCTCATATCCCTTATAGACAGGTATGGAATCATTTTGATTTCATCTGATCTCCAGTGTAGAAAAATTCTATACATATTCCATTTCGAAAGAATCCAAACGTTTTGTATAAATAAAAAACCAATGTACATTATGAAACGAATTATTTTTATTAATCAATGTATTTCCTCTTTGCATAGTTACACAAATTTGCACGCTCCAACAACAAGGATGAAGCTGCTTGCTTGTCTTCCAGATGAGCATAGGTGTCATTTCTTTACAACAAGGGGCCATCACCCCCTCCTTGGTCGGGAGGTTTGTCGGTTATCCACTGCCATTTGCACTATAAGTTCAGTCACTGACTGTAAAGTCTATCGACAACCGTCTTATTTGGTTGAGAATGCAAATCGATGCGTAAAATCGGGTTAATCGAGTGGTTGACATCAAACAGCAAGAGGGTATCATTGTGATGATCAACGAGGGCTGTTCATTGGCGTCTTTACAATTTGATCAATTCCTAAAACACTTTCAGATTTTAAACCTTTTGGTTTAGCATCAAGTAAATAGATTCGTCACTGTGCTTAAACGACATGGGCAACTAAAATTAAATCTCATGACTTGTACGTGAAACCTATTCAGAAAATATCAGATTCGCTCTACCTTGCTTTGCAGCCTATTTCAAATCTCCTTGCCGAACCCTTTATAATTAAAATCAGCTTATTTCAATCCACTTTCTCACAATTTTCCCGAAACTTGTTCTAGAATTACAATTATTGTCATTTGAACGAATTAATAATCTATTTAGATTGTAGTCATTTATGCCAATCGTATATTTGTAGCCTCATAGCCATGGCGAAAGTCGCAGCTGAAAAAAATTTCGTCAAACCAACTCTCAACGAGGATCGTGTTCAAGAAATTGAAGAAGGAAGGCATCCTTTGATGGAAGAGATGTTTTCTGGATTTGTACCCAACGACTTCTATTCCGGAGGAAAATATAGTCATGTTAAGATTATAACCGGACCTAATGGCAGCGGTAAAAGCATTTACTTGAAGCAAATTGGTATCATCATTTACCTAGCACACGTGGGATCATACGTGCCGGCGAGGAAGGCAAATATCGGAATAACCCACAGTTTACATTTCAGAACCGCCACAGAATCAGTGTCTGTCAGATTGTCGGCTTTTATGATTGATGTAACGCAGGTAATTTTTGGTGTACATATCTCAGGTAATCTGTTAACATCCTTTCGCACAAACAGCCTACATTGCTGTATCTGATTGAACTCATCTCAGGATATCTCAAGAAGGTTTGAACGTAGGAAATAGTTATTTATCATATAAGTGAAGAGTGAAACACATGAATAATAAATGTAGTTGTACGATTAAAATTAATGTTTATAAGTAATGATTGTTAAATATTGAAAATACTAATTTGCAAAATTATGATTTCATTATAAGAAAATGCTTTTAACACTGTGTTGTAAATATTTTCTGCACTTTTAAAACTATTGACTGTCATTAAAAGTGTCACTTTTAGTGGCAGTTGGACAAACAATTGTTTCAGAGGAAATTTGTAGAGAATTTAATACTCTTAAACTTTTATAATGAACGCAAAAACAATTTGTTGCCTAGATAACGAGATATTTCAGAATAGCTGATACTCAGATTTATCGTTTTATCTCATCCTGTTCACTCTCCATATTTCCATATATCCATATTTGCAGATAACACATGCGATCTACAATGCTACACCTTCATCTTTAATAATAATGGATGAATTCGGAAAAGGTACTTCTGACGACGATGGCTTGATTCTGATGGTAGGAGTTCTGCAAAAATTTCTTAAGGAAAACGAAAATTGCTGTCATATCTTAGTGTCAACGCATTATCAAAAAATTACCAAATACCTGAAGAAGTCTCCACTTTTAGAGTTTCAAAAAATGAGTTACAGCCTCGCATCCGAGGAGCCCATGGTCTTGCTCTACAAGCTAGAAAAAGGCATTTCAGAAAGCTTCGCGTTCGACATAGCGAAAGAAGTTGGTTTAAATCCACGTATTATAAAAAGAGCCAGAGAGATTTTCGATGCTCTAAGAAATGGCACCGCTATTCAACCTTTAAACCTGAGGAGGAATCCAAGCCTTAGTACTGCAAACCAGCCTTAAGCATTATTTTTTTAATCAATGATTTGTTTCAGTTGATAATCCATATTAAAATAATTTCAATCTTATTTCTATTATTATTTAATCGGTTTTCAATATGAAAACTGAAAATAAGTGACGCGAGGTCAAAACAGTCAATGCTGAATGGTACACAACCATTTGTTTGCCAGTTGTCTTCCAAGAAATCAGGAAAACCAACCGTCGAAGACGAATCACCCTTCACCACTACAATGCGAGCTGTCACTCATCGGCTCAAACAAATGCATTTTTGAGCACTCAAAACATCGATTTGATGAGTCATTCGCCGTATAGTCCTGACTTGGCACTGAATAATTATTTTTATTGCCGTACGTAAACAACAAAATGAGAGGACAACGTTTTTCGACACCTGAAGAAGCGGTTGATGCGTTCTGAATACATGTTTTGGAGATATGTACCTCAATCAGAGTGGCAAAAGGGATTAGACAATTGGTTCAAATGCATTCAAAAGTGTATAGATCTTAATGAGGAATATTTTGAAAAACAATAAATTGATTCTCGATTATCAATATTTGTTTTTGTTCTCTAATCCCGAATTTTGGCATCCCTCTTACTTCTCGAAACAGGAAAAGATGGAGGTTCCAAGGTATATCACGAAATTCAAATGATTCGAAAAATATCAAATATTTATTTGAAGGGTCGAATGTATCATCACAGCAAAATTTCAATTCTTAATTGCATGGACAGAGTACCACTGTGAGGCAAAAACTAAATAAATTGATGTTATTTAATTAAAAATAATAATAAGAAAGAATTAATAATATTCGTTAGGCAGACGATACAGTCGTTTTTGCTGACTGCTTGGAGGGATTACAACAGCTCATGGATAGGGTGACACATTGCAGCCGGCTTTATGGTCTGGATATAAATATCAGTAAGACAAAATTAATGGTCGTTAGCAAAGAAAAGGTAAACAATTGTCAACTTACAATCGATCAAAAACCTATAGAACGAGTGAGCAGCTTTACCTACCTCGGAACCAATGTAAATGAACAATGGGATCACTCACAAGAAATACGAAGCCGAATCGAAAAGGCAAGGTCTACTTTTAATAAAATGAGAAATCTGTTCACAAGCCGTTGTATAACATTGAATACCAAGATAAGACTCTTGCGTTGTTACGAGTTCTCGGTCTTGTTCTACGGGGTTGAAGCATGGACACTCACTGACTGATAGCACAACGAAAAAACTGGAAGCATTTGAGATGTGGCTGTATCGCCGAATCCTAAATGTACCATGGACAGACCATATGACAAACATCGAAGTTCTCAGAAGAGTAGACAAGGAAAAAGAAGTGGTTAATACTATAAAAATTCGGAAACTCCAATACTTGGGACACATAATGAGGAATGAAAGCAGATTTCATTTGTTGCAGGCTATTTTGCAGGGAAAAGTAATGGGAAAACGAAGTGTTGGTAGAAGACGAATTTCGTGGTTGAGAAATCTCAGGACCTGGTTCTGCATGAATACTACAGAATTGTTCCGTGCAGCAGTTAACAAGGTTAAGATAGCATGTATGATAGATGTTGGCGCCAGGGAATAATAATATGGCCTGGCCACATTTTTCTGTCATATACCCCTAGCACCTCTTTGACCTTCGAGACAAAGAGATATCTGGGATATTTATTACATTTTCTTGTGAAATCTCTGGCGTCAATTCGAGACAAAGAGACATCTGGGGTATGTATTTCACATGTGGGGTAGACAAATATCTCATGGCACCAGTATTTGACTGTTTTTCGTCTCCGGTCAAGGGAACCTTTTTGGATATTGAATCCCTATTTATTTGACCTGAGAACAGTTCAGTTCCGTATAAAGCCTGTTCGAAGCAAGAAGTACTTCGGTTACCCGTAATTAGACCGCGAAGTATTATTCACAGATATTCGAATTGACGCGGTGTTCCTAATTCGGTTGAAGTCAGATATTTGTTTACCAGGCATCCATTGTAAATATTGTCACTTTTTGTTATCGTACTTATTTAAAACTACGAATTGTTACGAGTGAAATAAAGAGGTGAATTTGTTAATTGCCTTTTTATTAATCGACACGCTTTGCGAGACGGGTAGTTTCGGGGCGTGAAAGTGAATATTTCACATAGTGGCGACCGTGACAGGACTGATTCTCGAACTTTTCGTGGTTTGCTTCGAAAATAAGTGTGTGTGAAGTGAAAAAGTTGCAAGGAGAGATACGGTTCTCATAGGACTTTGCGAGGACAAAACGTGTTTGCTGTGAACGGATTGTCGCGTTTTCTTCTTTTCGAAATAAGAGTTATGGAGATGAAAACGAGAAATCGCAAAGTTATTCGTGCCTCTTTCACGAAGATAGCTAATGAGCTAGAGAGTGATTTAGTTAAGCCCGAGACAAAAACGAGTGATTTGAAAGCGACGCTTAATGATTTACAACAAAGGTGTGAATCATTGAAAGGCTTGATGAAGAGATCTACAATTCTCTTCTGAGCGGAGATGCCGAGGAGGCAGATCTTATGGCAGAGCTTGACTCAAGTGAGAAATACTCGAGGAGGTTTAACAAGTTGAGTGCCAAAACTGATGAGGTGATTACACAGCAGTTACCAGGAGCAAGGTCCTGTTGTTCGGAAATACTTAGCACAAACGGAATTCAAGGTAAGAGAAAATTTAAATTACCTGTTCTTGAATTCAAGAAGTCGATGGGACCATAAAGACTGGCTTCCGTTTTGGTCACAATTTAAAAAAAATTCACGAGGACCTTGAGATAGACTCTAGTGACAAGGTCGAATATTTAATTCAAGCTACAGTGCCGGGTAGCAGAGCGCGACAGTTAGTGGACAGTTTTCCTTCCACAGGTGAAAACTATTCGAAAATAGTGGACAGCTTCAAGGCGCGATATGGAAGAAACGATCTTCAAATCGAGGTTTATGTGCGCGAATTATTAAAATTAATAATTAAAAACGCTACCACGATTGATCGAACTGAGCTCTCAATATTGTACGATCAAATAGAAACTCAGTTACGATCTCTAGAGACACTCGGTATAACGTGCGATAAATATGCGGCAATATTGTTCCCGTTAATCGAGTCATGTTTCCCCCCAGATTTGCTTCGTATATGGCAACGTACCCCATATTCAAATGTCGCTGAACGTTGTGGAGATTCCAGTCTTGAGGCCCGTTTAAAAAGTCTCATGTTATTCCTGAAAAATGAGGTGGAAAACGAACAGCACATAGCTCTTGCTGTCGAAGGATTTTCGATAAATAGGCCTAGACCGAGAAAAGAAACCGAAAATCACAGACGTCTGAATAAGGAATTTGGACATTCGAAAGATTCTCTACCTACGGCGACTGATCTCGCCAATTACATAGGTGGTTCTAAGTGTACTTTCTGTAAGAAAACTTCACATGAGAGCGCTAAGTGTTTCAAAGGGCGGGAATTGTCGTATGCACAGAAGCGTAATCTTTTATTCGCAGCAGGCGGTTGTTTTAAATGTTGCAAACTCGGACACAATGCTCGAAAGTGCACAGGGAAGGTTTTCTGTAAAACCTGTCGTAAGAAGACCCACGTCGAACTCATGTGTCCCGGGAAAAAACAGCCTGAACAGCCTGAAAACGAGAATGCGGTAAATAGAAACGCCACAGATGATTGTGTAGCCGCCAATTCTGACGTTACCTTCGCTGCACGCGAATAGCACTAAAACACAGGTGCTCTTGCAGACAATGAGGGTACAGCTAATTGGGAAGAAAGGCACCAGAACGGTACGAGCCTTGATAGATACCGGATCTCAAAGGTCGTACATTTTAACATCCACTGCAGACGGTTTAGGTTACGGCCCGAAAGAACGGATTAACCTGATACATAATTTGTTTGGAGGAAAACAGATGCTGCGGCAGCATAGCTGTTATGATATCAACGTTGGATATAATGGTTATCGCTGCACGTTCGAAGTTCTGGACCAAGCGGTGATTTGTGCAGGAGTCTCCATTGTTCCCGACGGTACCTGGTTCAAAGAATTGGATGATCTAGGTATACGGATTTCGGATGTTGGAGAAGACGCACCGATCGACATTCTCATAGGAGCAGACGTAGCAGGGGATTATACACACAGCCGACAACATAAGTTGAAAATTCATTCTATAAAATTCGAAAGGAGAAAGAGAGAGTACAGCACTGTCCCTCTTTCTGTACTATGGGAATAAATTGATCCCTCAGAATTTCAATTTTTCTTGAAGACGATAACGGTAAATGACGAGTCACGTTACGAAGTTCGTCTTCCGTGGATTGAGAACCACTCGGAATTGTCCAATAATTTTAATCTTATTATCGAAGAGGTTATAGAAGACAACACGCCGTCAGGACACTATTTACCACACAGACCTGTTATAAAAGCATCAGGAACTACTAGGATCAGACCAGTTTTTGATGCTTCTGCTAAAGAGAAAGGTGAATCATTAAATCTTATAGAAGAGATTAATATGAACGAGGATGAAAACTCTCTGCAGACTTTTATGGAAGAATCAACCAGGATATTGGCTGAAGGAAGCTGGGAGTATTATTCTGAAGAAAATGATCCAATTATTTTGCCGGCGAAACACCCTGTTGTAACCCAAATAATATTTCAAGAACATATCAATTCATGTCATTTGGGAGTTCAGGGTCTAATGGGATTATTGAGAGAAAAATTTTGGATCTTGGGTGGAAGACGCTCAATTAAATCTGTGATATCGAAATGTACGATTTGTAGAAGACACAACGGTAAACCCTTCAATGAAAAGGCCCTCCGCTACCTGTAGATCGTGTCATACTTATATTCAGTGGCGTTTCAACCCTCCAACAGCTTCTTGGTGGGGTGGATTTTGGGAAAGACTGATCGGAATCTTGAAACCATTACTAAGAAAAGTGTTGGGGCGTGCTTCCCTCACCTTTGAGGAATTGTCGACTGATTATGATGTTTTTGAGAGATCTGCCGGAAGGTGGTGTACCAGATCTTGATGAGGTTGACCGAAGCACCCTTTGTAGAAAGAGGTTGCACAAACTCAGGCTCAGAGACGATTTGCGGAAAAGATTCCGGCGGGAATATTTGGGTCAACTGAACCTGCCACAAAAATTCCGGGCAGGTAGACAGATATCCGTGGGAGAAATTTCTTATATTTATGTATTTCACATGTGGGGTAGACAAATATCTCATGGCACCAGTATTTGACTGTTTTCGTAATATTATTCACAGATATTCGAATTGACGCGGTGTCAGACCCATAAGTTTCAATAAGAGGGCTTATTCGTTCTTTTCTTATATTTCAATAATATCAGACCCATAAGTATTAAGAATTCGTTGTATTCTTGCATAATGAATCCTCCCCTAATGAACTATTCGAAAAAACAGATTCAATCCGCATTAAGCAGATCATTCAACACTATACTACATCGTCCAATGAAATCGCTCAATTTTTGGAAACGGACCAATAGAAACAAACTGTATCTGAAAACACTCAACCTCACAGTGTTTTCACTTTTAGAAATTTGTTTTTATCAAATGCCTAATTTGCATTGGAATATTAATACGTTCGGATAGCTTTGGTCGTTGGTGGAAGTAGCGGTCGTCATGGTTACGATAAACAAGCAGTTGTTAGAGATAACTTCAACGGCACATTTGGCAGTTCTGTCAGTTTATTTTCGTATTTTACCATAAAGTAGATAAAAATGAGAAGATTTGGGAATTGTAATATTACTTCAATTGAGGAAAGTGTGAAGAAAATTGTGCCGCTTAATACAGTGAAGTCAAGATCCTACATTTTCAAACATTTTGAAGAATTCTGTGCTGCCCGGAAATACCTTGTAAATGAAAAAACAAGTTTGTCAGAGCTCAATAATATTATGCTAGACTGGGCTTTCAATATGAAGAAAAGAGATGGATCAGACTACAAGGAAAGTGTCGTAAAACCTTGTGGAATAATACTGCCAAACAGCTGCAGGAAAAATTCTATTCCGAATGGGGCGTTAGGCTCGATCCATTCACAGACGTGGCTTTTAAAACGGCGCGGGATACGCGAAATGCCAAGAGGCGTATTTTGCAAGAGGACCCTGAGAAAAGAAAAGTTAGTGCCAAGGCGCTGTCTTTGGAGCAACACAAAAAGATGGTCAACTTATGTAAAGAAGATAATCCAGACGGTTTGAACAGAAAATTTTATTTTATTGCTGCATTGGAGCTTGCTTGGCGCGGAGGAGAGGGTTCATCATGCCTAATTTCGCATTTCCAATTCGAAATTGAAAACGATGGTAATCCCACGGGCCGAATTGCCTATAATCCGATATTTTCTAAAACAAGACAAGGTGGTGCCCAAAAATGTGCGGAAACGAAATGGCTGACTCCAAATATTGAAGAAGATATTTGCTCGGTGAGGTTATATAAGCTACTTGTATCCAAATGAACTGCAAACATAATCACTGAAAGACTATTCCTTACTCCACATAAGAATTGGAAATATGGTTCATGGTTCAAAAACTCCCCAGTCGGTCCCAATACGATAGCTAAATGGACAAAAGAATCGGCAGAGCTCATTGGCATCAACACAACCAAGTCGAAGATAACCAACCACTCGCATCGAGCTACTGCTGTCAGCCAATTAGCCAAAGCACGGATTGGCGAGCAACAGCTGATAAAGATAACAGGCCATTCTTCTGCAGCGTCAGTGAAACCGTATATCCAACTGGACCAACAACATCACAAAAAAATAATCACAGCCATAAGGAATGAAAAAATGTCCTTCAAGAAACAACATCAGTATCTACTTCATCATTCGAAAATAATGCTGTTATGTGTATAACAATTGTACTATCAATAATTATTATTTTGAGAATAAAGATGAATAATTTGTTGTTATGCTTCTATCTGGTTATTTTTGAATAAAAAATTATTTTTTATTTCGTTTGATTTATATTGTTGAATGATCTTTCCAAATACCACACGAGACTCGAATTTTTTTTTAGAACACTGTCGTTTTATAAATTATACAAATTTCACTCAACAAAGTGATCCCGAAATACCACTATCCTTCGGCTCGTGGTATTTTAAGGATATCTTTGTTTCTTGAAATTTAAACGCATAATTCCCAAAAAACAAGAGTGTTCTCAAAAAATTCTCACCTCTAGTGGTATTACCCTTGAAAATTAAAAAAAATCAATAAAACGCACAAACCTTCCATTAAACGTAATGGGATAGAAAGAGATAGATACAGTCACGAGTTCAATGGTTTTCATAAACCTAATTTTTATTTTGTTTTTTATGCAGTAACAAAAACGCCGCCTCTGTCTCCGTCAGCCAAGGAATGGCAATAAAGTTCTATGGTGAAGAGTGCAATTGTCAATGTCAATGTCAACTTTTGTTCTAGTCAATCGGGTTGGGTTGTTGATTATTGTAAAAATTTTCCATTAAATACCCAGTTACATTTTACAATTCCAAAAATTTTTTTTCAATTACCAAAATGTTATCCCTCATGAACAGATTATTGGATTGGTTCAGGAGTCTTTTCTGGAAAGAAGAAATGGAATTAACACTTGTTGGTTTACAATATTCTGGCAAAACTACTTTTGTTAATGTGATTGCTGTAAGAACAAATGTTTCTTCAGTTTTATCACTTTGCCATTAATTTTTATCTATTAATTTCTCAGTCTGGTCAATTCAGTGAAGACATGATACCTACAGTGGGTTTCAACATGAGGAAGATTACCAAAGGAAATGTGACAATCAAAGTATGGGATATTGGTGGACAACCTCGTTTCAGGTCTATGTGGGAAAGATACTGTAGAGGCGTTAATGCCATTGTGTAAGTACTATCTATTCTTTTTATTTGAAATATTGATTTGAGTGTTTCATTAAGTTACATGGTTGATGCTGCTGATCCAGATAAGATAGAGGCATCAAGAAACGAGCTTCATAGTTTATTGGATAAACCCCAATTGGCAGGTATTCCTGTATTAGTTTTAGGTAATAAGAGAGATAAACCAAATGCATTAGATGAGAATGGCCTTATAGAAAGAATGTGAGTAATTATAAAATCAGAATTGGTGGACATAGCTAGAATAATGTGTTTTACAGGAATCTATCTGCCATCCAAGATCGTGAAATTTGCTGTTACTCTATCTCATGTAAAGAAAAGGATAACATAGATATTACTCTTCAATGGCTCATTGCACATTCCAAATCTGGTATGCATTAAGTTTGATGAAGAACAATTTAAAATCAATTTATCTTAGTAATCATGTTTCATCAAAAAATTATGCAGTTGATTTGATGAAGCTATTCAACTTTCTTTAATTATGAAAACCAAATTTTTGAATTGTTCTTTATTTGGAATGAGGTACAAAGGGAATTTCTATTAGCCTTAGTTTTTTGTGAGGTGATGAAGAAACATTTAAAGAATGAAGAAATAGTCATGATGTATGATCGGAATTGAAGTTGATAGTAGGAATTGGATGACTCATTCTTCTTCTAGTTTGGATATCGATCTTGAAAATTAAGCTGTTTTATATTGATTTGAAATCTTGATTGGTAAATCACTTGTGGAGATAGCAATTTGAACATTCTGTGTATTTCATCACTTGAAGACTGTGTCAATGATTTATATATTTCAATCATTGATTCAGGGTAGTGTTTGAAATTGAAGTGAATGTAAGGTGATTATATTTCAAACTTGTGAATTTTTGGGTATCGAGAAAAACTAATAATAGAAATCAACTGGTCGATTAATTTTCTTTGACAGCTATCTAAATTTTTTTTAGTTATCTGCATATTTGTCAAGACACTGTATTCAAACGACTCTTTGCTTTCACAAAAACTTTCCTTTAGTAATTTAGAAGGGATCAAAATATGATTACTTAGGTAATAATGCTGAATATTTATTGTATATTTTTGTGGGAGGACTGCTTGCTTAACTGAATTGCAAGTATGGTGTGAATGCAATCAAAAAATGTAAACTCTCATTTGCTCCTTTTTTAGCTTTACAAAGAAGACAAAGTAACAGCATTTTAGATTATGTTTCAAAAATAGTGGTGGACTTGAAAGAATGGTGATATTTGGAAATATTTCATTTGGCTTGTTTCATAAATACACAGAATAACAACCCCAAAAGTTTTTCCATTTTGTTCTTGCCATAATAGTGTAGTCGACAGTCTTTTCATGTCAAAATGTTTTCATAGTTTCCCAAAAATATATGTGAGTTGCCATTCAATTTGTGACAGCATACAGGGTGTTTCAAAAAAATGTGACCCCCCTCTCTAGGATAGATAGAAAACTAACGTCTTAGACAGATAATTATATAAATATATATAATTCTTTTTTCTTCAAGGCTGTATCTTGAATACGGATGGCGTTATGAAAATTTTTTACTGGGCAAACCCCAATTATTTTTCAGTTTTCTACCTATCCTAGAGAGGGGGTCACCTTTTTTTGAAACACCCTGTATAGATATTTCTCAAAGGCTTCACGCAAAAATTTCAACTAGTTACGAAGGAATAACCTCAAAATCATCCATTCATTTTTTGTTCACTTAATTATTCGTAACAATTTCTGCAAGTGACCCTTGAATTCTTTCAATGCCATTCCGGAACGGATGAAAACTTACATATAATTTTCAGAGAGTAAGAAAAAGTTTTTACAGTGAAAGCACCTGTTGACTAGACTATAATTCATTCAATACTGAAATTTAAAACTTGTAGCACATGAAAATCGTTGAAGTTTTTCTTCAATTAATAATACTCATTTTGAAATTTGGAGAGAATCCAGACATGAAGTTCTACTTACTGTCATGTTTTAGAATAATGTGATGATAACATCACCTAAGTAGTTAATGATTGTCAACCATGACTGAAAATTGTGATCATAAGGATGAACCAAAATTCAATACATTTTCAAAGAATCAATTAAATCTTAGTTTTAACCACATGCAAAATATGATAATGAATGATACTTATTAAGTTGTATATTGTAGGTTAAGAGATTATTAATTGGATTTTTTATTTTACCGATTTTGTTTCTTTATATAATTTCATAGCATTTATTCATGAGTGAGTAAATTATATTCCCCTTTAACAAACAATATGTTTTCAACTGTTTGAAATTTAAGGTTTATAGATTAAATATATGAATGAACATTTTTCCAGTTGAAAAAAATGCATTTCATTTAATGGTGCTAGTGTGAATTCAGCACTTGCCAGATTTTAATATTAAATATTTGTGATGAGAATTATAACACAATAGTGATTTTATTTGTAAAATTTATTTATAGATCTGAAATAATAAAAAAACCAAACATATTCGATTTTCATTGATAGGTTCCTAATTATTCGAACTAACGAGAGTAAGTTAGCTGTATGCATGCTTTCGTTGTAGTCAACATCCTGTTGTGATATGTAGCATTATACGAGGGTTGCTATTTATGTTTGGGAATTGGACAACTATAGTGACAGCTCTATCGTAAGCTTGACATTATACGTAGTCAGAACGTTTTGACATACGAGCGCTATTTGTGTTGTTTACACTAACTTAAAAGATTCATCTCATTAACGTGCGATTATTTTTTACAACTTTCGACGTGGATTAACTCAACAACAGTACATCGATGAACTTGATTCAATTTTTGGCGATGAAGCTCCATCAAATCAGCAATTCAACTTGATGCTGTTTCGCGTAGAAATTCAATTATTTATTATTACAAGCTTTTACGTTTATTTATTTGTTTGTTTGAGTAGGAGCATATTTATCCAAACTTGGATATAGCATTTCGCATGGCTCTGTGCACAGCGGTGACTAATTGTTCAGGTGAGAGAAGCTTTTCTTGCTTAAAACGGTCTACTTTATTTAAGTCAAGAAAAGCTTAATGCTTTATATCTTTTGTGCATAGAGTCAGAACTTATGAAAAAGATTTCATACGACGATATAATTGATGATTTTGCAAATTTAAAATCTCGCAAGAAAATAATCTAAAACTTATTTGATCTCATTGTCGGTTACCATTAACTGATTGTTAACATGTTATATTTTAATAGAAATTGTTTGTATTGTTTTTAAACTGTTAAGTGCAATAAAAAATATGTAACGAAAACAATGTTTTCTGACCACTCATTATTTTGCCTGTGTTCATATAGTGTAGGTATTTTTAAGTCATGCCATTCCCTACCTTATGATTACTGCTATTTTTAACTCCCGACGCAAAAAGAGGGGTGTTAGAAGTTTGACGTGTCTGCCTGTCTGTGGCATCATAGCACCCGAACGAATGAACCGATTTCAATTTAGTTTTTTTTTATATTACGGGTGTTTTACGGGCGAGTGTTCTTAGACATGTTTGATGAAAATCGATTGAGCCGTTTAAAATTTACAGAGGTTTTACGCTTTAAAGTCGGGGGTTTTTTGTTTTGCCTGTCAAATAAACTTGTTAGGTCAACATTAAACTCTTCAGTACGTAGCGGGTTGCAAAAATAATCTAGTAACTGACAGAAATATCATTAAGTTCACAATCATACTAATAACGGGATTAAACTAACGTATTGAATTTCAAAAGTCAGTAGGGGCTGCAAAAATTGAATGGCTGGCCTACTAGCGGAAAATTTGTAAATCCGCCATCTTCGCTGGATGACGCCATTAATTCAATAGGTTAGGTATAAGTGTTTATTTTAAATTAACTCATTTATTTATACACCGTTTAATCAGAGAAACACAAGTCCAAACAATTCAACCAACCACCTTAGTAATTAACTAACTAACCACGCGACTTCTGTGACGCCACTAACCCAACAGTAACGGAAATGTCTATTGTGTCCTCCTCCTACTTCATACAGTGCTGACAACAGTTTCTCAAGCCCCGCCCATTTGTCGCTTTACTACTAAATTCTGATCATTTCCTGATATTATTATAAAAACATGTATGAGTATTCAATACTAAAATAAGGGCATTTATCAAGCTAAGTCACTAACCAATCAGAAACGTGATCGTGATCTCAACTACCGCCCATTCGTTGTTGAACTAACTACCTTAGAATATATTATAAGAATAAACCCCTTTATTTACATTGAAAGGTGTCGCATGTGAAACTTAGAGCTGGTCGATTGTAACGTATTGAGCTGGTCCACTCAGGTGATAAAAAATTTTCATGTGCCAAACTGAGCAAATAGTAGGTTGATTGATCTATTCCCCTATAATTTTGAATAAAAACTTTTTCTCCAATTTGCTTCCAACACATTGTATAAAATTTTATATTTTGAATTGAAACTGTCTTATCGGATATATAAGCAAGAAGTAAAAGAAATAAATACGCAAATTGAAGAAAATTTGTGATAGTCAGTATTAGGTTTTTTATATTTTTTGTTGTTTATTACTTTTCATCGCACTACAGATGGTTCGTAAGTGTGAAAGTTGTAGTAAAGACAGGAATTTTAATCCGAATTTATTGTTCCATAGATAAGTGTATTGTTAGAACCGAAGTATTTAGTTATTTACATGTTCAGTAGCTGCGTCGAAGCGGTGAGAACATATCTACGGCTTTGTCTCGAGGAATTAGGAAGTTTTATTCGAGTTAATCGGGAAGCGGGAAATAGGGTTAGTTCACTTTGTCGTTATTATAAGAAATTATAATCATTTTTAGGTGAATTTTTCTGAAATATAAATCTTTTTTATCGAAAGTTACTACCAGATCGCTTGAAATGGATTCAGCGTGTTCTAGAATGAAAATCCTAAGAACATGCTCAGTGTACTTTGGTCTTGTTAATTTTGGGAATAAGTTACATTTTTGACTCATTCGTATGATGATAAATTATATTTAATTAAGGAAGTTTTGACCCTGAACCTGTTCCAGATTTGAGGAAATCTCTAGTGTCTAGTGGTGGGGGTTGGTAAATCAAATCGGGGATTCCAAAATAGGTGGTATGACAAGTACGACTGGCCTACTGGAAGTATTACTTTGAAAAAAAATATTTTGTTGGCCGTGCATTTTATTCTCAACAAATTCTAAGAAGTTTAATAGATATTACGATGCACCTCTGTATGCAAGAGTTACCTTTTAGGGGGCACGATGAATCGAATGAGTCTTTAAATCGCGGAAATTTCAAGAATTGGTAATTCTTGTTAGTTAATTTGACACGAATTTAAAAACCTTTTCAGAAAATGGCACCAACAAGTAAATCGGTATTTTCTGGTACATCTAAAACCATTCAAAATGAATTAATTGATTCAGTTGCTTTTGTTGTGAATAAACAAATCGAGGACGAAATTCCACAATCATTGTTTTTTTCTTGGCAAGTTGATGAAACAACTGACATAAGCTGTCATTCCCAGTTATCAGTCATTTTTCGTTATGTAATAGATGACCAACTTGTTGAGCGCTTCATGGGATTTTATGATGTTAGTTCTGGGCGTTCTGCTGATAATCTATTTCAATTTTTATCTTCAAAATTCGGAAAATTTGACAATTGCTTCCACAGAAAGAAGTGATTGAAAATTATATTAGGAATACAACTGACAGGCGCGGCTGAGTAATATGGCTAAAATTTCGATCGAAAAGGATTCATAAAATCACAGGACGAAAATATTTTTATTGACAAGGTTATAGATCATTTCGCTGATCAGAAAAATCGAAGAATTCCATTGATTTACAAAAAATTTTAATATTCAGAACTCAATTTAGAGAATTTTTTTATTCAGTGTTAATTTTTTCTTATTTTGAAACTGATCTGATCCGATTTCCTTCATTCCCATCCCACACGTGGCAGGAATGCTCTACACCTCCACGTTGGTTCTTGCTGTACAGCTATAATAATGACTTTCATATGAGCAATTTAGCAGAGGGAGATTATTATAAAGTATTCAAAATGTAGTAGTCCTAAGATATAGGAGGCATTCTTCTATACGGAAGTAGGGTTCGCAGTTCATTCACTATTCCAGATTGAATATTGTCTTGTGTAAATTTACGTCATGGTCTAAGAAACATAAGAAAATTTCTAGAATGGAACCACAGGTTCAATAAATTCTGGTAATTTCCTGAGATCATTACAAAAACATGATGATTCAGTACTAAAACAAGGGCATTTATCAAGATAAGTCGCTAACCAATGAGAAACCTGATCGTCTATTGTTTCCTCCTCCTTCATACAGTGCCGACAACAGTATCTCAAGCCCCATCCATTTGTCGTTTTACTACTAAATTCAGATCATTTCCTGAGATAATTACAAAAACATGGTGATTCAGCACCAAAACAAGGATATTTAGCGATATAAGTCAAGCCCCGCTCATCTGTCGTTTAACTACTAAATCATCAATTATTAAGATGGCCAGCCAATCAGAAATCTGATCGTCTATTGTCTCCTCCTCCTTCATACAGTGCCGACAACAGTATCTCAAGCCCCGCCCATTTGTCGTTTTACTACTAAATTCAGATCATTTCCTGAGATAATTACAAAAACATGGTGATTCAGCACCAAGGACATTTAGGGAGATAAGTCAAGCCTCGCTCATCTGTCGTTTAACTACTAAATCATCATTTATCAAGATAAGTCACTGGCCTATCAGAAACCTAGTCTCCTCCTCCTTTATACAGTGCCGACAACAGTATCTCAAACCCCTCCCATTTGTCGTTTTACACCTAAATTTTGTTCATCATTACGATATGTTCCTGAAATGTTTCACAAAGATTTACCCATATCTCATATGGAAGGTTTCTGTGATGTATCATGCTTACTGCGATGACATCGTGACAGGTGATGAGTAAACAGGAGTCGGCTGTATGTTTCAAGAGGAGCCAAATCCAACAAAAGTTGCATGTCGCAATCGTACCACTAGAACAACGCAGACCAGTCAATTCTGAGTGGTACATAACCATTTGTTTGCCTTCGCTACGACACTGCGAGCTCTCACTCATCGGCTCAAACAAATGGATTTTTGAGCACTCAAAACATCGATTTGATTAGTCATCCGCCGTATAGACTTGGCACCGAATGAATTCTTTTTATCCCCTTACGTAAACAATAAAATGAAAGGTCAATAATTTTCAACACCTGAAGAAGCGGTTGATGCGTTCAGAATGCATGTTTTGGAGATACCTCAATCAGAGTGGTAAAAGTCCTTCGACGAGTGGTTTAAACGAATGCAAAAGTGTATAGATCTTAATGGGGAATATTTTGAAAAACAATAAAGCGATTTTTCGCCGATTGTTTTTGTTCTCTAAACCCCTAATATAAAAGGCAACCTCGTATCCAAATTGATGAACTCTTCTTTAATTCTTGATTTACTTGTTCTAAATAATACTGCAGCTGTCTTTTCTTTATTCAAAATGAATTTATTATCATTGAACCACAATTTAATTTGTTAAAACAGTCTTGAGTATCAATTTGTAGGTGTATAAAAATATTCAAATCATCCGCAAAACCAGTTATGAAATCTGAAATTTATATAATCGTTAATAAAGATTGAGAAAAGAATGGGCCCTAAAATATTCTCCTGTGACACAAACATATTTCGATTCCAATATTTCAGATTTTCCTTCTTTACTAGAATAACAACTAGAATACAAATGTAGATGTTCTAAACCTTATTCAATTATCCGTCATAATTTTTTGATTCCAGAAATGAAATAAAAGAAGAGGTTGGAATAAAATTTTATTACAAAAAAAATTGATATGAAGAAACATGAATCATAGTTTATGAATGAATAGTATCATACACAATATAAAATAACATCCAATAAGTAAATACATAGGTAGTGAATTTAGTTTACCTACAAAGATTTTGTCACTAGTATTAAACAATGACTTGGAAGAATAAATAGCTACATAATATCATAATGAATGTGAGAAATTTTTCTGCATGGGAATGTCACAATAGAAAATTGTAAACATATAAAATACATTTACTCAATTTGAAAATGCTGCTTACATCATCAAATTTGAAAACATGATTCGAACATCGATTTGTGTAAGACTATTCATTTATACATGCTCGCTAATTGTAACTGTCTAATGGTGAAACATTATTTTCAATCTGAGAAAGCGTATAACAAACCATACTAAATATTTAGTTTGCTTCGAATGATCTTCTACTTCGCTGTTTCAGATTTCTTGATTTCAACAATTCACGGAGACAAAAAGGAAGATCACAGTATGGTAATCATATTTTCGAAAATGCTGCATTTTCTTCCCGATATTCTTTGGATTTCATTAATTATTCCCCCATAGCAAACTTTGGAGATCAGTCCTAAATACCAACTCAGTCTTGAAAGTAACCGCATTTTCAAAAATAAAGATAGTTGATATGATTCTTCGAATGACACAGTAATACTAAATCTTAAGTATTTGTCCTTCAGAGGCTAAAATTACTTTGGAAAAAGGTACTCGAAGTTTCGCCATATGACCAAACGTTTTATGATGAAAATATATGCTTCATTCAACATTTATTTCTACATAGAATATTTATTTGTAACATCAACAAATGGGTTCTGTTCCCTATCGCAGAACACAACCATAATATGTAGTCCTCATTTCATGGCAAGATGCACAAAAATAAACTAAATATGGCACAAATCTCAAGTGCAAGGCTTAATTAAATATTTAGAATGTGGTTTATTTTATGCTGCACCTAACTGATATAGCATTAATAAAACAGAAATGCGATAAAATCCTACTGGAACAAAACAGGAGGTGAGCATAAAGTAAACGGTTATTTCTAATCTGACCTAGAATTTCACAGGAAATTGTTCAGAATTACCAGCTTTTCGAACTCTCAGTGTTTACATAAAATCGAGAATAAATATGTTATAGAATACAATTTAATACATGCAATAATATATAGACAACCAAAATTTCACATATCCATTAGTATTAGCAGTTATTGAATATTTTAGAATTTGTCATATATGTATATCTAATTAATCCCCGTAACTAAACAATGTTATTGCAGTCTATTTTGTTCATGAATTCCAACATCGTGTAAAATCTTGATATTCATAAAAACCACTTATAATATTGTAACAATCTTTCTTTTTTATGTTAAACTTTCATGATAATAGTAACATTAATGATACATTCGTGTATATGTATAAATAAAGCATTGAATACTGGCATAACGATGATGAAATTCTGCTCTATATCCAAAATTGCATAAATGGGGGAGTTACACCATACCTTCATGCTTCCTAATTAAATTCTCAATTTAATATATCTGCTATCATGCAATCTGGACATTTGAACCCATCATAGCGGAGAGATACCCCCAAGGCACAAACTGATGGACAAAATGATACTCAATACCTCCCCTATTTATTGCTAAACCAAAATATAACTCAATTATTCATCTTTATTTATCCCAATGAGTTGTTTGTTCACTTCTGCATTCACTTGATATTTAAGGATTTACTAATTAAAAATTTTTTTATTTATGATTGAAAGATCAGTCTTTATTTCCAAACGACATTTCAGGCTGTACCCTTTATCAAATTTCGAATGGCATATAAATATAAACAATATGATGACTGTCATACTTACAACGATTAATTTCACAATTTAAGATAAATTATGTATAAAATAAAATGAATAGAGATATTTTTGGAACTGTCAACCTGAAAAGTTTTTTGTCATGTGTTAACAGTTGACTCAATGTACCGAAATCATGACTTGTACTTCTTCATTTTCTTATCTGTTCTCATTATTTATTTTCTGAATCGGTGTTGAGTAAATTTTGTTTAGTCCTTGAATGTATTGTTCTGTCATCGATTGCTTTTCGGTTCCAAACATCAGGAAAAAGGTTACGGATCTCTATTCACTTTATTTTATATTATACAAAATTTATCTTAAACTGAAATTAATCGTTGTAAGTATGAAAATAATCATAATGTTTATGTTTATATTCCAGGCCACATTTGATAAAGGGTTCAGCCCAAAACGTCGTTTGGAAATAAAATGACCGTGATGTTAATGAATCCCTAAATATCAAGTAAATACAGAAGTGATCAAAATAAATAACTAACATAAATCATATCTTCATGTTGGAATACATCTAAATGCAAACACAAAAATGCTGTTTATGCAGGGAGGATGGCAGTAACACAAAACGAAGAAACCGTTTCAAGCTTCCTAAAAGTGCCACTGCGAACCCCCCTGTTTGTCTCATTCACCCGCTGGAGTACTAGAGCCCCATCTATCAAATTCAATACCAGAGTCTGGACTGACACCGATATGAGCCAACGGGCTCAGGAATTCTGTGTGCTGTTGACATTTACATTCTGTCGTCAGGTTGCAATATTTACATGGACCTTTCGATCTCTGCTTCTCTGGTTTGTTAGTTTCGGTCTTTTGTTCCAAACGGATCTTCTCCTGCAAAGCCTGTACGCTCTGTGAGGAAATATCCAGTTTGAGTTCCTTCTCAAATGTGAGTAGTTGCTCCATGAAGTGGAAGTTTGGCGCGATGTTGGACTTTCTTGAACGGACAAGGTTGAAAGCGTCGTTCAGATTCAACGAACACTTATACATTAGGTAGGCTACAGTTATGGTCACTGATCTTGAGATTCCTGCCAAACAATGGACCAGCACTCCCTTTTTATGAGACCTCGCTTCATCTGGAAAAAAAAATTCAGGGTAGTTAGTGGTATACCTGAGAATATGAACATTGTATTAGCGTTCAATTCATAGAGCAAAAATTGATCCGAGATTAATCGCTTGCCGTTTAAAAGAATACAGAGAAAAAATTACACATATGCAGGAGATCAGCTCTTGTCCAATCCATTTAATATAGATGAATTGGGGAGTGCAATTGAGTCTACCAAATATCGGGTGGGTGGTACTCTGTTAACGTGGTTTAGGAGCTCCCTCACAGGAAGGACCCAGGTGGTTAGAAACTGATTATTGTTTCATCTGGTGTCCCGCAGGGCTCCCACTGTGGGTCTTCGTTGTTCAATATTTTTGTGAACGACGTTAAGGAGTGTTTGTTTGGTTATTTCTTGATCTTTGCAGATGATTTGAAGTTTTATTCAACCATCAGGGATTCAAATAGTGTGCGTCTCCTGCAGGTGGAGCTCAACAGTTTATATGAGTGGTCCCTTTCCAACTTCTGCCACATTATGACATTTAGTAAGTCTTAGACCTTCTGTCAGCAGGTCTATTTTATTAACGGTGGAAGGTTGGATCCATAAAGATTCTGCATTTTTCCCTGGTTGGATCTATTCTGGAGTACGGAACCATTGTGTGATCCCCTATAATTGCGACGTGGATTTGTTTGAGAAAGTGCAGAGAAAGTTCTTGCGATATGTAGCTTTCAAATTCCATGTTCCAACAACAGACGTGACAGATCTTTATGGAAGATTTGATGTCAGGCTCACGAGTAGACGGCTGAATTATATATGCATGATATTTAAGCTTATGAATTCTTATGTAGACTGTCCTTGACTGTTGGAGATGCTTACTGAAACTGGTTTAACTTTTTTGTGCACCGTTTCTAGTTCGCTAGGTTCATTTAAGAATCACTTGAGGCGGGTTTTGTCTTGAATATTGTATCGCATCTGTTATGTATAATAGAAAATTGTTAATTTTTTTAGCGTTGTTTATTTTGGGTTGTACTTTTTTTATATATAATTGTGATAGCGATTTCCTGTAAACTCCTGCATAATACAACTGTATTATGTATGGATTTCCTGTGGACTCCAAAAAAGAAAAAATAGAAATCGATTTCTGCCTGAAAAACAGTTTCAAATACGCTATCATACAATCCCGTCCAAAAAAAGAGAGAAGTTGAATCCCAGGAGTGCCCGAACTGGAAAGGATCGACCCCTGAACCGGAGAGCGGCGGCGGGGGGCACACTGGCGGAGGAGATAACGCGGGGGCGGCGACTCTCCAAAACAGGCGTGGGCGTAGAATCGGCTGGGGGCACGTGAATGGAACTTCGCTCCCTCCCCGCTGACCCAGATCCAGGCGCCATTCATGCCGGAGCTGAATGAAAGCGTGGGCGTACATAGGGGGTGATCTGGGGGGCTTATGCCGACGACTTGAAGGGTCCCGACGCCAACCGCCCCATTAACGTTCGGCGGGGAAACGTGTTTCAAGGTGAAGTATTACTCCACAATAGTGGATTTTCGGGAGTTTGGACCCAGCTACAATTTCGAAGAACTAGGGCTTCAGAGATGTAACTTGCACTTCTGTGGCTACGGAAAAGTCGGTATTACGATTGCATTGTGCTCGTTGAATCAGGTAGAGCACTGAGCAATTTGTTTCAGGTAGGACTGTTCCACTAGACTTTTAAACCAGATAAAACTACACCCTCCATTGCAAAAGAAACCGAACTTAGAAAAAAAATTTTGCAGAACTTATGTTCATTAAGTGAAAAAAAAATACCCATCGTGAACCAAATCTCATCAACACCAATAGAAACATTGATAAATATGTAACAAGGTAAAATCGAGGTGGCGAACCACTTAATGACTACAGCCAACAGGAAATATGACAATGGCATTGTTACTTGCGAACTGCTGAATAATAAACAGATGTGCAATATATTTTACATCAAGATTAACAACTAATTGTGGTTGAATAACCGCGAAATTTAACATACACTACAAGAATGTCCAATTAGTGACTGCAAAAATACTATCTGGAATAATTAGATTGTTAAGTTGTTTGAATTTCAAAGAAACGTTATTTCCTACACTCAAATAGAAATTGATAAGGGAACAATGGAATTCGTTTTTGTCATTTATTCTAAAATTTTAATTTAAGCATCATTTTATGAAACCAAAATTCAGTCAGAAGAAAAGGTGTGATCCTTCTCCAGATAACTTCAGTCTGCATGCTTAGAGAATCACTTCAAAACTATTATTATAAAAAATAACCTAAAAATAACAATTATAGTTTTACACTTTTCGCTTGAAGTAAAAATTATACCTTTATTTATTCTAGAAATCACTGTTTGTGATATTCTAAAAACTAACCTCAAATATAAGCATAGAGTATTATCTATTTCCACCAAATCGACACAGAAATTATTACAACTGCATTGATATTTCTGTAGCTACGTGTAAGTATGGTCTAATTAGGCCTCACTTCCAACTGTAGTTACAGCAAATGCGAATGGCATAGAGGTTCTGCGAGGATTAGTACTTCACTAAGGTGGCGAACTTGGTTATTTCGAGCTAAATGATATAGTTGTGGATTTTCAAAAACTTTGACTCGTCTCTCAACATTATTAAGAAAGTATTCAAGTTTCAAATGGGATGTACTTCTAAGTCAAACGTATCTATAGTACAGAGAAGCCAATCGAAAATACTAAGAATGATAGCAAATGCACCATGGTATGTGACCAATCAAACATTGCACGAAGATTTAAAAATACCTTATGTTATGGACGTCATAAAGGAAAAGAGCCAGAAACACCACGACAAACTACACGGACACATAAACGACCTTCTACAGCCATTGCTAGAACCACACACCACCCGAAGACTCAAAAGGAATTGGCCAGCAGACCTTAAGTATGACAGAAGGGTTCTTTTCATTGGAGAAGACCCTATAAACCCACTTCAGAGCCTCATGCTCTACAGACGTCTGATTAGCTTATAGAATTATTTTATTGTATTCTGATTGCTAATGAATAAATGAAATGAAAAAAAAAAGTTTCAAATTAAACCGATAGATATTTTACGAGTTACTGAGGAAAGCTCATAACTTTTGAACGATTCGACAGATTTGGAGCAATAACAAGCCTAACATCAGAAAATATGAAAACTCTAGCTAATCTCTTTCGGACATACTCAAGTTTTAATTCGAACAACCTAAAAACCAGTGGTGTAGCAACATATAAACCGAACAATTCCAAACGAACAAAAAGACAACACACTGCAAGAATCACCTCCAAATTCAACCTCAATGAGAGATCCCAGAACGAATTGGTCTCCGAATGGACCAATTACCCATCGCGCAGCGATCTAATTCCCAGAAGTGATCCTTTCTATCCAAGCGAGAGGCAATTGACAGAAAATCTAATTACACTTTCTGCCTGTACATGCAGACAGTTGTCAACTGCAATATCCAAGCAGAAGGACAATGGAAGACCAGCGAAGCGGCAGCTGCCTGCCTCGTGGTGCACATCGCTCTTGTCCTGGCCAGATATACATCAATTCATATTGATTTGTGTTGGCAGCAATGGAGGACTAGATCTGTTATCGCGCTGTCATCCGCATTCAGTTACATATGGATGTTACGTTTAGTCGGTTACTAGATGTATTACACGAAAGAGAGATGCATGGGAGTGAAAGAGAAGGAGTGACTCTTTGTGTTAAGTATTCGATAGAACAATGCTGTGTCAGAATGGAGGTTATTCATTGAAGTATACGAATGGCATACCAGTGGATGCAACGGAAACCGAAGCGGTTCGAACACACAATCATTTAAAATTGATTTCCATCATTTCGAAGTATTTGAAGTTTCTGTATGTTGGTAGGACTGTCCGTAATCACTATGCCAAACATAAGTATATACATCTCGAGCTAGGGTCACGTAGGTTGTGATTATGGCTCAGGGTGAAGAGATTAAACACAACCTAATAAATTATTTGGGAATATGAAAGCGAAGACCATATGTATCGCAACCTTTGATCCTGGAAAGATGTCAGATTCAGCAACTTCATTCGATGTTCATAACAAAGACGTACTCGTATTTGACTACACTGGTTAGCCCTGTCTGCAATGATTCCTTCGAATTTATGTCTGATAATGAGGAAGGATTTCAGATAAGGCCAGCAAACTCATTAAGGGGTCAAATATAAGTTTTTTTGAAGATTAATTTAGTAATGGTACTGCCACCATTGAATGATTTCCGGACCAGACAAAAAAGCCCACACATATGGTTAGTAGATGTTGCTTAGTAGTTCAAAGTAACATTCAAATCCAATTGTAGTTCTGTGGTATTGATTTGGACTCTACCCAGGAAATATCGTTGACTAGTGTTAATTTTAACAACATGAAATAACGTAAAATTTTCTATATCGAGCAAAAGTATCCAAGATGAATACTATAGTCACAGGTTGACTAGATATGCCTCAAAGCTCCTGTGCCTTCAAGTCCTAAAATTAGCAGCATAAAATCAGGATAAGACGAAAATAAAAAGAATGAAGAATATTGGACCATAGTCAGAATCCTGTGGTACTTCATGAACAAAAAGTATCACTAACCCTCACATAGAAGTTCCAGTTCTTGAGGATTGAAGATATCCACAACAGGAGACAGCTTCCAAACCAGAAATGGTCCTATTTTTGGAAAAGTAGAATTCTAGACCAATCATACATTGCGATAGGTTTGTTACATATAAGCGATCTAAAATAAACCGAAGCTGATTAGCCGGTAGAAACTTGTTAGGTTTGGTAACTTTCATCAAATATGAGACAAAAATTTCCTTAAAGATACCTCCGCCGTTCTTCAAGATTCTTGTGGATCAACCATTAGAATTTGGCGAAGACTGAATCCAAAGCAGTGTACAACTGTAATCTGAATAACTTATGGCAAGTCTTTAAAGCCTTCAGCCTCTATACTCAATTGAATGCATGTATTTTTCTGGTTGTGCAAATTGGCATAGCAACAAATCTTTGCCGAAAATTTGAGATGTCAAAGGCAAAACGAAATCGTAAGATATCTCGATTCTTTAGCATCTTTTGAGCATGAATGTAACTGTCTGCACTCAAGTATGAAAACTAGAGGACTTGCAGTTTCAGCAAAATCCGTAAAGCCAACTCTGCCGAAAAAAACCCAGCATATTCGCAAGCATCCGATGGGAAATGTAAACAACAGCATAAAAATCCAAATGGACGCCAGCCAAAAATACCACCTAACCCTTTAAAAAAAACAGAAAAAGGTCCAGCAAATGAATTAATCTCGATAACCGTTCTGTGCCGTAACAAGGCTGCCTGTTTGACCCCGTTTTCGCCAGAAGCTCGTGCCTGCCCTATCCAAGGGAGTTGCTCGCACACGGCGCACCCGGTTATCGATTTCGGGCAGGGGGGGCAAGCCCAGTGGAGTAGGAGATTGGGGGATAATGTTCCATCCGACTCGAAGGACCCCCCTACCCTGCTCAACACCCAGGAGCGACGGCTCCAGCTTTCGAAAAGCACACGGAATGGGGTTCGTGTTGGTGTCGACACGAGTTGTAAGTTATCCCGGTAAATAAGCGTTGCATTTATGAGTTCATGCCAGTGAAAGAACCGGGATTTATGAATGGATTGCGCAGGGTTATTGGTTGGGTCGACATTGACAGATGGAACGAATGGAGCAGACTTGATGTCATTTTGAAGAATGAATGGCTTCAAGTTTATTCAGATGATACGCAGAAAACATGGTTCACAAAAAAGTAGCAAGTGATATCGGAAAGCTAGAATTTCAACCAGATTTGCTCTTGTAAAAACGAATCAGCATAACCTTTACTTTCGACTTCACCAAGCAACTCTTTTTGGGTGCTCTCCATTCAGCATAAACCACCACGTCTTGTCACCAGTTAGAATCGATTTCAAGAAGTTTTGATTTTGTGTGGTCCAAACCGCGAATTAACCTTCTTAAGATCCAAAACTCCGGTCGAAATGCGGTTGTTTGAGGAATGCCTAATTCCATTTCAATTATTTTTGATGAATTCATGCACTTTTTCGATGTTTCCTTGGGGTACTCCGGTTTTGGGACAGCCAAATATTTCGTCATCATCCAGCGTCTCTCTACCCGATTTGAATAGCCTGAAACACTCGTTAACTTGCGTACGGGATGGACAATCATCACCATAAGCATTCTGTAGCATTTGATAGGTTTCAGTCTTAGACTATATAAGAATAGACCCCTTTATTTACATTGAAAAGTGTCTCATCTGAAACATAGAGCTGGTCGATTTTAATGTATTGAGCTGGTCCACTCAGGTCATAAAAAATTTTCATGTTTTTAAACTGAGCAAATAGTAGGTTTCTCTATTCTCCTATAATTGTGAATAAAAACTTTTTCTCCAATTTGCATTCAAAACTTTGTATAAAATTTTATATTTTAATTTGAAACTGTCTTATCGGATATATTAGCAAGAAGTACAAGAAAAACTTTAGTTGATTCTGCTATCTTATGTCAGAGACCACAGATGGAAAGAAATTCAGGTGATAGTCAAGACAATACTGTTCCATTTTCTGCTTGACAATTTGAAGGTCACATGTTCTAAAAGACATGCGTTGCCACCTCTGTAACGAACATAAATACGCAAATTACAGAAAATTTGTGACAGTAAGTATTAGGTTTTTCATATTTTTTATTGTTTATTACTTTTCATCGCACTAAAAATGGTTCGTAAGTGTGAAATTTTAATCCGAATTTATCGTTCCATAGATAAGTGTATTGTTAGAACCGAAGTATTTAGTTATTTACATGTTCAGTAGCGTAGAAAGTTTTAATAGGGAAGTTTACAATGAGATTATTACAAGATAAAATGAGGTTTTCTTGAATTGAGGTTCCCAGATGACGATGAAAAAAGAAGAATTTGGTCTGCGCTCTTGAGATGGTTAAGTATTTGCCCAAAGAAAGCAATTTTCATTTGTTCAGATCATTTTGACCCTGAAGATATTGTGACCCGAGTAAATGGAAAAAGATTTCATGCGGTGTTGCCGGGTGAGGTTTCACTTTCAATGAGGTTAAGACTTTCAATGAGGGAGTCGAAACAAATCGACATTTTACAAAGGAATGCTTTGTCTATCTTAAATAGTCTGAGGTTGTAGTCAAAAATTGTTTAAATTATTGTTAATCGAATATGAATGCCTGATGAGAGAAAAGTGTTATACACAAATGTCGAAACACATGTGTCGTATTCTATTTAATTTTTTTAATTTTTATCCATCAAAGAAATGGTTTAAGACTATAATTGTCAATTTTAGATATAGCGTCCACTACCGATGACAGATTCCCTCCGCATTCTTTTCCTGTACTATCTATCGATTCGAACAGAATCATTCAGAAAAGCCATAAGTCTGGGCTTATCGAAACGCAAGTGGCGCTTAATTTCCAACCCCCACTCCCACCCACCGTGAAATCCCTCGGAAAAGATAACTTCTAGCGGCTTTATGCCGTAATAATTCCGATATTCCACCGCCTCTGAATGGAAAAGTTATCCAATTCAGCAACCGCCTCTAGCGTGGGCGACCCCATCAATGGGGCCCTTCAACCCTGTAAGGACCGAGGGACTCTTCTCTGTTTATTCAGTCTCCTTAGACAACGTTATTTCGGGATGCGTGGGCGGTAAAGCTGAAAGGGTGCGGCGGGTTTAATCGTGCCAGACTACTTTTGGAAATTTGGCACCGTTGCGTGGGAGTTCTCATTAAGGGTTGGTTGTTCTCTTCTCAACGTGTTTTAGCAGAGGTCCTTTAATGTGTTTCCGTGATCAAGAGCAGTGACGGCTCGTCAGGGTAGGCAGGGTCAGCCGGGCCGACCCATACGCAACCGAAAAAGAGAAAGTGAAAATAAATATTTTTTTAATCGAAACTTATTTGAAATATTAATAGCAATATTTAAATCTCGAGAAATTCCCTTAGTATCTGTTCCTCTGCCCTCTATATATCTCATATTTCCACTCAACACATCGAAGTACACATTATTGACTCCCTCATTGAAAGTCTTAACCTCATTAAAAGTCTCTTGTGAAACCCCACCCGGCAACACCGCATAAAATCTTCTTCCATTTACTCGGGTCACAATATCTTGAGGGTCAAAATGATCAGAACAAATGAAAATTGCTTTCTTTGGGCGAATACTTGACCATCCCAACAGCGAAGCCCAAATTCTTCTTTTTTCATCGTCATCTGGGAACCTTAATTCAAGAAAACCTCATTTTATCTTATAATAACCTCATTGGAAACTTCCCTATTGAAACTTTCTACGCTACTGAACATGTAAATAACTAAATGATTCGGTTCTAACAATACACTTATCTATGGAACGATAAATTCGGATTGAAATTCCTGTCTTTACTACAACTTTCACACTTACTAACCATTTTAGTGCGATGAAAAGTAATAAACAATAAAAAATATGAAAAAACTAATACTGACTCTCACAAATTTTCTTCAATTTCCGTATTTATTCTTGGTTAAAATTACAATCGTGAAATGACGAAGAAAAATAACGTTCACGTGTAACTTCGAAATCAACCAATGTTCAGTTAGCTAACCTCAAAAGAAGCCTTCTTCTGTCACCATTCAACGTGATTTGGGCTTAGCCATGTCGAACGATATGTCCAAGTTCACCCATGTTGCTACCATTACTTACCAACATGAATCGGAGATGCTTCCGAAATTCTGACGGTTCAATCCATGAACAGAATAACGAGTTTTTCGTACGCTGGTCATGGGAGATACATCTCGTATGGAATAGTTTTTACTGAACGTTTAAGGTTCTCTATGCGTCTTCTTGAATGCGTTCCCCAGGGTTCGGTATTGGGTCTCATTATTTTCTTGCATATCGTCGAATTGGTCGGAAACTTATGGAAATGTTCGCTTTTACCGATTATGTACTCAGGATCTTGATGTAGTCTTCGACCAGTCAGAGAGATGGTATTCATCATTCAAGCTCCTGAACTTTTCCGATTTTCATATTGGGAGGAATAATGTCGGGTATTCTTTTCGTGAGCACCCGATTTCTACCGAAAGATTTCATTGTAACGAAAAATTTATTGTTTGTGATATTATTCTCTGGTCCAAACATAACCTTCACAAAGTCGACCAAGCGAAGAGATGTTTTTTAAGTGGGCCCAATTGATAACTCCGACGTCCAGGAAAAAACGGTTTGGCAGTGTTGTGTAATAAATCTTCCCGAACGTTATATAAAGTGTCAAAAAAAAATTCATTCAATATTTTCGTGAAGATTAAATTTTCTAATGGACCACTCGATTATATTGATTGATTAATATGTAGATGACTAAGGTTACACCATTAAAACCAAAGATGTTCCCAGTGTGTCATCGGAGAACGTGTAGACGTCAGTGCCATCTAACGGCCAATCAAAGCGAATCTAAATAGTTTAGAGATTCGCTATGTATGACCGCAGAATGACAGACATTCTCCACTGTGCTTGAAGGTATACTACCGAATGTGGAAGGGACAAACGAATTGTGAGAAGTTCAGAAAAAAAAATGATTGCGATCGTTGATTTCAGCAGAATGAATGAAAATTTCAAAAGAAACTCGCTTTTTGGAAATTTGAAATGAAAAACATGATTATTTTTGCTTCATACACCTATTGAAATATTATATAACTCCATATTGCAACAAGACTATCTGGTGAATCAATTATGAATAAAATAAATAATTGTGGCCCCAACACGCAACTCTGGGGCACACCACAATCCTTATTGTATCTCTTTGAGCACTGGAACTCGGATTTCAGCCAGAATCGTTCTTTGATTGAGCTAGATTGGTTACCAATCAAGAAATATCTCCCTGAATCTAAAGTTTTTTTTTGTCTGAAGTGTGTACCGAGAGCGCATGACATGTACTGGTGACCAATATAGGTCAAGCCGATCGAAAGAAACCATCAATCGTTGTTCCTCTATTTTCCTTCAAATATAGATTGAAGCCAAGAAGTCTTTTTGGTAGATTGAAGTGAAGTTCATTAAAAAAGTATAGCTAATCTCTAGACGACACATATATCGAACAAATATGTTGGGTACGCAACCCTAATACCAGCTTCCAAAGTTAGCGGAAGGCCGATTAATACCGCAGAAGCTGATATGGGGGATATATAACCCGAGGGATATTATCCCAGCTGTACATAGTACGACAAATTAATTTCGACCGGTCGTTTCCCAAGAGAATTTTTTTTTCAATGGCTTGGCAATGATTTACTGTGAAAATAAACGAAAGGATATAGAAACCTCGACCCGTGAAAATGACTTTATTTCAATTAAAATCATCGGCATTGCTAGCAAGGTCGTAGTGACTGGAATGGAATATTTCAAGGAATATTCCTTCCTGTTTGATAAAAAAATTTTGTGCTGTAGTGTATTGTACCTAAATCTCACTTTTATTAAGGTATTTCAAGCGATGAACCAAGAGTAACCGGTTATCTTTGGTCTTTTGTGGTAAATACCTTTTGCATTCAAGCGGCTTGGGTTATAGATCCGTGACGTCATGAATTAAGCTCAATTTGATCGAGAAATGTCAGGAATAACCAAAATCGTAACCCTGCTCGAGAGCAGAGTTACGATTCTGGTTATTAGAGCAAGTAGGCTTAGATGTGTATAAACATGAAAATAGTAAACAATAGCAAGGACTTTGAATTATTTGGAAGTTGAATAACTGATCTTGGTAGAACCGAAAGACTATTGATTATTTCACAGAGATAATTAATAATCCAAACTTTATAAGTAGCAACACGAATTCGATTTAACGAAATGGAAGTTCAACTCCAGGTAGGAACTAAGGCAATTTAAGATCAAATTAAAAATAATACGCTCTTCCTAAATTCACAGGTTCAAAAGAAAACTTAAAGAAAGTGGGTGAAATGTTGTGTCGTTTAGATTGAAAGAACTCATCAAAAATGGGACTACAATACCCCTGATATCAAATAAGAAGAATGTAGAGTGTTTCAACATAATAAAAAACAGAGCAATTATGAAATACAGTTCTTGAAAGAAGGAAATACTCAGGATCTAATATAATCATGAGCTTCTGAATAATGTTGCTGAAAATCATGTGGAAATTACAGATCAGTAATACAACTGGTCTGTCAACTGAAAGTGTGTTGAAATGAAACTTATAAATCCAATGATTTTCTTGAATTTTAACTTTGAGTGCTGTAGGTATTTGATCACAATTAAAATTTTAGGAAAACTCAAAAATAAAATTGGAAGCAGAAACTGTACATTCAATGGAGAAAAATTTCATTTCTATAAATCACCTAGGTAAAAAAAATTATTTGGCAACCATTAGAAGCATTGTAGAATGTACAAATTAGGTTTGTTGTTCATTAGAGAAAAACAGAATTCCTTGTGTATTTTGTTAGTTGCAGTAATCAAAAATTTTATCAGCAGCTGCAAACGTTGAATGTAGAGAGAAACTTAACCAGTCATCAACTGAAAGTACGTTGAAGTAACACAGAAAAACCATGTATTCTTATTGAATTTGTTATAAAGATAATATTAAATTCTATTTCAAATTTCAGAATAACTCTATGAGAGAAGAAATAAAAGGTTCAAAGAGAAAATGTCATTTGTGTGAAGCAATCTAGATTGATAATGATTTGAAAATTACAAGAAGAACCTGAAAATTATAGCCACAAGAAATCAATAAAAATCCATTGAGAATTCTGTTAATGAAACTATGAAAAGATAAATTTTCAGGTTGCTTCAAATTTATGTTATGTGTGCAATACTGAGAGTATCTGCAAAGCATCGTATCAATAGTTTGGGTGTTCTGAGAATGCACAATATGGTAGCAATTTTAAGGTAGATCATTAAATTGAAAGAAGAACCAGTAGAAGTGACCAAATAACTCTATTTTTTTTAAATTGGAATAAACTGAAATATACAAATTCAAGATATTGTTTGTTAAAACCATCATGAGATTTGTCATTGCCGTTCCTAAGGTTAAGAGATTAAGAAGTTCTTTCATTGCCTTTTTGTGTTTGCTTCAAATTTTCATCAAGTATAATCTTGAAATAATGCAAAAATAGATTTAATTTCTAACTCTGGAAAAAAATTCGTCATTGACTTTAAAATTAAAACATTCCTCTTTGACTTAATTTTCTTCCTTTTACTAGCTGTTAATATTGATATTTTTCATTTTAATCATTTCTTGTCATTTTCTTCATTCCTAGTTACTCACAAAGTAATTTTTTTTATGATCATTTTTTTACATGTATAGATATTATATGAGTCTAATTTGGTATTTATTCCTTGTTAAATTTATTGTAGTTTCAGTAATTTATTATAAGGATATATTGGCTAATAAAAAATTGCTTATAAAAATGTCTTTTTGTTTATAATAAGCTTCGGGAATGGGCCTTTTTTATCTAAATCAGATAAATGCTCAGATAACCTATGAGCATAAAAAAACGTGAATCAAAAAAATGACAGCACGGACAACCAAACCAGAGCATTCAAGCGATAATTTCTGGTTATTCTTTCTGGATTTCGAAGGAATAACCAAGAAGAACCAGCAATAACCGCTAGATGGACCAAAATCATAACCTGGTTACTCTTGGTTCATCGCTTGAAATACCTTATTGTTTCCTCATGGTTGGTTTCAGCTTCACCATTGCCGAAATGCACTGAGTGGACCATATTGGTCCTAATAAACTTGAGGAATATGTTTGAACGAATATTGATCGTGTACAGTCTTTAATTTTTCCTCTTCTACTCCAAAAAAACCGAACTTATTAATTTCATGACATTTGGATACATACAACACAAGTTATTGCATTTCAAATGTCAGTGTGTTTTGTACATAGGTCGGAAAATGAGTTTTAAGTAAAGAAGTGCAATTGATTTTAGTGTTGAACCTGGTAAAATTTGCACTGACACGCACCAAATACATTTGGTGGTGATTTTCTATCCCGTACGCAAGTTTACGAGTGGTTCGGGAGATTCAAATCGGATACAGATGCAGGATGATGACGAAAGATAAGACCGTTCCAAAATGAATGTTGGTGAACTAAGGTTAGTAAAATGATCGAGTTTATTTTCATTCATCAACAAATATGAAAAAATCAAGTGCAACCCAAACAAATAACAAATGGTCACATTTCAGGTCCTCAGATGAATCTGGATCTTGATGACAAATTTGCTAGAGCTCGGACAAAAACTGCCATACAAGATTTCTGGACGGCAGGTTCAAATATTGACTTTCAAGTAATACAATTTTATAAGAAACTCGTTATGGAAGCTGATTATTTTGGAAGCAGAATACGATTTCTGAGATGAAATCATAACATCTCGTTTCACGTAAGAATAATTTTTGGTTGGAAACAGATGTACAGGATGGACATATCTCGATGTTTTAGCACACTTTTAAACCAGAGGAAATAGACATAATCTGATACCCCATTCTCGTTCTCTTTTTTGAGAAATTAACAACAGTATTATTCAATTTTGACTACCTTCTTTTGTTTTAGAGTTATAAGAGAAAATTGGAAAATGGCGAAATCGAAAAAAAATTATATCTCCGCTAATACTGATGGTGAAGCTCTGAAATTAGAACTTTATACGGGCACTTTTTCACGTAGAATCCAGTGGCGTGCTTCTCCTTTTTGCGCCATTTTCAATTACGAAGCTGTGACACATAGTTATGTTTTTTTTTTCAATAAGAACACTATATTTATGTACCATTTTCTAACAGCTTAATTTTTTCTGATTTCAGAAATGTCCAAAATCGTATGGTTTGCATAAACATAGAAAATGATCCAAATTCTATTTTCATCCGAGTCTCAATATTTTCTATGGTTTTAATTGTCGATAAACACAGAAAAATTCAGCATCGTAAATTACCACGGTCTTTTCATTTCTATGCTCTTTTTTCAATTTCTCCAAAATAAAAAATAATGGACTGCTGTCATAGAAATTCGAGATTATGTTGACACTCATCATTCCAAAGTTTGAATTGAAATTAGGGCTATTATTGTTTCAAAATACGTATATATATACAGGGTGAGTCTTTGACCACTGCGTTAATTTTAACCATAGATTCTTGACGTCAAAAGAAACATTTTCTTCCTATAATATTTTTCCAAATTTGGCCCCGTTCAAAAGATGTAGGGTGTTGAAATTTCATAAAAAATTGCATTTTCACCTGTAATATTCAAACGACAATATCAATTGAAATGATCTCTTGTAGAAGGTTTTTGATAACACTCGTGCATATTTTGGCATCAATAGATTTATTCCACTTCTTGTGGGTTTCTCACTACTACTCTACAGATTGGTTAAATTGCATGAAAAACAAATATCGCTTGAACTAAAGGTCCGTATCTCGTACTTCCTGGAATCATTAGTCTTTTTTGCATATAAAATCATTCCTCATCTTTTCTCCTAAATTGCACCGTTCTTGAGATATTTGAAGTTGAAAGGAATTGAATCGATATAATTTTGTCCGAATTTTCTGATTTTCCCAAATCCAACTCTGTGCTGAAATGATTCAATAATCAGATTTGTTCAATGTTGCCATATTTTATGTCTTTATTAAATATTTCTACAAAAGGTTGGGGAAATCTCTCCAGTCTATGGTTCCACCACTAAACACTATAGATGAAATTAACCACTGAACAATTTTTGTCTTACATTCACCACAAAATCTAAATTGCCATTTGCTGTATTAATTGTTAATGATGTCTAGCACCTTGTTTAATATTTAATCCAGAATAACATTCCATAATAAATAGAGAAAAAGTTTTCCATCACTCTTCGGTATATTTTGACCGTTGAAATAGGTAAAGTATTTTCTGTCAGGACCTGTTAAATTGAAGATTTATCTATATGAAGAGCTGGTTTTTTATAGCTTCAGACTTTCAGGGTTCATCAAATTATATCTATTTTAACATAGGAATGCTGCAAATTGAGCTCATATGAGTTTTAAAAACTTCGAACCCACTTTCCTAGATTTGTTTTATACCTTTATTATCTTTATTTCATACACCGATTCAACCTTGTTCACAAACTTAGGAGATAATAGAATTTGATTTAGTTTTAATATTTCTGAATGTTTGTTATGATGCATGGTTAATTGAAATTCAATCAATATTGAAACTGGAAGCTATAAGCTCATAAACAAGAAAGATTAGAATAGAATTCATTTTCTGACCATAATCATTTCATACTGAATGAATAATTTAAAACTATCGATATTATCCTTCCAATATTTTCCACATTTTTCTGAAAGAAAGCTACAAATAACTGTTGACACTTTCAAACAGAATCAAAACAACAAGGAACCACGGAACACTTTTTTATTTGAATCTACCCACCACAGAGACGTTATAATATTTTAATGTGATAATAATTCACTCTGATTATTCTAAGGAAAATTATAACTAAAGATCAATAATAGTTACAGATATTATCTTTCATTTAAAAAAACATTGCAAATATTAATTTTTTCGCTCCTGGGGTTCGGTAATAAATTAATATTCTATGGTAAGGTATTAAAATTTGACATAATCTATGAATAACCATTATTCAATTTTTATGTTCTTGTTTACGTAATTAAAACAGATACTCTGATTATAAAAATCAGTAATCAGTAATTATAGTCTAAACAGAATAGATTCATATTAATGATTTAACAAAAATTTTTTATTAAAGAACACCTAGTTTATTTTTCAAAATCAAATTTAGGTATTTCTTCAAGAAAGTATAATTGCACACCTAAATCTGGAAATACTTTTAATCTATCCAGGTAAATTGTTATTGGGATTCAGTACAGAAAATAAAAATCAAGCAAAGTAACATCACTTTAAAATGATTATTCGTAGTGACATCATTTATTGTTGTTGCAGATTTCGAAAAAGATTTTCATATTTTTAACAGTATATCAAGTGACCTCATAGACCTGTTCACTGGTCTGTCAAGGAGAAGAAACTTCAGAAATATCAGTGTTTGGAAAATCATAGATGATTTTTTCTGGCTTTGGGTGATAAAAAAAGCACAGTGACAACCTCTTGCCTTGGAAGTTTTCATAGAAATGATGGTTTTCATGATTTGGAAATGTTAAGAAGAAAATTACAAATGTATGATGATAACACCCAATAATTCTGAGGTTTTTTTGGAATTTCCCCACTAGAGGCATGGTTTATAATCTTGAAGTAGAAAGAAAATATAGTAGAACAACAAAAATCTATGTTTATGGTGTTGAATTTTCTTTACCAGAAAATTAGTATTTTATATCTTCCTTCCGGATATGGACCTCATCGGATGAAACATGAGTGAGTGAATCAGATTCAATAGTGGATGCTGTAGAAAGTATTTTTCATTCAAACTATACTGGACTACAGAGGGGTATTTGCCCAATGTGAAAACTTAAAATGCTTATAACTTTTCAACGCAGCTGAATATAGAAAAACCGTAATGGAAAAAGTGTTTTTTTTTCATCTCAAGAACCTATGGTTAAAATTAACGAAGTGGTCAAAGACTCACCCTGTATATATATATATATATATATATTTTTTAATGGATAGGAAACCAAGGACCCATAAGATGGCCGGGTCGTTCACCGGATTTGGATACCTTTTCTGGGGACATATTAAAGATAAACTTTATAGAAATAATAATAGAACATAAATAAACTAAGAAAAAATTTTCTAAGCATTTCGTTTGAACACAGTTTCAAATATTCGTCTATTGAATACAGTAAGAAGTATAGAGAAAAGGTGACATCTCTGCATTGCAGCGGATGGTCAACGATTTGATCATCTTCTTTGAAATTTGATCATCATTTTAAGTTATTACCTAATAAATAATTGCAATCTTTATTGGATCATAAAATATAATTTTCCTTTATTGTTTTTCTAATCGAATTGATGAGTCGAATTACATCAATATTCGTTATTTCATATGCGAAATAGACTGGCACTTGAGCGTGAATTAATTCGGGAGACCAACAAAATATTCTGCTGCATCCATTTCATTATAACTACATGAATTGAACGGTGGATCATATGGATCACTTCGTTAGAAAAGGTTGAAGGTTACGTAATAATATATCCATGTTTGAATTTTGTAGAAATAAATTTAAAGCATAGAAATAATGAGATTGCTATATTTTTCTGTGCTCATCAACAGTTGAAACCATAGATATACTGAGTCACAAGTAAAAAAGGTTTTTGACCATTTTCTATCACTTATATTTATATAAATCATACGATAATGCAAATCTTTGAAATCAGAATGAAACAAGCCTTCAGAAAATGTCACAGAAATTTAGCGTTTTCATTTAAAAAACATAAATTCGGGTCATAGCTTCGTAATTAAAAAAGGTACAAAAAGGAGAGTTACACCACTGGATGCTACGTAAAAAAGTGCCTGTATAATGTATTAATTTCAGAGCTCTACCATCAGTATTAGCGGAGATATAATTTCTTGTTGATATCACCATTTTTCCAATTTTCGCTTATAACTCGAAAACAAAAAAAAGGTAGCCAAAATGAATGCCACTGTTGATAATTTCTCAGAAAAAGAGAACGAGATTGAGGTATCAGTTTTTGCCAATCTCCTCTGGTTTAAGTGCAGTGCTGAAACATCGAAATATGCCCGCCCTGTACATTGGATTTTAGATTTTTCAAAAAGTTCGGTTTCTTTTGAAATTTAGGGGGTTTTGTTCTAGAACACAAAAGATACATGATTTCGTATATTTGATATCTTTTTAATTTATTGAACCGATTATTGCTGGAACAATTGTACCGTCTTGAATCCCTCCAGACACGATATTAACATCAACACACAACCCCAGCCGAATATTCACACAAAATGATAAATCGCCCAACCTACATCTTAATATACGCGTCCACCGGAACTTAATTCCAAGGATCGCAGTGAACAATGAGGTCGGTAAATAATGCCGCAATATAGGCCGACACCTACCAGCTACCCAAGACTCGCGTTCATCATCATCCCGCAGAAAATCGGCCCTCCACTATTTCTGTTCGGGCGTAACGGTAGCCCGGCGCCCTCAACGTATCCAGATTTCTTCCCCGTTGAATAATTTCGTCGCATCCTACTGACGGCCGGTTGAATATTTCATCCTACCTTGATGTTGCGCGAGTCAAATTTTGATGAGTTCGTTTTTTTTGCGCCCAGAGTGTATTTCCCGTTTATGCCCAGAGAAACGGAAGTCATCAGCGCTGGCGGAATACTTTATGAGATAGATGAACGTCGATACTTCGTGACGCTCGGTGACGTTTCGCCACGTCGAACATAGATGGCGGGATTCTCGAAGTGACAAATGTCGATTTCAATAAGGAAGTCCAACTTTTGGTTGAAATATCGTATCCAAAAGTGCGCCAATTTTGGACATAAGCCTCTGATCAATTCAGTATAGAAGAATTAAAATCCACCTGGTAAACAATGAACACATTGTAGAATCATATAGGTGTACAAGTCTTTTGCCAATCCTTTGTGAACGGTGAACGAGATGCTGCTTCTTGAAGGGGCTGAAAGATGACATGAATATGCACCAACTGGTACCAGACCAACAACTAAGTCAACCCATCAGGTCCATCGCATCATGAACACCATCTCAACAAGCCTCGGAGAGAAAACATTTGCTCAGCAGGATCTCTGGTCTCATCCCAAGCATTCGACACGGTTAGGCACAACGGACTGCTATACAAACTCAAATAAATCCTCCCACAAACCTATTACATGATTTTGAAGTCGTATCTAGCAGACCGTTATTTTTCCGCGAAATATGGGGAACCACCCTTCCAAAGTCAATATCATCAATACTTCAGACATACCGGACAATGAAAACACCACCTAGCATCTTTTGCAGACGATATAGCCTTTCTTGCATCTGATGAAAATACCAACACAGTTTCCAAACAATTTGTTTAACACCTGGATAACCTTGGATAGTGACATCTCAAATGGGGACTCACCATCAATGAGGCTGAATCAGCTCAAGTAACATTCACTACAAGAGGAAATACATGTCTCCCTGTCAAAATATTCGAAAACGAAATACCAGTCAACACCAAAGTATCTCGGCATACATTTAAACCAGTTTTTTGTTTTAAAAAACAAAGTTGTTGTTGAAAGACCCTTTATAAAATCGAACTTCGAAGATATGCTGCCATCAATAGCTGCATTTTAGGCTGCGTCTTCAGCATATGATCAGGTAGGGAAATATTGGTTACTTTTCAATCTGTTATACTCATACGAAGTGTATTATCAAAATGGTTATGTTCCATTTGCAAAAATCAATTACAAGCAGATACTCAGAGACAAGGTTTTATTATCTTAAAAAATACTTACCGATGAATTCTATGGCCTTCGGGAAATGACTCGCTAAATTTTGTGACCAATGATCTGTGATGGGAATTTGCATATATTTTATACTGCCTTGATCTTCGAACACATTTGGTAGATCGGATGTAACGTTGAGGATATACTGGATGAGAAAAAAACAAGTTAGTACTGATTCATCGAGGAAACTTTTCACAAACATCAAGACTTATGGCGGGTTTCATAAATTTCGTTCATCGAATGATTCACAGAAAACTTCAACAACATTGTCAGATTAACCATTGAAATATAGGATATACGGAACTTTGAACATAGAATCGCTCGATCAACCATCGAGTGATCAACTTTTATGATACCCAGCACTTTTACTAGAAGTTTAGGCGTATTCAGAGAAACCTAGGTCTCAGATTCTATTTTACACCGATTGCTTGCAAAAATTTACGTGAAATCACCGAGAGATAACCATGGTACGTGGTGTCAATTTAAAGGGTGGGCTTATACATATCGAAAAGAATACAAACAGGAGAAATCCCATAAAAAGTATCCACATATAATGTATAAAAGTGTCAACTCTAATTATAAAATATAATAATAAATTTAAATCAATTATTCTTCCATAACAAAATATGGTAAAATAGTAAGAAAACAGTAAAAGACAATGAAAAAAATCATTCAACAGAAATCTACGATGTAAGGCTTTTTCTCAATGCTCTCTTTACTTTAACAATATTATAAGCGAACAAATAACTCACCTGTATACTATGTCTTGCTAATGCCTGACTATCCTCACTATTATTTGCATTTCCTAAAAAGAGGTAGGGAAGTATTTCAACGGGGAACTCTCTATCATCTTCTAATCCTGAAAAATAAAAAGTACATCTTTGTATATGACCAGATATAGCATCTACAACAACGATTTGGAAAACGGAAATTATAATGCAACTTCAATTATAACATATAGCAGCTTAATTCTAATCATAAAGACAAACATATTATACAAAAATTGAAAACCGTACAAATACAAGTAGTAAGAGAAGTTATTAGAGTTATAGAAGTCTATTTTCATATCAGAAGCTTCAAGGACATGCCAACCAACTGACAGAAGATCTTCATTCAACTCACAAAGATTGAAAATAACCTGGTCGAAAGACTTGACTGATTAATCATAACTAAGAATTCATCCATGTTTATCTTGTATTGCACATTATACAAGATAAACATACAACGAATTTACTAAATACTTTTGAATGTAGACTGTGAACCTCGAGAAAAACTGCAAAAAACAATTTTCGTCGGTCTTCAAATGATGGGATCACATTCAAATTCTTTATACCCTCTAAAAAAATGTAACATACGTTTGTTTCTCGGAGTTCTTCGAACAACTCTGTTTCAGAACTTCTAGACCGATTCCAGTTAACAAGAAATATTCTCTAGCCTTCCAAACTACATCGTTCCAACAGTCTACGCCAACTTGGCCGGAAATATACATACTGTCACAAAATATGCGACGTTTCATTAGCATTACGCCGTCTGTGAGCGCCACTAAACCATAGAATTGGCGAATTTTCAGATGCTAAATCGATGCAAACGACACACAACTAGGCACATAACGCTTTATGGTTCCAGCGGCGCAAGTTCTAAAACCATAAATGACAAACCCTGATTCCTCGAATACCATTAGTCGTTTCCGATGGAACATATTCGACTACCATTCAGTTTACGAGCGGGCGCTAAAGTCACGTTCGATCGAAAATACAACCTCAAACTCATTAACTTTTGTCTGGAGATCTCAATGAGACCGTGAAGTATCTGCTGCACCGCGTAAAATTGGTTTCGACTGCAGTCGGACTTTAAATACTTTTATTTACGAGATTAGATCATTGGGGTTCGTCATCCATTGCAATAAAACAAGTCGAATGTGACAGGATGATGTGGCGACCAAGTTTAAACATCTATGGTTCAAATATTGCAGTTGGCACGTATCGTGAAGATAGTTACATGAACTGTGTCATCGGTATCTGATTAAGAGATTAAGATGCGGTCATAGCTATATGATTGGGTGAATTCATGAAATGAGTAACTAGAAATTAGTTACTTGTTTTACAAAACAGCAAGTGGTAAATTGACTGTTTGAAATATTCCAGCACTGTTGCGGAAAATCATAATTTACTAAACTTAACTATTTTCGAGATCATTTTAATACTGCCATACCCTTCTCCATTAGAATTTGGTCCTTCGAGCCGGATCAATTTATTCATCACCCGATCAAATGTACCGAAACAACAATCGAAACTTCATCTCGAGCAAATATTGTATCCAATGTGCATACGAAGAAATTAAACATCCGTTCTAAAAATAAAGCTGACTCATAACTTGTAAACGATCTTTAATTCGATAAATGGCGTTTATAATTAAGCGGTTATCAATGATGAGGATACGAAGTTTTAAATGAATGGCCTGCAGGTTTTTTTCATTGATTAGTTTTCATTCACGAAGTGAACATGTGGGGGCATGCTTGATTCCGATGAACGTAAACAGGTAGGTGGTTGGGTATACCGGGATGGAGGACCTGTCTGGCCATATTTGGTGATGGAATGGTGATAAACGTGATTGAAAATCCTAAATGGTGATGAAACTTTTACGTTACCAAACCAGAAAGCAATTCTCGTTTTAATCCAGGGCATATTTACTTTGACAGGCATGATCACTGAAACGTTTTGTAAAATTAGCAATTTCAAAGAAATATACAACGGCGTTCCACAAGGATCGGTTCTAGCCCCTTTACTTTTCAATTTATATCTCTCTGGTGTGGAAACGTACTTTTTTCTTCATGTTACAGCATTATAAGTAAAACTTGATGTAAGCAATTGTAGCTCCTGCTAATACCCAGCTATTTCTTGGCAAAATCTGATGAAGACTTACTACAACACATATAGTCTTCAGGTATTTTCTGTACTGAATCCCAATAACAATTTACCTGGATAGATTACAAGTATTTCCAGATTTAGGTGTGCAATTATACTTTCTTGAAGAAATACCTAAATTTGATTTTGAAAAATCAACTAGGTGTTCTTTGATAAAAATTTTTTGTTAAATCATTAATATGAATCTATTCTGTTTAGACTATAATTACTGATTTTTATAATCAGAGTAAATAACGTAAACAAGAACATAAATATTGAAAAATGGTTATTCATAGATTATGTCAAATTTTAATACCTTACCATAGAATATTAATTTATCACCGAACCCCAGGAGAGAAAAAATTAATATTTGCAATGTTTTTAAAATGAAAGATAATATCTGTAACTATTATTGATCTTTAGTTATAATTTTCCTCAGAATAATTAGAGTAAATTATTATCACATCAAAATATTATAACGTCTCTGTGGTGGGTAGTTCCAAATAAAAAGTATTCTGTGGTTCCTTGTTGTTTTGATTCTGTTTGAAACTGTCAAAAGTTATTTGTATCTTCAAAAAAAAAAAAAGTGGAAAGATTTTTAGGGATAATATCGATAGTTTTAAATTATTCAATTCAGTATGAAATGATTATGGTCAGAAATTGCATTCTATTCTAATCTTTCTTGTTTATGAGCTTATATCTTCCAGTTTCAATATTGATTCAATTTTAATTAACCATGCATCATAACAAACATTCAGAAATATTAAAACTAAGTCAAATTCTATTATCTCTTAAGTTTGTGAACAAGGTTGAATCGGTGTATGAAATAAAGATAATAAAGGTATAAAACAAATCTAGGAGACTGGGTTCAAAGTTTTTAAAACTCATATGAGCTCAATTTGCAGCATTCCTATGTTACAATAGATATAATTTGATGAACCCTGAAAGCCTGAAGCTATAAAAACCAGCTCTTCATAAAGACAAGTCTTCAATTTAACAGGTCCTGACAGAAAATACTTCACCTATTTCAAAGGTCAAAACATATACATATAACAGAACCATGATACAACTGCTCTGCTACCAATATTGAATATAATGATTTTTTTTATTTTTACCATGGAAATTCTCGTTCTAAATGAGGAAAAATTTCTATATTTCACGTAAGCGGAATAAAACTACAAAAACTAACAAATAAGACTTCTTACAATAAAACATTTTGAATGAATAATGAAAATACAGAAACCTAATTAGAAGTTTACCTTTCTTTTCAGTTTCCTCATATTAATGGACGTAATATTGAACAGGGAACTATAATCGAATCTTACGCAGTCTCGATATACACTTTTCTATTGTTTCTTTAGGACTATCTTTTCTTTATTGGTTTTTAATTGCATGAGTAGGATATGATTTTATTCAGGCTACTAGTTCCATTGTTCTTAAGATAAATAAATCACAATGCCTTCAGGTGATTTGATTAGTCAATATTATTCAGATAATCGCATTCAATATAAAGACGAACGTATAATTTACGATTAGGCGTAGAAAAACCCATACAGACGACTGCTGTACTTTCGAGCTCAACGTGTAAATCCACGATTAGCCACCTGGCACGATGTCATAGACGTGCTTCGAAGCATCGCGATCGTATTATTGGAGCATTTCATTCCACCAATCGACACGAGCTTTTTTGAGCGATTGACAAATTGTGTGGGATCCAATGCGAACAAATTTTTTGTCGGTTAAATGTTCATACAATATTGAATGTATGCCACAATGTATGTGATCCCACAATTGCGTAAGGTTGTCTTAATCTCACGATAGGTCACATAACGATCCCAAAATATAAAAAGCAAAAAGATTTCAAAAACCTGAAAATAGAACTCTTTGAATAGAAAAACATTCATTATATTTTCATGTTTAGTAAAGGTTATTCTGTTGATTTCAAATATGTATACTTGATTAAGGTCTTCTTAACAGTTCTTAAAAAATTCAAGGGTTTTTGTCTACTTCTGAGACAGCTGTAGGACGCCACACGACAAGGATGGGGGTTTTTTACATCAAAGAAACTGAAGAATGATTAAATAACAAATTTTAAAGATTTTTGAGATCACCGCTTTCATTTTAATACGATCCATCGGGCTGGAAATTAGACTATATAAGATAGACAAAGCATTCCTATGTAAAATGTCGATTTCTATTGGCTCCCTCATTGAAAGTTTCTTGTGAAACCTCACCCGGCAACACCGCATAAAATCTTTTTCCATCTACTCAGGTCATAATGTCTTCAGGGACAAAATGATCTCAACAAATGAAAATTGCTTTCTTTGGGCAAAGACTTGACCATCCCAACAGCGAAGCACAAATTTTCTTTCATCGTCATCTGGGAACCTTAATTCAAGAAAACCTCATTTTATCTTATAATAATCTCATTGAAAACTTTTTAAAACTTTCTACGCTACTGAACATGTAAATAACTGAATACTTCGGTTCTAACAATACACTTATCTATGGAATGATTAAAATTCCTGTCTTTACTACAACTTTCACACTTACGAACCATTTTTAGTACGATGAAAAGTAATAAACAATAAAGAATATGAAAAATCTAATACTGAGTCTCACAAATTTTCTTCAATTTGCGTATTTTCGATACAGAGGTAGCAACGTGTGTCTTTTAGAACATGTGACCTTTGAATTGCCAAGCAGAGAATGGAGCAGCGTTATCTTGACTTTCACCTGAATTTCTTTCCATCTGCGATCTCTGACATAAGATAGCAGAATCAACTAAAGTTTTTCTTTTACTTCTTGCTAATATATCCGATATGACAGTTCCAATTCAAAATATAACATTTTATACAATGTTTTGAATGCAAATTGGAGAAAAAGTTTTTATTCACAATTATAGGGGAATAGAGAAACCTACTATTTGCTCAGTTTGGCAACATGAATATTTTTTATGACCCGAGTGGATCAGCTCAATACCTTACAATCGAACAGCTCTAAGTTTCAGATGCGACACTTTTCAATGTAAATAAAGGGGTCTATTCATATATATTCTAAGGGCTGGATATAAATCAAATTTCATATTAAAATTCAGAATTTCAATAAAGAGATATGAAATTTGTGTGAAAGTAAACGGTGACCACTTCAAACACTAGATTATTTTTTTTCAATGAATGAAATTGCTGCGAGATCTTTATATCAAAAAATCTGAAGAATAAAAATTTAATGATATTTGATATCCCGTTTTCATTCTAATGCAATACAAATTTCAACCCCAATTTGGGCTATTACAAGGTGGTCCTTTGAGCCGGATATTAATCAAATTACATAAGAAAATTCATAATGTATAAAGATATTGATTTTTTTTAAATCGATTGTAACTGGAGACCAGACGTGGTGTTATGCTGATTTGTTTTTACGATTGAAAAGGAATGTTACACAAAGAATTTGTTCCACCCGCCAAACGGTCACTGGAGAGTTTTACTTGGGAATCTCAAAGCGTTTGCTGGCAGGATATCGTCATGTTCGGACTTTTTCCCACGATAATACACCATCACATCGTTTGCGACTTGTAAGTGAATTATTGGTCAAAAATCATGTTATTCCTTTGCATAATTCGCCCTTTTCACTAGATCTGTTTTTTTTTTGAAAAGCTAGGTTTCTTTTGGAATTGAGGTTGTTGTATATACAGAGTGAGATTTTGACCACATCATAAAAAGAACAATAAAGATCCAATAGAGGCTAGTATACTTTGTGTAACATTTCATGGAGAAATACTAACCTAATGAACTATCACACCGATCATCGGTGTCAGAACTGTCGGTAGAGCTATTGGCGGTGGAAGACAAGCTGTCGCAACTTCTATGAGGGCGATGTATTGGTGTGGCTGAAATCCTGAGCGATCTAAGTCCCATCAATGGTAGCGGATCCGGACCTGCGGCAGTTGGAACACCTCCAGGATAGTCGACAGTTTCCGTACAGCTCTTGCACCATTCGGGAAATGTGGAACGGAATTTCGAAAAACCATCTATAACAAAAAAAACATCATATGAAATGAGAGGCATGAAAATATTGGTAGGAATTCGTATATTGAATGATCTCACAATACTGAGCGATATGTTACCATTATCTCGTGCATTTACCCAATTACACTCCGAAAGAAACTGAACTTTGAAAAAATAATACCACTAGCGCCATGTGTTATAATATTTCACCCGTTAATGGCTTAATCCCCCATTGACAACCAGTATAGATTTCATGACATTTGGATGCATACAACAAATGTTATTGCATCGTACAAAGTGCTCGGAAGGATCAAAACTTCTTGAAATCGACTATAACTGGTGACGAGACGTGGTGTATTGAATATGAGCCCGAAATCAAGAGGCGGATGAAGGAACACCTAAAAAAAAAAGGCGCTTGGTGAAATCAAATGTCAAAGTTGGGCCGATTTTTTTGAATAAGCTGAAAATGCTATTGATCGATATATTTATTGATCGAAAACCACTGCAAATAATCATTTCAGAGAAGCAATAATTCTCCACTTTGGAAATATCACATTTTTCAAGAGAAAAAGAACTAACTTGAGATATCACTGACATTGTAAGTAATTCTAGAAATACCTTCAATTTATTTATTCCCAATTTTTGTAATGTGCAATTTCGAAGTATCTATGGGTATATTCGAAAATTTATAATGCAATTCAAAGCACCCTAAGGAAAACTTATACGTTAGATATTCCGAAGAAAGTTCCGTAAAGTCCATGAGCATCTATGATATATAAAATGATATGAATACCAAATGTAATAACCACACTGAAACGGAATACAGTTTCCCGTTCACATTCCAGGACTTCAATTCTGTCGATTTCTAACTCCATAATGGAGTTGTTCAGAAATATCATAAAGATATCGGTGGTGTTTAGATAGAAAAAACGTAGATAATAATTGAAAAAATTGGATAAAAAAATTTTTATACCCATAAAATAAGATTTAAACTCTATTTTAGTAAATTTAAAACTTTATTAATAATCATTTTTTCAATTTCACAAAGAAGGAAAATTTACCGTAATTTAAAAAAATTTTTTCTTCATTTGTCATTTACATACATTTATTTCGTTACAAAGGAAGTGTGTTAAATGAAAAATAATTATGTCTATTAAATTTTTTATAAAAAAAAGGACATTTTCAATATGTTTAAAAAATTATTTTAGCAAATTGTCAAGGAAGTTATTCTTGTTAAAAAAAAATTGTTTCCTAAATAATAATTTTTAATCGTATATAAATGTTTTTTTATAATACTATTTTTCAAATAATTAGTTGAGAATTTTTTTAACCCATAATTCACAGGTCTCAAGGAATAAAAAAAAATGTTTCACTAATAATCTCATTGTTTGATTATAAAATTTGGTTATAATAAAAATATAAAATTTTCTTAATTTTTTTCTAGTAGGTGCTTTGAGAAATTACAAAAATGTCGTACTTTAAAAAATTGCAAAAATGTCCTGTCGATAAGAATAAATGAAACAAAATTGATCCATAACGTTTTTGTAATTTTTGATACTATTAGAAAAAATTTTTGTTCTTCAATCTGTAGAGAATTGTCAATTATGATTTGAAAAACATTTCCTAACTAACCATTTGAATAACGAAAATATGAAAACCCCTATTAAAAGTTACTACTGAGAAAAAACCTTGTTTCATCATAAATGTTATCAAAAAATTTGTAAAAAAATTCAGAAATGTATAGTGTTCATTTTTTTATAAGAAATCTATATAACAAATGGAGATGAATTATTTTTCTTGATAATACATTTCTTTAGTTTACATAAAAACGGTTAGAAAGTGAAAAATCAAAACATAAACATTTTTTCACAAAATTATGCTAAATTTTCTTTTTTTTTTCATTGAATTACAAATTATTCAAAAAAAATTTCAGTTCATATTTATTCTTACAGAAAAGTTGTCAAGTGAAGTTCTAGTTTATAAAAACTCAAATTTGAAATATTGATCATTTCCATTAGTCCCCAACGACTTTATAAACAAATCACATAAAAAAATCATGATTCATGTTAATAACATCCCTTGTTCAATAGAAGTTGTTTTTCGATATAAATAAATGAAATTGAAATAATAAACCTAATTGGACGATTGAAAACTGGTGTTTTGAGATAACGATTTCATTTATCAATTTTTTAATTGTTTTCCCAAATCTACCTTCAATAGAACAAGGAAGTTGAATATTTGAAAATCAGTATCTAACCTAGAATCCATACTCCAAAGGAGGAACTTCGCTTATTGAAGACACAAATTTCTCATTGTTCTCCACTATTTTACTGAAATCCATCGACGAATCTTCTTCTTTAACTTCTAAATATTCCCTTTTAACCACCTGGCTGGCTTCATTAGGTGCATCAAATTTCTTTCTTGCTTCATCAACATCTCTCAATAATACAGAAGAAGGTCTTGGTTTATAGTTTGCTTTGGGCATTTTGAGAACAAGATCACCGGTAGTTGCCGATCTCTGACAACTGCTCCTATCGGTAGAAATCTCTTCAGGAAAAACTATTTGAAAAATTTTTTCTTTTATAGAAATCCTCGCGTAGATTGGTTGTAAGTCTACTTTCACTAACTCTGTATCCAGATATTTGTATACTTTAACTGTAAGAACGTATTCTTCAGGGTTATCATCACTGAAGGTGAATGGTATCTTTGCTTGGTTTACATTCAAGGGTCTTCCTTCTTTAGTGAATAATCTTACTTCTTTCTTTTTCTCTGGAACGTTGTCTTCTTGCTTTCTAGCCTTCCTAGATCTCTGTGCCATTTCTACTCTGGTCTCTGGAGCATGTTCACTAGATGACTTCCAATACTCTTCGTCATCCAGCTCCGCTGAAGTACCTTGCGATAAACGAAATTTTTGATCTTCTCTAAATTGCTGATATGTCCTTTGTTGTTCTTTTATTTCCCCTTCAATGTTGGATAGATTTTGTTGAGCCTTGATTCTATCACTTCTAGCAATATCTTTGGAGTCTAATCGTTGTATCTGGGGCAGTTTGGCCAAAACATATTCCCGATAGTGTTTGTATTCCGAACAAGGGTTACCTGTCAAATTTAAATCACGCAACAGCAAGTTTTTTCGGAGAGAGCACACACTTTCCACGTCACCTATGAAGTTCAGGGTTAGGTCCAGTTTTTCCAGAGATTCACATCCTTCCAAGTTCTCTACTTTCTCGATGTTGTTGATAGCAAGGTTCAAATATTGGAGTTTCTTCAATTTGTTCAGGTTTTCTATTTTGGAGATTATGTTCGCTTGCAGATAGAGGATTTGCAGGTCCTTACACCAATTATTTAGATGTTCTATCTTTTCTATATCTTCTTGATGCAAAGTGAGCTCTTCCAAAGTGCCTATGAGACCTTCGTTATGTTCGGATCGTTTCCTAACCAATTCTTCAGTTATTCTTACCATTTCACTTGTGATTGTGAGATGTGAATGTTGACAAATGGGGCAGTCTGTTTCGAGTTGCTATGTGACGGTGGTTGGGTTGTTTGATCGATATCTCCAGTTTCGAGGTACTTGTTGCCATTTGAACTACTGCAATAATTGAACTAATTAAGGTATGGTTTGGGACACAGAGTGACAGAAAGCTGGAACAAAAATCACTTTTTTTCTGTGACGGGAAAAAAATTTGACATTTTATCTCTGTTGACAGGTAACAAAATATAACTTTTCACGAAATTACTTTTTATCCCGGGAAAAAAGTGAATACTTTTTTTCAATTTCACAATTAATCACTTTCCCGAATCTTCAATATCATCTAGCTGATTTCACAAATTCGACAAGCTCCTGCAATCCCAAATACAACAACCTTGGCCTTTAACTAAACTTCATCGGGTGCATTATTTAAAAAATCATTAATTAGTGTACTCGTAAAATCGCAGATTTCTTGGGCGTGTAACCTTTCCCATTTTGTTTCAGAAATGTGATTAGTTTGAAATATTTTGAAACGTCTACATTATTATTGGATCGTAACATACTTTTAATCATTGAATAATTCGACCAAACTGTTGATGGCTTTTGTTGTTGTGCCAGTTCCGAAAAATAAGCCACTAACACTGTCTCCGAGAAAGAACTGCATGTCTTTTTCATTTTCCATTCCATAAATCTTGAATACGCGGTTTCGTAAATTTTCCGCGATTTAGCTGGCAATAATTTTCGTGACGCTACTTGCGCTGCTTCTAACAACTCCGGTGGAGTCAGAGAAAACGGGAAAGTGTGATGTAAATGTTTCAAATAGGCAATCGAATAAAATAGATATGGTTTCCCTGAACAGATTTTTCGTAGAAAAAAGATTAAGCCTACTCAAAACACGGGATGTTGAAATATAGTCGACCTCTGGTAGAGAGCAGCTACAGGAAATGATGAATCACTTGACTGCAAAGTTTGTAGTAATACATAATTGTACGTTTCGATGTTCTTGCTGATATGTGCAGCTGGCGTTAGTGAATAATCACTGACCTTTAAACCTGAAAAATGCAGTCATTCGCGGTGTGGAATATTCTTCATTATTCGAATAACCATTCCATTGTTTGTAGATTTCTCGATGGTCTATTTTACGCAAGTCTTTAAACATTTTGAGAACTGTATGGAAAGAAGGCAGATATCCAATCGGTTTAAAGCAGCATTTATTAAATTTTTTCTACGAAAATTCAAAGTGATGTCGATTCTAAACCTTTTTCATCCAGTCGGGAGATTGTAAGCCGCTGAACTGCACGAGAAAATTCCAGAGTTCCCCATCAATTAGAAATGCCGTTTGTCACTGCTCTGGAGCAGTTGGCTCTGCATTAATCTAGAAACGTTTCCGTTCGAGATTAGAAGGCGCCAATTAAAAGAATACTTAAAATGAAATTAATTCTTCGTTTCTTTTTGATATCCGCCGACGAGAGCTAATTGAACTGACCAGAAGGTCTTCTCCTATTTCACTCGGCACGATCTATTAATACATCACCGCGAAGATGAAATTTATCAGTCGTTAGTAGTCGACTTATTGGTACGAGAATCATGGGAATGATACCTACTTCAGTCAATCTGTCATTTATCCTTGAAAAAATTTCCGAAAGGATGAAATGTCGTGGAATCGTTAGAAGACCTGCAGCCAAAGTGAAAGCCAAATTGGCAATACTTTGCTGTGGCACAGTTTTTTGAAAATCGAAAAAAACTCAAAAATAATTTTGAAACGCGTTTTTCTTGGAAACAATGCATTTCACGGAAAAATTTATTGAACAAAAAATGTAGAGAAACTTGAAATCTACAATTGATGTCATTGTAGCATTACGCTACAACTTGAAGTGTACACTGTAGGTGGCGCTTAAGTTCCCAAAAAAGCGTTTTTCCACTTTTTTTGCCTCTAAATCATTTTTTTATCATACATATAAATGAGAAAGTTGTTCCTCTTGCAAATACGAAAAACATTTATTTAAACAATTTTTTTATACAACTTACCGTTTTACAGCTACAGCTCGTTCAAATAGGAAAATTTGAAGATTGTGAAATTGGTTTCGGGTTTTAAAAGGTTTCGATTTATGATAATGTTAAATTGAAATAAAAATTGTTAATACAAATAATTCTAATCATTAATTATAATTAAACAATAAAAAATCAAGTATGTTTGTTAATTGTAAATTGAAATTCTTTGTAAATAACAGTAATTATGAAAGTATATTTGACAACAAAAGACAAATGGCGATTAACATTTAACAATTTACCAATAACAATGTTTATAATATAAATAACAAAACATGAATTGATGCAATACTTGTTAACGCATTTATTTTACAGTATTTATGTACATAATGTTATTGCAAAATGATTGTTTTACATATTATACATAGATCTATTGTTTTTCTGTGCGTCGCAATCTTTTTTTAATTGGTTCCTGATCCGGAGATTCACTTCGAGTAACCTCCGTGGAAGAATTTTCGGACGATTGTCTGTCATTTTCTTTATTCGTTTCCTTGTTGAATATGGTACTCGTTGATTCTGAAGACCAACCTACAACTTGGGAAGGATAGTCTAAATCAAGATCGTCAATAAAATCTTCTTCGTCAACCTCGGGAACTGATGCGTTTTTGCAACTTTCTCCGCTACAGTGTTTGCACGCAACTGAGCATGCGACACCTGCTTTTCTGCACCCACATGCTGCGCCGCAACCATTCTCTGCACATCCGCAACTGATAAGATTCATCAACCTTGGTGGTGCTGGCTCTAATTGTGTCGTTATTGGTTCCAATCCTCGCTTTGTTTTTTTCCAGCCCCAGTTCGTTGGCTCTAAGTCACGGCCTAACCAGGCTTGCACTTGCAGGTAAACTCTCTGACTGTGATGTTTTGCTGCATCAGATGATGGTGGTAGAGAAGATAAATTCATTTTCGTTTTTGCTGCACATTGTGTGAATTTAGTGAAGCGGGTCTTATCTAGTGTGTTGTCCTTCTTGTAACCATTGTTGTACCATGCAGCAAATATTGTTTGTCCAGCGATTTCGATGACTTCAGCAGTTGTGGATTCATCGCAGAAGTGTTTTGCAAAACTGCATAAATCTTTATCTTTTTCCAGCAACTTGACGAGTTTCTGTTTTCCTTTAGAATAGGGAGCAGATGTGGTGTCACAACCACTAAAAGCGTGAAGAAAGAGCACGTACGGTTGCAAAGTCTTGTACTTGAATGACTGGGAAGAGTACATTTTTCCTGAACTTGGATTTTTGTAGAATACATTGTGCTGCGTACCACCCAAAGCAACAAGCAAAACCAACAGGTCGATGTCTTCGCCGATGATTGTTGTAGAGTCGTACTTAAAACCTTGTTGGAGTGCTTTCTGAACTATCATACAATCGGCGTCTTCGAAAGCTTGATCGGAGTCAATGCCAGCAACTTTTAGTTGATCTTGTAGAAAACGGATAAGACGATCCTTGTTGCTGTCGTTGGATAAGAAAGTATCTTGAAGGACTTTGATAGAAGTTTTTCGGTCGAACTCAATTGAAACAGAGGTATATCTCGTAGAACGACGTAATTTTTCAGCTGCTTTGGTTCCACCGATGTCACTGTTAGTCGGATATCCATCGAAGATTACTGTAGTTTTTCCATCAGAATAGTTCTTCTTCAGATAATTGACGTATGTTTTACAGATATCTTCAATGGTCATGTCCTTTTTCCACCTCGCTTTGTGCAGCAGATATCCTCCGTCCACGACGTATGAGCGATTTTCGGACCGATTTTTAGTAAACAAAGCTCCCGGAGATATAGTGGAGAATGCTTCGTAGAAAGATGACTTGGTTCCCTTACGCATGCCACTCTCGTCGAAGAGAGACATAGGGTAAGGAGAAAGCTGATATTTTAGAAAATCTTGCAGGTCTGGCAATGTAGCATTGGAAATCGCCATCCTCTGAAATATCAACATTGGATCCACTGCTACAACTGTATCCTGTACTTTCAGTTTGGTTGTCATGATTGATAGAGGTTTTACTTTGTTAACTTTTTTGAAAGAGATGGACTTGAAAGTGTTGTCCGTTGCGTTTCTCATCAATTGTAAGCAACGTTGCACGATGTCTCTTATATCAAAACTCTCAAACGGTAAGTTGTACGAAAAAACTGTTTAAATAAATGTTTTTTGTATTTGCAAGAGGAACAACTTTCTCATTTATATGTATGATTAAAAAAATGATTTAGAGGCAAAAAAAGTGGAAAAACGCTTTTTTGGGAACTTAAGCGCCACCTACAGTGTACACTTCAAGTTGTAGCGTAATGCTACAATGACATTAATTGTAGATTTCAAGTTTCTCTACATTTTTTGTTCAATAAATTTTTCCGTGAAATGCGTTGTTTCCAAGAAAAACGCATTTCAAAATTATTTTTGAGTTTTTTTCGATTTTCAAAAAACTGTGCCACAGCAAAGTATTGCCAATTTGGCTTTCACTTTGGCTGCAGGTCTTCTAACGATTCCACGACATTTCATCCTTTCGGAAATTTTTTCAAGGACTAAGGGTTTTTCATGACAGATTGACTGAACTAACCGTGGTTAGATTTCTTCCCGTTTGGAAGGAAGAAGTCTGCAACGTTTTGAAGAAATCGTCAAGATCATTATTATCGAAATTTTTCGATAACTCGTAGTCAATTCGTTGGATCTCAACAAGAATTCGTCTATGCTTGTAAGTTTTTGATATCTGGCATATTTTGAAATTTCTTCTTCTTACAGTGAACCTACTAGGTGATATGGGAGAATCTTTATCTGATGAAGTCATAGAAATTCATAGAAAGAACTTTATTTGCTTTAGTTAAACGATATTGGAAATATTTCGAGAAACTAAGATATATCACCCTCAGTCGCATTTTTAAATACTTTGATCGCAATTTTACAGTGATTTTGTTAATAATTAATTTTAATAAAGATATAGTAATAATGAAAAATAACAGTGCAATCAAACATAATCAAGTTTTGACGAGTTTTGAGTCAAAAAATTATTGTCAGTTTACTTTGACACTCCCTATTTGGAAAAAAATGTATCACATTCACCCTTCTGAAGTTTTTCCAAAAGATAGACTATTTAATCGATTCACTGTACAAAGATATAGATAATTCTGTTTCGACCATAATTGAAAAAACGAGTTACAATACATTTTTCTCAATTCTTTGAGATCCATGGAGCTTGGCAAATATGTTTACCAGTAGAATCACATACTCCATCATCTCAACTTTGAGAGATGATCAGAATTCATTGTGACGGTTCTATCAATATCACAGTGTTCCAGAGTACTACGAGGGTTGCTTTTATATTTCGAAACTGGACAACACTAGTGTTACAATCTGCCAATAACTTTTGATTTCAACACCGTTCTTTTTCCCAGGTTGTTGATTTGGAGATCGTATATTCATTGATAGGCAACTCAAGTCACATCGTACACAAGAAAAGTGTCGAAAATTAAAAAAAAATAATGAATTAAACTCCGATTGAAACGAATCCGGACATCTACACTGCTCACGACCTAACACATTCAATCTTGCATGAACATATGACCGTCAAAAAATTTTGTTCGCGTTGGATCCCACACAATTTGTCAATCGCTCAAAAAAAGGCTCGTGTCGATTGGTCGAAAGAAATGCTCCAAAAATACGATCGCGGTGCTTCGAGGCACGTCTTTGACATCGTGACAGGTGATGAATCGTGGATTTACGCGTATGAGATCCAAAGTAAAAAGTAGTCTACTATTTCGATTCAAGATAAGCCAAATCCAACAAAAAGTGCTGGCGCAAGCAGATGGTCGATTGTTTTTTCGGAAAAGCCGCAATCGTAGCACTAGAACAACGCAGAACAGTCAATTCTGAGTGGTACACAACCATTTGTTTGCCAGTTGTCTTCCAAGAAATCAGGAAAACCAACCGCTGAATACGAATCTCCCTTCACCACGACAATGCGAGCTCTCAAACAACTGAGCACTCAAAACATCGATTTGATGAGTCATCCGTCGTATAGTCCTGACTTGGCACCGAATGACTTCTTTTTATTCCTGTACGTAAAGAATAAATTGATAGGTCAACGTTTTTCGACACCTGAAGCGGTTGATGCGTTCAAAATGCATGTTTTGAAGATACTTCAATCAGAGTTGCAAAAGTGCTTCGACAATTGGTTCAAACGCATGCAAAAGTGTATAAGATCTTAATGGGGAATATTTTGAAAAACAATAAAGAGATTTTCGATGATTAAAATTTGTTTCTGTTCTCAAATCCCGAAATATAAAAGGCAACCCATGTACTTGTTATTCCTCGAAGTACGTAAATTTATGAACAGAATTTGTTCACTACATTCAATCGCCACTTCTCTGTTTTCTCGTCTTTTATTCAGAAAGTATTTTAGAGTTTTACGATATTGAGCATGTAATCTCATTCTTTGAAATTCAAGTGGATAACTAAAAATCATCCACCGTGCAAAATCAGTACAGCACTTCAGGTACAAGAAGCTTTTGTTCGCTCAAGGGATTAGCGGCAAGGTTATTGAAAATTCTCGCAACTTCAAATGGATAATAAACAAAAGAATATGAAGGACTCGAGACTATACTATGGTACGCGAAAACATTCCAAGAAAAGGTGAAAATTTTGACTTCATTCTATTCATACAGGGTTTTTGTGACTTCCCTTGTGATTATCGTATGAATGGAAATTTTAAACTAGTTAAAAAGAATGAAATTAAAAAAAACTCAGCTAAAATTAAATGAGCCAATCTTTATCACTTGTTAGTATTGTGCCAAAGGAACATTTTTCCCATAATCTAATTATCATTTCAAGGAAATATTAAAAACTAAATCGTAATGAAGATGATATATAACAACAAACTTTTGAACTTGAACGTCATGAACTCGATAAGGTTATTTGCCGAAATAACAAGATAAACTTGTTATTTACATTTCCTTATTGCAAATTTCTGCATTAGTGTAAGGATACGATATTGATAGTTATAGAAACTGAATGAAATTGATCGATAAACATAGTGCAGAAGTCAATATTTAAATATCAGTGTAAATAAGGATTGCAACATGAAACCAATTCTAGAGTAATGTATGCTCAAATGTCATTCGATAATTTCATTTTACGCGAAATTAATGTATTACTGATAATGAAATCGCTAATTCTTAGAAACATTCTATTTCTCGCTTTATGTAATACTAGTAACATCATATCATAACCGTGAAGTCTGCAAACTGATAAATAATGCAATAATTATCAACAATGAAAGCTATCTCTACGCAGCTGTTGGTAATCAAATTACGAAATAATGACAAATGTTCATTGCCCTTCCATTACTTCTGAATTTACTCAAGACGCAAATACATTAATCGTGATATTATCAGTATATTGGAGATCGAAAACATTTTCTTTTCAAAATCTATTTTAATCTACTCTTCGGTTTTTCTTCTTCGAAAAAAAATATATACAGCGTGTCCAGCAAAATGTGGGAGATATCTAAGTTTCAGATAGAACATTAAAAAATAAGATGACAAGTTCCCATAATTTTTTTCCTAGCGCCCGTCCCTACCGCCTTCTAGAGGACGCCGCTGGTAATCAATTTTTTTTGAATAACTTTTAAACTACTTAATATAATTTTCCGTCGACCTCGCAATTAAAGCTCTGTCTAACGTTCACAAAATCATACATTAATGACCCATTTTAATGCACGATTTCTTTCTATTTTAATGCATGATTGTCATGGGCAACCGAACATAGATTATTAGGAAGTAATATGAGTAACGTCACAACTTGACTGATATTTCATTTCTATGTATAAGGCCTGTGACTTTCACTCTTCAATCACAGAAGAGTCGCGTATTTATCTCTGGTTCCATTGTTATTCCACAGAGAAAAGAAATAATGAAACAAATCCAAACATAATCGATCTGTCAAATTACGCGTAATATAGCTGCTTTCAATCTTAATCTTAATCTAATATAGCCAGTTACTTCAATTACAATGAGTAACGAAGTAAATATCCCCTCAACTCCCCCGGACGTTGCAGAAATGGCTAAAGCAGCAACTTTGACCCTGCTACCTGAAAAAAGCCGACATTTGTATGACAAAACCTACGCAGATTTCATGTCATGGTGCGAGGAGAAGAGCATACTTTAAGAGTGTTGCAGAAAAGGTATACTTAGCAAGTTTATGACTAAAGTATTCATTGCTGAAAGCAACATTGAACGTTAAAAGGAATATTGATATAAGCAGATATCACAAACTGTTGAAGTTCATTAAGGGACAAAAAGTGGGATATATTCCTAAGAAATCGAAAGTTCTCCAGAAAGATCATGTAAAAGAGTTTATAGTAAATGCTCCACACAGTATTTTCTTGATGTCAAAGGTAGGTACATATAAAACTCAATTGAATTAATTTTCTAAATTAATCTGAAAAACAGATTAGAAATTGCTAAAGAAACTTTATGCGGTAATTGTTCGCCAGTAATTAATACATCAGCTCCCACCTGTTCCATACATGCCTTATCGCAAATCGTCAGTAACGATGTAACTGTGGACTATTCAGAAAGTTACATCTCGAAAATTCCGTCTATGAATTTTACGACTTGTTTAATTGGAACCATAAATATAAATATGTCAAAGTGGGCATCGAAATTTTCATTGTCAAATTTTATATTGTGAGAAATAAAATTTAATTGAATAAATAATTTATTTCTAATTCATAATGAGGTCGACGGGAAAATCTTGTAATCAGTTCGTTTATTGATCTAGCGATTAATGGTCTCGAACATTTACATAGTCGCTCCGCTCGCGTGTTGAAATATCTCGACCATTAATCACTATAATTAATAAACTAGTTGATTAAATAACTATTGATGAAAATTTAATACGGTAAACACTAGTAAGTACCTCTTATAATACTGCCCTTAAAACATAATTAGCTTGTTTAGTTTTACTAATTTTCTAGAGTGACGATTTTATTGTTTATCTGTATGAGTGTAATGTGTGAAAACTTTATTCTATCTTGTGTTTCTATTTAATGGGTGAAATTCAGTTTAAGATGGTAATTATTAAACTTCCTCACGATGGTCTCAATTTCATCTTCCGGTGCTTATTTTGACTGGTCTACCCACTTGTATATTAAACCTAAAGCGAATAAAAATATTCAGTACCTAAACCCAAGAGGGCCTAATCCAACCCGAACATCTTAACCCACCACTAACTCACCAAGAATTCCCCAAAATCGAATACATTACCCCCCCAAATCCTTCCTTCTCAAAACCCAAGCAATAACTTCCGCTAATTTGCGTATCAATCGGAATTACAGCTTCAACAGTTGGATGCTGACGAGGATAAGGCCGACTTTTCCCTTTTGCAACCCTTCTCAAGAGTCCGCCATCAATCATAGACATCCTCCAATTAGTCGCAATGGCCCAGATCTCAGCTGATGGATGTCCGAGAAGATGTCTGCGAAACAACCGAGAGCTGCCAAGATGTGAAACAGAAGCTTGACAGAGGCTCCGACTAGAGAAAAGGTGCAGGGCGGAAGTGACTGTGATGGATGGAAGACGAGGCAGCTTCCGGTGCGTCGATAGCGTTCGGGTCGAGGGAGAAGCGACGCGTGAGAAATTCCAGTATTGTAGACGCCGAAACAAACCGAGTGGTTTACCACAAGTGAATTAAAGAGGGGACTCGGTTCTGTATTTGACAATTTTGTATCTTCCTAAATTACAGATTTTTTTTTAGTTTGTGGGGGATTTTTTTCCAAGTTGGAAAAAGCACAGCTGATCCCTTTGAAAGGGTAATGAGCGAAAAGAAATCCTTCGATAGGGGATAGTATGTAACAAAAGAGAAAGATAAATAATTGAAGGGAGATCTGAGATAGAAAAATGAGTTTAACCGTCGAAGTTAGTGATTTGGCTCATCTTAAAACACCCATACAGTTGACTGCTGTTTACTTTCGGGCTCATACGCGTAAATCAACGATTCATTACCTGCCAGGATGTCATAGCTGTGCTTCGAAGCTCCGCGATCGTATTATTGGAGCATTTCTTCAGACAAATCGACACAAGCCTATTATTTGGCGATTAACAAATTGTGTGGGATCCAACGCGAACAAATTTTGCTGACGGTCAAATGTTAATGCAATATTGAATGTATGCTAGTCCCACTAATGCCTAAGGTTGTCTCGATCTCACGATAGGTAACATGACGACGATCTTGCAATATCAGTTGGCGCACAGCATCAATGTTTTTCGGAACATTAACTGATTTTGGATGACCTTCACCAAATTCGTCATGTAGAGAACTGCGACCTCGGATGAATTCACAATACCATCGATAAACACTGGTCCTTGATGGAGCTTCATCGCCAAAAATTGAATTAAATTCATCGATACACTGTTGTTGAGTTAATCCACGTCGAAAGTTGTAAAAAATATATGCACGAAAATGCATTTTTTGGGCGAGATGAATCTTTCAAGTAACTGAAAACAACAAAAATAGCGCTTGTATATCAAAACGTTCTGACTACGTATAACCTCAAAAATGGCTTTACGATAGAGATGTCAGTTGTCAGATTGCGACACTACGGTTGTCAAATCCCGAAATATAAAAGGATCCTCGTATCTCCGTCAAGTTCGTTATTGGGCTAAATCAGTCGAGTAATTCAGCAGTTATGAACACAGACTAGGACCTAAACCACCGAAAAAGCACTGTACTTATATCACCGCAAACAAAAAAATTCTTGAGTAATTCTACATCTCATAAGCAAAACCTTGTAATCCTCTATAAGTCGGAAATGATTCACAATCTAAGAACTTCCCACGTGCTCGTTTACAATTAGATCAGAAAAAAAGAGATCGTATATACGCCAAACTAGTTGAACGCACGTTATTTTTAGCAGTAGAAATAAACTATTATTCATTGAGTACACACATAAAATATGCGAGTCGCTTTGAGGCCGACACTGCGTTAATTCTAATTAACATTTCCTGAAATTGTTTATATTGTATTTGGATCTTCCGGAATTAGCATCGTATCGAGGAGCGAACGGTTCGTTTCATCACTGTTGCGGAAATTCATTCTACGTTAATGATTGCGTTGAAACTGATGATTTAGATATGTACGAATTTTCCGGTTATGCGAAATGTTTCGGTTCGTACATTTTGTCATTACAAAGGGGAACACAACTCTTTTTAATACGCTTATATTAGCTTCACTTGTATGTATGCATGTTAGTTTGTAACTCTCCTTCTTTAAGCGTGAGTGGCTCATTACTGTGAAAAGATCCCACTTCTTCCAACGCGTTCGTTGGTCGAGCGGTCTAAGGCGCGTGTCTTCCGTGACGTCAGCTCTTGGATTCGTCGATCGTGGGTTCGATTCCCGTCCACGCCAAAAAATGTTTTTTCAACATATATAATAAAATAAATTTTCATCATTTTATTGTTATTCTGGTGGATATGTAGGAATATAATTACAGAGTATTATATCATATGAAATTAATTCCAAAACTGAACAGACTACAAAATTCATTGCATTAGATCAGGTATAATTAAATTAATATGAATGAAAGCTCAGTTAATGAATGATATGAAAGTAATGAATTAAATGAAAAGAAAATATGAAAGGATACTGAAGTTATACAAAAATAAAGGAAAGAAAAATGTTTTACTTATATTCGCAATAAAACTAAAAAAAAATTGAAAATCACAACATAACATTCAACCATGAATACAAATTATTCAGAAGCAGCGCATACAGAATTTATAGGAAGAGTTGAGCCTTCAGTAGTTCTAGCACATAAATAGAAAGAATAAAAATTATTTACAGGATTCAAGGATTTCGATTGGCATACTTTGAAATACAATAAGTTACCACTAATTCTTGCTGGAGATTTCGGAGAGTTCAGAAGAATCTCGACCATTGATTGATTTTTAGGGTAATAAACTAAATTTAACAATGAATAATTCTCCAGTTCAATCAACTACAAGATATGGCACGACTATTGATGCAGTTTCCTCAAGAAATTAAGACAATTTGTAGAGTAGAATTTACGTCTCTCACTTCAGTTATCATAAACCAATCTTATCATATTTGAAGTATGATTGCAATTAAATTATTGTTTTAAAATGTATATATTACTAGTGTGTGTTACATTATCAAGAGATGTTTTTTTTTAATGTTTATATTATGTTTTGATTTTTAACTTAAATGCCATCTCGTAAAATGTCAAAGAAGTTTTACATCAATCGCTTGTGAACGTTACACGCACTCTTTTTTTGTGCCACTGCCCTTCAAAATGACACTTGTAATGACAGTTAGTAGTGTTGAGAACGTGGTAGCGCGTTAAAAATATTTTTAACACAGTTAAAGTTTCTATAATGAAATCAGAATTTTGCAAATTTATATTTTCGATATTTAATAATCATTACTTATAAACATTAATTTTATTCGTACAACTAGAACAAATGCGAACATTAATGCCTTGCGACGTTAGGAAGCTTCACAACCCATTACTAAAATCTCCAGTACCATCATTATTAGTAGAAACCGATACAATATCAGATGAAGACGTTGCAAAATCTTTTGATTTGTTAGAGGTTGGGAGAACTTTTCTGCAATGGCATTTTTGTAAGCAATAGAATGAATGGATTTGAAAAAAATGTTTATATACCATTAAAAATAATTGAAAAAAAAATGTTTTTCTATTATCGCATCACCACAATGAAATCACTTAAATTTTCAGTTTTTCCCGAATGTTTCGAAATTATCTGGAGCTCTGATCTTCTTGGATGTTAGCAGCCTTTACTAATTAATTCAACTTACCGAAGAATGCCATTTTGAATGAAAGTCAACTCGCTTTCAACGCCTTATTTGAGAATTCAAAACACTTCTAAAATCGACGGTATATTGTTTTTTCTACAACTTCCAGATTTAGTTGAAAACAATGTAGTAGACTCACCGTGTATATTAAACATACCATATCATCAGAGAAAGAAACAATCCCAATAATTCTTATTGAAAATTCCCATATAATAGCGTCATAAATAAATAAATAATTGACGAATAAATTCATATACATTGAAGAATCGAAACAGTCAAATTTTTATCGAGCGAGTTAAAGGTGGGGAAACTGCTATCACAAAAACGCATCTGGGTGACATTCCTGAGGTGGTTAATCCGTCTTCACCGTCTCCTCTTCAGACGTGAAGGTATTTCGTGATCTTAGGTCTCCTGAAGACTACCACGGGACCCAGAGAGGAATTCATTCTTTCCTGTGAAACACTCCGAAGGATCTTAATTGGGGTTATTTTTGTTTATGATTAACATCTTTGTTGCTGAAACATTGCTATCGATAGATTCATGCAGCAGAAATTTTTTGTGATGCTTAAATGGATCAATGTGGAAAACACTTTATTTTCGTAAAATTATAAAAAATGCTGACGGGGCCAGCTTTAAAATTCTAGTGTATTCTGAATTATAACGGGCGAAATTTTCAAAATTTAAAATCCCAATTTGTTGAGTCTCAGTTGAATATACATTGTTACTACTTCAAGGAAAGTATTCAAGAACAATTTGACTTTTTAAATTATCAACGCATCATCGATAATCATCGACAATTTATTTTAAATAAGTTTTTTAACTATTGTCGTTTTTGGGCATTCGAGATAAAATTCATGGTAGTACAAGGCTTTATATAGTTTTCAATTTTTACAACATACGTTTGGCAATTACTTTGGATTTTTGATTGCATCTAGTGTGAATAATACCAATATTTTCAAAGGAATTCATTCCCAACTCTCACCCTGTACAATTCATAATGGACTATTTAATAGATTTTGCTAAAATGAGTTGATCAAGGGCGTACGTCACTTTCTCAAATTCGCTCGCCCTTATACAGGGTGAGTCTTTGACCACTGCGTTAATTTTAACCATAGGTTCTTGAGATCAAATGAAACACTTTTTCCATTACGGTTTTTCCATATTCAGCAGCGTTCAAAAGTTATAAGCATTTTTAGTTTTCACATTGGGCAAATACCCCTCTGTAGTCCAGTTTAGTTTAAATGAAAAATACCTTCCACAGCATTCACTATTGAATCTGAATTGTTTAAAAACATTATTTTCCCTCTAAGTAATGATTCACTCACTCATGTTTCATCCGATAAGGTCCATATCCAGAAGGAAGATACAAAATACTTATTTTCTGGTAAAAAAAAATTCAACACCATAAACATAAATTTTTGTTGTTCTACTATATTTTCTTTCTACTTCAAGATTATAAACCATGCCTTTCTAGTGAGAAATTCCAAAAAAACCTCAGTATTATTGGGTGTTATCATCATACATTTGAAATTTTCTTCTTAAAATTTCCAAATCATGATAACCATCATTTCTATGAAACTTCCAATGCAAGAGGTTGTCACTGTGCTTTCTTTTTCACTCAAAACCAGAAAAAATCATCTATGATTTTCCAAACACTGATATTTCTGAAGTTTCTTCTCCTCGACAGAGACCAGTGAACAGGTATTTTCTGTACTGAATCCCAATAACAATTTACCTGGATAGATTACAAGTATTTCCAGATTTAGGTGTGCAATTATACTTTCTTGAAGAAATACCTAAATTTGATTTTGAAAAATCAACTAGGTGTTCTTTGATAAAATTTTTTTTGTTAAATCATTAATATGAATCTATTCTGTTTAGACTATAATTACTGATTTTTATAATCAAAGTAAATAACGTAAATAAGAACATAAATATTGAATAATGGTTATTCATAGATTATGTCAAATTTTAATACCTTACCATAGAATATTAATTTATCACCGAACCCCAGGAGAGAAAAAATTAATATTTGCAATGTTTTTAAATGAAAGATAATATCTGTAACTATTATTGATCTTTAGTTATAATTTTCCTCAGAATAATTAGAGTAAATTATTATCACATTAAAATATTATAACGTCTCTGTGGTGGGTAGTTCCAAATAAAAAAGTATTCTGTGGTTCCTTGTTGTTTTGATTCTGTTTGAAACTGTCAAAAGTTATTTGTATCTTCAAAAAAAAAAAGTGGAAAGATTTTGAGGGATAATATCGATAGTTTTAAATTATTCAATTCAGTATGAAATGATTATGGTCAGAAATTGCATTCTATTCTAATCTTTCTTGTTTATGAGCTTATATCTTCCAGTTTCAATATTGATTGAATTTTAATTAACCATGCATCATAACAAACATTCAGAAATATTAAAACTAAGTCAAATTCTATTATCTCTTAAGTTTGTGAACAAGGTTGAATCGGTGTATGAAATAAAGATAATAAAGGTATAAAACAAATCTAGGAGACTGGGTTCGAAGTTTTTTAAAACTCATATGAGCTCAATTTGCAGCATTCCTATGTTAGAATAGATATAATTTGATGAAACCTGAAAGCCTGAAGCTATAAAAAACCAGCTCTTCATAAAGACAAGTCTTCAATTTAACAGGTCCTGACAGAAAATACTTCACCTATTTCAAAGGTCAAAATATACCAAAGAGCGATGGAAAACTTTTTCTTTATTTATTATGGAATATTATTCTGGATTAAATATTAAACAAGGTGCTAGACATCATTAATAATGAATACAGCAAATGGCAATTTAGATTTTGTGGTGAATGTAAGACAAAAATTGTTCAGTGGTTAATTTCATCTATTAGTTTTTAGTGGTGGAACCATAGAGGGAAGAGATTTCCCCATCCTTTTGAAGAAATATTTAATATAGGCATAAAATATGGCAACATTGAACAAATCTTGTTATTGAATAATTTCAGCACAGAGTTGGATTTGGGAAAATCAGAAAATTTGGACAAAATTATATCGATTTAATTCCTTTCAACTTCAAATATCTCAAGAATGGTGCAATTTAGGAGGAAAGATGAGGAATGATTTTATATGCAAAAAAAGACTAATGATTCCAGGAAGTACGAGATACGGACCTTTAGTTCAAGCGATATTTGTTTTTCATGCAATTTAACCAATCTGTAGAGTAGTAGTGAGAAACCCACAAGAAATGGAATAAATCTATTGATGCCAAAATATGCATGACTGCTATCAAAAACCTTCTACAAGAGATCATTTCAATTGATATTGTCGTTTGAATATTACAGGTGAAAATGCAATTTTTTTATGAAATTTCAACACCCTATATCTTTTGAACGGGGCCAAATTTGGAAAAATGTTATAGGAAGAAAATGTTTCTTTTGACGTCAAGAATCTATGGTTAAAATTAACGCAGTGGTCAAAGACTCACCCTGTACAGTGATGGGCAAATATGTAGAACCAAGTAAATATCTCTGGAATTATTATATACAGGGTGAGTCTTTGACCACTGCGTTAATTTTAACCATAGGTTCTTGAGATCAAAACAAACACTTTATTCCATACCGTTTTTCCATATTCAGCTGCGTTAAAAAGTTATGAGCATTTTAAAATTTCACATTGGGCAAATATCCCTCTGTAGTCAAGTTTAGTTTGAATGAAAAATACCTTCCACAGCATCCACTATTGAATCTAAATTGTTTGAAAACATTATTTTCCCTGTAAGAAATGATTCACTCACTCATGTTTTATCAGATGGTTATATCGATTTAATTCCTTCCACCTTCAAATATCTCAAAAATTGTGCAATTTAGAAAAAAAGATGATGAATGATTTTAACTGCAAAAAAGTACAGGATACGGGCCTTTAGTTCATATGATATTTGTTTTTCATGCAATTTAACCAATCTGGTAGAGTAGTAGTGAGAAACCCACAAGAAATGGAATAAATATATTGATGCCAAAATATGCATGACTGTTATCAAAATCCTTCTACAAGAGATCATTTCAATTGATATTGTCGTTTGAATATTACAGGTGAAAATGCAATTTTTTTTATGAAATTCAACACCCTATATCTTTTGAACGGGGCCAAATTTGGAAAATGTTTCTTTTGACGTCAATAATCTATGATTAAAATTAACACAGTGGTCAAAGACTCACCCTGAATACCCATGAAATAAGATATTGTGATGATATAAGTTTTGGCATCAAGTTTCTGATCTAGATTTAAACTCAATGGTTTTAGTAAATTTAAAACTTTATTAATAATAATTTTTTCAATTCAACAAAAAAGGAAATTTTACAGTAATATTGGGAAAATTTTTGCGTCATTTGTCACTTGCTCACATTTTTTCGTTTACAAAGAACGTTTATTAACCGAAAAATAATTATGTCTATTTCTTTATTATATTTTTCATAAACTTATGGACTTTTTCAATATGTTTAAAATATTATTTTAACAAATTCACAAGTTATTGTTGATCAAAAATCATTGTTTCCTAAAAAATAATTTGATGAAATGAAATTTCAACACCCTGTATCTTTTGAACTGGGCCAAATTTGGAAAAATGTTATAGGAAGAAAATGTTTCTTTTGACTTCAAGAATCTATGCACTGTAAAAAATAAAATTCTGCGCTCAAACTCCTCAGGAGTTTGAGAATTTTTTTTTCAATCAAACCATTTTAATTTGAATTAATCTAAAATTGATTACGCCAAATGAACTATTTTTCTTGATTAAAACAACCTAGTTGATTATAGAGAACAGCTAAAACATTCGCCTGAAACTTTTTACATTTCAGCGAAATGAAAGAAACAACTGATTCAACATAAACATACAATTACAAGAAATTGTTTATGCACTTGTCTCAATATCCATAATTGATTGATACAAATACATTATTCTAAATAGGTTTTAACGAAACCATTCGTTCGTTTCATTTTTATTTGTTCAATAGAATGAAGGTACGGTTGTCGTAAATTCTGTCAGTTGATGCAACGACTACAGTTTCTTGAGACAAGAATCTCGTGAGATTATATTATTCGCCTCATATACTTGAAGAAAACTATAAATCTTTGAATAAAATTGAACATATAATTGTTGCAATATGAAGTGACATTTGTAAAAAAAATATTGCGTAATTGATTTACTAAAACGAATTAATTGTAGCAATTTTTTTATATTGGCTGCAATTAAATCAAAACTCCATCTCTTTTATATTAAATATATCCCATTTAAATGCAATTATTTGTGCATTTTACTCACAATATTGTTGTATCCGGTGATAAAGATGACATGGAATACATGATGCGCAAGCTAATTGAAGAATACGAGAAGTGGGGCTTAAATGTCAACTTAGAGAAAAACAAATATCTTTGTGTTGGTGGAGAACCGGGTGATCTGGTATTGGATGAGATGATAACCCACTACCTGGACTATAGCTTTTGTAGAGGCACTCTGTCAGCAGCAGGGGAGTGTATAGGGATCTCTTGGCGGCACTCTATATAGCCACGCATAGCTTAGTTCATAGCGCTTCGGTGGCCTAGAGGTTTGCGCTCAAGTTTCACACCGACTAGGTACTAGGTGCCGGGTTCAACTCCCGGCGGCTCCCTCAAAACTTCTCACCACTGTGTCTAACCCATTCAACTAAGTTAAAATTACAAATCGAGTTTCAGTGAAATGTAATATTTATTTACATGAAACAAAGACTCACCCTTGTATATCAAAAACTCTGAACTTGGTTGAAACAATCAGTTTGAAAGATGGATACTGCAGTTTATTGCCAATTTGTTTTCATATTTTTTAACAAATTTGAACTTTGGTAGATAGGTATTGAAATAAAAAATATCAAACCCGATATTTTGATACTCGTTATGAAATGTTTAATCAGAAACTAAAATAATATACAGGGTTGTCCATTGCAAATTTTTAAATTGACATTACTTCAGGTAAAACCGGAAATTTTTAAAAAATAAGAAAACTAAAAGGCAATATACTGCAGTATCCAACTTCCAAATTTCATTTTGATATCTATAATGATTCCAGAGATATTTACTTGGTTTCACACATTTGCCCATGACTGTATAATTATTTACCAAGACTTTGTATGAAAATATTAATCCCTTAATCCAGTTAGACTCATAAAATCACTTGAAATAATTAATTCTTCAGATTAGTTTTCCACTTCTAGACCGGAAATTTCTTATCTCTCGGTGATTCCGCGAACTCAGTCGAATAAAACTTGATTTATTATTATGAAAAAAAAGTGTTGTGTTTATTCCTTTGTAATGAAAACTTCCGCAGAAAGCTTGGCTATTTCGGCAGACGTCCTATACGAAACGTTGTAAATCTGGCGTCGTTTCTCAGTATCAATAGTGATTTCCGCATCCAGAGAAAGCTGGAGGAATTCCGAGAATAAATGGGGGAGATTTCCCGGAAAAAAACAACGAAAGTCGATCCTGGAAAGCGTGACTCATCTATTAGCGAGAAAATGAAACTTCAGCGACTACATGAACGATTGTTATATCATTGTAGCCTTCACAATATTTTTTGCAGCTACAGTGATTTCAGACCAAATCTTCTATATCCTGAACTGTCATTCGGATAAGCCCATCTCGTCGATAGGCTCCTGCTATTCCAAATTTTATTTCGTATTTTATAATATCTTTTTATCTCTTATATCTACTTACTTTCGTTTATGAAAAAAAGCATCGGGAGCAATGAATTTCAATGACAGTCAAAACTCTTAAAAGTAAATGTTTACGTGGAAGCATGTAAATAGTTATTTAATCAACTAGTTTATTAATGATAGCGATTAATGGTCGAGATATTTTAACACGTGAGCGGAGCGAGTTGATTACAAGTTTTTCTCGTCGACCTCATTATGAATTAAAATAAATTATTTATTCAATTAAATTTTATTTCTCACAATATCAAATTTGACAATGAAAATCTCGATGCCCACTATGACATATTTATATTTATGGTTACAATTGAACAATTGGTAAAATTCATAGACGGAATTTTCGAGATGTGACATTCTGAATAGTCCACATTTACATCGTTACTGACGATTTGCGATAAGGCATCTGTGGAACAGGTGGGAGCTGATGTATTAATTACTGGCGAACGATTACCGCATAAAATTTCTTTAGCAATTTCTAATCTGTTTTTTTATGGAGTTTTCGATGCACCCTTCTGCAACAGATGTTGATTTCCATCCTCCAAGGCTGCAAAATCTGATCCACTGTCCGAAAGGATAGATGTAGAAGAACGCCGAAAACAGCGACCTGTATACAGATTGGGTTGTTGTAATTTGAGAAATTTTGCAATTAACGATGGTAATTTCGAAAACGTACTGATTCCTACTGTATTGATCATTTAAAGTTCTTGTAAAAGACGAAAAACTTTTCGTGCGGAGTGTAAATTGGTCTCAAGGAGATATATCTCTTGATTGGAGTCAAAAGTGTACGCTCCTCATTATCCAACACAGTGAATATCTTTTTCTAGTGCCTTTTGGATGAATTCACTGTTATTAAAAATTTCGATCCCATCTCCTGCACATCATTTATCTGCAACTTATACAGCTCATCTTTTCGCAATGCCCCGGATACTCCAAATATCAAAGCGACCTTCAAATAAAAATTTAAAGTTACATATTTTATATTCACGTAACAACAAGAAAATTTAGAAAATTAATTTAATTGAGTTTTATATTTACCTTTGACATCAAGAAAATACTGTCTGGAGCATTTGTTATAAACTCTTTTACATGAACTTTCTCCAGAACTTTCGATTTCTTAGGAATATAACCCACTTTTTGTTCCTTAATGAACAGCACCAGTTTGTGATATATGCTTATATCAATATTCCTTTTAACGTTCAATGTTGCTTTCAGCAATGAATACTTTGGCCATAAACTTGCTAAGTATACCTTTTCTGCCACACTCTTAAAGTATGCTCTTCTCCTCGCACCATGACATGAAATCTGCGTAGGTTTTGTCATACAAATGTCTGTTTTTTTCAGGTAGCAGGGTCAAAGTTGCTGCTTTAGCCATTTCTGCAACGTTCGGGGGAGTTAAGGGAGTATTGACTTCGCTACTCATTTTAATTAAAGTAACTGCCGATATAAGAAAAAGATTGAAAGCAGCTATATTACGCGTAATTTGACAGATCGATTATGTTTGGATTTGTTTCATTATTTCTTTTCTCTGTGGAATAACAATGGAACCAGAGATAAATACGCGACTCTTCTGTGATTGAAGAGTGACAGTCACAGGCCTCATACATAGAAATCATATTACTTCTGAATACTCTATGTTCGGTTTCCCATGAAAATCATTCATTAAAATAGAAATAAATCGTGCATTAAAATGGGTTAATGCATTATGTTGTGAACGTTAAACAGAGCTTTTATTGGGATGTCGACGGAAAATATAGTTTCAACACAAAGTTGATCGAAGCATGGAATACTGTGCCCACAACGTCGAAGATTTAATTATTTTAAAGAATTCAGCAACAGTGGCACTCAAGTTCATACTTGTCTGGATTTGGCCGGAAGTAAATAATTAAGTGAAGTTGCGTTCGCGGCTTCTACTAATTCAAGAGGCGTGCAAGGAAACAAACAATCACAGTATAGGGACCAAGCAGTAGTCTCACTCCGTGGATTTTCTTACACCAAGTCTGTCTCGCGCATTCCTCCCTGCGCATAACCTATAATCGACCGCGAATATAAAAATTTTCATTGTTTTCATCAATAATTCTAACGGCCGGTTTCTGAAACGATGATCATCATAGAAATCAACTAATCAGCTGTTAAATCTATGGTCAACTGCCATTTGAGTTGCTGAAAGGATAGTCAACTAGGTTAATTTGACCACGCTGTCAGTTGACACAGTGGTCAAATATTTCAGGTAAATTGTATGTCAATCGTCATTTTGAGTTTCCGAAACGCAAATTAAGGCTAAATCAGTGGTCAAACTAGTGTCAAAGAACTTGTCAACTAATCGGTGTTGTTTGGCGAATTAACTTGAGAAAAATCTTGTTTATGAATGAAATCTATGTATTTTCCAAGGAAATCTTAATTTTATCGGTATGTATGAAAATAATTTAATAATCTTTAATATATAATTTTTTATGAAAAGGCATTTATTTTTTTCCAATTTTGCGATGTAATATGTTTTCGTTAATAATTTAGTTTTCTCTGAAAAAACAAGCATTTTTGCAACAATTGGTGAATCTATTTTTTTATTGTAGATAATAATTATGGATATCAGCTTGGATATAAGCATGTCTAGTAATTCTAGCGAAGATGAGAACCCAAGGCCACGAACTCTTAGGAGAAGAATGAACTTTTTTTGATTTCTACAATGATGTGGAATTCAAAAATAGGTATAGACTGTCCAAGGATATTATAACATTACTTCTGAATATGATAGAGGATAAAATAAAGCCCTTAACATCAAGGAACAAATCAGTTACTGCCTTGGAACAAGTACTTCTAACAATAAGCTATTTTGCAACAGGAGCATTCCAAATAACAGTAGCTGACCATATAAGGGTCCATAAAACTACAGCATGTAGAATAAATAAAAAAGTATCTAGAGTCATTGCTGAACTTCGACCCCAGTTCATATCTATGCCAAGAACAGAGGATGAACGGAATAGAATCAAATCAGAATTTTATTCTATAAGTTCATTTCCGAACGTGATTGGATGTGTAGACTGCACACATATAAAAATACAGTCACCTGGAGGTCCACAAGGTGAGCTTTTCAGAAATAGTAAGGGATACTTTTCTCTTAATGTTCAGGTGATTTGTGATCCTGCAGGGATTATTTATTGGAGGACAGTGGCTACCCTTGTCGCTCATATTTATTGACTCCATTTCTAAGGCCATCAACTCCCGGTGAGCAAGCGTACAACAGAGCATAGATCAAAACGAGGAATACTGTTGAAAGAACATTTGGTGTCTTGAAGAGACGTTTTCCTTGTTTGTCTATGGGAATTAGGCTGAAAATGGAGACAACCATGAATATCATAGTGGCCTGTTGTGTTCTGCACAATTTGGCATTAGTTCATAATGAAGACGTAGCAGACTTTTGATATCGGAGAGAACTTCCCAGATGATCCCCCAAATACTTCTACAAATGATGAAAATATATCAGTCAGATCTTTGTTAGTATCAACACATTTCAATGTTCAATAATAATTGTGGAAGAAGACTCGGATCAAAGGTCATACAAAAATCCTATGAAGTAAAAGTACATAGTGCGTTGAGGAACAGTTGTTACAATAGCTCAAATAAATTTATATTCTAATCTACTCTTATTTATAGACTGAAAACATTCTATAAATCCAATTACACCAAACTTCATTTCATTGTTTTTACTTCTGTGTACTGTGATAAAATAATAAAATTGGATGATGTACGAACAAGGTTGTTTGCTCAATTATTTTGAATACTTCAAATTAAAACGATAGTTTTCATTTTATTGACCTACTGATGATAAATTTTTCAGTTGAAAAACAGCATCTGTATTTTAATACACCAGATAAGACTTAATACACAGGTACAGTTAAGCCGCTAAACGATTCATAAATGCAATCTATCGTAAGAAACAGTTGTAAGCAAGTTCAACCAGGTATTTTTTTATGGTCACTTGAGGAAAATTATAAGGGTGTTAAAATTTAAACATCAGTTATCGGATAATTTTAAAATCTTAACCACAAAACACTGATATCTTAACCTCTTTAATCACAGAATATTAGTTTTTATCGGAGAATCTGTGGTTGGACAGTCTGGCAACAGGGTCGCCTCATGTCAACTGAAAATGATCATAGATTAGTTAAATATGCACTGAACATCCTTTCGGAAACTCAAATTGATTTGACATCTCTGTCAAGATGATCGTTGTGTTAGTTGACATGAGATTTGATCATCCTTTCAGAAACTGGCCGTAAGATGTCTAGAATAATTTTTCTAAGATCTATTTAAAATTCAAAGAAGAAGTTGATGAAAAAGATGCAACGTGACTTATAAATTCAGTGGAATTTCTTTGAGTCAAAATCTACCATAAACCAGCAAAGCTCATTTATTCATTAATTTATTTTCATTCAAGTAAGTATTCTGTTTCAATTATGTGTTATTTTCAAATTAATTCCAAAATGGTTAACAATTGTAGCGTGGAAAATTGAAAAAGGATGCATTTCCAGATATATTCCAATAAGGAACAGGTGAAAAGGGTATTTATTGAATAAATGTAACGTGTAACACATTCTGATCAGAATGTGGATGCTGGGGTTAAAAATACTGAAACTTTTATGGATTCAAGTATCTGTACCATACCTGGTAAGAAGTGAACATTATCTTTTATTTATTTGTTGAACTCTGAGTCTAATGAAAGATTATCTTAACTCATAGTGAGAAAAACGGAAGTGACTCAAACATCACCAAGTTTGTCTGCCTACACTCCAAGAAAAAAAAGGTTGCAGAATATGGTGAAGAATTTGAAGAGGAGAAAGATTTCAATGAAGGAGAAAGAAACTGTAGAAATTGAGGATGAAAGTTTCATTCGATTCTGCAGGAATAATTTCAGCTCGAACATGGCTGATTTCATGATAGCCCAATTGCAACTCAAATGAACAAATCCTCATGGCTACAGGTACTCCATCGCTTATAAACAATTTGCACTTACTATCTATTTTTTGGGACCTAAAGTTTAAGAAAAACCTCACAAGACTACTCTATGCAGAATAACTACCAAATCGAATTTTTCCGTTGGTTTGAATGAATATGTATTTCGAGCAATTTCGGTGAAAGTAAAAACTATGACAGAAAGAGCAAAGGATTGCATATTATGTGTTGATGAGATGTCTATCAAAACTCATTTTTTTTATGATATATCTCTTGACCAAATAATTGGATTTCACCAATGCAATGGTAACAGATCTTTCGAACCTGCTAATTGTGCATTAGTTTTAATGTATTTTCAGTTTGTCAGTATTCGTTTTATTTATAGATTAGGTACAAATTTTCTGATGGAATTGATCTTAAAGCAAATTTACCACATAGCGTAAACAGTCATTCTATATATTTCTATCATATCACTTACAAAGTCCTTGTATACTTGTTATTTTGAATGTATTGATGTATACATAATTGTTGACTGAAATGCATGCAGAATTAAACTATTTTTTTATGATACTCTATAGTATTTTATTCCGTTGTATATTATATTCATTATAGAAATATGAAAAATATAATTTTATATCAGAAAACCAGTTTTTTTATTGTATTTATGAGAAGATAATTCAATATTACCTGATAACTGTACTACAAGTTTAGACTAGACTGAACGAATCTTGAGAAAAATTTATTAAGGCAAAAAATATAAATAAACTGGGAGAAATCCACTAACAAGTAACAAATTATATGCTCTGATGATGATTTAATTTGGAAAATTTACTACATTTAACTAATAGCATTAAACAGGATTCTTAAGTTCGAGAGAAATTTGAAGCAAGAACATTTATATGGGGCCTATTACAGAAATCAGAAATGTTTTTTACAACATTTCGTGTTGAGGGGGTTTGCCGATAGTTAAGAATTCCATAATCAAATTCCTCTTTTCATAAATTGTATATAGTAAAAAATAGTATCAGTTCAAACCAAATCAACAGAGAATTCATAGAAAAAATTTGTTCGAAACAATTCAATATGAAAATAAAGTTATTTTTCATGGACTCAAAGATAAATGTTTCAGTGAAATTATAAGTAATGAGGATTTGATATTAAACACATTCGATGCTTTCAACCACCAACTACTTATTTTTCCATATAATACCTACTTTTTAACTCGATCCTCGTTTAGAAAAATTTTAATGAGTCATTTCATTTACAATCCTGAGGTACCAATGATTTTAAACACATTTCAAAAAGTTTCAGAGGCACCGGTTCTGCTGTTTCTGAGTACACTATTGAGTAAATTTAATCACTAATTACTGTTTCTTTCAAAGTGATATTAAAACCACAATAAAACAATATATCTTTTATTGGATGCGTTATGTTAGTGAGGAAATGTGATTACATTTACGGTTACATTATGAGCGGAGTCATAATTTTTATATGAATATAGACTAAACAATGGTCCATACACTCTAAATATCACTGTGCTTAAATCAAAAAATTTAAGTTTTCAGATAACGCAAATAACCTTTTCTAATCAATTTTTACATTCGCGGTCGTTTAGGTTATGCGCAGGGAGGAATGCGCGAGTTCCCTTTGGTGTAAGCGATTTCAGTTCAAAATCGACGGAGTGCGACTACTGCTTGGTCCCTATACTGTGAAATAATCACTATCAGAGTTCATGTCCACTAAAAAAAACTGAAAGAAACGTGTGAGTATATTCCAGATATAGATATATTTACACTGTTGCATAATCCATGAAGCGCCCTAAAGCTTTTGACCACATGCAGTGCTTTTCTGAATTTCGGCAAGGTTGATCAGATTTGAAATTGTCATTAACGATCTAAAATCATTGATCCTCAGTATATTAAGTTTGCTTTCGCTTAGCCAATCAAAATGACCATGTGGATGCCCAAATTTAAAATTCATTCAGTACGTCGATCGCCGTAAAAAAAAGAATGTTCGAAAGAGGAAGCTCGCGCCATTGTTGTCGGATCTCCATAATAAGAGTAATAAACGTGGAAAAGAGAGGATATCCTTCGTTTTACTCGCGGAAAACATCGACCAGGCACCGGATACAACGAATTGTGGCCAGGAAGTTGGCAGAAGGAAAAAGCTACGACTCTTAACGTATTTATAGTGACGCAGGATAAAAACGCACGTGTATTAGTCCATGCTTGCATCGAGGAAAAATGGCGCGCGTTTTGGGTTTGATCGAAATTTTATCTGATCTATTTGCCCTTATCGAAATCAGGAGTTTGGATGATAAGGTATCAGATTAAAATTGGAGATTTTTTTATATCTAGGTTGGTCTGAGGAAGTCAATACAAAACTTTATCTCATAGATAAATAAAATAGTAATAAAACTTGAAGTCGATGGTAGTTTAAGTAAAATTTTTTATTTTTCATGGCCTAGGGTTAATATCCAGCCCAGAGTAATATTCCATAATGAATCGAGAAAAAGATTTCCATCACTCCCATAAGTACTCAGGTATATTTTGGAGATAATGTCGAAATATGTTATGTATTTTCTGTCAGAACCTGTTAAATTCAAGACTTGTCTTTAGAAAGAACTGATTCTTTATAGCTTCAGACTTTCAGGGTTCAAGTTATATCTATACAGGGTGTCCCGTAACTCAAAGTCAAGCAGTTACTGGGCGATATGCAAGTTCTAGCAAAAATAAAAATAAATTTTTTAAAAATTAAAAATAATAAAAAAATTTTGAAAATATAAAAATAATACAATTGCACCTAACAAAGGATTTGTGACTGTAATCAACAGCATGGTTATTTAAAAAAATAAAAATAAAACAATTGTACCTAACAGAGGATTTGTGACTGTAGTCAATAGCATGGTTATTTAGGATTACATTTAAAAAACATCACTGCAAAATTTGTGACTACAAAAATATACCTATTATCACTTAACCAAGTGACATAAAATTTTTTTTAATTTTTGCTAGAACTGGTATAACTTAGCATATCGCCCAGTAACCGCTTGACGTTGAGTTACGAGACACCTATATATCTATATCAAATATAGGGTGCATCAAATTCAGCTCATATGACACCTGTTATATACCTTTAAATATAATAAAAATTCGATATATCAGAGACCATTCTCCCTTTTTGAATTTTGAGAAATTTACGACATTCGTATTTCAATTCGAAATTTGAAGTGTACTTTCCCCTTGATGACTGAATTCTCACCAACAAGAGTTTTCGAAATACTGAATTTTTTCATTTAGTTTATTCTCTACCCGTATCCTTAATTGTATCGACAAAAACACTAAGTTGTATGATTTTGATATGGAAAATTTACAGTATCATTCAATCTTCAGATTGCTCAATAAAATTTGTGAATGTTATAAAAATAATTCGATATAACCTCGAAAATAAGACCGTTACTGCGAATTGCAAGAGGCGAAATGGTCTCTAAAATTCCCAATAAACCCTGCAAGGTCAATCAGAAATGTCAGAGTACCCTATAAAACTGCTCCTTCTATTAGGTCATTAATATGGGTAACCTTTAGACGCCATAGAAACAATGGCGTAATAATACAGCTGATTTTATTGTGAAATCAGGGCTAGCAAAACTATTAGACAGCAGGATGGAAATCGATAGATTTGCAGACGCCCGCCCTAATGACCCCCAAAAACCGTCTGATCGATCGAAGTTTTCCGGACCACGTGGCTAAAGGTGAGCACACATCCAGAGGTGTTCACAGAATAGCCCCTATCCAACACATCAGTGACGTTGTGAAGATAGCTTCTACAATACGAGGGTTACCTTATATATTTCGGAATTGGCCAACAACTAACAGATCTATCATGAAACTTAACATTTTTGAGGTTATACATAGTCTGAACGTTGTGACATACGAGCGCTATTTGTGTGTTTACAGTAACTTGAAAGATTCATATCGCGAAAAATGGAATTGAATCGTGAACGTTTTCGTGCGATTATTTTTTACAATTTTCGACATAGTTAACTAAACGTGGATAAACGACGTGCTTGGAAGCACGTCTATGACATCGTGACAGGTGATGAATCGTGGATTTACGCGTATGAAAGTAAACAGCAGTCGACTGTATAGGTGTGTCAAGATTAGCCAAATCCAACAAAAGCTGCTGGCGCACGAAGCACTACCAAACAAATGGTCGCCTGTTTTTTCGGAGAAAATGGATATCTCGCAATCGTACCACTATAACAACGCAGAACAGTCAATTCTGAGTGGTTCACAATCATTTGTTTGCCAGTTGTCTTCCAAGAAATCAGAAAAACCAACCGCCTAAGACGGATCACCCTTCACCACGACAATGCGAGGTCTCACACATCGACTCAAACAACTGAGAGTACTATACGATGATTTTAGGTATAGTATGACTTGGCACCGAATGACCTCTTCTTATTCCCGCACGTAAAGAATAACATGAGAAGTCAACGTTTTTCGACACCCGCAGAAGCGGTTGATGTGTTCAGAATGCATTTTTAGAGATAATTCAATCAGAGTGCCAAAAGTGTTTCGACAATTGCAATTTTCGATTATCAATATTCGTTCTTGTCCTCTAATCCCGAAATTTAAAAGACAACCCTCGTAAATCATTCGATTACCACAATCTGCAAATTGCACGCCCACAACACGAAAATTACCAAAACAAATTCCATTTCCATTCATACAACGCCGATGTATCGATTAAAACGCCCGAAATGACACCTACACATCATCTTTACACCTTCGGTTGATTGATCAAAGAAGGCTTCCAAACTTCCAAGAACGAACACGATCGTGTGCGGGGGAAGACATAATGACTATATAAATAAAATATCTCAGTAGGCGGCTCGTTGGTGAAATGTCAATTGTCAATTGATCCTTGAACTTCTCAATTAGCGCACAGAGTGTGATGAATTTCGATGCTCGTTTCCATTCGGAGTACACAGAGCGCGTAGAGATGTGATGTTTCCAGCAGTGACATCAGGTCAAGTTGCTTAACTTCGTTCGCGAACGAATCAGGACAACCCGGTCTCGAAAATTAATCGATCATCTAGGTCGATGGGGTAAAATGATCTGAATGGCTCTGAGGTTGTCGTATCATACATTGTCATTTATTATGCTTAGAGGCATTTGTATTTCATGATTCCCTTGTTCGAAACTTCAGTAGTCGTAAAAGAGAGGAAAACAGGATTAACCTGAAGAAACTTTCTACTTGCGTTCGAAATTTTAATATTCAAGAAAAGAGACGAAAGTTACCGAAGTATTGTTCCTTCAAGAATTGTGTTTATCGTCAAGAAAGTTCTAAAAGAGAGTTTTTTTTTCAGATTCAGGATATTAAAAGGTAAAATTTGATTAAAGGAAGTCAATAAGTTTGAATGTTATAATTCCACTTTGACTTTATGTTTCGGGCTCAAATTCAAAACACCACGTCTCGTCACCAGTTACGATTTCAAGTGGTTTTGACCCTTCCGAGCACTTTTAACGATGTTTTTGAAATGCAATTACATAAACTTTTTGGTCTTCGGTGAGTACAAACCGCGAATTAACCTTCTTAAGGCCCAAAACCTCGGTCAAAATCGGTATACGGTTGTTTGAGGAATGCCTAATTCCATTTTTTTGTTATTTTTGATTAATTCACGCACTTTTTCGATATTAAACTCAAGATAATGCTTTCTTAGTATTCATAGAGGAAAGTAAATTTCGAGAATCTTAATTTTTCTGCTTATTAAGCTGGAAACGTCAGTTAAAACGGTTATATCTCACTTTATTTTATTGCATAATCACGCTCAGACTCCTTTAATCAATTTTGTGTTCGTTTGTTCTGGAAGGAATGACGTATCTTAATTGTTTTTCGATAACCAATGAAGAGCAGATTAACGTCTGTGAGTAATTGGTTTCCAGTCCGGAAGAGATTTGGGTCAGTAGAGGATTCACTCCTCAGTGTCTAATAAACCTCAATCGATAATTTGAAGAGTGATGGTTGACGGCCCAGGACCACTACACGTCACCAATTTTCAAACGAACAAAATGTGATCGAGTAAGGTTATGGATTCTTGAAACCAAAAGGAACCCTTTTTTCGGTACCATTTTTTGAAATTCGACTCCCTTGAAAAGACAGAAGGTGTTGTACTTTCATTAAGAATGACAACTAGGGAAATATGAATAGTATATTTTCTGAGGTTGTCAAAGTTGCACCCCGAGGACGGAGCCCGAGGGATGTATAGGCAACCGAGGTAAATGCATTCATATTTTCCGTGGTGTAATCAATAGTTTTTTCTGATTGAAACAATCTGATATGGAAAAATTATTAGTAGTATGTTTCTGAGAAACTTGGTTGACTGGTTTCATTTTGACGTCTTGTCCAAAATAAAATTATTGAAAAAAGGTCGAACTACGTCGAAACTCAGCTGTTGTTCACGAGGAAAATAAAAATAACGATGATGAAAATCATACTGCAGGTGAAAATAAATGGTTTATTTTTTAATAACTGCTGCATTCAAATTTCTGTGATTAATTGAAAATAAAAATATATATTTCTTTTCGCAGATGATGTAGAGGATGCCGAATCTGACACAGATGAATCCGAAGATTTAGTGACTTCTGAAGAAGAATCCACAGATGAAGAAAGTTAATTTATATCTTATATGAAATTAATTGAATTTATTTCTAATTTTTTTATACTTAACATAATTGTACTACTGGAGAATTATTATATTTTTATAAACCTGGTTTTGCGATTTTTATTTTAATTATTCCTTTCTTTTAATACGTAACCCTTCTTAATTTTAAGATAAAAAATTTTAAAGTTCCGTATAAATTTTGATTTAGAATACTGTCAGAAAAAAAAAAACAATTTTTAGTTTTGAATGTAGGGGTAATAATATGGATCCTGTACAAAAATTAGCGGCAAAGGCCCTTGAATCTTTGGTTCCGGCCAAATCTCAAGCTGCCTACAGTAAAGAGTGCGAATGCTTTCAGGAGTAGAAAAGAAAAAATTTGAGGGATGTTGTGAGCGATAATATTTTGTTAGCATATTTCCAAGATTTGGTATGTTGCTGTGATTATTGTTATTCTTAATGTATAATTTATTGTATCCCCAGTCGCATAAATATTCTCCAAACACGTTATGGCCGAAACTGTCGATGTTGAGATCTATGCTACATTTGAAGGAAAAAACTTATGTCAAATTATTCGATGAAGTCGAAGCATTCCTTAAGAACAAAAATAAAGGAAACGTTCCTAAAAAATCAGCAGTGTTGTCCCGGGAGCAGCTCAAGACAAGCTCCTAATGATGTTTTTTTATATGTATAAGGTTAAAGTTTCATTTTGATTTCCTCTGTTCATAAGATTTTTACATTCATAATTTTGAAGGTTGTTTTAATAATGGAAATCTTTGGCGCCTGCAGAACACAAGAGTTGGTGAATATGGTATCTTCAGATATCGAAGATCGTAGGTCGGTAATCATAATCAAAGCATCAAAGACTAAGAATGATATTAAATAGAATATTCAAGGCTAATACCACTAGAGGTGAGAAGTTTTTGAGAACACTCTTGTATTTTGGGAATTATGCGTTTAAATTTTACGAAACAAAGTTATCCTTGAAATAAAGGCGAGTGGTATTTCGGGATCACTTTGTTGAGTGAAATTTGCATAATTTTCAAAAAACGACAGTGTTCTCAAAAAAATTCGAATCTCGTGTGGTATTTGGAAAGATCATTCAATAATATAAATCAAACGAAATAAAAAATAGTTTTTTATTCAAAAACAACCAGATAGAAGCATAACAACAAATTATTCATCTTTATTCTCAAAATAATAATTATTGATAGTACAATTATTATACACATTACGAGCATTATTTTCGAATGATGAAGTAGATACTGATGTTGTTTCTTGAAGAACATTTTTTTCATTCCTTATGGCTGTGATTATTTTTTTGTGATGTTGTTGGTCCAGTTGGAGATACGGTTTCACTGTCGCTGCAGAAGAATGGCCTGTTATCTTTATCAGCTGTTCCTCGCCAATCCCTGCTTTGGCTAGTTGGCTGACAGCTGTAGCTCGATGCGAGTGGTTGGTTATCTTCGACTTGGTTGTGTTGATGCCAATGAGTTCTGCCGATTCTTTTGTCCATTTAGCTATCGTATTAGGACTGACTGGGGAGTTATTTATATTATCTATATATATTTTAATATTTCCAATTCTTATGTGGAGTAAGGAATAGTCTTTCAGTGGTTATGTTTGCAGTTCTTTTGGATACAAGTAGCTTATATAACCTCACCGGGAAAATATCTTCTTCAATATTGGGAGTCAGTCATTTCGTTTCCGCACATTTTTGGGCACCACCTTGTCTTGTTTTAGAAAATAACGGATTGTAGGCATTCGACCCATGGAATTACCATCGTTTTCAATTTTGAATTGGAAATGCGAAATTAGGCATGATGAACCCTCTCCTCCGCGCCAAGCAAGCTCCAATGCAGCAATAAAATAAAATTTTCTGTTCAAACCGTCTGGATTATCTTCTTTACATAAGTTGACCATCTTTTTGTTTTGCTCCAAAGACAGCGCCTTGGCAATAACTTTTCTTTTCTCAGGGTCCACTTGCAAAATACGCCTCTTGGCATTTCGTGCATCCCGCGCCGTTTTAAAAGCCACGTCTGTGAATGGATCGAACCTAACGCCCCATTCGGAATAGAATTTTTCCTGCAGCTGTGGTTGGAAAAGTTCGTCTGTTGCAGAAGGCTATCTGGCTGACAGTATGCTGCACAAAAATAAGGTAACGAAGATGATAGCAGGTATGGAGGGAGAGCCATCTGCAGCATCACAATCTTTGAAGACCGTTTTATGAGAATCGTCCGAGACTGCTGCTGCACGGAATGTTCTCAAGAAAACTGGGATCTCGTCGACGAATAATTATGAACAAGATATTTCTTCTTCCTATGTATCTGGTGGAAATACTTTTAGTGGAAATTTCAACAATTGCAGTTTCCATTTTGTTACTAAATAAAGAAATAAAATATGATTTGATGTTTCATATTTCCCTTGGAAAATTAGTTACCGTTTCATAATAGAACAAGTGAATAACTAGGATCAAACTTTGATCTATCAAATTTATAAATGAAGCTTCGGAATCAATTCTCGAAATGAATGAAAACGTACTATTTGCTATATTATTTGATCAGTTATAATTCTTCAACATGCCCTATTTCTTATAAATATTCAGTCAAAGACTCTCCGTGATTTGAAAAACCTATATTGAGCAATGTCGTAACTCATAGTTTCAACTTGACAAAAAAAATTTCTCAATTGCTGGCAAAATTGATGGAGGTATGAAAATCCCGAGAGGTCTTGTGAAAAAAAAAAGGAAAAAAACTCACTCTGAACTCTAAAAAATTGGCTCGCGTTTTCGACGAGGAAAAATCCAATCTCGGGAAATGGAAGATTCTTCTTCATTTCTCAATCATACCGCCCCAGTTAGATTCACAGCCTCTATTATTCATCAGGTAAGTAATCGCAAACGCTCACTTGCATTTCAATAGCTCAACATCCTTGAGATTGAAGCACAATGGCTCCCATTCTTCTCGATTGACCGAGTACAGTTTCATACCCATAATGTCCTTTGTTTTCCGAACAGGAAACGGGTTCAGAATGAAATCTCACGAAGAAACACCGGAAGTTCTTGAACTATGACCAGTTAGTAGTAGAACGTAATGAACAAATGGAAAAATTCGACCTGATGAGAAAAAGAAAATTTTTATAGACAGTTTATGAGATTTAGCAGCTATGAATTTGAAAATTTCATACAGGAAAATTAACTGCTGGTGCTAGTGTAACGAAATATGAGGATTGCCTTTTATAACAGGTTGTCAAATATCTCCCTTCCACCTTTTTGTCTTTTGAATTTCGCGGATATGTACAAAGCGCTACAGAGCTCGTAACTGTCAATACTACACATAATTTGAAAGGTCTTGACATAACCTACCAAACGACGCTATGCATGATTAGTTTGGATATTGCGTTCAGCAGTTATAGACGTGTAAACATGGAGTTCACTAACGCCGAAATTCGCGCTATTTTTTTCCTTCGTTAAAGGCAAATCCGCTAGAGAAACGTTCCGTGAGATTAATGGTGTTTAGGAGGATGGTACTCGATCAGTTCGAACCGCGGAGGAATGGTTTCGACGATTCAGAGCCGGTGAAAACGACACCATGGATAAGCCAGCCGGCGGAAGACCTGTGACGTCAATACCGATCAAATCATGGAATACATCGAGTTAGACCGGCATGTGGCACCTGTGACATCGCCTAGGAGATGGGAGTTAGTCACCAAAACAATTTAAACCATCTGCAGAAAGCTAGATATAAAAAAAAGCTTGATGTTTGGGTGCCGCATGATTTGAGGCAAAAAAACCTTCTGGACCGAATCAACGCCTGCGATATGCTGCAGAAACGGAACGAACTCGACCCATTCTTGAAGCGGATGGAGACTGGCGACGAAAAATCGATCACATACGACAATATCAAGCGAAAACGGTCGTGGTCGAAGGCAGGTGAATCGTTCCAAACAGTGGCCAAGCCGGAATTGACGGCCAGGAAGGTTTTGCTGTGTGTTTGGTGGGATTGGAAGGAATCATCCACTATGAGCTGCTCCCATATGGCTAGACGCTTAATTCTACCACCTACTGCGAACAACAGGACCGCTTGAAGCAGGCGTTCCACCAGAAGCGTCCAGAATTGGCCAACAGGAATGGTGTAGTGTTCCACCAGGACCACACACTTCGTTGATGACTCGTCAGAAGCTACGGTAGCTCGGATGGCAGGTTTTATCGCATCCACCATATAGCCCGGACATAGCGCCAAGTGATTACCACCTGTTCCCGTCCATGGCGAACGCCCTTGGTGGTGTAAAGTTGAACACAAAAGGGGCTTTTGAAAAGTGGCTGTCCGAGTTCTTTGCAAATAATGACGGGGGCTTCTAGATGCCGTCTAGATGGAAACAGATTATCGAACAAAACGGCGCATATTTGAACTAAATCCGATCACTGTGACACTTTTTATAAAGCATTGAATAAAGAGCGAAAGGGAGATATTTGACAACCTATTATTGGCTATACTTTATCTTTGAAATTAAATTAATAAGATACATTTTGAGGGTAAAAATAGCATTATGAATCAAGCGTTGTCTTTTTCAATTTCCTTCTTGATTATCAGATATTTCATGTGATTTATTTGTACTTAATAAATGGAAAAGGTGCATGAAAAATTCAATTACGATATTCCATTTTTGTATTTGTAAGGTAATATTTTCGGTCATAGAATAGAATCTTAATTGTCACCGGATAAAATATTCATAAGAGTTTGAGATGAAATATTCAGTATTGCATATTAAAGAATTATTACTGATAAAATGACTGCAACTAATACGTATTAATTTATTTTGAGAATTCGTTTTTAAATTCGGTAGATCATCCTTAGCAGTAGTTCTAATTCTCTAGTTTGATTATGAAACGATAACCTTACCTTACCCACAGACCACTAACAATTTACTGATCTGTGACCTAACCTACGCTACGATTTATTTGAAGTACAAAAAATTAAAAATTTTAATAATATATTCAAATACTCAATTCATAACATATTCTATGGCCTTCGAGTTATATCGACCGTTCCGTAAAACGGACGGGTTCGAAGGAACAACGAAACGTTGGGAATGTCTTACAGGAAGCGCATTTCCGTCTTGAACAGAAAAAAAACGAAGAGGCTAGTTTCATATGCACAGCAGAATAAACCGCTCGAAACGAGATAAATGATCAATGAGACCAAACCACCGACGCTCGTCTTCGCCCACGTACACCTTGTTCTGTGTTCGACGTTATGTAAATATGGACATTTCGAATCGCTTGCGTAACCAGTTCTTTCACAAGCACTGTTGAATGGAACGCGTTGTTCACCTGTGAATCTACGCCTACGTAAAGATAGGTATAAGGTGAAAAGTGGATTCCATATTCACGCAGGCCATACGTCAACGAAGAAGACTGGAAAATAGTTTTTGTACAACTGCCATTAAAAGTGGTGACTGTTTACGTGGATGCGTGACATTTTTAACACAGTGTTAAAATCTTCTTATAATAATCAGAAATTTGCAAATTTTTATTTCCAATATCTAACAATCATTACTTACAAACATTAATATTACACGTACAACTGGAATAATTGCTAACATTAATGCCTTGCGAAGTTAGGGAGCTTCGCAGCTCTTTACTAAAATCTCCAGTACCATCATTACTACAAGAAACCTATACAATAACAGATAATGACGTTGCAAAATCTGCTGAGTTGTTAGAGATTGGGAGAATTCAGCATTCCATTGGACATTCGACATATCCGATGAAGTATTCCGTGAATCCCTTCATCAACAATCTTTATGAAACCCACTATTAATCATTAAAGAATATAGGAAGATGCTATCGCGATGCATCGTAACCCCTTCCACTATAGGTAGGCTGGCCGATCCCACTTGGTTGTTTGGCTATCAACAACAGTATTAATAAATTTTTATGATAAAAAATCACAAGCCTTCCTTCATACTGGTAGAATATACGGTATTTAATTAACACAGATAATAATCAAGGATTAACTATTCATAACAATAATCATTTGAGATTTGAAAATGAAAATATCGATTTATAATATGATACGCTTTTGATTTTTCTCTCTTAGTCATCTTCATGAGAAACTTTTTAAGATGTCATATATTCAAACAAAATTTCAGTTTTATATTTGAAATAAACATTCATAATAAGAAACAAAAGCAATTTTTGGACCAACTTCTTTTAAGTTCGTATAAAATTTTCGACCTATTTTTCATGGAATAGGTATACAATTAAATTGTTTCAACCTCATTTCAGGACACATTGTTCATACGATTAATAAATATCATCTCCTCATCATTCTGTAGGAGGGTTAAAATTTCAAAATTACAATAACCTCAAAAAATTAAAAAGCTCAATTTCCTGTCATTCACCGGATTGTCGCTCATTCATTTCAATGATTACTAACCAATAGATAAGTGGTTCACCTCATGAATAGATTCCTGAATGACTTACGTAATATTTAATTAGTTCGTAAATCCAAAATGAATGAATCGTCGATAATACACGTTTCAGGAATTCCTCTTAAATCTCACAACATCGCATCCATCAGTTGTTTATATACCTATACCTGTAGATCCATACATAAATTAAGGAGGAATATCTGAATTTCTTGAATAGAAGGTATGGCAATTGACGCAAAATATTAAATAATATTAAAGTCAATGAGAATTTTTCATTATTCCGGCACGAGGTAAGGACGTATCGAGATGAAATTAAATTAAACCTACCTTCTAAACAAGCAACACGGCATCCATCTTGCGTTAATCTTCGTAACAAAACATTGAGCACAGAATCTGTCTGATGCTGTTGTACTCCTGGCACATCGTTGTACAAAATGAACAAATTTTCCTTGTACGTTTTACAGATTTTCTGTTTCAGATCCCTGCACTTGATCGTGGAGGCCAGCTCTATTTTTCCAGCAGCCAGCCTTCTCAACATGATAGAAGGAATCGAAAAATTCACGGAATCCCTTATGTGACATTCCGCGTATTCGTTCGAACTCCTACAATCCAATATCACTATGTTTTTCGATTCATTTCGAAATAACGACAGTAAACCTTCGTTGGAAACTAAATCGTAGTCGCATTCGGGTGTTGTTGGCATTTTAGTCATCCCTGATCACTTTCAGTCTACGAATACGAACATGAAAAACACTGACGATTCAATAAATGACTCCGAAACTTGAAAACATGATGAGGAACACAGAACTAGCGACGAATCAAGTGTTGTAATGTGTTCTCGACAAGCGACCGACTTGGAATGATTTTCCGAATTGAATGGTGTGAATTTTAGCGACGTTGCCAGATTTTCGGATTATTGTGCGAGGGTGGGCTGTCTATGGCGGATCGTACCAGCGATTTATTGGTAGATGATCACGTGCTCTCCCGGGTTCTAACCAATTAGAAGGCTGAACGTCACTTCATTGATGAAAGAGTCTCGTTATGGATAAGTCTACGACAGTATTACTTGATGCTATCGCAATTTTTCTTAGGAACTATTTGTCTGAGTAGTACGTATGTCGTAACTTTTATCCATTCAACATCCTTCCCGCTTTTATTGAGCGTAGGTGTGAATTGAAAAATATTTCCCTCAAAAAACCACCCTAAAATGCTACCCAAGGTCATCAAATCATTAATTCTGCGATAATAATCAATTTTTCGATAATGAAATAGTTAATAGTTGACACAATTTGATTATGTATACCAATGTACGCCAATTTAGAAAAATTATTCATATCAAGGACAAGATTTCGTCCTTGAAATTTCTTCGTATGAGTGAAATCATCGATCATTGAAAAATATGCTCACGACGTTCACAGAACTATCAGGGGAAATCAGCCATGTACCAATTTTTGTGGTTCCTATTCAATCTCAATTGAAATTTGTGTTCTGTCCATACAAGATAAGTTTGCTTAACAAAATGAATGAGGATGACTGATTGCCCATTACAATTTTGCGAAACAACGGGTGATACGATAAGTAATAATGCGGATTTTCTTTTAAATAACCGCTTCTCTGATGCTCTTTTTATTTTAATGGATCTGTAAATTGTCACAATTGTTGATATTAATCTGATACCAACCCAAGGCTATTTAGAGAGATTCACACTTGATATCCTGAAAAGCTGAATGCCCTTTTTTTCATAGATGGCAATCCCAGCTAACCAGTGCAATAATACACCAAATATTCGAAAATACAATTTTGTAGGGAAATTTGTGATCCAGCCCCCTATAAACATTCAATATGCACTTTAACTTGAAATACCCTGCAAATGCGTACCGATTTTGTGTATCTGAAATATACCGATAAAGAGTTCGGCAATAGTTATTACCGATAAATTACCTGCCACTACTGCTAGGTGCTCCAGAAAAAAGTTATTTAAAAAAAAAAATAATAATGAAAATATATTCACAGAATAAATAACTTGAAATTATGTTTGTGTACATCAAACTATTTTTTATCACTCGACAACTGAATGCTGTCCTCAAAATATTGGTTTGGATGATTGATGGCTATAGAGGGAGGTTGTAAGGAATGAGTATATTCAAAATATTTTGTGCAAGCGATCTGAAAATGACCGTTTTTCACCAAATCCATCACAGCTTCAACGCCTGAAAATAAAAGAATTAAAGATAATTCCTCATTTTCACTTAATCATACCTTCTGTGGAAACCCCATAATCTATCATTTTTTGCTTGACTAAATGAGAATCCCAATGCTTGAAGGGACATCCATGATGGTCTCCAGCACCGACAGATTCCTTTATTATCTTTATACAACCGAAGGGGCTATAGTTAATCTTACCCCCAACTTTACCATAGCTGTGCTGAATGCTATAAGCATAAGTTTTTTCAAATTTATCATGATCCATGAGCTTTAAGAATTCTTCCCTCCAGAATTCCAATGCATCTTCTAAAGTTAATCCGATACCTTTCAAGAACAAACCATACTGAAGTCGACAGCCATGTTTCAAATGATGAGTAGCTCTTAAAGTTTCATGAATATGTCTCATGCATAAGGGATAGTGTTTTTTGGAGTAAAGATCCAAATTAGCAACATCAATAACTTTCCCCTCAGAATTTCCTGTACTGTAATCCTTTCCAGTGTAACAATTGTTCAAATGCAATAAGAATGTGTTGATTCTATCATCATCTAAAGAGGGCAAACGATGATTGGCAACCTGATAGAAAAAACAGTTTAATTATGTAACTAAAAACATCTAAGAAACATGATTAAAACAAATACTAACATTCAAAGCTTCACTTAAGCTAGCTCTGAACTTTGCCTGTACACAAACAACAAGTTCGCTAGTTGGAATATACGCAAACCCCTCCTTCACTAGCACCCTCCTATTCTTAACAAGTGAAGGAACTTCAGAAAAAGGTACTTTAAAAAAGTTAGTTGATTTTATATGGACATCAGACATATTAGCTGTGGACATCATTAATTCATTGAATATAGCATCTTTATCCTCTTCAGAAATAGGTATATAAATTAGCTTATTGCTTTCAAGAAACCTATTGATTGTGTTCTGATTCTGTACAATAAAACGTAACTTGAACCATTCTAATTCTCTGTTGATAAACCACCTTCTTAATTCTTCGGATCGGCAATAGGCCAACCTCAATATAAAGTGAGATAAATGATCTGATCTACGTGCATTGATATCTAACTCTGTTTGACCATCCAACCCATTCATTAACCGAGCAAATTTTTTCAGATCTAATTTTATTAAATCTTCCCTGATAGATTTCTTCCAATCTTCGCTATATATCTTAAGACCTTTTGAGGAAGCTTGTTCAATAGCTCTCAATAATTGTAATCTATCAATAGCAAGTGTTTCAAATTCTTCCAAACTGGTTTCACCATCTGGTGGAATTTTGTACATATTCAAATCGAGGTTGTATTGTGAATTTGAAACTTCAGGAATAACTCTCAAACTCTTTCTTTTTCTTGCGGTGAAATCCATTGTAATATAAATATAAAATAATTTATAACAACAAATCTTTTCAACTCAACAATATATTTTCCCGCCAATTAAAGTTTAAAACCATCAAGGTAGTCATAGATCAGGAAAAGATAGCATTTTGACAAGTATCGAGGTAGTCCAAAGTTCACCTATGCGAAGGAAACATGTTGAGCTGATATTTCCCACAAATTTCCTACCCACCAGTGGCGTCGGTTTCAACAATTATGTTCATATTTTTGCCAGTGACGAATAGAAAACTGAAGAATGCTGCCGACTGTCTCTGTGAATAGTTCTATATAATATAATTATTACGTTTTGATAGCTAAAAATCTACACTACCAAACATTAGATAATTTGTGAATTTGTTTTCGATACTTGTAACGGGCAACTGCTTTGAAAAAAAAAACGAAAAATTTTTCCTGACGGTCTTTAACAGTAGCCTTCATTTGAGTCAATACTAATTTGTATTTATACATTAAGGGTTATTGTGTCCCTTCAATTTTCATATCTTCAGTCTTTTGGCTACTGCTGCATTTGAGTACTTGTATTATTTGGAATTGCATTGAACATCAATCCATTTTAATCGTTCTGAGGAGCTATTCGATATAGAAAAATATTGCTGTCTCTTATCGTAAAAGTAGTTAATTCAATCTCTTTTCTTGGCAGCGTGTCGCTTGCCGACGACACTGGCATAAATAAATAGCTTCTGGATCATAGTGGTGACTTCACATAGGTCAAAAGCACTACTATAGCCACTAGTGGGTAGTAAAAACTAAAGTAACTGCAATCTAACAAATGACCAGAGAGTCAGTCGACTAATTTAGGTTATGATAAATTTCATGTTGGCATTCTCAAAACTCTTTCGACAATCGATAAACAAAATTAACAGCAAGGTATTGACAACAAGAATCATGAATGAACTTTCGCAAATTAAGATAACAGAAAAAATTTCCCCAGAATGGACTTTCGAAGTACTTCCACCTCCTGTAAAAAGCACCAGCGATAAAAAAGAATACAGGTGGGTTCATTCTGAAGTATTTGTGTCTGCAACCTCATTCGTTTCTCTTTGTAGAGTTATAAAATTAAAAAATGGACTTGTGGCTTGCCTCATTGCTGACTCAGCCCAATTAGACAATACAGAAAGCATCTCTAGTGATGAGGATTCTGATATTGACGACACTTCTGATGAAGAGTCAGAAGACTCTGATGATGAAAATCCGATTAGTGACCATGAAATAGATGATGCACCTATGAAGAAAGTACCTGATATAGAAAGCAAAATGGTATACATCAATATCACAAGATAAATTTATGAGCTAATCTTCATTTTCATGTTAGGCTGCAGCCGCTCTCTGTATTGGAGTGGGTAGTTTTAGTGATCCTAAAGATATTCCAGGTTTGGCTCATTTCTTAGAACATATGGTTTTCATGGGGAGTGCCAAGTATCCTGCAGAAAATGATTTTGACTCATTTATTACGGTAATATCAATGAAGAAATGTTGAAGTGAGTTTCAAAAAAATATTTGTTTCAGAAAAAAGGTGGATCCGACAATGCCTCAACAGACTGTGAAACAACCATTTTTCATTTCGAGTGCCTTGAGAAACATTTGTTCAAAGCATTAGACAGATTTGCTCAGTTTTTCATTGAACCTTTAATGCTGAAAACAGCAATGACTCGTGAAAGAGAAGCAATTGAGTCAGGTAAAGCATGAATATTAAAGATAAAACTAAGGCTTAATACTGTTACTTGCTTTCTAGAATTTCAAATGGCTATGCCGAAGGATTCTTATAGAAAAGAACAATTGTTATGTAGCTTAGCCAATCCTGAATCCCCAGTCAATTCTTTTGCATGGGGCAATCTTGTGACCTTGAGAGATAATGTTTCTGATGACAAATTATATCATGACGCTCATGAATTTAGATTGAGGCATTATTCAGCGCATCGTATGACAGTTGCAATTCAGGTAAACAAAATTATTTTTCTCAATCTATTGTATGGTGAAATAATTTTTTTTTTTATTTTAGGCACGTTTACCTATGGAAGAACTTCAAAATTATGTATTGGAATGTTTTTCTGGAGTTCCTTCCAACAATTTACCAGGAGATTGTTTTGACAAATTCAAAGATAATGTATACAGTAATGAACAATTTCCCAGGATATATTACATCAAACCTCAAAAGGATGTTTGTCAGGTATGCCAGATATTTGAAGATTTTCCTATTTAGATCCAGTTATGATGTCTAATTTGAATCGCCTGAACCACTTGTAAACCAAAAGATTAAATAATTTGACTATTTTTATATCAGTTAGATTTGACATGGTGCCTCCCATCTTTATTGGACACATATAGATCAAAACCTCTCGAATACATTTCTTGGCTACTTGGCGATGAAGGAAAAGGCAGTTTATTGTCATATTTGAAGAAAAGGTGAGTCAGTAAAGAACTGAGAAAAACAAAATGTAAACAGTGTTTTTTAGAGTTTGGTCACTGGCAGTTTATTCAGGCAATGGCGATACTGGCATTGAAAACAACTCCATGTATACCACATTCTCTCTTTGTATAGTCCTAACAAAAGAAGGCCTCGATCATTTAGTAGATGTAAGTTGTCTAAAATTTTTTTAATCAGTTACTGAACACCTCTTGTACATTAATGACATGCAATGAGAGAAGTTTAATCACTAAATATGTATGAACAGGTTATATCAGCTGTATTTTCTTATATAAATATGCTGAAAGAATTGGGACCACAGGAAAGATTGTTTAAAGAGCTTCAAACGATTGAAGACACTTCATTCAAATTTTGTGTTGAGTCGAGTCCAATGGATTATGTTGAAAGGTTTGCAGAAGCTATGCACTTTTACAAATCTGAAGATTACATTACCGGTTCAGGTTTATATTTCGAATATGATCCAGAGGTAATAAATTTATTGTATTTGTTAATATTGTTACTAAAATTTTGCATTCAGGGAATACAATCCATTGTCCAACAACTTGTACCTGAGAAAATGAATGTAATGGTTATGAGTAAAACCCATAATATACCAATTGATTATGACAAGAAAGAGAAATGGTTTGGTACATCATACACCGACAAAGGTAAGATAGATCGCAATAATTATCCCGCTTACAACTTTATAGTACCTTAGATTATTTTATTATTAAAGTCTTTTTTCGTATTTTCCCTTCCAAAATTGAAACAATTTCAATTTTGAAATCGTTTATACCAAATTGAGAGAGTGTGTGAGCCACAAGTGGAATTCAGCACTTAAAAAAAACAAGGTATAAATACCTGGTACCATGTAATTGAAATTTGGTGGCAAATCGAAGATAACTATTCTATGATCTATTGCAATACTATAATGATAGATAGTAGATTAGAGAAATAAGCTTTGATTAAATTATTTCATTTTATTTGTGATAAATTAACATATGATTCTAGAAATTCCTTTGGATTGGATCACCAGGTGGAAGAACGCAAGACCTGACCCAGAAATGGATTTGCCACCTCCGAATCCATTTTTAACAACAGATTTTGAACTTCTACCTGAATACTCTGACATACCAGAATATCCAGAGAAAATACTAGACACACCTAACGGAGAATTGTGGTACAAAAAGGATCAGAAGTTCAAATTACCTACTGCTTATTACCTTTTCTATCTTATCAGTCCCTTGGCTGTCGAATCAGCTCGCAGGTAAATGCATATATACATTCCACTCCAAAAGAAACCAAATATCCTTTTTTTTCCAGTGTGTGTAAAATGGAGATGCTCATGAATTTGTTCGTTGTGCAAGTTGCAGAAGACACGTATCCAGCTCAAGTAGCTGAGCTCCTATATTCTATAAGTACTAGCGATCGAGGAATTGTTCTCAAGATTAATGGTTTCAATCAGAAACTCCCAGTAAGTTTGTACAGAACGAGCAGATTTTTATTATTACATCTGCTAAATTTCAGGAGATAATAAAATAGTATATTCTAATACAAGTTGCAGAATGGGCGCCTATTCCAACACGAATGCATGAGTGTTGGAATTGCCTTCTGCAACGAGTATTAGACGATATTTTCTCTATTTCAGTCAAGAATTGTGAGAAATTTATTGGAATACAATGAAAAATTCAGATTATACCTCCTATTGCCTTTTGTATTTTATTTTGGCAGTTGGTGTGACTGATACGAAAATTGGCAGATTATAGAACTTGAATAGTGCGTTCAAATCTCTACATGGTTTAATATTGACAATTGACATGCAATGGACGCGTGTTGACATTTGAAAGGATAGGATGTCAGTGTTGTCAACCACAAAACGAAAAATATAACTAAAAACAATGCTGTGATGAGTTCATTATAGCACTGTTTTTAGTACTGTAATGAACTCATTACGACACTGAAATAGAGAAAGTAATTTGCTTTTGAAAAATATACAAGGCTATAAAGCCAAGCTACAGGATTATTACGGAATTTCTTCCAATGATAATTTCATAATTCATTGTTCTTAGTAATACGTTTCTGTCAATAGCTATTTTCAGCATTTGTCTCATTCCATCAGACAACTAGAGAGACTCAAGCTCAGGATGGTGTGACAAAATGCTCCTAGATTAAATTGAACCAAACAAGGGTTGCCTTTATATTTCGGGATTAGGCAACAAAAACAAATTTTAATCATCGAAAATCGCTTTATTGATTTTTAAAATATTCCCCATTAAGATCTATACACTTTTGCTTCCGTTTGAACCAATTGTTGAAACACTTTTGCCACTCTGATTGAGGTATCTCCAAAACATACATTCTGAACGCATGAAAATGTTGACCTCTCATTCTATTTGTTACGTACGGGAATAAAAATAAGTCATTCGGTGCCATACTATACGGCAGATGACTCATCAAAACTATGTTTTGAGTGCTCAAAAATGCAGTTGTTCGAGCCGATGTACGAGAGCTCTCATTGTCGTGGTGAAGAGTGATCCGTCCTCAGCGGTTGGTTTTCCTGATTTCTTGGAAGACAACTGGCAAACAAATGGTTGTGTACCACTCAGAATTGACTGTTCTGTGTTGTTCTAGTGGTACGATTGCGACATGTGCAGTTTTTCCAAAAAAACAGACTACCGTTTGCTTGGAAGTGCTTCATGCTTGAGCAACTTTTGTTGGATTTGGCTCATCTTGAAACACCCTACAGTCGAATGCTGTTGAATGAAGTTGGCACACAGCATCAATCGTTTTCGGAACAACAACTGATTTTAGAAGACCTTCACGAAATTCGTCTTGAAGTAAACTACGATCTCGGTTGAATTCACCATACCATCGATAAACAGTGGTCCTTGATGAAGCTTCATCTCCAAAAATTGAATTAAGTTCATCGATGCACTGTTGTTGAGTTAATCCACGTCGAATGTTATAAAAAATAATCGCACGAAAATGATCACGATTTAATTCCATTTTTTGGGCGAATGTATCTTTTAAGTTACTGAAAACAACACAAACAGCGCTCGTATGTCAAAACGTTCTGACTTCGTATAACCTCAAAAATGTCAAGCTTTACGATAGAGCTGTCAGTTGGCTGATTGCATCACTAGGGGTTTCCAATCCCTTGTTAAATTACTATTGTAGAAATTGTGAAAATATAATTTAGTTATCATTGTATATATTGCTGAAAGTAGGAAATTTAAACAGGAATTATTTCTTCAAAAAAAACCCTCTCTTAACATTAACCTATTTCAGATATTGATTGAAGTTCTTGCTCGGAATTTGAAAATGATGGAATCACATTTAACACCCACAATGTTCAATGCTGTCAAGGAAAAATTGAGTAATAACTTCTATAATCGACTTCTTAAACCTGCAACATTAAATAAGTGAGTAACCTTCATTTCTTATGTAAAGTATATTGATTGGTGTAGCAAGTTGTGCAAAGAATATACTTTTAGATATGTTTAATTTTGAAAAAAAAATTTGAATCCAACTCAACAAGTATTAATAAATAATTAAAGTATTCTACTTTTTACTATTCATTTTGACCTACCATAACGGTAGAATATAAGGATATATTTTCTAATTTATTGAAAATAAGTAATTATAACTTCATATTAAAAATATATTTAAAAAAATTTTGCTGAAAATATTGAATTAAATCATTCATTGTTTTATTTTCTTCATTCAATTTATTCTTACGTTGATTGAGTTTGTTTTTATGCAAATATTTTAAAATTCTGATTATTCTCTTTATTAAAATCAGTAAATTATATTAATCGTCCATATATTTTGTTATTAATAAAAGTTTGTACTTGATCTCTTCCACTTACTACTATTTGTTATAATATTACAGAGATTTACGACTGACTCTCCTCATGGACAAATACTTTACTCCTATGGAAAAGTTCCTTATGATATCACAAATAACCTTCGACGAAATGAAAAAATTCTGCATCGAATTCTTCGATAAACTATACTTGAAAGCCCTTGTACAAGGAAATGTTGACAAAGATACCGCACTGAAGGTTACTGAAAAATTTGTAGCTGATCTAGGCTATGATCCACTAGAAAAAGAGTTATATCCGCAGGTACTATTGTATTTTTTCTACATTATTCTGTTGTCTTTATCTGACGTGTTTCAGTTCAAAGTTTGGGAACTACCGCAAGGTGAAAAATGCTGCAGGGTGCAATCTTTCAATGAAAATGATTCTAACTCCATCGTCACCAACTATTATCAAACTGGGCCATTCAATCTGAAAGATAGTGTGATTCTTGAATTGATAATGGTAAAATCAATTTTTGTCATGATATTTTTCTCTGAGTTAATGTTTATAAATGAAGTGGTGCAGTCTACCTAACCTTGAATTATGACATTTATCTCACCATGGTGGTATCTTATAACCGGCAATGAATATTATTGTATATGTAAAATTTTGTTTAATCAATGCTCCATCTGATACATAAACTCAAAATTGCTCAATGAATTTTCAAAGATGAAAAGTGATCTATTTCAGATGATAATTGAAGAGCCACTGTTCGACATCCTCAGAACTAAAGAACAATTAGGCTATCACGTCTCATGCAGTCAACGAGATACATTTGGTGTTCTTGGCTACACAATAACTGTCAATGCTCAAGCAACAAAGAACACCACGAGTCATGTTGATCAACGTATCGAGAGTTTCATCAAAGGCATGAACAAAACATTGAAGAAGATGACGGAGAAGAAATTGAATCAGGTCAAAAGGGATTTAATCAAAATGAAACAATGCGCAGATGTTCTCTTACAAGAGGAAGTTGGAAGACATTGGAACGAGATCGTTGTGGATGATTACATGTTTGATAGAATCAAAAAAGAGATTTCATTGATTGAAACCGTCAAGATATCAGACCTTCGAAAGTATTGGGAGAACATGAATATTTTAGGAAATGGCAAGACTTTTAAGAAACTCACGGTTCAGGTAAAAACTGTTATGAATTTTTATTGAATTCTCATCAATTATAAATTCACTTTTTTTTGCCAAATCAAGTCAAAGTATGTATGGCAACGCCATAGGGTTTTCCAGCGTTCTAAACTCAAATGTGGCAAAATGGCCGCTGTAGGAAAAACAAAAGTTTGTTGGCATTAAATCCTGTGTTATTTTATAATTTTTGTAAGTTAAAACGATTGCATATTCATTTCCAAATTGTTTTTTGATATAACGGTTGTAAAAGAAAACTTGAAAACTGATTAATGAATTATTTCTTCTGTATTTTAATCTCTAAAGTCAATTGAAGCCTTGAAAAAGGTAGTGTTTTTTATAGACGTTGGCAAAAATTGAATGAAGTAGGAAATAAACAGTCTAATCCCGATTTTATTAATTTATTTTAATGGATGATAATACAATCATCATTTGAATATGTTCAAATCCTTTGTCGAAGAGGTATATATATATATTCTTTTGAACTTTTGGCTGACAATATTTAGTTAGCAAACAATAAAGCAGAGGTATAAATGTAGAATACCAGTGAGTATAATATTAAGTTATTGTTTTATGTAGAAAAGGTATATGGGGTGAATCCACCAGTAGCAGAAGGAAATGAATATAGTATGTTTCAATGTTATTGTTATAATTTTCTTAATGACATTTCCACAGTTATGAACACAACAAAAGTTTGGCATTTTCATTAAATTAAGTAATTCACTAATTTTCACAACTAAAACAACTCTTTACTTTCTAATAAACGCTTTGTTTTTCCTACAGCGTCCATTGAACGGCTGATCTTGACAGCAGGTTGGAAACCTCTATTGAGTATCTCGCATAACCTAAGATTTGAATTATGTGATTTCGTTGAACACAAATGTTTTTAGACATCTGTCAGACCCTTCCAGATTCTACCTATAAGGCTAATATTAAATTTTTTTCTCTTGATCAACATTTCTTTTGTATTTTCCATTTCATTTTTTGTGTTGAATTACTAATTCATTTCTTATATTGGTTGTATCAATTATATTGTTTTCAGGTTGTTGGTTTCAATATCAACAGTGATAGTCCTGAAAAAATTAATGATGTCTGTAACAAAGAAAATTTGGTGAATGGTTAGTTTTTCTGAATCTGAACTATAGTAGTTGGGAACTAAACGAAACGTTTTAGGTGCTGCTCTTGGGTTTGAGAAGAAAAATCCATCTATCACCTATTTGTCGTCTATTGACAAAATGAAACATGATGAAGAATATTTTATCTGTGATATAGTTAAATTTCAGAAGAAAATGAAGTATTATCCACCTTCGTCCAATCAACTGAAGTGATTCAATAGCATTTTTATTCATCATTTGCTGTGCTGTGATTTTGTCTTTAATTTAAGTAGTATTTTTGCAATTACACAATTATTGATTATTCGATCAAGAATTTATTGAAGTCAGAGTGTGGCACATAGAATTTTATTATGTGTGTAAGTTTTAAATTTACGTGTTTTACACAGGTAATAAAACAATTTTAAATATTACCTCTTTATATTTATGAATATTTCTTATACAGCAAGCATATCGTCTTGAAAATTACCATCATTTGAATATTCCATTTTCATTTGTTGTAATAAAAATCCATTCCAAATGTTTGAGAATTGTCAGACAAAATTCAATTACAAGTTTCAAACTTGTCTAGATAACTACAGATTTCTTCAATATCCAGTAATCTTTGCTTGAATTTTTCGTGAATTGAGAGAACTTTATGAATGTACCGAGTTCTGAGTACTCCATTCACGAAAAAATTTCCAGCCATAAGGTTTACCATAATTACATATTTTTGCTGCTATTCGAAATTGCTCAATTCTTAACAATTATTTTCCTATTCTCTTTATTTTCACCTTCATTAGTTTCAAACCAATCAATAATATTACCTTGGCAACAATATCAAAACTCAATGCCATGTTCTATTGACAATATTGAAAATGTCTAGCTTTTGGTTTAATTATGTGAAATGTATTTGAAATTTTTTTGTTGAATTCTGCAACACAAATCATGGACTGTAATAAGTTGTAATGGCAGGTCGGAAAGCTTTTATAGTCAAAGTAGAATTAGATGTACAAGCGGTGAGTGAAATAATCTATTCCGATTCACTGTTGAAATAACACTTGAAATACATTTTAGGTGACTTGTCCAGGAGTATGGCTGTGCTCAAATGGGCAAGTATCTCTTCAAATATATATGTTAGACTCATGTGTTCAAACTTCAAGCTTCCGACCATCTTTCCCTATGTTGTTCCATGAACATTTCATGTTTTCGAAAACCCTTCCAACTAAATATCACCTAGAAGATCTTAGCAAACAGCTCAGTAAGTATTTCCATAAATCTGAGGAAAAATTAAAAATTTATTCAGTTGGTAATAGGTAGAGAATGGCTTTATGCTGAATTGATTCAATGGGAAAATTGCGAAGCAGGCAATGTTTTGGCATACTTTCAAATACCTTTAAATGAACTCCTCTACCCCAATATTCGAGGAGTACCCAGTGGCTCAGAAGTTGATTTATTGATGGAAGTGACTCCAGCATTCCCTGTAAGTTTTTACTATTTCTTTTACATAGTTCCATGAAAAACACAACTTTATACGAGGGTTGTTTTTTATATTTAGGGATTGGACAACCCTAGTGTTGCCAACTGACAGCTCTAATCGTAAAGCTTGACATTTTTGAGGTTATACCTAATCACAACGTTTTGACATACGAGCGCCATTTGTGTTATTTACAGCAACTTAAAAGATTCATTTCGCCCATAAAATGGAATTAAATCGTGAACAATTTCATGCTATTATTTTTTACAACTTTCGACGTAGATTAAGTCAACAAAATCAACACAAGTTGTTGAACAAAACGATCTAAATCTTTACTATATTTTCCATAGTAATTGAAAACTTCAGTTTCATGCGATAATTACCTCTTACTTGAGCTTTAATTAATTTTCCTCCACTTCATAATTCTTTTATTGGTACCAATCCTGATTTTTTTTTCAATCGACACAAATCATTCCATATCTCCATCATAGACTACCTATCTCCATTTGTATGAAATTTCAGGGAAAACTCGCACCAAAGTTAGAAGTAAGCACCAAAACTACTATAGAAGAAACCATATGTACTTGTGTCCCAAGAACTTCGAATACATGCACATTATCCAAACCAAAGAAGATTTTATCATGCACAGGGAGACCAAGAGTACCTAAGGCAGCGTATCACTCATCCCATAATAAACAGCATAGGTTGCAGTAAGAGGTCAGCGTAGCCCATCAAAAATCACTTTGAACCATTTTTTAGGAATAAGAAATGCAGACCCACATGCCTGATGAGGTGTAAAGTGTATGATAAGCCACCGTTCAGGTATAGAAAGGTAGACGATGGTTTTTTGCAACGTCAGCGTGTTTTAGATTTACCAATCAGGCCAACACCACAATTGGAAGTGGATGGAGGAATAGATGGAGGACCTTATGGCGGTCCCAGAAGGTATTATGTTTTAGATCAGTTATGAGCTGATTTTCCAGACCGTCAACTCCACTCAGGTTGTTAATTATGAGTACTCAGTTTTATCTTAGGTAGCAATAGGCGGTCAAAGTATAGAGCTGACCCCATTGTACCCCTTGAATCCTGTAGGCCCCTAGAAAGAGCAGCCTTACCTCCTTTACCCCAAATAGGTGAAGCTGTAAAAAGGGGACTATTTTATTATTATTTCTAGGTAATATTGATGCCACTTGTGTTTACTGCATACAGGCACTTCAAAGGATGAATATTTCAACTGGTATATCCATATAGATTCAGTATGTCAGAGAATAAAAAGTTCTTATTTTGAAATAATTAGGGTGACAGATGTACTTTGTTCAGTATCTCAAATATATTTAACAATATATCGAAGTTAATAATGCAAATGCCCTAGAATAGAACAGGAGTAAATCAATTTTCTTTATATATATATATATTTCTCCATTTTATATCATTTTAAAACTGACTGTTATATTTTCGAATATTACCATTATTTCGAAATATGTTTTGAGCCAATTATTTCAATCGACAACATGGCATAATGGATTTGTTTATGTTCAGAGCTCTGGAAGATCAACCAAGAAGTCAATCATTACCTAACATCTTTCAAAGGGCTTGTAGTATCTTTCGGAACAGGTGTGTTAAGAAATCCAAGAATCACAGTAGAGTCTTCATTGTACTGAATCCATTTTCATCTTGTTCTTATTTCACTCTAGTATCATCATCCCATTTTCACCCAAAATTATTTCATCTTATATTAAAATACAGTACTTATTTCACACAAGTGTGTATGAAGATGCTCCATGTTTATTATTTCTTAACTAATAATGGTCCTTTTGTTGTTACAAGCACTCAGCCAGATAGAGGAATGGAAATTAGAAGAGTTTTAAAAGAAAGCTTGAGAAAGGCGTTAGGACACTCTGTACAAACCGGACCTTGCCAACGAGGAGGTATTCAACAATGAAGCATTTTAAGTGTTTGATATTAAAAAATTTTTTCCTAGATTGCATATGTGAATGTGGTCATGCCCATGCAGATGCAGCATGTACTGTGTGTCAGAAATATAGTGGAATTTTCAATGACCAAATGAATAGTCAAACTAAAAAGCAGGTAACATTGGAGAATGTCCAATTATAATGTTATGCTATAGGCTATAGCACCTTGTCGTCTCAGTGTGTCAGATCTGCCAGTTATTATTTAATCTATGATGCCGCATAACCATGATAAGTTAACTATTTAACAGTGAACAGCATGTCAAAATTATACATAGTATCAACATGGGTGTATGCTAGTAAAAGCTTGTGTCAGGACCATTTTACACTTGACATGAAACACTGTCGTTTCTCCAAGGTTTGGTAGTCAAATTTGACACTTATATGTGAGATCGACCGAGAACATCGTAGCTGTCCATGGAGGTGTTGAAGATAATCCTTGTTAAAGAGAACTGGGCCAGAGCAGCTTCTACTTGGCGACCCTAAATTATCCAGGAGCGAATAATGACTCTAAACAATGTATTCTATTGGCTAAATTGGCTTCGAAGTTTCTGAAACAAGGACCCCACTTAGATCACTTGGATGCCTCTGTACGATCTAAATCTGATAGGTTATTGTGGAATAGATACTGAACATATGTCCAGTCATTTCAAATATCTGTAAACCAAAACATTTTTAATATGCATATCAGCCTTTACCATTCCACTACATAAATTATATAGATATATGTGCTTTATATCTGCCCGACCTTATTGAAAAACCCTTCAGTTCTAGCATGTAAAATCTTACTTTATTTTCATTAGCGATATTTGTTTTCAGGTGTTTTATTCCACAGTTAATCCAGATAAAGCTTTATATGATCAATTCATGAATCAAACACACGAGAATCAAGGAACACAAAGAGCACTCTTTCAAAAGTCACAAAAACAGTACTCCCAGTGCAAAGCTCACAGTGGACCATCATTTTGTAAAATGGTTCATGAAATACCTGAGGCAAAGAGTACATTGTCCAAGAAATTGCATGAGAGGATATCAAGAACATTACAGAGTATACCCAAATATTTAGAGGATATGAAAGATTTGTGCAGTGATATTGGGTAAATTTAAATGTGATCGCTGAACTAAAGTGATTTTATGAACTTATGAAATGAAATCTGTCAAATCTCTTTCCAATTTTCAAATCATCCATCTTAGTAACCACAGATGCTTAAAAACATATTATTTTTGTTTATCTAGTTCGGGTAAACGTTGCAGTTATTTTTTGTTGGCTGTCATGAATACACGAATACTATCTTTAATTTCAATGTATTTTAGGGATGGAGAATCACCTAGAGGTCCATGTACTTGCGAGCAGATGCCTGATATGAGAAAGTTCTATAAAGAATTATTCCAAGAAGAATACAAGGAATAGCATATTCTAGCGTAATAATTTACTTGATCTGTTTTCAATATACACATTTTTATTCTTTATTGAATATTTTATTTCTCACCTGTCTACCGAGTTATTGTAAATTAAATAACATGCTCCGAAGAAATGGGCTAGATACGGCCCTGTCCATTTCATCACAGACGAAACATAGGTACATAGAAAGTAAATATATTTCGTTTTCAATGATGACTAATGTAATTCATTAACCTTAATTAGCTACCTGAGAATAAAGTTTTTGGATATAGTAGGAATGGAGGAAGAAATTCTTGAATTGTCTAATCGTTTTTGCACATTTTGCTTCGCGCTCGAATTCAAATCGCCAACATTCCATCGAGTTTTCAGTGGTCTATTTTTAAACCAGTGGAATATGGCGGCTACGGTGGGCAGTCATATTTCGCGATTTTGAATAATTCGTGAAATAATGAGACGAAATCGAATAACAATATAAAAATGTTGTGGATAAATGATTTAAAGCTGTGTTAATTGTTATAGATGAGTTGATTATTCTCTAATTATAGTTATTTTATAAGTTCAGTGACTGTGACGGAGAAGGTGCGATTTAAAATTCTGCTTTGATTTAAATTACTACAGCGGGTAAGCGCATTCTGCATCGTTTTTATGCGATAAGATTTAATTCGTGTTCATATGATTGTTGTCGTATTATATGTCAAAAGTTGATATTTTTAGCACAGTATTTTATAATTAGGTTAGGTGACATCTGTGTATGAGCCCTTGATTTTATTCGTTTTATTATTTATGTTTGAGTATTTATCGTAAACTCTAATTCCTGCATCTGTTATAAGTTCGCAGTCAACAAAATTATTATGATCTTATATTTGTTTTCACGAATTATTTATTTGTGTTCCTGAGTTTTGAAATTCAAAATAACCACAATTTTGAGTAACTGGAAGCAAATATGAGAAATTATTTCAATTTTAGTGATAGATTTATGTGAATAAATTATTTGCTTTCTTCTATATAGTATGACCCAATTTTTCCTTTTTTGGTATAACATTCCTCAGATAATAGTTTTATTTATTGCACAATCCAACTGTTTCTATTTAAAAGCAGAATAAGTACACCTTCATCTTCAAATTCTTGGTTTAAGGATAATAGTATGCAGTTACAATAGCCGCGATAAATAAATTGTTCAAACTACGTAAATTTTTCTTTTAATTCTCTATATTATATCAACAATGAATAATCAGGAATACAACAAAAAAAATGACTCATTTATTTCATGCTTGGTGTCAATGAACATCTTAAAAAAGCTATTGAATCATATACGCCCACACTTAACTAAAAAAAAGTAAACCTAATTGACCCCTATTCTCTTATAAATATGATTATTACATTTAAACTTCCTATATATTGATCAGTTCAGTGATTCTTCCCAAGGTGATGAATTTAGTTTTATTTATGTGAAATATTTGGGGACACTAACCTCACAAAAGTGAGACATTTCCAGTCAACTGATTTTAAAGGATTTGGCGATATGTGGAGTCGGGGACTGAAAATGCTTCATGCTTTTCCATCTAAGAATTATTTTAAAGTAGGTAATCAGATCTGCTATGTATGATGATTTTCAGTTAAGTGTCGACTCCGAAATTTTTTTTCACAGTATATCAACGCGGATTCTGTTTTTCACTAAATGGATGTCGAGGATTAGGAATATACAATATAGTTTGGGAAATAATCCATTTTTTTAGGAAAATTCGTCAAAAATAGGGGCTTTGGACTCTTACACAGCTCAGATGAAACGGGGTAGGATATGGTTGATTTTTTTGGTTGTACATCATTTCTTTATCAACCAAATAATCTGAATACGACATATCTAGCACGTACCGTTCGGAAGTTATTTTTTTTCCCATTTTTCGGAAATTTCAGATTGCGATATTTTCGTGGATAAGTTTTTAAAAAAAAATCTGATGGTATATTGTGATCTACGACCTCAATTTAATAGGAAACGACACCTTGATCGCTTTTCTGGGACAAATTTTTTTTTTCGAAAAAATGAAAATTTTCAAAGGGTTAGGTATGGAAAATTTGCCAAAATTGGAATGCTCTACGATTTCGACGAAATTCACATCATGATTAATTCGAGGTCGTGAATTATATCCAATCAGTTTTTTACACAAGTCCATTTTTTAGCCTACAGGCCAACTCAAAGTTGGAAAAAAATAGACCCTTGAGAAAAAAAATCAAACGTCCGAACGGTACGGACTAGACATGTCGTGTTTGGGTTTTGTGATAGGGGAAGAACCTATTTATAACTAGAAAAATCCGCATCATCCTACTCCGATTAAGCTGAGCTCCGTAGATGGCCAAAGTTGACCTATTTTTGGTAAATTTTTTACAAAGAGTAGATTATTTCTTCAACTATAAAAGATACGGAAAACCTGATTGCATATTAGTAATCTACGAGCTCGATTCAGTCAAAAACGAGACCCGCATAACAATAGAGCGAAAAAAATTTTTTCACGTCGAAAATGAAAAAAAAAGATTTCTTCAAAATTTTAAAATTGTACTTGCTGAAGGCCACACCTGAAAGTGCCTATAAAAATGTTTCCATGACTGGAAAAAAATGTGAGCACATGTGTATCGCTTTAAATGGAGCATATTTTGAAGAAGATTCGATAAATATTAGAGAAATTTAATATTTTATTTCAAATTTCCGGATCCTTTGTTTGTTAGAGAATATTGACTGTTTATTTTCAATTCTGGATGAATAAATGAAAATTCGAAACTAAATTGAACGATTGAACCAATTATTTGAACTTGCAAGACTTATATGATAACACCTCTTCGTTCTACTTTCATTCACGTGGATTCCCACACAGTTGGATTTCATATCCACCCACATTTGGCGAATGAAAGATGGGAGACAGTTCGTTAAATTGAATGAACCGGGTATTTTTGGTCAACAAGACGTAAATAGGAACGTGGTATGTGAAAATTCTTCCTGTTACAGACTAGGCCCGATAATTCTTGAGAAGACATGCCCTGCGTCTTTGTTGATTGCAGAAATATGATCTTTTATTGTTTGTTATCTGACTAAATGTGACCTGGTTCTTGACGATGTATAAATTCTCCGAGAAATTCTCTATTCTTGATTTAATCGGAAATCCTGTTGATTGAATTAGGAGTTGTTCGTATACAATGAATTATAAAACGAATAAACTTCCCAAATGAAGATTACACTATTGTTTTTCTTTAAACACGACGAGAAATTGTTATTTGAATGTAGCTTATTAACCAGACGATAATTGTCTTCGCTCACTTTCTTCAATAAGACTTTTCCGCTAAAAAAGATAATTCTGCACAGGAAACTGAAACCAATAATAACAGAGATGGAAATCAAGTAAATAAAGAAAAAAATGGACTATTAGTCTTGAGCACAAACCAAGTATACCGGTGTGAAGTGAGCCTCAAGGTAAAAATGTCAGGATAGGGAACATATGTTGTAAACGAGCCTTTATTTTTTTATTTGTTTGCTATGATATCTGTGAAACATATTTAGTATACATCAAGTCATTCAACAGACAACATCATATTTTTTTATCGTATTGAAAATGTCGAATTTTGTACCAGAAAGCGATGATTTGCGGAAAACATTACTTTTTTGTTTTCATTTGAAGAAAAGAGCTGCAGAGTCGCATCGAATTCTTGTCGAGGCATATGGTGATCATGCTTTACCAAAAGCAACATGCAAAAGATGCTTTCAACGGTTCAGAAATAATGAAAAAAAGTTTGAAGACGCCGAATTGGATGGAGATGACACTTCAAATCAAAAGCAAATGGCAGAAATGTCAAATGTTGCACAACGAACAATTTCTGACCGTTTAAAAGCTATGGGAAATATCCAAAAGTATGGAAAATGGGTGCCACATGAATTGAATGAAAGACAGTGAAATTTTGCTTCAAAGACACGAAAGAAAATCGGTTTTGCATCGGATTGTTACTGGCGAAGAAAAATGGATTTATTTTAGGAATCCTAAATGGAAAAAATAATGGGTTAATCCGGGACAACCATAAACATCGACTGCAAAACCAGATCGATTCGCCAAGAAGACAATGCTGTGTGTTTGGCGGGACCAGAAGGATGTGGTGTACCACGAGCTCCTAAAACCTGGTGAAACCGTTAATACTGATCGCTACCGACAACAAATGATCAATTTGAACCATGCATTTATCAAGTAATGACCAGAATGGGGCAGAAGACACGGCCAGGTAATTTTGCTCTATGACAATGCGCCTGCACACAAAGCAAAAACCGTTCAGGATACATCTTGACTGTGAGCTGCTACCCTACCCGCCGTATTCACTCCTTCCGACTACCATTTGTTTTCATCGATGAGACACGTATTGGCTGAGCAGCACTTTGATTCCTATGAGGCGGTCGAAAAATTAACCGTGTGAAGTTAGCAGCCGATATTGAAATTCTGGCTGCTGGGTCGTAGCTGCCGGAACTTCGTTTATGCGCACACCTTTGGAAATCTCCAATTGATTTTTAAGAAAAAAGAACTAGAGGGGTTTAGATCTTCATGCGGAATATGATCCTCTGAAGTCTTTTCAACAATTTAAAGTATTTCTATTTTGAATATTGGCGAATCAGAATTATTATACAACAGATTCGAAGCGAATATGAAAAAAATGTTGTAAAACCATAGGAAGAAAATAAATAATCAGAATCATGACTTGGAATTGAATATAATTTTAGGATACACCTACGAATGTATATTCACTCTCTTCCGAACTACTCTATCAATACTATTTCGGCCAATTCGTACTTTTACCAATTACACTTATACGTCAGAATTGATGGTGCTCGAGTTCAAAGTTGCCATAAGGGTTGAAGAAAAAGATGTTTCACCCTGAAAGTTTAGTATGTTGAAGGGAATGAAATGTTCTTTCCCAAAAATAAGCCGAAAATCACCTACAAGCCGTCGGTATATCGGAAAATTCGTACTTTGTCCAATTACCCTTATACGTCGGAATGGATATTGCTGAAATTCAAAATTCCCGAAAGGGTTGAAGAAAAAGATGTTTCACCCTGAAAATTAAGTAGGTTGAAGATTTTCTTCAACCCTTTCGGGACTTTGAACTCGAGCGCTATCGATCCCGACGTATAAGTGTAATTGGGCAAAGTACGAATTTTCCGATATACCGACGGCTTGTAAGTGATTGTCGGTTTATTTTTCGAAAAGAACATTTCATTCCCTTCAACATACTCAATTTTCAGGGTGAAACATCTTTTTCCTCAACCCTTTCGGGAACTTTGAACTCGAGCACTATCGATCCCGACGTATAAGGGTAATTGGACAAAGTACGAATTTTCCGATATACCGACGGCTTGTAAGTGATTTTCGGTTTATATTTCGGAAAGAAAATTTCACTCCCTTCAACACACCAAATTTTCACGGTGAATCATCTTTTTCTTCAACCCTTTCGGGAATTTTGAATTTCAGCAATATCCATTCCGACGTATAAGGGTAATTGGACAAAGTACGAATTTTCCGATATACCGACGCCTTGTAAGAGATTTTCGGTTTATTTTTCGGAAAGAACATTGCATTCCCTTCAACATACTTAATTTTTAGGGTGAAACATCTGTTTCTTTAACCCTTATGGCAACTATGAACTCGAGCACTATCCATTCCGATGTATAAGGGTAATTGGTAAAAGTACGAATTGTCCGAAATAGTATTGAGTAAGTAGTTTGGAAGAGAGTGAATATACATTCGTAGGTGTATCCTAGAATTACATTCAATTCCTTGTCATGATTCTGATTATTTATTTTCTTCCTGTGGTTTTCAGTGGCGGCTTGTCCTATGAGGCAGGTGACGCAGTACCTCATCAAAAAAATTCTGAACCGTATATTTCTTCATTCCCTTTCATCATCACTTTTTTCCTCAATATTTTTCCCAATCTCACGATCCTTGTATATTCATTACAAATCAAATCGTCTTTGAATAAACGGTTGGAGGCATGCCTAACGCAGGCTTCTTTGAATGAATTAGCGTGTTATCTACTTCGATGACCTACGAGAACGTAATGGAAAGCCGTTCCAGGATTAATCCGAGGCTAGCCTCTGCGCGATCTTAGCCGATCTGGGATCGTTTCGTTTCTGCAATTTCCAGCGGGTTATCTGCGTCAAAGCGGTGAGAACATATCTACGGCTTTCAGAGCGGCTTCTCGAGAAATTAGAGGCCTGCCTCAGGTTTTTATTCGAGTTAATCGGGAAGCGGAAAATAGAGAAATAGGGTTAGTTCACTTTGTCGTTATTTAGTGGTATCGCGTTTGCTATGTATCGCTTATGATTTTAATTTTTTTCAGGTGAATTTTTTCTGAAATATGAATCTTTTTTATCGAAAGTGACTACCAGATCGCGAAATGGATTCAGCGGGACTTAGTAATAGTAAATCTTTTGAAATTCCTAAGGAAGATATTCGGTGTACTTGTGATATTGTTAATTTTTTTAATAAATAAGCAACATTTTTCGACTCATTCGTATGGTGATAAATTATATTTGATTAAGGAAGTTAAGCGACCTGTTCCAGATTTGAGTAAATCTCTAGTGTCTAGTGGTGGGGTCGGTAAATCAAATCGGGGATTCCAAAATACGTGGTATGACAAGTACGACTGGCTTACTGGAAGTATTACTTTAAAAATAAAATTTGTTGGTCGTGCATTTTAGTCGCAGCAACTAATGGAAATTCCGACAGAGTTTGGTCGAAAAGTGGTTTTAGTGATTTGAAAAATTTATCTCGGGATCTATCGCTACACAATAAAAATGCTCAGCATATTTCATCTAATTGCAAGCTTACCGTTATGAGAAAGCAAAAACAAAATATCGCCACAGCAATAGACAATGCGCGTCAAATAGAAATTGAAAATTTCAATGCTAAAGTCAAAGAAAATCGACAAATTCTAAGTAGTTTAATAGATATTACGATGCACCTCTGTATGCAAGAGTATGCACGATGAATCGAATGAGTCTTTAAATAGCGGAAATTTCAAAGAATTGGTAGTTCTTGTTAGTAAATTTGACACGAATTTAAAAACCTTTTTAGAAAATGATACCAACAGTAAATCGGTATTTTCTGGTACATCTAAAACCATTCAATATGAATTAATTGATTCGGTTGTTTTTGTTGTGAATAAATAAATCGAGGACGAAATTTCACAATCATTGTTTTTTTCTTGGCAAGTTGATGAAACAACTGACAAAAGTTGTCATTCCCAGTTATCAGTCATTTTTCGTTATGTAATAGATGACCAACCTGATGAGCGCTTCATGTGATTTTATGATGTTAGTTCTGGGCGTTCTGCTGATGATCTATTTCAATTTTTATCTTCAAAATTCGGAAAATTTGACTTGCATTCAAAATTAGTGGCTCAAACATACGATGGAGCGAGTGTTATGTCCGGAGAAGTGAACGGGTTACCAGCAAAATTAAATCTATAGCACCATAAGCAATCTTTACTCATTGCTATGCACATGTATTCAATTTGGTTTTAAGTAATGCTTGCAGTTCAATTCAACAGGTTAAAGTTTTTTTCTCAACCTTGTCAGGATTTTCATCATATACTCCACGTTGGTTCTTGCTGTAAAGCTGCATAATAATAGTTTTCATATTTTTGAGCAATTTAGTATATCGAAAAATAAGCTCATTATATATTGGGACACTTAAATTAATGGCTTTTTGCTGAATAAAATAAAGTAATCTGAATATAAATTATTTGAGGATTCATCAAAAATTCCAAGCATTTGTGAAGAAAATTTTTTTAATATATTTAATATGCAACTGACGAAGTAGAGTTCACTATATAAACTTTGTTCGCCACGTAAACCCTATATATATATATATTACATTATTAAATTTTTTGTGCCTCACCATACTATATTGTCACGAGCCGCCACTGGTGGTTTTACAACATTTTTTTCATATTCTCTTCGAATCTGTTGTATAATAATTCTGATTCGCCAATATTCAAAATAGAAATACTTTAAATAGGTAGTTGAAAAGACTTCAGAGGATCATATTCTGCATGAAACTGTAAGATCTAAACCCCTCTAGTTCTTTTTTCTTAAAAATCAATTGGAGAATTCTAAAGGTGGGCGCATAAACGAAGTTCCGGCTGCTACGACCCAGCAGCCAGAATTTCAATATCGGCTGCTAACTTCACACGGGTGAAAAATTGGATTTTATTGGCGTGGTATCAACAAATTGCCAGAAAGGTGGTCAAAATGTGTAGAAACAATGGCCAATACTTTGAATGAAATGTTTTTTACATTCCCATTAATAATTAGTGTTTCATTTTCACAAAAAAAACGCTCATTTCATACCGGTAGACCTGATATTATGATAAATCGTTCAAAGACATATACGATGAAAACAAAATCCAGTATGAATAATTACTAACAAAGCTGAGAAAATATTAGAAGTTAATTGAAAATTCTGAAAATAAATTGTCGATGATGGAACGTGTATAAAATTTAGTATTATTGTTATTTTAATCAACGTTTCAACAGACATCTTCTGTCGTGTTCAAGGTAAAATTAGCTTTTACAAAAGCTTTTTTTCTTGGAAGATCAAAACTAGGAATTTTTTCAGAAGGATCAAAATGAGATCTTTATTGATCAATTCATAAGAGTTCCACTCAATCTTCCATGATTCTTTATCGCTGATGTTCATATTGAAGAACGTATTATACCAAAACGGATTACGTGACATCAATCTGGGAATTTTTTTGTGGAATGTATGAAATAATTGGACATAAATAATGAAAAGAATGATATTTGCTTCAAGAATTCAGAGCTGCATTCTGACAATGTGGGACAAAACTAGTAGCCAATGAACCGCTGTAGATCTTGTGGAGGCAGTAATCATTCTCGTGGATGTATTCAATTTTGTATCAATTTTTTGTGTATGTGCACTATTAAACCAAACAGAGCAACAATACTCAGCTGCAAAAAAAACTGAGATGCTGTGCGTAGAATGGAAGCATCAATACCCCAAGATAATCCAGCTAATTTCTGAAGAATATTTCTAGTTTTCAGTTTCAGGCTCAGATCATCTAAATTAATCTTGTGATTGAGAGATGAACCTAAGTAACTCCTAAATACTTAGGATAGAAATTACGTTCGATAGGAGAATCATTGAAAGTTACAGCAAATTTCCTGTAATTCTCATGATTATCCAGATGGAAACAAGATACCTCTGTTTTGTTCTGTTGTGCGATGTAATCGACACTCAACAAAATAATACTTTAAAATGTCCATATCAGATGATAGTATGTTCTCCAGAGTATGGAAATCCGAATGGTGGTAAGGAATAGCGTATATTCTTAATACCAAAGTCTACAAGAATTAAATTTAAAAAAAAATTTAACAATGGTTGAAATAGTAAGTTGAAGAATATTATTCCTGATTTTCAAATATCAAAACAAAGATAATGAATGAAGAAATATCATGGAAATTTCTAAGCAATAAACAAGACTTTTTCGAATAAAGAATCAGAAAACAAATGAACCCTATTAGTAGGCAAAGCAAAGGAAAGAGAATAGCGGAAACGTAGAAGAAAGCAAACCAACGTCGGAAGTATCTCCCGGCCAAAAATCAAGACCATGACCGCAGACGCCAGGAGCGTAACAACGATAGTCACGTGATCCTTGATGTCGTAGACGGAATGACAGATAAACTATGAACATCGGGCAACAGAAAAAGATACGAGATGATACGATGTGCCGCAGTAAAAATAGTCGACAACTATCCCAAACTTACCATTTGATGTGAACGAAAATAGAGTCGTATAAAGCTCCTGTCATTAGCAAAGATTGAAAGTGTTCGACGATAGGTGCACCGCGTTCCGATCACATGTTTTCAACTATCAAAAAAATCAGGATCCCAGACTTTTAAGTTTGTTCTTACTGGGATATCGGACCTTAGACTATTTAAGATAGACAAAGCATTCCTTTGTAAAATGTCGATTTGTTTTGATTACCTCATTGAAAGTCTCTTTGAAAGTCTCTTGAAACCTCACCCGGCAACACCGCATAAAATCATCAAAAAATCATCTGAACAAATGAAAATTGCTTTCTTTTGGCAAATACTTGACCATCCCAATAGCGAAGCCCAAATTCTTCTTTTTTCATCGTCATCTGGGAACGTAATTCAAGAAAACCTCATTTTATCTTATAATGATCTCATTGAAAACTTCCCTATTAAAACTTTCTAAGCTACTAACATGTAAATAACTAAATACTTCGGTTCTAACAATACACATATCTATGGAACGATAAATTCGGATTAAAATTCCTGTCTTCACTATAACTTTCACACTTACGAACCATTTTTAGTGCGATGAAAAGTAATAAACAATAAAGAATATGAAAAACCTAATACTGACTTGAATTTTCTTCAATTTGCGTATTTTCGATACAGAGGTGGCAACGTGTGTCTTTTAGAACATGTGACCTTTAAATTGTCAAGCAGAGAATGGAGCAGCGTTATCTTGACTTTCACCTGAATTTCTTTCCATCTGCGGTGTCTGGCATAAGATAGCAGAATTAACTAAAGTTTTTCTTTTACTTCTTGATAATATAGCCGATAAGACAGTTTCAATTCAAAATATAAAATTTTAACCCTTTCAGGAACTTTGAATTTGAGCACTAGCCATTCCGACGTATGATGCTAATTTAACAAAGTGAGTTCAAATTTTCCGATATACCGACGGCTTGTATGAGTGATTTTCCGGCTTATTTTCGGCCTATTTTTCGGAAAGAACATTTCATTCCCAACATACTCAGGGTGCACATACCCTTTCAAACTTTTCAGGACGTGCAACATTCTTTTCCGATATACTTTGATTTTCGGCTTATTTTTCGGAAAGAACATTTCATTCCTTCAACATACTTAATTTTCAGGGAACTTTTTCTTTAATTTGAACTTTGAATTTGCACTAGCCATTCCGACGTATGATGCTAACATAGTTCAAATTTGCCGATATACCGACGGCTTGTAAGTGATTTTCGGCTTACTTTTCGAAAAGAACATTTCATTCCCTTTAACATACTAAATTTTCAGGGTGCAACATCTTTTTCTTCAACCCTTTCGGGTACTTTGAACTCGAGCACTAGCCATTCCGACGTATGATGCTAATTTAACAAAGTTCAAATTTTCCGATAATCCGACGGCTTGTAAGTGATTTTTGGCCTATTTTTCGGAAAGAACATTTCATTCCCTTCAACATACTAAATTTTCAGGATGCAATATCTTTTTCTTCAGCCCTTTCGGGAACTTTGAACTCGAGCACTATCGATCCCGACGTATAAGGGTAATTGGACAAAGTTCAAATTTTCCGATATACCGACGGCTTGTAAGTGATTTTCGGCTTACTTTTCGAAAAGAACATTTCATTCCCTTCAACATACTAAATTTTCAGGGTGCAACATCTCTTTCTTGAACCCTTATGGCAGCTTTGAACTCGAGCACTATCCATTTCGACGTATAAGGGTAATTGGTAAAAGTACGAATTGTCCGAAATATTATTGATTAAGTAGTTCGGAAGAGAGAGAATATCCATTCGTAGATGTATCCTATAATTATATTCAATTACAATCATGATTCTGATTATTTATTTTCTTCCTATGGATTTACAACATTTTTTTCATATCGCTTCGAATCTGTTGTATTATAATTCTGACTCGCCAATATTCAAAATAGATTTACTTCAAATTGTTGAAAAGACTTCAGAGGATCATATTCCGCATGAAACTATAAGATCTAAACCCCTCTAGTTCTTTTTTCTTAAAAATCAAGTGGAGATTTCCAAAGGTGTTCGCATAAACGAAGTTTCGGCTGCTACGACCCAGCAGCCAGAATTTCAGTATCGGCTGCTAACTTTCGGCTGCTAAGTTCACACGGGTGATTTCTTGGACGATAACTGGCCAACAAATGGTTGTGTACCACTCAGAATTGACTGTTCTGTGTTGTTCTAGTGGTACGATTGCGACATGTCCAGTTTTTCCGAAAAAACAGGAGACCATTTGCTTGGAAATGCTTCGTTGGATTTGGCTTATCTTGAAAAACCCATGCAGTCGACTGCTGTTTACTTTCGTGCTCATACGCGTAAATCCACGATTCATCACCTGTCACGATGTCATAGATGTGCTTCGAAGCACCACGATAGTATTTTTGGAGCATTACTTTCGACGAATCGACACGAGCCTTTTTTTGAGCGATTGACAAATTGTGTGAGATGTCAGTTGGCAGATTGCAACACTTCCAATCCAGAAATATAAAAGGCAACCCTCGTACAAAATGAGCGGTGATAGATAATATGAAAGATTTAATGAACAAATGTCTGGAATTGAATAACAAAAATTGCAGTTTTTCATTAGTTCAATTTCAGCCCCAATCCTGCCCACTTAAAACTATACTATATCATCCTGGGGAATTGAATACAATAAAGGGTGTCTCAAAATTATTGCAAGATTTACCGCCATTTATGCAGTACAGGGTTAACAACCCTAATAACAAAATAAATCGATAATTGACAGTTAGTAAAAATGGAGCGTTACTTGTCCTCATTGTTGAACAATATTAAAAAAAAAATGAATGCTTGGCGGCCGCAGTTCGAAAATTTCATACAAAGAATGATCGGATTAGTGTTTTAACTTCGTCAACTGTGAAGAGATTAATTAATTGAAAAATTCCGAGTGACAGTATCGGTAGAAGACACTGGTCGTCCTAAAACAAGCCGTTCAAATGTCAATATAGAGGCAGTGCTTGCGAGTGTCGGTGACAATCCAGGAGCCTCAATTCGACGTAGTGGACAAGAATTGTAAATTTCAAGCAGCTCTCTACAGTGTTTACTCACTGATCTACTAATAATTTACTGACCTCGTTAATGCTATGTGTATTTTCAAGTAATTGATTCCATATTTCTTAAACAAAAAAGAGTTAAAATCTTGTAATTGGTTATTGAATGTTAGTGCTTATTGTTTTTATTTTTTTACTTTTGCAGCAAAATGGTTGTGGGTGAACCGAACATAAACAACATCATGAGTGGCCTGGAAAACAACAGCGGTATCAAACAACATAATCACAGAAAAAAATTGAAACAAAGGTATGTGTACGAAATAATGCAGATATGACAGAGATCGAGAAAATGACACCGCCTACTGTATTGTGTAGGTTTGCTGAGGGCTTCTTGTCTACTCGTTGGTTTCTATCGGCCGTTTTCAATAACCTAAAAACTTTTATTGTTATCCGCCTACCTGCGTTTCACTTTTCACCTGAATTTCTTTTCCATCTGCGGTGTCTGGGTATAAGATAGCAGAATTAACTGAAAGTTTTTTCTACTTAACTTTGGATAATATAGCCGATAAGACAGTTTCAATTCAAAATATAAAATTTTATACAATGTTTTGAATGCAAATTGGAGAAAAAGTTTTTATTCACAATTATAGAGAAACCTACTATTTGCTCAATTTGGCAACATGAAAATTTTTGTATGACCTGAGTGGACCAGCTTAATACGTTACAATCGACCAGATCTAAGTTTCAGATGCGACATTTTTCAATATAAATAAAGGGGTCTATTATCATATAGTCTAAGGTTTGAACCAATTGTGAAGCACTTTTGCCGCTCTGATTGAGGTAGCTCAAAAACATGAACGCATCAACCGCTTCTTCAGGTGTCGAAAAATGTTGATCTCTCATTTTATTTTTTACATACAGGAATAAAAAGAAATCATACGGTGCCAAGTCAGGACTATACGGCGTATTACTCATCAAATCGATGTTTTTAGTGCTCAAAAATGAAGATGTTTGAGACGATTTGTAAGAGCTCGCATTGTCGTGGCAAAGCCACGTTTCCCTGATTTCTTGACCCGTGTGAAGTTAGCAGCCGATATTGAAATTCTGGCTGCTGGGTCGTAGCAGCCGAAACTTCGTTTATGCGAACACCTTTGGAAATCTCCACTTGATTTTTAAGAAAAAAGAACTAGAGGGGTTTAGATCTTATAGTTTCTTGCGGAATATGATCCTCTGAAATCTTTTCAACAATTTGAAGTAAATCTATTTTGAATATTGGCGAGTCAGAATTATAATACAACAGATTCGAAGCGAATATGAAAAAAATGTTGTAAATTCATAGGAAGAAAATAAATAATCAGAATCATGACTTGTAATTGAATATAATTATAGGATACATCTACGAATGTATATTCTCTCTCTTCCGAACTACTTAATCAATAATATTTCGGACAATTCGTACTTTTACCAATTACCCTTATACGTCGAAATGGATAGTGCTCGAGTTCAAAACTGCCATAAGGGTTTAAGAAAAAGATGTTGCACCCTGAAAATTTAGTATGTTGAAGGGAATGAAATGTTCTTTTCGAAAAGTAAGCCGAAAATCACTTACAAGCCGTCGGTATATCGGAAAATTTGAACTTTGTCCAATTACCCTTATTCGTCGGGATCGATAGTGTTCGAGTTCAAAGTTCCCGAAAGGGTTGAAGAAAAAGATGTTGGACCCTGAAAATTTAGTATGTTGAAGGGAATGAAATGTTCTTTTCGAAAAGTAAGCCGAAAATCACTTACAAGCCGTCGGTATATCGGAAAATTTGAACTTTGTCCAATTACCCTTATACGTCGGGATCGATAGTGTTCGAGTTCAAAGTTCCCGAAAGGGTTGAAGAAAAAGATGTTGCACCCTGAAAATTTAGTATGTTGAAGGGAATGAAATGTTCTTTCCGAAAAATAAGCCGAAAATCACTTACAAGCCGTCGGTATATCGGAAAATTTGAACTTTGTTAAATTAGCATCATACGTCGGAATGGCTAGTGCTCAAACTCAAAGTTCCCGAAAGGGTTGAAGAAAAAGATGTTGCACCCTGAAAATTTAGTATGTTGAAGGGAATGAAATGTTCTTTCCGAAAAATAAGCCGAAAATAACTTACAAGCCGTCGGTATATCGGAAAATTCGTACTTTGTTAAATTACACTTATACGTCGGGATCGATAGCGCTCGAGTTCAAACTCCCGAAAGGGTTGAAGAAAATCTTCAACCTACTTAATTTTCAGGGTGAAACATCTTTTTCTTCAAACCTTTCGGGAATTTTGAATTTCAGCAATATCCATTCCGACGTATAAGGGTAATTGGACAAAGTACGGATTTTCCGATATACCGACGGCTTGTAAGTGATTTTCGGCTTATTTTTGGGAAAGAACATTTCATTCCCTTCAACATACTAAACTTTCAGGGTGAAACATCTTTTTCTTCAACCCTTATGGCAGCTTTGAACTCGAGCACTATCCATTTCGACGTATAAGGGTAATTGGTAAAAGTACGAATTGTCCGAAATATTATTGATTAAGTAGTTCGGAAGAGAGAGAATATCCATTCGTAGATGTATCCTATAATTATATTCAATTACAAGTCATGATTCTGATTATTTATTTTCTTCCTATGGATTTACAACATTTTTTTCATATCGCTTCGAATCTGTTGTATTATAATTCTGACTCGCCAATATTCAAAATAGATTTACTTCAAATAGTTGAAAAGACTTCAGAGGATCATATTCCGCATGAAACTATAAGATCTAAACCCCTCTAGTTCTTTTTTCTTAAAAATCAAGTGGAGATTTCCAAAGGTGTTCGCATAAACGAAGTTTCGGCTGCTACGACCCAGCAGCCAGAATTTCAATATCGGCTGCTAACTTCACACGGGTGATTTCTTGGACGATAACTGGCCAACAAATGGTTGTGTACCACTCAGAATTGACTGTTCTGCGTTGTTCTAGTGGTACGATTGCGACATGTCCAGTTTTTCCGAAAAAACAGGAGACCATTTGCTTGGAAATGCTTCGTTGGATTTGGCTTATCTTGAAAAACCCATGCAGTCGACTGCTGTTTACTTTATTGCTCATACGCGTAAATCCACGATTCATCACCTGTCACGATGTCATAGATGTGCTTCGAAGCACCACGATAGTATTTTTGGAGCATTACTTTCGACGAATCGACACGAGCCTTTTTTTGAGCGATTGACAAATTGTGTGAGATGTTAGTTGGCAGATTGCAACACTTCCAATCCAGAAATATAAATGGCAACCCTCGTACAAAATGAGCGGTGATAGATAATATGAAAGATTTAATGAACAAATGTCTGGAATTGAAAATAACAAAAATTGCAGTTTTTCATTAGTTCAATTTCAGCCCCAATCCTGCCCACTTAAACTATACTATATCATCCTGGGAATTGAATACAATAAAGGGTGTCTCAAAATTATTGCAAGATTTACCGCCATTTATGCAGTACAGGGTTAACAATCCTAATAACAAAATAAATCGATAATTGACAGTTAGTAAAAATGAGCGTTACGCAATAGAACAACGTGTCCTCATTGTTGAACAATATTTCAAAAAAATGAATGCTTGGCGGCCGCAGTTCAAAATTTCATACAAAGAATGGTCGGATTAGTGTTTTAACTTCGTCAACTGTGAAGAGATTAATTAATTGAAAAATTCCGAGTGACAGTATCGGTAGAAGACACTGGTCGTCCTAAAACAAGCCGTTCAAATGTCAATATAGAGGCAGTGCTTTGCGAGTGTCGGTGACAATCCAGGAGCCTCAATTCGACGTGTGGACAAAAATTTAAATTTCAAGCAGCTCTCTACAGTGTTTACTCACTGATCTAATAATTTACTGACCTCGTTAATGCTATGTGTGTTTTCAAGTAATTGATTCCATATTTCTTAAACAAAAAGAGTTAAAATCTTGTAATTGGTTATTGAATGTATTTTTTTCATTTATTAATTTCCAGAGGATTGTAGTATAAACAAATTTGAATAATTATGGATTATTTAAGTAGCGATGTGGAATTATTAGGCAATATTAGTTGATAGAAAAGCGATTCTAAAAAGACGATCGAGCGAAAAGTGTTAACCACATGACTATTTTGAATGATTATGAATGGGTATATAGCACCCGTTCCATATACATATCGAAGGCATAATAAAAGGAATACTTCGAAACATTGCTTTTTATACAGGGTGAGTTTTTAACCACTGCGTTAATTTAACTATAGATTCTTGACATCAAAAGGGATCATTTTTCCTATAACATTCTTCCAAATTTGGTCCCGTTCAAAAGATATAGGGTGTTGAAATTTCATAAAAAAATTGCATTTTCACTATAATATTCAAACGACAATCTCTATTGAAATGATTTCTTGTAGAAGGTTTTTGATAACAAGCATGCATATTTTGGCATCAATAGATTTATTCCATTTCTTGGGGGTTTCTCACTACTGTACAGATTGGTTAAATTGCATGAAGAACAAATATCACTTGAACTAAAGGTCCGTATCTTGTACTTCCTAGGAATATTAGTCTTTTTTGCAGATAGAACCATTCCTCATCATTTTTCCTAAATTGAACCATTTTTAAGATATTTGAAGTTGAAAGGAATTAAATCGATATACCTAATCATCTGATGAAACATGAGTGAGTGAATCATTTCTTAGGGGGAAAATAATGTTTTTAAACAATTCAGATTCAATAGTGGATGCTGTGGAAGGTATTTTTCATTCAAACTAAACTGGACTACAGAGGGGTATTTGCCCAATGTGAAAACTTAAAATGCTTATAACTTTTTAACGCAGCTGAATATGGAAAAACGATATGGGAAAAAATGTTTCTTTTGATCTCAAGAACCTATGGTTAAAATTAATGCAGTGGTCAAAGACTCACCCTGTATAGATGCCATAAAATTGTTCGTGTTTATTTAAATTTTCAAACAGTCTTATATATGATAACTGCACCATTTCGAAACATTTCTACACATGTATTGTGCGGGTACAAAATTAGAAATAATAATAATCACCCGCTTAATGAAGGGCAGCGGACTTCCTGAGTCGCTGGCTACACTATAACAGTAGATCCAAGAGGTATCTTTGGTAAAAGATTTTTAAAAGATCCCCAATACTATGCAAAGTATAAACAGAACCGTTCAAAATGGTATCACGTTCTGTTTCTGATCTCAAAATAGGATCCTTGGTTCTTTTGAAGGATAGAGAATCCCCCACCACTAAAAATGGCCTTTAGCTTTAGAGTATTCAGGAAGTTTTTTCCAGGAGAGGGGATAAAAAAATAAAGTGAAAGTAAAGCTGAAAACGGCAGATGGAATCTTCACTAGAAGCATTTTCTAAATTGCTGTCCCCTTCCGTATCAGAAGAATCTGAGAAATTGAGCTCACTTCTCTTATTGGACAACACGTATCATTTCCTATGAATTGTGATTCTCTTGCTTTTTCTCGTCAAGTTGATTGCTTTTTCTTCTCTCCTTTTATTTTTTCTTTATATTTGTTTTTTATTTTTGCATGATTCTTGTTGAAGCTAGAAAACTTCCAACAGGCGGAGTATGTTGCGATATTCTCACCCAACAATGGACAGTTCTTGGAATTTGGGCCCAGAGTGCCGTTACTTCCAAGAACGCCTTCTGTCCAGGACAGATTTGAAATCCTAAACTGAGCTGAACTTTGCCTAAGAAAGCTTTGTACACGTCAAGCAGGCTTTTAATGTCGTAAATTCTGTTCTCTGTACACCTCTGGGGGTGTAAGTAGGTTCTAGAAGTACAGTTCTCTCCACACTTCTAGTGTAGCCACTTCTACAAGTAAATTCTCTCTCTCAAGACGCTCTCGTGCTGCAGTTCAAATCTTTCAAAATAATCTGTTTTCAGGTCAGTTAAGCTACCCTAGTTCATGTGTATGTGAATTACTCAGTTGAAATTCTCTGCGTAAAAGAGAAAGGTTGTGAATTGTGAATCTGTGAAGCAATTACATATCGCCAGGGCACAGATTCATCAGTGGAAGCTTGTGAAGCCTTACTCAAAGTGCCTTCACCTTATTCTGAGAAATCTACCCTCGACGATTGAAGCAGAGCTGTGGTGAGACTCCAAACAACAAATAAAGTCAGATCTCTTTATCATATTATATTACCCAGGAAGTTGCCTAGATTGAGCAAAAGAGGTTCAAATCCTTGGTTATTATAGACACCTAAAAACTCTTTCTGTGAAATTATAAACTCAAGTTGCCGAGATATTGTAACCTTACCTATTCTTATCTGTGAATACATGAATTCTTATAACTACTAAACTTGTTTTTTATTCACCTTGCAAACATCTCCTTTTCTACCAAAGAGATAATTTTTTGGATCTATACTGTTATAGTATAAGCTGTATTTTTACACTTACAGAAAGGAGTTTTGGGTGTCTATAATAACTCAAGGATTTGAACACTCTTTGCTCAATCTATGCACTTCTGGTAATATAAATATGATAAAGAGATCTGACCTTATTTGTTGTTTGGAGTTCACACAGCTCTACTTCAATCGTCGAAGGTAGATTTCTCAGGAATAAGGTGCAGGCACTTTGGATAAGGTTTCCTGAAAGCTTCACTGATGAATTGTGCCTTGGCGACTATGTAATTGCTTCGCAGATTCACAATTCACAACCTTTTTCTTTACGTGAAGAATTCAACTGAGAGTAATTCACATACACATGAACTAGAATAACTAACTTATTTGAGAAGCAGATTATTTTGAAGATTTGAACTGTGCACAGAGCGTCTTGAGAAGAATTTACTTGTAAGTGGCTACCTTCAAGTGTGGAGAGAATGTATTTGTAGAACACTTACCCCCTTGAGAGGTGTACAGAGAATGAATTTACTTGATTAAGAGGTCGGACGTGTACAAAGTTCAGGTAGCTGGGTTTAGAGTTCCCAAAAATCCACGATTCATCACCTGTCACGATGTCATAGATGTGCTTCGAAGCACCACGATAGTATTTTTGGAGCATTACTTTCGACGAATCGACACGAGCCTTTTTTTGAGCGATTGACAAATTGTGTGAGATGTTAGTTGGCAGATTGCAACACTTCCAATCCAGAAATATAAATGGCAACCCTCGTACAAAATGAGCGGTGATAGATAATATGAAAGATTTAATGAACAAATGTCTGGAATTGAAAATAACAAAAATTGCAGTTTTTCATTAGTTCAATTTCAGCCCCAATCCTGCCCACTTAAAACTATACTATATCATCCTGGGGAATTGAATACAATAAAGGGTGTCTCAAAATTATTGCAAGATTTACCGCCATTTATGCAGTACAGGGTTAACAATCCTAATAACAAAATAAATCGATAATTGACAGTTAGTAAAAATGAGCGTTACGCAATAGAACAACGTGTCCTCATTGTTGAACAATATTTCAAAAAAAATGAATGCTTGGCGGCCGCAGTTCGAAAATTTCATACAAAGAATGGTCGGATTAGTGTTTTAACTTCGTCAACTGTGAAGAGATTAATTAATTGAAAAATTCCGAGTGACAGTATCGGTAGAAGACACTGGTCGTCCTAAAACAAGCCGTTCAAATGTCAATATAGAGGCAGTGCTTGCGAGTGTCGGTGACAATCCAGGAGCCTCAATTCGACGTAGTGGACAAGAATTCTAAATTTCAAGCAGCTCTCTACAGTGTTTACTCACTGATCTAATAATTTACTGACCTCGTTAATGCTATGTGTATTTCAAGTAATTGATTCCATATTTCTTAAACAAAAAAGAGTTAAAATCTTGTAATTGGTTATTGAATGTTTGTGCTTATTTGAAAGATAGGAAAGACAATCAAAAATTAAAAATTGTCTTTCCGTAGTGCGAGCTAATCACATTTGACGCATGATATCCCAGAGTTTCAAGACCTCAAGTGCAACTGTGGACCGGTTTCGAGGTATGTTGCCTCTCATCAGCACAGTGTAGCACTGAAATCTTGAAGGGGGCTGCCAGTACTTAAAGAATATTGTGAGGCACTCCCAAGTATTCTCCTGAAAGTGCGCCATCTACATCTCAAAGACTGAAACAGTCCCGTTTCCTCTATGGATTCATACGCCAAAAATGATTCCCAATTTTGGGTCACCGAAGCGACCTGAATGTGATTACATTCTAAAGTATCACTGACGGGCCCAGAGGGTTGACTCGCTAATGTCTTATTGACAGAGAAATCACAACTGTAAAGGTTTTAATGCCTATATGCGGGCACGCAACGTTCAAACTTGAAAGATAGGAAAGACAATCAAAAATTAAAAATTGTCTTTCCGTAGTAGAATCATTTTTGGCGTATGAATCCATAGAGGAAACGGGACTGTTTCAGTCTTTGAGATGTAGATGGCGCACTTTCAGGAGAATACTTGGGAGTGCCTCACAATATTCTTTAAGTACTGGCAGCCCCCTTCAAGATTTCAGTGCTACACTGTGCTGATGAGAGGCAACATACCTCGAAACCGGTCCACAGTTGCACTTGAGGTCTTGAAACTCTGGGATATCATGCGTCAAATGTGATTAGCTCGCACTACGGAAAGACAATTTTTAATTTTTAATTTTTGATTGTCTTTCCTATCTTTCAAGTTTGAACGTTGCGTGCCCGCATATAGGCATTAAAACCTTTACAGTTTGTGCTTATTGTTTTTATTTTTTTCCTTTTGCAGCAAAATGGTTGTGGGTGAACCGAACATAAACAACATCATGAGTGGCCTGGAAAACAACAGCGGTATCAAACAACATAATCACAGAAAAAAATTGAAACAAAGGTATGTGTACGAAATAATGAACATATGACAGAGATCGAGAAAATGACACCGCCTACTGTATTGTGTAGGTTTGCTGAGGGCTTCTTGTCTACTCGTTGGTTTCTATCGGCCGTTTTCAATAACCTAAAAACTTTTATTGTTATCCGCCTACCTGCGTTTCAAGGAAATTTGAGATTAACCAAAAAGGAACTGCAGTAGGTGAAATTGTTTACCGGTCAAGCTCGACCAGTAACGACTGAGATCTGTGAGAGATTGGTGTTGACATTTTTTTCATTGTTAATTTCAGAGGATTTGTAGTATAAACAAATTTGAATAATTATGGATTATTTAAGTAGCGATGTGGAATTATTAGGCAATATTAGTTGATAGAAGAAAGCGATTCTAAAAGAGTTTTTAGGTGTCTATAATAACCAAGGATTTGAACCTCTTTGCTCAATCTATGCACTTCTGGTAATATAATATGATAAAGAGATCTGACCTTATTTGTTGTTTGGAGTTCACCACAGCTCTGCTTCAATCGTCGAGGGTAGATTTCTCAGAATAAGGTGCAGGCACTTTGGATAAGGTTTCACAAGCTTCCACTGATGAATTGTGCCTTGGCGATATGTAATTGCTTCACAGATTCACAATTCACAACCTTTTTCTTTTACGTAGAGAATTTCAACTGAGCAATTCACATACACATGAACTAGGGTAGCTAACTGACCCGAAAACAGATTATTTTGAAAGATTTGAACTGTGCACGAGAGCGTCTTGAGAGAGAATTTACTTGTAGAAGTGGCTACCTTCAGAAGTGTGGAGAGAATGTACTTGTAGAACTTACTTACCCCCTTGAGAGGTGTACAGAGAATGAATTTACTTGATTAAAAGAGGTTGGACGTGTACAAAGTTCAGGTAGCTGAGTTTAGGGATTCCCAAAATTCCGTCCGACAGAAGGCGTTCTTGGAAGTAACGGCCCTTGGCCCAAATTCCAAGAACTGTCCATTGTTGCGAGAATATCGCAACATGTATCGATTGATTTGCAACTATTGTAAACGTTTTACGTTGATGCAATTTTGATTAATCTCACTCATAATTTCATTTGGATCACAACCATTCTGGATACAAAACGAAGCAAGAAAACATCTATCATTACTGTCTAACTGGGAATAAATAAATTTATCATCGTTTAATTTAGGCATCCTTTTACTTACTTAATTTGCCAACCACTCCTGATAATCCATTACTAAAACTACACTGAATAATTTCTAGACTTATATCTTATAAATAAACAAAATTCCCATACCATTATACCACTAGTATAAATGCGAATGTAAGTTTGTTACGCTTTCACGCAAAAACTACTTAACCGATCATCATGCAACTATGTATATATACTCTTGAAGGTATTAGAAGTAACATAAGATACTTTTTATTAAAAAATTTTTTTTTAATAACGCCATCTAGCATTACAGTAATGAAGTTTCAACTCTGACTACTGTAATACCGTCCCACTGTATTACCGACGGTGACGACAATATCTAATTCATACTCTTACTTATTTAATGGCTACACTGCGGACGAACCCGCGGATAAAAAGCTAGTAACAAATATTATTCAAAAATAATACATACTCTCTTACAGGAAGGCGTTTGAGAACTGACTTGGGGAACGAACTGCGCTTTCTTGCTAAAACCTAATTATTTACTCTGATTCTCGATAAAATTCCTATTAAGCACCCTGGGCTCCCCTACTAGTACAAACGATAAAAGATATTTCCCCAATATTTTCATTGACCGGAAATCTTCGTCTTCGTGCATAAAAAATATCGAATCTAGTAAACAATACACCAAAGATCTCAAAATGTGGGCTGCCATCGAATCTGGAAGACCGTAAAGTAATCCATATAAATTAATGAGTAACCCTGACATTTCAATGCTCCATTGAAATATAAAGCATAAAAATATATTCAAGTCGGTATAAAATTTTATGTGACAATTAGAACCTGGAGCGAAGCCAAAATGAAACGCCATTTAATGATATAAACATAACAGAAGTCGTGTGTTCTGATTGTTACTCTTGCTTAAGATGAGTTGGCTGGGTGGCGATTTTTCAAGAAAAACGAAATTGAAACCAGGTGTATTTCAAAATCAAGGCGACGTCCTCATATTTTTTTACTATAATTTCTTGGCAAACATCTTAATTTTCCAATTCGTAAAATTGTTAATTTTTTGTCCTTAATTCATAGACCAAGTTGAATTGTTTATTTTCATTTTTTTCACGCCGTTGCAATGTACACATTTATATACAGGGTGTGCGGCACATGGACCGTCAAATTTTTTTGGGGCGTTGGTAGGGTCATTTGCTACCTTTTCAGTCTTGGAACCTGGGTCCTTAGTATTACGGTTACGGAGGTATGATTTTTTTATTAGGTTTTTCTAATTTACCCAAAATCTACCCTTCGAAGCCCCATAACTTTTTTTGCGTGTGCTTTTACATGCATCTTTTTTATTGTATTAAGTCTACATGAGTGTGTGTGTTCAAAAAAAACGTATTTATTGTTACAGATAATACCACAAAATTAACACGTGGGCCTTTTATTAAAAAAAAATTATGAAAGTATGAAAACATCTCCACTGCTATTGAAATTTAAAAAAAAGTTACAGCTATTACAAACTTAGTTTTATTTTAAAATGTTCTTTGGTTTATAACGTTGCTAACCATATGCTATTTACGTAAGTCAATAAAAAAAATAATACTGCAAATAAGGTTTTAGTCAGAAGAGTGGAGAAAGTCGCACCTAAATAAAAGTACGGATTTCGACACAACACAGCTTGCAAGGAAATTTTACCTGCCCGTTTTAGACGCGTGTGAATTATTATTACTATTTCTGTCCTTAGATTGGATTGGGTTAGTCGCCGCTGACTTGACCCTACCGTCATTCGAGATTTAACTGTCTCTGCTGTTGGAAGTGTCTGTGCCGCGTTGTTCAGTTTTTTAAATTTGTATTTTTTTGTTTTTGTTACTTTTATCGACTTTTTGCTACTGTTGTTTTAATTCTTGTTGTTGATATGCCTAATTTCACCAACGCTGAGTATGCTGATATGGTGATGGCATATGGCAAGGCCGATGGTGTTGCTCGTGCAGCTCAAAGGATTTATCAAGCCAAATTTCCTGATCGAAGATTACCCCACCACGAAACATTCTCGACGACTTATCGACAATTAAGAGAGACTGGAAACTTAAATTTTCAAAAGCCTCGGGTCAATGTGAGGCAACACCATGTAGCAGTTGACGATCAAATACTTCAAGCCTTTGAAGACCCGAGGCTCTTGAAAATTTAAGTTTCCAGTCTCTCTTAATCGTCGATAATTCGTCGAGAATGTTTCGTGGTGGGGTAACCTTCGATCAGGAAATTTGGCTTGATAAATCCTTTGAGCTGCACTAGCAACACCATCGGCCTTGCCATATGCCATCACCATATCAGCAGTTTTTTTTTAAACACACACTCATGTAGACTTAATACAATAAAAAAGATGCATGTAAAAGCCCACGCAAAAAAAGTTATGGGGCTTCAAAGGGTACATTTTGGTAATTTAGAAAAACCTAATAAAAAAAACATACCTCCGTAACCGTAATACTAAGGACCCAGGTTCCAAGACTGAAAAGGCAGCAAATGACCCTACCAACGCCCCAAAAAAAATTGACGGTCCATGTGCCGCACACCCTGTATATGGGTACTACTTCGCTCGAACATGTGTGTCATAATGTGCCATAATACTGCTACTACTGAACGCCAAGTTGTCCACAATTGAAATTACCACAATAATTACTTCTTTTCAACTATCTTTTTAACAAACATAGTTTAACCTTACCTATCCATGGAAGATGATAGATAGCTTCTTTTGGTAGATCTATGTGCGATAAATTGATTCTACTTTCAATAAGAGTTCAATTTTTGATCAATGGGAGAATTGTTTAAATTACGTGATTAAGGTTAATGATTTATATCAACAAATTGAATAATAGTGTCGATAGATAAAATAAGTAGTTTTTAGCAATATGAATATACGCAATTCTTTCCCCAACTCAGTTTTCAGACGCCGTCCTTTGAGAGATTTTGATTCAAATTTATTTACACTACAATCCTTTCTCTTACACATCTCAGTTGTTACTGGTCGAATTTGGCCAGTAAACGATTTCACCTACTAAAGTTCCTTTTTGACAACTTTGGTTAAGCTTAAGTTTCCTTGAAACGCATTTTTATCCATGATTCACTATCTGACCCCTTTTCGGAAGAAGGGATAGGTGGGGATGGCAAGTAAGAATCATTATTGGCAGGTAGAATATTGAAACGGAAACAACCACAAAATGACAGATATATTTGGAGGTTAGATAGGTTATTGAAAACTGCCGTCAGTATTTAATCGTGTACGAGGTATCTCTCCTTGTATGTTGATCAGTCGTACTTTGGTAATCCCCAAAATTTATCCCCATTTTGGGCTCCCCCACTATATCAAATTAAAGGAAGACGGAGAACTACGGGTGTCATTGCAGCAACGGATTTCGAAAGCTGGTTTATATTTACGATTGCGTGTCATTTGTAATCGGTTGAATGAAATGACCTGATTTTTTTCGGGAAGTATTATATCTTTTGTACTTCATTAGTGGGGGGAACCACCTACATAAAAAAGACCCCCAACAATCACCCACAAAACCTCCAACATCAAAAAATAATTTATTTTGCGCTGTAATTATGTCAGTTTATTCAATATAATCTACTGAATCCAGCACATATACTGAAATAATTTGTGACCCCCCGCTTATCACCGCATAGCCCCCTCGAATTCAAAAATTCGGCGGACAGTGAAACTGAGCATTGCAGGCGATTTTTCGATTAAAATAGTATATTTGTAAAACGTCGAATATAATCTATAGGATGAAATAATTTGTGACCCCCGTAATCCCCTACAAGCACGACAGAAAAAATCCCCCAAAGCTGACGATGGCAAAAACTAGATGGAAACGGCCGTGGCTGGATATTTTTTTTGCAAAATGAGTCTACCTTAACTTATTCAATAAGCCCCATATAATGAAATAATTTGTGAACCCGCGCTTCAATCAGAATTGCCCCCCTGTAGAATAAAAAAATTCCAAATTCCGTAGCACGAGGAACTGTGCGTAGCTGGCGATTTTTTGATGGAAATGGCATCCTTGTATATCGTTGAATACCATCTATATGTTGAAATAATTTGTGACCCCCCCGCCTACCCCGGAATAGCCCCCTGGGATTCAAAAATTCGGTGGACACTGAAACTGCGCATTGCTGGCGATTTTTCGATGAAAATAGTATCTTAAAGGTCGAATATAATCTATAGGATGAAATAATTTGTGACCCCCCGTAATCCCCCTAAAGCACGGCAGAAACAACCTCCAAATACTTACGATCGCAAAAACTAGATGGAAACGGCTGTTGCTGGATATTTGTTTCGCAAAATGAGTCTTCCTCAACTCATTCAATAAGCCCCATATAATGAAATAATTTGTAACCCCGCGCTTCAATCAGAATTGCCCCTCTGTATAATTAAAAAATTTCAAATTCCGTAGCACGAGGAACTGTGCGTTGCTGGCGATTTTTTTATGGAAATGGCATCCTTGTATAATATATCGTTGAATACCATCTATATGTTGAAATAATTTGTGACCCCCCGCCTACCCCGGAATAGCCCCCTCGAATTTTGGGGGGATTTCGGGGGGTCACAAATTATTTCATCCTATAGATTATATTCGACCTTATACAAAGATACTATTTTCATCGAAAATCGCCAGCAATGCGAGGTTTCAGTGTCCGCCGAATTTTTGAATCCCAGGGGCTATTCCGGGGTAGGCGGGGGGTCACAAATTATTTCAACATATAGATGGTATTCAACGATATACAAGGATGCCATTTCCATCAAAAAATCGCCAGCTACGCACAGTTCCTCGTGCTACGGAATTTGGAATTTTTTTATTCTACAGGGGGGCAATTCTGATTGAAGCGCGGGTTCACAAATTATTTCATTATATGGGGCTTATTGAATAAGTTAAGGTAGACTCATTTTGCAAAAAAATCCAGCCACGGCCGTTTCCATCTAGTTTTTGCCATCGTCAGCTTTGGGGGATTTTTTCTGTCGTGCTTTAGGGGGATTACGGGGGGTCACAAATTATTTCATCCTATAGATTATATTCGACGTTTTACAAATATACTATTTTCATCGAAAAATCGCCTGCAATGCTCAGTTTCACTGTCCGCCGAATTTTTGAATTCGAGGGGGCTATGCGGTGATAAGCGGGGGGTCACAAATTATTTCAGTATATGTGCTGGATTCAGTAGATTATATTGAATAAACTGACATAATTACAGCGCAAAATAAATTATTTTTTGATGTGGGAGGTTTTGTGGGTGGTTGTTGGGGGTCTTTTTTATGTAGGTGGTTCCCCCCACTAATGAAGTACAAAAGATATAATACTTCCCGAAAAAAAAGGTCATTTCATTCAACCGATTACAAATGACACGCAATCGTAAATATATCCCAGCTTTCGAAATCCGTTGCTGAAGAGCGTTGCTGCAATGACACCCGTGGGAGAACTTCAACAAAAATTGATTAAACTTCACAGGTTTGATCTCATAAAGAAGCTCGGACAGGGCACGTTTGGTAAAGTACAATTAGGAATAAACAAGGAGACTGGACAAGAGGTTGCTATAAAAACCATAAAGAAATCAAAGATTGAATCAGAAGCAGATCTTGTCAGAATAAGGAGGGAGATTCAAATAATGTCATCTGTTCAACATCCAAACATCATACACATATATGAAGGTAATAGGTTTATTTTCTTCTGTACCTCCTTGCGATTCTTGTTTACTTTCACTTGTAGTTTTCGAGAATAGGGAGAAAATGGTTTTGGTCATGGAATATGCAGCTGGTGGCGAACTATATGATTATCTTTCCGAAAGGAAAGTACTATCTGAAGAAGAGGCCAGAAGGATATTCAGACAGATCGCAACTGCTTGTTATTATTGCCATAAGCATAAAATTTGCCATCGAGATTTGAAACTTGAAAATATCCTATTGGACGAGAACAATAACGCAAAGGTAGAGTCTTTTTCTTTATGAAGAACGTCAGCTTTTCATTATAGTGCAGTCAACAAGTTCAAAAAATATGTAAGATAGCTCATTGAATTCGTAAACATATCTAGGAGAATGATTTTGGTAACATGAAAAATTACAATTGATATCAACATATTAAAAAAAGAACTTTTCGATGAACTTTTCATTCATTACACGAAAAATATTTTATAAAATTAGATCAAATATGTGCAGCAATTCGGAAACTATATTATATCTTTAATTTTTTTCACTGAGATATTGAGCAAAAACCCAGAATTCTTATTTAATAGTGCAAAAATCAAAATTACTGCACCTCGAGCAAGTAAAGATTTATCTTGACTGTCTTAAATCTAGATTGCAGATTTTGGTTTGTCAAACGTATTTGATGACCAGAGGCTTCTCAACACCTTTTGTGGTTCTCCACTGTATGCTTCACCAGAAATAGTAAAAGGGACCCCTTACCATGGCCCAGAAGTGGATTGCTGGTCTTTAGGAGTTCTCCTCTACACCTTGGTGTACGGGGCTATGCCTTTTGATGGCAGTAATTTCAAAAGGCTGGTAAAACAGATATCTCAAGGGGATTACTTTGAACCTACGAAACCTAGTCGTAAGTCTTATAGTAAGTAACTGAAAGCAGGATCCATGATACTGTTTCAATTTCAGCTGCATCGCCCTTAATAAGGGATATGCTCACTGTGAATCCAAAGCATAGAGCTGACATAGAAAAAATTTGCAGCCACTGGTGGGTTAACGAACATTATGAAGAAAATTGCTTAGAAATTTCAGAAGATTTGGCAAACCAGACGCCAGTCAGGTTGGATCTCCTTCTTTCTTTAGCACCCCCACCACCACAGTTAGAGAGCGATAAGCTTGTGGTAACCGAAGACGTAAGTATTAGGACTATTCGAAATTTTTATCAATCTTAATCTGAAATTTTTCAAAATAGGTTGCAGAAGATGTAGCCAAAAACGATGTCACAGCACCTACTAGATCACAATCAGTTGGAAGCTTGATGGAACTTTCTCATCCTGCTGAAAGGCGGATAAAAGAATTGCTTTCAGAAGAGAAATCTCCCAAGAGAAAGTTAGAATCTACAGTGAGCACTGATCGTGTCGAAAAAGGGTTAAAACGAAAAGATAAAATAATAAAAGAAAATACTGTAGCCGACATAACAGTTCATGCTGGAATGCATGAGGAAGTAGAAACGATGGAGGATGAAGACTTGACTGAAGCTATACCTTTGAACAAATCTTTAACACAAACAATTTCTCGTGATATGGAAGTGGATCAAATCGAAGATCCATCGCTAGAAGGTGCAGTCTGTTCTGAGATTATCGAAGAAGCAAATCGAAAAGCAATAAAAGAACCCATAAGATTAAAACGCAATCTAACAACCACCCTTGCTACAAAATTAGAAGATATTAATGAAACCCCTAGTCAAGAAAATATTGTAAATAATGTAAACAAAGAAAATGAAAAGTTAGAAGAAAAAGAAACTATTGAAACGACTGAACAAAAAGAAGGTGAAAAAATAGAACCAAAAGTAACAAAGAAAAAAGTAGTGAAAAAGAAAGTTTTGACCGACAAAAATGATAATTCAAATGATAAAGACGAAACCAAATCGGCAGTTCAATCTAAGGCAAGTACAGAAAAAGAACAACAACCAGAGGTAACAGCAAGCAATGAAGAACCTGCAGAAACTCCAGCTAAACCGGTAGAAAGGCGGCGATCAAGAATATTCGAAGCTGCCGAAAAATTCCAGAATATGATGAGTCCAACAGAAACCCCTAAAGCACCTCTAGACAAACCAAAAAAAATTATTATCCCAGGTGTAAGTGTTGATGGCTTCAAGAAAGAATTCGAAAGGAAGGCCAGCTTAACCTCCTCCTCTGTTCCCAAACTGAAGACAGATCCTTCCAAAAAGTCCTTAAGCGCAGACAAGCCAAAATCTGTTGAAACTCCCACTGAATCAAAGGAAACTTCGTTGTTAGAAAAGAAAGTCAATGATGAAAGTAAACAAATAGAAGCAGAAGTTGAAAGTGAGACTACTGAAGCTGTGATTGTAGATGAACGAAAAGAGAAAGTACGAAATGCTGTGAATATTATTTCAAGTGCCTTAGATAAAGAAGGAGCTAGGAAATCGAAATCTAGACCTTGTATGGTAAGGAAGCCCCCTGTGCCCTTTGGAGTTAGTGGGAGATCAGCATCTGGAAATATTGGTACTATTTCAAGTAATCTTATGACTCCTGTTGCTCCTAAACCCTTCATTCGACCTCAGGTACGTTAATTAGTTCATATACCCTTATATTCTATTTCATTCATTCATATAGTTTGATAAGGTGGAGCCGCATCAAGCACAAGATTCCACACGAGATGCACAAGACGAGAAAGTGTCATCTGCAGAAATAACACTGAAATCTGCTACATTACCTAGGAGGAAAACAACGAAAGCAGAGATTCAACTAAATTATCCTACATCAAAGCCAGCAACAATGGAATTCAAGACTGAAATGGCTCATCCTGTTGAAGCTCCTAAAAAATATTCAACGCAACGAAGTGAAGTTATTGTACCCATTACTGGCCGACCTACTGTCAATTTTAGGTATTATATCAGCTACACTTTATATGTATATGCTTCGAATTTTTGCTTTTAGAGCTTCATCATTGGAACCGGAAAGCGGATCTAAAGCAAGGGAAAGGATTATACCAATTTCCTTCGAGAGGATCGATCAAAATAAAGAGAGTAAAAGTCAAGCATCACCTCCTGTTAAACCATCTGTTCCCAAACCTTTCCATTCACAGAGATCGAATATTTCTCAGAGATCGAGTAGTCTTTCTAGACAGTCCACACAAGAATCTGACACTGAAACTATTACATCGGGAGAACCTATTAAGAAATCACCTAGGAGTTCATTATTCCAATAGCAATAGAAGGTGGTGGTTATGTTACTCCCAGAGCTGGTAGTGTGGAACCAAGTGAATCCTCCACTTCCAGAATGAAGAGCTCTTTTGGAAAACCTAAGAGATTCAAGTAAGTAATCATTAATGGTTGTCAGTTTATTCAATATAGTATAAGTACAATTTTTTTGCAGTTCCAGACTTAGTGATAGGGACTCCGAGGATGAATCTCCTTTCACTAACCTCCACCGGCACAGTTCCTTCGGCAAAGATAGCGACACTGAAGATTCTAGAAGAGATGCCTTTCATATGCATAGGCTACGGTGAGTATACAAGTTGAAATTAATAATTCTTTATTTCAAGTCTAATGATATGTTCAGGAGTACGAGGCCCAAAAAGACTACTATCGAACATGCTGATTCAATCAGTTCTGGTGAAGATGATGACGACGATGGTTTTGATATCCTGACAGCAGAAAACTTGTTTTCTACTTTACTTTCCAGGGTAAGATTGATTTGGAATTAATTAGATTATTCATACATATGTGCAGATAAAAGATGAAAAAGATTCGTATTTCACCTTCAATACAAATGTAACTTTTCATGATGTCAGTATTGTTTACCTAGTTGCTTTCGAGTCAGGTGCATGAGTGCAAAGAGCTTAAAGCTCTTTTCACTTTCTCTATGACCGGAAGCTTTCCAACGTTCTAACCTCAAATGTTTCAAAATGGCCGCTGTAGACAAAACAAACGTTTTATGGAGGGTAGAGGAAAGGAGAAGTAACTCCGTGTATTAGAGTGGCCCAAAAACTGATCCAAACTAGAAGGCGCTGCTGTCGCAACTGGGTGAAAATTGACATTGACACAAATATCAAGTCATCTGTCATCTTCAATTCGTTCAGTTTTCAGTTCGTCCGTGATCACCAGCTTGTCAATGTCAGAGTAGGAAGTAAGCAAAACTTAGATTAACTGAACAGTTAATTTAGTAAATCTATGAAGGAAAACGTCTACTATTTCATGGGATGAATGTTTAAACTGCTTGTCAATGCAACCAAAAGGAAAATGAAGTTGAGTCTATAGTCGTACTCATAATGCTCTGAAAGAAAAATTTCTGATTTGATTTATTGTTCTTGCAATTCTAATATTTCTTTGGAGTACATTTATGAGAAAAAATTATACCCTAGATTTAACGATTTTATATATACAATTTTCTCATTGACAGTAGATATAACACAAATGTTTTGGAACTTTCAACATTCGAATTCGAGAGTATTTAAATTGCAATAAGTCTGAATGGTATTATGTTCGGGATATGTAAATGAATTTGATTTATTCACGGAGTTCTTATTTACTTCTTTTTAATTTCATGAAATAGCTATGTTTTTATACAACAGAAAAAAGGAAACATAATTATGAATTGAAACTCAAAATGAGTAATTAAATCTTTAATCGAATAAAATATAGCAAACAAAAAAAAAGGATACATACAAATTCTAACGTAAATTGGGAAAGAACGAAACAAATGGAAATACACAATTTTCAACACAATAATTTGGCATTTTTTCTATACATTTTTGTTCTGTTCTTGAGATCTTCATTTTTTTTGTTTTCATATTTTGCTAAAAAATCAGCATAACAATATATATATCAACCACTATCTTGGTAACCTCCTTGCTAACCTCTTTGCTGTGATCTCTACAACCAACTGTAACTCTTTGCTCAGGCAACTTCTCACTGCACAAATTTTTCCCATTATTACTCCAAAAATGTTCAAAACAGTCTATAAATAATAATAATTCACAAAAATCTTTTTCACTTGACACAGGTCAAAACTTAATCTATAGTCTCTACAACCAACTGGGGTGGATCATCTCTTTTATTCTTTTTTTTTACCACATTAGGCTCAAAATTCTTTGTCGGAGGAGATTTTAATAGTAAGATGGCCACTCGGGCAACTTCTCACTGCACAAATTTTTCCCATTATTACTCCAAAAATGTTCAAAACAGTCAATGAAAATAATAATAATTCACAAAAATCTTTTCACTTCACACAGGTCAAAACTTAATCTATAGGTTATATTTTCTGATTCTGAAACCACACGATTCGACTTCAACAACGTTCAACCACGTCACGCGTCACGTACCAAACTGAATTCATCCCATCCATCTCGATTCATTTCTGCGGTGTCGCAATACTAGCGCCATTGTGGTGATTTCTTGAACTACTCTATTTCTTCCACTCCGCTGGACACTTTTCGATCAGATGCGCCATTAGAGATTGTTCTCCTTCCCTCTACCCTCCATAACGAGTTACTTTATCACTGTCCTATGTTTAGTGTTAATTCTGAGGCAATAGATGGCGTTCGGATCGAGTTAGTCGCTCGTACTACGTAAATACAAATCTTTTACAAAATGTCAAGTGAATATTTAGTACCAGAGCGTTTCAAAATGAATTTCAGACACCTTCTACCATTCAGTGTTTTAAGAAATTTTGTTGAATACAGGTGAGAGATTTGACACAAAGGCTCAACGTGGAAGATGGTGGAAGACCCGGTTTCCCGAGCAGCCGGCTTTTGAGCCATTTCGATCATGGTACAAACTTTTGGAATATGCACAACAGGATGGAACCATTTCCAAGGTGCGTTCACTGTTTTTTTTTATAACATTAAATAGTCTTTTTCAAATACATTTTTGCAATTTTGTATTTTTCAAGCTCTCACTATAAAGTTATTTATACAAGAGAGGTAAAAACAATTAAGTAAGTTCAATTCAATGCATCATCATCAGCACAAACAAAGCATTAATCTAGATTACCATTTAGATTTTATACAGGGGTGAACCAAAAGTCTATATGAAAAAATTTGTTATTATTTGAGTCCCGTATTATGGTAACATTCCATTCTGAGAGAGAGAAAAAACTATTGATTTAGCAATCAAATGGCTATTGACCGCAGTCTTCCAGCCTATATATTCCATTCTGTTTTCACTTTAACTGAATATCTCCTATGGTCTTCATGAGAGCGTACAATAATAATGCCCTCTAGCTGAACAAACTTCTGAGAATATAATCTTAGTATTGCTTGGAAGTCAAATGAAAATATCAACTTCAGGGTTTCATTCCTACGCAACTGAGGATTGAGTATGTGCTAGGCAAGTTTAGACTGATTTTGCATAGATCGAAGTTTGTTCCCGAATATTTTTGAAACCGTTAAAGTCGCGCAGAGGATAGGCGAATGATCCAAAGGAATAACTTGATTTTCGATAAAAAATTCAGTTACAAGCCAACGATTTGATGGTGCATTATCGTTCAACAGAGTCCATTTGCCGATTTCTGCGATGCTGTTGATTGGAATGTTAAAGCACTTTTGGTTCACTTTATACAATCGATGCATGGAAGTTCCTCATAATATCACGTTTAGAGATATTCATAGTTGTTATATTTTTGCAATGGCTATGCATTGTAGTTGAATGTAACAAATTGTTCCATTGATCACACTTGTTTCAACAAGACGGTGTCACTTGTCACACAGCCAATGAAACGACCAATTTATTGCAAACCAAATTTGCTGATCGCATTCAGCTGAAAAATGGCCAGCCAGATCGTGTGATTTAACACCACTGGATTACTTTTTTTTTTTGCTACCTTAATGACTGAGTCTATACGGAGCCAATCGAATGGAATAAATTCAAAATCTGTGATGAAATAGACCCGACATTTTGCCAAAAAGTGATTAAAAATTTCGATGAAAGACTTTTTTCCGTCAGCGTGATCGTGGTGGACATTTGCCAGATATCATTTTTCATTCATAATTTCCGAACTTTTCTTTTTGTAATACAATAAAAGTTTGATTCATCGTCATCAACATTTTTGTTTTAAAAAACAAAGTTTTTGTTGAAAGACCTTTCAGTTTGAATATTTACTCGCAAGCAGCTCAACCAGAGCGCCAAAGCCATCTGACATCACGTCAGTGCTTTCTTTATTTTTATTATTAATTTAAAACACGAATCGTTATACATTAGACCGTTGTTGCCTGTTGCACATGTGTCAGCATTATTATGTGTCATAACTCGATGATGGAATAAAAAAATTATTTTATTATCTTATTAACCTATGATTTTTTCAGAGTTTTGGATTGTTCATACTGCGAATGTAACACATTGATTAATCCACTCCTTCAAATTGTTTCTCTCGTTGTAATATTGTTTCTCTATTTCAGTGTCGTAATGAGTTCATTACAGTACTAAAAACAGTGGTGTAATGAACTCATTACAGCAACTTTTTTTAGTTGTATTATTATAATTTTTACTTTATGTATTTCATTCAAATTGATTATTTCAGGCATTCAACACTAGGAAGAACGTTCAGTCGAGAAAGATCAGCCGATCGAACATATAACACCCCCTGGCGTAGAAGCGTTAGCAGAGATCTTGCATCAGACATAGATACAGTCATGGCGGATAGAGATATACCTCGTGGGGGTAAGTTTCTATATACTTAAGTAGTCGTACCACATAGTTATGTTGTGGTCAGAGTATCAATTTGTTTTTTATAACCACTTTTTTTTTGTGTCACCCTATTTTTGTTCCTATAGTGGTTGACTAAGTTTCTGCATTGGGTACTTTTGATTTTTTTCTTTAGTATTATTTAACTTTTCATTTTCATTTCAAACTCAGTAAATTTTCAGTTAAATTTTATAAAAATGCTTAGGGATATTTTGATGTAGTCTGATGACGGGTGTAAATTTCGTTATTTGGTAGAGATTTATTAGGGATTTCTTGTAGTTCGTTGTTTGCAAATGGTAAATCACATAGGTTGGCAAGTGATCTCACTCTTAGACTATATAAGATAGACAAAGCATTCCTTTGTAAAATGTCTATTTGTTTTGACTCCCTCATTGAAAGTCTCATGTGTACGTTACAATCGACCAGCTCTAAGTTTCAGATGAGACACTTTTCAATGTAAATAAAGGGGTCTATTCTTATATATTCTAAGATCTCTCAGATTTAATAAAATGTATAGTAATTAAATACAGAAAAATGCAATATTCTCAAAGAATGGAAAGTAAAATCTCTTATTATACTTTGCCACTAGTAAACTTACTATGCATGAGTTAATTTTATAACTCTTCGTTGATTCCATTAGTAGGAATGTGTGTTTATCTGAGACCTAAACTTAATAAAGACGTATTAAAAACAATAATTGATCAGTATAACAGGTTTTTCATAGATATATCGGTAATTGAATTGAAAATAGCAACACAGTTATTGGCCATGTCATAAAGATACAGACAACATCAGAATATGCCGAAAGCATCAATGAAAGCATGGCCGTGACAGTGTTGTGTGTATTGCAGCGCGAGTGCGTGTTAAGGTGCATGTGCCCCCCTGTGGACCTGCCATTCGGAAGGGCACCGACTAACTCTGCCTGGCTACCTGCTGCAACACAAACTCGGTAGGGTGCATGTATTCACTAATTTTTTTCAGTTCAACTTCGACACTTGTTAATTTAAGTTTTGAAAATAACATTGTTAGTGAGAAATATGAAATGCAAGATGTCTCAAAAGAAACTCACATTTGGGTTGGAGCCCAATTTAAGATTTGGACAAATACATTAACAAACTATTTCAAATATTAAATAAATTCACTGTTTTTCGAAAAAATTTGTAAATATAAGTAGTTGTTATTTTGAAAATGATGGAAATAATAAAAGATAAATCCATATAAATAGCTTTTGAAACATCTAGTATGTTTTTAGGATATCTTTGATCTTCCAAAACAAAAGTCTCTCTCTTGAAACACTTCTTTTTTATTTATCGTAACATCTTTTCGGCCATTTATGTTTTACACAAATCAAGTATTGTTTACACCTATTAATTGGCATTAATTAATCAACACATGTTTTGAGTTCCTTTGTTTTTCTAGCATGACCACTAATTTTGGTTTTGATTTTGTTTTCAAGCAGCTGCAGATGTTTTGTGCCAAAAATCCACTAACTTTGTAAGGTAGGTTTCGTGAATTTATTCTTGGATTTTTGTGTGTGTATTGTAGAAAAATCTTCATCACTCCATCATGTTGATTTTATGCCGACTTTTTTTCAGATAAGAGCTCGAAGAGAGAAAATCTCAATTTAGCGGATTTGGATCTCAAAAAACTGAACTTGTCCGAGGAGGAATCAATGGCTTTATCTTACCTAACCCCAGCACTAACCAGAAGAATGCAGAAGCAATTGTTAGCTCAGCTTGCCCCCTCGGAGGTTCGAAAATTGCATCGCACCTTGTCATCAAGAAATTCCACTGATAATAATCCGTATGAACCTCATAGAAATGAGAGTAGCATGCTGAATCGTAGATCAGTTGATAGATTATCATCTACATTGCCCAGAAAATATTCGAACGATAATAGTGTAGCGCAAAATAAATCTAGTGTAAATATAGATTTGGAAAGAAACAAGGAATCTGATACAGACAAAACAAAGTCTTTTTTACCAGTCAAATCTTTATTCAAGAATGAAAGGAAATCTCTTCTTAGAGATAATCAAACTAACGATGATAATAGTGTACGATTGAGAGGAACAAGATCAACTCCAAGTCGTGAAATTAGACCTTATTTGAGAACTAGAACAGACACTAGCATGATTTATAGCCCTGATTCTAGCTTGTCAGAGAGTGTGTCTTCTTGTGCTAGAGATCCTGATAGTGAACTTAGCTCTAGGGGTTTTTCTACTGATAGTTACTCATCTCTATACCGTCCTTCCTCCTCTTCTAAAACTGAAGACATCTCTCTTCGATACTCAAGACCGACTAGGTCTTACGAAGGTTCTCACACAAACTCTAGCAATCCATCCAAGACTGATATTAAAAAACCGTCCTCTTCTATGAAACGCATTTCTAGATTTTTAAGACCTGACTTTTTCGATCCCCCTAAAGATGAAGATATCGTTGTTAAAGAGAAGAAAGAAAGAGAAATCGAAACACAAAAGATTCTTAAGGAAATACGAGATAAAAGAAAAGAAAGGTTAACAATTAGAAGACGATCACCTACAAAAGAAAGTTTAGATTCTGATCATTCATACCACGACAATTCCATTAGTACCACTAGCAGCATAAGAGAAACGGAGTCAAGTTTAACACACATTTCAGACAATGGTAAAACGAAGAATGAAATTAAATTCATAGATAATAAAACTAGTGAAAAATCCAAGCTTCCAGAATATGTTAATATTCTCTCGAATAACAATACCAACCAAAAAACAAGAATTTCAAAGATTGCGCGTCCAAAAAGCTACCCAGCCGAATCTTCACTAAAAACAATTTCAAAAATACCCGAAAAGACTAAATCATCACCAGAAAAAGAATCTAAATTAAGTAAATTCAAGAAGGGATTCGTGAGAAAAGAGGTGAAAGAAAAGAGCAAAGAGGATAAAAATGAGACAAATCGAAATATAAACGAAGAAGAGAAAATACATAAAAATAAATTACTCCATTCTATAGAGAAAAAATTAGAGAAATTCCGGTCTTCTCCGGACAAATTGAAAGAAAATTCCGCAGTTGAAAATACCATCAGAAAATTAAGAGAGCAAAGTTTACCGAAGAATTTAGAGCATTGTACGGAATCTGGATTAATAAAAAGGGCGGTATCAGTAGAAGATTTGTCAAATGTTCAACTACATGACAAACCTCTGCAGGCTTCCAGGAAATCAGTTACTAAAATTTTGGGACTCTTCAAGAAATACGAAGAAAGTGAAAATAAGAAAAACGAAAAATTGGTGAAAAAGAAGAAGGTTAAAACAAAAACGGAATCCAAGTCTACATCGTCTGAAAATTATGCAAATAAAAAAGATAAAGAAGTAAAAGAAAATGAAGTAACAAATGGAATTACAAAACATGTTGAAAAGGTCGGTGGAGTGGCGAATAATGAAAAAAATAAAGATGTTGAGGAAACAAAGAGTGTTAATAATAAAGAGTTGAAAATAAGGCAGTCCAAGTTACCTGTGACATCTTTCAGAAGAAGTTTGAACTTGGACAACGTTGTACAAGATTCGCCGAAAGCGGATATAATAGGAGTAGAGAAAAAAGACAGTGAAAAGCCAGATAAGGAAAGTTTGAGGTTAGATTTCTCAAAGATACGAGGTAGTAAAACTGAACCTGGAATATCAGAGCATATGCCTTCAACTAGCTATGAATCCAACAGAGAAAATAAAAGAAATTCATTTGGTGCTACACACAATTCATACCTTTCACCATCAGACGATATGAGTTGTGATTCTTGGTCAATATGTTCAGAGGCTCATTCACCTCTTTCTCCCAATGGACAACTCTATTCAGGGGATGAGAGTGAATCGGTTATCGATAGGATACGGCGTAAAAGTTTCTACACCAGATTCAACGAGAAGAAAAAGCCACATACTAAGACTTTCATGAAGAGCTATCGAGATTTGGATTTATATAAAGATTTAGGGTTAAGGGCGCCCAATAATTATGGTTCATTGGATCGCAAATCATACAACTGTGATAAGTTTGACAGGGCCATCAAACCAGTTTCTAATCCACAGGCAAAGAAGGAATATAGACCCTACAATAGAAGTGCCTCTGTGCTGAATGATTATGTCAATCTAGGGGGTCAATATCAACCATACAATGCGAAATCGAGTTATACGTCTAGTTTATATTCGGATTCTGAAAGTACATTGGATGAGGATAATTCAACTGCTAAACTGAGGTGAGTTGAGGTATTATTTTCTTCCTTATTTTATTTTTGTAACTCTGCTCTACCTAAAGTGATCGCTTTTCTTGATTTATTCTCCAAATTTGCTGTACATAGGTTGTAATATGCATTCTACTGCAACCTTCACTAACTAAATTATCTCTTCTACTTATAATATTGAATAAGTTCTATTTCAATGTCTTCCCTGTCTCAAGTACGCTTCATTTTCATTGCTTGTATTTTATTTTTCCATCGTCCATAGACTACACACAAATTGGAGGTAGAAGTATTTGCGTTATTCATACTGGTTTTGTCAATATTTGTTTCTTACATATATGAAATGTTATACACCCTTCATTCGAAAAGGAACCTAACTTTAAAAAAATAGTACCACTAGTGCCATCTGTTGAAATATTTTACCTGTAGATGGCTTACTTCCTCATTGACAACTGGCATAAATTTCATGACATTTGGATGCATAAAACAGAAATTATTGCGTTTAAAATATCAGTGTGTTACACTCCATACTGAAATGAATTTTATTATTCAGAACTAAATATAGTTTTTTCATCTGATTAGATGTCTTTTTTTTTAGGAACAGTTCTCTGTTGAAGCCGTCATCATTTCACAGAATGACATCCAAGTCTCCTAGTAGTGAGAGAATACACATCGAGACATCGACAACTTCTGTAGTTCCTCCTTCTAGTAACTTAACTAGATTTCATTAATGTTGATCAATATTTTTGACTATGAGCAATTATCAAAAGTATATTTTTTCATTTATCACTATTCTTGTTTTTTTTTATATTTATATTATCTGAATCTTTGAGTTGAATTGATTCTTTGTGGTGCCAAATGTATTATATTCATGAATGTTTGATGAATAACATTTAACTCATTTTGTAGGTAGTTTTATTCACAATTACAAAGAGGGTTTGTAACTTGGTATCTATCGTTTACTCTAATTTCGTTCCTATATTTTTCTTGTTTGATGAGAGTATTGAACAATTATGTTTTATATTTAATTAGAGAGAATCTGCAACCTGAGTTTGAAAAAGTTATACTTTATCACTGCCATCAATAGTATTTGATATGATTTGCAAATTATCGTCAAAATATTTATGTTTGTAAAAAACAACTTCTCTTTTCAAACCGAATGTGCACATTCTCTTTCAATGATGATTAATTAAATCAAAATAATTATTGACAGCATAATTTTTATTTATGTTTATTATGTATGCCTCTCTTTGGTTTATCCTAATCAGGTTTTTCCAATGGAAAATCGAGAGTTTTTTTTTCTATTAATATTTTGAACCAACTGAACAGTGCGATGCATAGTATTTCAATTATATTCATCAATGCTCATCTAAATTGAGATTTTTTTAGATATTTCATATATTCATGCTTTATTTATACAGAGTGATTCTTTTCTGTTAGTAAAGTGTATGTAAATGTTGTTTTCGCTTTTTTTATTATAAAGTTTATTATTTATTGAGTTTTACCTTGTTTGCGGTTTATTTATTTCAAGTACTTATTTATCAATTTGGATTGAAGTCGAAATATAATACGAAAATTAATACCTCCACAAATACTGTTGAATATTTAATATTTTAATAATCAGTTAAACTTGAGGATCTTCACAATGGTGTACCTCCATGCTCCTGTTAGTTTTTTTTAGAAAAGGTTTTAAGTTGAGTTTGTGTGAATTGTTAGAATCCTGTATGTTGAATTTGAGATTTTATAGAAAATAAAATATATATTTTAACTTGGAGTTTTTTACTAAAAAGACCTTGAGTGTAGGATGTAGGATTCCTTAAAGTAATACTTATTTTGTGAAAGGGATTGATAAATTAACAAAAATAGTATGTTTACTCCTCCAATCTCGAAATTATAGAAAAAAAAAGTTTTCTCAGAATATTTGAATTAAACTATATCCCAAGAGCAATTTTGCTTCAAAACAGAAGGTTCGACAATGAATACAGCCTTAGGACCCTTTATAAACCTGGATTTCAGTTCAACCATATCCAAAATTTTTAGATACACTTGCATTTTCACATGAAATAAATTTAACACATTCTCCTAATTATTTAGTTTTGTTTTAATGGAGTGTTTTAAAAGAAGAAGAATCAAGAAACGGGAGGTTTTGAAAAAGCTGTAATTATGTTACTATGTATAGGTTGCCATGGATTAACCAAATTGTTCTTGGCCAACAACTGATTATACATCAACAAAACAATTGTTTTTTATATTAAATAGTTATTATTAATAATTATTTATCAATATATTCAATTCGAAGTAGCAAATAGTAAAAATTCACTCGCACCACTTAAGAAATGATGCAGAACAACATTCAACCTAAGGTAAGATTTCCTACTAAGCATAATTTTACATAAAACAAATTATTTTTTATAAAACGAATTACACAAAATTATCTTGAAATCGTTTCATATTTATTTTCAATAAAATGCAATTTCTATCCATATACTCTTCAAGAAACCTACCTTGTCTTTCACCTGTACTTTATAGATTATTTTTGAAATATAAACAAACAAAAATTGAATTTCAACAAAATTGATATGCAGTGTTTGAGACACTTAGGACAGTGAACTATTTGTCCCTTTTCATTTCAATCTTGTTGTATTGGAAGTAAAATTATTGAGGATTTAAGCAACAGGTTTTCTCTGCATTCAATATCATTTTGTACCAGGCACCAAACCTTGACATATTTTTGAGATTACCCTGACCTGATATTGATTCAATTTGGACTGTTCTTGAAGATGTGAAATAACATGGGAGCATGTAGCTGTAAACTGAAATACAGATGCAGGAAGAAAAGAAGTAATGAACAAGTGGGTTCAACCTTAGACAGAGTAATCAGTCAATCATCCAATGAAGATCAATGCTTGTTGTACAAATTAGCAAACTACAAAAAAGGTAATCGCATTTTTCATAACACAAAAAAATATTTATGAGTTATTCCAGGCGGTGAACTCATAGACGCCTATAATATTGGTGGTTTAATAGAAGTGGAAAAATTGATTCGTGATCAATTCGGTCAATTGATGTATCAAGATGGAAAAGGGCAAATTATAAATAGATCAGAATATTTAAGGTGGAAATTTAGAGGTCACGACCAAGTTACATTACCTATTGAGGCTTCTTTGAGTCGTTTTGATCCTCTGGGTAAATGGAAGGACCATGAAGCTTGCTGGCAAATGCAATATAGGGGATCTCTTGGAGAAACACTTTTACATGTTCTCATCATATGCGACACAAAAATTCATACGAGACTTGCTAGAACTTTGATCAGGTGTTTTCCTAAACTGGCTGTAGACGTTGTGGAAGGAGAAGAGTACTTAGGTAAGTGAAGATCCTAATTATCTTATAAATGCGATGCTGCACTTGGTGTACCTAGGTTATGTTTTAAGTATTGAATCCATCCAGGTGCTAGTGCTCTTCATTTAGCTATAGCATATAGTAATAACGAGTTGGTACAAGATTTGGTTGAGGCTGGTGCGAATGTTAATCAAAGAGCAATAGGTTAGTTACCAAAATCATAATCCGCCTTTATTTGAAGTGTTACTTTAATTCAAAGGCAGCTTCTTCCTACCACGTGATCAGCAGAAACTAAAGCCTGCCAAAAATACAGAATATGAAGGCTTAGCTTATTTAGGAGAGTATCCCTTAGCTTGGGCAGCTTGCTGTGCCAACGAAAGTGTGTACAATCTTCTTTTGGATAATGGTGCGAATCCTGACTTACAAGACAACTTTGGCAACATGATATTGCACATGGTAGTAGTGTGCGATAAGTTGGTAGGTCATAAAGAATTACTTATAAACTCCAATTTTAATTTTTTGTTGAAATGATCTCAGGATATGTTTGGGTATGCCTTAAGACATCCTCGGTTACCTGCTAGTAACGGTATAGTCAATATAGCTGGTTTGACTCCATTAACTTTAGCTTGTAAGCTTGGTAAGAAACTAGATTTTTTTTAATTTGCCACTAAACTTAGATTTAACAGGAAGAGCTGAAGTGTTCAGAGAAATGTTAGAACTAAGCGCTAAAGAATTTTGGAGGTACAGTAATATAACCTGCTCAGCTTATACCTTAAATGCCCTAGATACATTATTACCAGATGGTTCAACAAGTAAGTCGTGAAGTCTCACAAATTTGAAATAAATAACGAAGAAATTGCAGATTGGAATTCAGCTCTCTTCATTATTCTGAACGGAACCAAAGAGGAGCATTTGGACATGTTGGACGGTGGTATAATCCAACGATTACTCGAAGAAAAATGGAAAACATTTGCCAGGGTAAGATATGAATGGCAATCACAGAATAAAAGTCAATTGAATAAATTTCAGAATCAGTTCTTGAAACGCTTGCTGATTTTAATTCTTCACCTGGTATTTCTATCTCTAGCAGTGTATTTGAGGCCAGATAATCCTGATGAACCATTGTTAGGCTGGAGCGATGAGCCTCAAACGATTTCAAGGTGATTTATTCATTAACGTGAACATTAATTATGGAATAAAATAAATGACCTTTAGGTATGTTTGTGAAGTTGGTACAATTCTGGGTGTGCTGAGTTATGTTATCCTGCAACAGGGTGACGAAATCAGGAATCAGGGATTTTGGACATTTTTGAAGCAACAAGTAAGTTAAATGGTTTAGGCTAAGTGAAAACTTTTTGTATTGAATTTATTGAGATTTACAATCTAATTACAAACTTATTTAGTAAATGTGTTGTACATAGAAACACTTTTTTTTAAATCACTTATTTGTGATTAGTGTATTTTCCTCTTTAAGATCTCGACTTGACCAAATATTTAATTTTAGTCAAATTCTCCCCCCAAAACAATCTTCTTGATATCGAACTTGGCAATATTGGCATGCATTCCACTGAGAATATATGGAGATAAGAATACTGAAGAAGCAATACTTGGTTTTGCAGTACCTGGATCATGGTTTTTGCTCATGTTTTTTGCAGGGTAAATCTAACATCCATTATTCTTTCGTAATTTAATTTTTATTTTTTTCAGGGCAGTTCGTCTGACTGGACCTTTTGTTACGATGATATACAGTATGATTACCGGTGATATGTTAACTTTTGGAATTATTTATAGCATTGTTCTATTTGGATTTTCGCAATCGTTTTATTTCCTCTACAAGGGATTTCCAGGTGTTAAGTCTACTCTTTATGAAACCTATGCCACAACGTGGATGGCTCTATTCCAGATCACTTTAGGAAATTACGATGTGAGAATTGAAGCATAATTCTTATTTTCAAATACTGTTTGTAGCTGTTCTTTACAAGTTAACTGTTTGCACATTTTTTAACAAATATTTATGAGCATCTGTGAGAATTACGAAGTTAAAAATTTAATGGAGCACGGTTCTTGTCAGATGCTTCAAATAATAGACTAACTCATGAGTCACCATTACACTTCAGATATGTTTTTAATGAAAAATAATGGAAACTATTGCAAGCATCCAATTTGATTGATTAACAAATTATAAGATGATTTGATTAGTTCATTTCTCCTTTTATAGAATCCACATGTATGTTTCAGTATCAGGAATTATCATTAACAACATACCCCGGCATCAGCAAAACGGTATTTGCTCTATTTATGGTATTTGTACCTATTTTATTATTGAATATGTTGATTGCAATGATGGGAAATACTTATGCCCATGTTATTGAACAAAGTGAAAAAGAATGGATGAAGCAAGTGAGTAAAATATATTTTCTCTATTTCAGTGTCGTAATGAGTTCATTACAGTTCTAAAAACAGTGCTGTAATGAACATTGTTTTTAGTTATATTTTTCGTTTTGTGGTTGACAGCACTGACATCCTTTCCACACGCGTCCATTGCATGTCAATTGTCAATATTAAACCATGTAGAGATTTGAACGCACTATTCAAATTCTATAATCTGTCAATTTTCGTATCAGTCACACCAACTGCGAAAATAAAATATAAAAGACACTAGGAGATATAATCTGAATTTTTCATTGAATTCCAACAAATTTCTCACAATTCTTGACTGAAATAGAGAAAATATCGTCTAATACTCGTTGCAGAAGGCAATTCCAACACTCATGCGTTCAAAAACTCGCTCCTTCGTCGCTCGTTTTCGAATTTCGTATTCGTGTTGGAATAGGTGCCCATTCTGCAACTTGTATTAGAATATACTATTACAGTCCATATTATTTCCTCCAGTGGGCTAAAATCGTTATAGCACTCGAGAGAGCAATACCGCAAACAGATGCTCATCATTACCTACAAGAATATAGCATTTCGTTAGGCCCTAGTGAAATACCAGGAACAGAACAACGTGGAGTCATGGTAATCAAATCAAAGAGTAAAACAAGAGCTAAACAACGAAAGGGAGCAGTCTCAAATTGGAAGGTATTTAAAACATTAATATCTTTATAAAACGATTTAAATTACTCTTCATCATAGAGAGTGGGAAAAGTTACCATAAATGCTTTGAAAAAGAAAGGGTTGACAGGAGAAGAAATGAGGAATTTAATGTGGGGTAGAGAATCAATAAATACCCCGATCAAATTGAAAAAGTAAGTTTTTGCATGTTTTATAAAGGATCATTAATATATTTTATTTATTCGAAGTACAAAGCAAGCAGTGAAAAATAACCGACCAGCTAATTTAGGAGCTTTTGGGGAAGCTCTGTCATCAGCTTTAGACGTTATGGCATTTACAAATGATATAAATATGGATAGTGGGGTTATGGCACCAAATGAAGCCAAGGTGTGCCCAAATCAAAAACAGGTAATTCCAAAATGTAACTTTTCATGTACAAGAAAAAAATTCTTTATTGTAGGTCCAGAATCGTAAGAATTCAACTAATACACTGCAGGCAACCGGTAGGTCAAGTGCCACCTTGTTTATACACATCGGATGCATCTTGAGATGTCTCAGATTTTTTGGTGTCGTAACGCAGGTGTGAATATTTTAAACAAACGATCGTGACAGTTATTGGATGTAAACAAAAACAAGACTTTTAGCTGATAATGAATAAAAAAACGGTGTTTGGACTCTACAATGAATTAGATGCTGATGCACAAACGAATTTCAAGTTTCGGCTCCAAGTCAAGCAACCAGCTCAAGTGCAGGTCCTAGAGTGAGTATATTTAGTTATCATAATATGATTTTGACTTTCATTGATTATTGTACTGTTTTCAGAATATCAAGTAATTGATATTCAAGCAGTAAAGGATGCAAGGGATTTACATGACATTGAGAGAGAAAATGATGCGAATTATTCAGAAAATGATATTGAAATCCAAGACTTGGAATATGATGGAAACGACGTCAGTGAGGTGAGTGTTGATAGATTTTAGGAATATTTAAATAAAAAAAAAAAATTTGTATGTCATGTCAATAAATGGAAGAGCTACGAACCTGCGGACCTGAAGAGGCCAATAACTTCAAGCGTTATTGAATGATTCGCAGCAACCGGAACCATCTCAAGCAAAGGTAGATATTAAATAAAGAAACAATCATCTCAATTACTTTTGAAATATTTTCTAGAATGCAGCACCCCAGAGCAGAAAAAAAGGTCGCTCTGCCAACTTCAAGACGGCGCCCAACTGTTGTGAAGGCATTGACAAGCTCAGATTTGGGAGATAAATATGAAAAATTAGTTGATAAGAAACTTGAGCTGGCAAAAAAAAGATTAATCAAGGTAGAAGAAGAAATTGCAGCTATTAAAAGTGAGAGTGCACTAAAGAAAGAGTTGCTCAGGTTACAGATTATAGCGGAAAAGGTAAAGTTGAAAAAATTAGGAATTTCAATACCGCCTGAACCTAAATGAATTTTGTAATTACAATATTACTTACCTGTTGCATATTTTATGAAGATATTAATTTTATTATATAATTTTATGTTATTCAAGGTTGTATAATTTTATATTTTGTAAAAATAATAAAAATACTATACTTCAAATCTATTTTTATTTCTTTGATCTCATAGATTAGCAAAATGATTGTTTATTATATTATCTCTAGTAAGTTAGTGTTCTGCTAACCTCAAAGATATTAAATAATTGAATATCTTTGACTAGTTGAAGTTTAAACGTCTAATTATTTATGAATATTACCTGTTATTTATATTTATTAAGAATCGTTTGACACAAGAGTTTTAACTTACACAACACAATGTGATCGCTAACCAATTTGAAATAGCAAAGAATTATTTGTTTACATCTCATTTCAGATTCAGATGTGAAAAATGTGACCTAAAGTATCTGGTAGTGACAAATGCTACTTTAGATGTAGAAGATCCGAAATATGTGGTTAAACAAACGCTTGAGATGTATAAGATGCATCTGATGTGGATAAACAAACATAGCAAAACAAGAACTGAATAAAAATGAGATCTGAATACAAATTTCTTTTCCTTAGGAACATCAATGTTGCAAACTTTCGATCAACTCCAAGATTCTAGAATGTTAGCTGAAAACATTGAGAAACAAAAACCTTCAATGATTCCTGAAATCAGATGCAGTAAACCTCTTCTAGTAGATAAAAACAGCGACCCCTTAAGACTTCTGGTATTATATTCAGAGGATCCAGCTTGTGATCAAGAGATCCTAAAGGAACTAGCGTCTGCAGCAGCAAATTTAAGGGATATCGAAAGAGTGTCAGCAAAACGAGAAGCAGGTGTTAAAGTACTAGCAGGTTTATTTGCTGGAACTGAAGAATTGGTCATGAAAGTGGAACAAACAATGAAAAGGGCATATTCTATCCTCGATCCTAGTGATAGTGACGGAATAGGAGGTAACTAATTAGGGTTGATTCACATTACATGGTGCCTACGGCTTACCAGCAGAGCATATAGAGTTGAAACATTTTACACTTGGTTCCTACTTACTTCTGGAGTTGTTTGAAAGAGTATTTAGATTGGTAAGACTGCCTACCTCTCAAGGCAGCCATCAGCACTGTGTACACTGAATCAACAATTGATTCAAGTTAGATCAATGGAATATTACAAAATTTCAGGATCAAAAATCCTTGGTCAGATATCGAGAAGTAGAAGGGCGAAATCAGCAAATAAGAGGCTTTCTGCGAAGCTGAAGGAGGATAAACAAAAATTAGTAAATAGTTCAGATTCCAGCTCAGTTGACACATTGATTGCGGAAGATGGCAAGCCATCATTCGATTTGGATTATGCTGCAGAAAAAACTAATGACACTGATGAACTTGACACAGGAATTATGTTTCCGGAAATGAATGATAATGAGGAACGAATGTTGGTTTTACAAAAACTCATTATTATCTGTTCTCAAGTTTTTCGATTTCAGGTCAATAATAATTTGTGAATCAGGCCTAATTCAAGAACTGGGTGAGGGACATCCATCTCAATCGGGAAACAGTACTTTGCACAAAAAGAAAAGGCCAAAAACCGGCGTAAAACACAACAAGTAAGTTAAACCTGCACTAATTCAACTTAATTCATAATTTCTTCACAGGGTCTCACCTACCGACAGGAAAACTCCCAAATCAGCAGGTGAAAAATTACATTCTGACAGATCAGAATCTCCAGATCCTCTAGAACCATGGAGTACCAGAAAAATTGCAAATATGAATAAAATATTAGCATGGGAAAATGAACATGACAGTATGTAGCTTTTTCAGTTGATTTTATGAAAAGTACAATATTTTGAAGATTAATTGGTTATTAATTCATGAATTCCCCTCCACAATCCTTCAATATACAAAGAAATGTAAAAGACTAAAATGGCCACAATCAGCAGACTCAAAGTTGCAGAAGACTTACATGCGTAATCAGAGGATAATACAACAGCTGTTTGAGAGAGAAAACCAACAGTTTGCATTTTAATTTATTATTTACATTCTAAACAAATTGTAACAACCTCCTCATAATCGTACAAGCTTAGCATAATCCCTATCAAACAAACATTTTTGGTACTTCAAAGTCATCTTTAGGGTTAGCCAATTTGTGCTTAACCAAATAAATGGAAATTATTTCTGCAACTTGATCAGGTTGATCCTCGTGTATAGCATGACCTGATTTAGATAGAACTCTAAATTGAAATTTACCCTGCATTTGTCCCACAGTAAGTGCCGTATCTAGACCATTGACGTTTGCTAACAGTAATATTTTTGGTACCTGTACATCTAAAAATTTCTGTGATAGACCTTGAAACCAACCGTTCCAAAAGGGTTCGGATTTTTTTAGATCAATTCTCCAGGTATAAGCACTTGAAGAAGTTGAAGATGGCGAGATTGGAGTTGGAATAGTTGAAGCTTTCTTAGGTAGAGGGGGTTTAGCAAAGTTTTCTTCTAGAGTCTCATCAAATTCTTCGGCTTCCTCTTGAATCGAAGAGTTACTTGTGGAATCTTGAAAATTAATACATTAAAGATCAATAATGAGAGTATGAGTTAGAACTCACTGGTGGAGACTTCAATATTTTTGCTATCTACTTTAATAACTTGGCCAGGCATAGACACTCGGGCTGCCTCAATGTTCCTAGTTTGACCACCTTTGAAACACCACTGAATGGCATTTTCTAATGATTTAAAGCTGGTTGGTCTTCCTCTAAGTATATTTTGCATTGATGATAATGCATCTAATGCTGTTCCTTCCACAACATCAATAACACAAAGACCTGCCAGAGAATCTAAGTGATTTGCAGCATCTACTGCTATAGCTCCTCCCATACTATGACCAATTAATATGACAGGTGCGGCATTATTTTCACATAACTTTGCCAGTACATCTACCACATCCTGAAAAATTTTAAATATAATAACTTTCCACCCAGATATTTAAATGCTCATGTTACTCTAGATAAAGTTGGGAGGGCCAAATCTGCATCATCATTTGTTGTTGATGATCCATGTCCCCTTAAATCAATAGCAATGACCTGGCATTCTATATTTTTACTAATTTCAACTGCAAAAAGTGCCCAAGTTAGTCCAGAGTAGCCTCCTCCATGAAGGCAACATAATATTGGACCACTATTGCCTTTTTTATAAACATGAAATGTTCCATTACTAGTTGAAATATCTTCTTCACTATCAAAATATTCAAATGGACTAACCGGGCTGAAATCCAAAGGGTGTCTAACCATACCAAAACCTCTTGGGTTTTTATTCAATACTGACTTTCTTAAATTCGACATTGTTAAATTGAGGATATAAAGGATAGTCTGGTAAATATCAAGTATTTACATATCAAAAGTAATTCCAGTTTTTTATTTAAACAGGCGACTTCACCTAATTTTCATTCAGCAAGGAAATTCAAATTTTTTATACATATCTTTCTTCACGCATTAATTGTTTTGTTTTTGTTTTCAATTTTTCAACTTGACAGAGAAACCATCACTTGTGTGAATTTATTCAAGTGTACGAAGGATCATAGATAACATAAAACTTGACGAGCTGGATTTTCGAGCGTTGTTGTCAGGTCTATGTTTTCTTCCAGATTCGCCCACGGCGAAGAATTCTATGAGATGGTGAAGATACCGAAGTCATACGAAGTGAATCTGAAAAAATGAACAGGTTTGGCAACAATGCCGCTCGAAAATTTAATTATACTTACGTATATGCTCTTTACCCCAATGTTTTCTCACCCTCGAAAAAATTAACTTCGAACTCAATCAAATATCCGAATAAATTAAATGTATATTAAAATCTATTTTTGTATGTTTTTCAAACTGGTGAAATAAATAAATAAAATAAATTGAATGTCAATAAAGTTGATGACGAGATATTGTTGATGATGGAGCTCGTGTTGAATGATTGTTTGGGCTATTACCATCATCTATTGTGGATGTAATGTTTTCCGACGTTTCGATAGACATCTTCTATCTTTATCAAGGAGAAAAAAGTAAGAAACCTTTTGAAAATTATCAATTTTCAAAAAGTAAATATTGACAGAAGTCATGAAAGAAAAATGAACGATGTTATATACTCATCTGTGATAAGATGATCTTTTTAAGTTGGATCGAACTATCGGCGTCCAAACTTCTGGCAGATCTATAGATGGAGCACTTATGGAATCAGGTGTTATTTTCATAAATGCTGCTTCTTTGATTTTTCTTCTTGCAAGTTTTTCTTCTTTGGATATTATTGATGCCCCCTCGTCGATAACCATTCTAGAAAAACGTGGATGACTTCACACAAGTGAAACTTTTGCATAGAAAAATCATTTTTTAAATGAAGCGCTGCATAATTTTACAAAGAAAAAAATACATAAAAATCATTTGTCAGTATTAATTTACCCATTACCTTTTTTGTCTTGGAAGAATCCGAAGAAACAATTTGGAAGATGATGAAAAGTGTAGGATATGAAAAATTTCTAAAAGAGCGGTATTCTAAAGAGGATAAATTTTTTCAAGTTTACGATACATATGCACCAAATTACAAAAGTGACAAAGTTTAAGTATAAATTACACAATTCTATTCAACCTATTTCAGAACAAGCAATCACCAATAAATTTTATTCGAAGTACGAGGTGATAGATTTAAGTAAAGCTGATCCAGTTATAGTGGCGAATATAAATAAAGCTAAAGGAAATACACCTATGGATAGGAAACCTTATCCAGAAACTGTAAATCAGAGGTGATTAAACGGAATAATATAATTTCTATTCAATTTAGAGTACAAACTGCAAGAATGATAATGTAAAACAAATTTACATAATTTCAGTTATGGTTGGTTTTCAGAACCTCTCGTGCCCATTGACAGAAATGATTGCAGATTTTATTTTCCTTACAGACATGCACCATTTATTAGTCAAGAAATAACAATAAAAAACGATGTTTGTAGTAAACGTGTTATTGGAAACACATCTTTTAAGCTCTAGAAATTATACCAATACTTTCTGAATGTAGTGCGATCTGTATGAATAACTTGAAAATAATTCAATGGATTCCATGATGAATTTGTGTGTTTAATGTGTTTTTATCTTACTAGTTAATTAACAACATAACAGTTGAAAATGAGATTATTTTTATTTTGAATAAGAGCTGAAATTGAAATTACCGAAGATACACGATTGACCAGTGGCGTCTACAAATTCGGGACTCGGAACATTAATAATTAATATCCCTGCTACAGTTCCTTTAAAAATTTTCCTAATACTTCACTTAAGATCTCAATTGATTGTTTTTGTGGGGAGAAGTTTTTTTTCCAGTAAAAGGTAGCAAGTTTATTTTTACGAGGTATTTCTTGTTAATTTGATTGCAGTTCACATTATGTAAAATCGATTCTCACAAGTAATCAAAAACAATTCTTTTGACGCCACTGGTTCATCACTTTTATCTTCGGAAATATCGGTACCTGGCTCAGCTAGCTGCCTTCACAATGTGAATAATCTGTGGTCTATGTTTGATACTTTTTCTATTCTATACTTTTATTTATCTATGGTTTTATTTTCTCCTTAATTAACCAAATTTGTTTGTTTATTTCATTGACTGTATACTAGTTTATCACGTCAATGGTTTATTTCTATCTGATCTGCTTCAACTGATTGTTTTAAAATTCTACTATTTCATGAATTAGCAATACATCTAGAATCCGTGAGATTTATTTATATTCCCCAAGAAATCTCTTTATGGGGCCAATATGAATTCTCAAGAGCTCACAGTTAAGAACTCTCCAGACAATATGATGAATGAAGTTTATACTTTCCTGAGCAATGCTAATAAATTAGAACAAAGTAATTTGATTGAGCTAACGAAAACCGCTTTATCCTTGTTGAAGTCTATTCCGTCTCTTCGAGGTCCTGTATTTGAATATTTCAGCAAAATATTTACCTTGGCATCTTCAAGATATATTGCAGGAATAGAGGTTAATACTGTGAGTTCTTTGTATTGCATTCTCTACTGTATATTTTTTTTTAGAATGAAATTAAAACTGGCCAAATATACTCACCTTCTGAAACTGATGAAACGGTAGTATCTGAAATACATTCATGTATGGTGAATTTGATCACTGATTCACCAGAATCTTGGTCTCCTTTCATAAGTACATGGTCATTAGAGCTACTAGGTGAAATATCCTCCAGTTTCTCATCTAGAACTCAAATTAGTTCAAGTGCTGGTATAATTTACTTTTAACTCTCAATCAACATGAATTGAATTTAATGATTTGTAGTTCTTAATGAGACATTACAACTTTGGATGGGATGTAGAGCAACAAGAACTTTAGTTGATATAAATACAAAATGCCTTGCAAGTTTGATGTATTCTGACACAGAGGCATGCATAAATGCCCTTTTAGGTATGTTGTAAGAATTACATTAATCACGAGTATATAATTATTATAAATTTACTTATTGTAGAAACATCAGTGAAACATTCGCCTCATTTCGATTGGGTTGTCGCTCATGTCGGTAGTTGCTTTCCAAATACTGTTATTACAAGAGTGCTCTCTTGTGGCCTAAAGGATTTCTGCAAAAATAAATTTTACGAACAGAGCTGTAACTCTCCCAAACTCAAGTCTGTTGTTGGTATTTTGGGCCATTTGGCTGGAAGTCATTCAAATGATATAAGGGCATCTATTGTTGAAATGTTTAAGGTAAGATCATTTTATAAAACACTTTTTCAAATTATATATTTATTACAATTACAATTTTTATTTTCTTATGTTTATGTTGAGTATTGTATTCAAATTTATCTACACTCTGAATTTTCAACATCTAATGTGATTTACAATCAATAGAAATCAATTTCTGCTTTCTTCAAAGCAGATTTGTGGCTACTTTTCCATCAATTTTCAGCAAAATTTTTACGTGATAATTTGTTACAACAACTTTTTATGTCGTTCATTCAAATTCGAATGACACATTTATAGTTGACAGACATGTTGAGAGGTTAGTTTTGTTGGTTTGGATCTACGATGCAAAGATAAATTTTTAGAGAAATTGTTTCTCTGCTCTATTATGCATCTACATCTCCCATTTATTTTTCAAATAATATGACAAAATACAGAAATTAAACAAAACTTTTATCAAAATAGCATGAAACATATATTTATCATTCATATATTAAATTAATGTTGATAAAGTTATGAACAAAAAATTTAATTATGCCAAAATAAACTGATTTCATTATCATCGTTAGAATGTTAATCGTAAACAGATTTAAGCCATAGCTCAGGTCTGTCATAACCTAAATCTTCTGGGAAGTCACAGCCCAGCTCTAAAATGACCGGTCCTACTTCTTGGCATATGTATGGATAGAATTCTTTGACTTTTTCACCGCATTTGTTCTTGACCATCTCCATAAATCGTACTGTTAAGGCATAGTCATTGACACGTCTACATGCCATTAGAGCTGCAATTATAATCTTGGGATCTGGAACGGCATCATAACCAGCTAGGTCGTTCATTGCTTGCCTTATGTCCCAACCATCGATATCATGTCGATTGAAGAAGCATACATACTTACAGATGTATTCTTCAGGCGTCTCCTCCGATGCAGTTTTGTGATATATATTTCTTGTTTTAGGAATTAAAAGTCGAGTGAAAGCATTCAAAATCGCTCTTGATGGCTGTAGAAATGACATTATGGTTTAAAACTGTTTGAGTTTTATATTTGCTGTCTGTTGAAATGATAACACTTTTTTCTGGTTTCCATGGTTATGTACTCAACAATCATTTTGTTTCATGCTATTTTGATTGTAGAAAAAAATTGGTGATGCCTACAAAATTGTTTTATTTCTTGCTCCAGTTCTATTCAGAAAATCCTATATACTCTGTGACAAAAAAGTTTCCGAAAAAAATTCTACAATATTTATTGAATCTCCTTCGAAATATATTCCATTTGAAGCGATACACGTGTGCCAACGTTTTTTTTTCAATATTGAAAACATTCTTTATAGCTGCCTTCAGCTTCTTCTGCGAATTTTCTTCTATGCCTTCTATGGAGTCATTTCTGGTTCCCGGAGCGATAATTTCAGTGTGGAGTAAATAAAAAAGTCACAGGGAGCTAGATCAGGCCAATAAGGTGGCTGGTGGATGGTATTTATTGAGTGTTTAGTCTTAAAATCGTTCATAATCGTGGCTGGATGAGATGGTGCGTCATCGTCATCGTTGGCTAGTACACATCTTAAAATTGAGTTTGTAAGAAGTGCCTCATTTTTGTACTGAGGCGGTACATTGTACCATGGTTCTGGCCGTTCATGACGAGATACGATGTCGGGACAAAATTTGTACTAGTATAGACGACGGATTGTTGAGACGGTGTAGCGCAGCGAGGGCGAGGTAGGTAAGAACTAGGAACATCAATGGTCTGTCTCACTTCAAATATGTCGATGCAAAAGGAGGGTAACTTTAACTGTCGACAGAATTTAAATAATAAAAGAGGCATAATTCAGAATGCAAATTAATTGTTTGATTTTGAAACTTTAGGACGGTGAGCGAGTGAGGGGAAGATTTTACTGAATATGAGGGTTTTGTTATTCAAAATAATCAAAGCTAACTGTGATTATATATTTTCATGTAATTAAAAAATTTTAAGTTTCCTTCCACATAATACACAGTTTTCCTGTTCGTTTTAGAACAAACTGTATTTATGTCATGGATACTGGTACCAAAATAGCAGGTAGTAATCGAGAGCTCAGCGTTTTATTCCTTCTCTGAAGAATCAATATTTTCATACAATCATCAAAAATAAAATTGTTTTTCTGGTGAGTTCAAAGAAACTCCTATAAAATCCCATCATATTCGGTAACAGGTGCCAAGGTGACAAAGACGCCGCTGCACCATAAAACCCTCCGTAATTCCATAATTTACGACATGTGTACTGCCTACTATGAATCAGTACATCCCCTCAGCCCTCATTTACCTCTGGCGCTGTCGTTTTTGTACTGGTGACCAGGACTTATCCCCGTGGATCCATCGCTTCCTGATCCTCATCGAGGGGAGTGGGACATTTAAAATGAGGTGGTACATTGTATAAAAATGAGCCGCTCTTACATTTCTTCGTTGTGTACGAGATAAATAAGCCGCCTCTTGTAAGAGGTACCCAACACTAATCGTCATGCCTATAAAAACTTCAAATACTTGAAATTAATCACCTAGAGCAATTTAAATGAGAATTTATAGATAATTTCTTTTCAGAGTATATATAAAATCAATTTAAAAATTCTCTCAATCATAACTATATAAAAAAAATCAATTTAAAACTCATATTTCTTCAGTTTATTCTCTAACTGCTGATGCGGTTATTCCATCAGTTCGGTAAAACTTAAAAATTATATCTATTGCTCTGTTCTAGTGGAGTCTAGAAACCTGTCCGATTGGTGATACAGAAAAACAATTGAAAAAGAATACAGTGCCTTTCATACTTCAATTGTCTTATTTATCCTCTACGTTATTATCATCGATTTGTAGTAATTTGAAAGAGATAAGTAAGTTCCTCAAACTGTTCGAGAGTATAAAATTGACATTTTGTTAATTTCAGTTAGTATAAATGTTATTGAGAGCTTTTACGTATATACAGAAGATTGGTGCAAATATTTTGGAACAGCAGAAGCGTTAGAGGTCAGTATTAACAAATTGAAACCAAATATATACACCCTCCGTTCCAAAAGAAACAGAACTTAAAGAAAAGAAAAACAAATGTACATTTTGGAATAAATCATTTATATTAATCAATGTATTCCCCTTCTGCATGGATACACAAATTTGCACGCTCCAACAAGTTGTCGAACGACTTCTCCATGTGCCACTTTCCTTTCATCGCCAAATGCAGCTTAGGGAACAGATAGAAGTCGCGTGGAGTCAGATCTGGTGGATAGGGAAATGATGCAAAGGATTAACTTGATTTTCGATAAAAAAATCAGTTACAAGTCGCCAACAATGTGATGGTGCTTTAACTTGCGTACGGGATAGAGAATCATTACAATATGCATTTTGTAGCATTTAGTGCGTTTCACTAAAATTTTTTCCAAGTTTAACACGAAAATCAGTTGCAGCTATTTGTTTGAAACTCATTTTCCAACCGATGTACAAAATACACTGACATTTGAAACGCAATAACTTGTGTTGTATGTATTCAAATGTCATACAAGTTGTCAACGAGGGACTAAGCCATCTACAGTTAAAATATTACAACAGATGACGCTAGTAGTACTATTTTTTTTTAAGTTCGGGTTCTTCTGGAATTTAGAGTGTAATTTGTAACTAAAAATGTTATTTATAAATTTAGGATCTTGTAATGACCCTTGTTCTACAATGCAATACAGGGGGGGTACAAATAGTCAAACTATTTTTAGAATGTATAAGTAATGAGAACTGGACACTAGCAGGAAATATCGTGACAGGTATCAAGGATAGATGCAAAAAGCTGTTATGTATGTATAATATGTTTTAGTTTGAGGTAGAATAGGTTTAAGATATTCAAAACTTCCAGCAACGCTATATTAATTTTTTTATACATTTTCAGCTTCTCTATTAGTCGAAATTGATATGTCCCTTAGGTTCAGAAACCCCATAAATGTGGTGAATTCTTTCGGCAAAGACCTGAATGAAATCAATAAATTGTTGTTGAGCAAGAATAAAATCGAATATATGACAGCAGCGCGTCTTGTTGTATTTTTAGGTGATTATTATTAAGTTCAGTTCAAAATGTATATAATAATTCATTTTGATTTCAGCAAGAAATGATCCCTCGATTCTTATAAACTCAGCAACATTCATCATACTGAATTCTCAAGTATCTGACAACTTAGCACTCCTTATCAAAATTTTAACACATGAATTTGTTGATAAGACCAAGTTGCCATACTGCGAAGAAGGGGGTTTTTTGGGAATAGTACTCAACCAAATACTCAGCAAAGATATTCAAAAGTTTTTTATAAACAATCAAGAAATCATAGATTTATCACAAATGTGGGAGAATTTGTTGTTGTTAGTTAAGTAAGTACGCTTTCTTTTATAATATAGGTTGCCAAATATCTCCCATCCACCTTTTTGTCTTTTGAATTTCGCGGCTATGTACAAAGCTCTACAGAGCTTGTAACTGGCAATACTATACATAATTTGAAAGGTCTTGACATAACCTACCAAACGACGCTATGCATGATTAGTTTGGATATTGCGTTCAACAGTTATAGACGTGTAAACATGGAATTCACTAACGCCGAAATTCGCGCTATTTTTTTCCTTCGTTAAAGGCAAATCCGCTAGAGAAACGTTCCGTGAGATTAATGGTGTTTTGGGGGATGGTACTCTATCAGTTCGAACCGCGGAGGAATGGTTTCGACGATTCAGAGCCGGTGAAAACGACACCATGGATAAGCCAACCGGCGGAAGACCTGTGACGACAAATACCGATCAAATCATGGAATACATCGAGTAAGACCGGCATGTGGCATCTCGTGACATCGCCCAGAAGATGGGAGTTAGTCACCAAACCATTTTAAACGATCTGCAGAAGGCTGGATACAAAAAAAGCTTGATGTTTGGGTGCCGTATGATTTGACGCAAAAAAAGCTTCTGGGCAGAATCAATGCCTGCGACATGCTGCTGAAACGGAACGAACTCGACCCATTCTTAAAGCGAAGGGTGAATGGTGGCGACAAATGGATCACATACGACCATATCAAGCGAAGACGATTGTGGTCAAGGCAGGTGAATCGTCCCAAACAGTGGCCACGCCGGGATTGACGGCCAGGAAGGTTTTGCTGTGTGTTTGGTGGGATTGGAAGGAATCATCCACTATGAGCTGCTCCCATATGGCCAGATGCTTAATTCTACCACCTACTGCGAAAAACTGGATCGCTTGAAACAGGCGTTCGACCAGAAGCGTCCAGAATTGGCCAACAGGAAGGGTGTAGTGTTCCACCAGGACCACACACTTCGTTGACGATTCGTCAGAAGCTACGGGAGCTCGGATGGCAGGTTTTATCGCATCCACCATATAGCCCGGACATAGCGCCAAGTGATTACCACCTGTTCCCGTCCATGGCAAACGTCCTTGGTGGTGTAAAGTTGAACTCAAAAAAGGCTTTTGAAAAGTGGCTGTCCGAGTTCTTTGCAGATAAGGGGGGGGCTTCTACGAGGGAGGTATTATGAAGTTGCCGTCTAGATGGAAACAGATTATCGAACAAAACGGCGCATATTTGAACTAAATCATCACTGTAACACTTTGTATAAAGCATTGAATAAAGAGCAAAAAAGCGGAAGGGAGGTATTTGACAACCTATTATTTGAAGTTCCAAATGAAATTTTTTATTTTTACAGATGGGAAAAGAGTGAAAAAGTTCCGATGCTCAAAGGACAAATGGTGTCTAGAGCCATCTATGCAAATTTAGAAACCATTACTTCGGTATTTGGAAGTGAAATTCATCATATGCACGTCATTGCAGAAGTGCTTGATAAATTGGAAATACCTTCTACAAATACTCCTCTTACATTGAGTATTCCGGTTGTGTTGAATTTGACACAATCTACAGTGAATTACTTCTTCGCCTGCTGTGCTAGTGGAGGTGAGATATGAAACTTAACAACCTGCATCTTTTTCCAATTGATTTATAGATTTTCTCTATTTCAGTGTCGTAATGATTTCATTACAGAACTAAAAACAGTACTGTAATGAATTCATTACAGCATTGTTTTTAGTTATATTTTTCGTTTTGTGGTTGACAACACTGACATCCTATCCACACGCGTCTATTGCCTGTCAATTGTCAATATTAAACCATGTAGAGATTTGAACGCACTATTCAAATTCTATAATCTGTCAATTTTCGTATCAGTCACACCAACTGCGAAAATAAAATACAAAAGGCACTAGGATGTATAATCTGAAATTTTCATTGATTTCCAATAAATTTCTCACAATTCTTGACTGAAATAGAGAAAATATCATTTAATACTCGTACGCTTGTATTAGAATATAGTATTACACCCTTCATTCCAAAGGAAACTGAACTTTTTAAAAAAAAAAACTTATGTACATTTTGGAACAAATCATTGTTATTAATCAATGTATTTCCACAAATTCACATGCTCCAACAAGTTGTCAAACGACTTCTCCACGTCGGTCGTCGCCTTCTCAACAGCCTAAATTCATGCGTGCCACTTTCATTTCATCGCCAAATGCAGTTTAGGATAGAAATCGCACAGGGCCAGATCTGGTGAATAAGGCGAATGATGCAAACGAATAACGTTTCTTTTTAAATGGAGGGTGTATATGAATTCAAATTTGAAAAAATCAGCTAATTAACACTGACTTGTATGCAAACTTAAATCAGTTGATGTAATATTATTTCAGATGGTGGAAATAAAATAAGAGGATTCAAAAAAGTTTGTTCCATATTGAAAAGACTGTGTGTCTTTTCTAAAGTTGCAAGGGTGTTGGCATTGAGAGAACTTTTGGAAAGAGCCTTATTCCGATGTGACAACATTCTCTTCGGTGCTGTCAACGCAGAAAATTATACGAGTGAAACCGCTAAAAAATTACTACTCAAACAGAACAAAAAAATTGTATGTATTGTTGAACTTGAAGATGCCTCTTTTTTACCCATTTTTTTTTCAGAGTAAAACCATTCCACTTACTAAGCATTCATCTGTTTTTAATGGAGGCATTATTGGTGGTGGAAAGAGAAAATTTGAACAGTTAGAAGCGTTGCCTGATAAAGTCATATCTTCCAATATATCTGAACTGATCAATACCTTGAAAGCGTGTTGTTCGCTTACAAATGAAGCCGATACCAAATATTCTGATTTATCTTTGGAAAGTGTGACTTTAGTTTCACTTCTTTTAGTACAATTCGTCAGCCCAGATGTTATGTACAATGGACTTCCATGGCCTGAAGAAGAATTTTCAAAGGTGAGCAATTTAGTTGTATTAGTTTGCTTTCGGTCATTTTGATTTTTTATTTTCGGGGATGAGAATTAACTGAATATATTTCTTCAAATGTTGATTTATGGGCCATATGTGACGATAATAGTGTTGGGTAATACACGTCTTAAAATTGAGTTTGTAAGAGGTGCCTCATTTTTGTACTGAAGTGTGTCACGGTTAAAAATTTTAATAACCATTTTTGCGTTCGAAGACGCCGCCACTGTGTCATTCGCGATTCTCGTATATAATGCATTGCTTCGATTCTCTTTTAACGCCCGCGATAAGGAACACATGTGTGAGATTTTTGAAATATTCTTTCATTCTGCCTGAAATTACTTCTGAGGTCACTTTGTTATTATTTCGTATAAAAATCGTATTAAAACGGATTACGATACAGAGGTATTTGAAGTTACCTGAATTTTGGTTCTGAAATCACATAATCGTTTTGCTGTACCTTCCTGTGATTTCTCACGACTGATTTGTCGGATAATTGCCACTTTTGGGAAACTTTATTAGAGGCCTGCACTCCATCATGTAAGTTTGATAGTTACATTTGAAACAAAACATTTTCATTAAAGAATTAACAGAAAGTCTCACTCTGTGTTGTTTATTTGCAGAAGGCCTTCTTCTTCTTCCTTTTCTTCTTTGTCGTTTTCTTTTATACATTTAAAACAACTTGAATTCTTCGGCGACCGATTTTTATTCGTGCTTTGTGAGTTTATGAAGATCAAGAATTAATTCTGGAGTATCCAGCTGCCAGATTTGTTCATACGACCCTACAAGAAGCGACCAAATTGCTACCAGTTCCGATTATCCAGGATTCCGAGATCAAAATTATAAGGTCAGATCTTTCCAAATTTATAACGTTGTTTGATGAAATTATCCAGCCATTGCCGAACTACCACCGAACATATCGATTCGTTAGACCGAATATTAATAACATCATTATATTTCTTTTATGTACATTATTAATTCATATCATTAATTGACAACTCATTAAATTCATTGAGATTTATATGTACCAAGAGGTGTAAACTGATTATGACGTCATAAAAGGTACCTTTCACTTATGAAAAATCATTTCATAGAGGAAATCGAGATTTTATTTGGGAAAATTGTTGAATATAGGAATTCATAAAGATTTCGTGATTATCTTTCTTTCACTTAATGTTTCAAATATCATCTAGGATATAGAAGAGTTCAAATCACGTGGCGCCCTTTAATAAATAGATTTTAATTTTCACTTATTTCAAATTAACCCCGACCCTATCTCCGAGAACAGCCGTCTCCTAGAAACAAGATTCCTAGTTTTAAACAATTAAGATCCGAGCTCCGTGGCAAGTGGTACATTGTGCCACTTCAAATGAGGCGAGGGGGTCTGGCCGTTCATGACGCGATACGATGTCGGGACAAAATTTGCACTAGTATAGACGTCGGGTTGTTGAGGCGGTGTAGCGTAGCGAGGGCGAGGTAGGTAGGAACTAGGAACGTTCACGGTCTGTCTACTTCAATTATGTCGATGCAAAAGGAGGGTAACGTTAACTGTCGACAGAATTTAAGTAATAAAAGAGGCAAAATTTAGAATGCAAATTAATTGTTTGATTTTGAAACTTTAGGACGGTGAGCGAGTGAGGGAAAAATTTTACTGAATATGTTTTGGTATTCAAAATAATTGAAGCTAACCGTGATTGTATATTCTCATGTAATTAAAAAATTTTAAGTTTCATCTCACATCATACACAGTTTTCCTGTTCGTTTAAGAACAAACAGTTTTTATAAAATTGTATCCAATTACTAGTGATTTCGGGCTGAATTTTTTTTGTGAGACTTCATTATGCCGAAAAGATATATTGCTTATTTATGGCTTATCGCAATTCGCAATTTCAACATTTATTAGGGTCATTTATTGAGTATTACTATTCCGAAAATTTCATCCTTTTATTTTATCATTTGTGTTAATTTGGTTGATAAAAATTTAGAAAGCACTGACGTGAAGTCAGATTGCTTTGGCGCTCTTGTTGAGCTACTTGCGAGTAAATATTCAAACCTTAACAAATCTATAAGCTCTCTGATCGGGTGAACAATAGTCTTTTTCCGTACTATGGGACAATGTGATGTAAATATGAAAGCCTAATGAATAAACAAACCTTTATCTCAATTTAAAAATAACTACTCAAAATTTTCACCAAATTTTGTTCTATGCTTCTCCTAAAAACTTACGTCATTGCTTTTCTGAGTTTTGACAACGCCATCAAATTCTTTCTCTATGATAAAAAATTTTTTGATTAATATTACGTCTGTGCTTTTCAAAATTTTGACAACGTCATCGACATCGAATTCTACCTCTATGAATTCTGAAAATTTTGATTGATATTACGCCAACTTACAATGATATCTAGGTCCGAAAGTTGTCAAACGAATATCTATCTGTGATGGCAAATCTTTCAATGACAAAGCTCGGACTTTTCTATTTTTCTCTTGAGTAAATGAAAAAAATGATCATATCTTCAGAAGGGGAAAAGCTACGACAATGAAATTTGAGGATGAGTAAGATATCGGTAACCTCAATATATATACGGATTTTTATTTAAATCTAAATGAAGTCTTAGGAGATATTAAGTATTGAAAATTTTTTTTTGGGAATTTTTTTAAAATTTTCTAGCGTGACGATTTCTGCGAAATTTTGCAAGCCATTTCGTTTCAGCCTCCCTCAATAACATTCCAAGTATCAACTTGATCGGAGGGATATTCTAGTAGTTATTGAGGAAACAAAATTTCAGATGCTCATAACTACTGAACCATCCGACGGATTTGGCCCAATAACGAACTTGACCGAGATATTTGGACAATTAACCTATTCTGAAAATTTGAAAACTCTAGCTGATTCCTTTTGGATGCTAGAGAGGATACGGCCGGACGGCCGGCCGGACAGACTCAACTTTCGCCACGAATTCTTCATCAGGGAGTCGAACCCAATCGATTGAGACCATTTTCGGCTCGATATTCCAAAATTACAGACATTCGGGCAAAATGATAGGCACTCTGTTCGGGTGAACAAGAGCGCCAAAAACTGAATAACTGAAAAGTTATATTATTAGTCCTTAAATAAACGAGTATTACGAAATAAAACACAAAAATAACTTTTAAAAAAACTTCGCCTGCCTTGTTCACTGTGGATAGTAACGGAATACATTGAAGAGATCCCTCTGTTGCAAGGCCTCAAGCACGTTTACTCTGAACTGATACACACCGTTCGATCTTTACGCACAAATATAACAAAAATTTAAACACTTCGTTTCTATACACTTTCTTTCAAAGGAGCATGTGATAATAAACAAATAAATTTGGAATACCCATAAATGCTGGAATATTGAATTAGGGTAGTTTCCGGAGCACATTTTCAGATTACAGCTCAAAAATTCGGTTTTAGTTCTTTCATCTTTGTATTTTATTATTTATTGTGTTAATTTGGTTGATAAGAAACTGAATCTATGACGAACAGAATTCCTAATAATAATTAATATTTATAAATCGGAAAAATTAACACTATACTGTAATGAGATACTGGTATAAAAATAGCAGGCAGTAATCGAGAGCTTAGCGTTTTATTCCTTCTCTGAAAAATCAATATTTTCATACGATCATCGAAAGGGAAATTGTTTTTCTGTTGAGTTCAAAGAAACTCCTATAAAATCCCATTAACAGGTGCCAAGGTGACAAAGACGCCGCTGCACCATAAAACCCTCCGTAATTCCATAATTTACGACATCTGTACTGCCTACTATGAATCAGTACATCCCCTCAGCCCTCAGTTACCTCTGGCCCTGTCGTTTTTGTACCGGTGACCAGGACTTATCCCCTCTCCCTCTTTGTATTTGTGGCGTGACTCCATCGCTTCCTGGTTCTCATCAAGGCGAAGTGGGACATTTGAAGTGAGGTGGTACATTGTATAAAAATGAGTCGCTCTTACATTTCCTCGTCATGTACGGGACAAAGGAGCTGCCTCTTGTAAGAGATACCCAACACTAGATGATGAGTAAATTCAAAAGTGTCTTTTCAAATGATTATAGCTAAGATGTCTAAAATATTGGTGTGTGCACTTGTCAAATTTTGAATGGAAACGTCATTTTACTTTTTGGGACATGGCGACTGTTTAGTTTTATACTCGCATGAGGGAGCCACAAGGTAATTCATTCATAACATTACATCGCAAACGCTTGACATTTGTTGAAATTTTAAATCAAATTAACCTCAAAAATGAAATAAATTCATTTTATTCCCCTGCAAAATTAACTAGACAAATATTTCATGGATTTCACCGATTAACTGGCTTTTAAATAAATATTCTTGTGATGCGAGTTCTAATCACGTAATGCTTTCAATTAGTATGGTTTATCCATTTTTGTTTTAATACATTGAAGTATGATTTTTTTCACTAATACACGGTCTCGTGCTCAAACATCAGTATTGTTCTATAAAGATTTTACAAGCTCGATTCATGCTTAGTTGATGCTCATTTATGTGTTTTATTAATTCATAAGGAAACAAACATTATTTGTCAACAGAATTCAACCTTATGAAGTTTTCAAATCTGAAAACTAGACTGTCCACATAAAATACAAAGGCGCATTATAAAAAATGGATAATCACTTTTCATACACTTTTATACAAAAATTCCGAATAACGCAATAAATAATTTATTGTAATCAGAAACTAACATTTGAATAGATTTGAGTGGCGCTACCTGGCGGAGAGAAAATGAAAGAATCCCCATTTCGCTAAACCTGTAAAAGAAGATCGGAGGAGTGTACACACCAGTATTTTAGACATCTTAATTATAGCACAGGTTTCTCTGTGACTGCATCAAAAATTATTTTTCTCGTTGTTACAGGTAACAGTTGAGCGTGATTTGATAATCACAAAATTTTTCAAAATGATGCCCTTGTTGTGGGAACTATTGAACTTTGTAGCAGTCTACCGCCCTGCTCTATGTTATTGTTCAGTTCTGCTCAGAGCTCTTACTGCTATACTCATCCATCAGTGGCGGAGTATGGGCGACAAGAACAAGTCTAATGCCACTCATCAATATAACATTCTTTTGGAAAATACCATTAGAGTTGTTGATATAATGGCCCTAGGACAACTGCTGCCCCCACCTCTATCTAACATTAGAGATGCATTTCCGCATTTGAAATCTTTTGAGGTGAGTGAATTCAAAACTGTATTTGAAATATTTACAATACACACACAGTGTATTGCACCCTCAATTGACTGCATTATATTATCAATATAAATAATTGTTTCAGATTGTTGCTGTGTTGAAGGATGGCATTTGGTTTTATATGAGAGATCACGTTCCTTCGCCTGCCTTGTTCACTGTGGATAGTAACGGAATACATTGGAGAGATCCCTCTGTTGCAAGGCCTCAAGATATATATACAAACTCACTCAGAATAATACTTCAAAGGAATATTAAATCATTAGGGAGTGTATATTCCAAAATGTTTATAAATATAGCAAAGTGAGGACATTCAAAACTAATTTAAACGTTATTTAGGTTATGAAAAGACGTTTTTGTAAATATGGATTTTATCAAATGAAAATTTTATGTATATAGTTACAATTCTTTTATATCAAATAATAACATGATCCACTTTTTAAGGTGTGTGAAAATCTATTTCGACTTTCATGAATTCTTTATCAGTTAAAAAACGCCACTGGTATCCTAATATCTGTGAGACTTCCAGTTCAACAGATTTGTAGGACTTGCTGTTTATTTTCAACCAGTCACAGAATTCATCTGACCATTCTTGATTTCTTGGCCAATCATTCCGTAATATGACCCCTCTGCCCCTTATGTAGAGATGCCTCAAATTTTTTCCTGTGAATGCTAGAAGAAGAACTGTCGATGTGGATATCCTTTCTGTAACAACCTAAAAAATATTGGAAATTTACAATAATGAATAAGACTAATATATTCATAAACATACCAGGGTTGAGATGTACGGGCATTCTCTTAATAATAATATCAGACTAGAGTCAATTCTGTGAAAGAACGATTTCTCTGACCAAAATCTAGGTATATTCATGTGTCCGTAAGTTGTAAGGGTATTTTTATATAACTCAATAGCTAAAACTAACTGATTAATGTTAACCTGAAATGCATCGTTATAAAATCCCTATAGAATAATGAAAAAGGAACTCACCCCAATGTGTGGTGAATTGAAAAGAACTGTTTTAACTGGAGCGCCATGTTGCCAAATCAGTGGCTTCGCCTTCAGCGTCTCTAACCTCAAGTGTACTCTCAGTGAACGATTATTTTGTTTGACAGCATTCCAAATTCTTGAGGACACCGAGTTCACGGTACCGTCATTTGGAGTGTATCGATTTTGTAACAAATGTAAGTGCTTTAAATTGGTGTATCCCAATAATTCAACATTTTCATCTCCCAAATTTTGCGGACTTATTATAAGAACCTTGAAATTTAGAAAAATGAGTTATATTTTTTTCTACACATTTGCTACGTTTGTTTATCCACATCGGATGCATCTTGAGATGTCAGATTTTTTGGTGTCGTGACGTAGATGTGATCATAGAACATTTTAAACAAACGCCCATGACAGTTATTGTATTTAAACAAAAAAAGACTTGTTGAGGTAGGTATTCTGCTAACCTTAGTTTTAATCTATGCTGCTGACCTCAAAGATATTAAATAATTGAGTATCTTGGGCTAATTGAAGTTCAAACAAGTAATTATTTATTAATATTAATTGTTATTTATATTTATCAGGAATCGTTTGACACAAGCGTTTTAACTGATACAACAAGACGTGCTCGCTTGCCAAAGATAATAGTTATGTCCACAGAAATTCGAAAATAGCAAAGAATTATTTGCTAACATCTCGATTCAGATGTGAAAATGTGATCTGAAGCATCCCATCTGGTAGTGAAAAATGTGGTTTAACAAACGCTTGACATGTATTTCATGTGGATAAACAAAGGTATCAATTGAATCTACCTTCAAGTTGATAAACACTCCAATATGTAGAAGGGGATACTGAATTTTCGTTGCGTTGACAACAGACAAATATTCAAGTTTATCATAACTATTCTGACATACTTCATCCAGTAGATATTGAGCCTCTCCTGGATCTAACATTAGATCTGTTAGTTCTAGACTTTTCAATTTTGTCAGATTGTTCATTAATCTTTTCAAAGCTACTAATTGTTTTCCTCCAGTTCCGCAACTTTTATTCTCGTCTCTGCTCATAATGTCACAAGGAAAAGTATATTTCAATACTTTGATATTACTGCCGATTCCTTCTTTTATATTCTCAGCTTTATTACCGCTGTTTTCCAGGTACCAAGAGATTATATTTATGAATTCGTAAAGATTTAAGAAATTCAGCATTCGCTCTATTCTTAGTCTTTTAAAGTTTTTTCCTACTGCACACAAGCACATGTGGGTTCTGACATGGTCTAAAACATACTGAAAATATTTTTTAAGATGAAAAAAATTAAAGGATCTTTGGAAATGAGATATTTTGAGCACTTGCTTGTTCAAACTGGCCCCAATTTCTGTAATTTTGAAATATTGATACGCAAATGGAAATAAACTACTCACTTCTTGAAGACGAAATTTTAGTATATTCCTTTTTGATATCAATCATTTATCATTGGCACCAATTGAACAAGTTATACCTAGTTGTCAATTTATTAGACGTAGTACTGTGATTTCACCAAATATTAAATTCTAAAAATCTAATTTAGACTAATTACTTGCTTCATGGTTCATTTCCGCCTCTATAATCGAAACTCACAGACATGAGGGCAAAAAGATAGCTCACTGAAGAGCTTAAATTCTTCTCTACTGTTTTAAATTAATGGAGTGTGAATTCGTTACCTGCCATCCTGAATAATAGTTGAACCTTCCTCTTGTTAATGTGTTGTCTTCAAGGATGAAATCCGCCCAAGACCTTGGTAGATGGAAAGCGCGATACCATGATTTACAGACTAGACTGGCGTAGTATTTTTCTCTTATCGATAGATATGAGAAAATTTCTTCGAGTATCAAATCAGGAAGTTCATTCCATCTCGAGTATACATGGTTTTCATCGTCTTCCACATGGTCCTCGTCAATATCTATATAAACAGCTGTGAAAGAATATCTTGTAAGTTCAATTAAATAAATCTCTGGCGTTTCTTCATGACACGCCACATAGCGTGTATCAACATCGGCCTCGGGTATCCTAGTGGTTAGATTGAAGATACGGTGCCGGGTTCAAATCCCGGCGGCTCCAGTTCTCAATCACAAAGAACAAATTCTATGGCATAGCGCACAAGCCAAACTGAAGAGTTAAATATACAGGGTGAGTCTTTGACCACTGCGTTAATTTTAACCATAGATTCTTGACGACAAAAGAAATATTTTCCAAATTTAGCCCCGTTCAGAAGGTGTTGAAATTTCATAAAAAAAATTGCGTTTTCACCTGTAATATTCAAACGACAATATCAATTGAAATGATCTACTCCTGACCTCAGCACGTCAGTACCTTCCTACGTTTTAATATAGAACAAGCGCGAAAAAATTGGTTTTGGCATTTCATACAACAGAGTGCTTCCAAAACTATGAGCATAATATCATGTATGTTCGTAACGGAAAACAACAAAAATTGGCAAAAAATGTTTAGAAAATCAAATCGAATTCGCGTATACAATAAAACTTTTAAGACTATAACATTTTGTACAAATTTCGTCTGAATCAATTTTTTTTCAAGTTCAATGTTTCTAGATACATTGATTATATGCGCAAGCAATTTCTCATGATTAGATAAATTAAGTATGCTTCGTTAATAAACAATAAAAGCTGATGGTAGTGAGATATCTGAGTGAATGATACCAACACAAAGAATACCTTTAGTTCCGGTATCTTTTGATTTGTACAACTCCGTCCATAACTCGTGCGAGAAATGGTGGTGCTTCTCACGTTTGTAAAAAGTGTTAGTAGGACCTGCGAAATCGAATGCATACAATTAATAACATCCAAAATACCTTCAGTTGTGTTATATCGACATCACAAAAGACCAAAACTAGTTCTTGAGTACCTTCGTCATTGTCATCAACTTTCCAAGATCCCTGTTGCATTTTTATTTTGTGTTGATACCGGTAAAAGCTAAATAAAAGATGAAAACATTATGTAAAGAGCAACTGTCGATCTATTATTAGTTCACTACGTGGTTATAAATAAAATTGGTCATGTTTCAAACTAGGTAATTTTCACTCGAATGCGAAAAGGGTCATATTGAAATTTTAAAACGAAACGTTAAAATTAAGCAAAAATTTTGAGAATTCTTGATCTTAGGAAAATTTGGTATAATCAGTTATAACGGTAATATATAATAATAATAGTTATTTATGATATGAATGTTCAAAATTACTTTTAATTTCTGAATTGAACAATTTCACGATCAAAATAAAATCACTCGATACGAATATCATATAAGTAATGTTTTTTTGTTTAACTGCTCTATTTTGATAATAAAATGGGCAAAATTGGAATGACACTGAACTTCAAAATGCATTTTAATCTTAATCTATGTTCTAAGATTTAATATTCAAATAATCACAAGTATGTGAATGACGTTGCCATTGCTATGGTTACCGACTAACAATGCTTCTTTACTAATCCAAAAGACGGTGTCATTTAAATTGCATTCTCGTCCAATTTTTGTCTGGTTATGGACTGCTCAATATATTTGTCTATAGTGGAATAATTAATAAGAGTTTTGATTCGGTTTTTCCTGTGAAAATTGAAGAGTCTGCAAGGAGAGCAACTTCGAAACTCCTACCTAAAAATCAACTCAGCAGTACGATAATTGCATACACCAATTTCCTGGCCTGGTGTAATTTTAAAAATGTGGATGAGAACCTGTTTTCCTAGCATACTCACAAGAAAAATAAAAAATTTGGAGCTCATCAATTTTGTGGAGTAAATTTTCAATTTGTAAGCAATGGTTCTAGTGGTACGATTAATATTAATGTTTATAAGTAATGATTGTTAGATATTGAAAATAAAAATTCGCAAAATCCTGATTTAATTATTAAAAATTGCTTTTAACACTTATTAAAAATATTTTTATCCCATTTTGACGTTTAGACGACAATATTAAACCCATGGTAACAAGGGTAAGTTGACGTTTATCCACTGAGTGAATAAAATTTTTTTTTAATTCACTTGTGGAATGAAATGTTCACCACTCACTTTCTGAAAATTATTCTTTCCACACACAATGCACGTAAAACTCATTTTAAAGTATGTTTCTTAAAATTTATCAAAAATTCTACATTAACAATCATTTCTATCATTACAGTAAAAATTACAATTATTAAGATTTTGAAAATGGAACTGGAAACCTGCACCTTCTCCAAAGGAAACACGCTCAGTCGTTATAGCACATGTGTTTGAGAACTTCTCAGGCCCTGCTGAAATATCCATGTCTGCATCAGGAACTCCGGTTTTTATGACCCTACCAAGTATTTGTTCAGAAATATTTATTTTGTTTTGTAGCGAATCTTCAATATATCCTTCTGCAACAGAACTTGAGCGCCATCCACCATGTCTTTTCAAAACTGTCAAATCTACCCCAGAATTTGCGATGAACGCCTGAAACTGTGCCCTGTATATTGTTCAGCATCAGAGAGGCCCAAATACTTTGCAATAGTCACGGGCAGTTTCGAACATGTATTCACACCTACAGGCTGGACGGTATATTTTTCATTTTTATAATTTATAAATAGTCGCTTGTGATCAACTTTACTTGGCCTCAAGTTCCTATACTTGCGGAATATATCGAGTGCATCAACCTTATTAGTACCATTGACCACAGTGAACACTCTTTTCTTATAAGTTATCGTATCTGGAATCTGAATAACCAATACACTGCCTCGATCTTCCACGTCATCTACGGTCATAGTCACCAGCTCGCCGATTCCACACCCTCCAGCAACACCCATAATAAAAACTACCTTTTCGTACTTCCGGGCCTGAAGTGACAACTTCACTCCCTTGTGACAGGTACTAAAGTGTCACATTTAATCCCTCCGGGATTAAATATTGACGAATCTCCCGGAACAATTAAATCACAAACAAACGAATTTGAGGGATATTTTATTGAAAAATACAATTAATTTGAATGGTAATTAACGTTAATATTCAAATTAATATTGTGACAGTTCGTCATATTGACCAGTCTTTCCTGGGTTAATGCAGCAGGTAACTGACGAGTAACAGATAGGTCCTTATCATATTGAACTGGTGTTTGTTCCGAAGATCCTGCGGAAACAGGAAGCGAGAATGAGGACTGTGGCATAACTATAGTGGACGAATCGGCGACTTGACCAAATATTTTATCTGAAATTTTTTATTTATTTTTAATAGACGATTCAATATATCCCTCGACCACGTTGGAGGATTTCCATCCTCCATGTCTCTTCAGCACGTCTATTGTTGCTCCCGAATCTGCTAACAAAGACGCAGATGTGCGTCTAAAACAATGTCCCGTATAAGACGTCGCATTTTCTAATTTCAAGAAAGCTGCTATTTGCCGTGGAAATGTACCAAACATGTTTTTTCCTACTACTCGCGTAGTACATTCTTTGTTGATGTATTGAACAAAAAATTTTGAATGAGGTGTCCCTGTCTTTCGCAATGCAACATATTTTCGAAATATCGCCACAAAACTGATGGCACTGTTTTCTGAATTTTTGATCAGAAAATTTCGGTCAATTTTATGTTTGGTGTTTCTAATCGCAATTAGGAAGGAATCGCCCAAATCTCTCACATCGTCGATTACTAAATCAACCAACTCTTTTCCACGACAAGCTTCCGCAACGCCCAAAATAAGTGCAACCTACAAAAAAATTGATTTCTTAAAATTTCTGAATATAAACACATTCCCAAATTTACCTTAAGCAGTAAATATTTATCATCCGGAGCCTCTCGTAAGAACTGATCTACCTGCTCAGGTGTGAGAGTTCTTGACTTCTTTGGCTTAAATCCCTCATTTCTTCTCTTCAAAAAAGCTAATAATTTGGGAAATTTACTTATATCAATATCTTCTCTAATGTTAATAACCGATTTCAGCATTGTAGTAGGGGAGCCCAAGCGGGGATTTCGGGATTTACTAAAGCGCGGCAGATTAATATACAGGGGGATACCTTGTACCCGGTTAAGTACCCCCACAAAACATGAGGCCTATATATAAGGCCGCCCGTTAAGGATACAGGATCAGATTAGTAAAAAAAAATTGACCATCAGAAATTCTCGAGCGCGTCAGATTAAGGTAAGGTGAGTTAATTACATCCTAAAAAGTGTATATTCCACTAATCTGACAATTTGAGAGTGGCGTAAAAAAAGGGGAGGGCAACAAAGTTGTAAAAAAAAACGTTATCTCGACATTCTCGAGCGTAGCTAAATTTTTTTTTATTTTGAAGGAAATAATTCAAGAATAATGAAAAATATATAATCTGACGATTTCCGCAAGCCGAAATAACAAAAATTCGTCGATCAAGTTAAATGCGTGCAGCTGCGTGATACCTACATTTCCTTCTCCGCGTTTCTATTCCTCTCTCACTCTTTCAATTAACAATTAACAGTTGACGAATATCTCACCACATTTTTGGCTCATGAGGATGTCTCTCCTCAAGTTCAGCATGCAGAAACACAACGTCTCATTCAATCTTATGAAGAATACACAGAAGACACATTAGATGGCAAGCACGGAAGAACGGCGCAATTTTACGCAATGTACATCGATTTTATAAATCTTTACCACTTATTCATTAAAAGTATTAGAGTTGGAGATTTAGAATTGTATATATATATATACAATTGCGAAAATCGTCAGCTTATTCTTCTATTACAATCAACAAAACTATAGTCGATGGCTAGTGTACTACATAAATTTACTGCAACATGTAGATAACACACATCCAGGCCTCCGATCTGAAATGGCTAAGGGTTCGTTTGGAATCAGAAGAACCAGCAAGCCTTTCTCACGAATTCCTGTGGATTTAACGCTAGAGCAGACGATAAATGGTGATGCTGCTCGTCGTCTTACTGGAATTGTTAACCTCACAAATTCAATTTCTGCTAGACAACGTAGGGCTAAAAATCATGGAGCGCGAACAAAAATCATATCTCATGTGCTTACTCGTGCAGGGCTTGACAGAAACTGCCATGATATTGCTGCCGATCTACACCCAGATCGAATGAAAACAACACATCCAAATTGAAGCTTTTTCAAACAATGTCCTGCAGAACATCAATCCATTCTCTTCTTCAATTGATAAGGATCTGTTGTTTAACATTTCAACAGGGCAAGCTGCTTCTCTAGAAATTACAAACTGTTTACTAAATACAGTGTCTGGAGGAACATTTCAGCGCGATCAATTCATAATGGAATGTAATTTAAATTCAGACAGGTTTCACCAGCCAATAAAAAAAAATAAGGTGCTAAGTTTTTTTGGAATAACTTTTAACCGGCTTTATCGATTAACTTCAAAAACTAATCCGCCTTTGAACTTGAAAAACCACGTCGATCGCCACCAAGCTGATCAAAATCGGTTGATTCGTTCGAGAGATATCGTGAACGAAAGAAAACCGAAAAAAGTGTTTTTTTCGGGATTACTCCGAAATTTGTGGTTCGAACAATTAAAATTGCAAAATTACTTACGAGGATGATAAAACTGCGTCGAATGGTGCCAACCGCGTGAAAATTGGTTGATCCATTCAAAAGTTATTGCGGTTTGGAAATTCCAAAAATAGTGTTCTATGAAACTTTTATCAGACTTTCGAGCTGAGAGAGCTCAAATGCATAGAAATATTATTTCTTTGAACTCAGCGAACTCAAAATATCACATGAATTATATTTTGAGCTCAAAAATGTCATAAGTACAATTTCAAGCGCCCAGGAATGGAGTTAGCGGGGAGTTGCAGGGATGGCCTTTAAAGTGAACCGTTTTTCTAATTTTTTTTTTGTCAGATTAGGCGAATCCCTCTAGATAATCGTCAGATTATTAGACAGTACGTTTAGAACATAAAGATGAACCATATATATCTTAATCTGACGCGCTTGAGTATTTCAAAATGGCGGTTTTTTTTGCACATTATGAAAATGGCCGCGAGTTTGCGTCCCATCGAAATTGTCAGAATAGTGAATGAGAGCTTTTTTTTGGTGTACTTAACACTCCCTTAGAAAATCTGACGCGCTCGATTAAATTTTTTTTTTTTCATTTTCAACCCTTAAATACAACCACCCGCATCATGCAAACGATCAGATTAACATACATACATTATTAAAAATACGTAGGGCATTGATGCTATCAATATCTGATGCGCTCGAGGATGTCTATGCAACAGTTTTTTTTTACATATTTAAAAATCTATAGCCGCTTCCCCCACCGATGTAAAGGTATATATCACATAACATTTTTTTCTTCTTATCATCTAAGCTTTGCATCCCAATAGGTCTCTACGACGCTCGAGTAAATCCCCATTTAGCCTCGTGGGCTCCCCTACTATTGAGTAATGTGCCCAGAGAGTTGAGGCACAAACCCCTTTTGATTTATCATTGAAGTAGACTAACAGCGCATTTTCAGTAGATTGTCTCACATTTTTTAAGCGGCACCACTTTTTAAAAGCATCGTACTGCTGCTCGTATAGTTTTCTAGATTTCAGTGGTAACAATTCTTCACCTACTTCGGCTGCTCTTTTATCAATATCAGATACACCTTCTTCACTCATGATACCAATAATTATCAATAACAATGTTTCTTTACAATGACACTAGTAATGACAATTTTTCTAAATTATAATTGTCACAACGCAATGTTACTATGGTAACTTATTTTAAAGACAGTTTATTAAATGAGTTGAAGAGAGAAAAAACTGATTGAAATTATTGAAATAATTAATAAAATCATACCGGAAGTACGAAAAGTATCGTATATACCTTACGACTGAAGTACATATGTCACTTAGTCAACATGAAGTGTATTTTACAAACGATACAATTGAAAACTAGCATTTCAAACCTCAATGATATACAAAATATTGTTTTCCATAATACACGTGTACCTGGATTGGCACTGGGAAATACTATATCACATAATCATTTTCAATCTGCATTCAAGATGAATTCGAAGTAATCATCGTTGAGGCAATCAAATTTACCCTCAATCGCGTTCATTCCTTCTAATTTTCTCTTCACATTCTCAGCATTCTCTTTCAACTCCTTATCCCTATAATTCAACACATATCTCTGGTTTTCTACGAGCAAAATTGCTCCCTTTGCTGCGACATTACTTATACTCTCCTTTTCGAAAAACTGCATGTGTGTGCTGTTGAAATAAATTAAATCAAAAAATGCCTTGTAATCTTCCTTGTATGCCATTCGCTTCAGCTGTGATATCGACAGAAATGTGACGCTTACGTCATCTACGTCAATTGACTTATAGTTCTTCGGTCGACATATAACCTGATCTGCACTTATATCTATCATCTGGCTTGATTCTTGAAGAACTAAAGCTCCCATTAGGTATTCGTTCAAACTGCTGTGTTCATATTCGGAACCGAACTCAATCTCGTGGAATATCTGCCTCAGATTCCTCTCAGTGACGTCAGTTGCTCTGAATTTGTTCTGACCATTCGTGGATTTTAGGAATTCTCCATCTTCGCACTCCAAACCGAATGTTACGAACGGGCCTGTTTGAATATCTCCCAGATAGCCGTAATGAACGAATTTGTCGCCATTTGGAACTGTAGCGCAGATCAGGGATCGGTTAGGTTTGGAAACTTCCGACTCCAGCCATGTGAACGAGACCCCTTTGTTTCTGAAATTTTTGTATTCCTGCGAATTTACTTGTTTTCCTCCGATCGAGTGAAGCCGCATATGGAGGTCCCAGTCGAATGCTCCGAATTTGGCATCGTATCTTATGCCTATAAAAAAATGCTGATTTTTTAATACATCAAATATGTTATCTGACTTATAGTTAGGGAAGATTTTTGAAACCAAAGGAACACATTTTTCCTATACCATTTTTTTTATTCGGCTTCATTCAGAAGATACATTGAAAATATTTTTTTTTGCTTATACCTTCGTGACAGAAAAGCTCCTGACCGCACGTCAGTGCTGCACAATTTTTTTTAGTTTATATTTTTTTTTCGCTGAACGAATCAAATTTAATAAAAAATGCTGAATTACTGTCACCAGAGTAATTAGAGAGAGTAATAACGCAAAACAATCATTTCGGAAGTCAAATTACGAAAATGCTATATTTAATCGATGTATCCAACAACGATTAATCGATTACTCACCTAGGGCTTTTCTGACCCTCTTATCCCAACTATCAAGTATATCAAAATCATCCAAGCTGCACCAGAACTTTACCAAATTCTCCAGGTGGTCTCTCTCTTTGTATTTCACATTTAATTGGACGAAGGGCATGATTTTGTTCAGATACTCGAAGTCAGTTACTGCAGACAGTAAATGTTTTGCGGTGGATGTTAAAAATTTACCTACATAAGGTCTTACTAATGTATTGCCGTAAATTTCCATGAAAATCCGTGTTTTCTGTACTTCTCCAAGTTCTTTCTGGGGCATGAACGCGAGAAGTAGAAATAGCAGTTCTCTGGCTACTAGTTCCATGCAACCTTCCATTAGAAAAAAGTTCAATTTCACTTTTTCATATTTGTATCTTCTGGCGATCGTCTTTATAACATGTCGGCAATCAGCACCTCCAACTATAAGAAAGCTCAGAGTTTGCTCGCATTTTTTTAAGTGAATTGATTGAAAATCTAAAGCTGGTGATAAACCCCAAAACATTTTAGCAAAACTATCAAACAGTACATGCAGTTTGGCAGTTTTATAGATTAAACATATCCCTGGCAACGCCGCTCCGAATATTCAGGTTGCCCATATGTTTGTGATGTGGCCCCTTGGAAAATGTCGAAAAGGAGCAATCAGGATTATTACTGTCTAGAATATTTCTTGAATTATATTTTTATACAACACGTTATATCATTTTTATACAATGTTATTATCATTATTCTATATAATTGTTATTATCATTATTTGATTATTATTATTATCTATGATTAATATCATCGAATAGTATTCTGTGATCAAAACACTCAATTGATAGTTGACCGGAGTAATCATAGACAAAGATGTCTCTATGGTCAAGATGATTAACCTAAAGTAATACTCCTGTTATTTTTGTAAAGAAACTTCTGAAATTCTTCAAGTAAAACACTAAGTATGAATAACCAATGGATCCCTAATTATTTATATCCACCTCCTGTACCAGCTGGACATTATAATCTCCCACCGCCACAGTATGCGCCCCCTTATCCACCACCATCCCCAAATTTCAGTTTACCTCCACCCAATTACATACCCAATCCAGGAGCACCACTTTACAATATTCCACCGCCAAATGTACCTATCGGTGTAGCTCCGACACCATATATGACCTCAACTAATCAGAGTACAAGTTCAAGTAAGGGTGTTCCTTCTACGTATACTAAATATAGACATGAAGTAGACAATAATTATTCTAATGATATCCGGCAAAGTAGTGAATCCAGGTTTAGAAATGGAAGCCCAAATAGGTCTAAAAATCGAACTGGCAAGTACATGTCAAGATCACCAGTTAGGAGAGAAAGTAAACCAAGTTACTCAGATAGGTATAAGAAAAGTTCAAGATATAGAAGCAGGTCACCACTTGCCAGAAGCCCGTCAAGACACAGAAATCATTCTCCTGAAGTTCTTGAAGATAAGGCAAATGCAATGGATGAAAGAAAACAAATATTACAGAAATGGAGAAAAAATTACTGCTCTACTAAAGAGGAAGTATCAAATAAACTAGAAGAACTCAATTCATTTAATCAGGATGAAGCTATAGAAAATGAAAAGAATATTTGGACTAGAAGTACTCCAGCTGACTTATACTATGAGCGAGATGAAATAAACCCAAAGGTAATAAGTTAATCTTATTGAGGATAATCAAAAAATGTACAATTTTTATGAAAGATATGAATAAAAAAATTAGCTATCACAATCTCAAGTTGAATTGCATTGTATCTCATAATTACATACATATTTTTACTTTTAAGGTAATAAGAGCCACGCAAAAATTGAAGCAACTTTGTGACCGTTTCGATGAAGAGCTTGTGTTGCGCACACAGAGAATAAATGCTGCAAAGCCTCCTTATGAGCCCCCACCAAGGAAAAATAGAGCCAGGATTTGCAAACATAAAACAGAAGCAAGTAGTGGTAGTAGCTGTTCTGAAGATGATCTGACTGATGAAGAAGATTGTACCATGGAAGAGCTGCAAAGAAAACAGACCCATCCTGACTGTTTGCATCCAGAAATGTGGTACAATGACCCTGGTGAAATGAATGATGGGCCGCTGTGTCGTTGTTCAAATAAATCTAGAAAATCAGGAATAAGGCATGGTATATATCCTGGTGAAAAGCTGTTGAAGCAATGTGAACCTGACTCCAATAACGCAGATAAACTTTATCATTATAAGATCACAATATCTCCTCCAACAAATTTTCTTATTAAGACTCCTACTATAATTCACTTTGATGAGCACGAGTTCATATTCGAGGGTTTCTCCATGCTTTCACATTTTCCTTTAGAGAAACTTCCTACTTGTAAAGTAATTAGATTCAATATTGAATATACAATACTCTACATCGAGGAAAAAATTCCTGAAAATTTCTCAGTTCGCGAACTCAACTTATTCTATGATTACTTATTTAAAGAAATTCTTGAGTTAGTTGATCTGGATATTGGTGCAACAGACTCAAAGGATGGATGCACACAGTTTCATTTCATGCCTAGATTCGTTAGAGAACTACCCGACAATGGAAAAGAGATTTTAGCTATGAAAGAAGTGTTAAATTATTTGCTATATAGCTCTGTTCCTCTTATAGAACGAAGTAATTTAGAAAGGATGGTCCAGATGTCTCAGTATGAATGGCAAGCATATGCTGATGAAATCAAAGGTATGGTTGTAACTTATCCTGGAAAAAAACCGTGCTCTGTAAGAGTAGATCAGTTGGATAGAAACATTGATCTACAAAAAAAGGATGATTATATGTTCCCTGAAATTGTACATTTCGGGATAAGACCTCCTCAACTAAGTTATGCTGGTAATCCTGAGTATCAAAAAGCATGGAGAGACTACGTAAAGTTTAGACATCTTCTAGCTAACATGTCAAAACCCACATTCGATGATAAAAGAAAATTGGAAGCAAAAGAAAATAGGTTACAAGAAATGAGGACTCAAGGAAAAATGAAACGAGATGTTACAGTAGCTATAAGTGCGGAGGGTTTCTATAGAACAGGGATAATGTGCGATATCATACAACATGCAATGCTTTTACCGGTTTTGGTGTGCCATTTACGTTTCCATAATTCGCTGAATGTACTGGAAAACTCAATAAGTTATAAATTCAGTAATCGTGCTTTGTTGCAACTAGCCTTAACGCATCCCTCTTATCGTGAAAATTTTGGTACTAATCCAGATCATGCGAGAAATAGTTTGACCAATTGCGGTATCAGGCAACCGGAATATGGTGATAGAAGAATCCACTACATGAACACAAGAAAAAGGGGCATCAACACTTTGATAAATATTATGTCACGATTTGGAAAACAACAAGAAACTGAATCAAATATAATCCATAATGAAAGATTGGAGTTTTTAGGAGATGCTGTGGTAGAATTTCTATCATCAATTCATTTATTCTTCACATTTCCTGACTTGGAAGAAGGAGGATTAGCAACTTATAGAGCTGCTATTGTTCAAAACCAACATCTAGCAGTTCTGGCAAAAACATTGAAACTGGATCAATTTATGCTGTATGCACATGGATCCGATCTATGTCATGATTTAGAGTTACGTCATGCAATGGCTAACTGTTTTGAAGCAGTAATGGGAGCACTTTTTCTAGATGGTGGTATTGAAGTAGCAGACAAAGTATTTTCCGATACTTTATTCAAAGGTTCTGATCTATTAGAAGTATGGACCCAATTACCTCCACACCCTCTGCAAGAACAAGAACCTGAAGGAGATAGAGAGTGGATACCCAAATTCGAACTTCTTCAAAAATTAACCAAATTTGAACAAGCAATTGGTGTGGAATTCAATCACATACGCCTATTAGCAAGAGCATTCACAGATAGGAGCGTGGGATATACTAATCTCACAATGGGTTCAAACCAAAGATTAGAGTTCCTCGGAGACACTGTTCTACAACTCATAGCATCAGAATACTTGTACAAATTTTTCCCTGAACATCATGAAGGACATTTGTCTCTTCTAAGGAGTTCCTTGGTTAATAATCGAACACAAGCTGTGGTTTGTGATGATTTAGGAATGGCTAACTATGCTGTTTATAACAACCCAAAGGCAGAATTGAAAACAAAGGATAGGGCAGATTTACTTGAGGCTTTCATAGGCGCTCTTTATGTAGATCAAGGGTTGGAACACTGCGAAGTTTTTTGCCAAGTTACCCTATTTCCCAGGCTGCAGGATTTCATTATGAACCAAGACTGGAATGATCCGAAATCAAAGTTACAACAATGCTGTTTGACTCTTCGAACAATGAATGGTTCAGAACCAGATATCCCAGTATATAAAGTGATTGAATGTAAAGGACCTACTAACACAAGGGTGTATACGGTAGCAGTTTATTTCAGAGGAAAACGTTTGGCACATGCCGTGGGTCACAGCATCCAACAAGCAGAAATGAATGCAGCAAAGAATGCCTTGAAAATATCAGAAAATCTATTTCCTCAGCTCGACCATCAAAAGAGGGTTATAGCTAAAAGTTTGAAGAAACAGAAGAGAAAGAAACGTGAAAGTAGGTCTAGTAGTACGATTTCTCCTGAACAGTATTCACTGAAGAGGAATAGATCCAGAAGTGTTTCTTCTAACAGGTCTGAAAAATCACACAAGTTTAGCCGATCAAGGACAAAATATGCAGAATCAGAAACCTCAAAGTCATTGAAGAGAAGCTTGAATAAATCTAACAGCAGTTCAGGTAACGAATCACCTAATAAATCATCTGAACTATCTTCAGATTCAGATGATTCATATAAAAGATTCTCATATAAAAAAAATAAAAGTAGAGGAAAAAAGAAGAGATTTGGTAAGAAAAGTTCATCCTATTCCTTCTCAAGTAGTGATAGTACCAGCTCTAAAGGTAATAATTATAGTTCAAATTCTTCTAACGAAGATAGTGATGAATCTTAAGGAATCAATTTTTCACTTGATTTCAAATGGAGACGTTGAGTTACAAATGGGAATTTTTCTAGTATATCGTCCAAATCGAATAATTTATTCTTTATGTCTAACATTATAATGTACAAAGTATTTATGTGATAATTTAGTTGATAATACTGAACATTGGGTATAAATAACCAACTCTGAAATTTACTGAACACATGACACAAAGAAAGTGTATTAAGCAGTACAATAAAAAAAGTCAGACTGCCACAACAAAATGAGTACCTATGCATACTACACTTCCTCAGCTTTATACTGTAACCTTATTATGCGTCACTATTGCATTAGTTTGTTGTGCTAAAATTGATTCAAATTAGAAGAAATGAGGGGAAGCACATACTCACAAATGTCAGTAAGCTATACTGGTTATATATTCTTTTTTGTGATGATTATACATGATTATTTAAAAATATATATGTACATAAATTATTACAGTGGTCTTATTTTCTATCGTTTAGGGAGGTTTATTATTGAATTGTGGATCCTTCAATTGTGCTCGACCTGAGAATGTAGCGTATTGGCAAAGATGGGATTGTAACCAACAAACTTTTATACCGTCTTGAGAAAGACTATTTATTTATTCGTAAAACTTTTTTTTGTTTAGAGCATCTTATAATAAAAAGTCGCAGAGGCCCAAAAACGAATTAATCGGAAATACGAATAGGTTTGGCAACATGGCATTGCACCCAGTAAAACCAAAGAGTAGAAACAAGAGGGTGCACTCTGTCAAATTAGTACTGAAAATTTGGTTCACGTATTTCGAAGCGAAACCACAGAATCGCATAAAACGATTCCTCCCTTGACTTAAAATCCCATAAGAGCAATGTAAATCGAGGCAACACCAATGAAATCACATTTCGTTATCACGTGTAAAAAGATAGCCAATCGGTTCCTAGTTCCTGTAGCAGGAATCTAAACAGAAAAGGATTTTAATCGACATGAGGATGAATTTGGAAAAATCATTTTTTATTTATTAGGAAATATGAAAGCACTTTTCTTTCATCACGAGTGTTTCCGAACCATTTACTTCAGGAACCAATACGCAATTTCGTGAGTAGAAATATTTCCACTGTTAATTTGTATTTTCATCATTTGCAATCTATTTTAATTTATTACTTAAATATCTTATAACTTAAAGCTACAACAATTCAACTGAGAAAACTGTAAAAGTTCACATCTTTTAAAATTTTAGGTCATTGCCATACAACTTTGAGGAAGAGTTCAATAACAAAACATTTGGAATATGTGTGAAGACTAGAGAGAATTCATAAGAAATAAGAAAATATCATTTGACACAATGGACGAATTAAATACTAATGATACCCACATATAGTGCAACTAATACTGCAGTTTCGTAAACAAACGAATAAGAAATATCCTTTTTCAAAATCGTATGAGAAGAAATATTCTTTTAATTGATCTTATTATAGGTGGATGAAAGTTGTTTAATGAGCATTTCTTAAAAATTTTCAGGTATTTCCTAAGAAGAAAGTGAGATAAATGTATAATATATTTTCATCAAAATTTCAATAGAACCATTATATTAAGTTTGCAAGCTAGAAGTCCTTTGATTATTGATGACAAACTTCTTACGAAGAAGTTAATTCCTATCTTATGAATTGTTTCAGCAATTTCAAACTTTCACAAAATAAGCTGACGAATAATTGTATTCATAAAAGTTCTGAACTGGGAAATCTGAAGAATCTCACACCCGAAACATTCGAACAGTACTTAACTGAACATCTTCCCTTGGTTTCACTCATTTTATCTACAAACCAGACTTCTCTGCAGAGCTATGAAAAAGCTTAATCAAAATATTAAAACCCGTGCGGAATGAAATTCTAGATTTCTTATACAAAATCAGCGATAACTTTTACTCCATATATCACACTATCATTAAAAATTCTCAAATGGAGGGAAAAGAATTCATAGACAAGTTATATAAAATATGTCATTTAATTCAAAGGTTTTGATTAAATTAAGGATCTGCTATGATTTTCAGAAATACCCGGTGAATTGTTTCGCGGTTTAAATTCGAATTTGGAGAAGAGAGAGAGATATATCCTTCTCTTATTAGTCCCGCCCCTTTTTTCAACGATAGAATTCTCAAGGTCATTGAATGGTTGACGAGAAAAAGGCCGGAGTGCTCCATCTTTGTAAGTTAATCTTTGGTAAAACCACCGTCATCGACTCTGCACTCTCTTTGAATAAGGAATCTCTATGTTCTAAGGTGTGAAATGAAAACCAGTGTGACGACAGCAGGCTGAGTTCCTATATCGACCAGTGGCGTCGGTGGTGAATGACACGCAGCGCTCTGACGTTGAATAATATTAATTGACTGCGTTTACGTTCAATAACAAGAAATCAAGTCTTATTTATTTTTATTTTAAAATACTTCAGATGTTCAAATCAGGTTTAAGGAATACTCAGAACCTTTTTGATGACTTCAAAATCTTTACTTTTTTTTGCAGGCTACCGCAAATGGTTTCAGATTATTTATATCGAATCGTATTTGACAAGATCCATGGAAAGAAATTACTTTATCATTTTCATAGCGAAACAATTTGCTCAACATAAAAATAGTTCATTATGTTTTTTCGATAATTTTGCATGTTGCGGCCAATCTGAAAAAATGAAAAATACTTTCTGACAGTCTCTAGCTATACGTTCCACATAAAATAATTACTACGCTTTGATAGGGAGAAATTCCACACTGCCCAACATGAAAAAAGTTCAAGATTTTTTTTCGATACTTTGGCAAATTGCAGCCAATCCAAAAAAATGAAAAATACTTTTTGGAAGTCTCTAGCTATACGTTCCACATGAAATAATTACTACGCTTTGATAGGGAGAAATTCTACATTGCCCAACATGAAAAAAGTTCAAGATTTTTTTTCGTTAATTTCGCAAGTTGCGGCCAATCTGAAAAAATGAAAAATACTTTCTGACAGTCTCCAGCTATACGTTCCACATGAAATAATTACTACGCTTTGATATGGAAGAATTCTACACTACCCAAAATTAAAAAAGTTCAAGATTTTTTTTCGTTAATTTCGCAAGTTGCGGCCAATCTGAAAAAATGAAAAATACTTTCTGACAGTCTCCAGCTATACGTTCCACATGAAATAATTACTACGCTTTGATAGGGAAAAATTCTAAACTGCCCAACATGAAAAAAGTTCAAGATTTTTTTTCGATACTTTTGCAAGGTGCGGTCGTTCTGAAAAAATGAAAAATACTTTCTGACAGTCTCTAGCTATACGTTCCACATGAAATAATTACTACGCTTTGATAGGGAAAAATTCTAAGAAAAAAAATCTTGAAATTTTTTCATGTTGGGCAGTGTAGAATTTTTCCCTATCAAAGCTTTGTAATTATTTCATGTGGAACGTATAGCTAGAGACTGTCAGAAAGTATTTTTTTTTTCAGATTGGCCGCAACTTGCGAAATTAACGAAAAAAATCTTGAACTTTTTTCATGTTGACCAGATTGTTTCCCTATGAAAGCGAGATAGTATTTTCTATCCATGAATCTTGTCAAATACGATTCGATATAAATAATCTGAAACCATTTTCGATAGGATGCAAAAAAAAGTAAAGATTTTGAAGTCATCAAAAAGGTTTTGAGTATTCCTTAAACCCGATTTGTTTATCTGAAGTATTTTAAGATAAAAATAAGTAAGACTTGATTTCTTCTTATTGAACGTAAACGCAGTCAACTAATATTCAGCGTCAGAGCGCAGCGTGTCATTGACCACATTCACCACCGACGCCACTGGTCGATATGGTAACTTTGGGATCTCGGCCTGCTGGCCCGGCCTGCTGTCCTCACACTGGTGAAATGAAATATCTCTCTGGTTATTTTGGGGAATAAGAAATTTGCACTAGTGGTAGAACTACATCGAACAGCTGATTTATTTGACATTTAAGTCAATCTTTTGACAATTCAACAATTGGGGGTTTTCGTAATGCACGTAGAAAATTTTACTATATATATTTTTCAATATTCTTGAATAACTCTTTATGTCAGTGTTGGATTTAATTGTGATTACTCCACGTATTTATTCAATGTGTTTCAAGTTCGTTCAGAATGTACTGAATTAATATTGAAAAATATTTAAAAACTGAAACAGGATTTACCTAGTGTTTATGAATAGTTTTGCATTATTGGTGAGTACTTACAAACTGAATTATCAATAATTCAGCATGTATCATTAATCTTACAGCTTCGCTCCTGTACACTCTTCAAGTGTTATTCAATGATTTCAATAAGTTTTTATACCTACTCAAATCAGTTATTTCAAGAAAAAGAATTTGGTAATCCTGATTTTTCTTTTTTCTTCAAATGAAGAAGTTAATTTTGGATTGTGATGAATCTCAATTATGATGATGAGATTATGAATTAGATTGAGTATCTAGTAAGATATGTCAGTTTATATAATTTTCCAGTTAACTCAAATATAATAAATTACGAATCCTATATTCAATGCATTCTTGTAATTGACTTGCAATTTACAATTATTCTTTAAAAATGATTCTTAAAGAGGAAACCTAAAATTTTTATGAGCTTTACAACATTTCAACCGAAATATATTCGTTCTTATAATTCGGCCTTGGCATTTATCTAGAATTAATTTTAATGGCATGAAGACGAAATTCAACATTTGAAATTCCAGAAAAATTGTCTCCTCGGGCGGGACTCGAACTTGCGTGTCCAAATTGCCGGTCCAGAGCTGAGCCACAAAGGAGATCCGTCATTCTAACCGACATCGAGGACACCTTTCTCCCGGAATTCAAGTGCTGATATCCTTTGCGAATCGCAACATTTATTTTAGGTTTTATTTCACAGACTTTAAAATCGATTTCGTGCTTGGCATTTATGTTTAATTGTATTCATTCCTTCATAAAATGATCCGTTTAATTTTGGATTAAGTTGAGAAAAAATGCTTCACTATCGATTTGAACATTTTAAATGTTTCATGCAATAATGAAATCTTTCGAATGTAGCTCCGGAAATACGCAAAATAATTAGATGCATCGAATCATTATATACGGAACCGAGACAGACATTGGCCTGTTGAATTGAACTGGTTTATTGTAACTGGCTGACTGCCCGTTTCAAATTGAGTAATTAGATTATTCAACATTTTACGTAATGTTTGAGTGAATAAAACTTCTTTCGGTTTATCATTTTAATCGAGAGGGAATCCCATGAAGTTGGTATCGTATCTGTGAATGACTTGCAGAATGTAAAGGAATGAATGACTCTACTCTTTTTCCGAGTTTGAAAGAAGTATATACCTGTACGCGAATGTCGACAACCTTGTTCATAATTTTTGAACAGTCATTGAACTTAATCATCTCGATGATTACGAATTGAAAGGATTAATTTTTCCTGTTTGTTTGATTAGGAATATATTTGATAAATTTTGTTGAATATCACGGTCATTAGGATATAATTTAGGCATGATCAATGTATGGGTGAATATTTAAATAGTGGAGAAATTTTTTTATTTGTACAAAAAGAATAGTTTATTAAAATAATTTGACCTCCTTAAAAATAGCTGTTTTTTACACTCTGAAGTGATATCTGTACACAGCATTAAATAAAAACTGAATAGTTATTCATGATATGACTAATCTTGAATGGTTGAGGTCCTCACTTGATGGAAATCCATTTTCATTCAGTTTGAATATGATTAAATAAAAACTTATTTAATAAAATTTCCACATTTATTGTGTTTTAACAATATGTAACACTACATTTGTAACAATTGTTTCGCCAAATTCTTGGCTTCTTCAGGCGAGTTCGATGTTAAACTACTCCAAAAATTTTTGAGTCTTCCTTATATATTTCTCAAGATGGAAGAGGGGGACCGGTATTCTAAATGCTTCTGGGATTTTTTATGGCATGTTCATCAATGGTGATCTGTTGACATCCGTTTGGTCATTGAGTAAGATATTTTGCTTGTTATATCTGTTAATTTCCATTGTTTCTAGGATATTAAGCCTTCTGCTTTTGTTTTCTATGTGCAGAATTTTATAGTTTGGATCAAACATCTATGTTCTAAGATTACAATAATCAAATACGAGGGTTGTCTTTTATATTTCGGGGTTGGACAACCCTAGTGTTGCAATCTGCGAACAGCTCTATCATGAAACTTGACATTTTAAGGTTATACGTAGTCAGAACGTTTTTTTTTTTCATCTCGACCAAAAAATGGAATTAAATCGATTTTCGTGCGATTATTTTTTACAACCGAGGTCGTAATTCACTCCATGGCGAATTTCGTGAAAGTCGTCCAAAATCAGTTATTGTTCCGAAAACCGTGGAGGCTGTGCGCCAACTGATATTGCAAGATGGACATGTGACCTATCGTGAGATTGGGACAACCTAAGGCATTTGTGGGACCAATATTCCGTGAACATTTGATCGTCAAAAAAATTTGTTCGCGTTGGATCCCACACAATTTGTCAATCGCTCAGAAAAAGCCTCTTGTAGATTGGTCGAAAGAAATGCTCCAAAAATACGATCGTGGTGCTTCGAAGCACGTCTATGACATAGTGACAGGCGATGAATTGTGGATTTACGCGTATGAGCCCGAAAGTAAACAGCGGTCGACTGTAGGTATGGGTGTTTTAAGATGCCAAATCCAAAAAAAAAATTCCTGATCGAAGATTACCCCACCACGAAACATTCTCGACGACTTATCGACGATTAAGAGAGACTGGAAACTTAAATTTTCAAGAGCCTCGGGTCAATGTGAGGCAACACCATGTAGCAGTTGCGATCAAATACTTCAAGCCTTTGAAGACCGGAGGCTCTTGAAAATTTAAGTTTCCAGTCTCTCTTAATCGTCGAGAATGTTTCGTGGTGGGGTAATCTTCGATCAGGAAATTTGGCTTGATAAATCCTTTGAGCTGCACGAGCAACACCATCGGCCTTGCCATATGCCATCACCATATCAGCATACTCAGCGTTGGTGAAATTAGGCATAACAACAACCAAAATTGAAAAACCGGAGCAAAATGTCGATAAAAGTAACAAAAACAAAAAAATACAAATTTAAAAACTGAACAACGCGGCACAGACACTTCCAACAGCAGAGACAGTTAAATCTCGAATGACGGTAGGGTCAAGTCAGCGGCGACTAACCCAATCCAACTTAAGGACAGAAATAGTAATAATAATTCACACGCGTCTAAAACAGGCAGGTAAAATTTCCTTGCTCGCTGTGTTGTGTCGAAATCCGTACTTTTGTTTAGGTGCGACTTTCTTCACTCTTCTGACTGACTTGCAGTATTATTTTTTTTATTGAATAGCATATGGTTAGTAACGTTATAAACCAAAGAACATTTTAAAATAAAACTAAGTTTGTAATAGCTGTAATTTTTTTTTAAATTTCAATAGGAGTGGAGATGTTTTCATACTTTCATAATTTTTTTTTTTTTTTAAAAGGCCCAGGTGTTAATTTTGTGGTGTTATCTGTAACAATAAATACGTTTTTTTTAAACATACACTCATGTAGACTTAATACAATAAAAAAAATGCATGTAAAAGCACACGCAAAAAAAGTTATGGGGCTTCGAAGGGTACATTTTGGGTAATTTAGAAAAACCTAATAAAAAAATCATACCTCCGTAACCGTAATACTAAGGACCCAGGTTCCAAGACTGAAAAGGTAGCAAATGACCCTACCAACGCCCCAAAAAAATTTGACGGTCCATGTGCGGAACACCCTGTATGAAAAAAAACGTTGAAAATTAGTATTTAGGTTTTTTTTTATTATAAAAAATAGAAGAATTTTTGAAAAAAAAAATTATTTTTATATTGAAATAGGCCATTTGTTTATGAAAAATTTATACAGAAAAGGAGATATTTTTTTCAGGTAATAAATGTCTATATCTACTAAAGTTAATATCAAAACGGTAAGTGACAAATGAAAAAAAATTCTCATCATTACTAGGATTTTCCTTTGGTGAATGTCCATTACAATTCTCAATACCTAAATTCTTCTGTAATCTAAAAGTTACTACAAAAACAAGAGATACAATTTAAAACCCCTAAAAATTTTAGACCTTTACCTCTATTCACTTTTTGGAACTTGTCATGGGTCTATCACTCAAAATGCTTTGTTCCCAATATGGCAAATTAAACAATAAAATGTCACTCACGCAAATGTCATTGATTTTATCTGAAGGAATTATATTTCTAAAAATAATAAATGCCGATCAGATCTATTCGTATTTATTCTTCCCAATACTTAAGTAGCAACCCTTGTAATACTTTTTGTGAAGTATTAACATTTTCGTCAACAATCGGTTCATTTCCAAAGTGTTTATTTTGTTCGCCCAATATTTGCACTAAATTTGTCATGTCATGTATATACTCGAGATCTTAATGATACGAATGATGAAGTAGAAAGGATTTACGTATAGCTGCATCATATTTGAGGCAATACGATGAATTTGTAATAAGCTTACTTTATTTGATATATCTAAAGCATCATTGGCTGGCCAGATGTCAACAAAGCAGGTATTGAATACCGATTCTTGTAATATTGAGGCGTTATCTTTCTATCGATTCAAGTGAGTTAATAACTTATTTGGATTTTCATTTATTTTTATATAAATATCGAGTAATTGATTTCCTGTTTATTTTTATCAGTCTTTCGGTTATTCAAAATCCTTGACTTTCAATGAATTCCTTTTCAATTCTACGCGAACGCAGTTTTTTTTATTTTGAATTCCTATTTTTCAATTTTTTCGACTGTTAAGATTTCAATCTTTGGATCTCATTTTCGATCTTCAATATTTTTTCTTTTCGTTGATTCTCTGTTTAATATATTTTCAATATTCTCATTTCTGTGCCTTTTCTATTGAAGAAAATAATTGCAAAATGTTCGAAATTATTCATTTTTCCTGTTATCTCCAAATCTCAGACCTTTTTTTATCGATTTTTTTATTATTTTAGAGGCATGTATTTTCTGCTTCTATTTTTCCATATTAGCAACTTCGTTATTAGGATAAGCTAAACTTCAAAAAGTTTCGATTTTCTTTTTGCAGAATGAAGATGGAAAACGAGGACAAATTTTTGGTTCAATGTACATCACGAGAGTGCGATGACACAGAGTTGGGATGTCAGATCGAATATATAAAAGAGGCCATGAAGGTGAGGAATTATTCAAGAATATTCTCAATTTACCATTAGAATAGTATATTCTAATATGAGTTGTAGAATGGGCACCTATTCCAACACGAATGCGAAATTCGACAACGAGCGACGAAGGAGCGAGTTTTTGAACGCATGAGTATTGGAATTGCCGAGTATTAGACGATATTTTCTCTATTTCAGTCAAGAATTGTTTGAAATTTATTGGAATTCAATGAAAAAATTCAGATTATACCTCCTAGTGCCTTTTGTATTTTATTTTCGCAGTTGGTGTGACATACGAAAATTAACAGATTAGACAGAGTGTAACTAAATATGTGTAAAGTATTTAAGGAGGTGATTCCTCATTGAAAAAAAGATAGGATCTTTCATATAAAGAAACAGCCCCTCAAAGGGAGTACATAAAATTTGTATAACAATTTTTTTCACAAGCACCAAAAAAGTTACAATATTGAAATTAACCTAACGTTTCCTACTAGCAAAAAGACACTTATCCAGTTATTTTTTTATTTTCGCATTTATGACGATGTACCTATCTCTGAGGTTGTTCGTAACATAATTTTTTGCTGCGAAATGGTTTATTTTGGGCAAAAAACTCAAGAGACATTTTTTGTTTAGAATGAAACAGGCTATCGGAAATAAATTTTTAAATGGTAAACAAATAATAAGACAAAAAGTTACATTGGAAATAAACTTTGGGGGTTGCGTTTCCCACCCTTACAACCATGGGGTAAACCAAATAAATACCTGGATAAGTGTCTTTTTGCTAGTAGGAAACGTTAGGTTAATTTCAATATTGTAACTTTTTTGGTGCTTGTGAAAAAAATTGTTTTACAAATTTTATGTACTTCCTTTGAGGGGATGTATCTTAACAAGGAATGCTCCAATGAAGTTTCTTTATATGAAAGATCCAACCTTTTTTTCGATGAGGAATCACCTCCTTAAATATTTTACACTTTTTGGCGCTCTTGTTCACCTGAACAGAGTGCTTATCAATTTGCCCAAATGTCTGTGACTTTCGAATTTTTGGGCAAAAGTGGTATCAATCGTTTTGTTTGGACCTACTGATGAATAATCCGTGGTCAAAATCGATTCTGTCCGTCCGTCCGTTCCTTGAACACGATAACTCTCGAACGGATGAACTTAGAGAGTTGAAACTTTCAGAATAGGTTTGAGGTATAAATATCTCGGCTAAGTTCGTTATTCGGTCAAATCGGCCGAATAGGTTCGGAGTAACAAAAAAAAAATTTTTTTTCAAATGACACTGTTCAAATAAAAATTTTTTTATGGTGCAGTTTTATCAGACGTATACAAAAATACCACTCTCGACTTCGACAAGCTAATAGTTCTGGAGATATGATTTTTCAAAATTTAAATAATTGTAAGTGGTTTACAAGAGCGCCTAAGCCAACTGACCTCACGTCAGTGCTTTCTAAATTTTTTAGTTACATCCTGTAAAATTTGAATAGTGCGTTCAAATCTCTACATGGTTTAAATTGACAATTGACGTGCAATGGACGCGTGTTGACATTCGAAAGGATAGGATGTCAGTGTTGTCAACCACAAAACGAAAAATATAACTAAAAACAATGCTGTAATGAGTTCATTACAGCACTGTATTTAGTACTGTAATGAACTCATTACGACACTGAAATAGAGAAAATATAATCATAGCGTCCCCGAGTAAGAAACTTACTAACGGGTGGTCCATCTAGTGTTTGGAATTTGAACTACCGATTATTTGACATTATAAACGTCAACTATTCTTTTTGACGTGACTAATATTTAGTTGAAAGTTTGAAGTTTACGAAATGGGACGCTATTCGCTTGAAGAAAGTTGGGAAATATTAAAAACTTATTTCCAAAGTGGTGAGTCTTCTACTCAAACTGTGAGAAATTTAAGAAAAAAATTCGACAAAAAAAATGTTCCAAAAACCCAATTTGTGGATCAATTTGTGAAGCGTGTTCGTGAAACCGGAATGTTGGTGGATAAACCAACACGTGTACGTACACGTCCGGTCCGTTCAACCGAAAATATTGCTGCTGTGGCTGAAAGTGTGCGTGAACAACCATCAACATCAGTTCGCCATCGTTCTCAACAATTGGACATTTCACGCACTGCTTTGATGCGAATTTTGCGTAAAGATCTTGCCATGAAGCCGTATAAAGTTCAATTGGTGCAACAGCTAAAGCCAATTGACCATACGAGTCGTCTACGGTTCGCAAATTGGGCGGAAAATTGTTTGGCGAAGGATAACGAATTTTATCGAAAAATCATCTTTTCGGACGAAGCTCATTTCCACCTCGGTGGTTATGTTAATAAGCAAAATTGTCGCATGTGGGGCACAGAAAACCCGCACGTCGTATAGAGAAGCCAATGCACCCACAACGAGTGACTGTTTGGTGCGGACTTTGGTCTGGCGGCATCAACGGTCCATTTTTCTTTGAAAATGAAGCATAAATCGCCGTAACCGTCAATGCCGAGCGCTACCGCACAATGTTGAACGATTGGTTCTTTCAAGAAATTGAAGCTAACGACTTGGACGATGTTTGGTTTCAACAGGACGGTGCAACGAGCCATACAGCACACGCCACAATCGATGTTTTACGCCGCATTTTCGGAAATCGAATAATCAGCAGAAATGCTGATGTGAATTGGCCACCAAGAAGCTGCGATCTGACGCCATTGGATTATTATCTTTGGGGAGGGGTGAAAGATAAGTGTTACGCCAACAATCCAGAAATAATTCAAGACCTCAAGACCGAAATTCGAGCTGCTATTGGTGAAATAGAGCCCCAAACAATCGAAAATGTATTAAAAAATTGAGTGGAACGAATAGGCTACTGCCAAGTCAGCCGTGGTGGTCATTTGGCCGAAATTATTTTTCATAAATAAATGTCATGAACCAACCTTTTAAATAAATGTTCAACCATTGGAAAATATTGAGCAGTTTTTTTTTATAGCAAAATTAAATTCCAATTTTTAAATGGGCCACCCATTACAACTGTGATCTTGAATTTTTGTGCAAAATACATTAGATTTCCTGTATTTATCAATGAAAAATCTCAAATTTTTATTTGAATATAACGTTTTGCACTAATTAAGAAGTTTTATTTATTTAATTTATTATCTCGTGATATATTTTACATTGGCCTTGGAACATAAATCGGACGTTTTATGACCCTCCTTGAAAGCTAGCATGGCCATATAATTCAAGGAACATATCATAAAACCCATATTATTTACATGAATGGCAAACATAAAGGGTCTCAGCAACAAATTTATCATTAAAAGTGTGTTTTTATTCAATGAAGAACTTTTTTTCATCCAGGCTATGGAGCTGATGAGATTCCATAAGATGCTCACTGATGTAGTGTTAGAAGTAGGATCGGAGAAGTTCCATGCTCACAGAGTTGTCTTAGCAGCAGCCAGCCCATATTTTAAGGCAATGTTCACCGGAGGTTTGAAAGAATGCGAAAATAAAAGTGTGAAATTTGAAGGCGTCTCTCCCACGGCTATGAAAATCCTGATACACTTCATTTATACTGGGAAAATGAACGTAACGGAAAACATTGTATGTCAGTTACTGCCTGCAGCTGCGATGTTTCAAGTAAGCTGGGTTTTACTTGAAGAATAAACCATTTCATGTAGTCTGATATGTACATGTGTAAAAGTGACAGCAAACTTTTTCAAGGTCACCAATGTCATTGACGCTTGCTGCGACTTCCTGGAAAAACAACTCGATCCAAGTAATGCTATTGGCATAGCAAATTTTGCAGAAAACCATGGTTGCCATAGTCTCTGCCGAAAAGCCAATCAGTATATCGAAAGACACTTTCGTGAGGTTAGTCCTAATCTTTATCCCTAACTTTTCTCTCTGTTTATAACCATTTCATAGTAGGTGGCCCAGGAAGAAGAATTTTTTCAATTGAATTCTGCCGAACTGATTTGTTTGATAAGGAAAGACGAATTGAACGTTCAGGAGGAGAAGGAAGTTTATAATGCCGTTTTGAAATGGGTGGAATACAATCCTAGTCGACAGAATGAGATGGAGAATATTTTGAGTGCGGTCCGGTGCCAATTTCTGCCACCGAAGTTCTTGAACGACCAAATGAAAAATTGCGAGTTTATCAAGAAGGCTCCTGCTTGTAAGGAATATCTAGCGAAAATATTCAAGGTAAATCTCAGAATTTGGTTTCACCTTTTTACTCTTCTTATAAGATATTCCAAAATGTCCCTTGCCAGACGTGTATATAAAACTTATACATCAATAAATATTAATAAAAGAATCAGTTTTATATGGTTTCTAATTTTGTGGAAGCAATAATTTTTTTTGTGGCATGAAGGATCTAACTCTACATAAACGGACTAAAGAAAAGGAAAGAACACCTTGCATTCCACGTGTCATATATGTGGCAGGAGGTTACTTAAAGCAGTCTTTGGATATCGTGGAAGGATTTAATGTAGATGACAAAACCTGGAGAAAGATGGACTCGTTGACCATGCCGAGATCTGGACTTGGAGGAGTTTTTTTGAAAGTAAAAAATTATTTTCTATATAACGTATTGCCTTTTATTTTCGATTATTTGGTTTGTAAATGAATTCAGAAAGCGAACTGAAAAGCCTAATTAACCCTTCATTCCAAAAAGAAACCGAACTTTAAAAAAAAAACAAAAAAACGATGTACATTTTGGATCGAATCGTCGCCTTCTCAATGACCTCCATCGATGCATGCTACTTTCCTTTCATCGCCAAATACAGTTCAGGAAACAGATAGAAGTCGCACGGAGACAGATCTGGTGAATGATGCAAAGGAATAATGTGATTTTTTACCAAAAATTCAGTGATGCGATGGTGCCTTATCGTGCAAAAGAGTCCAACTGTCGATTTCACTCATAAACTTGCGTTCAGTCTTCACCATATGCATTTTGTAGCATTTGATGCGTTTCAGTACAAGTTTTACCAAGTTTATCACAAAAATCAATTGCAGCTCTTTGTTTGAAACTCATTTTCCGACTAATGTACAAAACATACTGACATTTAAAACGCAATAACTGTTTGTTTCCAAATGTCATGAAATTTATACCAGTTGTCAATGAGGGACCAGAGCCATATATGTGTGGAATATAACAACAGATGGCACTAGTGGTACAATTTTTCTTTAAAAGTTCGATTTCTTTTGGAATGGACACATTAGTAAAATTATAATAACTTTTAAAAGAAAATTGCCTATTTTTGTTCTTTTGATTTATTTTTTCGATCAAGTTTCACAAAAAAAAAATTTTCAGTACCTTATTCCACAGTGATCTCAAAAATGAATTTGAAACTTTGTATAGGCCATCTTATTCATTTTGAACTATTCATAATGTTATTATTATTCTTTGATAAATTCATCTCCTAGGGTATGTTTTACGCAGTTGGAGGAAGGAATACTTCTCCTACACAAAGCTACGATTCTGATTGGGTGGAAAGATACAACCCCGTTAAAGATCAGTGGCGGGTATGTAGTCCCATGTCTGTTGCCCGACATCGAGTAGGGGTAGCTGTCATGGATGGTTTACTCTATGCCGTTGGAGGAGGTGTAGTTTCAACTTACCTGGAAACTGTTGAATGGTAAACAATTTATATATTAAAACATGCTATATTCATCGTGGCGATTAAATATATGTAGAAAAGGTATATCTAGAAGTAACAGAAGGAAATGAACGAAGATGGTACTTGTCGACTTGTGTTTCTGCTTATTTGCTTCGTCAGGCTAACATCCTAGAAAGAGATTGTACACCTTGAGAGTAACAAAGATATATTATGTTCTTAGGGGTTGCCCACCTGATTCAATGAGTATAGGTCCTCCCGACTCATGCTAGTGGCTTGTTATTTTGGTGTTCTGTGTTAGCCTATTAATTTTGATTTCATACAATGTTTAGAATCGCTTCGTTTCAGTTATGATCCGAAACTGACAAATGGACACCGGTTAAATCAATGCATTATAAAAGGTTAGCCTTGGGTGTAGCAGTTGTGAATAGGTTGTTATATGCCATAGGAGGTTATGATGGTATTAACAGGCATAATTCTGCTGAATGCTATCATCCCGAAAATAACGAATGGACCATGATAAATCCAATGAACATCGCGAGAAGTGGAGCAGGTAATGAATTGAAATATAATTTTTCTTTGTAATTAAAGTGCAGGAAACACTAGGTGTTCAATAAATTGAAACATTTGCAACCGGTTTACCTCCCTTTGAATAACACGTGATATTATCAAAAAAATTGTTTCAAATTCCTGTCCAACTAATGTATGGTGCTTTTGATATCCTATTGGGTATCTGTACAGACTGTACTACTTTTAATTATTAAAAACCTACCTTTCTAACAGAAAGCAACCATATCATAGACATCGACAGCACCACATGCATGTCAGTGGACTGAGATGAGCAAAATGGGGAGTGCCTAAAGGAAAGATTCTCAGGGTTCTAATATATATTGCATATAATAAAGAGAAACTGCTGATAATACCACACCATTTAAACCAAAGATTTAAAATAATAAAGATGGGAAACACCCTTGTGTTGCTAGTATTAAAAAGCGATACACTTTTGGCAGTAGTTGTTAGTTTTGAGACAGTAAATGGCGCTGAAACTGCATCTGTAATACTACGAGAAATTTTTAAAAGAAGACGAGAATTTTATTGACCCATAGCTAAAAATTGTTCGAGAAGTCTATGAATACTATCTGGCTTTAATATATAATAATTGTTTTGACACGCCAATAATTTATCTCCAATAACGGAATTATCTATCTTATGTTAAAGGTGTAGCAGCTATCAACCAATTTATTTTTGTAATCGGTGGATATGACGGATCGAGGCAATTGAATGAAGTTGAAAGATATGACACAGAAAAAGGAGAATGGACATTTGTAGCGTCAATGCACAAGGCAAGAAGTGCGTTCAGTGTAACTGTTTTAGACTGCAAAATTTATGCAATAGGTAAGATAATGAATTCACATTCATTTGGTCGATCTGAATTTGATTTTTCTTAAGGAGGATATGACGGTTCGAATTTCTCAAGTAGTGTTGAAATTTATGACCCAATTAGAGACGAATGGACTGAAGGGGTATGTTTAACTGCTGGAAGATCTGGACATGCTAGTGCCGTGTGCTATCAGCCTCCAACTAAGTCTTAACTTTCACAGTAAATGCTGGTTTATTATAAGAAAAGATTGGTTAAAGTTGATCATCATCTATCCATCTAGAGAAACTAGACATGTTGAATACTGATGAGAATTCATTGTTTGATGTTCAGCAATTGTGTGTAATATGAGAACAAGTTTGATGCAGAAGAAATTCCTAAAAATATGTGTTTACACATTGAAATATTCCAAAAAAGGCGAAGCATCAAATACTCGTAGAATGAAAATTAATCAGGATGAAACTTCTGGTTTATTTGAAAAAAACTGAAAGATGTGCATAATCTTGAAAATGAGTTCATATTTCGAAATGGTCTTGAAATATATTTCAAGAAATTGAAGAAAGCCGCTCCACAATTGATTGTCGTTAAAATAAAAGTATTCAGTCATACATGTAATCTCTATTGTCTTTGGTGGCTTTGATCAGCTACAGATGCATGAGATCAGAAAAGTTACGTCAAGATAGCCTAAAAACTCAAACTGTATAACAACATTTCTTTGGACGAGAATGAAAACATATATTTGATTTAATTTTGAAAGTGAAGACTCAACTTTTGGAAAAACTATGAAATTATCATTTCTTGAAAAATTCCAAACAAAAGATTCTTTTATTTATCTACAATTTGTGTATATTCTTTTCTAGACAATTGTTGGAAAATTTTAAAATGATTTATTAATTAGATTTTCTGTGTTTTTTTAACAATTTTTGTCATATTGATGAATGACATTGTCCTATGACCGGTTTGTGAGTTCAAGTTGAACTTAGTATTCTACTCGATGAATTCAACGGAATGATAAGTCTTGATTTTGGATTGTAAAACACTCTACCTATGGATAAGCCCCATTTATCTTAAATTGACAGGACGAGCATTGTTACAGCGAACTATCAGTTGATTATTCAGATTATAACCAATGATAAGTCCATGTTTTGGATGAAAACGTAATTTCAGATAGTAATAATCACGTATTGTGATATATAATTTAAAAGTTTTCTTGTGTTATTTATTCTCTTGAGAAATATAGCAAAATCCATACTGAGATTTTCTCAGAAATAACAATTCTAGCCTTGTTGCGAAAAGCTATTTCTGAAACCCATCGGTGTTTATCCAGCTTCTGATCTTTATCTGATGGATAACCAAGTTTCTGACAAGCTCATGAACCGGCGATTCATTCCATAAAAAGTTATCACATAATGTTGATATATATAAAGTGATATAAATGTAAGTTGTATGAATTTTATAATGTACATATAGCCCAGCTGTATCTTCCAGTTTTTAACATTCCACTCATCTCATTTTGATTTGTTAGAACTGTTGATTGTGATATATTGTAAATAAATGATGGATAAATTTAATAATTGATGTTTTAATTTGTAATATAAAATACATAAATCACAAACAAAATCAAATTATTTAATTTTATGGCTTGAAGATAGATGACAATCGTAGAGAACCAGAGCCATATCTGTCAAATTCCCTGAAAGATGAAAAAACGATAGCACCCTGTCCTACTAGCGTATGGCATACATGGACATATTCACATCACGTCACACAACATACACGTGACATCCTAAAATAGGAAAAAAGTTGTAACGAAGTAGTTTTGTCTGCGTGGCGGAAACCCGTTGACCTTGATCGACTCCAGCGAGATCACGCCGAGCGGTGGGGACACCGACCGATCATTCCCACCTCCATCTGCAGTGCGCACGACTTATGTTGGTGGAGGGGACCGAGAATGGTATTTATAGGCGAGTCGAGCACTGGAACGGCAGTTCCTCGTACGGCGCGGAACTCAAAATAAGAGGAAAGCCTCTACCGTTTAGTGGGGAGGGTCCAGCCAGTGTTGTGAGTGCTGGTAGTGAGTTCAGTGGTAGGCAGACATACCAAGGTAGGAAAGGGGTATAGAGAGGGACCGGAGGACCACCTGTGGAGGACGAGATTCCAGGAGGTGAGTGTGAGGTTCGATCGTTGAGACCGAACGACGGCTGCAGGAGGGCGTTCAGGGCATCACGTCCTTTACGAGTCCTTTAGCCGGTATTGCGGATTCGACATCTGGGTGCCGAGATGGGCAAAGCTCAATCGTCCCTAGGTGATTGACCGTTTTACCTCGGCGGACTCCTGCTGTCCATCTCTCGGAGCTGACGTTGATGTGCGAGATGGGCAAAGCTCAATCGTGCTGAGACCGAAGTTTTCCGTGACGTGGGCTGCTGCGTGGTGAGGGTCGTGTTGTGGCCACCCCCCCCTGTTGTCGTTTGTCGAACAGACCCCTTGGAGGCACGGGTTCGTCACGGGTGTCGACTGGGTCCTTTAGCCGGTATTGCGGATCCGACATCTGGGTGCCGAGATGGGCAAAGCTCAATCGTCCCTAGGTGGTTGACCGTTTTACCTCGGCGGACTCCTACTGTCCATCTCTCGGAGCTGACGTCGACGTGCGAGATGGGCAAGGCTCAATCGTGCTGAGACCGAAGTTTTCCGTGACGTGGGCTGTTGCGCGGCAGGCACTGGGTTGGCCCGATCTTTGAGGGTGCGGGATTCGTCACGGGTGTCGGCTGGGTCCTTTAGCCGGTATTGCGTATCCGACATCTGGGTGCCGAGATGGGCAAAGCTCAATCGTCCCTGGGTGGTGGACCGTTTTACCTCGGCGGACTCCTGCTGTCCATCTCCCGGGGCTGACGTTGTTGTGCGAGATGGGCAAGGCTCAATCGTGCGGAGACCGAAGTTTTCCGTGGCGTGGGCTGCTGTGCGGCAGGCACTTGGTTCGACCTCGGCCCTGTCGTTGTCGCGGGTGAACGCGCGGTAGTTTGCGCATGCGCACACCATACCGCCGGTCACTCCGATTTGGGCTGGGCCTTGGCAGTTCTCTTCGAGGGGTTCTGTTGCGCGCGGACACTAGTTGCGCCGTGCGGAACCGTGCCCCAGGGACCCCCCTCCGCTTGGATGGTCCATGTTGGCCTGAGTGAGGCTTTGGTTTCCGCCCCTCCCCCCTTTCGCTTTAACCCCGTGATATTATTATTTCTTTCACACGGCCTTAGTCACTTTCATGCATGAGCAATTTTCTGATGAGCGAATGCCTTATCTATTCTCTGCCTGATTCATTGGTATGCCTAACCCATTTTTATGCCTACGTCATTTTGCTTGCCTAATTCTTTCTGATGCCTAATACGTCGAGTAACTCGCCACTGTAATCGCTTTATGTGCACTCTAAGCCCTTCACGGAATGTTACTGGTGACAAGTAGATTTAGGACTTGGGTTTTTAGAGGTTAAGGACTGTGAAGATTTTGTGATATAGATTAAGGACTGTTGTACCTGATACGAACTGTTGATTAGTTTTAAGGACTGTGTGAAATATTCACATTCACGCCCCGAAACTACCCGTCTCGCAAAGCGTGTCGATTAATAAAAAGGCAATTAACAAATTCACCTCTTTATTTCACTCGTAACAATTCGTAGTTTTAAATAAGTACGATAACAAAAAGTGACAATATTTACAATGGATGCCTGGTAAACAAATATCTGACTTCAACCGAATTAGGAACACCGCGTCAATTCGAATATCTGTGAATAATACTTCGCGGTCTAATTACGGCTTACCGAAGTACTACTTGCTTCGAACAGGCTTTATACGGAACTGAACCGTTCTCAGGTCAAATAAATAGGGATTCAATATCCAAAAAGGTTCCCTTGACCGGAGACGAAAAACAGTCAAATACTCGTGCTATGAGATATTTGTCTACCCCACATGTGAAATACATACCCCAGATGTCTCTTTGTCTCGAATAGACGCCAGAGATTTCACAAGAAAATGTAATACATATCCCAGATATCTCTTTGTCTCGAAGGTCAAAGAGGTGCTAGGGGTATATGACAGAAAAATGTGGCCAGACCATATTATTATTCCCTGGCGCCAACAGACTGTGAGACCTATTATTTTGGAATGTTTGTTTATTTGGTATGAATAGAGAGTAATTTTTTAGTTAATAGCGTGTTTTATTGGTGACACCTCCACCTCCAACAGCTACCCACTTCATTCTCCACTGGAGTCTACCTAGGCTCGAGCTTCTGGACATTCCGGAGGAGCTCGATAGGTGAGGGTGACGCCCTCAGAAGCAAATAGTCTGGCGCCCGAGTTTACTGATAAAGGAACTGCACGTAAGGGCATTACAAAGTTCAAACATTAATATAAACACAAATATAGCACGTTGAACTTTATTTCCTACTAGAACAAGCAAGCAACAACTCGAAATGCAAAAAAATTATGTTTAGTTTTTAAAAAACGAAATATCTGTACTTAAAATTCACTTCCCTCCGAGATTTCTACTAGTCTTCAAGCAAAAATTCAAAGACATAACAAGATTAATTAAGGTAAAAATCACAGCAATATATTATTTTGCAAAAATCGGGAAAAATGAATAGGTTTGGCAACCCCGCTGAAATTTCCTTTAACCCGTGTCATCGCACCACACGTCAAACAAAGTGTCATCAAATTTGTTGATAAGTTCACGTTATGACGAGTGGTGAGATAATTCTGGGATAGAGAAGTTTACTTGTGGTAAAATAAAGATGGAATAGAAAATACTGACGTGTGGTAAAATAAAGATTATATAGGGAAATTTGACGTGGGTAAAATGAAAATGGGATAGAGGATTTTTGCGTGTGTTTTGATAAAGATGAGAAGGGTGGTCTATTTTTTAAAGCAATTTTTCACTTTGAAAACCATAGTTTTCAATTGTGACCTTGGTTTTTTAAAAACTGATAATAGATTCTGAAAATAACTCAATCCAAAATTTTATACGAGGGCCATTCAGAAACTAACCTCCGATTGGTCACAGTGCGGGTAGTGGGGGGGAGTAGCGCGCCATTTGTGCATTCACGCGCTCAGCAGGTCAGTCGGCATCAAGCCGTAGTCGCGTACCTGCGCTAGTTTAGTTTTTGTGGCAGTTTGAAATGTGTGCTGCAATAGAAAATCCCGCCAAATGTGAGGTGCATGCTGTTATAAGATTTTTTACAGCCAAAGGATACTCTGCAGCAGCTATTCATCGTGAGCTTTGTGCCGTGTACGGACCAAAATTTATGAGTGAAGGAGTTGTCCGTGAATGGGTACGTTTATTTAAAAGTGGACGCCCGTCCTCACTCTGCTCGCAGAACAACAGCCCTTCTTGAGTCCTTCAAGTGGGACGTTTTCAACCATCCACCTTACAGCCCAGATCTGGCGACAAGCGATTATCACCTATTCATGCATATGAAGAAATGGCTCGGGTCCCAGCGGTTTGATGACGACGAAGAGCTCAAAGATGCGGTCACAGGCTGGCTCAAGGCACAAGCGGGTGATTTTTATGCAGAAGGAATTTCAAAGCTTGTGAAGAGATACGATAAGTGCCTCAATCGTTATGGAGACTATGTCGAAAAATAGTGCAAAGATGTAGTTGTAAGATGTATATATTAAAATATTTTTACTTAACTTGGTGTATTTTTTTCAATTAACCGGAGGTTAGTTTCTGAACGGCCCTCGTATAAGTCAAGAATCTCTACATTATACCCCGATATGAATTAGGTTGAAAAAATTCAAAGAAATATCTCCAAAAGATTTATTTTCAAATATCATGTTGAATACTTATGAAGATTTCAAACTATTGAGCAATCATTTCTCCAATGGATGACAGTATTGTACAAAAATAGTTCCTCTCGGAAGTCCTGATTAAAGCATGTTATAGAATAAGCTACCAAGCCTAATACACATTAAGAAATAGCAAAGAATGAAATATAAGTTTTATAACCTTCAACAATCAACTGCTACTCTTTGTTCCATCAGACACATTAAAAACAACAATTTGTTTGAGATTACTGAGGCTTGGTCATCCTCCTAGGTCCTCTGTTAGGGGGTCCTTTAGGTTTGGCAAATTTAGGAAGATGATGGTTCTTTGTGGGGTTAAACTCTTCATTAAGATATTTTTCTGAGAACTCACTACCAGAGTCTGTTTCAATCTAAAGCAATAAAAAACTTTTGTGAGATATTTTGCTTTTGTTTCAAAACAAGCGCTAATTACCTTTTTTACTATATCTACTCCCAAACGACTCAATTGCTCTATTAGAGGATTTTTACAACTTGAATATAACATTCTTTCTCTAATTGGGCAATTATATCCTGGCATAGAATAAATGAATACTGAAAAAAAAAAAAATAAGTATGATACCAGTCCTTTGTTCATGACTTCAAATTACCTGTAGATATTATCACTTCCCCGTCAAGAGAATGAGTGAAATTATATAAATGATAACGAGCGCCATCTTCTGGAATAACTGAAGGCAATCTGTTGGCTGATAAACCTCCAGTAGAAGACACCTGTATCTCTTCTTTTTCCATATCTAAAAACAAATAAAATAATTCATATATGTACTTATATCGAAAATAATAAAATAACTCACCAATTTCCAATTGAATATAATTAAAATTCTTTGTCTTAACAAATAATTCTATGAATTTTTTTGCCTCTTCTGTTAAAGGAAAAGATACCCCTCCTAAAGTTTGCTGTTTACTATCAACACTATGGTCAGTGTGAACTTCAGACTTTTTTATTTCTTTCAATTCTTCCTCTCTCATAGTTAAAGGTGCAGGAGCTACAGCATTTTTCTTATACTTATTATAACCACTCAATGTTATTTCATTCTGAAATTTGAATCAATTTAATATTTCCAAAAGTTGGTTTTGAAGAAAGTAAGTCTAGTTTTCAACAAAAACAGTTTCTCAAACAGGTATTTCGTCCAGGCTCAGAATGATGTTCTCAGCGATGTTTAAAATATTGCCCTAACAATATAAATATTCACCTTAACAGTACCATGTAAATCTTCTTTGATTTGCGCAGACCCAAATTCTTGTTTCAAAGTAGCCTTTGTAGATGCATAAAGCATTTTTTGTCTGATAGGAGCAGTGTCTGGTGACCAACTAATGAATAGCCATTCATAATTCTTATCTATTTTTGAATCAAGCCTGTAAAATTTTAAATTTTTAAAAGGTTATCGTGGAGAAATCATGTTTTGTGGAATAAATAATAATAGAAAATATTGACATACCTATACAAGACATAACAAGGTTGGTTATCTTCAATTAGTGGTAAAACTAATTTGTCATAATCATTCTCCCAAGTGTTTTGCACTGCCTGGTGCCCACCAAGAGTTAATTCCTCTGAAATTCAAGAACTTAAATTTTAAGAATTCAGTAAGGATTTACCTACTAACCATTTATAATAGAAACTTTTATAACTCTTACATTGCCATTTCTAGACTTGGCAAAAAATTTCTTCAGTTCTTCATTAGCTGTAATAAAATTTTTATGTAGATATACTCAATACCAATATTTATACATACCGTGTATTCCCGTCTGATGAGACATTACTCAACTTATATAAATTCGATGGTGTTGAAAATAAGAAAACACCACAGGAACACGAAAACACCCAACCTCTATCAGCTGTCACCGTGACATTTGATTTGATGGCAGCGACTGTTACCACCATTATTGTAGAAATATAAAATTCATTACTGTCATTTCTACTGTGTGAACTTATCCACAATTTTCCACCATCGTTATTCAAAAGTGGTGTGATAATGATGGGATAGAAAGACATTTCATTTCAGGACAGCGTTACCAAACCTATCCATCTTTCAAATAGACAAATATATTAGTTTCGAATCTCACTTTGAGAGCAACTCTAGAGAAACAGTTCTTGCTACATCATTCTTTTATAGATTTTTTCATAAGGTTCTCACATAACGATTCAACAAATTCCTTTTGGAGTTGTCGGAACCAGAAGTATATTCCTTAAGGCGTCTCTATTTCCATCAAATTTTTGAAAATTATTGAGCAATATGTTAACTAGAAACGAAACACATAGGCAGAATTAAAAAGCACCATACAATAAATCATTATTCGGAGTGTTTCTGTGAAACAATTCATCTCGTTGTATCGTTGGCGTCCCAGTTTCATACATTTCATAAAGTAAATAAATACCTATTAAGTAAACGACGAAGGTTTTATGGGGTGTAATGTAATATGTAATAGTCAATAGAATGCAATAATAACTTGATTGACACTCCTAGTATGTTTGATTCTAAGTATAAGATATCAATAAATCTTTGAAATACTTGTAATTTGAAAAATCCATAGCTGGAATTAATCCCGATAGCGGAATAGGTTTGGCAGCGTCGTTTGAAAAGTCCTGTTTCATCTTTATCACACCGTTTATCAGAAACCCTAGTCAGAAAGTGTGGATAAGTTCACACAAAATGTTTTTTTTTAATGACAGCCAATGCTACCAACCTCCAAATACATCATAGGTAATCTATGATCATAAACTTTAAAAAAATCACAAACAAATGATCAATCATTTATAAAAAAAAAAATTTTATGTGAATAAATATTTCATAGTCGCAGTGTAGTGCAATATTAACTTAGACTTAATTAATAAAGCTTAACTTCATTCGTGCTCTTGTCCTGAGACCAATAGCATTATGAAAGGATTTCTCAAAGATCAAATACTTTTTCAGTGTACTCAAAACATTTCACTTGAAATCAAAATAATTTTATAAAATTGAAAGTGAAGTGAATAATGAAAGGAAACCGTACATCAACATCGAACTGATATTATGGAAATGGAAGAAAAGTCTACAATGAATTTCGTATGTGCAGAGATATCATCTTCCTTATTCCAAAAGCTATATGATCAAAAGAAGTCAAATAGGTTTTGTGATATAACATTGTATGCAAATAACAAGGTTATTAAAGCTCATCGCATTGTATTAGCAAGTAGCTCTCCTTACTTTGATTCCATTTTGAAACATCATAAAATAATGAAAGAGCAGCTAACAATAAGTTGTTTAAATAGTGAAATATTCAATTCTTTAGTGAATTATATGTACACTGGGGAAATAATAGTTCAGCATTCAAATGTGGAAGAGTTATTAAAATTAGCTGATCATTTTATATTGAATAAGATAATAGAATTTTGTATTGAATTCTTGGGAACCAAATTGAATATAGACAATTGTCTTTTTACATTATTTTTAACAAGGAGGTTCAAGTTGAAACATTTAGGTAATATAGTAGAGAATTGGATTGTTAGTCATATAGATGAGGTATGTAAAGGTGAAGAAATTATGCAATTAACATCCATTCAACTGAAAGAATTTTTTGAAAATAAGGTAAGATTCACCATTCATCATAATCCAAATCATTAAATGGTATATTATTTTTAGTGTTTTATGCTTTCAACTTCAAAAGCTCTATCAGTTCTCTCACAATGGGTTCTTGTGGATGTTGAAAAGAGAGAAAGAGACTTTGATAGACTAGTCAGATGTTTTCCAACCCATGTCTTGGAACCAGTCGAGGTTTTCAAACATTTAGATACTTGCATTTTATACAATAGAAGTGATGTTTGTACTTTTCGCTTTCTAGACTATTTATTTCAAAACAATTGGATGTTATCTAATTTCAAGGCTAGATATGATGCTTTACACCCCAGATTTGGTCAAGTGAGTAAAATTACATATTTTTTCATATTATTTATGAGGTCAATAGGCAATTTGAAGAAGCTGGTAATCTCAAATCTTTATGTCGATCACTTTTAGAGCCCTCCAGAAAAATCAAATGAACCTGACTTAAAAGGTGATAAGGTGAATGTGAATGAAAAAATAGATGGCATGACTCCAAGTCAAATAATACCCGTAAGGGTGAAAGTGAGACTGAAAAATAGAAAACAATTAATACTCAAAAAATTGATGCTTTTTGGTTTGAGGCCCAGTTTACGAATGGCAGCATTAAAAATGCTAAGCTGCAAAAAAAATAAATACATTTTAAAAGAATTGGAAGAAGAGGCAGAAGGTAAAAAAACAATAAACAATTTCTTTGTTAATTGCTTTAATAACTTTCAGAAAATGCAGAGGAAAAAATCGGAATAAAGTGTCCGATATGTTTTGCTTCAATCAATGATAGTTTGCTGTTAGAGCAACATTTAGCATTGAGTCATTCCAAAGATGTGACTTATAAGTGTGGAATATGTTCATTTGTTTGCCAATATCATGGTGACTATTTAAACCACATGAAAACACATTTTAATGGTCCCCCATTCAAATGTGACTATTGTAAGTTGAAAGATCCCACCGTCTTTACCAATACCAACTACCTACTCATGACTTTCTTAATATTTTCAAGGCGAAACCACAACAGATCAAATATCCAAGTTGATAGCACACCGTTCCCAGCATCTCGAGGAATCCATATTCCAATGCACTTTCTGTTCTTTTAAATGTCGTCAGAAGCAAAACTTTGTGTCTCATTTAAAAGTTCACACCCCTGAAAAATCATATAAATGCGATAGCTGCACGAAAACCTTCCGTTTCAAACAGAGCTTGGACACACACATGTTAACTCACTCTAATGAGAAAACTCTTACATGTGACAGTTGTGGATTTCACACCAAGTTCTTGAGTCATATGATTGCTCATAAAAGAATTCATGCAGGTAAATCTTTTTTCTATTCTTTGCTATTGCATTTTTTTTTATTATTTATTCTTATATCTATTTATTTTCTTATTTTAGTTCATACAAAAGAGTGCTTGTTTTATGGGAATAAGTTTGTCTTCAAGTAAGCTTTTATTTTATCTTAAATTTTTTGTTTACAAAAGTTATCGAGATGCTGATATTCTTTAAAAACTACTAACTAATGTTAACTTTCGAAATGATCATTCATTTCTAATCAGTTGTAAGATAGCAGAATAAATTTTTATAGGTGACTTATATCGTTGTTCCTATCTTCATTGTAAGTATTCTACATCTAAAAAAAATCAATTGGCAAGTCATGTCAAGAGTCACAATGGCGTACGGCCCCATTCTTGTGGTATATGTGGCCGTGGTTTTATGGAAAAATCACATCTTGTACGTCATGAAAGAATCCACTTGGAAGAGAAGCCATTTAAATGCTCTAATTGTGATTATGCAAGTTCGAGAAGAGACAAGCTGAAAGAGCATTTTACAAGACATCATGGTGAAAATGCCTCTGCTAAGGTTCCGTACAAGGCTCGACCAATGAGGAATAACAATAGTATAAGTTCTACAAGGCCTAAGTCACAGGTGAGATCTAAAAACCTTTATTTTTGATTAGGTATTGACAAGCATTTTTAAAGAACATGGAATGTGCAGTATTTATATCTAAAAAAAAATTATGTGATTATTTACTTGATATTTGGCATTTTAATTATTATTTCATATGAACTCAAATTTTCACCCCTAATATTCATGAAAAAAAATGCATCCTTGGACAGGACTTGAAACCTGCATGTCCAAATAGCTGGTCTGGTACTTATACTTCTCAGCTACCAATGAGATGTGTGTTATCCAACCAAATGGAGGACCCCTTTCTCCCTGAATTCAAATGTTGTTAGTTTGTTAGTATTACCTTGGCGAACCAATGTGTTGTGAACATGTTAATAATTTAAGGAAAAGGGTAACACATCTCCTTGGTGGCTAAATTGGTATAAGCACCAGACCGGCAATTGGATATGCGGGTGCAAGTCCCTTCCAAGGATGAATTTTTTCCCGAATTTGAAATATCGAATTTCATCTGAATGCCATTAATCTTAATTCTAGATTTAATTTCACAGTCTTTAAAATCAATTTCATATTTTCATTTTTGTATTAAATGTATTTTATCATTCGAAAAGATTTACAATTTCAGTACTCATTCTATAGATTTCTCAACAGGACTGTCTGGGAAAGAAAAACCAAAACTTTCCAATTTCAAAATCAAAATCATCATGTTTTTCGAAATTCTAGTAGTGCTTTTTACAGGCTAATTCTGATTCTCCCACTTCCACTAATTCAAATGGAATAAATTTCTCACAATCTACAACTTCTTCTACTGGTTCCCAACCATTGAATAGTGAAATACAAGACCTTATAATGCATCATCAGAGTCATCCTTCGTCTTCAACAGGTGGGAATATAAGAAATGCATTTTCGTTTATTAATCATTTTTTGTTATCAGGAAATAACCTTCCAACATTGAATTCAAACTATCATCATTTTGGGGATCCGGCTGATTTTCATCATCACAATCACAGCCACAATTTGCACAACCAAATTTTGAATACTGGACATAACCAAAGGGGATCGCAGCATCACAATAATAATCTAGTGAATCATCATATGTTGTCGAGAGCAAACCATTCTACAGCTACTTCAACTGCTGCGGCTGTTGCGGCCGCTATGATGTTGGATCCACGATTTCATCATAATTCTTCTGTGAGTTCTGTTTCAATATATTGAAAAATGTGTCATTAAAATAAATCAAACAACCTCCCTCCTAAATAGCACATATGAAAACATCGAAAATGAATGAAAGATTTTTATTTTCCCAACAAGATATAATGTGATAAGTCCTGCCCAAATAAATGAAGAGAAATAACAAAAAGGAGTAAAAGGTAATAAACAACAAATTCAGATTTTAAATTTGTAGAAAAAGAAGGATGTAAAGACAAAAATAGATGTGACAAATTAAAAAAAAAGGCAAGAAGAAAAAATTTAAAGAGAGAAAACATAAAAATATTGTGGCAGTGGATTTTAAAAATGAATTTTCTTTAATTGAACTATAGTTTCATTTGACTTGATTCAAATGAATTTCAGGTACCATACCATCCATCAAGTACTCCAGTGTCTATGGCTATGGCTGCTGTACAGTCATCCCAGCAAATTCAAGCATCTGCGCAACATGGAGATTATCCACCATCCCTTCAAAATTGCATGACTCTATTTTAAGATATAAATATAGTTTTATGTTAAACATGAATGTTGTTCTGGTAGAATACCAAATGTACTAACAATGTAGGTATTTGTTGAATATTCTATAGGTAGTTCTTATCTTTGTTAATGTAATAAATATCTGTTCAAAATTTTTGTTGATAAAGAATAAAGAAAATATTTCCATTGTATGAAGAAATCTTGTTTTACAATAGAGCAGTGCTGACGCCATGTTGACCAATATACTAAAACCCAAATTAATTTGATCCAATAAAACAAATCAAAATGAACTGAAACAGGCAATTTCTTTTTACAAGTCCATTCTAATAGGAACCGAACTTAATTCAATTCCATTTTTGGGCAAGATGAATCTTTTGTCACTGTATACAACACAAATAGCGCTCGTATGTCAAAACGTTCTTCCTACGTATAACCTCAAAAATGTCAAGCTATAAGATAGAGTTGTCAGATTGCACTAGGGTTGTCCAATCCCGAAATATAAAAAGCAACCCTCGTATCTTCTTCAGGTTCCCATTTTCCTTCCCACTTCTGTGAGATCTTTAGCTGTCATTGGTTTTCGATAGTGATCTAGTGTTTCCTCAGCAGCGCATTAGAGTGCCTTCCCAGTAAACATGATTCATAACAGAAACATATCGCAAACGTTCAAATGTAACATGACTCGTTTTAGAACTGAATCATCATATATTTGTAATAATCTCAGGAAATGATCATAATTTAAAAGTTGGACGAAAGATGGGCGGGGCTTAGGTTCTCATTTTTGGCACTGAATGAAACGGGTGGTGACAAGACGATCAGGTTTCTGATGGTCAACGGCTTATCTTGCTGAATGCCTTTGTTTTAGTACTCAAATATCATGTTTTTGTAATTATCTCAGTTAATGATCAGAATTCAGTAGTTCAACAACGAATGGGCGGTAATTAATATCTAATTGTCGGCATTTTATCATGAGGGAAGCGACAAGACGATCTGGTTTCTTATTGGCCAGCGCCTCATCTGGCTGAATGCCCTTGTTTTATTATTGAATCATCACGTTTTTGTTATAATCACAGGAAATGATCAGAATACAGTAGTTAAACGACAGATGGGCGAGGCTTGAGATCTTATTGTCGGGACTGTAAAAAGGGGGAGGCGAAAGTAGACGATTAGGTTTCTGATTGGTTAGTGACTTATCTTGATAAATACCCTTGTTTTAGTACTGAATACTCATACATGTTTTTATAGTAATTTCAACAAATAATCAGAATTTAGTAGTAAAACGACAAATGGGCGGGGCTTGAGAAACTGTTGTCGGCACTGTATGAAGGATGATGAGAGAATAGACGATCAGGTTTCTGATTGGCTAGCGATTTATCTTCATAAATACTCTTGTTTTAGTATATTATTTTTTTTATAATCTCAGGAAATTTCCAGAATTTATTAAACCTGTGGTTTCATTCTACAAATTTTTCTTATGTTTCTTAGACAACGCCGTAATTTCACACAAGACAATATTGAATATGGAATAGTGAATGAACTGCGAGCCCTACTTCCATATAGCAGAATGCCTCCTATGTCTTAGGACTACCACATTTTGGATACTGTAATAAATTTTTATAAAGATACCATAGAAATGACTGGAGCTAATAGCATCAATCAATTCAGGCACACAAGACATAATTTTTTACCCTAAACTTTGAAAATGGGATTTGAAAATAAAATATAAATCATCCTTCCTCTCTCTATACTCACTTTCTTTACAATAAAATTATCTGGATATAAAATTAACATCATAACAGAACTAACAAAAATAAATAAATATACATTTCGTACAAAGAAAAAATTAAAGCAATGTTGGAAATAATTCAGACATTTCATTCCATTCATTTTCACCATGGCCTGGTGAACCCAGAGATTCATAACCACCATCGGACCCAGAACAAGACATGGGAGAAACTGAACCATTAACAATTTTTGAAAAGGGCAAATCTAAACAAGTAGTATATGACTTGACAGAATTTTGTGAAAATGTATTTTCTGGAGTCAAAACCACATGATCAGATTCTGTTGCACTGGTGCCATCTTCGTTTATAACAATGGTAACACAATTTGTGGCTTCATCATATGTGCCATAAATTATATCGGCATTGTCTAAATCTTGTTCAGATTTTACAATAGGACTGCATTCCAATAACGGTTCACATTTCACAATGGTTTGTACTGGGTTAGTTTTAATTGGTACAACTCCGGTATTCACCAAGTTGACTGGAATTTTAGGAATTATCTTTTTCAATTTTTTATTTGTATGTGTAACTGATTTAAATTGTTTTTTCGATTTATTTCTGGGTTTGATTAAATCCTTGGGATCAGGGCCTGGTTTAGTATAGTTGTGGTGTAGTAAGAGATACTGGGATATATCATTTTCTAATGATTTGCTTTTTTCGGGTTTTAGCAAGGTACTTGTAGTGGATTCCAATTTTTCTGATGTTTTCCCCACCATTGGTTCAAGACCTCTTTGTCTTTCACTTTTATCATGTTTTGGTATCTAGAAAGAAATTGTTTCAATTAAACATAGATAGAAATTATAGAAATCTCAGTAGAGGTGCACAAAAATAATAACAATAATAAGAATGATTTTTCTCTAAAGATAAAGTGTGGTACTAAAAACTTTTAAGCAAGGTGATAATTTTCAATCCAAAAATTAGTTCTTTAGTCATTTAACAAGCTGACAACTTGAGATAATAATGAAAGCCTCTATACTGAATATTTGAGTTGTTTTGCACTGAAAGCCAAATTACAATTAAAAAAAAAACAACTGATCAAACAGTAAAGGCCTCCGCTATCTTTTATTTCTAAGCCACTTTGTTTTCATTGAAATATATTTTCTGTGCATTGAGTTGTATCTTGACAGTATTAAAAATACACCTTCCATTTCAGAAGAACAAATCATCTTTATTAATAGTGTTGGGTACCTCTTATAAGAGGCGGCTCATTTGTCCTGTACAAGACGAGGATATGTAAGAGCGGCTCATTTTTATATGATGTACCACCTCACTTCAAATGTCCCACTTCGCCTCTATGAGGATAAGGAAGCGATGGAGCCACGAGACAAATACAAAGAGGGAGAGGGGATAAGTCCTGGTCACCGGTACAAAAACGACAGAGGTAAATGAGGGCTGAGGGGATGTACGGATTCATAGTAGACAGTACACAGATGTCGTGAATTATGGAATTACGGAAGGTTTTATGTTGCAGTGGCGTCTTAGTCACTTTGGCACCTCTTAACGAATATGATGGGATTTTATAGGAATTTCTTTGAACTCAACAGAAAAACAATTTTATTCTCGAAGTTTGTATGAAAACATTGATTTTTCAGAAAAGGAATAAAAGCTAAGCTCTCGATTACTACCTGCTATTTTTGTACCAGTATCTCATGACATTATACTGTTAATTTTTCGGATTTAAAAATATTAATTATTATTAGGAATTCTATTCGTCATAGATAAAGAAAAATTAGAAGACCTGAAAATTTGATTCGACAAAAAATTTAACGAGTTGTTATTATAATCAAAGTTTTATAATCAAGTTATTCAGTTTCTTATCAACCAAATTAACACAATAAATAATAAAAAACAAAGATGAAATTTTCGGAATAGTAATACTCAATAAATGACCTTAATAAATGTTAAAATTACGAAGAGCCATAAATAAGCAATATATCTTCTCAGCATAATGAAGTCTCACAAAAAAAATTAAAATTTTTGATGTTGAATGATTGTTTGGGCTATTACCATCACCTATTGTGGATGTAATGATTTCCGACGTTTCGATAGACATCTTCTATCTTTATCAAGGAGAAAAGTAAGGAACCTTTTGAAAATTATCATATTATATATATAATATTGACTTTTTGAAAATTGATAATTTTCAGAAGGTTTCTTACTTTTCTCCTTGATAAAGATAGATGTCTATCGAAACGTCGGAAATCATTACATCCACAATAGATGATGGTAATAGCCCAAACAATCTTTCAACACGAGCTCCATCATCAACAATATCTCGTCATCAACTGAAATTTTTGAGCTGTAATCTGAAAATATGCTCCGGAAACTACCCTAATTCAGTATTCCGGCATTTCTGGGTTTTCCAAATTTATTTGTTTATTGCCACATGGTCCTTTGAGAAAAGTGTATAGATACGAAGTGTTTAAATTTTTGTTATATTTGTGCGTAGATATCAAACGGTGTGTATCAGTTTAGAGTAAATGTGCTTGAAGTTTTTTAAAAAGTTATTTTTGTGTTTTATTTCGTAATGCTCGTTTATTTAAGGACTAATAGTTCCAGTTATTGAAGTTAACTTCAATTATTTTGAATGACAAAACTCACATATTCAGTAAAATCTTCCCCTTACTCGCTAACCATCCTAAAGCTTCAAAATCCAATGATTAATTTGCATTCTAGAATTTGCCTCTTTTATTATTTCAATTCTGTCGACATATTTGAAGTGAGACAGACCGTCAACGTTCCTGGTTCTTACCTACCTCGCTCTCACTACGCTACGCCGCCTCAACAACCCGTCGTCTATATTACTACAAATTTTGTCCCGACATCGTATCGCGTCATGAACGGCAAGACCCCCTCATTTGAAGTGGTACAATGTATCGCTTCAGTACAAAAATGAGGCACCTCTTACAAACTCAATTTTAAGACGTGTACTACCCAACACTATTTATTAATCAATGTATTCCCCCCTTCTGCATCAGTACATAAATTTTCACACTCAAATAAATTGCCGAGTTTAGTAAACAGAAGTAGCATGGAGCCAGATCTGGTGAATAGGGTGAATGATGCAAAGGACTAATGTGATTTTTGACCGCCCGAATAAACACCATATGCATTTTGTAGCATTTGGTTCATTTCAGTAAAGGTTTTACAAAGTGTAACACAAAAATCAATTACAGCTTTTTGTTTGAAACTTATTTCCTGACCGATGTACAAAACACACTGACATTTTAAATGCAATAACTTGTGTTGTATGCATCCAAATGTAATGAAATTTATACCAGTGGTCAATGAGTACTAAGCCATCTACGGGTAAAATATTACAAGAGATGGCACCAATGGTACTATTTTTTTTAAGTTAGGTTCCTTTTGGAATGGAGGGTGTATATAAATTCAAGTGCAAACCAACAAAATGTGTCTACCAAGCAATAGTTCATAGCCAATGGTTGAAAGTCTAAATTTTCTATTTCTATGGGAAATTGAAAGAAATGAGATATTCTCTTGAGTGAAGGAAGTGTGCAAAAAGCTATTAACCTGCTCCATACCATATCAGAAGTGTTTGCAAAAGTGATAATTATGCTCATATTCATGATAAGCAGCTTCAGAAACTCAAAATTACGTATTATTGCTCTGAGGTCGAAATACAATGATTGTAAAGTATCATGTTATGATTATTAAGAATTTAGAATAAATAACCTTTAGATTTTTAAAACAAAACTATATTTGCTAAGAAAGCACAAAATATTATTTCAGTGAGTAAAAATTCTGTTTTGAAAATGTTCTGGATTCTGAAACTGATGAAGATAGATTGAATATCATGAAATTTTCACCTTTTTCTATTTGAACTCAATGAATATAATTCAAAAGCAACATCAGTGTACCTAGAACATACATGGCAAGATGTATTGAATACTCCAAAAGAAAATCCTTGCTGCACCAAATATTTCTCTGAATTATTCAGAAACTATTAAAGCTCTTCACAGTTCACAGAACACTTTGGTACAAGAGAGGATAATAAAGTATTTGTCCGAGGTATTAATATCTAGTCGATCACAAAAATATGCGAAGAATAATTACATATTTATACATTTATCTGTCATACACAAATTTGAACTGTTTTTTCAAATCTAAGCTCTGATTATTTTAGTTTCACTTATATTTTTCCATTAAATTGCATCATGATCCAAAATTTTGATTTTTTTCAATAACAATTACATCAATGTCATTCACTGAGGGCTCGCAAAAATGAAAGTTGCAGCATCTGAGTAGGCTCTACAAAGTTAATTAGTATTTGCCAAAAACTGATGAGAAATTGCCGATAACAAAACATGACTCCTTAGGAGATCCTATATTTGGTAATCTCATCTAAGTTACTGTTTAAATGATCAAGTAGAATAATTTGTTCTTAACCTCAACCCTAACTGAAATGTCACATTTAAAGGTTCAAAATGAAAACTCACTTGGCAATCTGTTTCCTGAGCAGCAGTTTCCAAGTCTCTGGCGATATCCTTAAGTAGAGTCTCTGTAAGTTGCTCCAATGACTCAAGGTCATAATCTGTGACGAGTTCATCGAGCAAGTCTGGTAGAGAAGGTATACTAGAGCTATTTTCAGAACTGTCTGTGTTCTGCACAAAACCGCTGCTGGACTTGTGTTTGATCCCATCGGCTGTAGAAGAGATTCAGAAGATTCTTCATCAGACGCAGGTCCAACAGAACGTTTTTGTTTGCAACTCAGGCAAGGTCCCAACAATCGTGCTCTAAGTTCTTCATTCTCCTGGGATAATTGCTCGTTTGAATTTTTCAGACTTTCGCATTCTGATAATAAAGCATCATTTCTGTTACATAGTTCAGTGATTGCATTTTCCATTTGCTCTATTCTTGCTTTTTTTCGGTCTCGAGATGTTTGTGCTGCTACTCTATTCTTCAATTTCCTGAAAATTGAATGCATGTTATTCAAAAATCGATATTGATAAATATAAATGCATTGTTTTCATCACTTAATATGTTGATGAGGTTTCAGAATTTCCTCTCAGTTAGTACTAAAATAACTGTGAACAGAGGGAGGAAAATGAAATGAAGGTTGAAAAATCTTCTAGTTTAGCGTAAATTGTCTCCAGTAAATTCCGTTCTGACATAAACTTTTAACCTTAAAGTTGACCTCTAGTTTGAGTATCTCATTATCAATTATTTGTTGATGAGAGTTTACGCCCCTGATTACGTTACATTGTTTGAGGAATAATCGAGTGAAAATTGTATAAACTCACTTTCTTTGAATTTTCTCGTCCCATGATAAGTGATCAAGACGTCGTTTCTTAGCCCTTGGTATTTCGGAAATTTCATTTTCTTCGACGTTTATGCCGAATATTCTTAAAATTTCCGTAGAATTCATGATTACATGAATATTCTACCACTAGTTAACGAACACTTGAATGATCAACGGCAAACTAATCAAGAACTCTTATCAACTTCGGTTTGTATATTGCTACAAAAGCGCTGATGCAATTCTTGACAATCTTTTCTTCACAGACTAACTCGTGAACCCAAACGACTTCTATAAAATTGACAACTGTACTGCGAAATAAAACGACTGGAGATGGGAAGTGGGCAAAGTTATTGATCCCGGAATATTCCGGAAACCTACACGTCTCATATGTGGTAACTTGGGATTGGTTAAACCTGCTCGCATGAACTCGCGGGAAGTTTGAAATATAAACTGTTTTATACTTTTTAGATTAAACAAATTGAAATATTAAGTTTCTGAAAGACGAAAACAATTATTCTACTTGAGATATTTAATATTCCACTACTCATTGTTCCAAAATTCCAGTATATATTTTGTCTTTTGTAGACAATACAGGTAGATAACTTCTGCATGATGCAATACAACATTCACATGAAAATGAACTGATGCAATACCATTCAACAGTTCGGTAATACCAGGTCATGATTAGTCATCGAACTTAAGTGTTAATGTGACTAATAGGAAACGATATTCGAAGCTCTTATTAGCATTTACTTTCGATCCTTTCTGCCACTCTTATTTGCCTGGACAGAGTGGTCAATATGTCAAATTCGCTGAAATTTTTGGACAGAACTAAACAGATACCGGTCAAATGGTCAAACTATTGGGTATAGCTTGACGCACAAGAATCCGTGGTTAAAATATTTCTGCCGGTCCGTCCACCGAGAGGACCATACTAGCTATATAGAGAACAGAAATTTTCAGAATGGGTTTGAGGGATGAAATATAGTTTCGGAGTAACGAAAAAAAAAATTTTCTAATGAATGGTCCAACCAGCCTCAAACTATTTAATTCAACGTTCAAATCTTTTTTTTGTATCACTTCTTGAAAATCTCTCCATTTCAGATTGAATTATTTTATTTTGAGTTTATAGGTTCAACTTTACTCTTGCCATTTTGTAATAATAATAATCAAATGCTGGATAGAAACACAGTTCTAGTTCTTGTAATATGTGGGCGACATTCAGTAGGTGTACTTGAACATTTGGACAAATATCTTCAGTGATTAATTAATCAAAAACGTCTATATACTGTTATTATCTATAACTTCCACCCCGAATTTTGAGCTCTGGGATGGAATAAATATAACATGCTAGAACAGATCAAATTTACAAAGATTATAGAGATATCTATTAAACGTAGAAAGAACCCTAGCTTCAAGTAAACAGATTTCTCCTTTCCCCAATTAGTCAGTATTTTCATGGTTCTATGACCGGACTTTTCTTTATATATTTCTATGAGCTAAATTGATTACACTGCTCCCTGGTGGCACAAAATAAAAAAGATCTAAGATAGTGACAAAAGGTGTAAACAGATTTTGAATTATTTTTTCAAAGTTTTAATACATATAACGATCCACATCGGTTTCACAGAATGGAAAATGACACCCCTGTACTCTCGAAAATATCTTCGACTAGCAATGAGTATTGTTGTGTGCCTCAGTGCAAATCCTGGTCAAGAAGAGTGACAAATACAAAAGTAGGTTTGAGTTTTCACCTCTTTCCTCCAGAAAACCAAATACGAATACATATCGAAACTGTCTTAGGGAAAGTACTAGTAGACCGAAGACAGGCTTGGATCAGTAACTTGAAAATAGTTAGGCCGGTTTCAAAATTTATGAAAGTATGTTCATTGCATTTTACTGAATATGATTATTTTAAGGGTAAGTGCAGATTATCAATTGTGGAATTATCTACTCATTTATTCTGTGTCCCCAGGAAGTGGAAAGAGACGGATTTTGAAAAAGATTGCAGTTCCAACTCAGAATCTTCCAGATGCAAATACTCAACCTAGGACCTTGTCATATTCTCCTTCAAGAAGGAAGAAAAAATGCATAAAAAGAGATGAGAAATATAAAGATGATGTTGGTTCTTCTGATAAAGTTTATTCAGAAGAAATAATAGGAGCTGCCAAAGCTCTTATGGAGTTAGTGGAATACAATTGATCGACTTGAAAGACATATTGTTATAATGAAAATTCTGTACTTCGAATCATAAAGGGACTGATTTAATGAAAAATTCAGCACTCTTTATGTAGATTACGAACCAGGTCAAAGAAATACGATGAAAATTAATATATTTTCTAAATGAAAACCAGTTGCTCATTTGATAAACTTATAATCCTTTGTAAATATATTTCTTTATGCATCATGAGCTATCATTTTAGTATATTTCATTATTTAGTTATATTATTAATTGTACAGTGAATCATATTAACCAATAGATTGTTTTATGTTATGTCTAAAAGTGGCCCACGATGTGGGCTACCATGAGACAAAATCAGATTTTTCAAACTTCGCAACAAAAAAAGTTGTGATTATTGTTTACTTAAATTGAAATGAGAGAATTAAATAAAACACTAATTGATACAACAAATTCCATAATATGATGTCCTAAGAAAAACATTTTTTTTGTCAGCTCTCTGGGTGTCTTCTTATCGACTTTATTTTTCCACTAATAGATATACTACATGTTGAATATATTTCTTCCGAATATTCTAGAATTTCCTGTTAGAAGAAAAGTGTGCTAAGTCTCCTGGCCTCGTCAGTGCCGTAGTTGCTTTTCTATTTCATTTCAATAAAGAAATATTCATGTTGGGCTAATCAAACAACAAAATGTGGGACTTTCTAGAATTTTATATTATAATTGTTATAAGTTGAGAAGCATAAACGGTAATTATTAACTGTAAAATAGATAAATCGTAAAAGAACATTTTGAAAATTTCAACGAGTTATGCAGTATCATGTATAGCTAATCTGAAAATATCATGTTGAATATAGAATGAGGTCCCTGCAGGTTTTAAAACAAACACTTGGACAAATGCATGTGGAGGATCTTCGTCACACTGAAAACAAAAGTACCATTAGAACTGTTGCTAGTAATAGAATTTGTGAGTTTGATGTTAGTTGTTTAAACAAAATTATGGTGCGACATCAATAAATTGAAAAGCCACAAGCATGTCTACAAAAAATCTGGAATTATTTTGCTGTCACGAAAGAGTTGGAGGCTTCACGATTATGGTTAAAACATAATTACATTTTTTTCAACAAATTTGAAGCTCTGAACTCATTATACCGGGTAGTAAGTGGTTAGCTCAATTCAAATGTTGAGCTTGTAAGTACAAATTTTGACAATATCGACTTTCAATTACCATATCTGTTAGGGCAAATAGTTACCATGTTTTTGAATTCAATTGTTGAGAGAAAAAAAAAACATCCAAAACCGCAACTTGGAATTATTTTTTATAGAGCTTAGTTTTTTGTCAGGTCATAAGTGCATCTGATACATAACTAGGATGTCTGCCAGAAAGATAAACTACATGTATGTTTAACGTATAGGATAAATGAATAAAATTAGATTATTCAGTCAGTAGGATTAGCATCAAAACCTCATAAGATATTTGTGTTATCATCACAACAGTAAATAGAAGCAATGCCTAATGGGTGAAATGAAGCATTCACATCCAGTAAATACCTGTCTAATTTGGCTATAGAGAATCGTGTAGAACCAGTCTAAATATATCATGCTGGACATAATAACTACCTTCAATAGGCTTCAATATGAATGTTTGGACATATGACTGTGGAATATCATCGTCAGTCTGTTGACAAAAATGAAAGCGTAACAATTATAATTCAAGATTGAGAGAAGTCTATCAGAAATATAGAAAAATTATTGCCATTAAAGCAAGCCAGCATAATCAGAAGAAATTTGTTTTCCAGTACAACTCCAATGCTACTCTTCTGGTATTTTTCGATTCTTAATTTTATTTGATGAATGACAATTGCGGAAGCGTGTCCATATCTATGTAAAAGCGCTTCATTTGCAGATATCTGCAACAACAGGGTGTCCCGAAACTCGATGACAAGCTGTTTCCGGTAGAGAGGACAAGGTACATCAGTTGAATGGAATAATACAAAAATCAGAAATTTCTCGTATCACCTAAATCACTGTAGAGTTTAAAATCATAAATAATATTCTTGGGAACACCGCCAGGTCTTATGGAATTATATGGACATAACATCAAGTACACAATCACCCTATACTTAAGGTGAAGATGTAGCCTACCTTCAATCTGCCTAATACACTGATCAACACTCCGCCATCAAAAGTAGGCTGTGAATCAACAGCAGTTATAACTCTTGTAATTTTTTGGAAAGTAAGACTCTGAAACAATTGGTTACATATAGCAGATGATTGTAATACTCTGGTCAAAGCCTTACCGAAATTTTTTCCATAATTTTAGCTGAACCCTGTAGTTGCGATCCCTCAAATGTCATGAAGGATGTTTCCGCCTGGGAATTCAAACAAAATGTTTAATAAGAGTACATGATTTCATGATCTTACTCACATTGTACATTACGTGCAGATTCGGTCGTTGAATTGGATCGTCGAATAATGCATAATATTGACTTACGAAGGTTTTACCTATATCTTCGTATTGTGGATTTAAAGCCATTTGCTAATTTTTCTCGGGAAACTTGAAATCCTAATAACAAATTTTAAGAGGGATTAAAAATGTAAAATTCTCCCACAATAAAGACCAGACACTTGGTCGCGCAAGGGCGCAAGGCTGCCAAATGCACAGAATATCAGATTTAGGCAAGATGACAGAACTACAGAACGCCTCGAATTTATAGAACAGAGTAGGCAAAGATGTGAAATTCGGTGGCAGCCGTCAGCTATAAAATTTCCGAAGATTCCCGTGACGCTTAAAAAATAAATATTCTAAGCAGAGAATTTATAACTATGCTTGAAAAATTAGCATTTAAAATGTCTCTGAGAAACAAATATCTGATTTTTCAATTTGAATAATTGCTCGCAAGTAATTCAACAAGCGCCACAGCCATCAAACCTGGAGATGGGAGCATATACTCTACGTCAGTGGCGTAGAAAATTTTTCATTTCATTATTATTAAAAATATTTTGATATCAGGTATTACTTTCATAGTTACATCGAATAACCGAAAATAAATAAATCGTTACCCTTAATTTCATAATTTTCGAGACACATTTGCGTTTTCACTTCTTTTAGTATATTTCTATTAAAATATAGTTGCCTTGTTATTTTTGAAATTAATCGATTTTGTCACTTTTTGCTGCACCGGATGATGTAATATGAAATTATATTTACTTTATTCATGAGTATATTCAATATATTGTTATTCTATTCTTGTCTCTGATATACTCTGAAGAAAATATATTGTAATGGTACCCCGTAGCTTGTTAAATAAAAGTTCCTACCCTGTATATTTAATCATTCCACATGACTTGATGGGTTTAATTTTATTTACAGGTTTGAAAAAAGGCACTGCCCACAACTTCGCCAAACTATATTATATTGAAATTAAAATCAAATCCTGCAAATCAATTAGTGTTATTATAATAGCATTAGTTTGTTTTTCAGTAATTCTGAAGGCCTGACATAGTTCTTCAATGCTGCACCTAGTATAAAAAATAAAAGAAAAGATTAAGAATAATTTATTAATCAGTACATTTGAAATCACAGTTATCATAAACGTTACTTGTTCGAACATTTGTTTTCATAAAATATCAATTTCAATATTTATTCTTGAGAAAGGCAAGAAGTATATGAACTGAATGGCAGGCAAATCTCACAATGAATTATCTTCCAAATCATGTATAGCTTCGGAATCAGAAAAGGAATCTTCATAAGACCAAATAGTTCTGTTACTGTACATTAATAGTGATTCTCCACCGTTTAGGTATATTTCATAATTGCCAGAATAATCCCTGAGAACAGTTTTTGGGGACATGAAACCATAGTCCAAGACTAAAACTTTTTGGCAATTAATCCTAGGAAACTTCAAGGGCGGCGATGGTTCAAAACTCTTCACTGAACAAAGTTTTTCATTGGGCGTATGCAGCAATTTGAAATCATTTGTTGCTATATTCCATACAAAAATGAACTCGGAGCAGTATACAGCTGGTTTACAGTTTGAAACATTTTTCAGGGCACCGATTTTTATTGTGGCTTTACAAATTATATCACCATCTAACGGACACACCTGAAAGAAATTAAATTCAGAACATTTATTCCATGAAAACGATATTAAGATTATATTCAGAAATCCTCTACCCCTGCTGATACTACCTGCTCTATTGTTTGCTAACCAAAAAATTGAAAGCCAATAGTTGAAAATATTAGTATATTCTAAAACAAGTTGCACCTATTCCAACACGAATGCGAAATTCGAAAACGAGCGACAAAGGAGCGAGTTTGAACGCATGAGTGTTGGAATTGCCTTCTGCAACGAGTATTAGACGATATTTTCTCTATTTCAGTCAAGAATTGTGAGAAGTTTATTGGAACTCAATGAAAAATTCAGATTATACCTCCTAGCGCCTTTTGTATTTTATATTTGCAGTTGGTGTGACTGATACGAAAATTGACAGTCTATAGAATTTGAATAGTGCATTCAAATCTCTACATGGTTTAATATTGACAATTGACATGCAATGGACGCGTGTTGACATTCGAAAGGATAGGATGTCAGTCTTGTCAACCACAAAACGAAAAATATAACTAAAAATAATGCTGTAATGAGTTCAATACAGCACTAGTACTGTAATGAACTCATTACGGCACTGAAATAGAGAAAGGACTCTTGTTGACATTCGAAAGGATAGGATGTCAGTGTTGTCAACCACGAAACGAAAAATATAACTAAAAAAAATGCTGTTGTAAGGTATTTGCCGTTATTTACTCAAACACTCAACTTTTAAACTGTTTATTGTCCGTTTTACAACTCAATAAAATCGAACACAATTAAACTCAAGCCTGTGACTGGCTGCCGACTCTCAATCTCTCCACTCGACGTACTTCCCTATAGACTGTTCTCTATCGACTGTCGTCTATGACCGACTCGTCTAGAACGTTGTTGGTCCGCTATTTATAACCTCGGTGCTCGTACGCTACTTTTGGCGGGTTATCGTCTGTCACTGTCTTAGTGGCATCTGTCACGTCAATTCGTTTTCTTACACTGTAATGACTGTTTTTAGCTATATTTTTCGTTTTGTGGTTGACAACACTGACATCCTATCCTTCGAATGTCAACACGCGTCCATTGCATGTCCATTGTCAATATTAAACCATGTAAAGATTTGAAGGCACCATTCAAATTCTATAATCTGTCAATTTTCGTATCAGTCACACCAACTGCGAAAATAAAATACAAAAGGCACTAGGAGGTATAATCAGAATTTTCCATTGAATTCCAATAAATTTCTCACAATTCTCACTCACTGAAATAGAGAAAATATCGTCTAATACTCGTTGCAGAATGCAATTCCAACACTCATGCGTTCAAAAACTCGCTCTTTGGTCGCTCGTTTTCGAATTTTGCATTCATGTTGGAATAGGTGCCCATTCTGCAACTTGTGTTAGAATATACTATTATATTATCTTCTAGTTCATTTTCTTGGTAATCATTATTAAAGGCATTCACCAAGAACAAAGTATTGCAGGAACTCACATGTATTATCTTGACATCATAATCCTGACAATGCAGAAACTGTAGTTGTGATTCAGCGCAAAGTTGCTGTGCTCTTCTCTGTATAAATTGTTCACAGTCAAAAGTGCGCTGAGTAACAATCAGATGTATGTGCGTAATATGATCTAATTTGAAGTCGGGTACAATATCCAGCTGCTGGTCAGACAGTGTTTGAGCAATAAGGGGGATTTCAATGGGAATATTATAGTCATCTGAAAAAAAAAACACAATTGTATAGAAAAAATAGAGAGAACATCGCAAAGCTATAAAATGAAATATACACAACCCTCCAATCAAAAAAAACCTAATTTAAAAAAAAATAAAATCAATGTAATCCTCTTGCACGCTCCAAAAAGTTGTCAAAACAGAGCATGAAATTAGAAAACATTCTCATAATGCAAATTGTAGTACTAACCTCTACTATGGCCGCTAAGTAAGGATCCATTTTCAAAATCCCCATTGGAATACCTGCGTACAACTTTCTTGATCCATTTTGGGGTACTTACTCTTGCAACAGGATCCACTATAAGCAATCCAGAATGGTTAGATCGAGAACTTTCCGTAAAGCCCCCACCAATACCCGTAAAACTTGAATATTGACCAGTCCCATTAAACTTCATGATTAACCGTGAATCATTATCAAAATCACTATCAAAACCTGAGGGTGAGTAGCTATGAAATTTCCTAGAATTGTCTTTTGAAGATACTGGCGAATGAATTGAGTGATGAGGGGAATTACGAAACGAAGTGCAATATACAGTATGAAGACCCCCAGGAGAAAATTGTCCATTACGCGAACTAGGTGATTGAATAGGTGAGCGCAAACCTGGTGAACGGGGGCTCAAAAAAATATTATTGAAATCAGGAGATCTAATGCACCTTCTAAGAAATCGTCTTTCACGTCGTAAGGAATTGAAAGGAACTATATTTTCCATATTATCCTCGGAAAATTCATACTTTTTTTCCGCTAGACGTTTTTTACGAAACAAACTCAATTTTTCACACTTTTCATTCTCCTCGGTGAACTCATAAGCCTTCTCTGCATTTTTTAAATCTATTTTTGACTTTTCCGAACTTTTTTGCACTGAAGAACTTTGAGGGACTGGAAATTGGTAGTCTTTTGAAGTCTGTAGTCTCTTCAGTCGTGGATCCACTATATTTTGTACTAATGTGTTATGATAACTTTTACCTGTGACATTTAATGGTTCACAGGAGATGTTTAACTCGTGAAAAGGTTTATTACATTCCCCACTTTCGAGATCATATTCACTAAAATCGTCCAGGATTGCATCTACCACACTGTTTGTTTCAAAATGTTCACTGATAGTTTCCGATGCTTCACTCTGCAAAACAGAAGATTAATTAAATGCATAATACATTTCAATCTAGTTTACCTGGGTATCATTCAAATTAATTACTAATTTTTCTTCATCCTTTAAATTTATAGGAACATTATTACTTGCTTGAGGTGGATTCGATGTATTAATATTTAAAATATGAATATAATGGCCAGTATTTATTACTAAGTAATCTGGGTAAGCTAAAGAGATATGTGGATTGAATATTGGAGATGGGTTCGAAAGTGGAAGGGTATAGTGTAAAATGAAACCATGTTTGTTGCACCAGCCTTCAGAGAAAACTTCTATAAGAGAAATTATTTGATAAAAATTGTATAACACATAGCAATTAGCAAATTACCTTCAATTTTGTATACTTGACTTTTAGAACAATGTTTACAATTCTTTGAAGGTAAGGTTAAAATGGTCATGTAAGCCATGGGGGTATTAGAAGATCTGCAGAACAATAATAATCATTAATTGAAAAAATACCATCAAAGCATATTGAATTCATTGATGTTACAACATAACATATTTTAACATGTTTTTAGTTTAAATATAATATAATGTTAACCAAAATAATAAGGATTCAGTTTACTCTTGATGACACAAACATTCAATAATACAAAACTCTTGGTAATATGAAGCAATTATTCAAGATTTTCTGAAATTATGTTGTATGTAGAGATTAATTATAATATATGGTTTCTTGAGCTAATGAAAGAAACTATTCCATTATTATTTCATTGAGTTCCCAAGATTCTAAATGAGTTATTTGTTTTTAATCCAGCAAATCAAGTATATCTACCTTCTTGATGTATATTTATAATCTATACAACGTGCCTCAGTATCAAAGTACAAAAGATGCAGAAGCACCTTTAAATTATAAAAATGGTTAGGTATACTCACACTACACCGTAACAAATTATTTTGTAAGGATCCTTTGGAAATTGCATAAACATCACATTATCCAAGACATTCGTTGAATCCTGAAGTTGCTTAAATATTTTATACCTAGTTATATATTTTAATTCTTTTCCAGGTTGGAATCTCCATAAATGCAATTCATATTCATAGGAGGTATTGAGCATATAAATAATATCTTGGTCTGTACCTGCACTTTTCTCAGTGAAGCTTATAAAATAAGTTCCACATAATGTGAATCCCATGAACACATGATGCCTCAAAAAAAAGTAACAATTACGAAGAATTCTAAGAATATGAGACTTTTAAACAAAAGTTGAACAATCAAATTATTTCAAGTTATATCTTATAACTTACATGTATTCAGAGTTTCTAACTAAACTATTCAATGAAATTCTACATTGTGGAGGAATACTTTTAAATATTTCTTCAGTCTTTGATCTACATGTTTTCGTAAATCTTCCATAAATCTAGTAACAAAATATAAATATTGAGAAAATTGCATTTCTGAGGTTAGAATTTTACATGTTATCATGTACCTGTCTATTAATTATTTGAATGGCTATATTTGAATGCGGACTATTATCTATTTGATCATATTTTTCGTTTTCATCGCTATCGAAACTAGAAGAATTTGATTTATCGGAAAATGTATCAGGAAAAGTAACGTCCGAATACGCCATGTTTTAAAAAATATTTCGATCGGTAAAGCATAGAAAATTGTAAAAGCATAACATAGAATTAGATTATATATCATGATCGATTAGAGCCTCTGCGAGTTACCAAAGTAACCGATTTTCTCAGAAAATTTTTCTGATGCCACTCATATTTTGAGGAAGTGATTATTATGGAAAGGAAACAGAGGAAAATGAGGTCGACTTTGTAAATCTATAACGCAGTATAACCGCATTTATAACTGCTTTTACGGAGAACCAAATTGAGAGCGGACCGAAGCAGCTCAGAGCAAATATAAAAAATCAGCTGCAGAAAAAGCCATATAAGTCACTAAGTATGCAACATCTTCAACTACTGAGAATACAGCTCCAGGGTTGGAATTACGCCTAAGGACTAACAACCCATAAGGCATTATTTTTGGTCGATCATTTCATTCGAAAAATGTTTGTATTCTGTTGACACGTTTTTTCAACTTATGTATCCAAATTGATTTAAATTGTTTTGACTATTCCTTTACAAAATTAATTTTGTCAGAGAGGCAAATGAAGGTATTTATTTATTATCGAGGTTCATATCATTGGAATAAATCTAACACAAAAAGTATTCGAATTTTTATTATTTTTTAATATAAATTACACATGGTGATAACTTAAAACAGAGTTGCCTTTAGGTTGCATTCTTCAACATCATTCGACTGGACGGATCCAAAGTGTTTTCGACGACTATCAACACTGTAAGAAATAATTTGAACAAGCATTAATAAACTAAGTTACAAGCATTACATGCCAAAATTTTGGGTGAGAAGAAAATAATTTTCGAGTACAATCGTTTTGAAATACTAGGTATGTACCCGTTCTGAGAAAATCAATTCTCTTGAGTGAAAAATAATTTTAAACAAAAACTTAATCAACTTCCAAAATATCAAATGAATTGATAGTTTCAAAAGTATCAGAGAATATATTTACCGGGCCACAGCATGGTCCACAGCACGGCGAACAGCATGGAGCACAGCAAGGAGCACAGCATGGTGCGCAGCAATAGGGTACGTAAACGCAAGGTGCACAGCAGGGTACACAGCATGGACCACAACAAGGAGGGCAGCAAGATCCACAAGGTCCGCAACTCATTTTGATTTAGATATTTGTTGTTATTTTAAATTAAATTGTTATATATTGTACTGAAAATTTTGACTTTAACTTGGAAAACGCGGAGCAAAAGTCTTTGCGTCTTTTCTGCCGAAATAAAAAAAAAACAATGGAGTTTAATTTCGATGTTGTTATGGAAATGAAACCACGAGAAACTTGATTTCTCCGATTTACAATTTAAATCATAGGAAGGCGACGTCAAAAATGGATTACGAAATTGTTTTATTAAATTATTCGTCGAGTCGAAATTTCATGAAAATTTATGTGATTTTTTCTCCAAATTTTAGTGGTAAAAAGAAATATGTGTACGGTTTTGGATCAATTGAAAGGTGTTATAAACCAAATAGATGATGGGTAAGTCGAAATAAAACTGTAACTACTGTATAAAATTCTTGTGTTTGAATAGGTGTTGTCCTGTACAATGCTGTCCAGTTGGGCCACCGCAAATGTGTCCCATGGTTAACTGCATGCCATTTGCCCAAGTTTTAATATCCAAGCCACCTCCTATCTTAGCTCCGACAAAACCACAACCAGTAGTTCCCTTAAGATTACCATGTCAGCCTTCCAATAAACCAAGGCAGGTAAGAAGTTTCAACATCGATAAAACTACCTCACCAATACTGTCAAGAGCCGCCGCTGAATTTAAGAAGTTTGCTAAATTTTGCGAATATCCTCAGACTAGAAAATTTCTGATAAATACCGAATTTGTTTTTATATTCGAATACTCAATACAATAAGATATTCCTCAGATGTCAACAAAAATATATGCAAGGAATTTTGGTATCAAGTCACAGAAGTTCATAGAATAATCATTCCTCTTATATATATATATACATTCCTATAGATATACTTATAGTTTGAGAGATTCATTAAATTGTACGAATGTCATTTTCATTTATATTTTCAATTATATGTCGTTGGTTTCTGTAACGCAATGATTCTGATCGCGCAAAAGCTCCTGACCTCACGTCAGTGCTTTTCTATAATTTTCTAATGTTCATTTTTGGGTTGAATTCTCTCTTAAAGAATATTCATTATTTATAGATGACAGAAGAAGAGGCCTTGAAATGGAGGTATTCGAATTTTTATAATAATTATAACATTGATTGGCATGCAGACGGGGTAAGTTGTTACAAACCAAGACCAAAATGTACTGCGCCGCCGGGTGCCATCACAATAACTGGAGAAAATCCTTGTTGTGATCAGCCATCGCCTGATCCGCAATGTTGCCAAGACTATTGCCCTACAGGATTTAAAACATGCACAATGCGTTTAACTCCACCACCTTGTTGTGACCCTTGCGGAGTTTGGACTGCTGAAATCCAGAAATGCCCACCAAAACCCAAAAAGAAAGTAAGTGTTTGGTACAAACCTGCTCCATGTACAAGACCCTGTTGTCTTCACTGGAAGTCCAAAGAAGGACCATGTTTGTATGATGCTCCTTGCAAAGCTCATTGTTTCAATCACCCACCCGGGATCAAACCATCCAGAAAATATCCGTGCCCATGAGTATTATGTCTATTTCATCTCATTTTTGTTTTAGCTTATGCGATTGCCGTACATTCCAACAGACATGAAAGGTTGTTGAAGTACAACGCGATTTTGTTTATAGATTCGGTTTTCATAAATATCCAGTAAGTGGAAATATTAGCCTTAAGCTCAGAATCATACAACATGTAATCTATGTAACTGTCTTTCACGTATTTGTATATCTGTATTTTCTCGATTTTGTCAGCTTATCATGTGATTAAACAAACAATTAGAGGATCTTTTTGTTTTATTCTTGATATCTGCTCAGATGAACGAGAGCGCGAATAAGGAAAAAAAAGAATACAATTTACCTCTGTGATTTTCACATACCAGTTAGGTTAGCGTTAGGAATAGAAGATTCGTTGCGTATTTACATTACTTGGATTTGTCAGAATTTTTGGAAAATGAAATCTCAAACGGAATATAAATTGTCTTCCCCTCCTGAAAGTGCAATTTCAGCTGCAAAATTTGGTCCAAACACAAGTCAATTTTTGTTAGTGAGCTCCTGGGACAATTCTGTTAGACTTTATGATGTTACAGCTAATACTTTAAGGCATAAATATTCGCACGAGTCACCAGTTTTAGATTGCTGTTTTACAGACGCAGTACATTCCTATAGCGGAGGACTTGATAACACACTTAAGTCTTTCGATTTCAATACAACTGCAGAATGTATAATTGGAAATCATAACAGTGCCATAAAATGTGTAGAGTATTGTTCTGATGTGAATGTTGTAGTAAGTGGAAGTTGGGATCATCATGTGAAATTATGGGATCCTAGAGCTCCGTTGTGTAGTGGAAGCTATAATCAAGGTGAAAAAGTTTTCACTATGAGTGTATGTGGTGAAAAATTAGTTGTTGGAACCGCTGGAAGAAAAATTTTGGTTTGGGATATTCGTAATATGTCATATACTCTTCAGAAACGGGAATCCAATTTGAAATACCAAACAAGATCAATAAGGTGCTTCCCTAATAAGCAAGGTTTTGTGTTAAGTAGCATTGAAGGCAGAGTTGCAGTTGAATATTTAGATACAAATCCAGAAATTCAAAAGAAGAAATATGCCTTTAAATGTCACAGAATTAAAGAAGATGGAACAGAAAAAATATACCCAGTGAATGCTATAAGCTTTCATCCTGTTTATAATACCTTTGCCACTGGTGGCTCTGATGGTTATGTTAATATATGGGATGGCTTCAATAAGAAAAGATTATGTCAATTCCATCAATATCATACATCTGTTACTTCTTTAAGTTTTAGTCATAATGGTGAAGTTCTTGCTATAGCTTGTTCATATTTTTTGGAAGAAGATATTCCTCCTAAACCATATCCAGAGGATGTGATTCACATTAGATCTGTTAGTGACCAAGAGGCTAGACCCAAATTCACTAGTTCAGGTAGTTAGTATGTTTTCATTTGCATAAAATGTATTGTCAGATTTATATTATTTGAAGCAAAACTTTTTTTGTATAAATTGAAAACATCAAATTTGAACAAATGTTATCTTTTATTAATTGGATATTCCAACAGCATTTGTACATTTTTAATGTTTTGACATGGAGGGTATCCTCTTATAAATGTTATAGATGATGAAAAGATATGATTAAGTCCAGATTAAATGTTTCTTATTCTGACATTTTTTAAAATTTTTATTGTTGAAATTGTCATAAGTTGATGATTTCTGCTATCTCCTGGCTATATTGCTGGTATGTTTCCCATCAAAACTAATTCAACCGATTATAAGATGCAATTTCAACATTGGCAGACAATGACATTACATTATAAAATACTTACTTGAATACATTTGGTACACAAGTAAAGAAAGCAATTGATTTAGCAATTCATTTACGAGATATCAAGTATCGGGAGTTTGTGCATAGAGAATATATTTTTTCCTGCCATAACTTTGATTTCTTACTCAAAGTATAATAAAAATTAGTTAATATATGTCAATTGAATTTTAATTAATTGCATGGCTTTCAAATTTTTAATTTATTTGAAATATAAAAACGCCTGCATATTGAGAAATCGGCAGTCACATTCTTTTTGCATGACAATGCACCACCATATTATTTAAGACTTTTTTCTTAAAAAGTTCGGCTTCTTTTGGAATGAACTGTATAGATTTCTTCATCTTATCAAAACATTCATTACATACTCCATTTATCGAGTAATTAAAGCTTAATAAAATGGTGATATCTTAAGAGATATAAAGTAATCGAGGCCCAATACCAAACTTGAGCGACATAATACAGTAGAAGTCCGATAATCCGGCACGTTCGGGACCGGCTCGGTGCCGGACTACCGAAAATTTCCTTCGATCAGGTAGTAATTATAGGTTAATAAAAAAAAGTACTAATACACTATGCTAATACTATTAACTAAATTTAGTTTACTTTACATATAATATAAATGAATACATATAACATAATGTATATTCACGTAATGTAACATCGCCACAATAGCCCTCTTTAGTCAGCATTGTAAATTTGTTCAGGTGTTGAATCATTATCAGCCACGATTTTCTCAAACAAGTCTTTGTAGTTTTCAGCAGAGTTTTGGTTTGCGGAAAGTGTTTCTCCAGTTACATTAAGTCTTCTAATTTCATGCCGAAATATAAAGTTTCTGAGCCAACCATCAGAAAATTACATTCACTTTCCGCAAGTCCTAAATCTTGGCCGAATTTCTTAGCCTTTTCAACAATCATTGGCCCTGTTACCGGCTTCCCTTCAGTACGTACTGCACTAAACCACTTGTACAATACACTATCTAGCTGTTCCAGTTTTGGCTTTTTCAATGTTTTGAACTACCTCAAAAACTTCAGAATAGCTATCGAGCGTTTTTATTTGCTTTAAAGATACTTTTGGAGGAAAACAATATTTGTAAAATTTTTGGGAGCAATGCCGGACTATCGGGCATTCCGGACTATTGGACTTCTACTGTATTTAGACAATTAACTGATCTCCTTAAAATTACCGGCCGGCCAGTATACTCACTTTTGATCATAGATTCATCAGCAATTGATCACACTTTTGGCTCGATATTAAAAAGTTAGACTTTTGGATAAAACACCACCTATTTTACTAGTTTTCTGAATTAAGAGTTTTCAAAAAAGAAAAGAAAAAAAAGATGACTCTCTGGAACATTTTCTGGCCTGTGGACCTAGAATATATTTTATTAATTGTATGAAGACAAATAAATCATATTTTATTCAAGAAATACATTATAAAATAATTTTGCTACATGAGATATCAACACAGAAGTTTGTGTCAAATCTTCAAGAATTATTTGACGTTATATACATTCACAAATTAAATGCTTTTGTGGTTGTGGCTTGAACCAGTGTTGCATACATTCACTTAATAAGGTCTAGATCTTCCTCCATCTCTACTTCCACCGCCGCCACCCATTGGACCACCACCTCCACGGTCCCTAAAAAAAATTCTGTATTATAAATTCAATTTATCACTGCTTTCAAACTGAACAACCTTCTCAAAATTTAAGAAAAAATACTATAGAAGTTAAAGATATTGTTGGAAATCACTCAGCTCCAGTTTGAAAGCAGCGAATTTTAAAATGAAAAGAAGCTAATAAAAATATTTTTCAATTCATGACGTTACTACTAATGTTTCATGTATTTACCTGCCGCCTCCACGTCCACCACCAAATCCTCCGCCTCCTCGACCGCCACGGCCTCCGCCGAAACCGCCACCTCCGGGTCTACCACCCCTATCTCCTCCCCCACGGCCACCACCGCCAAAACCACCACGTCGTCCGCCATCTCTCATGCCACCCCCGTCTCTGTCTCTGCCGCCGCCAGAGCGTCTATCTCCACCACCACCGCTGCCGCCACCAGCTCCCTCTGGTTTGGGTTCATTGCAGCGGTTGCACTGATCTCGCCAAGCGAAATTCGTGTTATTACAATCGGGATTCGGACATTTCCAGTCTCCGTCCCTGCTTTCTCGGTCACGGCCGCCACCACCGCCGCCGCCAAAGTCTGAAAAAGAATCGACATAAAACGTACGTTCCTAACATAAATATAGGTTGATATTATAAAAAATAACCTCAAATAAGAGCACCTAGTATTATTTCGTTTCACCAAATCGACACAGAAAAATATTTTATGACTTTCTTAAGAATTGAGTTTAATATACAGGTGTCCCAGAAATCAACGTCAAGCCGAAAATGGGTGGTGGGCCAAGTCATGATAGTTATCAGAAAAATATAAAAAAAATACTTGTCATGCACGCTTCGAATTATGAGTATTAAAAAAAAAATAGAAAAACTGACACCCTGTGATGATCTTTCAAGTCCTGTGGCTACAAATATTAACTTTTCGTGAAACTTTTTTCTTCAATGTAACCATGGATAACTCTTCTTTAAAATACAATTCAAAATTAAACCATAACTGCCTCAATTTTGAATTAAATGTTGGATTTTTGGCCACCACTTAATTTGAAATAATTACGTCACCCAACTTTAACCGACTGTACCATAAAAAAAATGTACTACACTATTTCGGCAAGTAACTTTAAAAGATGGTGCATTTAGTCAAGAATCCAAAATGGTATAATACTTGCTAGAGTACTCCTTAATTTAGGAAAACAATTTTTTTTAATTAAACCGGATTTCATGACAATTTTATTATTATTACAGAATGAATTACCAGATTTATTGGAAGAAGTGCCACTAAACATTTACGGTAGTATGTGGTACCAGCAAGATGGCTGCCCAGCGCATTATGCGCGCACGGTACGCGAGTTTCTCGATCGAGAATACCCCGATAGGTGGATCGGGCGAGGTGGTACAATTTCGTGGCCTGCCCGCTCGCCCGATTTAAATCCCATAGATTTCTTTTACTGGGGAACGATAAAGGAAAAAGTGTACTCTAAACCCATTCATGATTTAGACGAGCTACGACAAGGAATTACGGAAGCCGCTGAAAACATTAACTCGAGAAGATACGCTCGTCTTATTACACGGTCATTTTTAAGGAGATGCAGAGCTTGCATTGCAGCTGAAGGCGAACAGTTTGAACATTTGATGTAAATTCTTAATGTAATTAAATTAAAATCATTACTGAGGAAATGTAATAACTGAATTTTATTTTAAACTTTCATCTAAACCTAACAAATTCCTCATTAACCCATGGTTATTACTCTTACGACAAGATGGCGGCTCTGTCTCACATTGTCGAAATGGTATGTACTTGTGCCTGTAAATTGTGGACTTAAAGACGCCTTGGCTGTATTGCAAATAATTTATCTAATTAAATAAAATTGTAATGAAATCCGGCTTAACTAGAAAAAAAAATTTGTTTTCCTAAATTAAGAAGTACAGTAAGAAGTACAAGTATTATGCCATTTTGGATTCTTGACTAAATGCACAATCTTTTAAAGTTACTTGCCGAAATAGTGTAGTACATTTTTTTTACGGTACAGTCGGTTAAAGTTGGGTGATGTAATTATTTTAAGTTAAGTGGTGGCCAAAAATCCAACATTTAATTTAAAATTGAGGCAGTTATGGTTGAATTTTGAATTGTATTTTAAAGAAGGGTTATTCATGGTTTTAATTACAAAAAAAAGTTTCACGAAAAGTTAATATTTATAGCCACAGGACTTGAAAGATCATCACAGGGTGTCCGTTTTTCTAATTTTTTTTTTAATAGTCATAATTCGAAGGGTGCATGACAAGCATTTTTTTTTATATTTTTCTGTTAACTAGCATGACTTGGCCCATCGCTCGTTTTCGGCTTGACGTTGATTTCTGGGACACCCTGTATAAGAATGAAATTGATTTTAAATGTAAATCTTGAGATTACACAATGGAGAAATAAATTATTTTTCTTTAATTACCTCCTCCATCACGACCTCCTCTAGGCCCTCCAAAACCTCCTCCGCCGCCGCGGCCTCCTCTGGGTCCACCTGGGCCGCCTCTACCGCCGCCGCCACCACGACCGCCGCTCCAATTGTCCTTCTTTGTGGCCAATTGTACTTTGATGGTGCTTCCTTGAAAATCTTTACCGTCAAACCAGTTGATTGCAGATTGTGCTGCATTCGCATCGTCATATGTAACAGTGGCTTCTCCTTTAGACATGCCAGTGTTCTTGTCTTTGTATAACCAAATTTTCTTTCGTTGAGTCCTCTTGTCCATCTATAAAAAAAAAAAATGGATATACAGGCCTACTGTAAATTTTTTTGTGCCGAAATCGGTGCATTCTAATTGCAGCCTGATTAAATTAAGTAAACTTGAATAATTTAGAAGCCAAACTGAGAATTCAACAAGATGGAGCATTATGCGGCGCCTGTGAGGCAGTTAGATGAAAGAGTTCCAGGACTTTGGATTGGAAAGAGTGAAATAGAATGGCCTGCTCCTTCCCCTGGATTATTTTTTGTGGGGACATTTGGAAAATAAAATTTGCGACGGAGCCTGCAAACTAGGATGAATTACGCACGCCCATAGTAAACGAATGTCGTTTGATAACACCCGAAATGCTAAGGAATGTGATAAATCACTTCAAGGAACTGCTGTATGTATGCATGGGGGAAGGTGGCGGCCATTTTTAGCATATACTGAAATGAAGTATTTATATTACGTCTATTAAATTTTTCATTGTCCATAATTCAATAAAGAGAACAGTTTTTTCATTCATTTACGCGTTCATAGCCCTGCATCAAACTCGTCCAACTATTTTCTCGTTTTCTCACCCTGGGGGTCAAACATTGGGGTAGAAGTTTATGGATTGTAATACTCTTCCATACTGTTATCACAGAAAAAAAATAATACTATGGAGGTAATTGAATTTATAATTATATATAATGTACGAGATGTAATAACCCAAAATATGATAGGTCATAATTTGGGAAACAGATTTCTCGAATTGATTTTGCAGAAAAAAAACTGTTTACAGGAATATTTATCCAAAAACAAGGTGTATTCTGCCAAAAATATTCATTTTATAACATGGTACTCACCTTGATTACACCAATAGCGCCGAAATGCTGAGCAATGTCATCTTCGGTACAATCGGGATTCATCCCTGACACAAATACTGTATCCACTTGAATAACCAGATTAGATCCTCCATCTGAAATATCACAAGGGTTAATATACTTTCTATAAAAGTGGCCTAAAATGTAATAACACAATGCAAGGATAATTGAAAAGAATCTCAATAAGTATTTTTTGAATCCGACCTTTATGTGATTAAAGAATTTTGTAATCAAATATGAACTGATATAACATTGATTTAAACCATGGACCACTTGTCACCAATAACTTCATATCATTTTATTAATCCAACAAGACTTCCGCTGTATTCATTTAGTCTGTAGTATACCTTTTTAAATACTCAAGTTTGAAACTTTGCTAAGAAATTTTTCTGTCATGTTGATAAAAACCTTGCTTTATTTATTCCACCTCTTCAAATCAACTTACTCAACCTTATTCAATTGAATCACATTAATTTCAGTAACAATAAGTTTTTTAAACCTTCTCCAAAAACACAAAATTTTTTTACAACCTGTAAAACCAAACCAAGGGTAAAATGTGCTTGAATTGAGTGGACCCATTTGATGTTACCATTTCATTTAGGTTTTGGTCAATTTTTTTTTCGATGAGCACAATTTTCCATCACAAAAAAGAAGGGAAGATATTGGAATTACTTCTTATCCAAGGTTGTAGAAAATTGTATAACACGATTTAATGGAGAATTTTGTATATCAGAACGCTGTTTTTTTACCACAAAATCATCAAAACCAATAAAGAAAAATACATATATCAACCTCAAAAGAATGTCATTTTATTCTCTGAAAATTTAGTAGTTCACAATGCTTTGTTCATTATGTTAAGTATGAATTAATGAATAATCATATACATATATGTATTCACTCTATATGGTGATGATATTTGTAAATTATTAAGTGTACAAAAATGCACCTGCCACTTAAGGCATTGTGCTTTTACCTTTATTAAAACCACCCCTGTTGCCGCCTCTAAAACAGAAGTAATTCGTCAGTAGTTGTTCATACACAGGGACTCTTAATAATCAATGATAAACCAATACGATGGGGCCAAGCACTGGCGCTAATTCCTGTTCTTCATGTGGTGAGCTTAACCAAGCCTTAATACCTGTACTTTCCAAAAGTATTTACAAAAAAAATTATAATATACACAAAAACCTATAGTTCACTTCGCCTGATTACCTTTGATGCTTTCGATTCCCACTTCAGTGGAAGTTGATATAAAAGACCCTTGAACATGAAACAATAATGTAGACAAGGAAATTCAATTCATGTTAACTCCAAATTCAGACATGTGCGCAGTGGACAGATTCTGTAGTGATTTTTCTCTGCAGAATCTGAACAAACTACACATATGCTATCATTTAAGGGAGAACCAGAGGGTTGAATTGATGGAGAGATATCGGAGACATACTAAAGTACTAAACCTCAAGTTCACCTATTTTGGCATGTAGACATTGCAATCTTGCAACAGTATATAGATATATATCTGTATTTCAAATTATGTAAAACATTGTTTAATCCATATTGAGGAATACCTTGATTTAAATATTATTTAGTTTTTTTTTAGCACCATAATTATTATGGTGGAATAAGCAAAATAATCATTCCATCATGGAAAATATCCAGTTATCAGAAAGACAAAACCTGACAAAATTATTGATAAATAAAAATTGATAAAAAAAACATTGAAATAAAATTTATCATAAAATTTTTAAGATCAGAAAATTACCTTTTATTGAAGAAATTAATACATAAATAATTTAAAACTTCGCTTATGAATGAAATCTGAACAAAATTCAATGAATTACTGATCAATACTATGTGGATTTTGAAAAACTGAACTTTAGATATTATGGATATAATAATATTGTTCCCTTTCAGATGGTCAAATTTTAAAATGTTAACTGTTGAAAGCTCCAAAACTTTATTGGTGAATTCCATATTATTTTCAGTTCACCAATATTACATTGATAATCTCACTTAGCACCTCCAAAAACGATATTATTTAGCTTTCAGTAATGGCGGCATCTCTGAATGATTAAAGTTTCCAATATCTCTCCATTGTCACTGATAAGTTTAGTCACTCCGTACACATTTTGAATGTTTACTTGCATGGAAAAATCGTTTTATGCAGTTAAAGATATTCAGAATAGAAAATCACTGATAATAAATTATTGTACAACAGCATTTGATGTGCATGGTTTAATTTTATTAACAATGTAATATAATTTGGCAACGTTTCTGGTAACTCCAAGGTCCTGATATAAGCACAATAGATCTGCTTGTTCTGTACCCTATTATCAAAGACCGCCTTCTGTCTATGTTTAATGAATGTATAAAGAGTGGAACGTTACAGAGATTATGTAAAATCGCTATTTGATTAAAAAAAAGAGCAAGCTAGAACCAGCCAACTATAGGCCTATATCAAATACTTTTATACTTGCTAAAATGATAGAAATATAATGAAATAACATTAATGAAATTTTTAGAAATATCCAAACATCAATATGGATTTCAAGAATTACAAAAACTAGAGAAGAAGAAGAAAATCCTGGGGTATTTGTTGATGTTCATAAAGCATTTGACACAATTAACATAACCATATTGTCGAGGAAGTTGAAAAGAATGGAAATTCAAGGAAATTATTTCAGTCTTTCCTTACTAATTAAAGACAATATGCGGTTGTTGAAGACAAAAACAGAAAACCTAAGAATATCAAAACAGGAATTCCTCAGGGCAGAGTGCTCGGACCACTTCTCTACCTAATGCATGTTGAAAATGTTGTCAACTCAGGATTGCTGGGGAACTCTGCATGTTTGTGGATGATACAGTCGTCATATTTAGAGGAGACAGTATAAGATCTCTGGAGAATATAGTCAATAGGGATATGCAGAATTACAGTGCATAAACTTGTCGTAAATGAAGAGAAAACTTATACATTCTGTTTAAAAAAATTGAACAAACATTGAAATTGAATGCACATGTGGACAGGATCGTGGAAAAACTTTTAACATTAGCACTGTAGCATACTACATATTTAAAACAAATACAGAATATCGAAGAAGGAGTACCATATATGCCAGTTTGATGATTTAACGGAATGCCAAGCCATATAAAATGTTTTCAAAATATAAAATAAATAATTTTAAAAATTTAATTTTGAGTTCACTATAGTAACAGCAAATTGTTGAATGATAGTTCAATTTTCAAATAAATAAATGAATAAAACTACAAGTAGTTCTCAAGCTACAGGGACTCAGTTCTAAAGAACCTTTTCTAGTAGTATCGCTTAAATTCCTTCTCCAAGATTTTTCAACGATTCTTTGAGACATCTTTTTGGAATATTGGGTTCATGTTGGCCCATGGGCAGCCATCTTAAAGCCTATTTCACCGCAGTGAGTACCTTAGTGAGATTGAAATTTATCAATTTCACCACAGTAGGGGAAATTTTCATTTGAATTTTTGAAACACAATTGAAAATATCTCATTGAAAACTTTTATTCTTAGAAGTCACACAGCAGACTTTCGTTTTTCAGCCCAAAAAATTTTTTTTTATTGAAATAGACACCTTTTGTAGAAATAAAACAATCTATTTATCTTTGGCTATTCATGGCTGCTTTTTTTATTTGGGTAACTCCGAACTCCTTCAGATCATAAAACCTTCAATGTTCTGGGTGAAATTTTGATGATATTTGTGAAGCTTCACAAGAATTCAGTTTACCGTTTACCACTTTAGTTTTAAAACCTATTCAAACTATTGTTAATTGGACACAATTTTCGAGATTATTTTATTAAGAAAATAATATGTCTTAAACCGATTAACAGTTTTCAAAGGTCATTCCCATTTGTAACTTTTTTTTTTTCAATAAAATAAACAATAATCACACCACTCACCACACAATAAAAGAACCTTATTGTAGTATCATATCAAGATATTTGTATCGAAGATGATCCAGATTTAATAAATTCCTTGGTTTTAATGCAGAAGCAATATGCATTGAAGCACACATCGTAATTTATCTTTTGCACAGAATTAGAATATTTGCTTAAAACAGCAAAACATTTATGCTTCTTTGAAAAATCCATGAGTTCCATAAAACGTAATAATCATTAACAAACATTTCAACTTACCCAAAAGAATCACGGTCTCTTCCGCCTCCTCTATCACGGCCTCCTGAAACATAATTAAAGATCCATAAAACAAATATAAAATAGTAAAAATCGTGTTACCAACAACAAATACTTTGAAACATCCCACCATTCATTAAGGTAATCTTGACTTTTATACCGGTGGGATTCATTGGCCCGAATTGCGCATGTGCCACAAGCATTTTGTTGCCAAATTGGGCAATAATTATATCTTAGGAAATCGATATTGGTCCTTAGAAAATAATGTGTTTTTTTTCAATAATATTTGACTGGCGATTTAATGAAGCTTATTTATCAATTAATAAAAATGATCAATGAGGTTAGTTTGCAGTATATCGCCCAATTTTTATATTTCACATGGTTTTTTTGTCGGGTTATTAGGTTAGTCGAGATTTTTATTTTTGATATTTGATCCGGGTTGAATAGGTAATTTAAGCTTTTGTTATATAATAGAACGACTTCGAAAGTAACTTTTTACCAATATGAACTATCAGATATTAAATATTTACAGTCAGTTCAAGAACGTCAAATATTACCGCTACAGAGTCATTCTTCAAATACCCCGACTAAACGTACAATCTGGCAACGTTGCTGCTCATTTTAAGCGCCGTCTACAATTCACCGGCATAAAAGTCAAGATTACCTTCATTAATTAACTGAAAGTATAAGAGCAAATGAAAAAAAAATCACCTCCACCATATCCACCACCTCCATAGCTGGATCCCCCGCCTCCATTAGAATTGTAATTTCCTCCGCCACTGCCTCCTCCATAGCCACCAGAACTATAACCTCCACCACCTCCTTGATTGTAACTCGATCCTGAAATATCAAATATTAATAAAACATTCAAATGCTTTTATTTGCTGATGATAATTTTGCTTATATCATTTGCAATATATTTTTTTATATAAATGTTATGTCAATAACGATACTCTATTTTTCTATTTGTTTCAAAACAACTTCTGATATTCAAGTTTATGTTTTCCGTCATAGAATAGAGTATGAATTGTCGCTGGAATTTGTAAGAATTTGAGTTGAAATATCCAGTGTATATTGGAGAATTATTACTGATCAAATATTACATATTGATTCTAAAACTTCGTTTTTCAAATTGGTAGATCACCCATGACAGTAGTTCAAATCCACTTGTTTATTATGAATAGGGATGTTCCGATACAAGTAACTACAAGTAAGTACTCGATACTTACTTGGTATCGAAACGAAAGTGCTTGGTATCGAATCGAATTTTGACATGGGTTTCCATTTTAACCGTAGGGTACGAAGCGCAGGCGCAGAGACGTCCATTTTGCATTCGCATAGAAAGTGATGCTAATCACAAAACTAAAAACTGTATTTTAAAGAAAAAGAATTGAAGTGTAAGAATGTGAAATGTATTTCATTTCAAAATAAACACAGGTACAGCATAGGTTATGTTATGAACTTTCTTTCCAATTCCAAATACTACTTACTGATGATAATATACAGAATAAAAATCTATCCTTACGATCTTTTCCTATTATTTCTATGAATAGAATATATATACTACAATATTCATAATTTGGATTTCAAAAAAATATTCAATACACTCCTGAAGTAAATACAGCACAGCTGTTTCAGAGAGATGTGAATACACTTTGAAAATTTTCCATTCAACATGTTAGCAATAACGCCAATACCGCTGCTAACTTTCAATCAATAAATCACTGTTATTGAAAAAATAGTTGTACATAGATAAGCTCAATCCATTTTCCTTTATAAATTTATATGAAATCTTAAAATGTATCAATATGAGTAAGAGTAGGTAATCGAAACATGATTTGAGTACTACTTATATGAGTAGGTATCGATACCTTGAGGGTATCGGAACATCCCTAATTATGAAACAATAACCTTATCCAATACACAGACCAATAACAGTTTACTGATCTGTGACCTAACCTATGCTTCGATTTACATATTTGAATTAAAAAAAGTGTCATGCCACCAGATTCAAAACAGAAGAGATATTTACGTTTAATTCACAATTAACATGAAACTTTTTCAGTATGTCTACTTAATTTTCATGCATCCACAGAAACGGTGAAATTTTTTACATACATAGCAAAATTTTCAATGATGATGATTTTAAAAAAGGAATACTGTGGCAACATGTTTCAGCTCAGTGATTTCTTTCCAGTTAGGATCGGATCCAGGAAAAAGAGCAGTTTTCTCAATTTTTTCTAAATTTCAAATCATTCAATATCGAATATCTTGGAAACTATGCATACTAAAATTCAACCAACACAACTTCTGAATAGAAAATAAAATTACAAAGAACCAAAACATTAAATACATGAAATGAATATACAAATGAATGAAACAAAAAACCGCCTGTTTAATCCAAACAATTTGAACCTACAATACGAAAATGCTATCATTTCAAGAACATAAAACGGCGTGCAACTAGGACGCCATGTTTGAGAACTTTTGGCTTAATTTATGAAGGTATTAAAATGCGAATTTACCCTGTCCCGAGCCATAATTTTGTCGGGAAGATTGACCCCATTGTCCTCCACCACCTTGGGGACCACTTTGACTACCGTAGCCCCCAGACCCGGTGTTGCCTCCACCGGCAGAAGAACCGTAATTATTGGGGTAAGATGTTGGCGGTGGTTGCGAATAATCAGCATACATTCCACCACCTACAACAAAATTAATAATCTTACAGTGAATGTACGTATAAAAATTTTCAAGTTCAGTACAGAGAAATACCGATGAATAGGTCAAATTCTTGAATATATGACGGAAGTTCAGGCAAAAACTACACAACCAAGGATAAAATTAATAATAGAATAAAACATAATATGACTTACGATCTCCCATAGTTAAAGCTTCTGAAACTGATTGTCAAAGAAATAAAATCTAAAACTTATGCATTAGTTTACAAAAGCAACGTTCACCATAAGAGACGCCGACTGCCGACGAACAGATTAAAATGGCCGCGACAGATCGAAGTCACAGACCACAGTACACAATAACCAGTGTTACCAACAAAATTAAAGAAAAATCCGTTTATTCATAGAACCTTGAAAAATCCGTGTCTATTACATCTTTTTGAAGGTAAAAAAAGATTTCTGACGAATAGTATGTAGATTAAAATTAAAACATATTTCTACCAACTATAATTTGGTGGCACTCGTGCCGCTATCTAGCGCCCGTTCAACATACTTAAACATTTGTGTTCATCTTTAATTTTCTAGCGATATAAGCTGTCAAAGATAATGGTGTATGCTCTGATTCGATTTTGTTTTAAAGGTTTGGCGACATGAGGTCTCTTTCTCTCATTTTTCGTAAAATATCACATTAACGTCAAATTTACGAGCCTCATATCGGTTTCATTTGAATATATCAGGAGAAATACAGCAATGTAGTGACTTTTTCAAATCAATTCCACAAAAAAAACTGTTTATAGTCATCGAAAATTGCATAAAATATCTTGAAAGTTTCGAAGTGAAGAATTCTGTAATGCAAAATGTCAAAAATTTCTTGACGACGTTGGAAGGAAAGAAAGAATTCAAAGATGCGTCAAAAATTCATGAATGATTTGCATGGTTGCGCCCTCACAGCAAACAATCCCCATGTAGGTATTGAAAGATACTTCAACTGAAAGTGTATTGCCTATAAAAGTCATTTTTATATTGTTATTAATTTATTTGCACGTTTCAAGAATGACTTGCTGAATTTTTTTCATTTAACAATAATTATATTGTAGACCATTTCAATCTAAACAAACTACCAAAATGGATTTTATCACAATATTTTCTACTTACATTGTAACATACGACAAATAAAATCAATAAATCGATAATCTTTCAACGATTTTCTTGAGCTCAGGCAGAATGGGTAGAGGTCTAACAGGCCAAACATTAACATCTTTTAAACTCCTACTTTCTTTATCTATCTCGTCTAATTGAAGAATATACGGATAAATCCTTTGCTCCACCCATTCCACAATGGTATAGTTATCAAAAGCATTTTCCATTGATTCAAAACTAATTCTTACTAAATTCAACAAATTCTGATACAATCTAGGAAGTTCAGAAACTATTTCATCTACCCTCAACGGTGAACTATATTTTCGACGACTGTTATAGTCAGTCAGCCAACCTTTCTTTAATTTCGTCTGTCTGACGAAATCTTCAGTCTCAGACTCAGCATTGTTCAATTTACGAACTAGCCTAAAAACTTCACTTCCAGGAAACAAACATCTTCCTAATTTTTCCCAAAGAAACGGATCGTTCTCCAACGATATGAAAGGAGAATCTGAATTTTCTCTCGGACAGCTGAGCGAAGATAAAAATATTGATTTTAGTGAAGAATTGAAGTACCCATATGTTACTGCAGTCAAGCTCAGCGCCAGTGATGGTATTGCAGCTGGTAAAGTTTCACATAAAATGGCAAAGTGATCATATCTCTGCCATCCGGTTAGCACTATACCAACAAATCCACCTCTAAAATCCTCGGTTTGGTGTGACATTAAATCTAACCATCTCAAATTATTTTCAAGGTGCCTTTTAGCATCAGGAACATACATGCTCTCTCCGAATGCTCCTTTAAAAGCTGAAGCAGCCCAAACTCTAGGGAAAATTGTTGAATATTTAGACCAAACAAGAGGTTGTACAAACCGATATATATCTTCAGCGTAAACCCAAATCATAGGTTCAACAAGTTTTCCAATATTCATATTCACTATTGTCTCTTGAGAGATGTGACGAAGCATATCATCCCATATTATAAGACGAAGTGTAGGAAAATGTTTTGAAATCATGTTTACAACATTACGAATATGTTGTAGAAATAATGTTTCATGCAATTCCAATCTACATACTTCACATTCACCCATTTGAAAGACTTCATCACAACCAATGTGGAGGTATTTGACTTTAGGATGTAAAGTCATAACCTGAAACAAATCCTCATTGAAAATAAGAGAAATAACAAATCGAAATATTAATAACCAGAATTTAAAAGTAACTTGCACTCAAAAGAAGAAGTTGAAAGAAAATCAAACCTAAACAAAAAAAAAACATAGAATTAAAGGCTATGAAATGAAAATTTCAACAAATGGAAAGCTTTTTCACTTCAGTTCAATTTACCTGAATAACCATAGTTTCAAGAAATTTAAGAGATCCAGTCTTTTTTGGACATAGAGCCTGTGGACTATTTGGAACTTCTCTTAAATCTACAAAATCTTGAAGCTTGAGAGCGAATTCAAGATGACCGAACGTTTGTATCAATGGAATTACTTCCAAGTGAGATTCTTCAGCAAGAGACAAGATCCTAACAATTTCAATTTTAGTATAAGCATTTTTAGCACTCATGTTCTGCAAAATTCCATCATAAGGAAACATATCTTCATATTCTAGAACGAATATGAAATATAGAATCGCTTTAAAATTCTCATAATTTGAAAAACCAACCTATGAGTATTCCAGTAGCTCCTAAATTCCTTATAAATGGAAAAAATCTTTGATAATATGATAATAATGGTGGTGCTCCTTTAAGATCTAAGTGAACAAGTCTCTTTGCAGGTATATAGGGATTTTTATTGAATGAATTCACAAAGGGAATTCCTAATTGTTGCTCTGATTCTATGTGATCTATGCCTTTTAATGGATTGAAATTTAGGTTTTTAGGAATCATTCTCTTGAATTCATTTTCATTCTCAATTATGATAATTTCGTCGTTTGAGAAGAAATTGACTTTGCTAGATTCAACAGTATCTTTCAACAGTTTTGGTAGTATTTTGCCAACAAGGGGTCGAATATTCCTTTTATAACGAAGACTGAATAGCATAAGGGTCAGGGTAAATACTAATAAGATAAAAATTTTCTTTCGCCTCCCTGACGAGGCCAAGGGAAAAAAGTATTTCCCCATATTCCTTAATTGAAATTAAATTTCATTTCTCCTCAACGGTTAAATTCAATAAATTAAAAAATATTAAACAGTTCAAAAAACCCATTGCTTGAGATTAATAAATAATAACATAACCTCCACTTGATGAAACTATAGACTTTTAGTATTCTGTGTTACTACGACTAAATATCAAAAACGCCGCCCTTTCAAAGAAGCATATGAATAGTTGAAAAAATTGTTACATTTTATCTTTCCAAAAGTGAAAAAAAAATCTATAATCAACATGGATAATATTTTATTGAAGTTATTAACACTCTCTCAGTTTTAAATTGAATCTTTTCATAACTACCATTCCGAGACAGATTATTTTTTCAACTTCTTCTTTTAGCCACAACATTTTAGTTTTCATTCCTTCGAGAAGATTCAAATGTTTCATCATTACTTGAGCTAATTTTTCTATCTGAAAAATAATTCCGGTTATTTTGTTGAATACGGTAAGGCGATTCTCAATTTACAGGATGACTATTGACTCTCTTCTTGATTTCCTTCAGTTCTGAATTAATTTCTTCTACCATGTCTTCAATATTTGAAAGTTTTACTCTTATACATAACAGAAAATTGTATCTGGAATATATTCGTTGAGAATTATAGATATGTGTATAGTAAATCTGCTTTACAAGTCTACTCTAGGTAAATCTTTGGGAGTTAAATACTCAGGCCCTTTGAAATTATTCTCCATGCAGGTAACTCTTATATTCAAATCTTGGATTATCATGTCTAAGTAACTCAATCCATTATCCAATAAATCCTGACTGCATTGTAGGGACGTAATTTCAAAAAATATTTTCTGCAACTAATATATTTTGTTATTTTGAAAATATTGCATTGAGTCAGTGAAATACGCAACTTTTTCTTTGTTCTGATAAACTGAATCGATGTATGTTTCTATCACAATTTGGTTCCTGAATAATTGCTCGTAAGTACATAGTTCTTCGCAAGATTTAGTGATAAATTCATCCAAATCCTTGAACGTGAATTTAGTGGCTTGTGTCATTGTAGATCATTTCTCAAGGTGTCACTCAAAATTGACAGTGAATTTCCTTACTAGAATAAAATTCAATTTTTATCACAGATTAAGATAACTGATTTGTGATTTCTGAATAATGGCTTTTCATGAGAAATAAGAATATTCAACAAATAAGACGGATAACTACAAAAAAACACGATAAGGAGCGAAATGGAAGTGAGGTTTTCTCAATTTTCAACCTTTTTTTCATTCAAACTTTTAAAAAATATGAAAGTTCTCTATTCGCATATAAAATAATTAATAATAAATACTGTAAGAAATTATTTCAACGTTAGATAATGTCTTTATGATATACAAAAAGAGCCCCGAATCGTCATTCAATTGGAAAGAAATTAAAAACATTTTTGAGAATATTCATAATTAGTTATAAGTGCTTCAAGAATGTAAAAATGTATACGATAGTTATTTTAACTTTTTTTCCAGTTTAAAGTGCTTTTAATTTGTTGATGACTTTTGAAATTTTCATCGTCCACTGAAATCGTTCGAATGTATTTCTCTAGGCGTCAATCCATTTCGAATAAGCTATCGCACATATTTTTAGGCTCTCTCTCGATTTCGAATTACTCGACTACTCGACTGAGTATTTTTTGATGCAAATGGTTGGCTTCGTATGTGAAATCAGCTTTAGTAGTCCACTATAGGCTTTCGTGTCATAGAATGTAAATGTCATAAATCTATGGTTTGGACATTTTGACAATTCTTTCAAGGTTAGTTTCAGATTTGAATTTTAGAATAAATATTTATGTTTCAAGTTCAACTTATTTATTTAATTTATAATCTGTAATGTATTGAATATTGATCCAAAGATAGTATTTCGGGGAGTTTTGTGATGTAGAAATCTGATATATCTGTATAAAAGATAAATAAAATACCTCTTCGAACGGAGAATCATGGAAGTAAATCCTTTAAGTGTAATTTTAGTGAAATCTGATTCGAAAGGGGACAGATTATTATTTAGATATCCGTTTAACGTGAAACAAAAGAATGAGCGACTTGGATCAAGGAGGAAAAACCCCTATACATTAAATGTTGTGGAGGACCTACTACAACCATCACAGTCTTCATCTAATATAAATAAGGGAAATTTAATAGGTTTAGGGGATGAGGTTTTGTCTTCTTTATTTGCTGTTAAAATGGATTTGTACAATAAGAAATTTGAACTTAAAGTTAATGATGTTAGATTTGTTAGCCATCCGACGCAGCTGCAATTGAGAAACAAACTCAAAGATGGATCGGCTCACATGTTGATTAATATAGTATTTGCATTACAGGCAGTCGCTAGCCAGTCCGTAGGTAATAATGTTATTATAGTTAGATAAGGCAACTCGAGAAATTCTCTAGCTGATTGATTTTTTTTCAGTGAAATGTTATCATGACGTTAGTCAAAGGATGGGAATTGCTTTGAGACATGAAGAAAAAAGAAGAGGCTATGTTAGTGATCAAACTCAGCTCATGACTTCCACTCATGACGATGGACTACAAAACAGCCAAGAAGCATTCGGCATTATATTGGAAATTAGTAGTTTAGCTAAAAATATTAAAAAAATATACGATGATCTATGTAGTAACGGTAAATGAAGTAAAATAGTATCAACTTATTTTTATTCAACAAACAATATTGGTAGGGCTCATAGACATAAAAGTAAATGGTTGGATTCCTTTGAGTTTTTGTTTACCACAGAAAGCACACCAGTGCCATTTAGGAGGCAAGGTTATTGAACCTGAAGACATCGATAGGTATTGGGTAAATTTTCATTTTAACTTTATCTATTTTGAATGTTTGTAGGTGTTTGAATGCATTAAGACCCTATCACAGTTTACTACTATTGTATCCAGTAACGGAATTAAATAATTTCTGTTCTCTTGATGGGTCACCAACACTTAAACGGCTTTTATCTCAATATTCTCCTTTGAAGAATCTACAAACTTTAGCTCTTGATTGTGATCTAACTTTAACCCATGTAGGTAAATGAATCTTGACAGCAAACACCTCTTAAAATTCAATCTGTTATTCGCCTTCTATTTCAGGTATTCGAGTTGACAGCTCATTTGGTATACTGGGCAAAAGCGACTATCATATTTCCGATTTGTTCAACGAATAAGTATGTGATATCTCCAGACGTTCGACTTCATAGAAATTCCCTGCTGATGCACAAATTTAGCGAAGCTTTTCCTGGCTATAACCTGTTGAAAGTTATAAGCGATTATTCGTTACCTACTTCGTTGGGACAGAAATGTAATCCTTTGTTTCATCCATCGAAGCAAAGTCATTTGGTGCAAACTATTATTTGGATGTTGCAACATCATCTTTTATTGCAACTGCATACTTATATACAATATATGCCTTTGGATAATATGATGAAACCTTCAAAGTAAGTATTAATCTATATTAACTTCGAATTTTTTAATTGAATTCATTATTTTGGGGATTCACAAGCTTAACTGTCTCTCTTAAATAAATTGTATTATAGATTCGGGCTAGTTTTTCCCTTGTGTTTGTATTTCTAATGCGCTCTTGTGATTCTTTTTTGTTTGGTTTAAAATTTTTTTTTCCTGTAAATTTTTTTCATAGCTTAGAATTAAAATGTTTGTACTCATCTTAGGATCACTTATAGCAAAACTTTTTATTTTATTTATATGTCTTCAGTCAGTGTTTCTTGGCCTTTTAAGGCTAAAAACCATTGAAATACTTATAAGGAATGTTTCAATGGTTATAGCTATTTTTATCATCATAGGTATTTTTTGCATTCTTTTCTTGAATTTATTATCTACCAGCTGTTGATGATTTTTGAGTGAGTACAGGCAATTTCAGGGATACAACATTGAAAAAATAAAATGAATAATAAATTATAGTTTCAATATATTACCTATAAAAAACAGGAACCAGTTATATGTGTTTATTTTTTTTAGTTTGGTACATATTATGGATATTTTTTCAGAAATGGTTTATCAAAGGATAGGACTACAAGTACTCCACCTCTGAGGAGCAATAACGCAGTATCAAGTCCTTATCCAGAGCATTCAAGAGCGGAATCTGAAAGCGGAACTTCGACAGTTTCAGAAACACCAGAACCTAGGAGTGAAATTGATGTCATACCTAGAAATATTATGTAAGTTTTCCTATTTTCTTTCTATTCCGTTATACTACATGTTTTGTACTGTTGTTAGTTCTTTTACATGGTATATTATTAAGTTTTTTTAAATTTTCTTTATTGCTTATATTAAGCAGAGTGTTATTGAGATGTTCCTGAATACTGATAAGTCTTTTCAGGTTAGGTGACATGAGTTTCACTCCTAGCGAGGGAGAAAAAAGAGATTACCAAGAAGAATTATTGTTAGATTTCCCAGATGAAGAAAGAAGTTCCGTCTTCAAGGTATTATATTTTTATTTGATTAAAAAGTTTGAATACAAAATGAATTATCATTTATAGATTCCCGCAACGAACAATCCTGAGGATCTCCGTTTATTTGCAAGACTTTGCAGAAGGAACTACTTCAAAGGCGAACATCACATCGAAGAAATTATGTATTTAGAGAATTTGAGAAGAAGCCAACTGCTTCAACTTTTAGATAAATTTAGAGATGTTTTATTAACTTATGAAACTGAAGATCCTGCCATAGCAATGTTTTCCTGTGCATTGTGATATCTTTATTTTTTTATAGTAGAATTATATAAAAATTGAATATTTGTCAATAGTTTAATTGTTTTAAAAGCAAAGATGTTTTAAATGATTTTTATATAAAGTGTTATTCCTAAATTGGTTGATTTTTTCATTTATTCCTCAATGAGTGTTGAATCATTCTTCATATGGTTTATTTTTAATAGAGAAGAAGGAAAAATCAAATGCAACAAATTTATTTATTGAATAAAAAATTGAAATAAACGAAATACTGTTTATAATAATTTTCAATGATGTTTTGAATTATTTTTATATACTTTAAGTGTTATTATTCTTTAAGTGATTATTTTTGTATTTATTCCTCAATTATTGTTGAATCATTCTTCATATGGTTCTCTTGGTTTATTTTTAATAGAGAAGAAAATCAAATATATTTGCATTTATTAAATTATTTAATGAATCACGAATTTAAATGAACAAAGTATTGTTTATAACAATTTTTCAAAAAAAAAAAATTATCGAAAATCATTTTTGGGTACCTACTAATAAACACAAATGAAAAATGATATCATAAAATGATGTAAAAAAAATTTCATAACTAATTGAAATAATAATTTTTGCTAACTTATTTCTTTTCTTTAATAAGTTTAAAAAATAAGTGTTTTGACAATGTCTTTTCAATTCAATTTTATTTGATCACCCTTTTGTTGTTGTTTCTTATACAAGTGGCAGTTGTTGAAATCAAACACAATTGAGTATTAAAAGAGTTTATACCTAAAAAATAACAGAAAGCTGGATATATACATTTATAATTACAAATATACTAATAAATATCACAATTATGGAATATAACAAACATAGTCTTTTCTATATTTCAGTCGATCGAATAATACTGTGTACATAAAACTATCTACACTGAGTGATGTTGAAACTGTTTCGGAAAGTTTTGAGACTTGAATAAGATCAAATCTGCATTCTTTGATAGTTCCTAATCGGTCTCAAATGAGGTCCTGGTATGAAAGAGTAAATCTGAAAAAAAAAAGAGAATTGCTGAATAAATATCTTTATTTTCACCCTTAAATATTTCGATAGTGAAATTTCAGATTATTGCAAATATCTGAAAAATTTCATAAAAAATTTGGTTCTGTCCGGGATCTAAACGCGGATTTCCGACCGGAACATAGGAGACTTAACTTCATAGCGAGAAATTCTAGCGAGTATTTATTCAAAGGCGAAAAATTAATGATTTTCCATGAGAATTCTGTTATTATTTCGACACAAACCTGCGAATAACTTCAGCAGCACCAGAGTAACTTTCTCCAGAATTTTCTCCTAGCCTTCTTCTGATTCCTCAAGGCTATGGTGATCGCCAGATCGAACGCTTCCTTAACAAACATCCCCGTTCGCGCTGAGGTCTCGATGTAAGGAGCGCTCAACAATTCGGCCAAATTGATGGCTTCTCCGCTGGAAATAGGCCTTTGCCCGTCAGATCTCAGCCTTTTGATCACTTCTGGGTTGGTGCTGAGGTCGGATTTCGTACCCACCAAAACGATTGCACCATCGCGTTTTGACAGTTCGTTCGCCCATCTCGTTGAAGCCGACACGAACGTTGAAGGGTCTACTGTAGAGAAGCAGAGAAGGAATATGTCGGAGTCTGGGTAGCATAAGCTTCTGAGAGGATCCAGCTCATCCTGAAACAGAAATGCACAGATATTAACTGCTGTGACTTCCTCATTTGAATTGACACTCCTATTTTGTCAACTGACTGAAATCTTCATATAAGCACGAATTATGTTGAGGTCCGACGAATATCTTATGAGATATCAAGTCTTTGAAAAAAAGTTTTCTGAAAAACGACGATTTCCAGGGAATTTACCACCTTATTCGCGACACCAAATATTTGGAAACACTTCTAAAATCATTAATTTGAACATTTTGAGTAAATAATTGCAACAAGCAAATTAATTTCCTGTATGAGATAAAAAGTATTATTGAAAAAATATCTTATCAATCATATAATCAATCTTATTGTGAAACTCATATCGAGTAATTTGTTGATTTGTCCGTTTACTTATTAATTTAATCAACGAATGAAAATTATCATTTTAGAATTGTATTGAAAAGACTGAAATTTCAGTAATATACAGTCTTGGTAGTCAAAATTGAGTATGTCCGTTCGGCTGTATATGTTCTAAAAGAGATCAGTTTGCCAAATTCGTCCAAAGGTTGAGGTGTTACGAGGGTTGTCTTTTATATTTCGGGATCGGACAATCCTAGTGTTGCAATCTGCCAACTGACATACGAGAGCTATTTGTATTGTTTACAGTAACTTAAAAGATTCATCTCGCCCAAAAAATGGAATTAAATCGTGAACATTTTCGTACGATTATTTTTTACAACTTCAGACGTGGATTAACTCAACAACGGTGTATCGATGAACTTTATTGAATTTTTGGCGATGAAGCTCCATCCAATTTCGTGAAGGTCGTCAGTCGTTGTTCAGAAAACCTTTGATGCTGTGCGCCAATTGATATTGCAAGATCGTCATGTGACCTATCGTGAGATTGAGACAACCTTAGGCATTAGTGGGACCAGAATATATTCAATATTGCATGAACATTTGACCATCAATGAAATTTGTTCGCGTTGCATCCTACACAATTTGTCAATAGCTCAAAAAAACGTTCGTGCCGATCACGGTGCTTCGAAGCACGTCTATGACATCGTGACAGGTGATGAATCGTGGATTTACGCGTATTAGCCCGAAGGTAAACAGCAGTCGACTGTATGGGTGTTTCCCAACAAAAGTTGCTCGCGCGCGAGGCACTTCCAAGCAAATGTTAGCCTGTTTTTTAGGAAAAACTGGACATGTCGCAATCGTACCACTAGAACAATGCAGAACAGTCAATTCTGAGTGTTACACAACCATTTGCTTGAGAGATCAACGTTTTTCGACACCTGAAGAAGCGGTGGATGCGTTCAGAATGCATGATTTGAAGATACTTCAATCAGAGTGGCAAAAGTACTTCGAAAATTGGTTCAAACGAAGACAAAAGTGTAAAGATCTTAATGGGGCATATTTTGAAGAATAATAGAGAAATTTTCGATGATTAATATTTGTTTTTGTTCTTTAATTCCGAAATCTAAAACGCAACGTTTGACTTGTATTTCCGAAATTCCAAAATTACAGACATTGGGACAAAGAACAAGTACGCAAAAACTGTTTGACTCAATCTCGTTCAAGGATCATATTATTTTCGACAACCTTGCAAGACCTTGCCGGATGAATAAATTTAAATTTCAAATGTGAAAATTTGAATTCAATAAATGTTTTTCTGAGTGTTATTGATTAGAGAAAAGTTTCCCATAGAAATGATACTTGTCTATAGCTGAATGCTACCTAATTTTCAACAGATTTATTTTTCGGAGAACCCATCATATTATTTCAAGAACACGATTCCGATGCGGTATTAAGATGATGAAGATCCTTAGGTGATGTGATGACCTGTTACTTTCCAAGCTTTGAAAACCGGATCCTTAATGAGTTGGTACATCTCGAGTTTTCATAAAACACCTGCTCCATTCTCAAACTTGTATTCAACGATTTCTATGGTTTAGTATTTAGAGAAATAAGAATAGCCTTTTTAATTTGTATGAGATGAATGAAAAATTGCTATCGTCGTGAATATTTCACTCGTCTAGAAAAATTCCCATAAGAGGCATGGTATTTCCAAATAATTACAGCAAAAATTCAACTTTGCCAAGACTTCGTGGTTTTCCCACTTTCAACCAATAATAACATCTTGACAACGAAAATTTGTTTTATTTTTATTGTAAATAAAAGAAACCGACAATATTGGGGAAAAACAGGTAGAATCCAGTATAACTCAGTCTTTTCAAAAACAACGCAAGGGGAATCGAAAACTCGCTAATTCAAAATAATTAGTAAAAAACAATAAAAGTTCCAGTTTTTGCCAAGTAAGAATGTACTTGAAACTTGAGACACTAGAAAGAACAAACGACTATTTTTTACTCCAGACTTTTTCACTTATTTCAATAATGTAACAATGTTTTACATTATGAATGAAGGGATAACAGAAAAATTAAAAATTGTACCAAAAAACCACAAAATATTTGAACATACAGGTACTTAGATACATAAGATTATCTCAGACAATCCCGAAAAAAATAAAGAAGTTTTTTCTGTGACGGGAAAAAAATTTGACATTTCATCTCTGTTGACAGGTAATAAAATATAACTTTTCACGAAATTACTTTTTTCCCGGATGTTGGTATACACATATATACATATTGATAATGGCAGATATTTGATTTTAGAATATTTTATTGAATATAACTTACATTTCCTTTATATAAAAAGTACAATTATTAAATGTGCATTGCGTGAATGACATGTTCCTTGAACTATTCGGTACAACAGACGAATTTTCTTGTGTTGAAATAATATTCTCTGACATGGACACAACTGGTGTTGATGTACCTGGTCGCCAATCGGGTGTTATTTCAGAACTGCCACACGTTCTGAACACTTTATTAGCAATTTCTGTTCTGTGTGCCACCGATTCATCAACATAGCCTTCAGCGACCGTTGATGACTTCCAACCGCCATGTTTCTTTAGTATCATCAAGTCTCTTCCATATTCAACTAAAAGTGTAGCAGACGATCTTCGAAATGAATGACCTGTATATGAGTTAGCTTTTTCAAGTTGAAGAAAATTAGCTACTGTTTCAGGTACCTTATAAAACTGATTTTTACCCACAACCTGATTGATACATTGCGATATGCATAAAACAGGCGGCGATCTTTTGCTGCTGCTGGACGCAGGGGTATGTACATTCGGTAATATTTAATATATTCTTCAGTAACTACAAATCTCCTGTTGACATAATTCTTTGTTTGCAGTTCAGTTTCACAATTAATAACTTTCCCGAACCTTCAATATCATCATCTAATGTTACCTGGCTGATTTCACAAATTCGACAAGCTCCTGCAATCCCAAATACAACAAAAACATTGGCCATTAAATGAACTTCAACAGGTGCATTATTAAAAAAATCACTAATTTGTGTAAAAATCGTAGAAATCTTGGGCGTGTAACCATTCCCATTTTATTTCAGAAATGTAATTAGTTTGAAATATTTTGAAATGTCTACATTATTATTGGATCGTAACATACTTTTACTTATTGAATAATTCGACCACACTGTTGTTGGCTTTTGTTGTTGTGCCAGTTCCGAAAAATAAGCCAATATCACTATCTCCGAGAAGGAACTGCATGTCTTTTTCATTTTCCATTCCATAAATCTTCAATACGCGGTGTCGTAAATTTTCCGCGATTTAGCTGGCAATAATTTTTGTGACGCTACTTGCGCTGCTTTTATCAACTCCGGTGGAGTCAGAGAAAACTCAGAATCAAGCATTTTTAACTTTATAGTATTCAAAATAACTACTAAACATTATTGAGTTCGCAATTTTTGAACCAAATCACAGAATTAAATTGACAGATATTTGATTACACATTTTCCTTAGCAACGCAGGTCTAATATCTTACTAGTTTAAAAATTCAAAATTCATATCGATAACATTGTGACTTTAATATATTGTAATAATATGATGTGTCGCGTTTTACACGTCGTTTTTCCTGTTACAGAAAAAACTAGTGTATTATACACGGGAAAAATATTAGATTTCAGCTATCGGTTTTTTGTCTCCCTCCGCTTCGTTAAATCCCTTGAGCTAAAATCTAATACTTTATTCCCTTGTATAATAAATAACTATTATACAAAATGTCCACGATTTAATTCCATTTTTTGGGCGAGATGAATCTTTTATATAACTGTAAACAACACAAATAGCGCTCGTATGTTAAAACGTTCTGACCACGTATAACCTCAAAAATGTCAAGTGTATGATAGAGCTGTCAGTTGGCAGATTGTAACACTAGGGTTGTCTAATTCCGAAATATAAAAGACAACCCTCGTACCGAAGATAATACAATCGAAAGTAGGCGATCATTATAAAATTTTTATTATTTGAATAAAACTTTGGAATGAAGATTATATTGATCAATAAAGTAAAACATTGCCTAATTGTTTATTTCCTATACAATCAATGTTTCTTAGAGAAAAATTATACTTCAGTTTCTGAGAAAGCACAAGATTTATAATACAACTTTCTAATTGAACCGGCATCTGTATAGAATCGTTTATATTTCTCGCGGTCCAAATGCAAACAAAGGAGATGTTTATTTCTATTTTCGACCCTGTCCACTGCATAATTAGTTGGTGTGAGTAATCCCACAATTCAACCTCTCACCAATGATTCATCGGAACCGCAAATAAGTCGGATCAAGAAGTAAAGCAGTTCATAAATTTCATCTGAATAATCACTGGGGCAGATAATCTTTTGGTTACCGTTGGTAGGTTCCGTAGACCAATGATGCAGCAAATTTTAACATCTGGTAATTTTTCATTCAAGGCTCTCGATTTGTACCTGCAGCTCACATAATTTTATCATATTCAGGGCTTCAACGAAGAAAGTACCATGCATACTCGTATCACGAAAAGAGAAGTCAAACAGCTAGATTCAGAAAGTCATTATTTCTAACAAAGCGCGCAACAAAATCTTTTTCCACTATTACTTACACGTGGACCCGAAAAAACTTGATACCATCACGCACACCTGATTCATTTGCCAAAACCGATCGAACAAGTAAAACAACAGATGGCAAGTGCCCTTCGTAAAAACAGATTTCAGCAATTTCGTACAGAGTTTCAAACAGAAACCAGATATCTTTTGGAACCTACCTGGCCAGCTGTATCACAGAGTTCCATGGTTATTGGTTTACCGTCCACCTGCACTTCCACTGAAAGAAAAAAAAAAGGTGTTAATCATATCGTTCTGCGACTTGTTCAGACTAGTTATCGAAGAAACATCAACAGGTTTTTATGACAGAATGAAAGTGAAGGTGTCTAATTTTCGGGGATAATACAACAAGTGCATAAAAATTTCCGAAAAATTTAAAGCACGAATGGTATTTGGGGAGAATATTTCATGATTGAAATAGTATATTCTAAAACAAGTTGCAGAATAGCCAGCTATTCCAACACAAATGCGAAATTCGATAACGAGCGACGAAGGAGCGAGTTTTTGAACGCATGAGTGTTGGAATTGCCCTCTGCAACGAGTATTAGACGATATTTTCTCTATTTCAGTCAAGAATTGTGAGAAATTTATTGGAATTTAATGAACAATTCAGATTATACCTCCTAGTGCCTTTTGTATTTTATTTTCGCTGTTGGTGTGACTCATACGAAAATTGACAGAATATAGAATTTCAATAGTGCGTTCTAAGATGTCTAAAATTTTAGACATCTTGGTGCGTTCAAATCTCTACATGGTTTAATATTGACAATTGACATGCAATGGACGCGTGTTGACATTCGAAAGGATAGGATGTCAGTGTTGTCAACCACAAAACGAAAAATATAACTAAAAACAATGCTGTAATGAGTTTATTACAGCACTGTTTTTAGTACTGCAATGAACTCATTACGACACTGAAATAGAGAAAATATGTTACATATTGGTTATATAAAAGTCAAATAATACAAACAACTAAACAATAAAAATATTTATTATTGACATTTGACAATTTGTTTAAAATTCATAACCCATTCCAAGAAAGAATCGAAACAACATAAATAGTCCTTAAACCGTCTTGAAATTTATACAGTGTGGAAACCACTTATGGAATAAAATTCTTTATGACATTATTTTAGAAAATTATAAAAAATGCTGAGACACGTCAACTTTTGAATTCAGTTGTGCGTTATGTAAACATAAATTTAAATGTACAGGGTGATTCACGTAAATCTGCTATAGTCGGTGTTCTCTTTTTTTAATGAAACACCCTGTATATTTGTATATTTTTGAAATCCCCTTAATGAACCGATTTCAATAAACTAAATATGTATGGTCAATTATGTACTGTACAGGGTGAAATTCTTATTTTTACAATTATTAAACACATACATAAAATAGCTGATGTATTTGATTTTAACACATTAAAATAAATGCTCGAATTGTTCTCCACCTAGTTGTTGGCAATAGCACAGTCTCCTATAGAACTCCTCCTTAACTTTGTTACAGTTCAGATTTCTCAAAAAGAAAATCGTGACGTCAATCAAATTTGAATTGTAACTGAACAAAAAAAAATAAGTATATAAAACTATCCTTGGTGGTATGGATAACTATGCCCTTCAGTCGGAGAGTGGGGTGGGTTGCAAATAAGATAAATAGACAAGAATTAATTTTACAATAAGGTGGGCGCCACGTAATTTATTGAATTTATAAACAATTTTTGTATGATCTAACCTTGGTTTTAATTACGAAATATCCAAGTAGTAATGAGATGTATGATATTAAATAAATATTAACTTAAATATAATCTAAATAAATCGATACTGTTAAATTATCAGCCTATTCGATACCCAAGAGATTGCCACGGTTGTAACGTTACAAGCGCTTCACAAGATCTAAATTTGATCCCCAAAAATATACATTCTGCCCAATTACATTATCTTGTACAAACATAAATTTTGAGTAAGATTGAACATTAATTCCAAATCATCGATGATATTTACTCGAGACGAACGTAGTTCTTGCCTGAATGTTGTTTCCAGCGTAAAGTGTATTACAAAGTCAGGAAAAAAAAAAATGGTAAGGTCTGACCTGAATTATGTAAGATCTTCCTTATCCTGAAGAGCACCTGGTCGAATCCAATAAGATCTCAGAAAATCGAAAGTGGTAGAAAATCCACACGTGCAACGTGCAAAAGGAATGAAATCCTCTCTACAGGAAAATACCAGCTAATTCTATGTAGAGAATTAATAAAAACGTAACCAGGAAGTTAGTGGCCTCCTGTAAACAGAACCTAACATGAGATAAATCGTTCAGAACACATATATAATTCTCGAGAAAATCTATTTTTCAACTACTTACAAGTTGTTGTGGAAGCCTGAAGTTCACGTTGGTTTTTCGTGTCAGAATCCGATAAATCGAATGTAATAAAGAAGTAAGGTAAGACAAGAAGGTAGATACAACTTTATTACAATATAATGACACTCAGCCTGTGTAATTATTTTAATCCGTAATAACGAAATCAATGAGGTAAATTCTTTCTAATTCACAAGCCAACAACGATGAAGATTAATTAAATAATAATCATGAAATTATCTCGACCTCGCAATGGTTCACACATCCCCTACACATATGTTTTCTATACGCCGTATCGAAGAAATACGCTTTTTATCCAGGTACATTATGTTATTTTATTGTATCGTTCGATAAATACTCTCGCAGAAGGAAAATGAAATTAAACAATATCGAGATTATGTGAATCTACAGGAGGCAGTGGCGGCGACGCGCTGCGAATGAAGGATTTTCGAAATATTCCGTAACAGTCCCCCCTTCCATCGATAGGAAGTGAACTTTTGAAGAAAGGCACGACCGACAACCAGCGTTAGAATCAGAAATCGGTAAAAGAAAACAAGGATAAAAAATCACACAAAAAAATATTAGAACCCATAACTGAGTAAATGCTTAACTCGATCTAAATGGCAAGATAAAAGAAAGACCACCTCACATGAAACTAAACGCATTCGTCTGGAGAAATTGTGGGCTTCAGATCCTGTACATGCCACACTCCTTTGAAGTTACCTTTGGCGTCTTTCAGCTCATAAGTCCACGAACCCAACTTTTTGGCTACTATGAATGGTCCAACATAACGAGGAGCCAACTTCGAACAGAATGCATCCGAAGCGTTAGACAATGCCTTATTTTTATGGAGTACCAAATCACCCTCGTTGAAATGAACTGATCTGCGACGTAAGTTGTAATGTTTCCGATTCTTTGCTTGCGCCGATATCAGACGTTGACGAACATCTTCGAAGACTTTAGCAAACCCTAACTTTCTATCTTCATCTCTTACAGGTTTATTTTGTGATTGAATAGGATGATCATATTCATCACCTTTGACATGATGTTCTCGGCCAAAATTTATATAATATGGACTATATCCGGTAACCTCACTTCTCGCCGTTCTAATCGCGCAACCGACAGCAGCAATGTTATCTGCCCATTTGCGGTGGTTATCTTTCAGATAACAAGTAATCATTGTCTTAACTGTTTGGTTTGTACGCTCTGTAGGATCCGCTCTAGGATAGTAAGATGGCGTAAACAAAATTTTAGTGCGATATCTTGTACACAGCTCTCGGAACGCATTGCTTCGCATTTGGACACCATTATCACAAATCAAAATTTGGGGAACACCATATACTAAAAATAGTTGTTCCTCGACGAACCTGCATAGTGACTTAGCAGTAGCCGTACGCATAGGTGATAATAGCACATACTTGCTGAAGTAGTCGGTAATAACTAGCAAATATTTAAAATTCTGAGATGATGCTGGAAGTGGTCCCATGAAATCTAGGCTGACCATCTGCCACGGCTCTTTCACATCCGGTCTATGACTCATCAATCCCGCGGGTGATCTCAATTCGGGTTTGCAGGCAGCACAAACTTTACATTGTCTTATATATCTTATGACATCAGCTTTCATCTTAGGCCAATAAAATCTTTTTCTGAGCCTCCAGAAGGTCTTGAACACTCCAAGATGACCCGAGGTAACATCATCATGACATGATCTCAATAAGGCTTCACGATGATCTTTCGGAATTACGATCTTCCAATTATCTGATTCCTGAGACAAAAATGGCTCAGACACTGCAACATACTTAAGCAAAACGCCATTCTCGACTCTCCATTTGGAAAACTTATCAGGAGATAACTCCAGATCACGAAGCATGTTCTGATACCATCGATCAGAACTCGTGGAATAATTTGGAGAAGAGGCCGTCTCAACAGCACTGAGGTCACCCTGCACAGACCGTGACAACAAATCAGGTACAATGTGATCTTTGCCCTTCCTATGAATAATCTCGAAACTATACGGCATCAGTCGCAAGCTCCATCGTGCCAATCGTCCTTGTGGATCTTTAAGGTGTTGCAACCAAAGAAGACTGTGATGATCCGTGATGACTCTGAAAGAGGTTCCCTCCAAATAATGTCTAAGCTTCTCAACTGCCCAAATTACAGCTAAGCACTCTCTTTCTGTGGTGGAAAAATTTCTCTCTTGACGAGTTAGTGACCGGGAGAGATATGATATCACCTTTTCCTCACCATCAGGTCCTTCCTGAGTCAAGACAGCTCCAATGCCGTATCCAGAGGCATCTGTCTGTACTGTAAATGTTTTATCGTAATCTGGACACGATAATATGGGAGACGTAGACAAACTTTCTTTAAGTTCTTGAAAAGACCGTTCACACTCATTTGACCAAGACCAAGTAACGTTCTTCTTTGTCAAGTTCGTAAGTGGTGCCATAAGTGAAGAGAAATGTGGTATGAATCGACGATACCAAGAAGCTGTGCCAATCAATCTTCTGATCTCAGCCACCGAATTAGGACGAGGTATATCGAGTATGGCTTGTACCTTCTCTGGATCAGCTCGTAGTCCACTCGCGTCGACTATGTAACCTAAGTATCTGAGTTCCGGCATGCAAAATCTACATTTTTCCCGCGACACAACTAAACCAGCATCTATGAGTCGATCGAAGACCATACTCAATGTTTTTAAATGTGTTTCGAAGTCTTGGGAAACAACAATTATATCATCTAGATAGACCATAACCGAAGGTTGAAGGTCTGCTCCCAAAATTGAATCTATTATTCGTTGCCAAGTAGCAGGAGAGTTGGTAAGCCCGAACGGCAAACGACGAAACTGAAATAAACCTCTGCCAGGAACCGTAAATGCAGTATACTCCCGAGAGTTCTCAGCGATAGGGATCTGGAAAAAAGCACTTTTTATGTCAAGACCCGAAATAAACCTAGCGTCTCGCAAACGATCTAAAATCGCAGAAATGTACGGTATCGGATACGCATCCTTTTTAGTCACAGCGTTCAACTGTCGATAATCTACAACAAATCTAAAGGAACCATCACGTTTCGGAACTAAACAAACCGGAGATGACCAAGGGCTTTTGGAAGGTTCTATGATTCCATTCCTCGACATTGACTCCAAATGTTCATCAATAATCTTCTGCTTGGCTGGAGATACGGGATACCATCTCTGTTTGATTGGTTTAGTATTGGGTAGTAATTCTATTTCATGTTCTGGAACTTTAGCACAACCAATTTCATCACCCATAAGGCGAAATTTTTCGTCAATCAAGGTCTGTAGAGATTTTGACTGCAGCTCGCTCAAGTGTGATTTGCTCTGTATAGTACACAGCTGCGACAATTCAACAGGTCCATCGGAAAAATGCCAAACATCTTCATTTAATTTGGGAACTATACCCATTTTTCGCCAAAAATCAACTCCCAATATCAACCGATGCGGTAATGAAGGAACCACAAGGATATCAATCCAACGCATTTTATTTTTCAACGTAATAGGTGTTTTTATATAGCCAGGACTTGAACAGATTTCACCATTGGCAACTCTACATGACGAATTATCAGGAGTTAACTTCAAACCAAGACGCTGCAATATGTCATAGCCCGACTGTCCAACAACGGTACGCACAGCCCCAGAATCCAGAAGTCCGGTTATCGAATAACCTAATATATTCACGGTAAGATACGGCCTTTCATCATTAGGAGCATGAGATATAATGAAATCGAGAAGGATCTTATTTTCGAAGGTAGTATCAGATGAGGTCGGTTCTGTGGATGCGGAAGCGCTATCGCGACCATTTAGGGCCTCCGCTGTCCGTTTCCCGAAACAGAGCAATGTGGACAAGTTTTGACCGTCACATCCATTTTCCCACAACGGTAGCACAACAATTTCCCCGGCTCGGAGCAGAACCGACGTGAATGTCCCGACTTCTGACAGTTCCAACAAATTATCATATTACTCGAGTCAAAACGTTCACCCTCACTAGAAGTTGAAACTTCAGATACAAAATTTGCGGAATCATGAACACCATTAGAGGTAGACGGTGTCGCCGAAGCTATGAACGCCAAGTCCGGTTCAACATATCCATGCCGTCTCCTCGATGGAGGAACATAATTATCAGCTCTGAATTTCTTCGTCTCCAACTTGAGACAAGCATCTTCTAACTGCTGTATCGATGTAACAGTAGGTAACTGCGTTGAGTAAAACGGAGACAAGTTACGAGTCAGAATACCCAACTTAATATTTTCGTCTACCTCGCCATAACGTCTGAACATGGAATTCATACAAGTTAAATAATCTACGATAGATTCCGATTGATCTTGAGTTCTGTTCATTATGTCTTTAAGTAATCTTGGACGATAATCCGGTGGTTCATAATGTTTGACTAACAACGCCGACAAACCGTTCCAATCGCTGAAACGTTCACGATTAGATCTATACCACATAAGAGCCTTATCAGAAAATAAATCTATGGCCGAATCAAATAACTTAGAGTGAGCAACATTTCTGGCTTCTCGCATCTCCTCAACGCGCTCCAAAAATTGTGAACCGACATACCTTTCGGATCACCAGTAAACTTTAAATTCCACTTTCGTATGTTACAAGAAGAGTTAAGGAAACCAAAATTGTCTCTGGTACTTGTTCTCAACAAAGCCAGATCAGCACGCTTCTGCGCATCTACATCATTCGAACCGGATCCATCATCACTGTCGATAACATCCGCCGGATACTCAGTTATCTGACCCGACTCAACAGCTGCGAGTGCATTACTAACTTCAACTTTCAACCTATCCAATCTCTCCGACAACATATCATCGAGCACATTCGAAGAAATCTTAATTAATCTATTGCTTATGTGAGTTAAGCGCGTAAAAGCCAACTCATTATTAAACTCAGGTTTTCCGAAATCATCTTGAACCAAAACGAATTTGTCTGTGCAAATTTTCAACTCTTGTGATGCGTCAAGCACCACTTCTGGGTATGAAAATGACCGATTTCCCTTCTCCAATCTCAACAAAGGACGCAAGCATGAACGCATATCAACGACAGTTTGTTCCGGAGTTGTTTTAAACCCTCTAACCGATAACTCATACTGAAGCTCATCCTTCCTAAGCCTATTGAGATTGAAACGCAATGACATATTGAAGACTGCAAAAAAAAATTTAACTCCAACTTCAAAGTGTTCTCCGGAATAAATACAAAAACTAAATGAATTCAATATTCCACTAAAAAAACAACCGTTACTGAGATACTTATGCAGATACTTATGCGCACGCCACTGTCTCCTCAATAACGAAGTAACGAATCAACAATATCACGGTAAAAATACAGAATACAACTCTATCAGCGGCAAAGATAATATGAAATTATTCGAAAAAAAAATTATACAAAAAAAAATATTAGGAAATAGGTACACACGGTATCAACCAACAACCATCCATCAAATTCAGGAAACTTAATAAATCGAAATTAATAGTTAAATAAGTGCAGACTTTCTCACACAATATACTCTCGACCAGTACGCCAATGGATTCAATCAAAATCTTATCTGACGCTTGATTCAGAAATGATTCAAAATAAAAATCAAAATGCAAATGGAAACGACAAAAAATGAGTCAGGCAGGCTCCACGTTTAAGGCGCCAATTGTTACAGTTCAGATTTCTCAAAAAGAAAATCGTGACGTCAATCAAATTTGAATTGTAACTGAACAAAAAAAAAATAAGTATATAAAACTATCCTTGGTGGTATGGATAACTATGCCCTTCAGTCGGAGAGTGGGGTGGGTTGCAAATAAGATAAATAGACAAGAATTAATTTTACAATAAGGTGGGCGCCACGTAATTTATTGAATTTATAAACAATTTTTGTATGATCTAACCTTGGTTTTAATTACGAAATATCCAAGTAGTAATGAGATGTATGATATTAAATAAATATTAACTTAAATATAATCTAAATAAATCGATACTGTTAAATTATCAGCCTATTCGATACCCAAGAGATTGCCACGGTTGTAACGTTACAAGCGCTTCACAAGATCTAAATTTGATCCCCAAAATATACATTCTGCCCAATTACATTATCTTGTACAAACATAAATTTTGAGTAAGATTGAACATTAATTCCAAATCATCGATGATATTTACTCGAGACGAACGTAGTTCTTGCCTGAATGTTGTTTCCAGCGTAAAGTGTATTACAAAGTCAGGAAAAAAAAAAAAAAAATGGTAAGGTCTGACCTGAATTATGTAAGATCTTCCTTATCCTGAAGAGCACCTGGTCGAATCCAATAAGATCTCAGAAAATCGAAAGTGGTAGAAAATCCACACGTGCAACGTGCAAAAGGAATGAAATCCTCTCTACAGGAAAATACCAGCTAATTCTATGTAGAGAATTAATAAAAACGTAACCAGGAAGTTAGTGGCCTCCTGTAAACAGAACCTAACATGAGATAAATCGTTCAGAACACATATATAATTCTCGAGAAAATCTATTTTTCAACTACTTACAAGTTGTTGTGGAAGCCTGAAGTTCACGTTGGTTTTTCGTGTCAGAATCCGATAAATCGAATGTAATAAAGAAGTAAGGTAAGACAAGAAGGTAGATACAACTTTATTACAATATAATGACACTCAGCCTGTGTAATTATTTTAATCCGTAATAACGAAATCAATGAGGTAAATTCTTTCTAATTCACAAGCCAACAACGATGAAGATTAATTAAATAATAATCATGAAATTATCTCGACCTCGCAATGGTTCACACATCCCCACACATATGTTTTCTATACGCCGTATCGAAGAAATACGCTTTTATCCAGGTACATTATGTTATTTTATTGTATCGTTCGATAAATACTCTCGCAGAAGGAAAATGAAATTAAACAATATCGAGATTATGTGAATCTACAGGAGGCAGTGGCGGCGACGCGCTGCGAATGAAGGATTTTCGAAATATTCCGTAACAACTTTGTTTAAAGTTTGAGGTGAAATATTCCGTATTTCTGTAGTTATCCTGTCTTTGAGGTCTACAATGCTAGTTGGTTGTGTTGCATATACTTTGTTCTTGAGATAACCCCATAGATAAAAATCCAGCGGCGTAAGGTCTGGCGATCTAGCTGGCCACTCAATAGTACCTCTTCGTCCAATCCATTTATTGGGGAAGATTTCCTCTAAATAAGTTCTTACCTTTAAAGCATAATGGGGTGTTGCCCCGTCTTGCTGGAACCAATTATTTTCATTCGGTAAGCTAGGATCTATTGCGTTGGGATATAAGTTTGCCAACGCAGGAATAACTTCATTTGTAAGTATATTCAAATATTTTTCAGCTGTCAAATTTCCATCTATAAATATAGGACCAATAATATGGTCGCCTATGATACCGGCCCAAACGTTCACCTTTTGAGGGTACTGAGTATGTGTTTCAAGCATCCAATTAGGATTCTCTACTGACCAATATCTACAGTTCTGTCGGTTTACCTCCCCATTCATTGTGAATGTTGATTCGTCAGAAAAAAGAATGGTACCAAGAGCTTTCTCATTTCTGTTCAGCTTATTCATCAATCTTTCGCAGAAATCCATTCTACGATCTGGATCGTCTTCTGTTAACTCCTCCACAAAAGTCAATTTGTAGGGATGAAGTTTTTCTCTATGAAGACACCTTAGAACAGTTGTATGACTAAGATTATTTTCACGGGCAATTTGACGTGTACTTGAAGTTGGATTCTCTTCGACACTTAACAAAATATTCACTTTCACATCATCTTCAACGAAGTTTGGTTTTCTTTTTATTGGTTTGACATGTCCAAGTTCTCTGAATTGTCCATGAATTTTAGACACTGTGCTTTGTGAAATATAAGGCAATTCGGGATACCTCTGATTAAATAAGTTTGCCACTTCAACTTGACTTCTGCAGTTATCCCCGTACCCGATCATCATTAAAATCTCAATTCGGTGAGTCTCAGTTAAATATTTCATTGTTATTTCGACAAGGAAAAAATTTTCAACAAAGATTTTACTTTTTCAGTATAAACTGTCCACACATCAATAACCGACAGAATATTAAAACAGTCCACATTATTTACCGATTTTGTCTAATTATTGGCATTTCTATGCACTTTTTAGGTATTTATGATAAAATTCATTGGCGTACCAGGTTTTATTTAATTCAAAAGGTTTTCCAAATACGTCTAATAATTAGTTTAGATTTTTGATAAATCCGTATTTAGCTAATTTAAAAAAGTACCAATAATTCAAGTGGAATAAATTATTAATTTTAAAATTTCACCCAGTATAATTCATAATTGACCATACATTATTTAGTTTGTTGAAATCGGTTCATTAAGAGGATTTCAAAAATAAACAAATATACAGGGTGTTTCATTAAAAAAAGAAAACACCGACTATAGCAGACTTACGTGTATCACCCTGTACATTTAAATTTATATTTACATAACGCACAACTGAATTTAAAAGTTGACGTGTCTCAGCATTTTTTATAATTTTCTAAAATAATGTCATAAAGAATTTTATTCCATAAGTGATTTCCACACTGTATATGCGACAACTATTGATGAGATGAGGTATTGTTTCTTTTGCTTCTCTAAATTCACAACTTGCGCTTGGAACTGACTTCCATCTGAATAACATGCTATTGGTACGACCATGACCTGTTCCAAAACGTTTAAGAACTGTCCAAATTTTTCTTGGGAGATCAAAACCCGGAATTTTTCAGAAGGATCAAAATGAGATTTTTATTGAACATTTCATAAGAGCTCCAGTCAATCTTCCACAATCCATTAACGCTAATGTTTATATTGAAGAACGTATTATACCAAAATGGTTTACGCGACTTCAATCTCGGAATTCTATTTTGTGGAGTGTATAAAATAATTGGAGATTAATTAGGAAAATAATGATATTTGCTCCAAGAATTCAGAGCTAGTAACCAATGAACCGGTGTAGATCTTACGGTGCCAGTGATCAGTCTGTTAAATGATCGCTTAGAAAAAATTACGAGTTTAGCAGGAATAAATGTAAAATATCTAAAATTGACAATAATTATACTTATACACTTCTATAAAAGTATCACCAATAACTGAGTATTCTAGAAAATACCGGTTTCTTTGATGAATAAGAAGAATTTTTCATTCTTATTGCAACATCAAACAATTAAAAAAAACTACAGAAAAATTATTCAAAAAATGAAATAGAATACGACACATGCTTCGAGATTTGTGTATAACACTTTTCTCTCATCAGGCATTCATATTCGATTAACAATAATTTAAACAATTCTTGGTTACAATTTACTTTGTGAGATGTCGTAGACTGAACAAGAAAAAAGTTGTAATTTTCTGTGTCGATTTGTTGAACGAGAGAATACTCTATTTTTATATTGGAGGTTAGCTTTTAGAATACGAGCTGATTTCAAAGTAGCATGTTCATTTTTGTTCCGTCTGCGGCATCTCACAAAGTAAGTTGTAACCAAGAATTGTTTAAATTATTGTTAATCGAATATGAATGCCTGATGAGAGAAAAGTGTTATACACAAATCTCGAAACTTTTATGAAGTTTTTTTGAAATTGTTTGATGTTATGATAAGTATGAAAAATTTTCTTTTATTCATCAAAGAAAACGTAGTTTTCTAGAATAATCAGGTATCGGTGATACTTTTTTAGAAGTGTAATTGTCAATTTTAGATATTTTGGTTTATTTACACTTTCAAGAATAAACTTGTTCATTTAAATAATAGGAATAAATGTGTTTTCATTATGGTTCAACACCATACTCTTATATGGGAAGCTAAATTTTCGAGTCTCACTTCATTTCAAGCGTGCTGTACACCTCTTCTGTCTGCATTTATTAATTCTGAAGAGGTGTAAATTCACTGCACTAGAAGAGTCAGCAAGTGCAAGTTATATTAGCTAGGAGTCTCGTCATCAATTCACACGTAAGTGATTTGAAACGTGTGGAAAAAATCTACGATATACAGGGTGTGGTTGTAAAGTGCAAATTCTTTAATTTTTGGCAATGAGGTTGAATTTACATTCTTCTTCACTAAAATCGTACTATTCAACATGGAGTGGATGATTTGACATCCAAATTTTTAAGAACTAATTTCATATAAACTGTCAGCTGTTTTCTTCGTTGTTATGATATTAATCAACTGCATTTATTAAAATTATACCCACCAAGATTTTTATATTCAGTGACACAAACGACGTGATTATTTTACGGGCTGGTCCGGGAAGTACGTACTTTCCGGATTAGTCAGAGCAGTGAAAATATTATATTCTGACAAATTAGTTAGTTCCAAGAGGTTTTCAGTATGTTCACTTTGTCATGGCTCATTTACCTGATGAAATTTCTCACCGAGTTGATCATGAACAAAACTATAATGGTCGACTTTCATTCGTTGACAAATTTCATCGGGAACCATCATCTCAAAGTAAATGAGCCATGACAAAATGAACATACTGAAAACCTCTTTGAATTACTTACAAAAAAATTTTTTTTTTGAAAATTTCAGAACACTTGTAAAGAAAATACAAAGACTTTGCCGATAGGTACCACGTGACCCACTTTTAAATGGTTGATGGGGATGGCACAGGCTGCAACAAAAATCCTGACCGGTTTCAGAGATTTGTTGCCAAATATTCTTTTTCGTAGAATAGTATATTCTAAAACAAGTTGCAGAATGGGTACCTATTCCAACACGAATGCGAAATTCGAAAACGAGCGACAAATGAGCGAGGTTTTGAACGCATAAGTGTTGGAATTGCCTTCAGCAAGGAGTATTAGACGATATTTTCTCTATTTCAATCAAAAATTGTGAGAAATTTATTGGAATTCAATGAAAAATCCAGATTATACCTTCTAGTGCCTTTTGTATTATATTTGCGCAGTTGGCGTGACTGATATGAAAATTGACAGATAAAGAATTTGAATAATGCGTTCAAATCTCTACATGGTTTAATATTGACAATTGACATGCAATGGACGCGTGTTGACATTCGAAAGGATAGGATGTCAGTGTTGTCAATCACAAAACGAAAAATATAACTAAAAAAAATGCTGTAATGAGTTCATTACACCACTGTTTTTAGTACTGTAATGAACTCATTACGACACTGAAATAGAGAAAATTAATTTTGATATGAACTGTATAAAAACTCATTTCTAGGCAGATGCCATTTTCTGAGATTCTGAATAAGCGAAGATTATTCATTTATACAAAATATTGTCACACCATTAACCTTTTCAACCTCTTTTAATCCACTCTATAATTTTCAGCTTGCTCTACGCGTTTTGACGATTGTTTTTTTTTATCAAGAAAGACCCAGATGGTGCGTAGCTGACTCAGGTAAATCAGTGCTATAGAATCCACATCTGTCGCTAAGATTGGAAACTTGCAGCGACTTGTACAAAAAGGTTCGAATGTGGAAATAATCCGCAGACAATAAAGAATGAACTGAGGTCTTTTTAGTTTAAAGCTATTGAAAAGATCCTTAGAATGAGATCGCTAAAAAACTTTATTATAAATCAATTCGTGAAACTATGTGAAAATATTATAAACTGAATATTTTCTCATTATTTTCAAGTTCAATTTAAATAATTGAGTCCAAAGTACTCTATTGGTTAATGATAAGATGTGAAGACACAATATTTGTTCCATTTACTCGAAGATTTCTGTAATTTATTTCAGCTCGAGGTCTTCCAACCTATATCTGTAGGTATGTTATTATGTTGATCATAAAGATGGAACAAAATTATTCAGGTTACGATACTTGTATGATGACGAAACGATGTATAGGTTATGGATAATAGAGCATTATAATTATTCGGTGATTGAACAACCCATAAAGATAGGTTTGTAAAATCATCACGACTTTGTAATCATATTCAGTGATTAGTTATAAACGTTAAAGGGTTTTATCTAGTAATAGACAACTTCACTTCGAAATAACTTGAAGAAATCTTCAAATCACAGGCAAGCTCCAATTTCATCAGGTTTTGGAAGTCTGTCTATTTGACACTAATTAATGACAATAGAAAAAAAAATTTCTGAACTTGTCAGCTTTATTAAAAGCTTATTTTTACCTTGAAAACCAGGGAAGATGTCTGTTGAAACATTGAGAAGAATAAGAGATGATGGTCATTTTGTAGATAGAAGTTTGTTGGTTATTTCACATTCATTGTGACAGATGTTTTCGAATGACATTGTGCCAAAGACTTGAGAGTAAGCTCTTGACCATACATCAATCCTTTTCTAATTTTTTTTTTATTTTTCAGATATTTTCTGAACCAACTGTCGATTTGTTACGATTATTTTCACGTTAAATTCCAAAATCGATTCGAAGGAAGCTTGAAGTGAACCCATTAAGAGGTAATCTAAAGAATCGAGGCACTTGAGGTCGATGAAAAATATGCTGTTAATCTTGAAACTGTCACCTTCCATATTTGGCCAACTCACTCGAGAAGGAATACTGCTTCCAAATATGTCAGCTAAATTTATAATTAATCTCATTTAGACCATCGATAAATACGTTTTTTTTTCATTGTTTGCTTTGATTGAGGTCATTGTTAGGAAAGACTGCTCTATCTATTATGAATAACCCTATTCTTACGGTCAATGGCTATCAGCTAAAAGTGTTGATCTTGACGATGCATTATTTAAATGATGAATAAATTTTTATGTAGATTATATTGAATGACATAAATATTCATATCATATCATAGATATTTTTCTGTTGATATCTCGGCAGGTATTGAAATAAAAAATATCAAACCCGATATTTTTGTACTCGTAATGAAATGTTTCATCAGAAACTAAAATAATATATAGGGTGTTCCATTGCAAATTTATAAATTGACATTGCTTGAAGTTCAAAATTGTTGAAAAATATGAAAACAAATAGGCAATCTACTGCAGTATCAATCTTCCAAATTTCATTTTGATATCTCTAATAATTCCAGATATACTACTAGATTACTTAGTTCCATAAATTTAGCCATCACTGTATACTTTCTTTCGATGGAGTTAAAAAAAAAGAAATGAGTTAGGACATCGAACAAAACTGAAAGAAAACTGGGAATGGTTATTTTTGAATTAAGATTTATATACATTTGTTGAGTCTTTCAATCATTATGGCGGTTGTTTCAGCATCGTCTCACGTCAGTTGATTTTCTAATGTTGCGATAAATTCACAACAAGGGACACTTTTTGGAATTTACGGCCGCGGCAGTTACTTCCAAGAATGCTAGGTTATCGGACGGAATTTTGGAAATCCCTTTTTTGTCACCTCAGCTCAGCAGGTACCTCGTTCGATCTTTCTCACTTATTCCAAAATAAAATAGAACTCTCTCTCAGTTCAATTCTATTTTGACCACCAGTCTGGTCAGTTTTACTTTACCAGTTTTTTTAGTTTCACCAGTCTATAACGGCACTCATAACTACAAGTTCCTCTTCTTAAAATAATCTGTCTTATGCATTTTTCTCCGGTTGGGTCAGTCAGCTACCCTAGTGCATTGTGAATCTTAATGATTCAGTTGAAATTCTCCACGTAAAAGAAAAGTGCCCAAGATTGAGCAAAGAAGTTCAAATCCTTGGTTATTATAGACATCTAAAAACTCTGCATAAACACTCAAGTGCTGTAAATCTGTGAACTATTTTTCTCTGTGAATAATAATTTTATTATAATTGGAAACTTGTTTTATTCACATTGCAGACATTTTTTCTACCAAGTATATTTACCCTTAGAGTATAACCAGCGACCCAGGAAGTGCGCTACCTTCATTAAGCGGGTGAGAATTACTTACTCCTAATCTTGTACCCGCACATCTACATTTTTAAATTTAATACCTGGACCTTCTCTATATTTTCATATAATCGTATTGCTCAGAGAATTTGAAAAAAATCACCGATTCTGTCAGATTTGTCGCAACTGAATTTCTCTTTTCAGCACACCGTGGAGTATTTTATGAGGTAAAAAGATTATTAACCTATTAATTAGTGCAGTAGTCGAACAGTCTGACCTTTAAGAAATTGAAGGAATTAGTGTTAATAATTCCGCTGCAAGCAGGCTGGCCTTTATACAACAGGACATACGGTGGTTAACGTACATTGAAGTTATCGAGGTGTTGAGTACCATTAAGTCGAATATGCCACCTTTACCTCATGAATAAAGATGGAATATTCTGCCTTGAATTATTATCGATGTTTCGAAAGGTACCAGCTATGGAATATGAAGAGGAAGCAGTATATCTGATGTAATCAGTTGGGATTAATTATATTACATCCAATTATTATGTTAATTGATTTCTGGGAAACTTTATAGAAGCGATATGGAAAAGACGGAATGACGAAATAGGAGATTTGATATTGTTGATTAATTGTCTTGTGACGTTTTGAATATCTTCTTAAGAAGAATTATTATTTATGTAGGAATTCAATTAAATAGTGATCCCGTCTTTAGTTTATATAGAAAACTGAAAAATTATTGGGATTTGTGTGTTAATCCAAAAAAATAATTTTTGGGCGTGTTGCGTACAATATTTTTTCGGCAACCGTGTAGAAATCAATGAGACGACCCTTTTCCTTTATATACAGTTTAATTGTTATTCAAATTAAACAGAACAGAAAAGGAAACTTATAAGCAGAAACATTTTAGTTGTTAATTATTTTAATATTTATATTAAAATTCGAGCAATTACTAATATTGAAAGGATTAAATTTGTTTTAAATGCCTGGTATATTTAAATTCAAATATTAAATATATTTGTTGAAGCCGCCAGAACAAGTCACATTGATTTTTTTTTTTTGATAATTTTTGGCAATTTCAATTTTGTTTCCAATTGAGTTATCCGTATAATTGTAATTGGGTTATAAAATCTGGTGTTGTATAGGAATTATTTATCTTTGCAACAATCCTATACTCCACATAACAGATTATTCTTGAAATGAAGCGGAAAATCTCGTTCTAAAATAATAATAATAACCATTAGGAAATATCGCTCCAGGGAACTGAAACTCACTCTTTGTTTTTAATTCATTTTTTCATCCATGATTTTCTGTTCATGAAAATATTTAAGATTTTTAATATATTTAGTATATTAACACCTGAAGAAGGCACGTCAAAATATTAAAAATTTCTATAAACAGAAATGAACAGAAAATTATCGATGGAAAAATAAAATAAAAACATAGCGAGTTTAAGTTCCTTGGACCGATATTTTCCAATGGTAATTATTATTGTTTTAAAACGAGATTTTCCGTTTCATTTCAAGAATAAATTATTTTGTGGAGTATGGGATGGTTGCGAAAATAAATATTTCCTATACAACATCAGATTTTATTGCCCTATTACAATTATACGGATAACTCAGTTGAAAATAAAATTAAAATTGCCAAGATCATTCAAAAATCATAAAAAGATAAAAATCGGACCGTCTAGTTCAGGCTTCAATATACAGGGTGAGTCTTTGACCACTGCGTTAATTTTAACCATAGATTCTTGACGTCAAAAGAAACAGTTTCTTCCTATAACATTTTTCGAAATTTGGCCCCGTTCAAAAGATATAGGGTGTTGAAATTTCATAAAAAAATTGCATTTTCACCTGTAATATTCAAACGACAATATCAATTGAAATGATCTCTTGTAGAAGGTTTTTGATAACAGTCATGCATATTTTGGCATCATCAGATTTATTCCATTTCTTGTGGGTTTCTCACTACTACTCTACAGATTGGTTAATTTGCATGAAAAACAAATATCACTTGAACTAAAGGTCTGTATCTTGTACTTTCTGGAATCATTAGTCTTTTTCGCAGATAAAATCATTCTTCATCTTCTCTCCTAAATTGCACCGTTCTTGAGATATTTGAAGTTGAATGGAATTAAATCGATATAATTTTGTCCAAATTTTCTGATTTTCCCAAAATCCAACTCTGTGCTGAAATGATTCAATTATCAGATTTGTTCAATGTTGCCATATTTTATGTCTTTATTAAATATTTCTACAAGGTTGAGGAAATTTCTCCAGTCTATGGTTCCACCACTAAACACTATAGATGAAATTAAGCACTGAACAATTTTTGTCTTACATTCACTACAAAATCTAAATTGCCATTTGCTGTATTCATCATTAATGATGTCTAGCACCTTGTTTAATATTGAATCCAGAGTAATATTCTATAAAAGATTTCCATCACTCACATAGGTACTTCGGTATATTTTCATGATGACCGTTGAAATAGATAATATATTTTCTGTCAGGACCTGTTGAAATAAAGACTTGTCTTTATGAAGAGCTGGTTCTTTATAGCTTCAGACTTTCACGGTTCATCAAATTATATCTATTTTAACATAGGAATGCTTCAAATTAAGCTCATATGAGTTTTAAAAACTTCGAACCCAGTCTCCTAGATTTGTTTGTGGCTTTAAAGATCTTTTTTACACATCTTTATTTCATACATCGACTCAACCTGGTTCACAAACTTGGGAGATAATAGAATTTGACTTGATTTTAATATTTCTGGAGGCTATAGACTCATAAACAAGAAAGATTGAAATAGAATGCATTTTCTGACCATAATCATTTCATACTGAATTGAATTATTTCAAACTATCGAAATTATCCCTAGAATATTTTCCACTTTTTTCTTGAAGATACAAATAACTTTTGACAGTTTCAAACAGAATCAAAAAAACAGGGAACCACAGAACACTATTTTATTGGAAACTACCCACCACAGAGACGTTATAACATTTTAATGTGATAATAATGCATTCTCGTTATTCTGAGAAAAATTATAACAAAAGATCAATAATGGTTACAGATATAATCTTTCATTTAAAAAAACTTTGCAATTATTAATTTTTTTCTCTCCTGGATTTCGGTAATAAATTGATATTCTATGGTAAGGTATTAAAATTTGACATAATCTATGAATAACCATTATTCAATATTGATGTTTTTGTTAACATAATTGAAACAAATACTCTGATTATAAAAACCAAAAATTTACGCATGTTCAGTAATTAATTATATTCTAAACAGAATAGATTCATATTAATGATCTAACAAACATTTTTTCAAGCAAGAATAATTGCACATCTAAATCTGGGAATACTTGTAATCTATCCAAGTAAATTGTTATTAGGATTCAGTACAGAAAACAATCATCATGCAAAGCAACATCACTTTAAAATAATTATTCGTAGTGACATCATTCATTGTTGTTGAAGATTTCGAAAAATATTTTCATATTTTTAACAGTATGATATCAAGAGACTTCATAGACCTGTTCACTGGTCTCTGTCAAGGAGAAGAAACTTCAGTAATATCAGTGTTTGGAAAATTATAGATGATTTTTTCTGGCTTTGAGTGAAAAAAAAGCAAAGTGACAAGCTCTTGCCTTGGAAGTTTTCATGATTTGGAAATATTAAGAAGAAAATTACAAATGTATGATGATAACATCCAATAATTCTGAGGTTTTTTTGGAATTTCTCACTAGAAAGGGATGGTTTATAATCTTGAAGTAGAAAGAAATTATAGTAGAACAACAAAAATCTATGTTTATGGTGTTGAATTTTTTTACCAGAAAATTAGTATTTTGTATCTTCCTTCTAGATATGGACCTCATCGGATGAAACATGAGTGAGTGAATCATTTTTTAGAGGGAAAATAATGTTTTTAAACAATTCAGATTCATTTGTGGATGCTGTGGAAGGTATTTTTCATTCAAACTAAACTGGACTACAGAGGGGTATTTGCCCAATGTGAAACTGAAAATGCTTATAACTTTTTAACGCAGCTGAATATGGAAAAACCGTAATGGAAAAAGTGTTTCTTTTGATCTCAAGAATCTACGGTTAAAATTAATGCAGTGGTCAAAGACTCACCCTGTATATAATACTTGAATTTACCAGGCATACAGATTTAATCCTTTCAATATTAGTAATTGCTTGAATTTTAATTCAAATAAGAAATAAAATGTCATCGCATTGATTTGTTTTTACGTAAATGACTATTCAAGTCGTACTTACGATTGACAGCTCTGTTATTTGAGACTACATTATGAAAAAACACTGCATCACAGAAAATTAATTCGACAAAATCAAACTTTAAACACTTTCGTAAAATTATTATTAATCTTCACTAAGTGACATGACATCATTTCTTAGAGGAAAAATAATGTTTTAAATAATTCAGATTCAACAGTGAATGCTGTGGAAGGCAATTTTCATTCACACTAAACTGGACTACAGAGGGGTATTTGCCCAATGTGAAAACTTAAAATGCTTTTAACTTTTTAACGCAGCTGAATATGGAAAAACGGTATGGAAAAAAAGTGATTCTTTTGATCTCAAGAACCTATGGTTAAAATTAACGCAGTGGTCAAAGACTCACACCGTATATTTCCCTAGCTAACAATCACATTTTATTCCAGGACATGAAGATCAAACTGACAACGCCCAATTACCCGTTTCCTACGTACTTGTGAAATTAGATTTTCGTCTCTTTCTACTCAAACAGCTTATCGCGAACGTTCGGGCAGATTAATTTTGGGTCGAACAAACTGTTGATCCAGCTCCCTAATTCTACGCTCATGTGGCGGCGTTCTTGTTGGGGGTCCATTCTCGGTCTACCTGATGGAATTGATGAGACGAGGGAGAAAAGGAAATGAATGATGATGACTCATAGAGATCGTGTTCGAAGGTGAACACTGGCGCTTATGAAATAAGGACCAGTGCTTTTTTTTAGATATCATCTTGGATCTATGGTTGGAAGTCGGACAGCACGAGTGGATTTGGAGAAAGTTGAATTACGATTCGATCTTTGATACGATTTTATAACCTGAATGAATCAACCTATGGTATTAGTTTAAGGAAGGTTATGCGGTACTGATGATATCAAAGAGGGAGGACCTACTGCGTGTACAGAAACTCATTCATTTTTTTTCTGATCGAACCAATATTGAGCTATATCGCCTTAGTTACCATTTGTCTTAACACACTCATATTTCCCAAGGGAAAAATGAAACGTCGAATCATATTTTATTTCTTTATTCAGTAACAAAATGGAAACTGCAATTGTTGAAATTTTCACCAGATACAAAGGAAGAAGAAATATCTTGTTCATAATTATTCGTCGACGAGACTACTGTTTTCTTGAGAACATTCCGTGCAGCAGCAGTCTTGGACGATTCTCCCAAAACGGTCTTCAAAGTTTGTGATGCTGCAGATGGCTGCTATCATCTTCGCTATCTTATTTTTGTGCAGCATACTGTCAGCCAGATAGTTTTCTGCAAAAGACGAACTTTTCCAACCACCATGTCTCTTGAGTGTTGTCATTGAGGCTCGCGCATCGACAACCAATGTCGCGGATACTCGTGTTCCACAATGGTCTGGATATGTTTTCGGATTATTTAAACCCAACCATTCAGCAGCCTTACTCGAAATTTTTCTAAGGTATTTTTGCCGACAAGCTGAAGAGTACACTTCTTATTCCTATAAGCTACGAAGAACCTAAGAACCCCTTGCGGACGCAACGCCGAATACTCCCTCACCAAACGATCAGCACCCAGATCTTCTTCATCAATTATAGTGAATATTCTGTTTATATCATTCTTAATCTTTGAGACTTTGATTATGATCACCGACCCACGTTCTTCGATATCTGAAGATAGCATATTCACCAACTCTTGTGTTCTGCAGGCGCCAAAGATTTCCATTATTAAAACAACCTTCAAAATGATGAATGTAAAAATCTTATCAACAGAGGAAATCAGTATAAAACTTTTACCTTATACATAAAAAAAAATGACATTAGGAGCTTCACTCAAGAATGTCTTGAGCTAATTCCGGGACAACACTGCTGATTTTTTAGGAACGTATCCTTTATTTTTGTTCTTAACAAATGCTTCGACTTCATCGAATAATTTGACATCAGTTTTTTCCTTCAAATGTATCATAGATCTCAACATCGATAGTTTCGGCCATAACGTGTTTGGAGAATATTTCTGCGACTGGGGATCGAATAAATTAATCATACATCAAAAATAACAAGAATCAGAGCAACATATCAAATCTTGAAAATATGCTAACAAAATATTATCGCTCGCACAGTCCACCAAATTGTTTCATTTCCACTCCTGAAAGCATTCGTACTCTTTATTGTAGGCAGCTTGAGATTTGGCAGGAACCAAAGATTCACGGGCCTTTACCGCTTGAGTTTCGACGTTGTTGGCCATTTTTTCAATAAGTTTTTTTGACAAGACCTCAAAATCAAACCAGTCAACCAAGATTCTCAAAAACATGGCCCATAGAAACGTTAAAAATTCAATTATTACAAACATAATACAATACAATCTGATAATAATTTTTCCATATCAGATTGTTTCAATCAGAAAAAAACTATTGATTACACCACGAGAAATATGAATACATTTCCCTCGGTTGTTGTTTTGTTCAATTTCAGGCATGCCAGGCGAAAAAAATAATTTGTATTATGCTATCATCGCGCTGTCGAAATCGAACAGCTGTGTGTAAACGTTCACCCCAATCTAAATTTCAGAAATATAGCCCCAAGACAAACAAATGTTGTCTTCAGAACCCCGACATTAAGCTGCAAGAAATCATTCGACCGCCAGGTGCAAACACCCCCTTATACCCTCCTCTTCGTCTTACATACACACAGGTCGTACGAAATCACCAGTGCCTGCGGCGACAAGTTGAAGATCGACAAAAAAATTACCAATTTCAAAGAACGCAGGTAGCGAAATGATTGTCAAATACAATTCAATACGGGCAACACAGGTATGGAAGAAGTGAACGCACTGTTCGATTTAAAAGAAAGAAGCTCGGCAGCCGGTTTGTTATGCATCTCCAGTGCTGCCACACGCAGTTTTCTGTAGAAGTAGCATTGATATTTCAGAGAATCATCACTCCGTGACTATTAGACGGATTTTGCCCAGTAACAAACTTGAACCAGATATTTAATACTTAATTAAAAGGCGTTCAACTTCTAAAAATGTTTATTTTTTTGACGAGATAAGTTTCAACATAATATGGCATCTTCAGGTTGTTACATTTCAACTGACGGTTTTTTGTGAGGAAGAAACAGATTTATATACAGGCTGTTTCCGTTAACTCGGGATCCTAATCCTCAGATGATTTTATGATATAAAGTCCCTATGAACCATGGGTCTCTGACGTACTGTTCTTGGGATACATGGTGTTGAAATTTATTTTCATTCTTTTTGAAATAAGCCTTCTTTAATATTCTACAGAATCAGCAGTCAATTTCAATGTTGTAGTAAAGAACACAATTGAATAGGTAAACGTCAAATATGAAGGTCATTGAGCTGCTTTAATCCAGACGATTTTGGAAGTAATCAAAGAATTTCGTAACTTTCCTAGATGAAAGTGCATTTTGTCTTTTTTCTCTCAGAAAAGAGTTAGTTTGAAGCGACCCATGTGAATCTATTGCCATGGCCGCCCAGATCCCAGGATCGCCAATAGAGCATGCTTTGGACATCAAAGGTTGGAAACTTGGAAATTTACCCTAGGCTCCGCTGACTTTCGCGCCTCTGAGACTTGATCTATAGGTAGATTGGGATAGTATGCCTCAAGAAGAAATAGACCATCTTATTCCATCAATGCCAAAACGTATTGGGGAGAAATAAATAGATTATCGAAGTGAAAAAACACATTATTAATAGTATATTCTAAAACAAGTTGCAGAATGGGCACCTATTCGATTATTGTTGGAATTGCCTTATGCAACGAGTGTTAGACGACATTTTCTCTATTTCAGTCAAGAATTGTGAGAAATTTATTGGAATTTATTTATTTATTTATGAAAATGGGATACAAACAGGTTACACCCAAAAAAGCATCCACTTAGGACTAACAAAAATATTAAAAGTGTTTACAAAAGTGAGCCGTTACTCGGAAAAATTTCACATTTTTACGAGAAAAATGTATATGCACATATATTTTCGCTATGATAAAAAAAGGACAACAAATCACAGACAAAAAATGCACTCTCAGTTGCAACTACAAGAAGGCAAAAATAAACCACGAAAGAGAAAACCAGGATCAACAGTCAGCAAAAAATCCGTATACAATTATTCTTGAAGGAAGACAAGGATAAAACAAAAATATCCAAATTTCCGACATACTTATAAAAGAACTCACACATTCTGGTCATAGGAGAATTTCTACCAATGTTAGTTCTGAAAGGCTCACTATGAAGCAGTTGCCTATTTCTGGTTTGTCTTGATGGCACATGATAATGCACAAATGATGTCATCTCTGGGGAATCGTAATAGTTCCTCAACACCTTGTACAGAAAAACCAGATCGAAAACTATCCTCCGCTGCTCCAAAAGTTGTATACCAGAACCACTGCTGCGATCCGCATTCCCAATGTAACATATTCTCCAGTCATCCTAAAGTGAAGGAACCGGATAAATTTATTCTGAAGTCTCTCAAACCAAAACTTATGCACACTATAGTAAGGGGACCATAAAACACTGCCATCACTAAGCTTACTCAAGACGAAGGAATTATATAAAGATCTTATTGCTGCCTCAACTTGGAAGTCTCTGCACAATCTACACAGGAAACTCAACATTCTATTTGACGCTGAAATGACAAAATCAAAGTGGGCATGGAAATGAAGTTTAGAGTCGAAGGCTACACCAACATCTTTAATTTGCTCCACTCTATCGACGATATTCTGATCCAATTGATATTGATAATCGATCCTTTTAGATTTCCTGGTGAAAGAAATAGAAGCACACTTTTTGTAGTTAATTTTTAAATAATTCTTAGAGCAGTAAACCGAGAACCTCTCGAGATCTTCCTGAATCTTAAGACAATCTTCAACAGAAATTATCCCCCTGAAGATTTTCAAATCATCGGCATATAGGAGAACTAGACAGTGCTGGACACAGTCACCAATGTCATTGATGAAAATCAAAAACAGGAGGGGACCAAGATGCGAATCCTGGGGAACTCCTGAGGTAACCACGAATGGCGAAGACAGGTAACCGTTCGCACTGACAAGCTGATTACGGTCACGAACATAGGAAGACAACCACCTTAAAAGATCTCCCCGAACACCAATCGCAGCCAACTTCTCCAACAAAACATCATGGTCAACCTTATCGAACGCCTTACTGAAATCCGAATAAATCGAGTCCACCTGAACTCCATCATCTAAAGCACTGAAAATATATTCGGCATAAATTACCAGGTTGGTTTCAATGGAACGCTTCGAATAAAACCCATGCTGACACTCTAAAATTGACGATCTCACACTGGAAAATAAGATATCATAAACAATACTCTCAAAAACCTTACCGAAAATCGACAATTTACTGATTCCACGGTAATTACTGACATCCTGAATTCTTGTAAATAGGAACCATCAAGGTAGTCTTCCACACTACTGGAAATGTCCCAGATTGGATTGATTTATTAAAAATTATACTGAGGGGAAGGCACAACCCGGATGCACAATGTTTGTAAATACGACGGATACTCAACAAAGCCTGCTCCCTTACTCTCATCCAAAGTTTTCAACTTATTTTCAACCCAAATCCAACATTCTGCCATTCTTATTTTTAATATAATTGTATTGAAAAAACTCTCCAAAAGACCAGATATCTAACAAAGAGGAAGAAGAGTTATCGGTATTCAATGGAATAAAACAACAATCACACTCACTAGAAATCCAGTCTATACCTGGCAGGTTGAAGTCTCCGAATATTACCACTGGATCACTTCCAGTCCTATTGATGTTATCCTGAAGTTTAGAAGTAAAGCACGACCTGGCGTGGTCATCTCCAGGAGGCAGATATAAGCAACATACATGGACTTTCACTTTGCTAACTATTGAAGACAGTGACCCATAGGTCTTCAGCTTCACTTTGGAAGGACGGCTGATGGATTACATCTAGTTGATACCGAACACCTATCATTACACCACCACCTGATTTTTTGTTTCTGATATTAGCGGCACTTTCACGGTCGCGACGAAAAATCTTGTAGACGGACAAGTCACACAACTCCACATCCGCGACATCACCAGCAAGATTTGTTTCCGTCAGCAGGTATAGATCTGCATTAATGTTCAAAACATTTAATGTGAAGGTTGTCAATTTGGAACGAAGTCCATTGACATTTTGACCATATATCAACAATTTATCCACTAAAACAATCGACCAGATATTGAACTCGAATTTACACACAAGAAAAGATGTCACTCTACATCCTCTCCAAAGAACCACGATCCCTTATGGTCAAAATCTGGGATGAATCCGTTTTCCTACAGAATATAAAGCCATTCTTAATCCAAACATAGAGTGAGATGTTCGTTGATATACAATTGATATCGTCATTCAATGAAACATTCAGATTATACCTCCTAGTGACTTTTGTATTTTATTTTCGCAGTTGGCGTGACTGATACGAAAATTGACAGATTATAGAATTTGAATAGTGCGTTCAAATCTATACATGGTTTAAAATTGACATGCAATGGACGCATGTTTACATTCGAAAGGATAGGATGTCAGTGTTGCCAACCACAAAATGAAAAATATAACTAAAAACAATGCTGTAATGAGTTCATCATAGCACTGTTTTTGTATCGTAATGTTCATTACGACACTGGAATAGAGAAAAAATTTGTATCCCTCATTTCTTAAAATTTCCATAATTTTTCAAATTACTTATAACAATCGAGATTCCGTAGGTCTAGGACGAATGGCATAGATCTGGCAGCGCTGATTTTCTCACGAGTACCTAGAAGGCGATCATTGAACAAAGAAAGTTGAGCTTCACATCTACGCTTCTCGTGTTTTTATTTTACGTACAACATTGGTAGTTTATAGCGGATTTACTGTATCGTAAGACGAGATCTGTACCTATGGGGCCTCTTTGTTTCATTTGCATAATTTTGATAATATTTTATTTTCAGACGGATACGGAAATATTACAATCATTGATTATTTCTTTTAAGAGTTTCATGTTGCGAAAAAATTGAATTTATAATTTTCATGATAAGAAAAGTGGCAAGTTATTATAATATTCAACTCATAAATGAATAAAATGGGTATTTGGCATCTTATCACTATTAGATAATTCTTTTGTAACCGAAAATGTCCTTGAGAAATAGTTCGTGTTTTCATTCTATAGATTATTTACATTTAAACCCCAAAAGAATAGTTTTTTAATGATTAATTTCTTCATAATTGACCTGTTTGAACTCGACTAACTAACAGTATTTATGGATAACATGTAGATCATTAATCATCAATGCACACATCTTAATGCTTTAAGGAAGTCCCTTTATCAGTAGATAACTTTTTCCCACACAATCTTTTACAATAATTACATTAATAATTCATGCACAAAAAGGTCACTCACAGCTAAGTGAGAACATCATTCATAAGTGAACGTCAACTATCTATAGTATATCCAAGAAATATTGAATAAATAGGTGGTGTTTGAAATTACTTGTTGGCATTAGTCAACACGAAATTTTGATCAGATCATGTGCAACATTTGTTCCTACTGAAATTAGAATAACAAATAGTTTTTATAGCCCGTTCAAAATGACACAGTGGTTAAAAAGTTCAGGGCATAACATAGAAAACACAATTTTTTTGGTACAAAACTAGCTTGTGTTAAGCCCGAGACTTTTCGGCCCATGTAGTATATTATTACCTAAGGGGCTTTGAAAAAGAAGCAGAGCACCATTTCAGTATTTTTTTGCAACCAGAAATAAAGCACAGACTCAACTTTCAAGGTTTGCTTCTATAACATAATATTTTGAACGGAAGAATGTTAGTTCTTGAAACTAAAGATAAATCCACCACTACACTGCCAACGCCTGTCTCGACGTCAATATTTCTCGAACGTACAATAGAATATGCATGAGTTGAAATCTCACGTTTTATTATGCGTTCCAAATTGTGTAAAATGAAAGTATTCTGTAATCCGTGCTGTAGCCGTCATTCAGTCTACCACAAGCCAAATAACGGTCATTAAAAAAAGAATTGGCATTCACCTAAATAGAAAGTTATATTGGGTTAACGCAATACACACAGAAAACGATGGTAACTTTGGCGGGAGTTTTGCACAACGTAATTAAGCCAGTTTTACAGGTGGAACGGAAGTTCCTTTTCTTTGTTCTTCTTAACGACTTACGACTTACCGGTATATGTGGGTCTGAAGGAAGATTATTATCCTTTTTTTTGTGTAGAATTTATTAAGATTTACAATCTATTTTCAAAAGTAGATGTATGTACCGACTAAAAGACATTATTTCACGTCGATAAATTTTTAGTTTTAATTAGTCAGGTCGTTTGTCCTTTACAATCTTCGTGTTGAATGGATCTTCTGTCAGTTGGTCGGCTTATGTGCTGGCATATGGGACTTTCAAATTCTTATGGATGCTATAGTTTAAGACATAGCAAGGGGTATTAACCAATGAACGTAGTATTTTTGATTGACCTTTGGATCATTTGAATGTTTGATGGCAAAGCACAACTCCAAAATTGGTTATACGTTAATATTGGTTTGATGATTGATGTGTAAATCAGTATAGTATATAACATTACGAGCAAGGTAAGAGGGTTTTTACTGGCGAATGGAGGAGCCGGTATCTGCCACCTGATCAGAGTGCTTATATATTTGTTATGATTTGAATATTTACTCGCAAGTAGCGCAAGAAGAGCGCCAAAGCAATCTGACCTCACGTCAGTGCTTTCTAAATTTCTTTTAAGCTTCAATTTGGACTTCCTGCCTAAGAGCCAATACATTTTCCACAATTTTAGATTCATTCAATTCTTCTTAGCCTAGATGTGTTATTTCCAGTTGAGGCGCTGTTAAAAATGACGCCGAGTTTGGTGTCGCCTGGCATTTCCTCTTCGAATATTTTGACAGGGGGACATGTATTTATTCTTATAGGGAATGTTAATTGAATTTATTTAGCCTCATTGATGCTCAGTTGCCATTTTCGATGCCACTGTCCCTGGCCATCCAGGTAATCTTAATTGTTTGGAAGCTGGTTCGTCGAGTTGTTATCTCGAGAACCTAGTTAGTGTTTGGTACCAGATGATCATTCGTAAATAAGTAATTTTAATTCCATTAATGACAAGATTTTTTTGGTTTTTCTCAAGCTTCAAGATTGAAGGGTGATATTATTTATACAGGGTGTAAAAAAACTGTTTCACAATCATGAAATCATGCGAATAAAACCCATGCTGACACTCTAAAATTGACGATCTCACACTGGAAAATAAGATATCATAAACAATACTCTCAAAAACCTTACCGAAAATCGACAATTTACTGATTCCACGGTAATTACTGACATCCTGAATTCTTGTAAATAGGAACCATCAAGGTAGTCTTCCACACTACTGGAAATGTCCCAGATTGGATTGATTTATTAAAAATTATACTGAGGGGAAGGCACAACCCGGATGCACAATGTTTGTAAATACGACGGATACTCAACAAAGCCTGCTCCCTTACTCTCATCCAAAGTTTTCAACTTATTTTCAACCCAAATCCAACATTCTGCCATTCTTATTTTTAATATAATTGTATTGAAAAAACTCTCCAAAAGAGTTATCGGTATTCAATGGAATAAAACAACAATCACACTCACTAGAAATCCAGTCTATACCTGGCAGGTTGAAGTCTCCGAATATTACCACTAGATCACTTCCAGTCCTATTGATGTTATCCTGAAGTTTAGAAGTAAAGCACGACCTGGCGTGGTCATCTCCAGGAGGCAGATATAAGCAACATACATGGACTTTCACTTTGCTAACTATTGAAGACAGTGACCCATAGGTCTTCAGCTTCACTTTGGAAGGACGGCTGATGGATTACATCTAGTTGATACCGAACACCTATCATTACACCACCCCCTGATATATTTGTTATGATATGAATATTTACTCGCAAGTAGCGCAAGAAGAGCGCCAAAGCAATCTGACCTCACGTCAGTGCTTTCTAAATTTCTTTTAAGCTTCAATTTGGACTTCCTGCCTAAGAGCCAATAAATTTTCCACAATTTTAGATTCATTTAATTCTTCTTAGCCTAGATGTGTTATTTCCAGTTGAGGCGCTGTTAAAAATGACGCCGAGTTTGGTGTCGCCTGGCATTTCCTCTTCGAATATTTTGACAGGGGGACATGTATTTATTCTTATAGGGAATGTTAATTGAATTTATTTAGCCTCATTGATGCTCAGTTGCCATTTTCGATGCCACTGTCCCTGGCCATCCAGGTAATCTTAATTGTTTGGAAGCTGGTTCGTCGAGTTGTTATCTCGAGAACCTAGTTAGTGGTTTGGTACCAGATGATCATTCGTAAATAAGTAATTTTAATTCCATTAATGACAAGATTTTTTTGGTTTTTCTCAAGCTTCAAGATTGAAGGGTGATATTATTTATACAGGGTGTAAAAAAACTGTTTCACAATCATGCAGGAACGCTCAATTTTGGGCCAATTGATTTCGACAACGAAAAAAATGTCAATCTATGCGTTAGTAAGAAAAAAAAAATACTAGATGGGAAATACCCCAAATAATCAAGCTTCTTCTTGTTTTCCACATTCTAACTAAAAGTTGAGTCTTAGAGAATTCTCAAGGCTTCAGATATTACGATCACTGAAGCACGACCTCATCAAATTCATATCAAGAGGTGTATGAAAACTAAATCAGGTGCAAAACTAAGGTAACCATTATATCCAATAAGACGTGTTATCATCAGAGCTTCGCCATTGTTAATGAGTCATGACATGACTTGAAGACCGACCAAACAATAGATATCGAAGTAAAAGTGGAATGGATTGTTCGACAGAGAATTAAAGTTGCGAGCACGATTATGATAATGACCATCGATCGATCTGGGCGATAACACTTCGTAATTTTACCGATTGTCTAGTCTGCTCGATGGTTCGCAGTGACATTGAGGATCAAAATGGGATCTGCTGCTTCCTGTAACCTTTTCTAGCAGCTTTTGCTCAGTCGACGGGTCTATTTTTGGAGAAAATGAAGGCGCAACGATACATATTTTAGATTGAATATTCTGCGTCACATCTGAAATGAAACAGCCTATATATGGATTTGAAATCGACAATATCCATAAAGAGGGTGTACAAAAAATGTTCCAGAACTTGAAATGAGACATAAAGAATAAAACATAACCTATATCTTAATTAAATGAACAGTACTCAAGTTTGACCATAGATTTTTATTCAGGAAGTCGAGAGCCATATCCAAAAATTACCGACATCAGAGTTAAACGATAGCTCGCAGTTCCACTAAGAAAAAGCTCCTAAAAATGCAGAAAAGAACTGACGTGAGGTAGATTGGATAAGAGTCAACATACTATACATAGAATTCACGTTTTCATTCAAAAGAATTGATGTGATTTACCTGTGGTTGGGTTTAATGACCGAACGAAATTGAAGTGAATTCGATGTGATGATTTGCGGAAATTGAAAAGTTCAGGCTGAATGAATATTGAATTGTAACTGTTTTTTTAAAAAGGGCTTTGACCACAAAAGAATAAATTTTTGTTGAATGCGATATCGTACCTGCTTCTGCAATAACAATTGTTGATTGATATGATCGATCAGAGAAATATACAGGATAGATAAAAATTATCGATGACTCATTAATTACTTTCGATTGATAAAGTCATTCTCATGAACCAATGATTCTATAAATTTTTATTTGTTTCTCATTTGTAAACGTCAGTTTCCAAAAACACAATATTAATCAAGAAAATTTATTTTATCAAGTCACTAACTTGTAAAACTGACAGTTAACTAGAAAAATTTTTACAAGTCAGTAGTATTATTTACATTAGAAAATTTTGTTTTATCGTCATATATGTAGAAAATCATGGTACAATTATTATTTCCAGTAACACAGATTTTTGATGATGAAAGAGTTGATACTGATGATGATGAAGCATCTGTTGACTCAGAAACTGCTGAACTCGAGGACTGCAGAACATTTGTACTCTCCTAATAATTTGCTAGACATTCAATCCACAACCATAGTGGCTCCAGTTCTGCGAAAAGAGTGGCCGGTGTATAACTCTGGGTCTTTTAAACCTAAATATGTCGCTATTTGCTTTGGGACACCATCAATAGTGTGCTGGTCAGCATTAACGGAAATCCATTTTCCATGTCGGTATATCAAAAAAAAATCTTAGGCTTTCTGTTCCAGGAGGCCGAAGATTTACATATTTTCTGTTTAACATGCAGGGCTTGAAGCTGCAGCCATCATCGGTTACGGTGAATCTTCTTGTTAAATTTTTTGATGCCGCAATGTCATAATAACGTATTTTCCCATATCTTCTACATCATTCATGTTCAAGGAGAGAATTTTGTCACATCGACAACATCCAAAAATCCCAAATATTGTTACAATTTTCGCCAGCAGCCACTGGTCATCAGAAGCATGTAAAAGAAATTGTTCAGCCTCTTCTTTACTAAATACATTGGCCTTTTTTGGCGTATAATGCTCATTTTTTCGTTTTAGTTCAGTCAATCTGTACATTTGGTGCGGGTATAATTACCCGCTCGATGAAATTTGGTACACTTGTTGAAAATGATGTAACTAAGCTACCTTTGCGATCGCCTCGCTGAAATGTTAGCGATTTTTTGAAAAACTCAAAAAAACTGAAAATACAGTAAAAAAATGCATTTTTCTCGAATTGTATGCATCGTACAGAAAATTTTATTGAACAAAAAATGTAGAGGACGTTGCGATCTACATTTTTTGTCATTGGTGCAATGCTGCACGACTAAAAGCACACAAAGTAGGTGGCGCTAAAGTATCAAAAAGAGTGTTTTTCATGTTTTTCGCCCTGAAAATGTTGTTTTAATGCAAAAGTTAATGTAAAAGTTGTTCCTTACATTATTATCAACAACTTTTATTTCAACATTTTTTTCGTACAACTTACCATTTACAAGTTATAGTAATACATAGCGCTGCATATACAGCACTGTTCTGCTAACGGTAGTTTTCTCGGTCCTATTGTGACTTTCTCCGGCGAAGTTGGCATAGTTCTAACAAAAGGGCCGGTTTGGTCACCTGCCCTATTCATTAAGGACCATATTTTTCAGAAAAATTGAATTAGTAAAATCTTGATTTAAACGTGCACTACCGATGTGTACTCATACTGCGTACAACAGTATATTTGGATTTTTCATTCTTCTGCAAGCTGCAGCTTCAAAATGATAAGTTGTACAAAAATTATGTTTAAATAAAAGTTGTTGATAATAATTTAAGGAACAACTCTTACATTGAAACTTTTGCATTAAAACAACATTTTCAGGGCGAAAAACATGAAAAACACTTTTTTTGATACTTTAGCGCCACCTACTTTGTGCGCTTTCAGTCGTGCAGCATTGCACCAATGACAAAAAATGTAGATCGCAACGTCCTCTACATTTTTTGTTCAATAAAATCTTCTGTACGATGCATACAATTTGAGAAAAATGCATTTTTTTACTTTTTTTTCATTTTTTTTTTGAGTTTTTCATAAAACCGCTAACATTTCAGCGAGGCCATCGCAAAGGTAGCTTAGTTACATCATTTTCAACAAGTGTTTCAAATTTCATCGAGCGGGTAATTATACCGTCAAAACGATTTATTTTTCGACAGATTGACTGAACTATTTCAGAAACGCTATTACCTTTTGAAATCTGCAAATGACAACTAAACGTCATATTTTTCGATAAATTTTTTAAGGAAAACAAACCTGCGAACAAGGGCATTTTCTTTCATTTCCAATCAGCTTTTCAGCATAGTGTTGAATGATTGTTTGGGCTATCGTATATCATGCAAACTTTGAATCCTTGATAAGGTATGGAATTTTGTTCTATGGAGCAAGTGAGCAAGTTGAAAGGGTATTCATCTGTCAAAAACGTGTTCTAAGAATAATTTTAGCTATGACATACCGAGAATCTTGTAGGAAAAAATTTAGGGATTTCGGTGTTCTAACGGTTGTGGGTATATATATACAAGAAGTACTGTTGTTTTTCTTCAAAAATAGGGATATGTTCAATGATTTCAAACAATAAAATAATTACCCGAAAAGATCTTTATTTTATAACTATCCAATACACAGGCTCAAAATTTCAGAAAAAGGACCGTTATATAGATGTATCAAGTTTTACAACAAGCTTCCAAATAAGATCAAAGAAATTGCTAATCTGAAAGAATTCAAAAGTGTTATACATAAGTGGTTACTAGATTTAGAACCTTATAATTTGTGTGATTTTCTGAATTCGTGATATTTTATATTCTCGAAATACAATTGTTCTGATTAATTATTTTAGACACTATTTTGTTTAAGCCTTATTATTATGTAATTGAGAGTTTCTTCAAAATAAAGATGTATTATTATTATTATTACCATCATCTATTGTGGATGTAATGATTTCCGACGTTTCGATAGACATCTTCTATCTTTATCAAGGAGAAAAGTAAGAAACCTTTTGAAAATTATCAATTTTCAAAAAGTCAATTGACATCTGTGATATGATGATCTTTTTAAGTTGGATCGAACTATTGGCGTCCAAACTTCTGGCAGATGTATAGATGGAGCACTTATGGAATCAGGTGTTATTTTCATAAATGCAGCTTCTTTGATTTTTCTTCTTGCAAGTTTTTCTTCTTTGGATATTATTGATGCTTCATCCCACTTTATACGATGATTCTCATCTACAGCATGTTGGACCAACCTGGATTTGTCGCTGTCTAGTACTCGTAGAAGCTTCTGATCTTCTTTTATTCGTACATTCAGAGGGCGTTTAGTTTCTCCGATGTAAGATCTTCCGCACTCGTAAGGTAATTCATATATGCAGTTCTTTGTCCTTTGTGTCTCATTATTAGGCTTAACTTTTGTAAGTTTAGCTCTGATAGTGTCTTGAGTTTTGAATGCAGTCGTTATGTTGTATCTATTTCCAATTCTTCTCATTTTCTCCGACAAACCTTTTACATAAGGAATTACGGTTTTAATGGTCTGATTTATATCTGTTGGTTCAGGTTGACTTTCTCTTGTTCGTCTAGCTTTTTCTAATATCTTTTTGGGGTAGCCATTGCTTCTAAGAGTTTCCGAGATGTTATTTATTTCTTCATTTTGGTCTTCTTCAGTGCAACAAATATTTATTGCTCTATCAAATAAACATTTTGCTACTCCCAATTTAGTGTTCAGTAGGTGGTTTGAATCAAAATGTAGATATTGTCCTGTGTTCGTTGGCTTTTTATACACAGTGGTTCTTGGGATTCCATTTTGTTTATGTACGAGTACATCTAAGAATGGAAGTTGTCTGTCTTTCTCGATTTCAATTGTGAATTTAATTGATTCCTGTTGATTGTTAAGATATTGAAGGAATCCATCTATAGTGTCTCTTCCATGTTGCCAAATAATGAAAGTATCATCTACATATCTTTTCCACAGTTTGGGATTAAGTGCTAATGCCTTCTGTTCGAAAATTTCCATATATAAATCAGCTAAAATTGGTGATAGTGGTGAACCCATGGCCATTCCAAATTCTTGTTGATAAAAGATGTCTTCAAATTGGAAATATGTTGTTTCAATACAAATAGAAAGCATTCCATAATTGCATTCACGCTTAGTGTAGTTCTTTCACTAAGGGTTTGATGTTCTTCAAGCTTTTTCCTAACTATGATAAGTGTTTTATCTGTCGGAATATTAGTGAACAAACTGGTAATGTCGAAGCTGACCATAACGTCTTCTTCCATGATTTCTTGATGTTTCATTATTTAATTATTTTTTCAGCATAGACCATTTTGCCCTTAAAGTATTAGGGCTGAATCTAGCTAATAGTTGATTCAAGTAGACCAACAAAGCATCTTCAGTTAACCCAATCACACTATTTTTGTTTTGCCACTTTTTGAAGTCGTCTGAGTAATAAACTTGAAGCTACACTGCTGGTTGCCTCAATAATTTCTTTTGGTACATTCATTTTCGGTTTCGCCATAACAAATGTAAAGAAAAATTAACAGACGTGTTCATGGCAACGCTTCCATAGCTTACGACATTATTGAGAATTTTTTGGAATTTATCATCTTACCTCTTTACAAATGAGAAACAAATAAAATATAAAACAATACACGCAAGGTAACGGGTTTTACTGGCTCAAGGAGGTAACTGACTCGCCTGCGGTTCGTCAGTTATATCCTCCATTCGTCAGTAAAAACCCTCTTACCTTGCTATTAATGTTATATACTATTTTTAGATGCATGTTCTAAACGGTGCCACTTATCACACAGCCAATGAGACGATTGCATTATTTCACGAAATTTAGCTGTTAAATGGCCACCCAGATCGTGTGATTTAACACCACTGGATTATTTTTTGTAGGGCTATCTTAAGGACAGAGTCTATACGGAGCCAAACGAATCGATTGCAGCCTTAAAACTCAAAATCTGTGATGTGAAATAGATCCGACATTTTGCCAAAAAGTGAATAAAAATGTCGACGAACGTCTTTATTTCAGCGTGATCGTGGTGGACATTTGCAAGATATCGTTTTTCGTTCATGACTGCCGAAATTTTTTTTTGTAATACAATAAAAATTTGAATCATAGTCATCAACATTTTTTGATGACAGGCCCTTTAGTTTGGTTGTGTTGGATAGTACCGACACGTCTTAAAATTGAGTTTGTAAAAGACGCCTCAGTTTTGTACTGAAGCGGACATTGTACCACTTCAAATGAGTCAAGGCGTTGCAAACATACACCTATTTATGTGACACAAACACTATTGACAACAATATTGAATCAATGTTATTCCACCCCAACTTTCACATGCATCAAAATAATGCTCTCTGCGCTGCATGAGAACTACCGAAAATCTCTCACACCACGTTTATCCCCATTGTTGAACTTTGCTCCATTAAAGGTAGATCGGATACATAAATATACCAGTCTCCCTTCCGTAATCCAGAATCGCTAAAGCCCGCAACTTGCGGGAAAACTGTTTGAATCGAATTTCCCTTTGTTTACAATATTATATCACGTAGCGCCCGGCCTGTATAATCATTACGGTTTCGCCGTCTTTGTGGATTTATCTGAAGCCAGCACAATGGAGAAAATGCATTTTGCTTCGCACACAATGTGGATGGTTCTGCCTCGGAATAAAATGTGCCATTTACCTTCGAAAGCCGAAGATCTACACAAAGAAGTGGTATCAGGGGGTGGGAACTCGCCTACTACAAAGCTGGTCACGTTTTTCTTCGACGAGCGGTAGAGACATCTGTAGTTATCTTAGAAGCTCGGATCGGTAAATTAGTACTTCTCAATAGTGATCGGTAAAAACGGATTTTATCAGACCTCACTCTTGGTGGACTTTATGAAGAGTAAGAAACTATTTTATGATGAGCATGAACTGGTTGATTGAAATGGTTTATTCATTTTCAACTTATTCAATTTAATTTAAATGATTTATTGTTACTGTGTTCCCAATTGCTACAGTCATAGTAATGTCAAAAGGTATGTGTTGCATTCATATAAGTAGTGGTTTTGGATTAACTTTTGTGAATTAATATTTTCTGTAGCAATTTCATATTCGTGTAGTAATTTCTGATTAGTAAAAATTTGGGACAGTTTCTAACACTGTTTTCTTTCTAGGTTTTTCATTACACAAGTTGAGGGTGTTAGAAATGTTTGGTTGGAAAGAATCGGAAATCCGTGTCTTCATTCATCCAAAAACGTTATTTGCCAAAAGCATTTTCATATGGATTGTATAGACCCTCATGGAAAGCTGAAAAGATTTGCTCTGCCAACACTTAATTTGCCAAGTAATTCATTCTACTCCCGATGATTATCATTTTTGTAATTTCAATAATCTTTCAGATTATGTAAGCATATTTTGTCTACCCTCCAGAACTCCTGAAGAAACTTTGAGGCAACAAGGTATTTATATATAAGTGAACTGCTCATGGTCATTGATTATAGTTTTGGGTATTCCACTTATAGTAGGTTTCATAAAAATCGTCTATCAGAAGATTCCTAGAATACTTCAACGGATATGTGAGATTTACCGTTGAAACGCCAAATTCAAGGAATTTCAGTTAATAAGTTTATTGATTTTGCCATGATATTATTTCTGTACTTTTATGACAGAACTATTTATAAAATTTTATCGGGAAAAAAAAAATAATAAGATCTTATGATCCAAATGAAGATGTCATCCGAAAAAGTAAGAAAATAGACTTTTAGAAATTGTTTCTGTCATAAAAGTATAAATCTAATGCATTTCATGCTTAAATTGATGTATCTGTCACTAATATTCTAATTTATTCTTTCAATGTATTTTCATAACTTGATGAGTAATTGTTGCATAATTATTCTTGGTTCGTTTATTCTTTCCCTCGATATTGAAATTTTTGTAAATTGATTATTTACTGCATTATATATATATTTCTAAAGTTTCTTTTTGTTTATTTCCTTTCATCCTCTAAAGATTAGTATGTTCTTTGATTTGAAAGGCCGATATATTTGAAATGACCATAATTCTTTTAATCTGCTGCAAATTGTCACAATTTTCTGATCAAATGATATTTTTTTATTGAAATTGTGACAATATACAGCAGATTAAAAGAATTATGGTCATTTCAAATGTATTTGTTTTCATTTCCAATTCAACCTGCGCTTGCGTGGAATCCTATGATAACTCTTATAAAATGCACTAGAGGGCGCCACGAGACGGAACGTTGTGCGAATGGAATCTGTAATCAACTCTAAGATAACATAAGATGGCGCTATAAGTTGAGCTCTCTAAGCCGGGACCGAAATTCATGCCAGAGTTGCCTATCTATAGGTAGTCTATGAGTGGTATCTTTCAATGTCTTACAGCCGTTGCGGCTGACTCGGCCATGTTTTAACTAGAATAAACCTGCTTTAATGATGGAACGTTTGATTTGTAGTCGGTTTAAAGGGAGCTTTGAACTACAACCAATAAGTTCAAGAATGTGCAAATAGAGAGAAAGATTATAAATTATGAGTGAAATTCAAAGCTCAAACTCGTTGAACGAGCTATTCTATGCCCAAAATAACTTTCATTCGAAAGTCTATTGGTCCATTTGATAAGTCGGTTGAAGAATTATTTGAATAATTCAATCCTCGATCTTTATGAAACCCAATAACGTATGATCTCAGAGAAAATCGTAATATAAGCTTCTCTATAATATAAAATGTTTAATCATTAAATGTCTTCGTATGATGAAAGTATCTAACTTCTTGAAGTAAGATGGTATAACGCTGAAATTCAAGGATGTTCTGGATATAAATCATCTTGATGTACATTGAAAATTTTGTGTATCTCTAATGTATATTTTATGAGATATCAAATATTTAAAAGGAAAAATTTGGAATCTTTAACTTATTTTCTAGCGAGACGATGTCCTCGAAATTTTGCGAACCTACATATCGATTGAAAAAGTTGATATCACATCAGTCTACAGGAACTATGGTTGCGTTTCCATAACATCGACCTTTGCCCTGAAAAAGCAAATGCAAACAAGACTGCGTCTGAACTTGTTTGATGAAAATTTCTCATATCGCAAAAATTTATTTGTTTTGCGGTGGCTAATCTAGATAGATAAGAAATTATTTGAATAGCTCAAGGATGATCTTAATAATACGTTCCGATGTGTTTATTTATATTTGAGAAATGGCCAGGATATGACTACGCCGCTGATAAAAAAATTCATCAAGTGTTGATTTCCAAAATAATGCATTTTTTCATCAATCTGATTTTTCTGTTGGGACTTCTTCCATATCATAACTTTGGCATATTATGTATTCTATTAATTAATGAAACAGTGAAATTCACAGGTTCAAAATAGCACATGGAAGTTAATATAGATCGAAATCTTTGATAGTTATGGAAAATAAAAAACATGGCAATAGTGTTGATTTGATGATCTAAAGAATTGGAAAGTCTCATAGATAGGGGAAAGTTTTCTTACGGAATGAGTTAAATTCAGAATAAATTTCAATGTTTTCACCAATACCCTACTGGAAAATCACTAACCATGGAATTCCGTATGATTTTCAACAGTAATTATGATTTGAATAGAAAATTATGAGACATTACCGTTTGAAGACTTAAACAGGTTCCTGTTTAAGGGTGCATAAATAAGTATGTCTCTACGATTTTATGGCAAAAACTGAATTTTTCGTGTAATCCTGAAAAAAATCATGTGGTGGCTTGGCTCAACTTGAAACTTCAGATCGCTTATAACTTTGAAAAGGGGCAGAATTGAGAAAGTGGTATAGGAGTAAAGTGTTTATTTGGGCTTCAAGAATCGGTAGTAAAAATTAACTCAGTGGTCATAGACTCACCCTGTATATTCTGAAATTTCATAATCGTACCATGTATTCACGAAAAGATCTTCTTATTTCCAAAATTGTGAAAATTTTGGGAATCGTAAATATGTTGGATCATTTTACATTCTAGTAATTTTTTTGGATTCTTTATGGGTTTCCCATTTGTTGTTCTGGGATCCATTTCACCAACAACTTGATTAGCACTCAGGCTTGTAATACGATATCGTGAAAGATCAAGATGTCAAAACAAAGGATGGAAAATATGGAAAATCACCCAGATAATGGCCTAGGAAGATGTCCTACTAACCATTAAGAATCAAGTTACAGCCATCAATTCTGAAAACTTTATCTCGAATCTCGTACGTATCGTCCAATTTATCTCATGAAACGTAAGACTTTTACGTTCGCATCATTAGATGAAAGTATATATGATAGAAAAATAGATAACGAATTAGGAAATTCCAGTTGCATCTATTCCTCTCTCGCGCCCATATGATTTGCGGAAAATTATGAGTCAACCATGAAATCCTGTTGTTTGGTAAAAAACAATCATTTCGATTTGATATCCATGATGTAGTCATCGATTTTTTTCAATTCATGGAAGCTTCAAAATCTTTATCCGTACGGTTACTTAAATAGTACATTGTTTACCGGGTAGGAAAAGCTTAACATTCCTGGACGACTGTGAAGACAACACAGAGTCCAGGAATGTGGCTTTTCCTACGAGGTAAACATACTATTTTTCCGCAAATCGTTTAAAATTCGACAGATATTGATTGATTTAAAAAAAAACGCGATAATTTTATTCCCAAATAAATGGTGCTTTGAAATTCCTAATAAAATTACTTGGGTTACTATGGAAACGTATTGAGGTTGAATTGTCAAACTTGACGCTTATAAATTTAATTGCTGGTGTTCTCGAAAGTAAAATGATAAGTGATGATGAAATTTCCATTCCTGGGACTCCTCCAGAGCTGGTTGAGGCAGTGAATACTGCTTCATTAGAATTATTGCCAAAGAAATCAAGAGAAAAGTACGAAAAGGCATACAGACGTTTTATGGATTATCGCATCAGTAAAAATACGAGTTCTTTCTCAGAAAATGTTGTAATGGCATACTTCCTAGACCTTTGTTTAAAGATGAAAACTTCAACATTATGGGCCAATTATTCAATGCTGAAGTCAACCCTTGCACTTAAACACAATGTAGATATATCTACATACTCAAAACTTCGTTCTTTATTGAAACGGCAAGCTCAAGGTTATAGGGCAAAGAAATCTAAGATTTTAACGAAGGAAAAATTGAAAAATTTATCCAGGAAGCTTCAGATAAAGAAAATTTAATGATTAAGGTAATTTACAAGTTTTTAATTTCCATTTAGATTATAGCTTTATTTATTTTTTAGGTGGCTGTAATATTTGGTATTTCTGGGGCCTGTAGAATGGATGAGTTAGTTGGAATGACTCTACACGATATAGAAGACTTAGAATATTGGTTGACTCTGGTGCCGACATAACTAGTTTAAAGAGGCATGGCGGATGGAAGTCATCAAACGTTGCTGAAGGATATATCGAAGAATCGCTTAACAATAAGGTTGAGGTGGCAAATAAAATTTTCACAGTACAAAATATTCAACAAAATGACCCTTCCACCCTGCATATTGTCCAAAATGTTTCTTATAGTTCTAAGATTTATTCCTTATAAGCAATGTGTTTTCTATCATTTATGTAGAACACTAACAACTGTACGGAAATATCATTTCCTTACAGTAGGGAAGTCCTGACTTTTTCTTCAAGAAAATTTCCTGGCGATTTGCGGAAAAAATATATTTTTCATTTAATAATAATAATATTTTTCCACAAAATAGTTTCACATGAATTAAAATACTTCACACTGGTTCACATTTCACTGCTTAAGTACTTTTTTATTTCTCTTCAACTGTTTTCAATAGCGTCGGTGATCCATAGAAATACTAATCGAGATCATTTAATTCCAATATATGGTATTCATAGAATACTATGGGTCTATGTTCCGACAATATTAATACTTCGTATATATTCATTCATTTATCCAATTCATAAGCCAGAAGTTCATGCACTTTTCTGGCAATAATTATATCTTATACTTTCTGTTTAATAAGTCAATCATGAAGAAATGTCAGAAATATTTTTGCATCTTATGGCGGTAAAACTGTAGAATAGAGAAGTGACATTGGTATTGTTTCAGACCTTACGCCGAATTGGCAGCAACGTCGCCGGGTCGAAACGTTTTTCGTGTATTTGAAGAATTAAGTCTATATGAAGCTAAATTTGTTGCGATTTCGAAATTTTTTAATTTTCGACTGTTCAAATAAAAAATACGGAGCACCTTTGGGTAATAGGAGTAGCCATTCATAGTATTCAAACGGGAAATTGTACATTTCCGTATGACTTTAGTAGTTTTGATTACGAATTTCATAAACTTATGTGTTGAGTGAATTAATTACACTAAATACGAGAAACCATGCATTTATCTAATGTACGAAATCCTATACTTCACGATTTTGTATAAAAAGTATTAATACAGGATTCCAAGGATTTGAAAGATACGATTTCGGTTAACACGACCATTAATTCAAGATTCTAAGGATTCTAGAGCACCGATCTGTGCACATTGTGGCAACAAAACTCTTTTCTGAATTTTATCACTCACACATCCCACATCGATCTTTTACAATGATCTTCAACCAGTGTAATTGCCTATCCATACATTTTTTTTTGTTGAGTATTTAATGAAGTCAACTTTCTCTCTATAGATCGTTCACTGAATGGACTCTTTCTCTCGAATTGGACCTAGGTGTAATAAACAATCTCCATTCTAGTGATATGTCATGTCGAACAGTCAGTGTGCGAATGAAAAGAAGGGTATGTATATTTATTTCTTCTGCTTTTGTGAATGATTATTGTAGTGGAGGCTGTACGTACTTGATCGTGTAGCATACGTTCATTCATGATTTGATTTGTTGAGAAGATCTGAAAGTTGTTCTTGGTACGTTGAACTTTTGCACTTCGAATTCAGTTCGATTTGTAGTTTTCCAGTTGATTATCGAGGGAATGAAGGTATCTGGTCTTCAGAATCAGCTCTGATTTCGATTATTTTTGTATACAGGGTGATCCAAGTTCGAGTGCCTATTAGACGTTTTTGGAAAATTGAAATCTGAAAATTGGGATTAAGCTATTGTTCGAAATTCTTCACCGAGCCTGAGATTTTTCATTTATGCAAGGAGAGAAAATAAGTTTTGTTATAATAATTTTATTTAGAAAAAGATTTTATAGATTCTATGGTTACGAAATTGAGGTTAGGAAATGTTCTAGAAATAGTTAGTTGAGTTTTGAGTCGAGTTATGAGTAGTTGTGTGTTGAGTTGAGAAGTTGAGAATAAAGTCATTGAGAAAAACGAAAGACTTTTATTGTGTGAAATATTAAGAATATAACAATTGTGTGAAATATTAAGAATATAACAATTCAGAAGTGGGATATTCCCAAAATATCTACGTGAGAAAGAAGATTACCTAGAATACAACGAGAAAGTTCGAGAATATGGCCTCCCAAAATGGCGAACACCTCGTGGTAAGAGAAGAAGATTTCGAAAATTTCCAAAGAAACCTGAGTGAAGATCAAGTAGCAAACGAAGATGAGAATGCAAACCAACCTCAGTCATCCAAACCAGATTTGATGAGTACTATTATGACCTTGATTCATCAAAATACCATGTTAATGAACACGATGATGCAACAACAGAATTCCAGTAGAAATGCCGCTCAAAATTACCATGTGATGCCCGATCTAAGTAAAACTATCGAGAATTTCAATGGTGAGGATGGACCTCATCAAGCACAAATATGGATAACCAAATTGGAGACAACCGCAACACTTCATCAATGGCCCGCAGAATTTATATTTGAGACAGCGAGAAGTCACCTTGTTGGAGCAGCCAAATATTGGTATGAAGGTAGGATCGAATCGATTAGAAATTGGTCTGAATTCAATAGGAGCTTCAGAAAAACATTTCTATTCAATAAATCCAAAACAGAGAAATGGAACGAAATGCAAAAACGAGTACAGGTACGTGGAGAAAGTATCAATGTTTATTTTCATGAGAAAGTTTCCTGTGTAAACAATTAGATTTGGATTTTAACGAAATTAAAGAGCAAATCATTATAGGATTATTGTCAAAAGAGTTGAGCCAATTTTTAATTAGTCAGAGTCATGTAGATGAAGATGAATTATTAGGAGATATTATTAATTACAATCGTATAGTCAATGCCAGGATAGAAAAAGCAAGAGAAAATAGACCCAAATTCGAATTCAAAGATAAACACCGAAATGATATAGTCACGAAAACCAAGACTGAAACTGATAGTAGTAAATCTAAAACGACATCTAACCAAGTTAAATGTTATAATTGTGCAGAAATGGGACATTTTTCTTACAATTGTTCAAAACCTAAAAGAGAAATTAAATGTTTAAGATGCAATGAAGTAGGACATACACCTAAACACTGTACCAAACCTAGAAATTTTGAGAAATCGGAAATTAAAATGTTAGGTTCTGTTAGTCCTTGCAATAAATACATCAAGAAAGTCAGAGTAGGAAATGAAGAATACATTTCGATGATAGATTGTGGTAGTTCAGATTGCACTATTAAAGCTACAGCTGCCATAAAAGGAAAATTCAGAATAGTAATTCAAGATTGTGAATTAAAAGGATTTGGTAATGAAAGTCAAAGTATTGTAAAGTCATGTGGAATAATAGTAGAGTCAGTAGAAATCGATGGAGTTCAGGCGGATAATGTACAGTTCAGAGTCGTACCAGATGACGTACAACCTGTAGATGTAATAATAGGTAGAAACTTCACAGAATTGAACCATATCATTTACTATAAGATTGATGACAAATTTAATTTTGCATATAGAGATCACCTACAGGACATATTTATCAACCAGGAACAAAACCAAACTAAAGAAATTAAAGGTGCAGAGAATACCCGATTGCCACAGAGAAGTATCAATTTCATCAGAACATGCATTGAAGACGAAAACTACATTCTACCCATTATAAACAAAAGTGAAAATGAAGAAAATGTGAGTATCGAGAAGGAATTTGGAAAAATTTTGAATATTGAGACTTTGGAAACTATTGAGACTAGGAACAAGGAAGAAGTGACAATGAACGAAATTGTGGTAGGATTAGAAGTGACACAAGAACAGAAGGTTGAATTATGGAAGATTTTAAATCAATACAGAGATGTAATAGCGAAGAACATTCATGAAATTGGAAAGACGGACCTGATCGAGATGGATATTAAAGAAAAACCGGATAGTAAACCTGTTGTTTGCAAACCATACAGAACAACCCAAGAGGAAAGAGAGAAAATAAAAGAAATTGTCAGTGAATGGAAGGAAGCTGGTATCGTAACTGAGACTAATTCACCGTATGCTTCACCAGTGCTATTAGTCAAAAAGAAAACAGGTGAACACAGATTAGTGGTAGACTATAGAAAACTGAACTGTCAAACAGAAAGAATTAATTTCCCTATTCCCAATTTTGACGATATTTCTGAGATTTTAGTAGGAGCTGGGTTATTTATAACATTGGATCTCGCTCATGGGTACTTGCAGATTCCTTTGACAGAGAAGGCACAGCCGAAGACAGCGTTCATCACTCCAGATGAGACCGGCCAGTTTACCAGAGCTATGTTTGGTTTGATGAATTCTCCATTCTATTTTTCTAAACTAATGCAATCAATATTTGGTCCTTATCAAAACAAAATAGTGATATTTTATCTAGATGACATTCTAATTCCAGCAAGTGATTGGACAGAACTGATGGAAAGGTTGGAACTGGTACTGAAACTTTTAAAAGAGGCAAAATTAACTTTAAAATTATCAAAATGTGAATTCGGAAAAGGTGAGATTAACTATTTGGGATTTGTTATTTCTTACAGAGGATTTCAGCCTGGACCTAGAAAGCTAGAGTCAATTGCTAATTACCCTAGACCTTGTAACACTCATGAAATGAAAAGATTTTTAGGACTTGTCGGATTTTTAGAAGGTTCATACCGAAATTTGCCTTAATAGTGGAACCATTAAGTAGACTATTAAAAAGGATCACAGATTTCATTGGGACGAAGAACAGGAGGAAAGTTTCATGAAGGTAAAATCAGTTCTAATGAAGGAACCTGTATTACAAATATTCAATCCAAAAGCTAAGAGAACTGAATTGCACACAGACGCTTGTAAAGATGGATTAGCTTCAATTTTACTCCAATCTGATGCGGAAGGAAAGATGAAAATGGTATATGCAGTCAGTCGAAAGACCACAGATGCAGAAAAATCATATCATTCGTCTAAATTAGAACTGTTAGCAATTATATGGTCAATTGAAAGACTTAGATTTTTATTATTGCCTATTAAATTTACAGTTGTTACAGATTGTCAAGCACTATGTTATTTGAATAAGAATAAGACCAACAATAGTCAGATAATCAGATGGTGTAATACACTTAGTGAGTATGATTATGAAATCAGATACAAACCAGGAGAAGCAATGCAGCATGTGGATGCACTATCCCGAGCACCAACAGAAGAACCAGATGGAGATGTAGAAGATCTAATAAATGATAAGTTTTCAGTATATTCAATTGTATCACGAGAGGAAGAAATCCTATTGACGCAGAGATCAGATGAAAACTTAAGAAGAAAAATAAAAATTTTGAAAATGAAGCCAGGTGAGAGAACCAAAGCAGAGAATGGTGAAGTCGAAAGCTACATTTTGAAGAATAATATATTGTACAAGATGGTAAAGAAAGATGGTGAAGAAAACCATTTGTATGTTGTACCAACGACGATGAGGAAATCGATATTAATAAAATATCATGATTTAGATGGACACGGAGGATTAGATAGAACTTTAGAGAAGATCAAGAGATATTATTATTTCCCTGGAATGAGAAAGTATGTATTAAATCATTTGAGAATGTGCTTAGAATGTATTTTAGCTAAACATAAAGTTGGAAAACAGGAAGGATATCTAAATCCTATACTACCAGGAAAGAGACCATTTGAAGTAGTACACTGTGATTATTTAGGACCTTTTATAACCAGCAGTAAAGGAAACAAATACATTTTAGTGATAATTGATAATTTGACGAAATATGTGCAATTGGAGATTACTAAAAATGTTACAACAACGATCACATTAACAAAGCTCAGGAAGTTTATTGACAAGTTCGGTGCACCAATTAGACTTATTACAGATAGAGGAACATGCTTCACATCCAAGAAATTTGAAGAATTTTGTGACAAACACGGTATAAAACACACCTTGAATTCCAGCAGACACCCACAAGCGAACGGTATGGTTGAAAGAGTTAACAATACCTTGATACCTATGTTGCAGGTGAATGTTGAAGAAAATGAAGGCAGAGATTGGGATCAAGTGGTTAAGAAGATTGAGAAACAGATAAATACTTCAGTGAATAAGACTACAAACAAGACTCCATTTGAAGCCTTATATGGATACTTACCTAGATTCAATGATGGACTTATGAGAAGTTTGACGGAAGAGAATGAACATTATAGATCACCACAAGAAATCCAAGAAGAAATTCGAGAGAAGATCAGAAACGAACAGAGCAAGACCAAAGACAGATACGATAAGCATAGACATACAGGAACAAAATACCAAGTCGGAGATATAGTTTATATGAAAACCAACAAGATAGCAACTGGAGAATCCACAAAACTCCAACCACGATATAAGGGACCGTTTGTCATTGTAAAAGTATTACTGTCAGATACATACCAAATTACTTATCTTGGTGACGATAGCCATAAACACGTTACCACTGCACATGTAAGTCAGTTGAAAATATGGAAAGCAAATGGAAATGATGAAGACGGAGAATCCATGGAGGAAGACGAAGAATTAACAGAAGAAGAAGAGAAGAAAGAAGATCCAGAAGAGAAAGATATAAACCCAGAAGAAGACGAACAAGAGGACGACAAAGAAGAGAATCAGGAAGATGATCAAGGAGAACCTTATGATGCCACACCAGGAATCCGAGAAGAAAGAAGAAGAAGACCACCAAAATATTTACAAGATTATTCTGTTTATTAAATTTATTCATTAACGTCAGGATAGGCCGAGTGTTATAATAATTTTATTTAGAAAAAGATTTTATAGATTCTATGGTTACGAAATTGAGGTTAGGAAATGTTCTAGAAATAGTTAGTTGAGTTTTGAGTCGAGTTATGAGTAGTTGTGTGTTGAGTTGAGAAGTTGAGAATAAAGTCATTGAGAAAAACGAAAGACTTTTATTGTGTGAAATATTAAGAATATAACAATTGTGTGAAATATTAAGAATATAACAGTTTGTAACAAAAAAAAAATTCTTTCTGTTTCTGATGTGATTGGGTATTCAAAGCTGAATTCATTTCTGTTTAAAATCAGAATTTCGTTAAATTAATTGATTGAATGTTACCTAATTTCAGTTATTTCTGAAATGCCGTTTTGACTATCAAGAACTACTCATAAGCATTTGACAAATTACGTGTGCTCATTAACAATTCATGTAATTTAATTAATGAACAGTTCGATGGCCATTTCACAAGAGTTGGAAAAGACTGGTTTGGAAGAGATGTTTATTTTCAGCTCCAGAAGATATGTGACATTATTGTGATGTGAGATCTGTATAATTCAATGGAAACCAGGTTTGGTAACCAATTCGGTATCAATTCAAAGTTGATCTCATTATATTTCACAACTGATTCAGATTATAATCGAGTAATTGGTAGTTTTCAGAGCGGAAAATGTTGAATTTATATTTGACAAGATAGGTCAATTGAAGGTTGAATCTGTATTAGCGAGGTATTCAGGTTGACTCAAAATGATTCTGGTAGAGAAGATCGGCATTCACGTTTCTCTCAACCTTTTCTGAATTATTTTTGATTAATTTCAATCATGCACTGATTTCGTCTTGGACAAAAACTCTTAAAGGTAACTGGAACACACATGTGTCAAGTTTCGTATTTTATCTTCATCATTTCTCTTTTCAGAATTAGTGTGGAGAAATGTAAATATTAATTTTAGATATTACTAAAACTAATTGTGATAATCTCGTGTTGAATTATCTTTTCTGAATTAGTGTTGAGAAGTGTAAACAATGGAATTAACATGGCATCTCAGTTGTGTGAGTCTTTGATAAGACTTTGAAGAAATCACCAAATGTAGTTGTGAGGAGTTTCGTGTTGCTCCTTCGTTTCACTCAACTTTTTCTGAATAAGTGTTGATATATGTAAACAATGGAATTGAAAATTGAAAATGCATGGTACTATTCCCATGATTTTTTCTTGAATAAAAATTCTTAGATACATTGTGTTGCGTCTTCGTTGTGTTAACCATATTCTGAATTAGTGTTGCAAACTGCAAATAACGGAATTGACGACGCATGGTAGTTTTGAGAGTCGATTCTGTCTGAGATAAACTTCTCAGAGATCACTTGAAACAATTGTGCCAAGTCTGGTGATGCATCTTCGTATCCTTCAACCTTTTCTGAATTAGTGTTGATAAATGTAAACAATACAATCAACAACGCCTGTTGATTTCCTTCGAGACTCCTACAGAAATTGTGTTACTAACCTATGGTAGTTTTGCGAGTTACTGTTCAGGTAAAGTTCACTTGAATTAAGTCTTGTCTTGTGTTGCATCCTTATTCTCTTCGCCATTTTATGAATTAGTGTAGAGAAATGTAAATAATGGAATTAAGAACGTAAGGTAGTTTTGTGAATGGATTAGGTCCTGGAGATCACTTGAAACAACTCTGCTAAATATCGTGTGGCCTATTCTGGATTAGTGTTGATAAGTGTAAAGTATACAATGATCAACGCCTGGTTATTTTGCGAGTTGAGTACCTATACCTTGGATGAGGTTTTTAAAGACCTCACAAACAATTGTGTCAAGTTTCGTGTTGTATTTATTTCGCCCTTTTTTCTAAATACATATTAATAAATGTAAACAATGCAATCAACAATGCCTGGTAGTTGAGCAAGTCGACTATGTCTTGGATAAGGTTCTTAAAGATCCCTACAAACAATTTTACCCAGTCTCGAGTTGTATTCTCGTTTTCTTCACTTTTTTCTAAATTAATGTTGACAAATGTAAATAATGCTATTGTAAACGTTCAGTAGTTTTGTCACTCTATTTTATTTTCGGATAATCTTCTTAGACTACTAGAAATTTCTGAATTAGTGTTGATGAATGTGAAAAATGGAATTAAGAACGTAAGGTGTGTTGTGAGTCGATTATGTTTTGGATAAACTTCTTGGAGATCACTTGAAACAACTCTGCTAAATATCGTGTGGCATCTTCTGAATTAGTGTTGATAAGTGTAAAGTATACAATGATGAACACCTGGTAATTTTGCGAGTGGAGTAAATTTTGGATAAGGTTCTCAAAGACCTCACAAACAATTGTGCCAAATTTCGTGTTGTATTCTCATTTATTTTGCCCTTTTCTAAGTACATGTTTATAAATGTAAACAATGCAATTCCTGGTGGTTAAGCGAGTCGACTATGTCTTGGATAAGGTTCTTAAAGATCCCCACAAACAATTTTGCCCAGTCTCGAGTTGTATTCTCGTTTTCTTCCCTCTTTTCTAAATTAGTGTTGACGAATGTAAACAATGAAATTGCAAACGTTCAGTAGATTTGTCACTCTATTTTATTTTCGGATAATCTTCTTAGATTACTAAAAATTTCTGAATTAGTGTTGATGAATGTAAACAATTGTGTAAAACACCGTTTACATTCGAATTTATGTTTGGAAAGCAGATTACTGCTAAATTTTCTATAAAATATCTGAAAATCAAATTCGTGGAAAGTGATAATTACGAAAACAAGGAGGATTTTCATAGGAAACTTACCATTATATTTATCGTAGGCAGTAGGAACATATTCATAAGGAAAACTATGCGCACTATAAGAAGCAATCAAAGAAGTTTTTCCAACAGCATCATCCCCAACCAAAACACACTTAATCTTATTCTTCTTTCTCGGTTTTTCTTCCTTTTTATCTTTGCTTTTCCTATTTCTTACGCATGTAAAACTTATAGAACGCTGATGGTGTAAAAGGGGTTCCTTGTTGTAACAGTGGACAGTCACGTTGCTCTGCGGAGGCATGTCAAAGCGGTGAAAAGCGAGGAATTCGCGGAAAATCTGGCAAACGTGCTGTGCAAGCTGTTCAATCACGACCGCGCGGAGGTTAGGGACAAACTGTTCATGTAATCAGCCAGCAGGCGAGTCGAGACGACGGATGAGGAACAAATAACGGAACAGCCTTGCTTCGAATACTCAGGTGCTATAAAATGGTGTCTATTATGATCTTCGGTCCACGCGCGGAGGCGGTGATGTTTCCAAAACTTGTATGGTGTTTTTATGAATGGAAATGCATCGGCTATATCCATAAAAGTTCATTGATACAATGACATGTTCTTTAGGATGATTCATAACCATAACTACATTTTAAAAAAATTTTTTCAATGAACAATAGCTGTATATTACTATTGAAGAAAAAATATGAACATGAACTTTGTTAAATAAGCTCGTGTCTAAAGAATAATTAGTGAAGCTCATTTGTATTGATAGTTTAGTCGGAAATGTATAAGACACTGCCGTGGGGTTTGCGCGTTTCTCCTAGAGTTGTTTACGTACTCTGGGACAGTGTCATACCAATGAAAAGTAGTCATATCAACTTCCTCGAAAACCATTTCGAATATCTTTCTTTCATTAAGCTCTTGTCCTTTGAAATAACTAATATCTTCAAGACCAAATCACAAATACCTTCAATTTGAAATAATCAAACTTAGAGCTTTCCTTCAATTTCATTTCAGGCATAATCCTATTCTACAAATTGTCGTAATGCTCACAACATTATTTAATAGAATGGTGAGTATATCATATGGAAGGATGCTGAGGTTTTGATGAGCCCCAAAACTGGTAAATCAGAACACAATGTGAAATTATAAAGACCTATAAGTCTTCTACCAATCCTGGGTAAACTCTTTTAGAGGTTGCTTCTCAAAAGTCTCAAAGATGACATGGATATGCTCCAACTGGTACCAGATCACCATCTAGGTTTCTGAGAGAAACCCTCGACAACGCATTAGGCCCATCGCATCGTGAAAACCATCTGAAAATCTGAACAAGCCTGGAAGAAGGAAAATTTTGGACCACTGGGCCTTAATTGGCAACAACATATTAATGCCAGCAAGAATGGAATAAATCTAAAATTCTGAAAAATGTATGGGCTTATAGGCAGGAAATCCAAAATAAATTGCTAATTTACAAACCAATATAATATATGGACGTTGGCATCCAATTCTGTGGTTGCGCTAAGCCCCCAAGTATTCAAATTATCCAAAGAAAACAATCAAAAATACTACAATAACAAACTTTATGATAAATAATTGTAACAGTCATATAATTTTCCATTATTGAAAATACGACGATCCCAAAGGATGGCTTTAATTTTCCTATATTTTGTATATTGTTAAATTATATTGAGTTGTTGTTAGTAAGTGACATCTATCCGTTACTGATACTAATACACTTCCAGTTTATAGAAAACTTCCGTAATATCATAATGAGAGTCGATTTGTATGAGAAGGAGATGGCAGAACTGGGCTTTTTCACACACAATGACTTATAATTTGTTTCCGGTAATTTCATAAAGGCAAACATCTCTTGAATATGCTTTATTATCTAGTTAAAAAATCGATGCACAATTGAATACATCGATGAGAATAATTACTGGCCCCATAAGATCTCTAAGATTGTCCATCCCCATATTCGCAGACAGACTGCAGCTCTGAATTCTTTAAGCAAATATCTTTATTTTCCTAATTAATTTCTAATTATTCCGTACATTCCAGAAATTAAAATTCAAAGATTGAAGTCACGTAAACCATTTTGGTATTTATAGCGATAAGTAATTACCGAAAACTGAGTGGAACTCTTATTAAATGTTCAATAAGGATCTCATTTCCGATCCTTCTGAAAAAATTGTTGATTTTGATCTTCCAAGAAAAATTTGCACAATTCTTAATCGTTTGAGAACAGGTCATCGTAGTACCAATTTGATGAGAGTCAACTGACATGTCTTCCTCTGTTTGAGTATCTGAAGATGACCTGATTTAGGCCGAAACATGTCGCAACATTTGTTGATATTAAATTGGATTCTGTCGACTTTTCATCGGTTCTTGAAAATGAAGGCCTTCCGTGGTTCATCTTCAATCGACTCTCTTCCTTCTGAAAATGCCTTAAACCACCGAAAAACCTGGGCCCGTGTCAAAACAATCGCTACGCACAACCAAATGATTCGAACGAGGTCAAATTCGTACTGAAGGTGGATCACATGTTCCTCTACCACCCCACTAAGCCCCGCGCTTCCAGTATTGCCAGATCAAATTTACAGAATATAGAAGAGGAGATAATAGGGTGAAATTAGAGATTAAAGAAAGATAATGGGTAAAACGGCAGGAATGCAGAATTTATGGGAAATGAATGGAAGGTACCTGCCAACAATTAAGCTTATTGCCTTCTTCAGGACAAGGCAACCAAGAAACCTATCCTGGTTTCTTGGAAGGAACGATCCATCCTTTCCGAGGTTTAATTTTCAATTATTTTTTAAACTTATTGAAAATCTTGAGAGAGGAAAATCATGAATTTATGGCCATCAAAATTTTCGCAGAACTGAACCAGAAGTATCAACTGCCTAATCAAACAGCCTCAGGCCAACAAATACATTTTTTCTGCCATTGAGACCCACCGTACTATTGTCTAGAGTCTAGAATCTATCTTAAAGCTGTGAAAAATTACAGTAGATATTGATCATTCTAAATTCATTGATTGTGACATAATGTATTATAAATTGCGACAATTTAATACTTGGTTGATCTATTGTTCGAAGTGAAAATGAAGAATATTTATCATTTATGCAAAGTGTTATTTTTCGAATGGTGGTTGAGATGAATATAGAAATGTATTTGATTGTATTCTTTTTTATTTTTGTTCGCGAAACTATTTGTAGAGTAAGTTATTATCTTGTTTGACTTTACAAGTGTTTTTTTTCACAATATAAAGTCCACAATAAATAGAACACATATAAAAACACTCTTTTTGGTATCTTCATTATAAGGATTCAGACAATTATATTATTAATAATATTATATTAATTTTGAACACAGATTCCTCAATAATTGACAATAATAATCTTTTCCAATTCAGTTTCGTTGAAACCGGTTCAAATTGAGTGTTGTATATTTTATTCTACTTTTCAAGAAACAAAAAACCTTTGAAATAATGAGATTCGAATCCTGCTCTGCTTACAAAGATTTACCTATACAGTTAACTCGAGGTAGAAAAATGGGACAAAGCTATGACAACCGTAGTTTGGAATTGACAATGGTGGTGAAAGAATCCATTGGTGGAAAAATCGAGGTAAGAACGATTAATGAATCATATTTACAGTAATGCAATCCAAAAAAATTTTCAACAGGGTACCATCGACCTTCTGAAATGTGATTTGACAGGATCGCAAAACTCCTGTGAATATTACGTGAAAGAAATAAAAATCAAGAAAATTTGCGAGAAGATACCAATGAAAGATCAGATGTGGAGTCCATTCACGAACAATTTTACACCTGAGCTCGATTGCCCAATAAAACCTGTAAGGAATGCCTATTTTTCGGAAGTGAAATAAGGAATTGACAGTATCATGTATTGAAAAAGGTTACATATTGAAAGCATAATTTAAAAAAAATTCATTTTCGTAACGTATGATCACGAGAAAATATCAGACTTTTTGGCGAAGAGTGCTTATAAATTATTTAGGTAAAAGTGGTATAAATTGTATTGATTGGACTCAATGATAAAAAATATCATCCGTTGGCACGATTAAATGGAAAGTTCAGGGTTTAACAAATAAAACACATTTTTTTGGTTGAAAAACCATCTGACCCACTTTGGTGCTTTCTGAAAGTTGTTTTAAGGTTTAATCAATACAGATCTCTGATCAGTTTGTTTTTTCAGGATACTTACCATGTGAGCTGTCCTTTCAGTAACGATATATTCAGGTTCACCCCTGTACCTACAGGAATTTGGAAGGCTCGTGGTTTGATGTTCAGTGACGATAAAATGGTTCTATGTATCGACTTTGACAGTAGAGTTTTGGAAAGGGCAGTTTGAAACTTTCGTGAAGCCTTGTTCTCATTAAACCATTTATTGCTTCCTTGGATTTTAAAATATAATTTGCAACAATTACGTCATACTGTTTAATTCAACCACATTTATCAGTCATAAATGTGATTAACACAATTTCAATTGATTTCGACATTTTATGCATGTTATCTGTGATCCCTTGGCCATCGATGGAGATCAAGCGTTAATAAATTCTTACCTATCATTGGGTTGATCAAAGGATTCACAGACTATTTCAATGAATAAGTCAGATCATTGAATGCAATGCTGAATTCCAGGCATAGAATTGCTCAATCTACCAGCTGATCAATTGATTAACTTTTATGAAACCCAGCATATGTAATACAATTTAATTCAATCCCATTTAGTAGCCAGAGATGCGAAAAACAAGATGAAGGGATGATTTATAAGATTCTAATTCGATATTTCATGCAGGTAATCTGTGATCTTTTGATCATCTATGGGGATCAAGCGCTAATACATTTTATATTAAATGTCAAATGATGACTCAATCTATGGTAGAAACTATAGATAATTAAACGCTGCCGACTTGATCTATGGCTGAAACAAATATTCCAACAGATATCAAAACCATCACATCTACGTCATCATAAAATTCAACATTCACCATCAAAAATTCACTGTAACATGAACCAACGTCCATTTATATCAACACAACTCAGCATCTTCGACGAAAATAGATGCGTTTTTTGTGAGTTTAAATTCAAAGTACCACGGAAACGTCTATTGAAACATTTTTTCCAATTTAGTGATTTTTCAGCACCTAGTATGATAGCTGGACAGCCAGTTATGATATCGCAAGAACAGAACAGAAAAGTTTGCGATAGTTTGACAACAGCTATAGCATCCAACCAGCCAAGAAATATCTCTTGCATTTGCTCAAATCCTCAATCTCAATACCCAAATCAGCAACAAATATGGTCATGCCCTTTGCAAGCACAGAAACAAGGAGTACCTGGAGGTGTTATTTTCAATTTTTCACAACCGAATTATTGTTGTCCGCCATCTTGGTACTGAAGATTTAAAGGATGATTTCATTGAGTTAACTATTGAGATTTCAGTCTTCCTTCTGCATTCAATCCACCCCCACCACCATGTCCACAAATAATTGAGTGTCCATACAAAACGCCACAGTCTGTTTGTGCGGATTTCGGTAAATATGGCATAGAAGCAATGGCGTTTCAGGCAAAATGCAGACAGCAACGCCTTGGATTCACTTACGATAAACAAGTTGGAACAAATGATCAAGGCATTTTACCCAAAAGTAAGAAATTTTGAGTTTGAGGCTGTTTGAGAAGTTATTTTTGTACAAGGGCCATTGAAAGTGACACTTTTAATGACAGTCAATACTGTTAAAAGTGTTACGTGGAAGCGTGTTAAAAATATTTTTAATACACTGTTAAAAGCTTTTTCTTATAACGAAATCAGAATTTAACAAATTTTTATTTTCAATATTTAACAATAATTACTTATAAAGATTAATATTAATCGTACAATTAGAACAATTGCTAACATTAATGCCTTGCGACGTTAGGGAGCTTCTTTTGAGTATTCTAGGAAAATAGGTTCACTGAAGTCCCCATCTACATTTTTTAAATTACGCCAGGAAATTGGTATATTCAATATCGTACTGCTGAGTTGATTTTTTAGGTAGGAGTTTCAAACTTGCTCTTTTTGCAGATTTTTTAATTTTCACAGGAAAAACCGAATCAACACTCTTATTAATTATTTTACTATCGACAAACACATTGAACAATCAATAACCCGACGAAAATTGGACGAGAATAAAATTGGAATGACAGCGCCTTTTTAATCAGTAAAGTCGGTATCCGTAGCGTTGGCAACGCCATTCACAACAACCTTGTGATTATTTTATGATCAAAATCTTAGAACATAGATTAAGATTAAAATGTATTCTGAAGTTCAGTGTCATTCTAATTATACCTATTTTATTATCATGATAGGGCCGTTAAACAAAAAACATTTGTTTCATCCCTGTTAAACTAAACAAGCTAATTATATTTTAAGGGCAGTATTTTGAGAGGTCCTTACTAGTGTTTATTGTATTAAATTTTCATTAAATTATAGGTATGTAGTTTAAAAGTTATTCAAGAAAAATTGATTACCAGTGGCTTCCTTTAGGAGGCCGTATCTCCGTAGGGAGGGCCGCTAGGAAAAAAAATTATGGGAACTTGTCATCTTATTTTTTAATGTTCTATCTGAATCCGAGAGATTCTGCCGGACACCCTGTGTATTATTTTGTATATTCGTGTTTGAAATGAAATTCACTTTTCAAATATATACCTACAAGAAAACATTCATTTGTGGCCTTTTTCGAATTATTTTAACTATGTTTTCAAAATCTGGATTGCCATGCCTGAATATAAAACAAATCACCTTAGCAACTGAAGAGTATTGTCAAATAATAATTATTAAATGCAGTTTGGTTCGAACGTTTATTTTGCTTCTTTTAATTGAGTTTTGAACATTCAAGAATATTTATCTGCCTGTTTATTCGAAATGTATGAAAATTACGAAAAATATGATATGCTTAAGTGTTGAACATGAAAGCTTTGGTCATTGTAGATAACACATGTTGCTGCGGTATCCAATCAACAACTCTGAATGCAAAACAGAAAGAAGAATTATTTCATAAAATAGATGAAAGTGACACAAAATCAAAATTGAAAATTTGCGCGCGTGATCCAGAGAAACCAAGAAGATGTTCATGCTTCCCTAAGCCAAACCCTAACAAATACGGCAGTGTAAGACACATATTTTTCATTGTTCGTGACCGAAAATCTTACTCAACCCATTTTCAGCCCAAGAACCTTGTTATAGGTGAGCGCAAAGAGAAAAGTTGCAAGGATTATGACATAGTCGACCAAGCTACTTACGAAGCTGATGCCGAGGCTTACTTATGCTGTGACTGCTTGGATAAGTGGAAGAAGGAAAACGAAAACAGAAAACCATCTTGTCTCAGTAAGTAAAAATGAAGATAGATATTAATTCTTTACAAATCCATTGATCTTTCAGAGAAAGTTAGTGAATGTCCATCTGAGGTACTATTTAACATTTTATACAATCACGAGATTTCATATTTTTTGTTTTCAGAGACCTAAAACTGTTTCATTCTCATTCCGAGGTGACAGCCTGGAGATCACCGAGGAAAAACAAAGAAGATGCCAGTTAGAATATCAAATTGAAGAAGCAGATTCAAGAAAAACAGCAAGGCATGAAAAATCAAACGATGCTGAGCAAATAGAAGAAATGACACAAGAATTTAAAACAACAGTTGAAGGCTATTTGAGAAAATTAAAAAGAATAGATGCTAAACAAAAAGAAAATAATTTAAAAGATGAAAATGTAGATTCAATGAAGAAGTGTCAATGTGAAGATATCAAAGATGAATCGAATATATCGAGAAACTCAGGCGAGAGCAAAAATAGAAGAAAACACGTAGAAGAAGTAAACAAATTCCAACAAGATCAATATAAACCAATTAAAATCAAATATGATGAAAATAAAATAGTGAAATTGGCCAGTGAAGAAAATGTTGTATTAGATGAAAACAACGATGTAAGTCCTCATAATATAAAGATATCTGCTTCACCTACTCTTGATTCAAACGATGGGCTGCAAGAGACTGAATCCTCGAAGGCAATCCCTACAAACAACGTTAAAAATTTGAAAGATAATGAAATGAATAGAATTGATGTAGTTTCCGCTGAAGTAGATAATTCAAAATTGAAGCTGAAAAACGATGAGTCACAAGCCAATAATAAAAGAAAAACTTTGAAAACTAATGATGAAGACATGATAATGGATCATGTGGAAGACAAATCAGGAAAATCTAGTGACTCACTGGAAGAAGAAACTCAACATCAACTTGATGAATTAGTGGTAGAAGAAATAGATAAAAAAGATGTTCCTCCAGATGAAGACAACAAAATTAATAATACCAACAATGAAGAAAGTACAAAAGAATCAGAAAATATTCCCCTTGCTTCAAAAACAACGACTGGTGTGGAAAACGATGAAGGAGATAATGTTGTTATCACTAAAATAAAAAAAGCTTCTTTCGAAATGAAAAATTCAGTTTTACAGGAACAATCTCCTCCAGAACCAGCTGGACCTTCAGTAATGAAAAATGAGGATAAAATAATTTCAGAAGAATACAAAGAGGAGATAACTTCATCTAGGGATGACAAATTCGAACAACAAATACAACATGAGGAAGAAAGAAATATATCTAAGGGAGAAGAGCAAGCAGCTTTGGATTATACACAAACGAAAAAAGGGTATCGTCAGAGTGAAAAAAAGGAATCATCTGAAAGCATTCATGTTTCGACATATACAGAAGAAATGAAAAAGCAGTCGGTATCATCTCTAACACAAGTATCTTCTAATGGAATAAATCCAATTAAGGAAGATAGGGAATTGGAAACTGAAAACCAAATATCTTCAGATGATGAGACAAGTGATGACGATATTGAATGCGTTGCAGATAACTTTTGTCGAAAAATTATGAAATATATACAAGAAAGAGACGATATGAAGAGAAAAAACAAAATAAAATGTAATGGAGAAGAAGTTTTTCGTACTTGCTGTGATTGTTGTAGGGTTACAAACGGTAATTATTCTTGCAGGAAAGAGAATATTCAATCAAATCTCCATAAAGAAGAAAATACTACAAATTGCCCAAATCGTAACATTTTTTCAAATATTTTTTCTAGTACCATTCGAAAGTTAGTAAATTTTTTCAATTACTTGACCGGCTCAAGATTAACGCGTTGCAATCCATCTCAACCATTCTACGAAAATCCACGAATTATTACGAACTGCGATGTAGATTGCTACCATGGACGTATCAAAAGGTATACTGATTTGGCCAGTAGATCGAAGATATGTCCTGGTAGAATGGACACTAACAGGTTTTGTGGTAAAACCTGCTACGACTCCGGTGCCAACAGGTGGTATTCATGTTGTTCTGGATTTTCGGAAGAACGGAAGTTCGTAAAGGTGACATTTAGAGAGAGCGCCGAGAGAAGAACTATTCGATTGGAGAATAACTGTAGAAATAGTAGATATCATGTTGTATATGAATGAAAATAAATCAATAAATTAACCTTGATTAAACCTAGCTTTGACTAGAGTTGTCTTTTTTATTTCTGAAGTAGGTTATAATGAGTGTTGTCAGACGAAATCTGTTGTCGACTTCCTGATGAAGAATTCGTGGTGATAAATGTGGTGTTGAACGACTTCTTCATGTCCTTTATTGGAATGATCTTAAGGATATCGACCATAGCTTCTCAATGGCCTCAATCGATGCATACCACTTTCCTTTCATACCCAAATGCAGTTTGGGGACCAGATAGAAGTCGCACGGAGCCTGATCAGGTCATAAGGCCGAATGATGCAAAGGAACAACGTGATTTTTGACCAAAAATTCAGTTACGATGATTTCTTGCCAGTAAACGCTTCATGATGCCCAAGTAATTTTTTCCAGGGACTGTCTAGTCGAGTGGAACAAATTCTTTGTGGATAATTCCTTTTGAATTGTAAAAACAAATCATTTTAAGCGCAACTTTTAACTTTCTTGGGTTTTCCTGCATCCGGGGATCTCCATTCAGCATTTTACCGCTTTGTTTAGGGTTTATATTCAAAACACCACGTCTCGTCACCAGTTACAATCGATTTAAAGATGTTTTGATCCTTCCGACCACTTTTAACGATATATTTGCAATGCTCAATTCAATCTTTGTAAGGCCCAAAACATCGGTCGAAATGTGATATGCGGTTATTCGAGGAATGCCTAATTCCATTCAAATAACTTTCAACGCCGATTTTCTGTTATTTTTGATTAATTCACGGACTTTTTGGTTGTGTTCTTTCGATGATCTGATCCTGATCTTTCGTCATCATCCAGCGTCTCTCTACCCGATTTGAATCGCCTGAACCACTCGTAAACTTGCGTACGAGATAGACAATCATCACCATAAGCATTTTGTAGCATTTGGAGCGTCTTAGAAAACGTTTTACCAAGTTATACAGGGTTTTCCTTTTAAGTTGGCCTATTAGACGTTTTAGGAGAACTAGTGAATATTTCGTTATGAAATTTTAGGTGGAACCTTGAGGGTAAAGGAACTTTTCGTGTAAAATGTTTTCAAGTCGACAGTGTTGCCACGTCTACCTCAAACGCACATCTACATTCTTATTTCAAATGGAACTACCTACATTTTTATTTATTTATTGATTCAGAACCAAATTCGCAGTATAACCTACTAAAAAAAATTTCTCTGCCATGCACTATTGCCAAGTTATGTACAAATTATTGAAATTTTTGACAACCGCATAGCCAGTTTGGAAATGCAATATCTCGATTATTGTTAATGCGAACAGAACCAAATTTGGCAGTCTAATAGACAAGAATCCTATCATTTATGTGGTATATTCGATATCTCGATGCATCTTAAGGCTTCTCGGAGATTTTGCTCCGAAAATGTGACATTTAAAATTGAAATATTTAGAGATTTTCAAATGGCAACGCCATATTTTTTTTACACCATCCGATTGAAAATAAAAAATGATTGGCAGTCTCTTTTTACAGCAATCAATTATTTTGGATAGATTTCGAATGAGGAGGAAAAAACTCAAATATTTCGTTATTCGAATCCAAGATCTGTGGTCACGTTAACGTTGAGAGGGCTCTGTGATTATGAGGTAAGCTATTAGAGCATACATTAATTTTACCCCGATGCCGAAGATCTCGACCAATCAAGAAAAGAAGCGCGCTTGCTGTCAATGACAGAGAGGACTATAGGCCCTCTTTGTCATATTTTCAACGGTTCGTTTTGACAATCGGCCATTTAATTCGAATTTATACTTTTGCTAGAAGTAATTATTGGATATTTTTGTTAGCGTTAGCAACGTGTTCATATTTGAAAATTCCAGTAAGAGTAATTTTTATTATCTTTCATCATGGACGGAGAAAAGTAAGTATTATATTTATCTATTATTTTGTAGAAAATGCACTAAACCAATTTATTTGGAAACTTTAATTTTCAGGGATAAACTGAGTTCTCAAATTTGTTCAAAACAATTATCTTCTGCTTCGACGAAATGTCGTCATATGCGGAATATTCATCATCAAGATCTTTTTCCAAATTAATTAAAGCATTTAAAATGCCCAATTTGCCCAGAAGAAAAGAAAATTGCTCTTGAGTCCCATAAGGCTTTGGATATTCATTTAGAGCAAATTCATTCCATTAACATCATAACATCACAGTTGACTTTTAAAAACGAAGAAGAATTTGAGGCTTGGCGAGCGTTGGAGAATAGAAGTGTCGATTACATAAAACGAAGATATTGGAAAAGCAGTGATGGATTAGTAATTTATTTTGAATGTATAATCACAGTAATTATTCAGGTTTGTTTCTTTATGTTTTCCACCAGTTTGATATAATGAGTTCGTTTGAAATCATGGTGATATCAGGAAACCATTTAACTTGCAGGATATGTAAGTCAATGTAGCAAACGCAGCATGAAAACTGGAGGAAGTATCAGAATATCTGGGTTCTGCCTTTCTAGAATTCCTGTGAAGATAAGTAGTACAGGTAAGTTTTTTAGTTATTCATTTGTGTTAAACTAGAAATATGATCCAATATTTCATTTGTATGTTTTAGCTGTGAATGTAACATTCGTAGAAACACATGTAAAATTACAAAAGAGAGCATTTTACAGGATTCTAAAAATATTACAGAAGAAAAACTGCAAAGAATTAATGTACTCGCAAGGGCAGATCTTTCTTATATTATGCAAAAATTCAATATTGAAGAAACGAAAACATGATGATGACATGCTACGGCTTTAAAAGTTAAATTAGATTAATCTAATAAAATTTCCAATTTTTCCGTAGATTCTGACAGTAAATTTCAAGTAAGTCTTTGTGATAAGTCAAACATGTGTTTTTCATAGTAGTTGATGGTAGATGGAGTTAAACCAAAGCATTATGAAACTTAAATCGTTGCATGAGAGTGATATTGGACGTATAATGAAATTGATTGATGAAGCACATGATTTGACACATGGTACTGGTGCAACTAGAAGAAAAAGAAAAATGGAGAAATAATTATATTTCCCAAAACAAAGTAGTTGAATTTAATATTTTGTAATTTCTTTCTCTTCCAAGATAGTTTATTCATTAAATTTGATTCAAAGGTGTTGAGGTAGCAGTTCTGTAAACTTATTCAGTGAAGCCTGTTTTTCAAGAACAAGAAAATTCTAATAAGATGCATGGTGAAGATCAGTTTAAAAAAAGGGAAATTGATCTCATATGTGGGTTTTGCCGCTGCTTGATAGATGGAGGTGCTAGGATTTTGATGAAGCATGTTTAACTTAAAATTATCATTCACCATTTGACTAAGCAAAACTTGAATTTTCTCTCCAATCTAAGAATTATACTCCATTTTTATTTGAACAGAATGTAAATATCAATAAAAGCCATGAAATATATCAGCACCTTCGAAATAATGCATTTTCCAACAAACCTGATCCTGTAAAGAAGACAATGAGTGTAATATATTGATACTGACTTTTTAGTGTTGCTTCAAGTGCCTTATGGTCAATAAGATATTTCGATAAATTTAAAACAGAAAATAGTATATGTGGTCATACTATTTGGTACGTTCACATATGCACCATTTATCCTTGTTTGTAACTCACAAGATATCATTTTATTTGAAATGCTGCAATGAGTAATGAAAGTTTGAGTGTTTTGTTCAAATATACTGTGAAACATTTCAATTTGTTTTATTGTCATGAATTGGAAATGTGCATTAAATTAATTATACTACCGATATTGGCCCCTGTTGAGCATCATGCGATATCTTAGGAGTAATTAAATTATTTTTATAAGATACAAAAATTTTGACCAATTGTAAAGGATACTTGGAACTTATTGCATAAATGATCAGAAAAATACCTACAATAACATTAATGTCTGCTTTCGCACCATACAAAATATTAACTTAGTATAATTCGAAATGAAATAAGAATTTATTGATGCTACAAGTATTAGATTTTATTCATCAATCAAATATTTTGTGTATTTTTACTTGAACCTGTAGTTTTCATCAACAGATTCATGCTTATGCTGGAAATAGGGAGCCCTAAAAATTCAGTATAATCCAAGAGGAATTGTTATCCATTTCTTCATTAGAATGAATGTATAAATGTCTATTTAAAAATAAATGCTATTAAACTGAAAACAAAAGCAGCCTATAAGATAGAAAGGCAAAACCGGAAAAACGTTTTCGGAATCCTCTCCTGCATGCAGTGATGTCAATACTCCTCTGTAAAAAGTACCTAGAATTGATTCGGAAAATCCCTAGAATTCCCTAGATTAGTGCAGAGGTGGCTCAATTCGCCCAGTGTAGGAAATATGTGAGTAGAGGGGGGGGGGGTTGTTCTCAAAGTTTCGCGGAATATTAGGAAATAACGAAACGAAAATTCTTGGGATATGAGTGATTTTATTTCTGATTCTCATTCATTTCCTGAATAAACTAATTATAATTATTTCATATATCACTATTTGGAAATAAGGTTAAGAATAAAACATTATCGAACAAAAGTTTTATTTGACTTAATAATAAAAACAACAACGAATTTATATATGTGTATATTATATAGGCTTTAAAAAACTAATCATTTATTTTATACAAACTTTTATATTGCATCAGCTTCAAATGTTCAGGTGTTACTTCGAATAATTTACAACATTTTTCATCATTTGAAAATCTAATGACTGAAACAGCGTTTAATGCTACCTATTTTATTCCTTTTTTTTGTTTTTACATCTGTAACAACAGAAAAAACCCGTTCTGTTTCGGCATTACTATGAGGTAATGCCATACATAATCTAGCTAATTGTACTACATCTTGGTATTCATTAACTCCATTAAAATCTTTGTGGTCACCTAAGCTATTCCAAAATTCTTCTACATTCATTTTCATATATAATAATTTTTTATTGTTGTCATCAGAAAAGTCTATTGCAATATTTTTCCACTGCCTATCAATATCATCTCCTTTGATGCCTTCGACTGAAGCGAATTTACTCCAAATGATTTTGAGAGACGAAAGCTCATCAGGTTTTTAAAATCTAAAGCTACTTCCGGTGATAAAAATTTCAATGAATCGAAAAAAATATCATCAAGGGGAAATCTTTGCTGTATTTCAGTTGCAGCAGTAACGAAAAAATTCAAACAAGACTTTCTTATTGAAGTTTGAACTTCTGGCGGTAGAAGGGAAAGTAAATTGTTACAAGAAGAACCGAGATCTATTTGCTCCAATTCTAAAAAGTGATGGGGGTTTTTACAATTCATTTTGGGGTCATTTAAAAATTCGGGTTTAATGAATTGAGCTGTGAGTTTACGAAAAATCTTTTTGCAATTATATGATAATTCATGAATCAATATTTTTTTTTATTGAAAAAGGGCATTGAATTTATTGAACAAATTTAGAATATGATTCAAAAATAGTAATATTCCTTCAGTCGAATTATTATGCAGTTCATCAAATATGAAATTTACACATTTCGAGTTATCTTCTAATTTCGCAACTTTAAAATAACTTTAGAGAACAATCCAATTCTCGAGAACCCTTTGGACAGAATGTTGCATGGAAAGCCATCTGGTAGATGCTAATTTGAGCATTTTTTTTTTGTTCGAAATGGAAGAAATCTTTCATTTCTATCAATTCTGCAGTTCTTTTGAGGAAGAGACAAAATAGCTTACTATATTTCTAATCAATTCCTCCGGTGTTCTAGGTAATTAAGAACAAGCATGGCTTGCAACTAGCGCTGAAGAATGGCAAATACAAGGTAGAACAATTAGTGCCCTTGTTTCTTCTTGCAAACGAGTAAGAAAGGAATTATTTTTTCCCATCATTACACTTGCATTATCAGCAGCGAAACCAATAATATTGGAGAGCGGAATATTTTTTGATTCGAGGCAAAATCGAAAAGAGTTAAAAATACCCTCTGCATTCGCAAATTTCGCATCTACAGTAACAAGTTCCAGCAATCGGTCTCGTACTTTATTAGAATCATCTAGGAACTTCACATTGATGCAAAGTAATTTATTTATAGATATATCGGTACTCTCGTCAATTAATACGCTGAAATATTTTTTTGCAACAGAGAAACGAGATCCGTAGTCTCTTTTTTTGCTATAACATTTTTAATTATGTTAGTAGTTTTGTTACGGCCTAACTTGACATCTACCAAAAGTTTTGAGTCAGTAAAACATTCTTTTAATAGCGGTACTAAATGATCCACAATTTGGAATGCCACATTATGATGAGCAAAGAAATTGGCGAGTTTGATCTCAGCTGTAGATACATGAGTTGAATGAGAGGTTTTTTTTTTCGAAAAAGTCACTAACTGGTACCACACCTTGCTTTCAGATCGTTCCGAAATTTGATATTAGTTATTTATTAGAGAAGCATATTATAATAATTTTGAGATTATACATCGAACTATTGTAAAATTTTCTGATTGGCAAATATTCAGGCAATAAAAATTGAATGTTAATAATAATAATATCATTATTACTGAGCATAATCGCATTGAAATTAAAACGTATACGCTTCACAGCATCGAATCGTCGCTATATCATCATAAAACGCCATAAGTTGTTCGAACTACCAATATCATTCGATTATGAAAACCTATTAGTTACTAATTCCATAATCGATTATGCCGATCATTCGTAATCGCCCACGTCTAGTTACAACAGTGATAAAAGTATCTGACTACTAGTGGTGTGCAAAAAGTATCTATCCAAGAAAAAGTATCGGATACTCGATTAGAATTCGAGTATCGGATACTCGATCTTAAAAATTATGGATACTTGGATACCCATTCGGTTATTCGAAATCAGTGTAAGCCATCTAACGGGTATTCATGCAATTTCGAAAAATAGAATAAAGTTCTACCAAAGAGTAGAAACAAGAGGGTGCACTCCACAGTATAGGGACCAAGCAGTAGTCGCACTTCGTCGATTTTGAACTGAAATCGCTTACACCAAAGGGAACTCGCGCATTCCTCCCTGCGCATAACCTCTAATCGACCGCGAATGTAAAAATTGATTAGAAAAGGTTATTTGCGTTATCTGAAAACTTAAATATTTTGATTTAAGCTGGTAATAAGTTTTCACTGTGATATTTAGAGTGTTGTTTATTCTATATTCATATAAAAATTATGACTCCGCTCATAATGTAACTGTAAATGTAATCACATTTCCTCACTAACAGAACGCATTTAATAAAAGATATATTGTTTTATTGTGGTTTTAATATCACTTTGAAAGAAACAGTAATTAGTGATTAAATTTACCTAACAGTGTACTCAGAAACAGCAGAACCGGTGCCTCTGAAACTTTTTGAAATGTGTTAAAAATCATAGGTACCTTAGGATTGTAAATGAAATGACTCATTAAAATTTTTCTAAACGAAGATTGAGTTGAAGAGTAGGTATTATATGGAAAAATAAGTAGTTGGTGGTTGAAAACATCGAATGTGTTTAATATCAAATCCTTAATACTTATAATTTCACTGAAACATTTATCTTCGAGTCCATGAAAAATAACTATTTTTATATTGAATTGTTTCAACAAATTTTTTCAATGAATTCTCTGATGATTTGGTTTGAACTGATACTATTTTTTACTATATACAATTCATGAAAAGAGGAATTTGATTATGGAATTCTTAACTATCGGCAAACCCCTCAACACGAAATGTTGCAAAAACATTGATTTCTGTAATAGGCCTCATATAAATGTTCTTGCTTCAAATTTCTTTTGAACTTAAGAATCCTATTTAATGCAATTAGTTAAATGTAGTAAATTTTCCAGATTAAATCAACATCAGAGCATATAATTTGTTACTTCTTAGTGGATTTCTCCCAGTTTGTTTATATTTTTTTGAATTAATAAATTTTTCTCAAGATTCGTTCAGTCTAATCTAAACTTCTAATACAGTTATCAGGTAATATTGAATTATCTTCTCATAAATTCAATAAAAAACAGGATTTCTGATATAAAATTATATTTTTCATATTTTCTACAATGAATATAATATAGTAATATACAACGGAATAAAATACTATACAGTATCATAAAAATATAGTTTAATTCTGCATGCATTTCAGTCAACAATTATGTATACATCAATACATTTAAAATAACAAGTATACAAGGACTTTGTAAGTGATATAGAAATATATAGAATGAATGTTTACGCTATGTGGTAAATTTGCATTAAGATCAATTCCATCAGAAAATTTGTACCTAATCTATAAATAAAACGAATACTGACAAACTGAAAATACATTAAAACTAATGCACAAATAGCAGGTTCGAAAGATCTGTTACCATTGCATTGGTGAAATCCAATTATTTGGTCAAGAGATATATCATAAAAAAATGAGTTTTGATAGACATCTCATCAACACATAATATGCAATCCTTTGCTCTGTCATAGTTTTTACTTTCACCGAAATTGCTTGTTATACCTACATATTCATTCAAACCAACGGAAAAGTTCCATTTGGTAGTTATTCTGCATAGAGTAGCCTTGTGAGGGAAGGAAAAAGTTTTTCTTAAAAATTTATAAACTTTAGGTCCCAAAAAATTGATAGTAAGTGCAAATTGTTTATAAGCGATGGAATACCTGTAGCCATAGGAATTTGTTCTTTTGAGTTGCAATTGGGCTATCATGAAATCAGCCATGTTCGAGCTGAAATTATGCCTGCAGAATCTAATGAAACTTTCATCCCCAATTTTTACAGTTTCTTTCTCCTCTTCAAATTCTTCACCATAATCTGCAACCTTTTTTTTTCTTGGAGTGTAGGCAGACAAACTTGGTGCTGTTTGAGTCACTTCAGTTTTTCTCACTATGAGTAAACGCTACAATTGTTAACCATTTTGGAATTAATTTGAAAATAACACATAATTGAAACAGAATACTTACTTGAATGAAAATAAATTATTGAATAAATGAGCTTTGCTGGTTTATGGTAGATTTTACTCAAAGAAATTCCACTGAATTTATAAGTTAGGTTGCATCTTTTTCTTCAACTTCTTCTTTGAATTTTAAATAGATCTTAGAAAAATTATATTCTTCCATATATTGAACAAATTAATTATACAAAGGAATTATTTAAGATGTCTAAAATAATAATGACATCTTAGAATTATAGATGAAAACAACATTTTAGGTTATGCGCAGGGAGGAATGCGACTTGGTGTAAGAAAATCCACGAAGTGCGACTACTGCTTGGTCCCTATACTGTGGTGCACTCTGTCAAATTAGTACTGAAAATTTGGTTCACGTATTTCGAAGCGAAACCACAGAATCGCATAAAACGATTCCTCCCTTGACTTAAAATCCCATAAGAGCAATGTAAATCGAGGCAACACCAATGAAATCACATTTCGTTATCACGTGTAAAAAGATAGCCAATCGGTTCCTAGTTCCTGTAGCAGGAATCTAAACAGAAAAGGATTTTAATCGACATGAGGATGAATTTGGAAAAATCATTTTTATTTATTAGGAAATATGAAAGCACTTTTCTTTCATCACGAGTGTTTCGAACCATTTACTTCAGGAACCAATACGCAATTTCGTGAGTAGAAATATTTCCACTGTTAATTTGTATTTTCATCATTTGCAATCTATTTTAATTTATTACTTAAATATCTTATAACTTAAAGCTACAACAATTCAACTGAGAAAACTGTAAAAGTTCACATCTTTTAAAATTTTAGGTCATTGCCATACAACTTTGAGGAAGAGTTCAATAACAAAACATTTTATTTCCTGTGGAATATGTGTGAAGACTAAAGAGAATTCATAAGAAACAAGAAAATATCATTTGACACAATGGACGAATTAAATACTAATGATACCCACATATAGTGCAACTAATACTGCAGTTTAAGTAAACAAACGAATAAGAAATATCCTTTTTCAAAATCGTATGAGAAGAAATATTCTTTTAATTGATCTTATTATAGGTGGATGAAAGTTGTTTAATGAGCATTTCTTAAAAAATTTCAGGTATTTCCTAAGAAGAATGTGAGATAAATGTATAATATATTTTCATCAAAATTTCAATAGAACCATTATATTATGTTTGCAAGCTAGAAGTCCTTTGATTATTGATGACAAACTTCTTACGAAGAAGTTAATTCCTATCTTATGAATTGTTTCAGCAATTTCAAACTTTCACAAAATAAGCTGACGAATAATTGTATTCATAAAAGTTTGTGAATTTTGATGATCAAATTTTTTACCAATCCCAGACAATAATTTCACTTTCATGTATTGAATTTCTAAATAATGGACTAAAACAAGAGTGCAACAAATAAAAAGGAAATTTTCTTTATAATTCATTTAATATAGTTACATCAAAAGTCAATGAAATTCATTATAAATTTGTAGCTTCCTTAAGCATTTCAATCTTTGTTATATAATTATCTTGGTTCCATCTTGTGCATTCCCAGAACATAAAAAAAAACATAAAAGAACAATTTCCTATTCTATAAAAATATTCATACATACAAAGGATCAGATCCTGAACTTGATATCCAGTTGACTCTAACTTTTAGAAGAAAACACTGAGAAATATTCCTTATCATTTGTGCTGCAGTATATTAAGCTTTCTAATTTTTTTATTTTTCCTTTTGTTACATTCATCACTCTGTAAATTTTGATTTGCATACTTTATTATGTAAAAAATTCTCATTTTTAAAAACAAATTTAACATATATTCGTAGGGAAACTCTGAGCAAAGACGATGGAAAGGGATAGTTCTCAGCTTTTGGATTAGCAGTTGATGAGGAGATGTAGTGGCAGCGGCTTTCATATTGGAGATTAAAATTTCTTGAGTAATGAAATATAATTGACAAACTGATCATCTGGCATCATCAACCTTCCAAATTTCCCATTTTTCTGTCCATATTTATCTGTATCACCTGCAAGTACAACAAATATTGTCAAATCAAAATGATAAAGAGATCTTATACTTTTGAAATGGCAAAATAGTTTAGTGGGGTCTATTTCCTTCATTTTAGTGGCATAATTTTGGCATTTTGAGCAGGTATGCTTCTGTAGGCATTTCTTTATAATATATCCACTGATATATTGCTCGACATTTTTACTTGGCAAGTCGGAATTTCTAAAGTCTGTGTTGCTTATCTGAAAAGTATTTGTGCAAACTTTTTCCTGCATAGAGATATAGAGATGAAGCACTTACCAGATGTATTTGTGATATGCTAAAAATATATCAACAAAAAAATTTGATATATTAAGGAGCGTTTTAATTTATCATAAATGAATTTATTGAATTAATACACTTCCTTATATATATACAATTTGAATTGTTGTTAAAATAAAAAAAAAAGCTGAAAATAAACGGTAATTCTGAAAGCCATGCAGAAAATATTAGAAAGCACATTGCACACGCTATAAAGCACAATACCTTAAAATCATTACTTTCCCTCGATACATGAGTATCCTGTGATGCAGATGATGTTGGGACTTCTATGGAGGCCATGAGAAGATTATCTATATCTGCAGCACAATTGAAGGAATCTGCACAATCCAACAAATCCATACACGATAATTTTTTGAACGCATATGTGAATTGAATTGGTGTAGGATTTACTGAATTCCCCCCTTGTTGCCTTATCTTACCAAAAAATTCTCAATGCAGTCCTGGTTCAAACGGCGAGTTTTCATCTCCTTCAGACCTTCTTCTTTCAGAGTGTTCCACAAGTTCATGATACTTTTAATGGTTACCTGAAAACAATTGATTGTTTTGAATGTTCCTGTTACGTCTTTTTTACCAGTATTTCCTCTTTTTGTAGACCTTCATTGTTTCTAAACCATTCAGCATCGATATCAAAAATTTTGTTTGCTTTTCTGATCCACAATAAGGTTTCTTATATTGGTTAGTAGATTTTGTTGTAGACGAATTCAGAATGTCGAATAAATGATCAAACTGTTCTAAAAAGTGTGCCGTTCCTGAGGCTGATGTAGATATTTCTCCAGTTGAAATGAGAGTTGATATGGCTTTAACAGTATCAAATTATTATTTTTTATATTTCGTTGAGAGATTCCTTACCAGAAACAACTGTGCAGCTGAAGACTTGTGTAGCATATTTCACTTTCATTTTCTGGAAAGTGGTTGGATAAATATGTGCATCGGTTAATTTTGGAGCCATTTTCAAGTTTTTCTTCTTTTCGATGTTGTATAAGGTTTCAATATGTTCCCAATTGGCAATACGATCCTCAAAATGCACCTCATAGTTCATCAATAAATTTCTCATACATTTCATCAAGTGAGGGGCATCAAATATATAAAATAGTTTCCTACCGTTCACCTGAAATGTACAATTGTTAGTTGACACACCTAATTGCTTTGATAACAGAACAAAGTTAGAGCCCATATCTGAAATTAGTGCTCTAACATCTAATCCTGCATTACACATCTTTTCGATACACTCATGAATAATTAATTTCAGATCTGCTGCACTGCAAACAGAACTGACAAAAAAATATCCCAAGGGTTGCTTCCATTTATCGTGCACACCTCTTGCCATCAACACTAGAGCATTTTTAGCTGGTGAATATATTTTGCCTTTTCCTGAAAAATATTTTTGTGAAGGAGCAGCATATTATTAAAGAATATATTTTATAACGAACCCAAATCATGGAATCCAATGATTTCGTCATGTTTCGAATCATACTGAAGATTACATTTCAGGGACACTTCATCCATTGAGAGGACACAAATTCTGTCTTCTTTAGTCTTTCCTTGTAATCTCCACTTCAAACTTCGAAATACAAAGTCATTTAGTCCTGGCTTTCTCTGGACATTCTCAGTCATTCTCCGTAGCGTCCATATCGAAGGGAAACAATAATTTGTTACCATCTTCTTATAGGCCTTTGGACCTAAATAATAAAGTGAAAGAGCATGCTGCTTCATCTCCTTGCTGTATCTATTTCCATTAGCTTTCCTGTCCTTCAATTCACACACTATTTTAGCCAAATTTCCTAAAGCTGTAGGAAGATGATATTCACAGGCATTTTTGAATACCTTCTTTGATATCATCTTGACTTCTTCCAAACTTTTGATTTCTCCTTCCAAATTCTTTTTCTCCTTAAATAATTTTCTTATTGTTTTCGATTTTTCCTATAATAACACATAATGGAATATTCAAATCATTTTCATACATCTATATACCTTAACAATGCTTCTTAATTTTCTCTTTCTCGGTGTCCCTGCAGATATGTCTTGTGATGTTTGCACATTGCAGTTTACCATTATCGTGGAACATGTTTGAGTTCCTTATCGATTACTATTCCATCGGTTTGTGTACCTATATCAAAGCTTTTCGGTCTCTTAAAAGGTTCAAAGTAGGAACAGCCGTTTTATTTAAGTAGCGGCCAGTCCTTAAATAGGGTTCGAAGTGATCACTGCAAATCCTGTTTCCTGCGTGCAAGACAGGCGGTTCCTTCCTCAGAATTGTCGCATCGCTGCAGGCCAATTTCCATTGTAGGACTCGTTGAGGGTCATCTGAACTGGGAAATCTGAAGAATCTCACACCCGAAACATTCGAACAGTACTTAACTGAACATCTTCCCTTGGTTTCACTCATTTTATCTACAAACCAGACTTCTCTGCAGAGCTATGAAAAAGCTTAATCCAAATATTAAAACCCGTGCGGAATGAAATTCTAGATTTCTTATACAAAATCAGCGATAACTTTTACTCCATATATCACACTATCATTAAAAATTCTCAAATGGAGGGAAAAGAATTCATAGACAAGTTATATAAAATATGTCATTTAATTCAAAGGTTTTGATTAAATTAAGGATCTGCTATGATTTTCAGAAATACCCGGTGAATTGTTTCGCGGTTTAAATTCGAATTTGGAGAAGAGAGAGAGATATATCCTTCTCTTATTAGTCCCGCCCCTTTTTTCAACGATAGAATTCTCAAGGTCATTGAATGGTTGACGAGAAAAAGGCCGGAGTGCTCCATCTTTGTAAGTTAATCTTTGGTTCTACTTTCAAAGTGCTATAGAGTTCTATTTTTAGATATTTTGTTTCAAGTTTTTTATTTCTCAACTTGAGACATAACATTTGTAAAGCAAAAGCAGCGATTGTTTCGATTTGCGCAGATGCTCCACTACAATTTTTACTATTGGGGAAACAAAGCATATAAGCATTTACCAATTCATCGTCATTTAGTTTTAGTAGTACATTTCAGCATTTCCCATTTAGATGGATTTAGATTTTTGCTGTCATATTTTTTTATTTCAAACCTACCTTTTTAGTTTTTCAGTTTTATTATACTATTGTGCTCTATAAAGGGAGTTTGACATCGGTTCCAAACCACGAAAATTACAAAAAAGTAGAAACATTCGAATGAAATGAAATCTGTCATCAAATTAATCAAATCTGTAAATTTCGTGTTTAAAGTTGGACCTTTATTGGCCGCGCCAATTCTAAATGGGGGAGTAGAGCCCCTCCATAGCTATAACATATATATATAACATCGAGATTTTGTAAGTATGTATAAATGTGGATACCAAGTATCCAATAAATGTATCCGATACATTTTACGTCCATATCGGATAGTATCGGATATTCGAAAGTATCCAAGTTGCACACCTCTACTGACTACCCAAATAAAGTTTCGCAGAAACGATTAAGGTGCCGACACACGATCATATAAATATGATATGTTGTCATATATATGATGAAAAAATATGATGAAGCTGTTCACACGCAATATGACCAAAAAATATGTCATATAAATATGACCAAATGTCATATATATGATGTATTTATATGACATATTATATGATCGTGTGAACACTTCATCATAGAAATGACGTATAAATATGTCATATTTTTCTTTTCCAGTTCGGCCGGAAAATAATATGATATGATGAAAGTAAAGGTCATAATTTTTGCGTGTGCAAGCACAGAAAAGTGGAAAGAAATTGTTGGATATTTTTGTATTTCTTCTGTACTGGTGTGCAAGTCAAAACTCAAAATTTAATTTCTTTTTGAGTTTGAAGTCTGAACTGTTTCAAGTTGAAAATGAGTAGTGAAGGTATTCTAGCTGTATATCAGCATAAAAAAAAATGTGCCGCTCTTGCTTGTTCATTGTTAATTAGGAAAAGAAGGAGAAGGCAGCAGAGAAAATATGGGTTAAACAGTGGATAAGCAGACGAAATATGTTTTCAATCGAAGAAAATCTTTTAAGAGAACTGTCTGACGAGGACGAAAATTGTTATAGAAATTTTGTTCGCATGTCCATTGAGGATTTCACTTACTTGCTTCAAAAGGTAGCTCCAATTGTTACGAAGCAAGATACCAATATGCGTGAAGCGATAAGTGCTCGAACTCGGTTAATTTTAACGCTCAGATTCCTAGCAACAGGTAAATGAAAATTTTTGCATGAAATCTATTGCATCTTCTATCGTTAATTATCTGCTAATTCAAACTACTTTTAGGTGACAGCTATGCCTCATTGATGTATTTGTTTAGAATTGGAAGGTCAACGATAGGAAAAATCGTGAAAGAAACAGTGGCAGCAATATACACAGTTTTGAAAGATGAATATTTGAGAGTAAGTTAAATTTCTTATTTTGTAAAACATTTTATACATATTGTAATTTTTTTAGTTGCCTACCAATGAGAATGAATGGCTCAAATCTCCCATGACTTGAAATGAAATGGAATTTTCCAAATTGCATTGGTGCTTTGGATGGAAAGCACATCACCATTAAAGCGCCAAACAACAGCATAAGTGACTATTTCAACTACAAAAAGCAATTTAGCATAGTGTTGATGGCCATGTGTGATGCAAATTATAAATTCACATATATCAATGTTGGTGCAAAGGGCAGACATAGTGATGGGGGTGTGTTTGCACATTGTGCCTTGTCGAAACAATTATACCAGAATGAACTGGGTTTACCAATGCCAAGACCTTTGATGAATCGTTCATTGGAAATGCCGTTTGTGATAGTTGCAGACGATGCATTTCCACTTACTGAACATATTATGAAACCATATGGACAGAAAAATTTATCAATTGAGAAACGCATATATAATTATCGTTTGTCACGTACAAGACGTATAATTGAAAATGTGTTTGGAATTGCATCTGCAAGGTTTCGTGTGTTGAGAAGAACAGCGGAATTGCCACCAGAAGTAGTGTCATCCATCGTTTGTGCTATATGCACATTACATAATTTTTTGCTAAGTCGAAATAGCCAAAAGACATATGCTCCACCTGGGACATTTGATTCAAATGATGCACTAGGATCATGGAGAGATGAGGAACATACAATGTTACAACCACTGGAAAATACACCACGACGACCTACACAACAGGCAATAGGAATTCAGTCTGAGTTTATGGAGTACTTCAACAATGAAGGAGCCGTTGAATGGCAAATGCATCATATTTAATCAATTAAATTGTATTTTTTTGTAAGAGCTTATGAAAGCTAATAAAGTGTTATATATATATATATATAGAATTTTATTCAACTGCAAGCCACAAAAGAAAATACAGAGCATTCAAACCCCTACTCAAGGCATCCACATAAATCTAGGTCAACTCTTCATTGTAGAATTCCTCCATAAAACATGGAAGATGTTCAACCAGAAATGTTTTCAGATTTCGCTTTAGCTGATAAGTATTCACCAACTTAGAGCTGATGTCATAAATATCTTTGCGAGTTCTTAGATGCTGCTGATAGTAATAGTTATTAATTCCAAAAATTATCACAGAAATGAGTCCCAGGATTTCCATCCGGTCACTGGCCTAAAAGACATTGAACCGGGGTTTACTATTTTGATTTTTGACAGATACTCTGTAGGTGAAATCATGCTTGAGTTACTTGTACCAATGGCAATAAGCAATTTATTTAATATTTATTTACATTATTATAATTATACATTCAATTAAGTTATGTTTCTTGATGGAATGCCATTTCATGTATTTCAACTGCATTCTCACCACGCTTCCTTTGCTTCAAAGAGATCTTCAAATTCATTGAATGTTCTATGCAATTCTCTTGCAAATTCAATGCCAAGACTTTCATCTTCAACTTCCATTTCGGAAAACAGAGCAGTAATGGAGTCCAGCAGAGCCTTTGTTCGTAATTTAACTTTGGGTGCCTGAGGCATTGGTGGTGGTGGTGCCATAATCGTTTGCAAACAATGTTGTAAAATCAAATCTTCGTCCGAATGCTTAGTTTTACGCTTTTTAGAGGAATTTGAAGTTGTTGGTGTAGGTGTGCTTGATGCTGTAGATGTGTCCAATGCTGTAGGTATTTCACAGTTAGTAGTTTCACAATTATTATCAAAATTTTCCGAAAACTGCGGTTCATTAGGTTCAGAACTTTCATCAGATATTTCGTAAAAATTGCACTGAAAAATGAAATAAAATCAATTTTTACATCAAATATGGTATGAAAAACAAATTTACTATTGAATCGGTTGTTCCCTCGTTGATATTTTTCCCTTTGTACATGAACATCAGCGAATTGTAATACTCCCATTTTGGTAGATAAATTTCGCTGCCGCCTGCACCACTTTTGCCACCTTTGGCTACTTTTGTTCGTTCGGCTACAACAATAATTTTAAAGAATGGTATTACAAAATCGAGCACATAAATCAAATGAAAATAAACTTACCATTCATCTGCGACCGAAGAGAATTAATTTTTCTTTTGATCACGTTTACGTCGCACATCATTTCATGAGCTATTAATTCATGGGCCTCAGCAATTTTCCCTTTCTTCTTTCTGTTTTCATCAGTAGAGTCCCATAAGCAACGATTCTTTTCCAATAAATTAATTAACTTATCCACGTTTTCCTTTGTCCACATTTTGAGGTTTTATTTACAGGTGATATGGTAGATGTGTTGATCAATGTCAAGTCAACGCGGCATTTGACAACCACCATAGACAAGTATAAAGAGATACTTTGTCTATGACAACCACCATAATAAATGACATAGAAAACAGCGTCGTGTACAACAAAATGGTACATCATTTTTCTACATCATACAAAATTCTTGTCATAGTTCTTCATCATATTTTTGAAAACGTGTGTGGACAGTCCATCATATAATATGATAAAAATATCATATCATATAAATATATCATATTATATGTCATATTTTTCTATGATCGTGTGTCGGTACCTTTAGAACAAGGACGGGCGGACTGGCGGACGGGGTTGAATGAAGTGGTAAGTTATAACATCTGTTGTTCACATTGTAAACAACAGATGTTATAACTTTACAAGCTCAAAGATTGAATATTCTTTCAAAGATTTCTTTTTCAAAGGAACCGACCAAGGAAGTAATTTTTGTCGAATTATACCACACTTAGAAATGTTTCATCCACATTCCTCAGCATAGAATACATATTGTGTTAGTTTAAGTGATTCAAGGGCCAGAAGCGAAATTTTTTCTACCTCTACGTTTGAGGATTGAAAAATCCCTAGAATTTCCCTATTTCCCTAAACCCAAAATTTTTCCCTAGATCTAGGGACAATTCCCTAGACTTAACATCACTGCCTGCATGGCGCTATAGAGTATTGCGGCAAAATCTGGAACCTCAATCATATTTTTGATTAATCTTTCCTCACGTCGACGTAGGACGTGAAGCTAAACTTTATGGAACACAGTGCATCTACGTGATTGGTCGGCATCGGGGTAAAATTAATGTATGCTACTGAGATCCATTATAAGCATTAAAAAATTCAATTCACAATCTCTTTTTATTTTCACATATACACATAGGGCTTTCCAACCTGCTATCACGATCAGCTGTTTAATGGCCGCTGTAGGAAAAACAAAGCCTTTCTTTACAAGTAAATAGTTGTGTTATTTGTAAAAATTAGTGAAATACTTTATTGTTTTTTATACAAAATGCCTAATTTTTGTTGTAATGTTGGCTGTGGAAGTGTAGGAACCCGTGACAGTGTTAGATTTTTCCGAATTCCTGCTATTTTGAACTTTAAGCATAAGATTGAAATGAACAAAGTGTCGGTTTTAAGACGAGATCGTTGGATAAATGCTATACATCGAAGTGATCTAACACTCACAAAGCTCAAATACTCATTAGTATGCTCAAAGCATTTTATTTCAGGTAAAAACTTGATTGTTTGACTGTTTTATATGCTCTGAAAGCTTAAATTATTTGAGGAGCTCCAGCAGATCTAATGGACATGTTAAACCCAGACTGGGTTCCCTCACTGAATTTGGAATATCAAAAACATGGTAGTACATGTTCAGAAGATGCTGAAAAAAAACTTTATCGTTTTAAACGAAGAAAGACCAGAGATATGTTAAAAGATGAGGTAAGGCATTGAATCATTGCACGAATCGAGTAGTGCTAAGGTAAGATAATATGGTTGAAATAAAAGTGTTACCATTGTATATTATAGCATATTACTATAATAATTCTAATTATTTAATCTCTTGTTCAGACTACTTCTGTCCGTAGTCAAATTTTCAGAGGTAATTGGGCAGTGTTTATGTATTGATCAATTTGTATTGATAGTTTTTAAATGAATAGGTACATTGTGCTAGCAATAACCAACCTTCAACATCTTATGAAGAAGATACTTTGAAAGCATTTCCTGATGAAGATTTGAATTCGAGAGTTGTTCAGACAGATATCGATAGTGAAGAGATGATAGGATTGCAACTCTTGAAAAGTCGGCAGCATTTTTTGGAAACGAGGTTCATTAAAACATCCTTCACGATGGAAAGTTTCAAAAGTGATGATACTCGTACAAAGTATTGCGATCGTTTCTATCTTTCAAAAAAATTACACACAGCGTAAAGTTTGAGGTTTTGGCTATTAGTCTCTAGCTATTTGTCTCTAGAAAAATGTATTAACATTGTTTTATATTTTTATGGTTTCTCTTCTGTTCTGTGTTCTCAAAGCTGTAGTATCTGAAATACATGATTTCCAGGAGAATAATTGAAAACTATACTTAGCAGCCAAACAGGAGATGTCAGCTGTCAGTCCTGGATTGGCACAATATTCCGTGGTTTTCAGTAATACAAAATTAAAAATATTGATTATAAAAAATAAAGAAAAAATATTTTCAAGACATCAGCATATGACTGTCAAAAGCAAACTAGTGATTTGATGTACTTCTAACGTTTACTAGGCTGTCTTCGGGATGAAGATGACCCAAAAACTGATTAAAAAATGAAAATATTTTTCACACATTCAGTAGATGACTGCCAAAATGAGTGATTTTATGTTCATCTAGACGTCTCAGTTAAATCATTACATGAATATCATTTGATCTTTTCAATAAATCGTGAAGCATCTAGCAGGCTATGACGAGACCCCGTGAAATGTTTTAAACATGCGCATATCTCATTGAGTTTAATTTTCAGTACCAACCATTTTCATTTATGTTTTTGTAATTTTCCTTCAGAATGATTACTTAATATTAGTTATCACTTCCAGAAAATTGTCTTTTTCTCCATTGAATTCCTGAAAATTATATAATTGTACATTGTAACGGTCGACAGATAATAAAGTTGATGAATCCTGACCAAACTTTCTACTCAATGGTGATGAATCAAGTCATCATCAATTATTGTACCAAAATCATTACATTTTATCGAATTAACCCTTAATAGTTCATCAGAAGAAATTTGTACCTTTGAAGTAATCCTGTCGTATCATTTGAATATTGTACCTTGAGTAATCATGGTAACATAGTTAAAACCCTTTCTCATTGCGCAAGTTCGCGGCGCATGCGCACTACTCCTACAGTTATATTGTTCTCTTTCGTGTACAGCACATAACTGTCAAAATGGAATTAATGATTATATTTTCTTCTAGACGTTGATAGTTGAGAATATTTTAAATTCCCATTCCCCGCCGGTTCCTTCTTATCCTACCAAACATGGCGGTTGATTTGCGTTACAAAGAATTAATAAGGAGTTATTAATAGGGCTTTCCAACCTGCTGTCACGATCAGCTGTTTAATGGCCGCTGTTGGAAAAACAAAGCCTTTGTTTACAAGTAAATAGTTGTGTTATTTGTAAAAATTGGTGAAATACTTTATTGTTTTTTATACAAAATGCCTAATTTTTGTTGTAATGTTGGCTGTGGAAGTGTAGGAACCCGTGACAGTGTTAGATTTTTCCGAATTCCTGCTATTTTGAACTTTAAGCATAAGATTGAAATGAACAAAGTGTCGGTTTTAAGACGAGATCGTTGGATAAATGCTATACATCGAAGTGATCTGACACTCACAAAGCTCAAATACTCATTAGTATGCTCAAAGCATTCTATTTCAGGTAAAAACTTGATTGTTTGACTGTTTTATATGCACTGAAAGCTTAATTTATTTAAGGAGCTCCAGCAGATCTAATGGACATGTTAAACCCAGACTGGGTTCCCTCATTGAATTTGGGATATGAAAAACATGGTAGTACATGTTCAGAAGATGCTGAAAAAAAGCTTTATCGTTTTAAACGAAGAAAGACCAGAGATATGTTAAAAGATAAGGTAAGGCATTGAATCATTGCACGAAGCGAGTAGTGCTAAGGTAAGATAATATGGTTGAAATAGAAGTGTTACCATTGTATATTATAGTATATTACTATAATAATTCTAATTATTTAATCTCTTGTTCAGACTACTTCTGTCTGTAGTCAAATTTTCAGAGGTAATTGGGCAGTGTTTTGTATTAATCAATTTCCAGATTTGAATTCAAGAGCTGTTCAGACAGATATCGATAGTGAAGAGATGATATCAAAATTACTACGACAGAGGAAACCAGAGGATTTGCGCATGTGAGAATTCATGTAGAGCGTGTAATTGGATGTGTTAGGCAGAAGTATTCCATTCTCCATGATGTTGTACCGATGTCTCTTTCGAGCACACGAGATGAGCAACCGATTTTGGATGAAATTGTTCATGTTTCATGTGCTTTGAATAATTTATGCCATCCAGTTGTTCCTTTATAAATAAAAATATTTCACTAAATTATGTAGTTTCTTTATGAGATATATCTTCATCAAAATAGTCACAATTAATTAGCATTCAGGTCTTATATTAAAGAACAATGATAAAGAATTACTATTTACTATAAAAAAAATATTTATTTTGCACTCATTCCAAGATTAATATAATTAGAATTTTTATGACAGCATTATTGAAGAAATTATAACAATAAATAATGATCTGGGGTTGTATTCTCTGAATAATGTGCTGCAACATCAGGATACTCTTGCTGAAGTTTATGGAAATATTCACTCATATTCGTTTCACTCATTTTACGTAAACAACAGAAATTATATACGTTAGAAATTAGAGTATTAAGCACTTCTATTTCAAACTTTAAATAATTCGCTTTATAAATAATCTATTCAACAATCTTCCACTATTCTTTAACAATCATTTCACCGAAAGAACAAACTTCGAAAGGAATATACGATCGTTTTATCTTGAAACTTTCATTACAAAAATGATAAAACAACACAGCGTTCAATGCAAACAAACGTTTGTTTTTCCTACAGCGGCCATTTTGACACATTTGAGGTTAGAACGTTGGAAAGCCCTATTACATAAACATCGATGTGAACAGTACCATTATAACCCTATTCATATGGCTTTGACCACAGAACTCTAATATCATATAGGCTTTAACATCGTAGCTCAACACATTACATTACCATCATTGTGAATGGGCTTTAAAGATATACTGCAGAAACTCTATCCTCTAGAAAACTATTATTTATTATCTACTCATCATTAAATTAATATTAAAAAACAGTGAAATCAATAATACTGTGGGAATCTTGGTGGCCATGTTTTGAGTTTGGAGGAAATGAATTGTTGGCGGGAATTTCAAATCTTTCATCAGCCCACTTGACTTAAAGATTATTGAAGCAACCTGGACTTACTATTCGAAATGGAATATGGCCGTTAGAAGGCGGTGGAATTGCATTATGTCAGCAGTAACAGGTGAAAAACATAAAGAAAAAAACTTCAGTTTGAATTAATTAATAGGTTTAATATAATAAGTGTTTTGAGAAGTAATTGAGAGGGTTCTGAGATGAGTGCGTCCACATTGCTGAATATTAAAATTTGGGGGTTTTCCTTTTCGATATTATGAAATATATGAAAAAGAATTCAGTAATTTTCGAATATCGGTAAGAAAATGGTCTCAATCGATGTTGTTCGACTTCATGATGATAAATAAGTCTACTCTCTATACTCCAGAAAAGACTAACTATAGTCTTTATATTTCCGAAAATTTGGACGTGAATAAATAAGGAATTTCAAAGGACCAGAGCTTACTGGAAGGATTATATTTATCACAATATGATTTTCGATGGAAAAGATATACATATAAACGGAAGGAAAACTGTGAGTGGTTAATTTTAATTTAGGATATAAGTTTGTTGATTCTTTTACATCCCGAAAGAAGATTCTGACCTCACGTCAGTGCTTTTTCATTTTTTTTTCGCTAATTGATAATTTTAATGAACGATTCGGAGATTTATAAGGAAATCAAAGGCTGAAGGTTCAAGGTTGAGATTGGACCTTCCAGTTGGTATTTGAATAGAGGAAGTGTAAATCGATAGACCAGCCTTCCGTTAAGATAAGCAAACAAGGGGTGTGTGATTCGTTGGGTAAATTGTGCTAATGGTGCGGATGCTTTACCTTTTCACACTCAGGAAGTCAACCCGATGCTGATATACGACTGTATGGACGCCCTCAGTATAACGTTTAGTGGCACTAATTGTCAATTAATTAACGGGTTATATTTGAATATGTTTCCAAAATATGTTCACAAAATAGGCACAGAGCCATCTCATGAAGGTATGGTATCATGAAATATATTTGAGACTAGTTGTTAGCTATTACTTCGTATTCGTAGTATTTAATAAACTGTAGTTTTTCGATGTCTAATTTTATTTCTGAGCCCGTACGACAGATAACCTTTGTTTGTGATACAGGTTAAAGGTAAGCCAAAACAAATAGTGCGGTTTTCAATGTATGGTAGAAGAAATAGTGCAATATAACAAAAATGGTTTATTCAACTCTATTCAATCATACATCCCTTTTGGTAACTTGCGTTTCAAAGATCATATAAAATCATAGATGTATGCCTTAATCATCTTTAAACATCGTTCAATCATTCTGCTTTTTATTCGTTTTTATAGAACGAACTGAAAATATTTCCATTAATGTAGCTTTTATCGATGATTGAGTCATTTAATTTGTTTATGGATTCTGACGAATCCCTAAGAAAAAATGTGAAAACACTGACGTTAGCTTCGACGGCTTTGGTGCTATTATTACATTTACATCTATTCAACAAACCAAGATTATTTCGAACCTTTGGGAACCTGAGATATCACATAGAATCAAAAACGAATGCTCAAGATTTTATGAAATAATTCTAGGATCTGCAAAACATAGCTATGAAAGGATATACGAGCAACAGAAACAAATTAAAAAACGCAGAAAAGCATTGACCGAAGTCTTTTCTCGGACTCTCTTATTAAGTTACTCCAAATAAATATTAATAATAAAACAATAAATAATATCTCTAGAAAAGGCATGTTGGGTGAATCCAGAAGTAGCAGAAGGAAATGAAACGAAAATGGCGAGTTTAACCACGTGATCCGGTGTGACTAATGAAAAATGATAACCTCATTATATATATATATTCTTTTGAACTTTTGGCTGACAATATTTAGTTAGCAAACAATAAAGCATATAGATCAGGGGTTAGTGACGGGGTGTCATACAATTCGGCGTATGACATAAAAGCCTAGGGAAAAAAACCCAGTAAAAAAAACCCTGGCTCCCCGTCTAAGTGTGAAAAAACAAAAATAAGCTGAAATATATTTCAGGGACTTCTTTCTTCAAGAGTTATCTTCAATCCATATCCATATCCATCAATATGGAGACAGAGACTTCTTCAAGGTGCTCACATTTAATCTGGAAATAAAAAGACAAAAGCAGAAAAAAGAACTGAATAACAAAAATACGTATCATATTCGTTTGAAATTTATAACCCATTCCAAGAAAGAGTTGGAAACATCATGAATAGCCCTAAAACCATCTTGAAATTTATATATGGGACAACTATTGATGAGATGAGGTATTGTTTCTTCTGCTTCTCCACATTCACAACTGGCGCTAGGAACTGAGTTCCATTTAAATAGCATGGCATTGGTACGACCATGACCTGTTCTCAAACGATTAAGAACTGTCCAAATTTTTCTTGTATTGTACTGTGGCGAAAATTGAGAATTACGCTCCGGCCGTCTGCCATGTGATTTATAATTTGTAAATAATTTGTTAGATAATCACAACAAACCAATGAATGAATAAGTTCGAGATTTATTGTGCTAAACAAAATATATTACGACTCAGTACATTATTTTCCTTTGTGATAAATTAAATAAATAACACAAAAAAAACTGCTTTGAGAAATAGATTTATTATTTTCTAGACAAAGAACAAAACAATCATGAGGAATCATTACTAAAACAAAGAAATTTAGCGATTTAATATTACAATAAATCTGGAGCATATTCATTCATATTATTTTTCATAATATTTCTCTTGTCATGCGTCAAGTTTAGTGCTTCCGGTAGCCATATTTAGTGGAGCATAGAACGTGTAGTTTTATCCCCCTGCTGCTACTGTTTTCGGCAGTCATCGACTACTCAGCTTGTGATTCTGGAGCAAAGAAGTATATAGTTCAGCTGGTTTAGTCTTACAACATAGATAAATAAAAGTATATAGATCGGAAACTCTCGCCGATTTTGATGACAATGCGAGACTTTGACATTCCTGGTACCCGCCGAAAAAAAAGGGTAGGGGAGGTGAAATTTAGGTGGGGGTAAATGAGGGGTATCGACAGGCTGTTCGAAATCCAGAAATTCCAATTGCATTCTTCTCTGAACGTGAATTAATGAAAACAATTCATTTCCAACCTGATTGGAATTAACCAAGTTGGAAATGAAAGTTTTCAATAATTCAAGATCAGAGAAAATGCAATTAGAATGGATTCCTGAAATTATTTTGTCACAGGGAAATGAAAACTAGTTAATATAACAATTGTGTATTTAATTAGTTTAAGCAAAATTTCTGGGATTACAATCACAATAGGATCAGAGTGAATAATATTGAATGATTTACAATGTTGAAAGTACAATTTCGGTTGAAGGAAAAAAAATGCTTCGATCTGGAGCTACGTTTCGAAGTCTATTTATCGTCTTCTTCAGGCCAAGATCAATACATTAAAATTGAAGAATTATTATTGCATATCGTCTAATCATATAAACATAGGTATATATTTCATAAGACAGATTGAATTGTTGACTCTAATATTTGCAACGTAGATATATAATTTACAATAAATTGCAATTCATCATCATATATAATAATCTTATTTAGCTTGGTTGGAACAAAATGTTTATACCTAATCAAAAATTCATTTCAAAAAATAATATTTCAAATTGATTATCTTTCAAGGATATGAGACATAAAACAATAACCTGGCTAGAAAAAACACTAATCGCTAATAAAAATATCTACCTCAAAAAATTATGAAAAGAAGAATTCATATACGAATTAGGAAAACAATTAAAACACCGAAAACAAATTTTGGTAGACCCAAGATCCTTAAAACTTCATTTTCTTGACTTATATTTCTTATGTTTTTCAAATTTTTTACTAACTATATGTTTGATGGGATCTCTAGACTGGCCCAAAATTTGTTTTCCTGTGAGATTATTACAGACATTTTTTATCCATATTAACAAATAGAATTTAACAAAAAAATCTAGAGAAATGTCTATAATATTATGCTCACTACATTCAAATTTACTTGACCAATCAGATTTTCTTAGAATATTAAGAAGTATCGTTCTTAATATTCTACGAACTACGAACCAAAGCGCTTTCCTGAAACAGATTATTAAAATTAGTTGAGGGTGCCAAAAGAGCATTTGGGGAATACGCTTTGGCTCTTATCAGAAAATATTCTGGCTGAGACCGATCACCCCCCATCAGATCAGCCTGACATTGCACACATGTTTTAATTTTTTTTCCAATTTGCCTCGCTGCATAACCTGCAACATATGTTTCCTTCCCCCTTCGAAGAAGAGAAGAAGCCCCTGCCCTATACTCTTCCACGAAAAATTCTGGCAAAGCCACAACTTTCATCAACTTCAACTTCTTCCGTATGAGATACTCCCTTTTTGATAGACATTCCGGAGCTTCTGAAAAGAATAACGATTTGAGAAACATAGTGAACGTTTCACAATTCTACAACAATTCATCTATAAAATATAGTCATATAATGAGGTTGAAACTATTTATGATATAGCTAAGTAAGATCTTCGAGTAATAAAATTTGCAAATTATAAAAGAAGAAGTGTACCTGACTTCCCGACATCATGATTAAGAAATAAGCATAGTTCGGCATCAACTTCAAGAAGACTGCTTGCTTTATTATTGAATCGGACAAAATCCTCAGGCCTGAAATGTTTGTCACAAATCCTGCAACTATCGTAAAGATCCTTTTGGGATTTCGCCTTCAAATCTTCTCTTCCAATTTTTTCCATCCACTTCTCCGCTAACTACAAGTTTATATTAAGATAAACAGTTTGTGGTAGTTTAAAATTATTTGTTACACTCACCTCCCTATTTAGTGGAAATCTACGGAAATGGAACCTACACTTTTTCCCATATTTCGATGAACATCCTGGAACAACACATTTGTAACCCATTTCAAAATTTGAAATTAAATGCTTAGGTTTCAAATGATTCACTCTGCAATAACTCTGAAGTCAAAAAGACCGATATTTTGTGAAAGTTCGTATTTATAGTACAAATAGCTTTCACTTTATGCTTTGTTTGTTATCCGCCATTATGTCAGAAATTCCTTTGTTCCCTTCCATAATTTCTCAATCTATTTTCTGATTGGTCGATCTGATTGACGTTTTTGGTACACGTTATTATTGGCCAAAACAGTGTCACGTTGTTTAGTAAGGGACTTTCTACCCCCTGGTCTTACAATGATTCTGTATTTTTCACAGCGATGAAGAAATATACTTTTCATCGCCAGTTGCGAAATATTTTACTTTTCGCAACTAGCAACTAAAGTAAGACGTTTTACATCTCATACTTATAAGACATTTGTTTTCGATATATTGATGACTTATCGCAGACGTGTTGCTTCATTTACAATGCAGAGATCATTATGACGATTACTACACGAAAGAGAGTTTGTCGGCAACTACTGCAGCAGTATGGAAGACAATCTCACATTCAACGCAAAATTCGTGCAAATTGTGGAAAAATACAGCGTTTTGTATGACAGCAGTAATGAAAATTATTCTAATCGCCAAGTACAGGACAAAACATGGAACGAGGTTGGAAAAGAGCTGTATGAAACTGGAAAAGTTTTGGTTTCTGGCATCATCCTCCGACAACATGATGTACTTATGTGTGAAGTACAAATTCTTGTTTTCTAATTTGAATGAATCGACGTGTTTGCGAAAAGACTCCTAGATATATCGTATAAGTATGCGACTAACTAAGTATTACTCCCTACAAATTGTGTGTTTTCATCATGAAGTTTGATTTTGGCATGCTGGTTAATCATATATCTCAGCCAAACCAAACCATAAATATGTGATGAAGAAGCAGTACATGTCAATAACACATATCATTCACAAAACTGAATAAAATTTTTAAATAATGTATTTATCGTTAATTGTTTTGTCTTTCACATATAACAAAATATATACAGTAAACAATCTTAATTATAATCATATTGAATTCATTATGTGGAAGCAAATAATGTATTTAACATTAATTTACTCAATTTCTGACTTCATCAGTAAATTTCCATAAATCAATCTTTGAGTTGTCTATTTAACCCAAGAAAGCCATCTAATTCCTTCTTTTTGATTGTTTTCTTCGACTTTTACCTGGTCTCTTTGTTTTCGAGGGTTTACCTCTATATTCGGAAATATCATGAGAAGATTCTCTGGTATTTGATTTCATACCTCTCTTTTTTCCTCCGAAACCAAACTTCTTATCCTTCTGTTCCCTCTTTAGCTTTTTGAAGGGATTCTTTTTATTGAGGAAATCCAAATCTTTCCTCACACCTTTTCGTACTTTCTTTACCTCTTCTAATATCTCTTTCTTTTCTTTCTGCTTCTCTAATTTCATTTGGGCCTGAATCCTTTTCCCTTCTTTTCTTTGTATCCTCACCTGTTTTACCCTTTCTGATTATTTCTGCTGGGTTTCTTTCTTCTTTAATGCATTTCTAATTTTTTGCATTTGAAGGTCTGTCTTTGCCATTTCAGCAAAATAATCGTCCGGCCTGAAACAATTATATTATATCGATGTGTGTAAGTGTATACTTTCTCGAGCCTAGATTATATGTTGTCTATTTTAGTTCCTGCAGTTGCAGTGTCGCAAATATTAATTTTAGAATATTTCAAATTGCAGGAAGTAAACTTAAAACTATCAACCATAAAAAATGACTGATTTATATTTCAAGATATGAATATCTTAAAAGTTACCTTATTGTTGCAATTCCAAGTGCTTTCAGTTTCGGTATGGCTTCCATAACTGTGGATTGAGCCTGTCTGTAAAACATGGTCTCCCTTTTGAAATCATTCAGCACAGGATCATCCTCCGGCTTATATTGTGGAAGTTTTTTGTTATTTTTCTTCTGATTTTCGCGCTTTTGTTCTTCAGTGAACAATCGAGAAGCTAGTTCTGGAGCAAGAGGAGCTGGTTGACTGATATTGTCTAACCTCTCTATCCATTCTAGTTGGTTGAATTCTTCCAATTTTTGCTGCAGTCCCACCTTGAAACACAGTCTGTTAGAAATAATTCTCTTTCTGTATTAATTCACTACCTTACCTTATTGTTAACAAATTTTTTTGGGGGCTTTGTTACAACAGTGAGTCCAGGCTTAATTGTCCCAGATGCGAGGGCATTTTGAATCTGAAAATGTATGTATTAAATAACGGTTTTAAATATATGGTATAGAATTATTCACCTCAACATCACTGTCACTCAATTCAGAATCCATTATAGACATTCAAAAATTCAATTCACAATCTCTTTAGATTTTCACATATACACATGCGGCGTTTCTATCCAAATTTACACAATAAAGTGAGGTTAGGCTATTAGTCTCTAGCATAGAAATGTATTAACATTGTTTTATATTTTTATGGTTTCTCTTCTGTTCTGTGTTCTCAAAGCTGTAGTATCTGAAATACATGATTTCCAGGAGAATAATTGAAAACTATACTTAGCAGCCAAACAGGAGATGTCAGCTGTCAGTCCTGGATTGGCACAATATTCCGTGGTTTTCGGTAATACAAAATTAAAAATATTGATTATAAAAAAATAAAGAAAAAATATTTTCAAGACATCAGCATATGACTGTCAAAAGCAAACTAGTGATTTTATGTACTTCTAACGTTTACTAGGCTGTCTTCAGGATGAAGATGACCCAAAAACTGATTAAAAATGAAAATATTTTTCACACATTCAGTAGATGACTGCCAAAATGAGTGATTTTATGTTCACCTAGACGTCTCAGTTAAATCATTACATGAATATCATTTGATCTTTTCAATAAATCTTGAAGCATCTAGCAGGCTATGACGAGACCCCGTGAAATGTTTTAAACATGCGCATATCTCATTGAGTTTAATTTTCAGTACCAACCATTTTCATTTATGTATTTGTAATTTTTCCTTCAGAATGATTACTTAATATTAGTTATCACTTCCAGAAAATTGTCTTTTTCTCCATTGAATTCCTGAAAATTATATAATTGTACATTGTAGCGGTCGAAAGATAATAAAGTTGATGAATCCTGACCAAACTTTCTACTCAATGGTGATGAATCAAGTCATCATCAATTATTGTACCAGAATCATTACATTTTATCGAATTAACCCTTAATAGTTCATCAGAAGAAATTTGTACCTTTGAAGTAATCCTGTTGTATCATTTGAATATTGTACTTTGAGTAATCATGCTAACATAGTTAAAACCCTTTCTCATTGCGCAAGTTCGCGGCGCATGCGCACTACTCCTACAGTTATATTGTTCTCTTTCGTGTACAGCACATAACTGTCAAAATGGAATTAATGATTATATTTTTTTCTAGACGTTGATAGTTGAGAATATTTTAAATTCCCATTTCCCGCCGGTTCCTTCTTATCCTACCAAACATGGCGGTTGATTTGCGTTACAAAGAATTAATAAGGAGTTATTAATTACATAAACATCGATGTGAACAGTACCATTATAACCCTATTCATATGGCTTTGACCACAGAACTCTAATATCATATTGGCTTTAACATCGTAGCTCAACACATTACATTACCATCATTGTGAATGGGCCTTAAAGATATACTGCAGAAACTCTATCCTCTAGAAAACTATTATTTATAATTTAGAAGTAATCTTCTTGGGGTTAGAGCACGGGATCAAAAATTAGGACTTCTTCTATTTTTTTGTATATTAATTAACTACATATGTTTCGGCGTACATTGAGCCTTTTTCAAGTTTACGTGCTACAAATATAATGACAATTACATCTAAAATGTCACAGATCACAGATGCCACTTCGACATAAATTTGATATTATCCAAGAATGTTATAGTAAATTTTGGATAGGTTTTTTAGGTCTGTTCTATCATTTATTGAGTGTTTTTCTCTTTGAATGTATATCATTTCTTGGAATGTTCTTATTTTGTTGTTGGTTTCTTTATGCAGAATTTTAAAGTTGTCAAAGTCAAATCTATGGTCATTCTCTCGTTCGTGCTTTTTAAGGGCTGTGGAATTTTTTGAATATTTATGGCCGTTGATCCTTTCTTTGATGTATTGTGTTGTTTGGCCTATGTAGATTCCTGGACATTCTTTGCATTTTAGTTGGTAAACATAATTCGATATTTTTTCTCTCGGAGTTTTGGCTTTTAGCTTCGTGTATAGTGGTCTCAGATTGTTTGTGGACTTATGTGCAATTTTGATGTCTGTGTTTTTGAAAATATGGTTGATTTTTTCGGACAAGTTTTTCACGTATGGAATTGCTATGTATATTTTATCTTTTTTTGAGCTTTCATTTTGATCGGAATTGTAAGCTGCATGAATTCTGTTTTTAAATATTTTCTCTATCAGTCTTTCTGGATAATTCTTTGTTTCAAGATTTCCTTGGCTTTTTTTATTGTTTCGAAGCGATGTTTTGGTGATGTAAGTTTTATTGATCTATCTGCAATTCCTGATATAACACTTTTTTTATATTGAATTGGTGCTGTTGATTCATAGTTTAGGTATCTTCCTGACCATGTTTCCTTTGTGTGCCATATTGTTTCTATATTTGAGCAGTTTTTGTTCTGTATGAGTGTCATGTCTAAAAAGTTTATTTTATTGTCAGTTTCTATTTCTGTTGTGAATTTAATTTTAGGATGGTAGTTGTTCAGTTCATTTAGCATTGACGTTATATATGTTTCAGGAAGTGCAGCTATGCAGTCGTCCACATATCTTTTGAAAAATACTATTTTATACTCTTTTTCTTTTTTCATTATAGTCTTTTCAAGGTCTTCCATTACAAGTTGGGCTAGTAGGGCCGATAGAGGGGCTCCCATGCTGCATCCATCGATTTGACTATAAAAAGAATTTTCAAACTGAAAGTAGGAGTTGGATATGCAGAAATTAATGGCTTTTAGGAATTCTGCTTTTGGAAGATCTGAGTGGTTTTTTATTTCATTCCATCGTTCCGAAATTATGTTTATCGCTTTATCCATTGGTGTGTTGGTATATAGACTTACTACATCGAATGACACTAATTTTTCGTTATTATTGAGGTTTACTGTGTTTATGAATTGTTTGAATGTCCAAGAGTCTTTTATGTGGTATGCATTTTGACCTATAATGGGTGAAATACATTTGGCTAAATATTTTGATAACTTGTAGGTGGGACTTTGAATACAGCTGACAATTGGTCTTAGTGGGATATTGTTTTTGTGTAGTTTAGGTAACCCATAAATTTGAGGAGGTAGAGCATTGTGGATTTTGAGTTGATTACAGAGTTTTTTAGGTAAAAGGTTTTTGGTTTCCCAATTTTTTATCATTTCATTGTTCTTTTTTTGAATTATTTGTGTCTGATCTCTGTTTAATTTTTTGTAGGTTTGTTCGTTGTTCAGATGTTCTAGTATTTTGTTTCTGTATTCATTGTGGTTCATTATGACTGTTTTATTGGATTTATCTGACTTCAGAATAGTCAGGTTGGGATTATTTTGGAGGAATATTTTTGTTTCTTTAATTTTCTTATTTAATATATCTTTTTCCCTATCTTTTTTTATTTGTTTATTCTTGAAATTTGTGATGGTATTTGTTATATCTGTTCTAATTTTTGATTGTCTCTCCTTTTCTAAATTTATAATTCCGGTCTCTAAACTGGAAATGATGTCTATTATAGGTAAGTTTTTCTTTTCATATTCCATGCTATAATTTGGTCCCAAACTTAGAATTTCTATGACTGTTCCAGGTATATTAGTGTTGGTGAGATTATTGACCCACTTTGTGTATGTAGTTTTGGGGTTATTATTTATGTTTTGTAATTTTTCTATCTTTTTTATTTGTTTGCTTCGAATTTTCTTGAATGTTTCTTCTATTTTGTTGTTTTGGATGTTTAGATATTGTTTAATATAAATAGGTGGTTGTGTTTTATTTAGTTCTGATTCGGTGAGTTTTATTTCCTTTTCTAGTTGTCTTAGTTGTTTTGTTGTATCTGTTAGAAGTAAATTAATTGTTTTCAATTGGAAATTGTCTATTGCTTTTTTGAAGTTGACTTCCATTGAGTCTTGTAGAAATTTAATGTGATTAAGATTAAGTTTTAGGAATGCTGGACGTAGGTTTGTATTCTTGCATTGTAGTAGAAATATTTTTTTCTATTTTTCTGCTTTGCATTCTTTGTTTTTAGATTCCAGAGTTTCTTTATGGCTTGTGTAATGTTTGCAGGATATCTGTCTTGTATAAATTTTAGGTTGACGTTGTTTCTCTCTATTTTTCACCCAGGAGTTAATGTATAAATATGTATTTTTCTTGTGCTATATTATATATAATTTAGAAGTAATCTTCTTGGGGTTAGAGCACGGGATCAAAAATTAGGACTTCTTCTATTTTTTTGTATATTAATTAACTACATATGTTTCGGCGTACATTGAGCCTTTTTCAAGTTTACGTGCTACAAATATAATGACAATTACATCTAAAATGTCACAGATCACAGATGCCACTTCGACATAAATTTGATATTATCCAAGAATGTTATAGTAAATTTTGGATAGGTTTTTTAGGTCTGTTCTATCATTTATTGAGTGTTTTGCTCTTTGAATGTATATCATTTCTTGGAATGTTCTTATTTTGTTGTTGGTTTCTTTATGCAGAATTTTAAAGTTGTCAAAGTCAAATCTATGGTCATTCTCTCGTTCGTGCTTTTTAAGGGCTGTGGAATTTTTTGAATATTTATGGCCGTTGATAATGTACGCCGAAACATATGTAGTTAATTAATATACAAAAAAAATAGAAGAAGTCCTAATTTTTGATCCCGTGCTCTAACCCCAAGAAGATTACTTCTAAATTATATATAATATAGCACAAGAAAAATACATATTTATACTATTATTTATTATCTACTCATCATTAAATTAATATTAAAAAACAGTGAAATCAATAATACTGTGGGAATCTTGGTGGCCATGTTTTGAGTTTGGAGGAAATGAATTGTTGGCGGGAATTTCAAATCTTTCATCAGCCCACTTGACTTAAAGATTATTGAAGCAACCTGGACTTACTATTCGAGATGGAATATGACCGTTAGAAGGCGGTGGAATTGCATTATGTCAGCAGTAACAGGTGAAAAACATAAAGAAAAAAACTTCAGTTTGAATTAATTAATAGGTTTAATATAATAAGTGTTTTGAGAAGTAATTGAGAGGGTTCTGAGATGAGTGCGTCCACATTGCTGAATATTAAAATTTGGGGGTTTTCCTTTTCGATATTATGAAATATAAGAAAAAGAATTCAGTAATTTTCGAATATCGGTAAGAAAATGGTCTCAATCGATGTTGTTCGACTTCTTGATGATAAATAAGTCTACTCTCTATACTCCAGAAAAGACGAACTATAGTCTTTATATTTCCGAAAATTTGGACGTGAATAAATAAGGTATTTCAAAGGACCACAGCTTACTGGAAGGATTATATTTATTACAATATGATTTTCGATGGAAAAGATATACATATAAACGGAAGGAAAACTGTGAGTGGTTAATTTTAATTTAGGATATAAGTTTGTTGATTCTTTTACATCCCGAAAGAAGATTCTGACCTCACGTCAGTGCTTTTTCATTTTTTTTCGCTAATTGATAATTTTAATGAACGATTCGGAGATTTATAAGGAAATCAAAGGCTGAAGGTTCAAGGTTGAGATTGGACCTTCCAGTTGGTATTTGAATAGAGGAAGTGTAAATCGATAGACCAGCCTTCCGTTAAGATAAGCAAACAAGGGGTGTGTGATTCGTTGGGTAAATTGTGCTAATGGTGCGGATGCTTTACCTTTTCACACTCAGGAAGTCAACCCGATGCTGATATACGACTGTATGGACGCCCTCAGTATAACGTTTAGTGGCACTAATTGTCAATTAATTAACGGGTTATATTAGAATATGTTTCCAAAATATGTTCACAAAATAGGCACAGAGCCATCTCATGAAGGTATGGTATCATGAAATATATTTGAGACTAGTTGTTAGCTATTACTTCGTATTCGTAGTATTTAATAAACTGTAGTTTTTCGATGTCTAATTTTATTTCTGAGCCAGTACGACAGATAACCTTTGTTTGTGATACAGGTTAAAGGTAAGCCAAAACAAATAGTGCGGTTTTCAATGTATGGTAGAAGAAATAGTGCAATATAACAAAAATGGTTTATTCAACTCTATTCAATCATACATCCCTTTTGGTAACTTGCGTTTCAAAGATCATATAAAATCATAGATGTATGCCTTAATCATCTTTAAACATCGTTCAATCATTCTGCTTTTTATTCGTTTTTATAGAACGAACTGAAAATATTTCCATTAATGTAGCTTTTATCGATGATTGAGTCATTTAATTTGTTTATGGATTCTGACGAATCCCTAAGAAAAAATGTGAAAACACTGACGTTAGCTTCGACGGCTTTGGTGCTATTATTACATTTAAATCTATTCAACAAACCAAGATTATTTCGAACCTTTGGGAACCTGAGATATCACATAGAATCAAAAACGAATGCTCAAGATTTTATGAAATAATTCTAGGATCTGCAAAACATAGCTATGAAAGGATATACGAGCAACAGAAACAAATTAAAAAACGCAGAAAAGCATTGACCGAAGTCTTTTCTCGGACTCTCTTATTAAGTTACTCCAAATAAATATTAATAATAAGCTTCATTCGAGGTATGTGAAAAATAGCTTTATTAAAAGGAATTTTTTTCAGCTCTCGTCAACAAATCGGCAATATTAAAAATGTGCATTATGATTCAATATTGACGTATTCATTAATCTATTTGCTTTTCTTTCAATTTATGGCTTATATGAACAGGAGAATTAAATTGAAATTTTCTGCTGTAACCGATTCAAATAGTCCTACGAGTTTGCGCATTTTGCCAAATTCAACTTGTTCGGGTTTTCTCTGACAAACTTTGGACCAAATTTTCAAATTGGTTCGCTGTTCGGGTTTTTTCAGTACAATCCCAGTACAGTTCCAGTACAGTCAAAATCAGTACCTACTCGAGAGCAAGTATCAGTTCAGGATATTTTGCGGACTACAAATGCTACCAACCCTTAAACAACGATCACTTGAAAACGCAATTTGTGGTAAATTCGTAATTTTACACGAGAAATAAATCAAGATTTCCCTTTGCATCAAAGTTTACTACCAATTGCATTAAAAGCTCCTTTTAAATTAACAATTTGAAACCATTATATTCGAAAAGGTAATGTGCGCATGTATCTAGGTATATTACAAAAATTCAAATTTTTGATGAAACGAAATGAGAATCTCAGTTTATTTATCAGCAACCTGATTATCAATGAAATTCTTAGCGAACTTTATCTGTTTGAGAGCTTCGTCTGCATGAAATTGTTTTCCATAGTTAGAATAATGTTTTATCAAATTTTCATCGACAAACCAAAAATTTAATGTTGTTAGAAACAGTTGAGTACTATAATAGCGCAATTCAAATTACTTATCATTATTAAAATTCTCAAAATATATATATAATCCCACCTGATTAATACTGAACAGTGAATCTGTATCAAACAAAACATTTCGATAGATCTAGTTTCTGTGCTTTGTTGCATCACCCATATTCAGACAGTGGTTGCATTAACACATGAATATTATTGATAGTATAAACTGAAATATTAACTACTTCAGAATTCAGAGCAATCCCTTACCTATATAGGTAAATTGTATGGTTAACTGATTTACCAATTTTACTTTGCGTTCAATAATGTTTTGGAAATATTTTCACGTTCAGATCTGTATAACTAGTTATTATCACATCATTGAATTAATTTAGATTTTAGGTATAAATTGATTTGATATAGTGGGTATGAAATAAGATTTCCTGCAAAGATGAAGAAGCTTTTTATTTATGGGTAATACAACAAATTTAAATGTCACGAGATTCACCTTGAAATACATAAATACAATGAACTGATTTCATGAGGCTGAATACATTGCAAAATTATTCATTGATTTTTATCAAAAAGAGCACAATTATATATAGACTAATATTTACAATAAAAATTAATTCTAGGAAATATAGATTCAGTATCAGCTCGACTGAATTTTCAACAACACTGTGATGATAGATCACTAGTGTACCCATGCCAAAACAGAACAGATATTAGTTCTATAAACAATTTTTCTTATATAAGGCACCAAGAAACTATCAGAATATTCAACAAGAAAGATCATATAAACAAGAATTTTTCTTCCGATACATAAACTGTAGAGCAATGCTTGATTTGAAGCACTGATGCCAAACAGATAACAGATTCATATAAACACATACACATACAAAAAAGAATTTGAATAATTAATTTCAGCACTTGGTGATATTTTGGCATTATAAATTTTGAGTAACTGTTCAACCTCTCTGCATATTTTTCTGTACACTCCACAAGAGAATATCCATTTTGTTGCAGGTTATACCGATGTTTATCCTGAAGTAAGCAATAAGGATAATTGGCCACTATTCTTTCTAATACCCATTGTATTAATTTTCCATTTAATGGAGAAGAAAATATCACCTAGTCTTATATTCTCTAAACATCTAGGTACAAATAATTCTTCTTTCCATCTTATTTAGTCATTCACTTTTATGGATTGTAAGAACTTCAAAATAAAACTCGACTCCCAACCACAATTAGTTTTGTCTCTTATTCTTAATGCTTCTCTTATTTATTCACACAGTAAGTGAAAGCCTGGAAACAATATAATTAACGTATTAATACAGCTTATTACAGAAACATCACTCATTACCTTCATACAAGATATTATTTGTCAAACATTTCCTGACGAATATTCGTAAACACAAATGAAAAAACAACCAAGTGCTTGAAAGTTGTTGTCTGGCAGGCGCAATTAAACAAAGAACCTCTAAAACTGTACCTATCTCTCTCCATTTTTAATCCTCATTTTGCTGTTCGGGTTCTGCATTTCTCTGATAATTTTCTGACTGTCCAAGAATGGTCCAAAATTGATCAAAAAATCCTCAGCTATTACGCATCAGTTCTGCGCACCCTGAGGACTGTCCCAGAACAGTCAGGAAAATACGAACCCGAATGAAGCTAATAAAACAATAAATAATATCTCTAGAAAAGGCATGTTGGGTGAATCCAGAAGTAGCAGAAGGAAATGAAACGAAAATGGCGAGTTTAACCACGTGATCCGGTGTGACTAATGAAAAATGATAACCTCATTGTATTGTACTGTGGCGAAAATTGAGAATTACGCTCCGGCCGTCTGCCATGTGATTTATAATTTGTAAATAATTTGTTAGATAATCACAACAAACCAATGAATGAATAAGTTCGAGATTTATTGTGCTAAACAAAATATATTACGACTCAGCACATTATTTTCCTTTGTGATAAATTAAATAAATAACACAAAAAAAAACTGCTTTGAGAAATAGATTTATTATTTTCTAGACAAAGAACAAAACAATCATGAGGAATCATTACTAAAACAAAGAAATTTAGCGATTTAATATTACAATAAATCTGGAGCATATTCATTCATATTATTTTTCATAATATTTCTCTTGTCATGCGTCAAGTTTAGTGCTTCCGGTAGCCATATTTAGTGGAGCATAGAACGTGTAGTTTTATCCCCCTGCTGCTACTGTTTTCGGCGGTCATCGACTACTCAGCTTGTGGATTCTGGAGCAAAGAAGTATATAGTTCAGCTGGTTTAGTCTTACAATGATTCTGTATTTTTCACAGCGATGAAGAAATATACTTTTCATCGCCAGTTGCGAAATATTTTACTTTTCGCAACTAGCAACTAAAGTAAGACGTTTTACATCTCATACTTATAAGACATTTGTTTTCGATATATTGATGACATATCGCAGACGTGTTGCTTCATCTACAATGCAGAGATCATTATGACGATTACTACACGAAAGAGAGTTTGTCGGCAACTACTGCAGCAGTATGGAAGACAATCTCACATTCAACGCAAAATTCGTGCAAATTGTGGAAAAATACAGCGTTTTGTATGACAGCAGTAATGAAAATTATTCTAATCGCCAAGTACAGGACAAAACATGGAACGAGGTTGGAAAAGAGCTGTATGAAACTGGAAAAGTTTTGGTTTCTGGCATCATCCTCCGACAACATGATGTACTTATGTGTGAAGTACAAATTCTTGTTTTCTAATTTGAATGAATCGACGTGTTTGCGAAAAGACTCCTAGATATATCGTATAAGTATGCGACTAACTAAGTATTACTCCCTACAAATTGTGTGTTTTCATCATGAAGTTTGATTTTGGCATGCTGGTTAATCATATATCTCAGCCAAACCAAACCATAAATATGTGATGAAGAAGCAGTACATGTCAATAACACATATCATTCACAAAACTGAATAAAATTTTTAAATAATGTATTTATCGTTAATTGTTTTGTCTTTCACATATAACAAAATATATACAGTAAACAATCTTAATTATAATCATATTGAATTCATTATGTGGAAGCAAATAATGTATTTAACATTAATTTACTCAATTTCTGACTTCATCAGTAAATTTCCATAAATCAATCTTTGAGTTGTCTATTTAACCCAAGAAAGCCATCTAATTCCTTCTTTTTGATTGTTTTCTTCGACTTTTACCTGGTCTCTTTGTTTTCGAGGGTTTACCTCTATATTCGGAAATATCATGAGAAGATTCTCTGGTATTTGATTTCATACCTCTCTTTTTTCCTCCGAAACCAAACTTCTTATCCTTCTTTTCCCTCTTTAGCTTTTTGAAGGGTTTCTTTTTGTTGAGGAAATCCAAATCTTTCCTCACACCTTTTCGTACTTTCTTTACCTCTTCTAATATCTCTTTCTTTTCTTTCTGCTTCTCTAATTTTATTTGGGCCTGAATCCTTTTCCCTTCTTTTCTTTGTATCCTCACCTGTTTTACCCTTTCTGATTATTTCGGCTGGGTTTCTTTCTTCTTTAATGCATTTCTAATTTTTTGCATTTGAAGGTCTGTCTTTGCCATTTCAGCAAAATAATCGTCCGGCCTGAAACAATTATATTATATCGATGTGTGTAAGTGTATACTTTCTCGAGCCTAGATTATATGTTGTCTATTTTAGTTCCTGCAGTTGCAGTGTCGCAAATATTAATTTTAGAATATTTCAAATTGCAGGAAGTAAACTTAAAACTATCAACAATAAAAAATGACTGATTTATATTTCAAGATATGAATATCTTAAAAGTTACCTTATTGTTGCAATTCCAAGTGCTTTCAGTTTCGGTATGGCTTCCATAACTGTGGATTGAGCCTGTCTGTAAAACATGGTCTCCCTTTTGAAATCATTCAGCACAGGATCATCCTCCGGCTTATATTGTGGAAGTTTTTTGTTATTTTTCTTCTGATTTTCGCGCTTTTGTTCTTCAGTGAACAATCGAGAAGCTAGTTCTGGAGCAAGAGGAGCTGGTTGACTGATATTGTCTAACCTCTCTATCCATTCTAGTTGGTTGAATTCTTCCAATTTTTGCTGCAGTCCCACCTTGAAACACAGTCTGTTAGAAATAATTCTCTTTCTGTATTAATTCACTACCTTACCTTATTGTTAACAAATTTTTTGGGGCTTTGTTACAACAGTGAGTCCAGGCTTAATTGTCCCAGATGCGAGAGCATTTTGAATCTGAAAATGTATGTATTAAATAACGGTTTTAAATATATGGTATAGAATTATTCACCTCAACATCACTGTCACTCAATTCAGAATCACTGAGATCCATTATAGACATTAAAAAATTCAATTCACAATCTCTTTAGATTTTCACATATACACATGCGGCGTTTCTATCCAAATTTACACAATAAAGTGAGGTTAGGCTATTTGTCTCTAGCATAGAAATGTATTAACATTGTTTTATATTTTTATGGTTTCTCTTCTGTTCTGTGTTCTCAAAGCTGTAGTATCTGAAATACATGATTTCCAGGAGAATAATTGAAAACTATACTTAGCAGCCAAACAGGAGATGTCAGCTGTCAGTCCTGGATTGGCACAATATTCCGTGGTTTTCGGTAATACAAAATTAAAAATATTGATTATAAAAAAATAAAGAAAAAATATTTTCAAGACATCAGCATATGACTGTCAAAAGCAAACTAGTGATTTGATGTACTTCTAACGTTTACTAGGCTGTCTTCAGGATGAAGATGACCCAAAAACTGATTAAAAAATGAAAATATTTTTCACACATTCAGTGGATGACTGCCAAAATGAGTGATTTTATGTTCATCTAGACGTCTCAGTTAAATCATTACATGAATATCATTTGATCTTTTCAATAAATCGTGAAGCATCTAGCAGGCTATGACGAGACCCCGTGAAATGTTTTAAACATGCGCATATCTCATTGAGTTTAATTTTCAGTACCAACCATTTTCATTTATGTTTTTGTAATTTTCCTTCAGAATGATTACTTAATATTAGTTATCACTTCCAGAAAATTGTTTTTTTCTCCATTGAATTCCTGAAAATTATATAATTGTACATTGTAGCGGTCGAAAGATAATAAAGTTGATGAATCCTGACCAAACTTTCTACTCAATGGTGATGAATCAAGTCATCATCAATTATTGTACCAAAATCATTACATTTTATCGAATTAACCCTTAATAGTTCATCAGAAGAAATTTGTACCTTTGAAGTAATCCTGTTGTATCATTTGAATATTGTACCTTGAGTAATCATGGTAACATAGTTAAAACCCTTTCTCATTGCGCAAGTTCGCGGCGCATGCGCACTACTCCTACAGTTATATTGTTCTCTTTCGTGTACAGCACATAACTGTCAAAATGGAATTAATGATTATATTTTCTTCTAGACGTTGATAGTTGAGAATATTTTAAATTCCCATTCCCCGCCGGTTCCTTCTTATCCTACCAAACATGGCGGTTGATTTGCGTTACAAAGAATTAATAAGGAGTTATTAATTACATAAACATCGATGTGAACAGTACCATTATAACCCTATTCATATGGCTTTGACCACAGAACTCTAATATCATATTGACTTTAACATCGTAGCTCAACACATTACATTACCATCATTGTGAATGGGCCTTAAAGATATACTGCAGAAACTCTATCCTCTAGAAAACTATTATTTATTATATAATCATCATTAAATTAATATTAAAAACAGTGAAATCAATAATACTGTGGGAATCTTGGTGGCCATGTTTTGAGTTTGGAGGAAATGAATTGTTGGCGGGAATTTCAAATCTTTCATCAGCCCACTTGACTTAAAGATTATTGAAGCAACCTGGACTTACTATTCGAGATGGAATATGGCCGTTAGAAGGCGGTGGAATTGCATTATGTCAGCAGTAACAGGTGAAAAACATAAAGAAAAAAACTTCAGTTTGAATTAATTAATAGGTTTAATATAATAAGTGTTATGAGAAGTAATTGAGAGGGTTCTGAGATGAGTGCGTCCACATTGCTGAATATTAAAATTTGGGGGTTTTCCTTTTCGATATTATGAAATATATGAAAAAGAATTCAGTAATTTTCGAATATCGGTAAGAAAATGGTCTCAATCGATGTTGTTCGACTTCTTGATGATAAGTAAGTCTACTCTCTATACTCCAGAAAAGACGAACTATAGTCTTTATATTTCCGAAAATTTGGACGTGAATAAATAAGGTATTTCAAAGGACCAGAGCTTACTGGAAGGATTATATTTATCACAATATGATTTTCGATGGAAAAGATATACATATAAACGGAAGGAAAACTGTGAGTGGTTAATTTTAATTTAGGATATAAGTTTGTTGATTCTTTTACATCCCGAAAGAAGATTCTGACCTCACGTCAGTGCTTTTTCATTTTTTTTTCGCTAATTGATAATTTTAATGAACGATTCAGAGATTTATAAGGAAATCAAAGGCTGAAGGTTCAAGGTTGAGATTGGACCTTCCAGTTGGTATTTGAATAGAGGAAGTGTAAATCGATAGACCAGCCTTCCGTTAAGATAAGCAAACAAGGGGTGTGTGATTCGTTGGGTAAATTGTGCTAATGGTGCGGATGCTTTACCTTTTCACACTCAGGAAGTCAACCCGATGCTGATATACGAATGTATGGACGCCCTCAGTATAACGTTTAGTGGCACTAATTGTCAATTAATTAACGGGTTATATTAGAATATGTTTCCAAAATATGTTCACAAAATAGGCACAGAGCCATCTCATGAAGGTATGGTATCATGAAATATATTTGAGACTAGTTGTTAGCTATTACTTCGTATTCGTAGTATTTAATAAACTGTAGTTTTTCGATGTCTAATTTTATTTCTGAGCCCGTACGACAGATAACCTTTGTTTGTGATACAGGTTAAAGGTAAGCCAAAACAAATAGTGCGGTTTTCAATGTATGGTAGAAGAAATAGTGCAATATAACAAAAATGGTTTATTCAAATCTATTCAATCATACATCCCTTTTGGTAACTTGCGTTTCAAAGATAATATAAAATCATAGATGTATGCCTTAATCATCTTTAAACATCGTTCAATCATTCTGCTTTTTATTCGTTTTTATAGAACGAACTGAAAATATTTCCATTAATGTAGCTTTTATCGATGATTGAGTCATTTAATTTGTTTATGGATTCTGACGAATCCCTAAGAAAAAATGTGAAAACACTGACGTTAGCTTCGACGGCTTAGGTGCTATTATTACATTTACATCTATTCAACAAACCAAGATTATTTCGAACCTTTGGGAACCTGAGATATCACATAGAATCAAAAACGAATGCTCAAGATTTTATGAAATAATTCTAGGATCTGCAAAACATAGCTATGAAAGGATATACGAGCAACAGAAACAAATTAAAAACGCAGAAAAGCATTGACCGAAGTCTTTTCTCGGACTCTCTTATTAAGTTACTCCAAATAAATATTAATAATAAAACAATAAATAATATCTCTAGAAAAGGCATGTTGGGTGAATCCAGAAGTAGCAGAAGGAAATGAAACGAAAATGGCGAGTTTAACCACGTGATCCGGTGTGACTAATGAAAAATGATAACCTCATTGTATTGTACTGTGGCGAAAATTGAGAATTACGCTCCGGCCGTCTGCCATGTGATTTATAATTTGTAAATAATTTGTTAGATAATCACAACAAACCAATGAATGAATAAGTTCGAGATTTATTGTGCTAAACAAAATATATTACGACTCAGCACATTATTTTCCTTTGTGATAAATTAAATAAATAACACAAAAAAACTGCTTTGAGAAATAGATTTATTATTTTCTAGACAAAGAACAAAACAATCATGAGGAATCATTACTAAAACAAAGAAATTTAGCGATTTAATATTACAATAAATCTGGAGCATATTCATTCATATTATTTTTCATAATATTTCTCTTGTCATGCGTCAAGTTTAGTGCTTCCGGTAGCCATATTTAGTGGAGCATAGAACGTGTAGTTTTATCCCCCTGCTGCTACTGTTTTCGGCGGTCATCGACTACTCAGCTTGTGGATTCTGGAGCAAAGAAGTATATAGTTCAGCTGGTTTAGTCTTACAATGATTCTGTATTTTTCACAGCGATGAAGAAATATACTTTTCATCGCCAGTTGCGAAATATTTTACTTTTCGCAACTAGCAACTAAAGTAAGACGTTTTACATCTCATACTTATAAGACATTTGTTTTCGATATCGAGCCTAGGTAGACTCCAGTGGAGAATGAAGTGGGTAGCTGTTGGAGGTGGAGGTGTCACCAATAAAACACTCGGTTAACTAAAAATATACTCTCTATTCGTACTAAATAAACAAACTTTCCGAAATAATACGTCTCACAGTCCTTAAAACAAATCAACAGTTCATATTCGGTACAACAGTCCTTAATCTAAATCACAAAATCCTCGTAGTCCTTAACCTCTAAAAACCCAAGTCCCAAATCTACTTATCAATCACCAAAAGTCCAGTAACATTCCGTGAAGTGCTTAGAGTGCACATAAATCGATTACAGTGGCGAGTTACTCGATGTATTAGGCATCAGAAAGAATTAGGCAATCAAAATGACGTAGGCATAAAAATGGGTTAGGCATACCAATGAATCAGGCAGAGAATAGATAAGGCATTCGCTCATCAGAAAATTGCTCATGCATGAAAGTGACTAAGGCCGTGTGAAAGAAATAATAATATCACGGGGTTAAAGCGAGAGGGGGGGGGCGGAAACCAAAGCCTCACTCAGGCCAACATGGACCATCCAAGCGGGGGGGGGTCCCTGGGGCACGATTACGCACGGCGTAACTAGTGTCCGTGCGCAACAGAACCCCTCGAAGAGAACTGCCAAGGCCCAGCCCAAATCGGAGTGACCGGCGGTATGGTGTGCGCATGCGCAAACCACCGCGCGTCCACCCGCGATGACGACAGGACCGAGGTCGAACCAAGTGCCTGCCGCACAGCAGCCCACGCCACGGAAAACTTGAGCTTTGCCCATCTCGCACATCAACGTCAGTCCCGGGAGATGGACAGCAGGAGTCCGCCAAGGTAAAACGGCCCACAACCTAGGGACGATTGAGTTTCCTCATCTCGGCACCCAGATGTCGGATACGCAATACCGGCTAAAGGACCCAGCCGACACCCGTGACGAATCCCGCACCCTCAAAGATCGGGCCAACCCAGTGCCTGCCGCGCAACAGCCCACGTCACGGAAAGCTTCGGTCTAAGCACGATTGAGTTTCCTCATCTCGTACATCAACGTCAGCTCCGAGAGATGGACAGCAGGAGTCCGCCGAGGTAAAACGGCCCACAATCTAGGGACGATTGAGTTTCCTCATCTCGGCACCCAGATTCCGGATCCGCAATACCGGCTTAAGGACCCAGCCGACACCCGTGACCAACCCGTGCCTTCCAGGGTCGGTTCGACAAACGACAACAGGGGGCACACCACGACCCTCACCGCGCAGCAGCCCACGTCACGGAAAGCTTCGGTTTAAGCACGATTGAGTTTCCTCATCTCGTACATCAACGTCAGCCCCGAGAGATGGACAGCAGGAGTCCGCCAAGATAAAACGGCCCACAATCTAGGGACGATTGAGTTTCCTCATCTCGGCACCCAGACGGCGGATACGCAATACCGGCTAAAGGACCCGTAAAGGACGTGACGCCCTAGACGCCCTCCTGCAGCCGTCGTTCGGTCTCAACGATCGAACCTCACACTCACCTCCTGGAATCTCGTCCTCCACAAGTGGTCCTCCGGTCCCCTCTCTATACCCCTTTCCTACCTTGGTATGTCTGCCTACCACTGAACTCACTACCAGCACTCACAACACTGGCTGGACCCTCCCCACTAAACGGTAGAGGCTTTCCTCTTATTTCGAGTTCCGCGCCGTACGAGGAACTGCCGTTCCAGTGCTCGACTCGCCTATAAATACCATTCTCGGTCCCCTCCAACAACACACGTCGTGCGCACTGCTGATGGAGGTGGGAATGATCGGTCGGTGTCCCCACCGCTCGGCGCGATCTCGCTGGAGTCGATCAAGGTCAACGGGTTTCTTCCACGCAAACAAAACTACTTCGTTACACTCTCCCCTTACTTCCATAAAAAAAAAGAATTTTTTTTTCTCTTTCCTTCCTGACCACAAGAAGGATGAAGAAAGGACCTTAGCCTAATAAAACCCAAGAGAAAATCTTAGTCCAAATCAACCATATAAGAGAAAATCTTATCCTAAAGCAACAATATAAGAGAAAATCTTAGCCTAAATCAACAATATAAGAGAAAATCTTAGCCTAAATCAACAACATAAGAGGAAATCTCAGCCTAAATCTACAACACAAGAGAAAATCTTAGCCTCAATCAACAACATAAGAGAGAATCTTAGCCTAAATCAACATCGTAAGAAACAATCTTAGCCTCAATCAACAACATAAGAGAAAATCTTAGCCTAAATTTGCGATAACATACAAGAGGAAATCTTAGCCTAAATCAGCAATCCTCTCTACTGTTTGTCGGCGTTTGTGACGCGCACGCTGCGTTCCTTTGGGAGGGCGGTGACGCGCACTACTGTCATGTCGAAAAGACGCGCACTATGCGTTCATTTGGGAGGGCGGTGACGCGCACTACTGTCATGTGGGGAAAAAGGACGCGCACTCCTGTCATGTGGGGAAAAAGGACGCGCACTACTGTCATGTGGGGAAAAAGGACGCGCACTATGCGTTCATTTGGGAGGGCGGTGACGCGCACTACTCTTATGTCGAAAAAAGACGCGCACTATGCGTTCATTTCGGAGGGCGACGCGTCTGAAACATAGGAAGCGTTAGCGGGCTTCAGGTCTTTTATATGAATATGCCTTAACCTCTTGCCCGATCCGTCTCGCAAGTCGTAGACCACCGGTGAAACTACTTTGGTCACAATATATGGTCCAGAAAATTTCGGCGCCAGTTTGCCCGAAAACTGGTTCGCAGCTGAAGACAGCGGTCGTTCCCGGCGCCAGACTTCATCTCCCACTCTACATCTCCATTCCCGTCGCCGGAGATCATAATAGTGGCTTTGCTGGGTGAATGCCCGACCCAACTGCACTCGTACCAATTCGAACACTTCGCGTAGCCATTTTACCCGACTCGCGTGACTTCGGACCTCCTCACGACTGGTGTCCTGGGCATCTTCTTCCTCTGCTTCGGAGTCTTCTGGCTCCTCTCTAGGACCATCGCCATCAGTAACCACTCTTGGTATGTTCATTTCACGGCCGAAGTTGAGGAACGACGGAGTAAATCCCGTCGACTCATGTCTCGCCGAATTCGTCGCCATAGCCAGCTCGGGCAGTCTCTCGTCCCATTTACGATGATCGCCTTCACAAAATTGCGCTATCATCGTCTTCAACGTACGATTCGCCCGCTCGACCGCATTCGCTTGAGGGCTGTACACCGGTGTGAACCGTACTCGAACTCCCAATTGCCTCAATAAGCTCCGGAATTCTCGACTAACAAACTGTTTGCCGTTGTCGCATATCACCGTGCGAGGACAACCAAACTTTGCAATCACCTGCTCGAAGAGAGCCCTTGTTACTGCTGGTGCTGTCGCCTTGCGTAGAGCACGAAATTCCACCCACTTGGTGAATTTATCCTGAGCCACAAATACAAACGTATTCCCCCTGGTAGAGCGCGGTAATGGACCAACCAGGTCAACGCAGACTCTATCCCAGGGGTCTTTTCCTATACTTGGCTGCATCTTTCCAGGAGTTTGCTGCTGCGAAACTTTATATCTTTGACAGGACTGACACGATCTCACGAATTTAGCAATGTCCCTAAACATTCCTGGCCAGTAATATAGTTTAGCCATCCTGCAACTAGTTTTCGCTATTCCCATATGTCCGGCGGTTGGAGCATCATGATTTTCCCGCATAAGAGCCTCTCTTTGGTTGGCGGGCACACACAGCTTCCAGGGTCGGGACATATCGGGTTCAGTCAAGTCGTTTGACTCGAAGAAATGTCGATATAATTTGCCATCGCTCACGCAATAGTCAGGCAACGCCTCGGGATTATTTTCGACTTCGGCCAACTTCCTTGTATACCATTTGCATTTGGTCTCCTCAGACAAGCAAATCTCTCCCTCGGTTGGGCCAGGTAATGGACTTCTTGACAGCGCATCGGCCACTCTATTGAGGGATCCTTTTCGGTATTTTATGTCGAAATCAAATTGTTGCAAATAGACTATCCATCTGGCAATACGTCCTGCAGGGCTCTTTACTGAATTCAGCCATCGGAGCGACTGATGGTCTGTCAATACTGTAAAGTGGTATCCCTGAAGGTAGGGTCGCATCTTCTCAACGCCCCATACTATAGCCAGACACTCTTTCTCTGTTGTCGAGTAATTTCGTTCAGCCGGTGACAACGTTCTACTAGCATAGGCTATAACTCTTTCGACCTCATCGACACTCTGGGTCAGCGCTATGCCCAATCCTTGATCCGAAGCATCAGTCTGCAGCACGAACGGCTGCTCGAAATCAGGACACGCCAAAACTGGGGCCTCCGTGAGTTTCTTCTTCAGCAGTTCGAAAGATTTCAGTTCCTCTGCCTCAAAACGCCATTTCTGCTTCTTGCGTAGTAGGCGAGTCAACGGTGCCACAATCTGGGAAAACTCCGGTATGAAGCGACGGTACCAAGATGCCACTCCGAGAAATCTTCTAATTTCGCGGACACTTCGGGGTACTGGTATTGCCTGTATCGCCGCCACCTTGTCAGGATCGGTCTTGATTCCGTCCGAGGATACGACATGACCCAAATACTTCAGGCTTCTGCACCCAAACCGACACTTCTCTGGATTCAGCTGTAAGTTAGCTGCTTTAAGCCTTTGAAAAACCTCGCTCAGGATCTGCAGATGATGTTCTAGCGAGTCACCCAAAACTATTATGTCATCCAGGTATGCGAAAACAAACGGTTCCATCTCTGGTCCGATGATCCGATCCAGTAATCTCTGAAATGTTGCTGGCGCAGAATGTAGACCAAATGCCATTACTCTGAATTGAAAAAGACCTCGCCCAGGTACCGTAAAAGCTGTTAGGGCCTTACTTTCTTTGCTCAGGGGTACCTGCCAATATCCTTGCCGTAAATCTAGGCTGCTGATATACTTTGCTCGCCGTAGTTTGTCCAGGATATGCGAGATGTACGGCAGTGGGTATGCATCTTTTATAGAGGCTTCGTTTAATTTTCGGTAGTCCACGCAAAATCTAGCTCGTCCATCCTTTTTCCTAACTATCACCACAGGCGAGCTCCATGGACTGTTAGATGGCTCTATTACTCCCTCCTCTAGCATTCGGTCGACCTCTTCATTGATGATCTCTTGTGTCGCAGGATTACGTGGTTGGTATCTTTGTTTAATGGGTTCAGTCCCCGGTTTGAGCTGAATCTTATGCTCGACCAGGCTCGTCGTTCCTTGGATATCGTCAAATTGTTCAAGTTCCCTGTCCAGAAAGCGGTTGAGCTCTCGTCTTTCTTTCTCAGGGAGTTCCAGTTCTTCATGGTCGTAATCGGCTTCCGAGCAGGACAGTGATTCCTCTCCGACAGGTCTCAGTAATCTACCTCTGTAGTGGCAGGACACAGATCTTAGTTCAATGCTAAAATCGTAGTCACTCAGTACGTCCATCCCAACTACTATGTCTATCGGTAAACTCTCCATATACAGCATATCCATCGTGATATAGTCGTCGTGAAACTGTAATGGAAGTCTATAGCATCTTGGGATTGATACTGACTGTCCATCAGCTATCTTCGCCGTAGCCTGGTGTGTGAAAGATGGTATGTTCATTCGATCGCAGTAATCAGCCACAGTTCTTCCCAAGAATGACTTCGTAGCACCAGTGTCCAGTAACGCTCGAAAGTTTCTCCCTTCCACACTGACATAAATTATAGGTCGGTTATCTGGCGGATGTCTCTGAATGGTATTTAACTTCGAGGCTAGTCTTTCAGAGGATTGCGGATGCCTCGTCTTCGCGCAATCCTCACTTAGTTTTCCGAACAGCCACATTCTCTTGCAGAAACGCCATCTCTTCCACACCGTGGACAGGAAATCTTGGGGGGGTTTCGGCAGTTTATTCGCATATGTCCTATCTCTCCACATCTAAAACATACCATCGTGTTCTCATTGAATCTCACAGTTCTTCGGTTGGGACTAGGCCGTGGTTCCTGGGCGACAACGTTCGATCTAACGACCGTGTCACTATTCCCGTGCGGTAACTCCATCGACGTTCTAGTCGGTACCTCAGATCTATTCGTGTCTGACACATTCGGTCTGGTTTGCGGGCTTTGGTACACGAGATGAGGCTCTGGTGTTACTATGGCATTCTGTACTGGTGGTGGTTTATACTGTTGTGCCTGCCAATGTACCAACTCAAACACCTTGCCTTTATTCAGTAGTTCCTCAATTGTATCAGTATGCTGGAATACGAGTGCTCTCTGAAGATGTGGCAACAAGCCTCGTCTAATAATTGTGACTTGCTCGGCCTCAGTTACGCAGTTATGTACCAGCTTTCGAAATAGGTTTTGCATTCGAGTCACGTACAGTACAAGTTTTTCATCTTTGCCTTGCGTTCTCTTTTTAATATCTTCGAGAAGCAACTCTTCGTAATTCGGTGGCAAGAAGGCTTCTTTGATTTTGGTCTTAAAATCTTCCCAGCTCTCTAAGTTTGCTTTTCGTGGTACATACCAATCTCGTGCATCACCCCTCAATATCTCATAAATTGACTTAAATAAATCTCCGTGTGTCAGGTTTCTCGACTCGGCTAGTTGTTCGATCTCGTCCAGAAACGCTGTGATACTTCCCGAGCCGTCATAATGTACGTTCCACATGTACAATGGGACTGTGGGGGCACGAGTGGGGTAGATGTGGTACATACTCCTCTCGTCCTCCCGTGGTGGGGGAATTGGTGTTTCTCTCTCTTGTCTCCTTGTCTGCACCGGTAGTGGGGTAACCACAGACTCTACTGACTCTATTGTCTCTCCTACGATGTTTGCATTCTGTACTGATGCTCTCCTCGTTGATTCAGTGAATCCACGTCTTGGTATCTCTGTCGTCGTTGGCACAGTCTCTCTGCGCACCCGGCTCCGTAATGAATCAAAAATCCGGCGATTGATGGAACCAGTCGTCCTTCGTATCCCACAAGGTCGTGTGTTCGTCCCAATCATTTGAAATTCCTCGTCTCTGCCGTCGATGTCGAATGACAGCCTCTGGTCTCTAACTTCTCTTGCTCGGTAAGTCCTATCGGTCATCGGTACCAAAACCGGCATATTATCTACAGGTATCGGCGCATCAATTAAAGACGGCGTCTCAGTCGCCTCCGTGGCCAATCCAGCGATGCTACGTGCATCCTCTAACGCTATTCGAGCGTCCTCCAAAACTTCCATCATTCTATCTCTCGTCAATCCTTCCTCCATGGTGCCTGGCTTCACCAACCTCAATCTATGCTCAACATGCTCCAGACGGCTGAACATCCTCCCATACACATTTCGTGCATTTCCAGTGTCAACCTCCGGAACATCTTCCAACAATTCGCTCAGTTTCGTACTACAGATCGCCAGCTCCACTGGGGTATCCAGCTCCACACCCTCGGGAATGTCTATCCCTCTCGATAGCGCTCTTCGCAGCAACAGCCTATCCTCATCCGCAGTGGATCCGACTTCCAACCTCCGGGCACGCAACTCCCATACGAGTTCGTCACTCCGAAGCATATCCACATCCATCCTTACTTCCTCAGGATATCCAACAACGTCCAAAATCCTACAACCTCAAACTCCAACAACCAATGTCCAAAATAGGGAAAAATCTCTATTATATTCCAACACCAGCCTCCAACAACCTTCAAGTCCCTGCTCGGGCGCCAGAATTGTAACGCCCTTACGTGCAGTTCCTTTATCAGTAAACTCGGGCGCCAGACTATTTGCTTCTGAGGGCGTCACCCTCACCTATCGAGCTCCCCCGGAATGTCCAGAAGCTCGAGCCTAGGTAGACTCCAGTGGAGAATGAAGTGGGTAGCTGTTGGAGGTGGAGGTGTCACCAATAAAACACTCGGTTAACTAAAAATATACTCTCTATTCGTACTAAATAAACAAACTTTCCGAAATAATACGTCTCACAGTCCTTAAAACAAATCAACAGTTCATATTCGGTACAACAGTCCTTAATCTAAATCACAAAATCCTCGTAGTCCTTAACCTCTAAAAACCCAAGTCCCAAATCTACTTATCAATCACCAAAAGTCCAGTAACATTCCGTGAAGTGCTTAGAGTGCACATAAAGCGATTACAGTGGCGAGTTACTCGATGTATTAGGCATCAGAAAGAATTAGGCAATCAAAATGACGTAGGCATAAAAATGGGTTAGGCATACCAATGAATCAGGCAGAGAATAGATAAGGCATTCGCTCATCAGAAAATTGCTCATGCATGAAAGTGACTAAGGCCGTGTGAAAGAAATAATAATATCACGGGGTTAAAGCGAGAGGGGGCGGAAACCAAAGCCTCACTCAGGCCAACATGGACCATCCAAGCGGGGGGTCCTGGGGCACGATTACGCACGGCGCAACTGGTGTCCGTGCGCAACAGAACCCCTCGAAGAGAACTGCCAAGGCCCAGCCCAAATCGGAGTGACCGGCGGTATGGTGTGCGCATGCGCAAACCACCGCGCGTCCACCCGCGATGACGACAGGACCGAGGTCAGAACCAAGTGCCTGCCGCACAGCAGCCCACGCCACGGAAAACTTCGGTCTCAGCACGATTGAGCTTTGCCCATCTCGCACATCAACGTCAGTCCCGGGAGATGGACAGCAGGAGTCCGCCAAGGTAAAACGGCCCACAACCTAGGGACGATTGAGTTTCCTCATCTCGGCACCCAGATGTCGGATACGCAATACCGGCTAAAGGACCCAGCCGACACCCGTGACGAATCCCGCACCCTCAAAGATCGGGCCAACCCAGTGCCTGCCGCGCAACAGCCCACGTCACGGAAAGCTTCGGTCTAAGCACGATTGAGTTTCCTCATCTCGTACATCAACGTCAGCTCCGAGAGATGGACAGCAGGAGTCCGCCGAGGTAAAACGGCCCACAATCTAGGGACGATTGAGTTTCCTCATCTCGGCACCCAGATTCCGGATCCGCAATACCGGCTAAAGGACCCAGCCGACACCCGTGACCAACCCGTGCCTTCCAGGGGTCGGTTCGACAAACGACAACAGGGGGGGGGGCACACCACGACCCTCACCGCGCAGCAGCCCACGTCACGGAAAGCTTCGGTTTGAGCACGATTGAGTTTCCTCATCTCGTACATCAACGTCAGCCCCGAGAGATGGACAGCAGGAGTCCGCCAAGATAAAACGGCCCACAATCTAGGGACGATTGAGTTTCCTCATCTCGGCACCCAGACGGCGGATACGCAATACCGGCTAAAGGACCCGTAAAGGACGTGACGCCCTAGACGCCCTCCTGCAGCCGTCGTTCGGTCTCAACGATCGAACCTCACACTCACCTCCTGGAATCTCGTCCTCCACAAGTGGTCCTCCGGTCCCCTCTCTATACCCCTTTCCTACCTTGGTATGTCTGCCTACCACTGAACTCACTACCAGCACTCACAACACTGGCTGGACCCTCCCCACTAAACGGTAGAGGCTTTCCTCTTATTTTGAGTTCCGCGCCGTACGAGGAACTGCCGTTCCAGTGCTCGACTCGCCTATAAATACCATTCTCGGTCCCCTCCAACAACACACGTCGTGCGCACTGCTGATGGAGGTGGGAATGATCGGTCGGTGTCCCCACCGCTCGGCGCGATCTCGCTGGAGTCGATCAAGGTCAACGGGTTTCTTCCACGCAAACAAAACTACTTCGTTACAAAGTCATCATCAATTATTGTACCAAAATCATTACATTTTATCGAATTAACCCTTAATAGTTCATCAGAAGAAATTTGTACCTTTGAAGTAATCCTGTTGTATCATTTGAATATTGTACCTTGAGTAATCATGGTAACATAGTTAAAACCCTTTCTCATTGCGCAAGTTCGCGGCGCATGCGCACTACTCCTACAGTTATATTGTTCTCTTTCGTGTACAGCACATAACTGTCAAAATGGAATTAATGATTATATTTTCTTCTAGACGTTGATAGTTGAGAATATTTTAAATTCCCATTCCCCGCTGGTTCCTTCTTATCCTACCAAACATGGCGGTTGATTTGCGTTACAAAGAATTAATAAGGAGTTATTAATTACATAAACATCGATGTGAACAGTACCATTATAACCCTATTCATATGGCTTTGACCACAGAACTCTAATATCATATTGGCTTTAACATCGTAGCTCAACACATTACATTACCATCATTGTGAATGGGCCTTAAAGATATACGGCAGAAACTCTATCCTCTAGAAAACTATTATTTATTATCTACTCATCATTAAATTAATATTAAAAAACAGTGAAATCAATAATACTGTGGGAATCTTGGTGGCCATGTTTTGAGTTTGGAGGAAATGAATTGTTGGCGGGAATTTCAAATCTTTCATCAGCCCACTTGACTTAAAGATTATTGAAGCAACCTGGACTTACTATTCGAGATGGAATATGGCCGTTAGAAGGCGGTGGAATTGCATTATGTCAGCAGTAACAGGTGAAAAACATAAAGAAAAAAACTTCAGTTTGAATTAATTAATAGGTTTAATATAATAAGTGTTATGAGAAGTAATTGAGAGGGTTCTGAGATGAGTGCGTCCACATTGCTGAATATTAAAATTTGGGGGTTTTCCTTTTCGATATTATGAAATATATGAAAAAGAATTCAGTAATTTTCGAATATCGGTAAGAAAATGGTCTCAATCGATGTTGTTCGACTTCTTGATGATAAGTAAGTCTACTCTCTATACTCCAGAAAAGACGAACTATAGTCTTTATATTTCCGAAAATTTGGACGTGAATAAATAAGGTATTTCAAAGGACCAGAGCTTACTGGAAGGATTATATTTATCACAATATGATTTTCGATGGAAAAGATATACATATAAACGGAAGGAAAACTGTGAGTGGTTAATTTTAATTTAGGATATAAGTTTGTTGATTCTTTTACATCCCGAAAGAAGATTCTGACCTCACGTCAGTGCTTTTTCATTTTTTTTTCGCTAATTGATAATTTTAATGAACGATTCAGAGATTTATAAGGAAATCAAAGGCTGAAGGTTCAAGGTTGAGATTGGACCTTCCAGTTGGTATTTGAATAGAGGAAGTGTAAATCGATAGACCAGCCTTCCGTTAAGATAAGCAAACAAGGGGTGTGTGATTCGTTGGGTAAATTGTGCTAATGGTGCGGATGCTTTACCTTTTCACACTCAGGAAGTCAACCCGATGCTGATATACGAATGTATGGACGCCCTCAGTATAACGTTTAGTGGCACTAATTGTCAATTAATTAACGGGTTATATTAGAATATGTTTCCAAAATATGTTCACAAAATAGGCACAGAGCCATCTCATGAAGGTATGGTATCATGAAATATATTTGAGACTAGTTGTTAGCTATTACTTCGTATTCGTAGTATTTAATAAACTGTATTTTTTCGATGTCTAATTTTATTTCTGAGCCCGTACGACAGATAACCTTTGTTTGTGATACAGGTTAAAGGTAAGCCAAAACAAATAGTGCGGTTTTCAATGTATGGTAGAAGAAATAGTGCAATATAACAAAAATGGTTTATTCAACTCTATTCAATCATACATCCCTTTTGGTAACTTGCGTTTCAAAGATAATATAAAATCATAGATGTATGCCTTAATCATCTTTAAACATCGTTCAATCATTCTGCTTTTTATTCGTTTTTATAGAACGAACTGAAAATATTTCCATTAATGTAGCTTTTATCGATGATTGAGTCATTTAATTTGTTTATGGATTCTGACGAATCCCTAAGAAAAAATGTGAAAACACTGACGTTAGCTTCGACGGCTTAGGTGCTATTATTACATTTACATCTATTCAACAAACCAAGATTATTTCGAACCTTTGGGAACCTGAGATATCACATAGAATCAAAAACGAATGCTCAAGATTTTATGAAATAATTCTAGGATCTGCAAAACATAGCTATGAAAGGATATACGAGCAACAGAAACAAATTAAAAAACGCAGAAAAGCATTGACCGAAGTCTTTTCTCGGACTCTCTTATTAAGTTACTCCAAATAAATATTAATAATAAAACAATAAATAATATCTCTAGAAAAGGCATGTTGGGTGAATCCAGAAGTAGCAGAAGGAAATGAAACGAAAATGGCGAGTTTAACCACGTGATCCGGTGTGACTAATGAAAAATGATAACCTCATTGTATTGTACTGTGGCGAAAATTGAGAATTACGCTCCGGCCGTCTGCCATGTGATTTATAATTTGTAAATAATTTGTTAGATAATCACAACAAACCAATGAATGAATAAGTTCGAGATTTATTGTGCTAAACAAAATATATTACGACTCAGCACATTATTTTCCATTGTGATAAATTAAATAAATAACACAAAAAAACTGCTTTGAGAAATAGATTTATTATTTTCTAGACAAAGAACAAAACAATCATGAGGAATCATTACTAAAACAAAGAAATTTAGCGATTTAATATTACAATAAATCTGGAGCATATTCATTCATATTATTTTTCATAATATTTCTCTTGTCATGCGTCAAGTTTAGTGCTTCCGGTAGCCATATTTAGTGGAGCATAGAACGTGTAGTTTTATCCCCTGCTGCTACTGTTTTCGGCGGTCATCGACTACTCAGCTTGTGGATTCTGGAGCAAAGAAGTATATAGTTCAGCTGGTTTAGTCTTACAATGATTCTGTATTTTTCACAGCGATGAAGAAATATACTTTTCATCGCCAGTTGCGAAATATTTTACTTTTCGCAACTAGCAACTAAAGTAAGACGTTTTACATCTCATACTTATAAGACATTTGTTTTCGATATATTGATGACATATCGCAGACGTGTTGCTTCATCTACAATGCAGAGATCATTATGACGATTACTACACGAAAGAGAGTTTGTCGGCAACTACTGCAGCAGTATGGAAGACAATCTCACATTCAACGCAAAATTCGTGCAAATTGTGGAAAAATACAGCGTTTTGTATGACAGCAGTAATGAAAATTATTCTAATCGCCAAGTACAGGACAAAACATGGAACGAGGTTGGAAAAGAGCTGTATGAAACTGGAAAAGTTTTGGTTTCTGGCATCATCCTCCGACAACATGATGTACTTATGTGTGAAGTACAAATTCTTGTTTTCTAATTTGAATGAATCGACGTGTTTGCGAAAAGACTCCTAGATATATCGTATAAGTATGCGACTAACTAAGTATTACTCCCTACAAATTGTGTGTTTTCATCATGAAGTTTGATTTTGGCATGCTGGTTAATCATATATCTCAGCCAAACCAAACCATAAATATGTGATGAAGAAGCAGTACATGTCAATAACACATATCATTCACAAAACTGAATAAAATTTTTAAATAATGTATTTATCGTTAATTGTTTTGTCTTTCACATATAACAAAATATATACAGTAAACAATCTTAATTATAATCATATTGAATTCATTATGTGGAAGCAAATAATGTATTTAACATTAATTTACTCAATTTCTGACTTCATCAGTAAATTTCCATAAATCAATCTTTGAGTTGTCTATTTAACCCAAGAAAGCCATCTAATTCCTTCTTTTTGATTGTTTTCTTCGACTTTTACCTGGTCTCTTTGTTTTCGAGGGTTTACCTCTATATTCGGAAATATCATGAGAAGATTCTCTGGTATTTGATTTCATACCTCTCTTTTTTCCTCCGAAACCAAACTTCTTATCCTTCTGTTCCCTCTTTAGCTTTTTGAAGGGTTTCTTTTTATTGAGGAAATCCAAATCTTTCCTCACACCTTTTCGTACTTTCTTTACCTCTTCTAATATCTCTTTCTTTTCTTTCTGCTTCTCTAATTTCATTTGGGCCTGAATCCTTTTCCCTTCTTTTCTTTGTATCCTCACCTGTTTTACCCTTTCTGATTATTTCGGCTGGGTTTCTTTCTTCTTTAATGCATTTCTAATTTTTTGCATTTGAAGGTCTGTCTTTGCCATTTCAGCAAAATAATCGTCCGGCCTGAAACAATTATATTATATCGATGTGTGTAAGTGTATACTTTCTCGAGCCTAGATTATATGTTGTCTATTTTAGTTCCTGCAGTTGCAGTGTCGCAAATATTAATTTTAGAATATTTCAAATTGCAGGAAGTAAACTTAAAACTATCAACAATAAAAAATGACTGATTTATATTTCAAGATATGAATATCTTAAAAGTTACCTTATTGTTGCAATTCCAAGTGCTTTCAGTTTCGGTATGGCTTCCATAACTGTGGATTGAGCCTGTCTGTAAAACATGGTCTCCCTTTTGAAATCATTCAGCACAGGATCATCCTCCGGCTTATATTGTGGAAGTTTTTTGTTATTTTTCTTCTGATTTTCGCGCTTTTGTTCTTCAGTGAACAATCGAGAAGCTAGTTCTGGAGCAAGAGGAGCTGGTTGACTGATATTGTCTAACCTCTCTATCCATTCTAGTTGGTTGAATTCTTCCAATTTTTGCTGCAGTCCCACCTTGAAACACAGTCTGTTAGAAATAATTCTCTTTCTGTATTAATTCACTACCTTACCTTATTGTTAACAAATTTTTTTGGGGGCTTTGTTACAACAGTGAGTCCAGGCTTAATTGTCCCAGATGCGAGAGCATTTTGAATCTGAAAATGTATGTATTAAATAACGGTTTTAAATATATGGTATAGAATTATTCACCTCAACATCACTGTCACTCAATTCAGAATCACTGAGATCCATTATAGACATTAAAAAATTCAATTCACAATCTCTTTAGATTTTCACATATACACATGCGGCGTTTCTATCCAAATTTACACAATAAAGTGAGGTTAGGCTATTTGTCTCTAGCATAGAAATGTATTAACATTGTTTTATATTTTTATGGTTTCTCTTCTGTTCTGTGTTCTCAAAGCTGTAGTATCTGAAATACATGATTTCCAGGAGAATAATTGAAAACTATACTTAGCAGCCAAACAGGAGATGTCAGCTGTCAGTCCTGGATTGGCACAATATTCCGTGGTTTTCGGTAATACAAAATTAAAAATATTGATTATAAAAAATAAAGAAAAAATATTTTCAAGACATCAGCATATGACTGTCAAAAGCAAACTAGTGATTTGATGTACTTCTAACGTTTACTAGGCTGTCTTCAGGATGAAGATGACCCAAAAACTGATTAAAAAATGAAAATATTTTTCACACATTCAGTAGATGACTGCCAAAATGAGTGATTTTATGTTCATCTAGACGTCTCAGTTAAATCATTACATGAATATCATTTGATCTTTTCAATAAATCGTGAAGCATCTAGCAGGCTATGACGAGACCCCGTGAAATGTTTTAAACATGCGCATATCTCATTGAGTTTAATTTTCAGTACCAACCATTTTCATTTATGTTTTTGTAATTTTCCTTCAGAATGATTACTTAATATTAGTTATCACTTCCAGAAAATTGTCTTTTTCTCCATTGAATTCCTGAAAATTATATAATTGTACATTGTAGCGGTCGAAAGATAATAAAGTTGATGAATCCTGACCAAACTTTCTACTCAATGGTGATGAATCAAGTCATCATCAATTATTGTACCAAAATCATTACATTTTATCGAATTAACCCTTAATAGTTCATCAGAAGAAATTTGTACCTTTGAAGTAATCCTGTCGTATCATTTGAATATTGTACCTTGAGTAATCATGGTAACATAGTTAAAACCCTTTCTCATTGCGCAAGTTCGCGGCGCATGCGCACTACTCCTACAGTTATATTGTTCTCTTTCGTGTACAGCACATAACTGTCAAAATGGAATTAATGATTATATTTTCTTCTAGACGTTGATAGTTGAGAATATTTTAAATTCCCATTCCCCGCCGGTTCCTTCTTATCCTACCAAACATGGCGGTTGATTTGCGTTACAAAGAATTAATAAGGAGTTATTAATTACATAAACATCGATGTGAACAGTACCATTATAACCCTATTCATATGGCTTTGACCACAGAACTCTAATATCATATTGGCTTTAACATCGTAGCTCAACACATTACATTACCATCATTGTGAATGGGCCTTAAAGATATACTGCAGAAACTCTATCCTCTAGAAAACTATTATTTATTATCTACTCATCATTAAATTAATATTAAAAAACAGTGAAATCAATAATACTGTGGGAATCTTGGTGGCCATGTTTTGAGTTTGGAGGAAATGAATTGTTGGCGGGAATTTCAAATCTTTCATCAGCCCACTTGACTTAAAGATTATTGAAGCAACCTGGACTTACTATTCGAGATGGAATATGGCCGTTAGAAGGCGGTGGAATTGCATTATGTCAGCAGTAACAGGTGAAAAACATAAAGAAAAAAACTTCAGTTTGAATTAATTAATAGGTTTAATATAATAAGTGTTATGAGAAGTAATTGAGAGGGTTCTGAGATGAGTGCGTCCACATTGCTGAATATTAAAATTTGGGGGTTTTCCTTTTCGATATTATGAAATATATGAAAAAGAATTCAGTAATTTTCGAATATCGGTAAGAAAATGGTCTCAATCGATGTTGTTCGACTTCTTGATGATAAGTAAGTCTACTCTCTATACTCCAGAAAAGACGAACTATAGTCTTTATATTTCCGAAAATTTGGACGTGAATAAATAAGGTATTTCAAAGGACCAGAGCTTACTGGAAGGATTATATTTATCACAATATGATTTTCGATGGAAAAGATATACATATAAACGGAAGGAAAACTGTGAGTGGTTAATTTTAATTTAGGATATAAGTTTGTTGATTCTTTTACATCCCGAAAGAAGATTCTGACCTCACGTCAGTGCTTTTTCATTTTTTTTTTTCGCTAATTGATAATTTTAATGAACGATTCAGAGATTTATAAGGAAATCAAAGGCTGAAGGTTCAAGGTTGAGATTGGACCTTCCAGTTGGTATTTGAATAGAGGAAGTGTAAATCGATAGACCAGCCTTCCGTTAAGATAAGCAAACAAGGGGTGTGTGATTCGTTGGGTAAATTGTGCTAATGGTGCGTATGCTTTACCTTTTCACACTCAGGAAGTCAACCCGATGCTGATATACGAATGTATGGACGCCCTCAGTATAACGTTTAGTGGCACTAATTGTCAATTAATTAACGGGTTATATTAGAATATGTTTCCAAAATATGTTCACAAAATAGGCACAGAGCCATCTCATGAAGGTATGGTATCATGAAATATATTTGAGACTAGTTGTTAGCTATTACTTCGTATTCGTAGTATTTAATAAACTGTAGTTTTTCGATGTCTAATTTTATTTCTGAGCCCGTACGACAGATAACCTTTGTTTGTGATACAGGTTAAAGGTAAGCCAAAACAAATAGTGCGGTTTTCAATGTATGGTAGAAGAAATAGTGCAATATAACAAAAATGGTTTATTCAACTCTATTCAATCATACATCCCTTTTGGTAACTTGCGTTTCAAAGATCATATAAAATCATAGATGTATGCCTTAATCATCTTTAAACATCGTTCAATCATTCTGCTTTTTATTCGTTTTTATAGAACGAACTGAAAATATTTCCATTAATGTAGCTTTTATCGATGATTGAGTCATTTAATTTGTTTATGGATTCTGACGAATCCCTAAGAAAAAATGTGAAAACACTGACGTTAGCTTCGACGGCTTAGGTGCTATTATTACATTTACATCTATTCAACAAACCAAGATTATTTCGAACCTTTGGGAACCTGAGATATCACATAGAATCAAAAACGAATGCTCAAGATTTTATGAAATAATTCTAGGATCTGCAAAACATAGCTATGAAAGGATATACGAGCAACAGAAACAAATTAAAAAACGCAGAAAAGCATTGACCGAAGTCTTTTCTCGGACTCTCTTATTAAGTTACTCCAAATAAATATTAATAATAAAACAATAAATAATATCTCTAGAAAAGGCATGTTGGGTGAATCCAGAAGTAGCAGAAGGAAATGAAACGAAAATGGCGAGTTTAACCACGTGATCCGGTGTGACTAATGAAAAATGATAACCTCATTGTATTGTACTGTGGCGAAAATTGAGAATTACGCTCCGGCCGTCTGCCATGTGATTTATAATTTGTAAATAATTTGTTAGATAATCACAACAAACCAATGAATGAATAAGTTCGAGATTTATTGTGCTAAACAAAATATATTACGACTCAGCACATTATTTTCCTTTGTGATAAATTAAATAAATAACACGAAAAAAACTGCTTTGAGAAATAGATTTATTATTTTCTAGACAAAGAACAAAACAATCATGAGGAATCATTACTAAAACAAAGAAATTTAGCGATTTAATATTACAATAAATCTGGAGCATATTCATTCATATTATTTTTCATAATATTTCTCTTGTCATGCGTCAAGTTTAGTGCTTCCGGTAGCCATATTTAGTGGAGCATAGAACGTGTAGTTTTATCCCCCTGCAGCTACTGTTTTCGGCGGTCATCGACTACTCAGCTTGTGGATTCTGGAGCATAGAAGTATATAGTTCAGCTAGTTTAGCATAGACAAAGAAGGGATAGACCACAGTATAGGGACCAAGCAGTAGTCGCACTTCGTGGATTTTCTTACACCAAGTCTGACTCGCGCATTCCTCCCTGCGCATAACCTAAAATGTTGTTTTCATCTATAATTCTAAGATGTCATTATTATTTTAGACATCTTAAATAATTCCTTTGTATAATTAATTTGTTCAATATATGGAAGAATATAATTTTTCTAAGATCTATTTAAAATTCAAAGAAGAAGTTGAAGAAAAAGATGCAACCTAACTTATAAATTCAGTGGAATTTCTTTGAGTCAAAATCTACCATAAACCAGCAAAGCTCATTTATTCAATAATTTATTTTCATTCAAGTAAGTATTCTGTTTCAATTATGTGTTATTTTCAAATTAATTCCAAAATGGTTAACAATTGTAGCGTTTACTCATAGTGAGAAAAAAACTGAAGTGACTCAAACAGCACCAAGTTTGTCTGCCTACACTCCAAGAAAAAAAAAGGTTGCAGATTATGGTGAAGAATTTGAAGAGGAGAAAGAAACTGTAAAAATTGGGGATGAAAGTTTCATTCGATTCTGCAGGCATAATTTCAGCTCGAACATGGCTGATTTCATGATAGCCCAATTGCAACTCAAAAGAACAAATTCCTATGGCTACAGGTATTCCATCGCTTATAAACAATTTGCACTTACTATCAATTTTTTGGGACCTAAAGTTTATAAATTTTTAAGAAAAACTTTTTCCTTCCCTCACAAGGCTACTCTATGCAGAATAACTACCAAATGGAACTTTTCCGTTGGTTTGAATGAATATGTAGGTATAACAAGCAATTTCGGTGAAAGTAAAAACTATGACAGAGCAAAGGATTGCATATTATGTGTTGATGAGATGTCTATCAAAACTCATTTTTTATGATATATCTCTTGACCAAATAATTGGATTTCAACAATGCAATGGTAACAGATCTTTCGAACCTGCTATTTGTGCATTAGTTTTAATGTATTTTCAGTTTGTCAGTATTCGTTTTATTTATAGATTAGGTACAAATTTTCTGATGGAATTGATCTTAATGCAAATTTACCACATAGCGTAAACATTCATTCTATATATTTCTATATCACTTACAAAGTCCTTGTATACTTGTTATTTTAAATGTATTGATGTATACATAATTGTTGACTGAAATGCATGCAGAATTAAACTATATTTTATGATACTGTATAGTATTTTATTCCGTTGTATATTACTATATTATATTCATTGTAGAAATATGAAAAATATAATTTTATATCAGAAATCCTGTTTTTTTATTGAATTTATGAGAAGATAATTCAATATTACCTGATAACTGTATTACAAGTTTAGATTAGACTGAACGAATCTTGAGAAAAATTTATTAATTCAAAAAATATAAACAAACTGGGAGAAATCCACTAAGAAGTAACAAATTATATGCTCTGATGTTGATTTAATCTGGAAAATTTACTACATTTAACTAATTGCATTAAATAGGATTCTTAAGTTCAAAAGAAATTTGAAGCAAGAACATTTATATGAGGCCTATTACAGAAATCAATGTTTTTGCAACATTTCGTGTTGAGGGGGTTTGCCGATAGTTAAGAATTCCATAATCAAATTCCTCTTTTCATGAATTGTATATAGTAAAAAATAGTATCAGTTCAAACCAAATCATCAGAGAATTCATTGAAAAAATTTGTTCGAAACAATTCAATATAAAAATAGTTATTTTTCATGGACTCGAAGATAAATGTTTCAGTGAAATTATAAGTATTAAGGATTTGATATTAAACACATTCGATGTTTTCAACCACCAACTACTTATTTTTCCATATAATACCTACTCTTCAACTCAATCTTCGTTTAGAAAAATTTTAATGAGTCATTTCATTTACAATCCTAAGGTACCTATGATTTTTAACACATTTCAAAAAGTTTCAGAGGCACCGGTTCTGCTGTTTCTGAGTACACTGTTAGGTAAATTTAATCACTAATTACTGTTTCTTTCAAAGTGATATTAAAACCACAATAAAACAATATATCTTTTATTAAATGCGTTCTGTTAGTGAGGAAATGTGATTACATTTACAGTTACATTATGAGCGGAGTCATAATTTTTATATGAATATAGAATAAACAACACTCTAAATATCACAGTGAAAACTTATTACCAGCTTAAATCAAAATATTTAAGTTTTCAGATAACGCAAATAACCTTTTCTAATCAATTTTTACATTCGCGGTCGATTAGAGGTTATGCGCAGGGAGGAATGCGCGAGTTCCCTTTGGTGTAAGCGATTTCAGTTCAAAATCGACGAAGTGCGACTACTGCTTGGTCCCTATACTGTGGATAGACCAACTCCTTTGATTAGTTTGGCACGTTGACGGTGGCGACCTTATGAGCAGCAGATGGAACTAATCGTGAGAAATGGCGGCACAGCCGATAAAGTAGAAAACTTTCGGTGCGATTGTGGCGTCCTCCACCGCTGTAGGAGCAACTAACGATAATTCTATTATCGAATGATTCAAATATTTTCACAATTTGAATAAATTTTGCTGCAATTTTCAAGTCCTTGATTTTTTTTATTGGGTATTATTTTTAAATGCAAGGACCTAAAAGTTGCAGCAAAATTTATACATATTGTAAAAATCTTTCGAGTATTATAGTAAAAATCTAAGAATATTTATTAACTTTTTATTGTACATAATTGAGCAAATTAAATTTTGTAAACAAAAATCAATTAATTGATTAATTAAATCATTTGATTTATCGTAATTGACAAATATCTAGGAGACTGGATTCAGAATTGGAAGCTGAACTTCTTTGGCGTAATACGAATGTAATCCTCTTCAAATCTGCAACAAAATGAAAAACATTGTAAGAATATAATGTTGATACTCCACAGATTATTGTATGTTATAACAAGAGAACGTGAAGTGAAAACATCTATTGGTTTTACAATTTTTTTTTTTTATTTTTCTTTTTGCCCTGAGGGATGAAGAAGCTCTAACAGCCTTTCCAAGCAGCTGGGCTAGTGACTTGATGCTGCTAGGAATATGAAGAAATCTCTTTGGAACTGACTTTTGCGTTGCATATTTTCTTCTTAAATTTTTCTTTAAATCATTGAAATATTTATAACAAATCAAGTCCAAAATCACTTTATTCAACATATTCTGAACACTCTCGTAATGTTCAGAACATTTGAAGAATTCAAATGAAATATTTTCTCTCACGAAACAAAAAATTTGTTCATTTATATTTAAAAAATGACCATGGCTTTCAAGAATCGCGGTTATGACATCATACATATGAGCAACATAAATACATAATTCTTCTGACATCATATTCCTTAAACATTGTGAACGTATGGAACTCTAAAACTTGATTACTCAAAAGACATTCTTTGCATTGATGACATATTAAACCAAAAATTTTTTTTACAAAATAGCCGCTAACATATACAAGAGCTTGGTCATCAATTTCGCTCATATTATTGGGAGGCTTTATATCTTTAAATTTCGATAAATCAATTGAAACAGATATGTGATTTGGATTATTACATGTGAATTTTAAAAAATTTTTCAAATCTTCAAGAATGTCTATGCCATCGTCCTCACAATTTTTTCCTCGGGTCCTAGATGTAACAAGGCGATTTAAAATGCAGGTCTTAAGTGCAGAAATAAATTGATATGGAGTGGGATTTGTGTGGGCCATGCTGTCTGATCAAACTGAAGAGATTCTCTACAGGATCTTGGTTTAGCGTTCTAGTACGCAGATATTTGAAACCAGCTTTACAACATTCATCCCACACCATAATGACACCTTGAATAGTCATTATCCAACCTTCTTTACATCTGGGAGCCTTCGTTTCTAATCCTGTAACAGGATGCAAAAATTTCCATTTGTTGATCCTCTCTAAAGATATAAATCGAACCCCATTATTGCCAATCGACTGTTTAAGCTGCAAAAATAATTTAGAATCACTAATCTTATCAGCTAATTTTAACTTGTGTTTAGACTTTTCAATGTTTTTCTTTAATTTGGACAGTTGCTCTCTTTGCCTTTTATTAATATCATAAAGAAACTTTTCTTTAGACGATAATTGGTTTACTCGATGAATATTTATTTTTCTTAGAATTCCTGATTTTTTGGTCTGTACAAAAGGTTTATTAATTTTCATTCTATCAGTCAAACTAGTACTCGGCACACAATTTGGAAAATCTGATAATATCTGAGCACTAGATGTAATTTGAACCTTCATTTCCGAAATCAAATTCATTGTTATTATTATTATCATTATAATTTTGAGATGTAAGCATTTCATAATTTGGAAAATCTGGCAGAGCTGAAGGAATTAGTTTATTTTTAAATGTACTGGTAAAGTTTTTAACATTGAAATGATCCTCACATATTCTAGAATTCGAATTTATAAAATAGCTGGAATGAACAGCTCTAATTGCATGATCCCATTCTGAAATTCTACTTGCAGGAGGTCGAAAAAAGTGCTTATTGGTTGAACCCGTGTAATATTTATTAGCACAATTTGGGATGCAACAAGAATACTGAAATTTTAATGATGATGACATACTGATCAACGACAAGAGGTGCTATGAATTTATACTTACCTTTCAGAATACTTACAAAAACTTTCAATTAATCCCTCACTATCACAAAATTTGGTCGATCTACAAAAAAAATAGTGTAAATTTTACTTTAAATATTTCTCAGGGGCTTCAATAAACGAAAAAGATATATCTCAAAGTTCATGATCGAGAATTTAAAATTTTCCCAAAAAAATAGGTATGATGTCAGTATAATACATAATAAAATTTCAAATTATTGGTTCTATTCAACTTTTTAATATTCAAGATACAAAAAAAAAACACTCACCACGATTCACAAACAGAAAAAACAGAACCGATAACTACACTTCCACGAAAGAAAGAACGAAACTAAAGAAGGGGTTAGAATTCGCGACATTTCGCGCGAAAATATGTCCCATTCTTTTTTATTATATAGCTTTTTCACACAATTAGTTCCATCTACTGCTCATAAGGTCGCCACTGTCAACGTGCCAAACGTATCAAAGGAGTTGTAAGTCTATCTCTTCTTTGTCTATGTGGTTTAGTCTTACAATGATTCTGTATTTTTCACAGCGATGAAGAAATATACTTTTCATCGCCAGTTGCGAAATATTTTACTTTTCGCAACTAGCAACTAAAGTAAGACGTTTTACATCTCATACTTATAAGACATTTGTTTTCGATATATTGATGACATATCGCAGACGTGTTGCTTCATTTACAATGCAGAGATCATTATGACGATTACTACACGAAAGAGAGTTTGTCGGCAACTACTGCAGCAGTATGGAAGACAATCTCACATTCAACGCAAAATTCGTGCAAATTGTGGAAAAATACAGCGTTTTGTATGACAGCAGTAATGAAAATTATTCTAATCGCCAAGTACAGGACAAAACATGGAACGAGGTTGGAAAAGAGCTGTATGAAACTGGAAAAGTTTTGGTTTCTGGCATCATCCTCCGACAACATGATGTACTTATGTGTGAAGTACAAATTCTTGTTTTCTAATTTGAATGAATCGACGTGTTTGCGAAAAGACTCCTAGATATATCGTATAAGTATGCGACTAACTAAGTATTACTCCCTACAAATTGTGTGTTTTCATCATGAAGTTTGATTTTGGCATGCTGGTTAATCATATATCTCAGCCAAACCAAACCATAAATATGTGATGAAGAAGCAGTACATGTCAATAACACATATCATTCACAAAACTGAATAAAATTTTTAAATAATGTATTTATCGTTAATTGTTTTGTCTTTCACATATAACAAAATATATACAGTAAACAATCTTAATTATAATCATATTGAATTCATTATGTGAAGCAAATAATGTATTTAACATTAATTTACTCAATTTCTGACTTCATCAGTAAATTTCCATAAATCAATCTTTGAGTTGTCTATTTAACCCAAGAAAGCCATCTAATTCCTTCTTTTTGATTGTTTTCTTCGACTTTTACCTGGTCTCTTTGTTTTCAAGGGTTTACCTCTATATTCGGAAATATCATGAGAAGATTCTCTGGTATTTGATTTCATACCTCTCTTTTTTCCTCCGAAACCAAACTTCTTATCCTTCTGTTCCCTCTTTAGCTTTTTGAAGGGTTTCTTTTTATTGAGGAAATCCAAATCTTTCCACACACCTTTTAGTACTTTCTTTACCTCTTCTAATATCTCTTTCTTTTCTTTCTGCTTCTCTAATTTCATTTGGGCCTGAATCCTTTTCCCTTCTTTTCTTTGTATCCTCACCTGTTTTACCCTTTCTGATTATTTCGGCTGGGTTTCTTTCTTCTTTAATGCATTTCTAATTTTTTGCATTTGAAGGTCTGTCTTTGCCATTTCAGCAAAATAATCGTCCGGCCTGAAACAATTATATTATATCGATGTGTGTAAGTGTATACTTTCTCGAGCCTAGATTATATGTTGTCTATTTTAGTTCCTGCAGTTGCAGTGTCGCAAATATTAATTTTAGAATATTTCAAATTGCAGGAAGTAAACTTAAAAATATCAACAATAAAAATGACTGATTTATATTTCAAGATATGAATATCTTAAAAGTTACCTTATTGTTGCAATTCCAAGTGCTTTCAGTTTCGTATGGCTTCCATAACTGTGGATTGAGCCTGTCTGTAAAACATGGTCTCCCTTTTGAAATCATTCAGCACAGGATCATCCTCCGGCTTATATTGTGGAAGTTTTTTGTTATTTTTCTTCTGGTTTTCGCGCTTTTGTTCTTCAGTGAACAATCGAGAAGCTAGTTCTGGAGCAAGAGGAGCTGGTTGACTGATATTGTCTAACCTCTCTATCCATTCTAGTTGGTTGAATTCTTCCAATTTTGCTGCAGTCCCACCTTGAAACACAATCTGTTAGAAATAATTCTCTTTCTGTATTAATTCACTACCTTACCTTATTGTTAACAAATTTTTTTGGGGGCTTTGTTACAACAGTGAGTCCAGGCTTAATTGTCCCAGATGCGAGAGCATTTTGAATCTGAAAATGTATGTATTAAATAACGGTTTTAAATATATGGTATAGAATTATTCACCTCAACATCACTGTCACTCAATTCAGAATCACTGAGATCCATTATAGACATTAAAAAATTCAATTCACAATCTCTTTAGATTTTCACATATACACATGCGGCGTTTCTATCCAAATTTACACAATAAAGTGAGGTTAGGCTATTTGTCTCTAGCATAGAAATGTATTAACATTGTTTTATATTTTTATGGTTTCTCTTCTGTTCTGTGTTCTCAAAGCTGTAGTATCTGAAATCGTTAGAATATTGAGTTTATTATGTATATTTATGAACTGGATTCACTATGAATAAAACACTATATAGATAACACTTTATGTTTAATTGAAGGATTATTGTATAATCAACATTTACTCGAATACTTATGTCTCTTATCATATCTACGAATAACTGCGAAGTAAGTTCTAACAAAGGAGGGAAATCTGCATCTGTCTACGTGACGTCATGCTGCGTAGGAACTACTGCACATATGATCCATTCTTCAACGCTCCCTTCTCGTCGGTGATATTTGAATCTTCAGTTCAAATATTGCTGACGAATCACTTTCCATGCTTCCTTTTAAAATACCTACTTATTGTCAAATAATAAACTTACTTTTGATAAGAGTCTTATATTGTTTCATCACCTCCTTTATTCCTTCAACTTAAATAATTCTACATAAAATACTTTACCTTGTGTTATCTAAAAAACACATTAACTGCATTATCTTCTTTATTAACAAAATAAACCTTCTTTAACAACATTATCTTCTTTATAAATAAAATAAACCTTCTTTAACAACATTATCTTCTTTATAAATAAAATAAACCTTCTTTAACAACATTATCTTCTTTATAAATAAAATAAACCTTCTTTAACAACATTATCTTCTTTATAAATAAAATAAACCTTCTTTAACAACATTATCTTCTTTATAAATAAAATAAACCTTCTTTAACAACATTATCTTCTTTATAAATAAAATAAACCTTCTTTAACAACATTATCTTCTTTATAAATAAAATAAACCTTCTTTAACAACATTATCTTCTTTATAAATAAAATAAACCTTCTTTAACAACATTATCTTCTTTATAAATAAAATAAACCTTCTTTAACAACATTATCTTCTTTATAAATAAAATAAACCTTCTTTAACAACATTATCTTCTTTATAAATAAAATAAACCTTCTTTAACAACATTATCTTCTTTATAAATAAAATAAACCTTCTTTAACAACATTATCTTCTTTATAAATAAAATAAACCTTCTTTAACAACATTATCTTCTTTATAAATAAAATAAACCTTCTTTAACAACATTATCTTCTTTATAAATAAAATAAACCTTCTTTAACAACATTATCTTCTTTATAAATAAAATAAACCTTCTTTAACAACATTATCTTCTTTATAAATAAAATAAACCTTCTTTAACAACATTATCTTCTTTATAAATAAAATAAACCTTCTTTAACAACATTATCTTCTTTATAAATAAAATAAACCTTCTTTAACAACATTATCTTCTTTATAAATAAAATAAACCTTCTTTAACAACATTATCTTCTTTATAAATAAAATAAACCTTCTTTAACAACATTATCTTCTTTATAAATAAAATAAACCTTCTTTAATAACATTATCTTCTTTATAAATAAAATAAACCTTCTTTAACAACATTATCTTCTTTATAAATAAAATAAACCTTCTTTAACAACATTATCTTCTTTATAAATAAAATAAACCTTCTTTAACAACATTATCTTCTTTATAAATAAAATAAACCTTCTTTAACAACATTATCTTCTTTATAAATAAAATAAACCTTCTTTAACAACATTATCTTCTTTATAAATAAAATAAACCTTTCTTTAACAACATTATCTTCTTTATAAATAAAATAAACCTTCTTTAACAACATTATCTTCTTTATAAATAAAATAAACCTTCTTTAACAACATTATCTTCTTTATAAATAAAATAAACCTTCTTTAACAACATTATCTTCTTTATAAATAAAATAAACCTTCTTTAACAACATTATCTTCTTAATTGTTAATGAACAACATATTTTCATTATTATAAATCAACATTATCCACTTTGCATTATTAAGTAATAGAAATCTACATTGCTCCTTAAAAATAACTTCATTTCCCATGTCCTTTGTTTATTCAAAGCTATCTTCATTTTCTGCTAGAAAAAATCATTCAGAATTAGTTTCCTTCAAGACTACATTTTTGAATTCATTAAATTTAAGATTGCCTAGGGGTTTTGTCAAAGCATCTGCTAATTGATTCTTAGTACTGACCCACTTAATAATTATGTTTCTTTTTGATACCTCAAATCTAATATAGTGAAAACACAACTTCACTATATGTTTCAATGTTTGAGAATCCTCTGACTTTGCAATATTAATTGCAGCTCTATTGTCTTCATACATTATTGGAATAATATCCATCTGAATAAAACGCTTACACATTTCTCTAATACTAACTACTTCTCTACACCCCAATGACATGGCAATATATTCTGCTTCTGCAGATGATAAAGCTACATGGGTTTGTTTCTTAGTTCGCCAGAAAATTACATCATCAAACAGTTTTATTAATATTCCACTTGTTGATCTTCCATTCAGATCACCAGTCCCCAAAGATGCATCTACATAGCATTCTAAGTTTCTTCCTATACCTCTGTACTCTAAGCCAAAGTTTATGGTTCCTTTCAAATATCTGAATATTCTTTTAACTTTCATCCAATCTTCAAAGGTGTAATTATTTTGTTTCCTGCTTAACACATTAACAGCGTATGTTATGTCAGGCCTAGTTCCACTTGATAGGTATAGTAAACTTCCTATTGCTTCTCTGAAAGGAAATTCCTTTTGGACAAATGTTCACTTTCCATTCCTCCCTTCTGTTCTGTTTCTCTGGTCACCATTGGGGTACTGACTGGTTTACTAGCGAGCATATTAAAATTTTTCAACATTTTTATAATAAACCTTTTTTGATGTAAATATATAGTTCTCATGTTCTCTATCTCTTTTTATTTCTATGCCCAGAAACTTTTCAGGACATCCCAAGTAAGTCATTTCAATTCTTTTTGCAGGTCATTTTTAATTTGATTAAGTTTATTTTTACAGTTACTGGCAATTAAAATATCATCCACATACAATAACAAAATAACAAATTTTCCTTTTTTCCTCCATATAAATAAACATGATTGTAGAGGATATTTTTCCAAATGTAATTTACTCATTGTCATTTGGAACCTCTCATACCATCTTTTTTGGACTTACTTTTAATCCATATAACGCTTTTTCTAACCTACAGACATGTTTTTGTCTGAGATCATCTCCTCCTTCATATCCCTCGGTATTTCCATGAATACCTCCTTTTCTAGCACTCCGTTTAAAAAGGCTGTTTTCACATCTAGCTGATGTAATTCTAAATCATATTTATTTGCAATTATTAAAAGAAATCTTACATCTGACAGTCTTGCCACAGGAGCATAAACTTCTCCTACATCATAATCATTTGTGTCAGCATAGCCTCTTATTACCAGTCGAGCTTTGTACCGTATCTCATTATTAGGTTCTTCTTTCTTTTTGAATATCCACCTTGTAGTCATTATAGACTGATTTTTGGGTACTTGATTTCGTTCAATCAATGACCAGGTTCCATTTCTCTTATGAGAATTATACTCAGATTCTATTGCTGACAACCATTCGTTCTTTTCTTTACTGTCAATGGCTTGAACATAGTTCAGAGGTTCATCAACTTCAGAAACATTGCCACTTATATGTTCCATACTTTCACCTATTAGAGCAGTAAATGATTCTCTAATATCATTCACACTACTTTTTTCTGTAATTCTTTTTGGATGCAGATCTTCGTGAAGAAGTCCGATCCTATTTCATTTACATCGACTTGTGGATCTTTGATTACATTCTGCTTATTGTCTTTATTAAAATAATCCCCATACGTTTTAGACTCAATGAACCTTACATGTTTACTTTTAATTAATTTTCCACTTTCTGGTTCAATAAGGGTATAATATGTGTCTCCACATGCTATTAGGAAAGCTCTGTTTCCTCTTTCTGAGAATTTTTCTTTTATTGTTGGGTCTAGAACAAATCCCACACTTCCAAATCTTCTAAAGTATTTTATGGTACATCCTTTACCTGTAATCATTTCAAAAGGTATTTTGAAATTGATTCTACTTTTTAGGTGTTCTGTTATATATACTTAAAATAAACTGTAGAGCATGAGCCCATAGTTGCTGTGGAAATCCAGAATCTATGATTACACTTCTTATTTTTCTTGTAGTTCTCGGTTGAACCTTTCAGCTGTACCATTAAGATTTGGAGTATATGGTGGAGTGAGTTCCAGCACAATTTTCTCTTTCGGAGAAATTCCTTCATGTTTTCAGTACAATATTCTGTACCGTTATCTAGCCTTAAAAACGTTATTTTTACATTCTCACCCTTTAAAAGTCTAGCATTCTCCATCATTTTGCTAAGAGCAATATGTACTTCTTTCTTATCTACCATTGGATATGCCCAAGCATATCTGGTACAATCAGATCCACAAATGTTATTATATATCTTGAGCCATATTTATATGTACATGGTGATATGGGTCCCATGACATCTGTATGAACAAGTTTGAGTGGCTCATTGTATTGATACCTTTTTGTATTACTAGGTTGTCGAGTAATTTTTGCTTTGGCACAGACTTCACAATCAGTGATTGCTTTTGTGAATTTTACACCTTTTAGTTCTGGGATCAACTTTGCTGCCTTCTCTAAATAACTTTTAGACACATGCCCCAATCTATAGTGCCATAACAAACCAATGTCATTTTTCAAACTTTCTACTTTTCTACTATTTAATTGTTGAATGTCATTTAATTCCATTTCACTCACAGTTTTCAAATACTTCTGTAAAGTATCTGTCTCATTTATTTCTTCATATGAAATTTGCCTTTCTGAGTTCGTTTCATCCATTTCTTCATATGTTATTTCATTTTCTACATTATCTTCATTACCAATTTCTTCATATTCTATTTCATTTTCTACTACATTTTCATCTACAGTGTTGCATGTGTTGATACTTTCAATACTCCCTTCCTTCTCAATAACCTTTACTGTTTTTGTTTTATCTTCTACGTTCTGATAAAAGCCTTCTATTCCTCCTTTATTCGTTATTTTTGGATTGACTAGGTCAAAATTTAACCACCAAAATTTACCATCATATTTACCAGTTTTAATGATATCTTTTGTATTTTCATTTTGCAACTTTATATGGTTTTTATTTATATTTATTTGAATACCTTTTGTAACTGTTCCTCTGTATGCACCTCTTCCTCCTCTTGAATAAGCAGCTCTTCCTCTACCACCACGATAGCCTACTTTATTTCTACCACGGTATGCTGGTTTAGGACATGTAGCTGCTTCGTGGTTGTCAGTCAGCTCTCGACAATTATAACAAATCTGTTTAGTGTTTTTGCACTCTCTGCTGAAGTGATTTGGTTTGCCACACTTGTAGCATACTCTACTTTTGTTTGTTGAACTGACATCCACTTTCTTTCTTTTTATGTCTGCATTCAGAGCTTGACCTTCATTAGCTCTTTCTTTCGTTTCTTTTTCTCTTCCTTCTTCATTTATTAATAGAGATTTTAGCTCATCAAAAGACAGTTTTTCACCTGATGCATCATATTTTCTGATTAGCTCAGGATAGCTGTTATCAATAGCCATGAGGAAATTTTCTATAACTTCTTTTTTTTTTATTTGTGATTGCAACTTTTCCACTTTTTGCTGCATATTATCTGATTTATCAGATTCCATTTTCTGAAAGATATTACTACTTATTCCAACTTCAATAAAATGGTTTTAATTAGATGGTTTTTTTTTTATTAATTCCTTGAATTCATCCAAACTTAATACTTTCTGTTTTTGAAAGATATTACTACTTATTCAAACTTCAACAAAATGATTTTAATTTGATGGTTTTTATTCATTCCTTTAATACATCCAAACTTAATACTTTCTATTTTTGAAAGATATTACTACTTATTCAAACTTCAACAAAATGATTTTAATTTGATGGTTTTTTTAATTCCTTTGATTCATTCAAATTTAATACTTTCTTTTAAAACCTACTTTATTCAAACACTGCTTAATGCTACTTAGGATATCTACTTATTTTTTTTGATAAGTACATGTACATTTAATTTACCAACTTACTACCATTTGAGTTAATACTTTCTCCTTAGAACTACTTTACTTATTACATTTTCAACTACGTTTTCACCTTTAACCAACATTCGACTTATATTATCTAAATACCAATTTTTTACCTTAATTTAGCAGCAGGTTTGTTCTGTGCTTTTTGTCCCTTTTTTCATCTACTTTTATCTCCTTTATCTACTTTAACGACTTTCTTACTTAATTAATACACTCAATGGTTTTACTGGACATTAAAACTTCTAGCATGCAATATTATTGGCCTTAATTAATTTCTATCGACATATTTTTCTACTTGCTTTTCACACCGGTTTATCTTAATTCTCTCTTGCCCAAGGCACCTCCACCACGTTAGAATATTGAGTTTATTATGTATATTTATGAACTGGATTCACTATGAATAAAACACTATATAGATAACACTTTATGTTTAATTGAAGGATTATTGTATAATCAACATTTACTCGAATACTTATGTCTCTTATCATATCTACGAATAACTGCGAAGTAAGTTCTAACAAAGGAGGGAAATCTGCATCTGTCTACGTGACGTCATGCTGCGTAGGAACTACTGCACATATGATCCATTCTTCAACGGAAATACATGATTTCCAGGAGAATAATTGAAAACTATACTTAGCAGCCAAACAGGAGATGTCAGCTGTCAGTCCTGGATTGGCACAATATTCCGTGGTTTTCGGTAATACAAAATTAAAAATATTGATTATAAAAAAATAAAGAAAAAATATTTTCAAGACATCAGCATATGACTGTCAAAAGCAAACTAGTGATTTGATGTACTTCTAACGTTTACTAGGCTGTCTTCAGGATGAAGATGACCCAAAAACTGATTAAAAAATGAAAATATTTTTCACACATTCAGTAGATGACTGCCAAAATGAGTGATTTTATGTTCATCTAGACGTCTCAGTTAAATCATTACATGAATATCATTTGATCTTTTCAATAAATCGTGAAGCATCTAGCAGGCTATGACGAGACCCCGTGAAATGTTTTAAACATGCGCATATCTCATTGAGTTTAATTTTCAGTACCAACCATTTTCATTTATGTTTTTGTAATTTTCCTTCAGAATGATTACTTAATATTAGTTATCACTTCCAGAAAATTGTCTTTTTCTCCATTGAATTCCTGAAAATTATATAATTGTACATTGTAGCGGTCGAAAGATAATAAAAAGGTATTTCAAGCGATGAACCAAGAGTAACCAGGTTATGATTTTGGTCCATCTAGCGGTTATTGCTGGTTCTTCTTGGTTATTCCTTCGAAATCCAGAAAGAATAACCAGAAATTATCGCTTGAATGCTCGGGTTTGGTTATCCGTGCTGTCATTCTTTTGATTCGCTTTTATTTATGCTCATAGGTTATCTGCATAACACGTTATCTGAGCATTTATCTGATTCAGATAAAAAGGGCCCATTCCCGAAGCTTATATAAACAAAAAGACATTTTTATAAGCAATATTTTATTAGCCAATATATCCTTATAATGGAATTACTGAAACTACAATAAATTTAACAAGGAAAAAATACTAAATTAGACTCATATAATATCTATACATATAAAAAAATGATCATAAAAATTATTTTGCGAGTACCTAACTAGGAATGAAGAAAATGACAAGAAATGATTAAAATGAAAATATCAATATTAACAGCTAGTAAAACGAAGAAAATTAAATCTATTTTTCCATTATTTCGAGATTATACTTGATGAAAATTTGAAACAAACACAAAAAGGCAATGAAAGAACTTCTTAATCTCTTAACTTTAGGAACAGCAATGACAAATCTCATGATGGTTTTAACAAACAATATTTTGAATTTGTAAATTTCAGTTTATTCCAATTTAAAAAAAAAGTTATTTGGTCACTTCTACTGGTTCTTCTTTCAATTTAATGATCTACCTTAAAATTTCTCCTCATTGCTACCATATTGTGCATTCTCAGAACACCCAAACTATTGATACGATGCTTTGCAGATACTCAGTATTGCACACATGACATAAATTTGAAGCAACTTTTCATAGTTTCATTAACAGAATTCTCAAAGGATTTTTATTGATGTGGCTTTAATTTTTAGGTTTTTCTTGTAATTTTCAAATTATTATCAATATAGATTGCTTCACACAAATGACATTTTCTCTTCGAGCCTTTTATTTCTTCTGTTATAGAGTTATCCTGAAATTTGAAATAGAATTGAATATTATCTTTATAACAAATTCAATAAGAATAGATGGTTTTCCTGTGTTACTTCAACATACTTTCAGTTGATGACTGGTTAAGTTTCTCTTTACATTCAATGTTTGCAGCTGCTGATAAAATTTTTGATTACTGCAGCTAACAAAATACACAAGGAATTCTGTTTTTCTCTAATGAAAAGTAAACCTAATCTGTACATTCTACAATGCTTCTAATGGTTTCCAAATAATTTTTTTTTACCTAGGTGATTTATACAAATGAAATTTTTTTCCATTGAATGTACAGTTTCTGCTTCCAATTTTATTTTTGAGTTTTCCTAAAATTTAAATTGTGATCAAATACCTACAGCCTTCAAAGTTAAAATTCAAGAAAATCATTGGATTTATAAGTTTCATTTCAACGCACCTTCAGTTGACAGACCAGTTGTATTACTGAACTGTAATTTACGATTTCCACATGATTTTCAGCAACATTATTCAGAAGCACATGATTATATTAGATCCTGAGTATTTCCTTCTTTCAAGAACTGTATTTCATAATTGCTCTGTTTTTTATTATGTTAAAGAAACTCTACATTGTGGTCCCATTTTTGATGAGTTCTTTCCATCCAAACAACACAACTTTTCACCCACGTTCTTTAAGTTTTCTTTTGAACCTGTGAATTTAGGAAGAGCGTATTATTTTTAATTTTATCTTAAATTGCCTTAGTTCCTACCTGGAGTTGAACTTCCATTTCATTAAATAGAATTCGTGTTGCTGTAGTTTGGATTATTAATTATCTCTGTGAAATATTCAATAGTCTTTCGGTTCTACCAAGATCAGTTTTTCAACTTCCAAATAATTCAAAGTCCTTGCTATTGTTTACTATTTTCATGTTTATACACATCTAACCCTACTTGCTCTAATAACCAAAATCGTAACCCTGCTCTCGAGCAGGGTTACGATTTTGACATTTCTCGATCAAATTGACATTTCTCGATCAAATTGAGGTTAATTCATGACTTCACGGATCTATAACCCAAACCGCTTGAATGCAAAAGGTATGTACCACAAAAGACCAAAGATAACCGGTTACTCTTGGTTCGTCGCTTGAAATACCTTAAAGTTGATGAATCCTGACCAAACTTTCTACTCAATGGTGATGAATCAAGTCATCATCAATTATTGTACCAAAATCATTACATTTTATCGAATTAACCCTTAATAGTTCATCAGAAGAAATTTGTACCTTTGAAGTAATCCTGTTGTATCATTTGAATATTGTACCTTGAGTAATCATGGTAACATAGTTAAAACCCTTTCTCATTGCGCAAGTTCGCGGCGCATGCGCACTACTCCTACAGTTATATTGTTCTCTTTCGTGTACAGCACATAACTGTCAAAATGGAATTAATGATTATATTTTCTTCTAGACGTTGATAGTTGAGAATATTTTAAATTCCCATTCCCCGCCGGTTCCTTCTTATCCTACCAAACATGGCGGTTGATTTGCGTTACAAAGAATTAATAAGGAGTTATTAATTACATAAACATCGATGTGAACAGTACCATTATAACCCTATTCATATGGCTTTGACCACAGAACTCTAATATCATATTGACTTTAACATCGTAGCTCAACACATTACATTACCATCATTGTGAATGGGCCTTAAAGATATACTGCAGAAACTCTATCCTCTAGAAAACTATTATTTATTATCTACTCATCATTAAATTAATATTAAAAAACAGTGAAATCAATAATACTGTGGGAATCTTGGTGGCCATGTTTTGAGTTTGGAGGAAATGAATTGTTGGCGGGAATTTCAAATCTTTCATCAGCCCACTTGACTTAAAGATTATTGAAGCAACCTGGACTTACTATTCGAGATGGAATATGGCCGTTAGAAGGCGGTGGAATTGCATTATGTCAGCAGTAACAGGTGAAAAACATAAAGAAAAAAACTTCAGTTTGAATTAATTAATAGGTTTAATATAATAAGTGTTATTTATTTATTTATTTATTTATTTATTTATTTATTAAATTACACCAATCTACAGTCTAGACCAATTACAGATTGGGAATAAACAAAAATTAACAAAATACAAACTCATAAAAATAAATATACATACAAATGCAAACCCAAATTAACTAAAAAATCACGACCCCAATACAGCCCTTCTTATTTCTAATTTCGTACAGTTGAAAACATCCAATACATCTTGAAAATTGCAAAAATCATGACAAATTCTAAACATTGGCGAAAACTGAAGCACGTTAGTCCGAGGAAATGGAAGATAGAACGTGGATATATTTCTTACAGGTAGTCTAGGGACGTGCAAGTTCACAGAGCCTAGTAAGTAGGGGCAATCAATTTTGAAACTCATGAGTTTATTTAGAAAAAGAACTCCCAAATAAGTCCTACGCACCTCTAAAGAGTTAACATTAAACCTGTTCAATAAGTACCCATTTTGTATTCCACGACAAGGATAAAAGTCATCTATTTTGAAACACACGTACTTCAGAAATCGCCTCTGTATTTTCTCCAAACTATTAATATGAACCCTATAACCGGGATTCCATATAACACATCCATATTCAAGCTTTGACCTCACGAGCGCCGTAAAAAGAAGGAAAAGGGATCGAGTCTCCAACAAATCTCCGGAATTCCTAATTATAAACCTGAGAGCTCTGAGGCCATCGGACACAGTTGCCCTCACATGGGGTACAAAAGTCAACCTCTGATCGAATAAGACACCCAGATCTCTGTATTCAGTCACCCTGTCCAAAACACCTCCTCAATGTTGTATTGAAAGATGACAACTGACTTACTGCGACAGAAGGTCATCACATTGCACTTTTTTATATTTAATGATAGTCGATTTCTCCGGCACCAATCATTCAGATTATCGATTTCACCCTGAAGATCCCAGCAATCCTGGATAGACTCAATTCGACAAAACAATTTGCAATCATCTACATACAAAAGCAACAGACAGAGCAGGTGTAAACTCAGATCGTTCATAAACAACATGAACAACAGAGGACCCAAAATGGAACCCTGTGGAACACCTGACGTTGCGGAGAACTCAGATGACCTGATTCCAGAATACTGAACGAACAGTTTTCTATTAGCAAGATATGATTCCAGGAAAGAGATAAAATCATTTTTCAAGCCAAACGAAGACAACTTTGTAAGAACAACTCCATGGTCAAGCCTATCAAATGCCTTGGAGAAGTCAGTGTATATAACATCGACCTGAGAAAATTCATCCAAAGCAGTAGACACATACTGGGTGAAACAAGTCAAGTTCGTAGCAGTAGACCGGCCCCTAATGAAACCGTGCTGACCATCATTAATTTGGCATTTAACATGAGCGTAAATTATATTGTATAAAACTTTCTCAAAAACTTTACTAAAATTGCTCAGAATAACGATGGGTCTGTAATTTTCGATGTCTTCTCTACTGCCCCTCTTGAATACAGGGCAGACTTTACCTTCCTTCCAAATGCTTGGGAAACATCGTTTGGAAAGTGACAGCTTAAAAAGCGCAGTCAAAGGCTTAGAGAAAATGATGGCACAGTCTCTCAGTAAAAAAGACGGAACTTCATCCGGGCCAGCCGTCATGCTACCCTTGCACTCCCTCAAACAAGACAACACACACTCCTCGCTTATATCGGGAACAGATAGAGTTTGCCCAAAACAGTCTTGGCCGGAACGGTCCCGCTGTGGTGCCGAAGATCTCACAAAAGCAGCCTCAAAGAAGGCAGCAAAGGCATTGGCGATGTCCTGAGGATCCGATAAGACGGATCCATCAAACTTCATAGAGCCCGGAGTGGAGGAACCACCTCGAATTCTATTTAAGTAGCCCCAAAATTTAGATGGATCCCTAGATAATTCTTCCTCGGCTTCCCGACAGAAACCGGTCCGGGCTATCGAGATTGCGTTCTTCAGTTCTCTGCGAAGCTCCTCAAATTCCACTAGAAATGATGTACAACCTGTTGACTTATAGGCTCGACGACAACTGTCCTTGGCTTTCAACTTAAAAATTATATCTCTATTAAACCAAGGTGGGTACCGAGATCTCCTACCAGATGTTTTGGGTACACAAGCATTAAAGACACCGTTAAGATGGTCATAAAATCCTGCACACGCTAAATCGACATCGTCATACTCAGTGACGAAATCCCAGTTGGTGTTCAATAGGCAATCATAGAGTAACGAGAGGTTAGCTCGTCTGAAATTGAAACTCTCAGGAATACCTCCCCTCAACTTACCTTTAGGATGTCTTAATGGCAGGGTCAGATAAAACTCTAGAGGTGGATGATGTAAATCAACCGGTACAAGAGAGTAGTTCGACCCACTCACAACCATCTGATGCCGACAACAAACAAGGTCCAAAATCCGTCCATTCCTATTAACCACCTTGTTGACCTGATGTAAGTCCATATAGTCCAAGAATCCCAGGAGTGCCTCCACTCTTCCAGTAGTGTGTGAAGAAGACAACTGATAATCCACATATTCAGTAATATTAAAATCCCCCAGAATAATGATTTCGCAATACCCGAGAAGCAGATATGGCAAACTTGAAATAGCCTCGAACAGTCCCTCATATTGTTCAAGTTTCAAACTGGGAGGTATATAAATGGTAAAAATATATAAACAAGCACCCCTTATTACTACCTTCAAACCAACTATATCAATGCTATGAAAGACCTCGGTAATGCAGTGAAGATCAAGGCAGGTAACAGTCAGGTCAGAATGCACTGCAACTAAAACACCACCACCCCTTGTCGCCGACGTGAGGTCAAAGCTGCGATCCTTTCTATACAATATATATTGATCACTACAGATTTCGGAGTTTGAAATATCAGAAGAGAGCCAGGTTACCAACAAAAACCTGGTGTTTTCAAACAATGAAGACTATCAGAGGGAATTCCCACACATGCGGCCTGATAAGATTTTCCGCACGTGCCAGCGCATATGACGCTCGGCGATTTACGACGATCGAAAACTTCATTACAATGCCCACAAACAGACATTGTTTATTATCGTTTTCCGAGTGTCACACAGAAAATAATTATACGATATCGTACCTTGCAGTCCACTGAACAAACTGTATAAGTTTTTAAAACATTCTGTTCGGGAACAACACGGAAATAGCCACAAAACTACGAGATCACCAATACACGTCCGATCTTATTCTAGATTCAAGTTTATTTGTAATTATGAGAAGTAATTGAGAGGGTTCTGAGATGAGTGCGTCCACATTGCTGAATATTAAAATTTGGGGGTTTTCCTTTTCGATATTATGAAATATATGAAAAAGAATTCAGTAATTTTCGAATATCGGTAAGAAAATGGTCTCAATCGATGTTGTTCGACTTCTTGATGACAAGTAAGTCTACTCTCTATACTCCAGAAAAGACGAACTATAGTCTTTATATTTCCGAAAATTTGGACGTGAATAAATAAGGTATTTCAAAGGACCAGAGCTTACTGGAAGGATTATATTTATCACAATATGATTTTCGATGGAAAAGATATACATATAAACGGAAGGAAAACTGTGAGTGGTTAATTTTAATTTAGGATATAAGTTTGTTCTTTTTTACATCCCGAAAGAAGATTCTGACCTCACGTCAGTGCTTTTTCATTTTTTTCGCTAATTGATAATTTTAATGAACGATTCAGAGATTTATAAGGAAATCAAAGGCTGAAGGTTCAAGGTTGAGATTGGACCTTCCAGTTGGTATTTGAATAGAGGAAGTGTAAATCGATAGACCAGCCTTCCGTTAAGATAAGCAAACAAGGGGTGTGTGATTCGTTGGGTAAATTGTGCTAATGGTGCGGATGCTTTACCTTTTCACACTCAGGAAGTCAACCCGATGCTGATATACGAATGTATGGACGCCCTCAGTATAACGTTTAGTGGCACTAATTGTCAATTAATTAACGGGTTATATTAGAATATGTTTCCAAAATATGTTCACAAAATAGGCACAGAGCCATCTCATGAAGGTATGGTATCATGAAATATATTTGAGACTAGTTGTTAGCTATTACTTCGTATTCGTAGTATTTAATAAACTGTATTTTTCGATGTCTAATTTTATTTCTGAGCCCGTACGACAGATAACCTTTGTTTGTGATACAGGTTAAAGGTAAGCCAAATCAAATAGTGCGGTTTTCAATGTATGGTAGAAGAAATAGTGCAATATAACAAAAATGGTTTATTCAACTCTATTCAATCATACATCCCTTTTGGTAACTTGCGTTTCAAAGATAATATAAAATCATAGATGTATGCCTTAATCATCTTTAAACATCGTTCAATCATTCTGCTTTTTATTCGTTTTTATAGAACGAACTGAAAATATTTCCATTAATGTAGCTTTTATCGATGATTGAGTCATTTAATTTGTTTATGGATTCTGACGAATCCCTAAGAAAAAATGTGAAAACACTGACGTTAGCTTCGACGGCTTAGGTGCTATTATTACATTTACATCTATTCAACAAACCAAGATTATTTCGAACCTTTGGGAACCTGAGATATCACATAGAATCAAAAACGAATGCTCAAGATTTTATGAAATAATTCTAGGATCTGCAAAACATAGCTATGAAAGGATATACGAGCAACAGAAACAAATTAAAAACGCAGAAAAGCATTGACCGAAGTCTTTTCTCGGACTCTCTTATTAAGTTACTCCAAATAAATATTAATAATAAAACAATAAATAATATCTCTAGAAAAGGCATGTTGGGTGAATCCAGAAGTAGCAGAAGGAAATGAAACGAAAATGGCGAGTTTAACCACGTGATCCGGTGTGACTAATGAAAAATGATAACCTCATTGTATTGTACTGTGGCGAAAATTGAGAATTACGCTCCGGCCGTCTGCCATGTGATTTATAATTTGTAAATAATTTGTTAGATAATCACAACAAACCAATGAATGAATAAGTTCGAGATTTATTGTGCTAAACAAAATATATTACGACTCAGCACATTATTTTCCTTTGTGATAAATTAAATAAATAACACAAAAAAACTGCTTTGAGAAATAGATTTATTATTTTCTAGACAAAGAACAAAACAATCATGAGGAATCATTACTAAAACAAAGAAATTTAGCGATTTAATATTACAATAAATCTGGAGCATATTCATTCATATTATTTTTCATAATATTTCTCTTGTCATGCGTCAAGTTTAGTGCTTCCGGTAGCCATATTTAGTGGAGCATAGAACGTGTAGTTTTATCCCCCTGCTGCTACTGTTTTCGGCGGTCATCGACTACTCAGCTTGTGGATTCTGGAGCAAAGAAGTATATAGTTCAGCTGGTTTAGTCTTACAATGATTCTGTATTTTTCACAGCGATGAAGAAATATACTTTTCATCGCCAGTTGCGAAATATTTTACTTTTCGCAACTAGCAACTAAAGTAAGACGTTTTACATCTCATACTTATAAGACATTTGTTTTCGATATATTGATGACATATCGCAGACGTGTTGCTTCATTTACAATGCAGAGATCATTATGACGATTACTACACGAAAGAGAGTTTGTCGGCAACTACTGCAGCAGTATGGAAGACAATCTCACATTCAACGCAAAATTCGTGCAAATTGTGGAAAAATACAGCGTTTTGTATGACAGCAGTAATGAAAATTATTCTAATCGCCAAGTACAGGACAAAACATGGAACGAGGTTGGAAAAGAGCTGTATGAAACTGGAAAAGTTTTGGTTTCTGGCATCATCCTCCGACAACATGATGTACTTATGTGTGAAGTACAAATTCTTGTTTTCTAATTTGAATGAATCGACGTGTTTGCGAAAAGACTCCTAGATATATCGTATAAGTATGCGACTAACTAAGTATTACTCCCTACAAATTGTGTGTTTTCATCATGAAGTTTGATTTTGGCATGCTGGTTAATCATATATCTCAGCCAAACCAAACCATAAATATGTGATGAAGAAGCAGTACATGTCAATAACACATATCATTCACAAAACTGAATAAAATTTTTAAATAATGTATTTATCGTTAATTGTTTTGTCTTTCACATATAACAAAATATATACAGTAAACAATCTTAATTATAATCATATTGAATTCATTATGTGGAAGCAAATAATGTATTTAACATTAATTAACTCAATTTCTGACTTCATCAGTAAATTTCCATAAATCAATCTTTGAGTTGTCTATTTAACCCAAGAAAGCCATCTAATTCCTTCTTTTTGATTGTTTTCTTCGACTTTTACCTGGTCTCTTTGTTTTCGAGGGTTTACCTCTATATTCGGAAATATCATGAGAAGATTCTCTGGTATTTGATTTCATACCTCTCTTTTTTCCTCCGAAACCAAACTTCTTATCCTTCTGTTCCCTCTTTAGCTTTTTGAAGGGTTTCTTTTTGTTGAGGAAATCCAAATCTTTCCTCACACCTTTTCGTACTTTCTTTACCTCTTCTAATATCTCTTTCTTTTCTTTCTGCTTCTCTAATTTCATTTGGGCCTGAATCCTTTTCCCTTCTTTTCTTTGTATCCTCACCTGTTTTACCCTTTCTGATTATTTCGGCTGGGTTTCTTTCTTCTTTAATGCATTTCTAATTTTTTGCATTTGAAGGTCTGTCTTTGCCATTTCAGCAAAATAATCGTCCGGCCTGAAACAATTATATTATATCGATGTGTGTAAGTGTATACTTTCTCGAGCCTAGATTATATGTTGTCTATTTTAGTTCCTGCAGTTGCAGTGTCGCAAATATTAATTTTAGAATATTTCAAATTGCAGGAAGTAAACTTAAAACTATCAACAATAAAAAATGACTGATTTATATTTCAAGATATGAATATCTTAAAAGTTACCTTATTGTTGCAATTCCAAGTGCTTTCAGTTTCGGTATGGCTTCCATAACTGTGGATTGAGCCTGTCTGTAAAACATGGTCTCCTTTTGAAATCATTCAGCACAGGATCATCCTCCGGCTTATATTGTGGAAGTTTTTTGTTATTTTTCTTCTGATTTTCGCGCTTTTGTTCTTCAGTGAACAATCGAGAAGCTAGTTCTGGAGCAAGAGGAGCTGGTTGACTGATATTGTCTAACCTCTCTATCCATTCTAGTTGGTTGAATTCTTCCAATTTTTGCTGCAGTCCCACCTTGAAACACAATCTGTTAGAAATAATTCTCTTTCTGTATTAATTCACTACCTTACCTTATTGTTAACAAATTTTTTTGGGGGCTTTGTTACAACAGTGAGTCCAGGCTTAATTGTCCCAGATGCGAGAGCATTTGAATCTGAAAATGTATGTATTAAATAACGGTTTTAAATATATGGTATAGAATTATTCACCTCAACATCACTGTCACTCAATTCAGAATCACTGAGATCCATTATAGACATTAAAAAATTCAATTCACAATCTCTTTAGATTTTCACATATACACATGCGGCGTTTCTATCCAAATTTACACAATAAAGTGAGGTTAGGCTATTTGTCTCTAGCATAGAAATGTATTAACATTGTTTTATATTTTTATGGTTTCTCTTCTGTTCTGTGTTCTCAAAGCTGTAGTATCTGAAATACATGATTTCCAGGAGAATAATTGAAAACTATACTTAGCAGCCAAACAGGAGATGTCAGCTGTCAGTCCTGGATTGGCACAATATTCCGTGGTTTTCGGTAATACAAAATTAAAAATATTGATTATAAAAAAATAAAGAAAAAATATTTTCAAGACATCAGCATATGACTGTCAAAAGCAAACTAGTGATTTGATGTACTTCTAACGTTTACTAGGCTGTCTTCAGGATGAAGATGACCCAAAAACTGATTAAAAATGAAAATATTTTTCACACATTCAGTAGATGACTGCCAAAATGAGTGATTTTATGTTCATCTAGACGTCTCAGTTAAATCATTACATGAATATCATTTGATCTTTTCAATAAATCGTGAAGCATCTAGCAGGCTATGACGAGACCCCGTGAAATGTTTTAAACATGCGCATATCTCATTGAGTTTAATTTTCAGTACCAACCATTTTCATTCATTTTGGCAGTCATCTACTGAATGTGTGAAAAATATTTTCATTTTTTAATCAGTTTTTGGGTCATCTTCATCCTGAAGACAGCCTAGTAAACGTTAGAAGTACATCAAATCACTAGTTTGCTTTTGACAGTCATATGCTGATGTCTTGAAAATATTTTTTCTTTATTTTTTTATAATCAATATTTTTAATTTTGTATTACCGAAAACCACGGAATATTGTGCCAATCCAGGACTGACAGCTGACATCTCCTGTTTGGCTGCTAAGTATAGTTTTCAATTATTCTCCTGGAAATCATGTATTTCAGATACTACAGCTTTGAGAACACAGAACAGAAGAGAAACCATAAAAATATAAAACAATGTTAATACATTTCTATGCTAGAGACAAATAGCCTAACCTCACTTTATTGTGTAAATTTGGATAGAAACGCTGCATGTGTATATGTGAAAAATCTAAAGAGATTGTGAATTGAATTTTTAATGTCTATAATGGATCTCAGTGATTCTGAATTGAGTGACAGTGATGTTGAGGTGAATAATTCTATACCATATATTTAAAACCGTTATTTAATACATACATTTTCAGATTCAAATGCTCTCGCATCTGGGACAATTAAGCCTGGACTCACTGTTGTAACAAAGCCCCAAAAAAATTTGTTAACAATAAGGTAAGGTAGTGAATTAATACAGAAAGAGAATTATTTCTAACAGACTGTGTTTCAAGGTGGGACTGCAGCAAAATTGGAAGAATTCAACCAACTAGAATGGATAGAGAGGTTAGACAATATCAGTCAACCAGCTCCTCTTGCTCCAGAACTAGCTTCTCGATTGTTCACTGAAGAACAAAAGCGCGACAATCAGAAGAAAAATAACAAAAACTTCCACAATATAAGCCGGAGGATGATCCTGTGCTGAATGATTTCAAAAGGGAGACCATGTTTTACAGACAGGCTCAATCCACAGTTATGGAAGCCATACCGAAACTGAAAGCACTTGGAATTGCAACAATAAGGTAACTTTTAAGATATTCATATCTTGAAATATAAATCAGTCATTTTTATTGTTGATAGTTTTAAGTTTACTTCCTGCAATTTGAAATATTCTAAAATTAATATTTGCGACACTGCAACTGCAGGAACTAAAATAGACAACATATAATCTAGGCTCGAGAAAGTATACACTTACACACATCGATATAATATAATTGTTTCAGGCCGGACGATTATTTTGCTGAAATGGCAAAGACAGACCTTCAAATGCAAAAAAATTAGAAATGCATTAAAGAAGAAAGAAACCCAGCCGAAATAATCAGAAAGGGTAAAACAGGTGAGGATACAAAGAAAAGAAGGGAAAAGGATTCAGGCCCAAATAAAATTAGAGAAGCAGAAAGAAAAGAAAGAGATATTAGAAGAGGTAAAGAAAGTACGAAAAGGTGTGAGGAAAGATTTGGATTTCTCAACAAAAAGAAACCCTTCAAAAAGCTAAAGAGGGAACAGAAGGATAAGAAGTTTGGTTTCGGAGGAAAAAAGAGAGGTATGAAATCAAATACCAGAGAATCTTCTCATGATATTTCCGAATATAGAGGTAAACCCTCGAAAACAAAGAGACCAGGTAAAAGTCGAAGAAAACAATCAAAAAGAAGGAATTAGATGGCTTTCTTGGGTTAAATAGACAACTCAAAGATTGATTTATGGAAATTTACTGATGAAGTCAGAAATTGAGTTAATTAATGTTAAATACATTATTTGCTTCCACATAATGAATTCAATATGATTATAATTAAGATTGTTTACTGTATATATTTTGTTATATGTGAAAGACAAAACAATTAACGATAAATACATTATTTAAAAATTTTATTCAGTTTTGTGAATGATATGTGTTATTGACATGTACTGCTTCTTCATCACATATTTATGGTTTGGTTTGGCTGAGATATATGATTAACCAGCATGCCAAAATCAAACTTCATGATGAAAACACACAATTTGTAGGGAGTAATACTTAGTTAGTCGCATACTTATACGATATATCTAGGAGTCTTTTCGCAAACACGTCGATTCATTCAAATTAGAAAACAAGAATTTGTACTTCACACATAAGTACATCATGTTGTCGGAGGATGATGCCAGAAACCAAAACTTTTCCAGTTTCATACAGCTCTTTTCCAACTCGTTCCATGTTTTGTCCTGTACTTGGCGATTAGAATAATTTTCATTACTGCTGTCATACAAAACGCTGTATTTTTTCCACAATTTGCACGAATTTTGCGTTGAATGTGAGATTGTCTTCCATACTGCTGCAGTAGTTGCCGACAAACTCTCTTTCGTGTAGTAATCGTCATAATAATCTCTGCATTGTAGATGAAGCAACACGTCTGCGATATGTCATCAATATATCGAAAACAAATGTCTTATAAGTATGAGATGTAAAACGTCTTACTTTAGTTGCTAGTTGCGAAAAGTAAAATATTTCGCAACTGGCGATGAAAAGTATATTTCTTCATCGCTGTGAAAAATACAGAATCATTGTAAGACTAAACCAGCTGAACTATATACTTCTTTGCTCCAGAATCCACAAGCTGAGTAGTCGATGACCGCCGAAAACAGTAGCAGCAGGGGGATAAAACTACACGTTCTATGCTCCACTAAATATGGCTACCGGAAGCACTAAACTTGACGCATGACAAGAGAAATATTATGAAAATAATATGAATGAATATGCTCCAGATTTATTGTAATATTAAATCGCTAAATTTCTTTGTTTTAGTAATGATTCCTCATGATTGTTTTGTTCTTTGTCTAGAAAATAATAAATCTATTTCTCAAAGCAGTTTTTTTGTGTTATTTATTTAATTTATCACAAAGGAAAATAATGTGCTGAGTCGTAATATATTTTGTTTAGCACAATAAATCTCGAACTTATTCATTCATTGGTTTGTTGTGATTATCTAACAAATTATTTACAAATTATAAATCACATGGCAGACGGCCGGAGCGTAATTCTCAATTTTCGCCACAGTACAATACAATGAGGTTATCATTTTTCATTAGTCACACCGGATCACGTGGTTAAACTCGCCATTTTCGTTTCATTTCCTTCTGCTACTTCTGGATTCACCCAACATGCCTTTTCTAGAGATATTATTTATTGTTTTATTATTAATATTTATTTGGAGTAACTTAATAAGAGAGTCCGAGAAAAGACTTCGGTCAATGCTTTTCTGCGTTTTTTAATTTGTTTCTGTTGCTCGTATATCCTTTCATAGCTATGTTTTGCAGATCCTAGAATTATTTCATAAAATCTTGAGCATTCGTTTTTGATTCTATGTGATATCTCAGGTTCCCAAAGGTTCGAAATAATCTTGGTTTGTTGAATAGATGTAAATGTAATAATAGCACCTAAGCCGTTGAAGCTAACGTCAGAGTTTTCACATTTTTTCTTAGGGATTCGTCAGAATCCATAAACAAATTAAATGACTCAATCATCGATAAAAGCTACATTAATGGAAATATTTTCAGTTCGTTCTATAAAAACGAATAAAAAGCAGAATGATTGAACGATGTTTAAAGATGATTAAGGCATACATCTATGATTTTATATGATCTTTGAAACGCAAGTTACCAAAAGGGATGTATGATTGAATAGAGTTGAATAAACCATTTTTGTTATATTGCACTATTTCTTCTACCATACATTGAAAACCGCACTATTTGTTTTGGCTTACCTTTAACCTGTATCACAAACAAAGGTTATCTGTCGTACGGGCTCAGAAATAAAATTAGACATCGAAAAACTACAGTTTATTAAATACTACGAATACGAAGTAATAGCTAACAACTAGTCTCAAATATATTTCATGATACCATACCTTCATGAGATGGCTCTGTGCCTATTTTGTGAACATATTTTGGAAACATATTCTAATATAACCCGTTAATTAATTGACAATTAGTGCCACTAAACGTTATACTGAGGGCGTCCATACAGTCGTATATCATCATCGGGTTGACTTCCTGAGTGTGAAAAGGTAAAGCATCCGCACCATTAGCACAATTTACCCAACGAATCACACACCCCTTGTTTGCTTATCTTAACGGAAGGCTGGTCTATCGATTTACACTTCCTCTATTCAAATACCAACTGGAAGGTCCAATCTCAACCTTGAACCTTCAGCCTTTGATTTCCTTATAAATCTCTGAATCGTTCATTAAAATTATCAATTAGCGAAAAAAAATGAAAAAGCACTGACGAGAGGTCAGAATCTTCTTTCGGGATGTAAAAGAATCAACAAACTTATATCCTAAATTAAAATTAACCACTCACAGTTTTCCTTCCGTTTATATGTATATCTTTTCCATCGAAAATCATATTGTAATAAATATAATCCTTCCAGTAAGCTGTGGTCCTTTGAAATACCTTATTTATTCACGTCCAAATTTTCGGAAATATAAAGACTATATCAATACTATAATACTATATATTTTCTTTTCATTATTCATTTCCATCCCTACCCTGGTTTCTTGGTTGCCTTGCCCTGAAGAAGCCAATAAGCAGAAACACGTGTCGGCAAGTACCATCCATCCATTTCCCATATTTTCTGCATTCCTGCGGTTTAACCCATTATCCTTTTTCAATATAAAGACTATAGTTCGTCTTTTCTGGAGTATAGAGAGTAGACTTATTTATCATCAAGAAGTCGAACAACATCGATTGAGACCATTTTCTTACCGATATTCGAAAATTACTGAATTCTTTTTCATATATTTCATAATATCGAAAAGGAAAACCCCCAAATTTTAATATTCAGCAATGTGGACGCACTCATCTCAGAACCCTCTCAATTACTTCTCAAAACACTTATTATATTAAACCTATTAATTAATTCAAACTGAAGTTTTTTTCTTTATGTTTTTCACCTGTTACTGCTGACATAATGCAATTCCACCGCCTTCTAACGGCCATATTCCATCTCGAATAGTAAGTCCAGGTTGCTTCAATAATCTTTAAGTCAAGTGGGCTGATGAAAGATTTGAAATTCCCGCAAACAATTCATTTCCTCCAAACTCAAAACATGGCCACCAAGATTCCCACAGTATTATTGATTTCACTGTTTTTTAATATTAATTTAATGATGAGTAGATAATAAATAATAGTTTTCTAGAGGATAGAGTTTCTGCAGTATATCTTTAAGGCCCATTCACAATGATGGTAATGTAATGTGTTGAGCTACGATGTTAAAGCCTATATGATATTAGAGTTCTGTGGTCAAAGCCATATGAATAGGGTTATAATGGTACTGTCCACATCGATGTTTATGTAATTAATAACTCCTTATTAATTCTTTGTAACGCAAATCAATCGCCATGTTTGGTAGGATAAGAAGGAACCGGCGGGGAATGGGAATTTAAAATATTCTCAACTATCAACGTCTAGAAGAAAATATAATCATTAATTCCATTTTGACAGTTATGTGCTGTACACGAAAGAGAACAATATAACTGTAGGAGTAGTGCGCATGCGCCTCGAACTTGCGCAATGAGAAAGGGTTTTAACTATGTTACCATGATTACTCAAGGTACAATATTCAAATGATACAACAGGATTACTTCAAAGGTACAAATTTCTTCTGATGAACTATTAAGGGTTAATTCGATAAAATGTAATGATTTTGGTACAATAATTGATGATGACTTGATTCATCACCATTGAGTAGAAAGTTTGGTCAGGATTCATCAACTTTATTATCTTTCGACCGCTACAATGTACAATTATATAATTTTCAGGAATTCAATGGAGAAAAGACAATTTTCTGGAAGTGATAACTAATATTAAGTAATCATTCTGAAGGAAAATTACAAAAACATAAATGAAAATGGTTGGTACTGAAAATTAAACTCAATGAGATATGCGCATGTTTAAAACATTTCACGGGGTCTCGTCATAGCCTGCTAGATGCTTCACGATTTATTGAAAAGATCAAATGATATTCATGTAATGATTTAACTGAGACGTCTAGATGAACATAAAATCACTCATTTTGGCAGTCATCTACTGAATGTGTGAAAAATATTTTCATTTTTAATCAGTTTTTGGGTCATCTTCATCCTGAAGACAGCCTAGTAAACGTTAGAAGTACATCAAATCACTAGTTTGCTTTTGACAGTCATATGCTGATGTCTTGAAAATATTTTTTCTTTATTTTTTTATAATCAATATTTTTAATTTTGTATTACCGAAAACCACGGAATATTGTGCCAATCCAGGACTGACAGCTGACATCTCCTGTTTGGCTGCTAAGTATAGTTTTCAATTATTCTCCTGGAAATCATGTATTTCAGATACTACAGCTTTGAGAACACAGAACAGAAGAGAAACCATAAAAATATAAAACAATGTTAATACATTTCTATGCTAGAGACAAATAGCCTAACCTCACTTTATTGTGTAAATTTGGATAATAATCGGTTATCCGAGTATTACAATACTCGGAAACATCCGAGGATCAAAATACTCGCCTCGCGAAATACTCGGTAATTTCGGCACACCTCCTTATGCGATCGAGTCGGCCATATTCGAGCTGAGCCGTTTGAATCCAAATATTCTTATTCGCTTCATTCAAATGAATAGCCGAATAACCGAGGAATCCTCGATTTCATATTCGTATTCGTTTCGTTCAATCGAATAACCGAGGATATTCGGCGAGGATCCTCGATTTCATATTCGTATTCGTTTCGTTCAAACGAATAACCGAGGATATTTGGCGAGGATTCCTCGGTTAGTCGATTTCATATTCGCATATTCGTATTCGTTTCGTTGGGCTTTGGGTTTTTTTTTTGCGCGCTTTGGATTTTTTGTGTGCTTTCGGGTTTTTTGCGAGCTTTCGGTTTTTTGTGCGCTTTGGGTTTTTTGAGCGCTTTGGGTTTTTGTGTGCTTTCGAGTTTTTTTGCGCGCTTTCAGTATTTTGCACGCTTTCGGTTTTTTTTGCGCGCTTTCGGTTTTTTTTGCGCTCTTTCGGTTTTTTTTGCAATTTCAAGATTTATTTGATACTTACGCATTCGAGGATTTATCCTCGAATAATAATCCGAGTATTTGAATACTCGGTTTCCGAGTATTGAAATAATCCGAGCATGCCCATCACTATAGAATACATATTGTGTTAGTTTAAAGGCTCGTTTATACTGGCTGGTACCTTATGCCGTAACCTTAACCTTAAAAGTTGAACCATAGGAATTCAATGCTTTCGTTCATACTCATTCCCTAACCTTTTCCCTTACCTGTAAAATGTTCAACTTCTAGGGACAAATTCATAGAAATATATATTCATAAATAATTTGGACAAATTACATATATATCTTAGATAATTAGATTAGATTATCTTATAAGTGTATAAGACTATCTTATAAGTAAGACTAATTAAGGGAATGTAATATTGGGCGAGTTTTTTTGACACGTACGCATTCTATAGAGGGTCAATTATTTATATCAGAGTATTGAATACAGAAAGGATCTCTGTTTTAATAGCGGTAATTTCAAATAATATCATAAATTATAATACAAGATGATCAGCACGTATGAAAACGTAGAAACACAAATTCAAAATGACAAATTATTAATTAGCATAGAGCAAAATGCATAAACTCTATGTTCGGCTTAAGGTTAAGTTAACAGCCAGTATAAACACCTACTGAAATTCTTACGGCATACGGAATAAGGTAAGGGCTTAGGGCATAAGGTACCAGCCAGTATAAACGAGCCCTTAGTGATTCAAGGGCCAGAAGCGAAATTTTTTCTACCTCTACGTTTGAGGTTTGAAAAATCCCTAGAATTTCCCTATTTCCCTAAAATTCCCTAAACCCAAAATTTTTCCCTAGATCTAGGGACAATTCCCTAGACTTAACACCACTGATCTGAACAAGCCTGGAAGAAGGAAAATTTTGGACCACTGGGCCTTAGGGCTCGTTTATACTGGCTGGTACCTTATGCCCTAAGCCCTTACCTTATTCCGTATGCCGTAAGAATTTCAGTAGGTGTTTATACTGGCTGTTAACTTAACCTTAAGCCGAACATAGAGTTTATGCATTTTGCTCTATGCTAATTAATAATTTGTCATTTTGAATTTGTGTTTCTACGTTTTCATACGTGCTGATCATCTTGTATTATAATTTATGATATTATTTGAAATTACCGCTATTAAAACAGAGATCCTTTCTGTATTCAATACTCTGATATAAATAATTGACCCTCTATAGAATGCGTACGTGTCAAAAAAACTCGCCCAATATTACATTCCCTTAATTAGTCTTACTTATAAGATAGTCTTATACACTTATAAGATAATCTAATCTAATTATCTAAGATATATATGTAATTTGTCCAAATTATTTATGAATATATATTTCTATGAATTTGTCCTAGAAGTTGAACATTTTACAGGTAAGGGAAAAGGTTAGGGAATGAGTATGAACGAAAGCATTGAATTCCTATGGTTCAACTTTTAAGGTTAAGGTTACGGCATAAGGTACCAGCCAGTATAAACGAGCCTTTAATTGGCAACAACATATTAATGCCAGCAAGAATGGAATAAATCTAAAATTCTGAAAAATGTATGGGCTTATAGGCAGGAAATCCAAAATAAATTGCTAATTTACAAACCAATATAATATATGGACGTTGGCATCCAATTCTGTGGTTGCGCTAAGCCCCAAGTATTCAAATTATCCAAAGAAAACAATCAAAAATACTACAATAACAAACTTTATGATAAATAATTGTAACAGTCATATAATTTTCCATTATTGAAAATACGACGATCCCAAAGGATGGCTTTAATTTTCCTATATTTTGTATATTGTTAAATTATATTGAGTTGTTGTTAGTAAGTGACATCTATCCGTTACTGATACTAATACACTTCCAGTTTATAGAAAACTTCCGTAATATCATAATGAGAGTCGATTTGTATGAGAAGGAGATGGCAGAACTGGGCTTTTTCACACACAATGACTTATAATTTGTTTCCGGTAATTTCATAAAGGCAAACATCTCTTGAATATGCTTTATTATCTAGTTAAAAAAATCGATGCACAATTGAATACATCGATGAGAATAATTACTGGCCCCATAAGATCTCTAAGATTGTCCATCCCCATATTCGCAGACAGACTGCAGCTCTGAATTCTTTAAGCAAATATCTTTATTTTCCTAATTAATTTCTAATTATTCCGTACATTCCAGAAATTAAAATTCAAAGATTGAAGTCACGTAAACCATTTTGGTATTTATAGCGATAAGTAATTACCGAAAACTGAGTGGAACTCTTATTAAATGTTCAATAAGGATCTCATTTCCGATCCTTCTGAAAAAATTGTTGATTTTGATCTTCCAAGAAAAATTTGCACAATTCTTAATCGTTTGAGAACAGGTCATCGTCGTACCAATTTGATGAGAGTCAACTGACATGTCTTCCTCTGTTTGAGTACCTGAAGATGACCTGATTTAGGCCGAAACATGTCGCAACATTTGTTGATATTAAATTGGATTCTGTCGACTTTTCATCGGTTCTTGAAAATGAAGGCCTTCCGTGGTTCATCTTCAATCGACTCTCTTCCTTCTGAAAATGCCTTAAACCACCGAAAAACCTGGGCCCGTGTCAAAACAATCGCTACGCACAACCAAATGATTCGAACGAGGTCAAATTCGTACTGAAGGTGGATCACATGTTCCTCTACCACCCCACTAAGCCCCGCGCTTCCAGTATTGCCAGATCAAATATACAGAATATAGAAGAGGAGATAATAGGGTGAAATTAGAGATTAAAGAAAGATAATGGGTAAAACGGCAGGAATGCAGAATTTATGGGAAATGAATGGAAGGTACCTGCCAACAATTAAGCTTATTGCCTTCTTCAGGACAAGGCAAACCAAGAAACCTATCCTGGTTTCTTGGAAGGAACGATCCATCCTTTCCGAGGTTTAATTTTCAATTATTTTTTAAACTTATTGAAAATCTTGAGAGAGGAAAATCATGAATTTATGGCCATCAAAATTTTCGCAGAACTGAACCAGAAGTATCAACTGCCTAATCAAACAGCCTCAGGCCAACAAATACATTTTTTCTGCCATTGAGACCCACCGTACTATTGTCTAGAGTCTAGAATCTATCTTAAAGCTGTGAAAAATTACAGTAGATATTGATCATTCTAAATTCATTGATTGTGACATAATGTATTATAAATTGCGACAATTTAATACTTGGTTGATCTATTGTTCGAAGTGAAAATGAAGAATATTTATCATTTATGCAAAGTGTTATTTTTCGAATGGTGGTTGAGATGAATATAGAAATGTATTTGATTGTAGTCTTTTTTTATTTTTGTTCGCGAAACTATTTGTAGAGTAAGTTATTATCTTGTTTGACTTTACAAGTGTTTTTTTTCACAATATAAAGTCCACAATAAATAGAACACATATAAAAACACTCTTTTTGGTATCTTCATTATAAGGATTCAGACAATTATATTATTAATAATATTATATTAATTTTGAACACAGATTCCTCAATAATTGACAATAATAATAATCTTTTCAATTCAGTTTCGTTGAAACCGGTTCAAATTGAGTGTTGTATATTTTATTCTACTTTTCAAGAAACAAAAAACCTTTGAAATAATGAGATTCGAATCCTGCTCTGCTTACAAAGATTTACCTATACAGTTAACTCGAGGTAGAAAAATGGGACAAAGCTATGACAACCGTAGTTTGGAATTGACAATGGTGGTGAAAGAATCCATTGGTGGAAAAATCGAGGTAAGAACGATTAATGAATCATATTTACAGTAATGCAATCCAAAAAAATTTTCAACAGGGTACCATCGACCTTCTGAAATGTGATTTGACAGGATCGCAAAACTCCTGTGAATATTACGTGAAAGAAATAAAAATCAAGAAAATTTGCGAGAAGATACCAATGAAAGATCAGATGTGGAGTCCATTCACGAACAATTTTACACCTGAGCTCGATTGCCCAATAAAACCTGTAAGGAATGCCTATTTTTCGGAAGTGAAATAAGGAATTGACAGTATCATGTATTGAAAAAGGTTACATATTGAAAGCATAATTTAAAAAAAATTCATTTTCGTAACGTATGATCACGAGAAAATATCAGACTTTTTGGCGAAGAGTGCTTATAAATTATTTAGGTAAAAGTGGTATAAATTGTATTGATTGGACTCAATGACAAAAAATATGTTGCCAAAATCATTTTTGCCCTTCCATCCGTTGGCACGATTAAATGGAAAGTTCAGGGTTTAACACAGTTTTTTGGTTGAAAAACCATCTGACCCACTTTGGTGCTTTCTGAAAGTTTTTTTAAGGTTTAATCAATACAGATCTTTGATCAGTTTGTTTTTTCAGGATACTTACCATGTGAGCTGTCCTTTCAGTAACGATATATTCAGGTTCACCCCTGTTCCTACAGGAATTTGGAAGGCTCGTGGTTTGATGTTCAGTGACGATAAAATGGTTCTATGTATCGACTTTGACAGTAGAGTTTTGGAAAGGGCGGTTTGAAACTTTCTTGAAGCCTTGTTCTCATTAAACCATTTATTGCTTCCTTGGATTTTAAAATATAATTTGCAACAATTACTTCATACTGTTTAATTCAACCACATTTATCAGTCATAAATGTGATTAACACAATTTCAATTGATTTCGACATTTTATGCATGTTATCTGTGATCCCTTGGCCATCGATGGAGATCAAGCGTTAATAAATTCTTACCTATCATTGGGTTGATCAAAGGATTCACAGACTATTTCAATGAATAAGTCAGATCATTGAATGCAATGCTGAATTCCAGGCATAGAATTGCTCAATCTACCAGCTGATCAATTGATTAACTTTTATGAAACCCAGCATATGTAATACAATTTAATTCAATCCCATTTAGTAGCCAGAGATGCGAAAAACAAGATGAAGGGATGATTTATAAGATTCTAATTCGATATTTCATGCAGGTAATCTGTGATCTTTTGATCATCTATGGGGATCAAGCGCTAATACATTTTATATTAAATGTCCAATGATGACTCAATCTATGGTAGAAACTATAGATAATTAAACGCTGCCTACTTGATCTATGGCTGAAACAAATATTCCAACAGATATCAAAACCATCACATCTACGTCATCATAAAATTCAACATTCACCATCAAAAATTCACTGTAACATGAACCAACGTCCATTTATATCAACACAACTCAGCATCTTCGACGAAAATAGATGCGTTTTTTGTGAGTTTAATTCAAAGTACCACGGAAACGTCTATTGAAACATTTTTTCCAATTTAGTGATTTTTCAGCACCTAGTATGATAGCTGGACAGCCAGTTATGATATCGCAAGAACAGAACAGAAAAGTTTGCGATAGTTTGACAACAGCTATAGCATCTAACCAGCCAAGAAATATCTCTTGCATTTGCTCAAATCCTCAATCTCAATACCCAAATCAGCAACAAATATGGTCATGCCCTTTGCAAGCACAGAAACAAGGAGTACCTGGAGGTGTTATTTTCAATTTTTCACAACCGAATTATTGTTGTCCGCCATCTTGGTACTGAAGATTTCAAGGATGATTTCATTGAGTTAACTATTGAGATTTCAGTCTTCCTTCTGCATTCAATCCACCCCCACCACCATGTCCACAAATAATTGAGTGTCCATACAAAACGCCACAGTCTGTTTGTGCGGATTTCGGTAAATATGGCATAGAAGCAATGGCGTTTCAGGCAAAATGCAGACAGCAACGCCTTGGATTCACTTACGATAAACAAGTTGGAACAAATGATCAAGGCATTTTACCCAAAAGTAAGAAATTTTGAGTTTGAGGCTGTTTGAGAAGTTATTTTTGTACAAGGGCCATTGAAAGTGACACTTTTAATGACAGTCAATAGTGTTAAAAGTGTTACGTGGAAGCGTGTTAAAAATATTTTTAATACACTGTTAAAAGCTTTTTCTTATAACGAAATCAGAATTTAACAAATTTTTATTTTCAATATTTAACAATAATTACTTATAAATATTAATATTAATCGTACAATTAGAACAATTGCTAACATTAATGCCTTGCGACGTTAGGGAGCTTCTTTTGAGTATTCTAGGAAAATAGGTTCACTGAAGTCCCCATCTACATTTTTTAAATTACACCAGGCCAGGAAATTGGTATATTCAATATCGTAGGGGAGACCAGGTATGAAAGTAACACGGGATGAAAGTAACAAAAGAGCTCACGAACAAAATATGTTGGCTGCAATGATGACAGTTTCTTTGAAATTCGCCTTTATGGATCCCCCTTCGCCTCAGTTCCGCTTACGGCGCTGTGCTGTAAGGTTGTGTGTGTAGCGAGACGATACCCCAAATACACCTCCAAAGTAAGTTTCGATCTTTTTTTTCAAATGTGTTCATTTTGATGAAAGCTAGTTTGAGCCTACAGTTCAAGCATCAATAACATAGCATAACTATTCGTATTTCTATTTTACTTCTCAAACCGTGTCTTCCTACCTATTTTTCTAGGCTATGAGCATGTGTTCAAAATCTGAAAGATAGGGATGAAAGAAACAACTTGTTACTTTCATCCCGATAATTCTCATGATGTTTCTAATCATCTTTCGTCCATTTTTTTTCAAATTTTTTCAATTCAATTTTTTTGTTAAATATACAACAAATTCATTTTCTCATTCCAGAATGCCTAATGTACATAAAAGAAAGACCACTAGAGCTTTAGTTTCCTCAGAAATAATGGATTTGGCTGCAGAAGAAGTACTACTCAGGAAAATACCATATCGAGAAGCTGCCAATTCATATCAGGTGTGCTATGTCACTTTATATAGATATGTCCGAAAGAAGAAAAGATTACTTGAAAAAGGATCCACAAGTCTTCCAATTGTAGGCTATGTATCAAAAAAAAGAATTTTTAGTGACAGCGAGGAGAAAATATTGGCCCAATATTTACTTCACTGTTCTCAAATAAATTATGGATTGACAACCAAAGAAGTACGAAAACTTGCCTTTCAATTAGCAGTTAAATATAATAAAGAAATACCGAGCTCCTGGAGTTCCAATGAATCTGCTGGTGCCGATTGGCTGAGAGTGTTCATGTGTCGTAACCCTAGATTATCAATAAGGGCCCCGCAAGCCACAAGTATCGCACGATCCACTAGTTTCAATCGAAGTAATGTTGAACTGTTCTTCAGAAATTATACCGAAATATTAGAGCGAGAAAATTATGCAGCATCAGCTATTTGGAATATGGATGAAACGGGCATAACCACCGTGCAAAATCCAAACAGAGTTATAGCAGGTAGAGGCACTAAGCAAGTTAGCTCAGTCACATCTGCTGAACGTGGCGTGCTGGTCACAGTAGCCACAGCAGTTAATGCCATTGGAAATAGCATTCCTCCAATGTTCATATTCCCACGAAAACGGTTCAAGGATCATTTCATTCGTGATGCACCTTATGGATCAGTTGGAAGTGCGAATGGAAGTGGCTGGATGCAAGAAGATGATTTCAACATATTTTTGAATCACTTTAAGACTCATGCAAGACCATCTGAAAAAAATAAATGCATTCTTCTTTTGGATAACCATAGCTCTCATATGACACTGAAAAATATAGACTTTTGCAAAGATAATGGCATTGTTCTTTTGACATTTCCACCGCACTGCACACACAAGATGCAGCCCCTTGATCGCAGTGTGTTTGGACCATTGAAAAAAGCTGTCAATAATTGCTGTGATAACTGGATGAGATCAAACCCTGGAAAAGTTATGACGATATACGATATACCCAGTATAGTCCGAGAATCTTTTCCGATCGCTGTAACGCCACGAAATATACAGGCAGGTTTCGCATGCACTGGTATATGGCCTGTCAATACGCAAGTATTTACAGATGAACACTTCTTGCCAAGCTCCATCACTGATCGACCTCTAGAAGATAATACAATCCTTAGTGGCATCACACATCCTATTCCATCAACGAGCCATCACGAGCCAGAATCAATGCTATTTTCTCCATCCCCCTCCGTGACACCCCCATTAGTGACTCCACCAGTAGAAGCTTCAATGGCGAATTCAGCTCCATCATTACTTCAAAGAAAACCTTCTTTTCAGAAAACAGATGTGGCTCTCTTTTCTATAAGGTCTGATAATTCAAACAACCCGTCTACTTCGGCTACTTTACAAAACGTAACGAATACATCATTTAGCCCCTATGAAGTCAAACCTCTACCAAGAGCAGCACCCAGGACAAAAAACAGAAGGAGAAAGGTGAAAAGGAAATCAGCAATTATGACAGATACTCCGAATAAACTAGAAATTCAAGAACAAGAAGAAAGAAGAAAAAGATCCAATGGAGTTAAAAACAAATACTACAGAATACTAAAGAGAATACATTGCCAAAATCTTCATTTACGGACCAAACTATTAGAAAAACCAAAACAAGAAAGAAAAAACAAATTGCCAAGGATAGTGATACTTCAGAGAATGAAGATTGCTTCTGCCTAGTTTGCGTGGAATCTTTCGCAAATAGTAGGTCGAAGGAAAAATGGGTCCAGTGTTTAGAATGTCAGCTGTGGGCCCATGAAGACTGTACTGACAAGGAAATTAGTTATGTGTGCCATAATTGTTTGTCTGATTGAACCTTTTTTTGCTTATTATGTTGATTTTTCAAGAAAATGTTTAATTTTTATGAGATTCTGTTATTTTTTTTATTGTATTTTTATTTATTCAGAAGAATTTCTATTTATTTCCTTAGCGAAAATATATTTTGTTACTTATGATATCTAGTTAAAACACTAATAAATCTGCTGAGAGTTGAAAAAATTCATTCTTATTTGCATTGTTACAACCATCTCATCACCTTGTTACAACTAACCCTAGGGATGGGGATGGTAGTAACATATTTCACCTTTTGTGTTCGGTCGAATTTTTCAACATGTGTTATATCGATCATACTCAAGTCATGTTTAATTTATAGTCAAAACACCGCCCTATCATATAAACTGATCATAGTCTCGGCATTCCGAACGGTTTGTGAGTTTTCACGGAAAAATTGAAAATTGTTACGTTCATCCCTGGTCTCCCCTACTGCTGAGTTGATTTTTTAGGTAGGAGTTCCAAACTTGCTCTTTTTGCAGATTTTTTAATTTTCACAGAAAAAAACCGAATCAACACTCTTATTAATTATTTTACTTTCGACAAACACATTGAACAATCAATAACCCGACGAAAATTGGACGAGAATAAAATTGGAATGACAGCGCCTTTTTAATCAGTAAAATCGGTATCCGTAGCGTTGGCAAAGCCATTCACAACAACCTTGTGATTATTTTATGATCAAAATCTTAGAACATAGATTAAGATTAAAATGTATTCTGAAGTTCAGTGTCATTCTAATTATACCTATTTTATTATCAAGATAGGGCCGTTAAACAAAAAACATTTGTTTCATCCCTGTTAAACTAACCAAGCTAATTATATTTTAAGGGCAGTATTTTGAGAGGTCCTTACTAGTGTTTATTGTATTAAATTTTCATTAAATTATAGGTATGTAGTTTAAAAGCTATTCAAGAAAAATTGATTACCAGTGGCGTCCTTTAGGAGGCCGTATCTCCGTAGGGAGGGCCGCTAGGAAAAAAAATTATGGGAACTTGTCATCTTATTTTTTAATGTTCTATCTGAATCCGAGAGATTCTGCCGGACACCATGTGTATTATTTTGTATATTCGTGTTTGAAATGAAATTCACTTTTCAAATATATAACTACAAGAAAACATTCATTTGTGGCTTTTTTCGAATTATTTTAACTATGTTTTCAAAATCTGGGTTGCCATGCCTGAATATAAAACAAATCACCTTAGCAACTGAAGAGTATTGTCAAATAATAACTATTAAATGCAGTTTGGTTCGAACGTTTATTTTGCTTCTTTTAATTGAGTTTTGAACATTCAAGAATATTTATCTGTCTGTTTATTCGAAATGTATGAAAATTACGAAAAATGTGATATGCTTAAGTGTTGAACATGAAAGCTTTGGTCTTTGTAGATAACACATGTTGCTGCGGTATCCAATCAACAACTCTGAATGCAGAACAGAAAGAAGAATTATTTCATAAAATAGATGAAAGTGACACAAAATCAAAATTGAAAATTTGCGCGCGTGATCCAGAGAAACCAAAAAGATGTTCATGCTTCCCTAAGCCAAACCCTAACAAATACGGCAGTGTAAGACACATATTTTTCATTGTTCGTGACCGAAAATCTTACTCAACCCATTTTCAGCCCAAGAACCTTGTTATAGGTGAGCGCAAAGAGAAAAGTTGCAAGGATTATGACATAGTCGACCAAGCTACTTACGAAGCTGATGCCGAGGCTTACTTATGCTGTGACTGCTTGGATAAGTGGAAGAAGGAAAACGAAAACAGAAAACCATCTTGTCTCAGTAAGTAAAAATGAAGATAGATATTAATTCTTTACAAATCCATTGATCTTTCAGAGAAAGTTAGTGAATGTCCATCTGAGGTACTATTTAACATTTTATACAATCACGAGATTTCATATTTTTTGTTTTCAGAGACCTAAAACTGTTTCATTCTCATTCCGAGGTGACAGCCTGGAGATCACCGAGGAAAAACAAAGAAGATGCCAGTTAGAATATCAAATTGAAGAAGCAGATTCAAGAAAAACAGCAAGACATGAAAAATCAAACGATGCTGAGCAAATAGAAGAAATGACACAAGAATTTAAAACAACAGTCGAAGGCTATTTGAGAAAATTAAAAAGAATAGATGCTAAACAAAAAGAAAATAATTTAAAAGATGAAAATGTAGATTCAATGAAGAAGTGTCAATGTGAAGATATCAAAGATGAATCGAATATATCGAGAAACTCAGGCGAGAGCAAAAATAGAAGAAAACACGTAGAAGAAGTAAACAAATTCCAACAAGATCAATATAAACCAATTAAAATCAAATATGATGAAAATAAAATAGTGAAATTGGCCAGTGAAGAAAATGTTGTATTAGATGAAAACAACGATGTAAGTCCTGATAATGTAAAGATATCTGCTTCACCTACTCTTGATTCAAACGATGGGCTGCAAGAGACTGAATCCTCGAAGGCAATCCCTACAAACAACGTTAAAAATTTGAAAGATAATGAAATGAATAGAATTGATGTAGTTTCCGCTGAAGTAGATAATTCAAAATTGAAGCTGAAAAACGATGAGTCACAAGCCAATAATAAAAGAAAAACTTTGAAAACTAATGATGAAGACATGATAATGGATCATGTGGAAGACAAATCAGGAAAATCTAGTGACTCACTGGAAGAAGAAACTCAACATCAACTTGATGAATTAGTGGTAGAAGAAATAGATAAAAAAGATGTTCCTCCAGATGAAGACAACAAAATGAATAATACCAACAATGAAGAAAGTACAAAAGAATCAGAAAATATTACCCTTGCTTCAAAAACAACGACTGGTGTGGAAAACGATGAAGGAGATAATGTTGTTATCACTAAAATAAAAAAAGCTTCTTTCGAAATGAAAAATTCAGTTTTACAGGAACAATCTCCTCCAGAACCAGCTGGACCTTCAGTAATGAAAAATGAGGATAAAATAATTTCAGAAGAATACAAAGAGGAGATAACTTCATCTAGGGATGACAAATTCGAACAACAAATACAACATGAGGAAGAAAGAAATATATCTAAGGGAGAAGAGCAAGCAGCTTTGGATTATACACAAACGAAAAAAGGGTACCGTCAGAGTGAAAAAAAGGAATCATCTGAAAGCATTCATGTTTCGACATATACAGAAGAAATGAAAAAGCAGTCGGTATCATCTCTAACACAAGTATCTTCGTCAGATAATGGAATAAATCCAATTAAGGAAGATAGGGAATTGGAAACTGAAAACCAAATATCTTCAGATGATGAGACAAGTGATGACGATATTGAATGCGTTGCAGATAACTTTTGTCGAAAAATTATGAAATATATACAAGAAAGAGACGATATGAAGAGAAAAAACAAAATAAAATGTAATGGAGAAGAAGTTTTTCGTACTTGCTGTGATTGTTGTAGGGTTACAAACGGTAATTATTCTTGCAGGAAAGAGAATATTCAATCAAATCTCCATAAAGAAGAAAATACTACAAATTGCCCAAATTGTAACATTTTTTCAAATATTTTTTCTAGTACCATTCGAAAGTTAGTAAATTTTTTCAATTACTTGACCGGCTCAAGATTAACGCGTTGCAATCCATCTCAACCATTCTACGAAAATCCACGAATTATTACGAACTGCGATGTAGATTGCTATCATGGACGTATCAAAAGGTATACTTCTGATTTGGCTAGTAGATCGAAGATATGTCCTGGTAGAATGGACACTAACAGGTTTTGTGGTAAAACCTGCTACGACTCCGGTGCCAACAGGTGGTATTCATGTTGTTCTGGATTTTCGGAAGAACGGAAGTTCGTAAAGGTGACATTTAGAGAGAGCGCCGAGAGAAGAACTATTCGATTGGAGAATAACTGTAGAAATAGTAGATATCATGTTGTATATGAATGAAAATTAATCAATAAATTAACCTTGATTAAACCTAGTTTTGTCTAGGGTTGTCTTTTTTATTTCTGAAGTAGGTTATAATGAGTGTTGTCAGACGAAATCTGTTGTCGACTTCCTGATGAAGAATTCGTGGTGATAAATGTGGTGTCAAACGACTTCTTCATGTCCTTTATTGGAATGATCTTAAGGATATCGACCATAGCTTCTCAATGGCCTCAATCGATGCATACCACTTTCCTTTCATACCCAAATGCAGTTTGGGGACCAGATAGAAGTCGCACGGAGCCTGATCAGGTGATAAGGCCGAATGATGCAAAGGAACAACGTGATTTTTGACCAAAAATTCAGTTACGATGATTTCTTGCCAGTAAACGCTTCATGATGCCCAAGTAATTTTTTCCAGGGACTGTCTAGTCGAGTGGAACAAATTCTTTGTGGATAATTCCTTTTGAATTGTAAAAACAAATCATTTTAAGCGCAACTTTTAACTTTCTTGGGTTTTCCTGCATCCGGGGATCTCCATTCAGCATTTTACCGCTTTGTTTAGGGTTTATATTCAAAACACCACGTCTAGTCACCAGTTACAATCGATTTAAAGATGTTTTGATCCTTCCGACCACTTTTAACGATATATTTGCAATGCTCAATTCAATCTTTGTAAGGCCCAAAACATCGGTCGAAATGTGATATGCGGTTATTCGAGGAATGCCTAATTCCATTCAAATAACTTTCAACGCCGATTTTCTGTTATTTTTGATTAATTCACGGACTTTTTGGTTGTGTTCTTTCGATGATCTGATCCTGATCTTTCGTCATCATCCAGCGTCTCTCTACCCGATTTGAATCGCCTGAACCACTCGTAAACTTGCGTACGAGATAGACAATCATCACCATAAGCATTTTGTAGCATTTGGAGCGTCTTAGAAAACGTTTTACCAAGTTATATATGGAGGTTATTTATCTTACATCTTCTTAATTTTCACCATCGTAGTCATAGCCACAAAAGGAAATGAAGGTTTTTGGGCTCTTGTTTCATTTTCTTCAGAGTCACAGAAGAACCGATGGGTATTTTACAGCATATTGGAGGTTATCATTTTCTGTTCTCTGGGAAAGTTTCACGTTCCGCTATGTCTATAGGAGATGAATCATCCTCTATAACTTCCTGTAGAGGCTTCCGAATATTCTATCCTGATGAATCATCGATTTTTTGCAATTTACAAGGGAAGATTTTTGATGGAGTTGATATACCAAGTTTTGTTCAGTTTTGGAGGAACTCCACGGAGGAGGGACCTGGATCGCAACCTGTGCGATACGACCCCAATTCGAGTGAATATAAATGTTGAAGTTGATCGATGCGGTTATTTAAATTTAACCGAGAAAGTTTTCTTGGGCAGTTATTCTTAATTTGAAAAATAGGTTTTTCCATTCATTGTGGCGGTGGTTTTAGTGTACAACCTACAAGAATCCGTAAAAAATCTTCGGACCAAGCGCGCAAAAGCTCACGTCAGTGCTTGTCTGAAAACAATCATCTTGACTGATTTTTCATTTTCAGAAAGGGTTCGATTCTCCAATACTGTACTACGTAACGATGGAAGCAGTGAAGACCTTAGCTCATCAAGTGAATGATAGTGTTTGTGAGAGTAAAAGTAAGTATAGAATATACAAGATGTCGCTTCTCAGCTGAGCTACTCTGTATATTTCTTATCCCATAGCCATTGAAAATATTTTCGCTTATGAGGAACTTATTCTGATGTTCCTCATATGATGAAGTTTGAATGAGGACCACATAACTCCGTCAAATTGAATTTTTTTTGAAGAAATTTAACTCGAAATTGGAAATAAAAAAATTAACTCTACCGCCCTGGATTTCTTGAAGGAGTTTCGGGCATATATTTTTATTTTATGACCTCTATCGCGTGGCATTAAGCATGGCACTTTTTTTGTTGACACCCTGTATATGGAAAATAATCAACGAATCTTTTCGTTATATTTTCTATGGAATTCAAATTGTCTCAGTTATTGATCAGCTTGAAACGCAATTCTCTGTTTATTCAATCTATGACCTCAATCTCATCTTCCTCTGTGAATTTGAATTTTAATCATAGAAATACTAATCGTATATTTCAATTATTCCATTCAAAATTTCAGTAATGACGTCTTTTAAAAATGCAGAGTCACAATCATGAAAGAGAAGAAATTCAAGATTCAACCGAAAAATTCCTGAAAGAAATGAAAAAATGTGAAAAAATTTTCAAAACGAAACCCTGCATCGACATTCTTACACCAATCGAAAACAGAAAATCCAAGGTTGACGATGTGAATGTAAGTGAATTTGACATTTTTATCCTTTTGTTATTCTTGAGTATTTTAGTTTAGAAAGTTATCAACCGAAGTAATAAGGCAGGTTTCATTATTGGGAAAAATGGATATAAAATTTTCTGAGATGGATAAGTTGATGAAGGAAACGAAGGAATTGAACGAGGAAATGAAGCTGAAATATGATTTCTTTCAGTGATTTTTGTTATTACCAATGTCTATTTCTAGGAAAATCGTGTTTGTGAATTAAATTGGATTTCTTCTTTGGTCGATTTTTACTATTAGCATGGAAATTTTCTTTTTGGGCAGCTGCAAGCTTAAGTGTTGAAATATTAATTAAGAAACGAACCAAAAATAGTGTCAAACAACTCCCTGATAAAAAGTCTTATTCTCAATATACCTGGGCTGCAATAAAAAAAGGGTTAGTGTTTCAAATTCAAAGCGTCAATAAGCCCTAGGGCTAGGTAGGATGAAGACATTTTTCTGCCAAAATTTATTTTTCTCGCTTGTACTAGTTGAACAGTGTGTTATCGTTTTGCCCAAATGCCTGAAAAGGATAATATTTTCTTTCTTAAGAAATGTTTGTTTTTATACGAATATAACTTGTTTATTTTAAATACAGGGTAATAAAGATAGAACTATTATTATATTATTACACATAATATCGTTTTATTGATATTTCCAATTGTCAATAAATAATGACTGGACGTGAATATATCAAACTTTATCACAACCAATCACAAAATTTCGTATATCCGACAAAGACTTAACTAATTTCTTCGTTAATCACACACACTATTTCAGTAGTCCACTGTTCTCACAAATTGCACCAGACACGTTGGCATTCCTTCTTTTGAAATTCGATGATATGAACATGCCTATCAAAACAGTTGTTCCGAAGGCAATTGTTATTAACATTTGCCCAGCAAAAAATCCGATTGTAGAAAAAATCAACTCGACGAGTAGTGTATAAACAATTGTGAAGAAATAGATGGAGCAGCTGAGAATCGTTGTTCCATATGCTTCAGGTAAGGGATATACAACTTCTGTAGTGTACTCGAATCCTGTTACTGCAAGACTTCCACCAAAAAATCTGCGAGAGCATGTATATAGAATAATTATTTAACTAATAATATCATAACATATAATATCATTAATAATAATAATTATTTCACTATTATTCGTATGTTTTTATTTAATTTATGTTTTAGAATGATGGAAAAATAGAATTGAAGATATTTGCTACAAAGGTTATGTTTAATTCACTTTTTTGTCTAACAAATTGAAAATTAAACAAACATATGAATAATCGGCTAAATCGTGAAAACTATGAGATTTTTAAGTAAACTAAATATGGTTCAAAATGTCCAAAAAGACTCGCCTGATCATCTAACAAAGTTCCTTAATTCCCTTCAGGACCTTCTTGTATATATTACATATTTGTATATTCTAGAGTATTTCAGAAAGATGTTTGAGAAACGCAGTGCAGTGACGTCCGAAATCTTATATTCAACTTGCTCTTGGAAATGTGTCATGGAAGACTTATTATAACGAATTGTTTTTATCACTATATAACTTCGACATTGGAGTATATTGTGAAGGGTAGATAATAAATATGAAATATCAAAATCATAAATTTTTTTCAAAATGTACCTGAACTCACCCTGCAATAATAAAAAATGAACAGGCTCCAATCAGATACTGGATTTTAAGGAAATATACAACAAATGACCAACACATACAATTCATAGCCAATAGAAACACGGATAGTCTCCTGAAAAAAAAGTTGTAGAATTAATACAAAGTTTATGAATGAATTTTATCACTTAATTGAGTCAACTGTAAGTGAAATCCTTCAAAAATGCATAAAACTTTGGTAAAAGTGAAACAAAATTGATCTGTTTCTGGATTTTGTTGCCAAATATTGTCTTCTGAGAAAATGAATATATTCCATAATTTTGAAGCGCCCTGTATATTCCTCAGAAGATTTTGTGTGTTCAGTTGGGTAGGATTTGCTACGTGATTCTTACATCACCATGGGTACATCACTGCCTATTTTGGACCCAACATGAATTGTTATACTCAAGCCGTACGTTAAAAAATTTCTTTCCTCGGCACAGGTTTGAACTCGGGACCTCCAGAAGTAAGGTAAACGTTTTACTACTCAGCCTATGTGAATTCTTGGGTTTAGATGATGACTATTTTGTTTTACGTTTATTTAAATGTCTAATACTATATTCAATTGAGATGAAATAAGAATTGATGAAAAGATATAGTAACTTACTTGAATTCATGTGTTTTATCGAGTACATATCCAAATATTAGAGAGCCAAATACACCACCAGCCAATATAGATCCCATTAAGAGAAGTCCTATGATATTTGGGATATCCTGCAAAAATTCGGATGATGAATTTTTTATAATGGTAGACATTAACAAAGTTTGATTGATATAAAAGCAAATCTCAAGGATCTTGCGAGAACAAGTGGAAGACACCGATAAATCCAAGTTGGTTCAACATGCTTTGGATGAAAATCACCTGATAAAATGGAACAAAACATTTATAATCCAGAGAAAAAAAAACTATAAAAAGAAAAATCAAAGGGGCAGCATTCATGAACATAGCTTTCAATCCCAAAGTGCACCATTAATTGAGTTGGAGGCCAATTGTTCCATGTAACTTGAAGAATTCTTCAAACCACAGATCAGTGTTTTTTATCTTGTTTTCTTAATCTTGATTTGACATTAATGAAAGTCGATAAATTTGTGAAATTACTAGCTCTTGTTAAAGCTAACCTTTTATATTGAAAACGACGGAAGATTCTGTTCAAACGTTGATTACAAGAACAACAATACATGATTGCCCAAGTAATAATTCTATACGAGTTACATTATCAACATCTCTCTTCTACAACGAATTAAGTTTTGTTAATAAACACAAAAAAATACTCACTGGAAATACATGTAGAAACGATTCGTTTGTTACGAAACCAATAGCATTCCATAAACCCCAAGCAGTTCCAAATGTGTAGAGGATCAGCAGGAAATCTTTATTTGTTAGATATTTTTTGAGTGTTCCTTCTTCAGAAGGTTTTTCTTGCAGGCGAGATGCACGAGTTTTCAATTGAGAAATACTCGGTGGAAATTCAGGTTCAGATCTGAAAACTGAAAATTATTTTTCTCTACTTTATCTGAGCAATTTTTAGGGAATTGTTCGTTGTGTGTTTTTTATTAATTGGAGTTAAATCAACGACTTTAATTATTCGATATGTGACAATGGATGAAACATGGAATCCATCACTTAACTTCGGAATCAGAACGATCGTCATCAGAGAGGACAGCAACTGGTGAACCTCGTCCAAAGCGCCCTAGAGCACAAAAATTGGCTGGAAAGGTTATGGTTGAAAAAGGAAATACCATTAACAGTGAATATTAGTAAGCGTTATTGAAGCGTTTGAAGGTCGAAATAGCAAAGAAAATAAACATGTTCATCGAGATCGTATTGAAATACTAGAGCGGCGTTGGATTGATTACTTTACCCTTGATGGAACTAACGTTGATGAATAAAACTAATATTGATCCAAAAAAAAGTGTGTTCTTTGTTAGGCCCATGACTTTTCAACCTATGTGATATATACATAAAGTTTTGGGGTTACATCCTTGGTGTTGAATATTATGGAAGATGGTTTGGATTGTGGTTTGAATGCCATTTTCACTCGTAATTTTGAAAAAATAGTAGTGATTCCCCGTAGGATATTAAAATATATATTTCTGCTTCTGTATGTTTTACATATGGGTTGAAACAATTGATCAATCTTCTTGATTACAAGATCTTCAGCTCAACATGAAATAGAATTTGTCGGTTCTATGTTTTAAGTGGTTGTAAACATTGAAATAGTGTGGAATTATTATTTGCACACCCTATTTAGTAGCAAAAAATACAAATGGAAAAGCCTCCTGCGATGTAATGATAATTCATAAGAAGCTGTACAAGGTAATATATTGTTTTAATTACGGCCAATAACCATAAGACATAACAACACCTATAACACCTATGAGAATGAATAATTCAAAGATAGATAAAAATCTTCCATACTCCAATAATATAAATCCTTTTTATAGGAATTGTTATTTCGCTTATCTCAAAGTCAAATCAATCTCTGGAATAATAAAGAATTTTTTATAATGAAAAAATCACATAATACTTACATAATAGAACAAGTATGAAAAGACCCATTGACGCCGCGTTATCCAAGGTGTATAGTTTGAAAAATCCATTAGCTACTTCTTTCATGTCCACGGAATCTGGGACCAGAAATGTTGGGATTGCACATCCAAGAGCCATACCTAAGCAACAATAAAAAAATACTGCCTTTTTCTGAATTCACATCAATTAAATTCCCATAAGTGAAACAAATTTTCACTAGATTTTTTTTTGACAGAAGAACAACAGCTTAGTTTAATAAAATAACATCAACACAGTAAGGGCGTCGTTGAGTTATTTTGAATTTCTTAAGGCAAAGATGGCCATCTGCGATGAGGGTTATCGAATAATTTGAAAGCTAAAATGGCCAAGTTCAGCTAGTGTGAATTTTGTCCATCTACAAGGGATAAATTAAAATAAGAAAAGAGCAGCTTCATGAAAAAGAGAATTAATTTTGCAGCAGAGTAGTTTTGGGTAATACACGTCATTGAATTGAGTTCCATTATTTATGATATCTGTGCAGTATGAATTAAGAGTAGATATTCAGTATGTACATGGTACACTCCCTCATTCACCTTTCTCTGTCTGTTTAGGATCTCTTTGTCGCGTTCTCCTCGATCGCCTCTTGGGCCTCATAGCATCGAGGCCCGAGGCGTAGTGTGACAGTCGAATTGAGGTTGTACAGGGTAGGAATCCCGATAACTATATCAGCTAAAAGAAAACTGATGACAGCTCTTTTTCCTGAATAATCCGAATATGAAAAGATCCAGAAAAATTGTAATTTTCAATAAAGCTAAATAACTAGCTTGTTTAAACTCGTACTCGAAATCTGTTGTTACTACAGGCACTTTTTAGGAGATTTTTCAGTTTTTTACCTAACTGAAATCCCATTATTCCAATTCCACAAGCTTTCGACACTTCGTTTGGTCCAAACCAGATACATGCAACCTTTGGTGTTAATCCCATCATAAACACTTGGGCAACGCCGCATATGCTTTGAGAAATTAGAATCACATAGAACCTGTCTGGAGTCAAAGCAAAAAATTTTAGAAGATTACCGAACGCTGTCAAACCGGTGCTCACAATGGAAATCCACCTTAAATCCTGAAATAATGATTGATTAATGAGGATCCATTTTTTAAATATTTGAACTTACATGGTTTTCCATAAATCGACCAATAGGTACTGCAAATAGTATATAAGCCAGCATGAATACCAAGCCTGAGGCAGCATTCATTAAATTCCCTGCATTGTAGTACCTAAAACAATTATGTACTTCTATATGAGATTGATTTTAACATCTTAGAGTTATTCGACATTTGAAATTTCGGAAAAATTGCATCCTTGGACGGGACTCGAACCGCATATCTAAATTGCTGGTCTGGTGCATATACATTTCAGCCACCAAGGAGATGCGTTATCCAACATTCAAATTACCTTGACTCTAAATTATTTTTTTTGTTTTTTATTAAGTGAATATAGACATTCAAGACGACCAAAAAATTCTGTAGAGTCAAGTATCGGTGATATCGATGAAATAATGGATCTCTAGCTCATTTTGTTCTTCATCAGTAAATCCATACAAAACGATTTATACCACTTTCGCCCAAATAATCGAGAAATACAGACATCTGGACAAATCTATAAGCACACAGGTGAACGTGAAACATTTATGATTACAAGTAAATTTTATATTGAGCTTAAAAACTGCCTACCTTTCTGTGATATTGGCGATCACGCTGAACTGAAAGATGAGGAAAAAATTGGCACAACAATAAGATGAAAAAATAAGTAGAATCAACCATCTATAAGGTTCCAGAGCAATTGTTGAATTTAGTGGAGTCTTTTCAGAGTTCATGATTCAGCTGCAGGATCAGTGAAGACTGAATTTTCGAAATCCTTATTTACATGACCAATTGTGTTATGAAAGCGATTAATTTGTGATTCTATTAGATTCAATTATCAAATGTTGTGGTTGTCATTGATGTTTCCACAGTATTTTCCGTATAAAACGATTAGCAATACACGCAACACGTGGTATATCGAAAATAAATTATGATTAACATTGACAATAATGTTATCTCATCACAAACACCTCTTTGAGGGAACTAATTGACATCCAAACATTTATGAGAGACAACTTCTTTTTTTGATTAAAATGATCCTTTGATCTTCTGCGATTTACACTAAGATAATGCTATTCTTTATTTGTGTAAATATTGTTTGTCTGAATATATGTCTGATGACAATATTTTGTTGATAACAGAAAGCATTCGATTTCTCGATCATATCCCAATGACCAAACGCGCAAATACCTAGATCTGAATGACGGTACTCCAGAATTATCTGTGGGTTTGGATATACGAGGGGATGATATAAAGATAATGTAGTTTTTCCTCGGCGATTCCATGTTTTATAAATTTCGTCTAACTGATCCCATTATTTTTTAGTTTTCCTAAACATTCCCCATCTTATGATAGATATATGGAGACAATTTTATTCGGTTTCTATACCTATCTTTAAAGAACATGATGATATTTCGAAGAAATGGCTCCGCAGTAAACATTTTCTCACAGAAAGATTACCTACATTCGAAGCATCTCGAATCAAATGCAGTGCCAACTGTAACGAGCTTTGCAAGTAAAGGTGGATTAAATTTAAAATAATATGTACGAATCTTAGCTTTCATTAGCATGATTGGAAAAAAACCAAAATTTTAATGCTTCATAAAAATAAATACCTTTAGAAATTGCATGTAATTTACAATCATAAATGTATTATCACTATGTTTATTCAATTGCTGAATGAACAAATCTCAAAAATGTGATCTGTTCATTCCAGATTGTCACTTTGTAATCTCATCTGAAATAAAGAAAATTATTATTAAAACCTCTGTTGTAGTTTGTTTGTTTTTTATTTAAATAGGTTCAATCCAATGATTATTATTAAATTTTCGATAAATTTGCTGCTTTCGTAAAACTTAATTCAATTTGATGTTTGATGATGTTTACTAAAACGTTGACAGGAGATAGATAACAAATGGTGGATATAGCCTTTGACCTTCACAAAAATGAAATTAGATCTATCATATGTTACTCTCTCTGTCCTCTTTGGCATTTCCCAATAAGTCTGCAAGACTTATTCTTTCTTATAAAATGCTAAGTGATTTATATATATATTTTCCATCAGCATATGAAATCCAAAGAATTATGCCACAATGCTCCACTTGCCACATTGTTCCGTTATTGTAGTCTGTGGTCTTGGTTTGTAGAGATGGGGAATCCTTGCGAAATTGTGCCTACACTGTTTGGTTATTGTCGTCTGTGGTCTGGTTTTGTAGAGATGGGGATTCCTCCAAAGGTGTGCCTCCACTGTTCCGTTAATGTCGTCTGTGGTTTGGTTTTGTAGAGATGGTGTAACATCCTAGGTTTTTTCAATACAGAAAAGTCGTAGTCTCATTTCACCCTATGTTGAGACGCCACTGGCTCCTCACGTACCTCGAAGGAGAGTTCATGATCAGAATAAATTCTATGGTTAGAATCGGAGAAAGAAAAGAAGAACGTGCCGCACTTTCAAGTGCCCGCATCGATCTGCTCGAGTGCGTGAGAGAACAAGAAAAAAAGAATGAAAGATGGAGGAGCCATTATCGGTGGAGTTGTGAGAGAAGTAACAGAGACCCAAAAAAGTGTTAGTGCCTTTGTGTGAGTTCGAAAACGAAGCCATCTTACGTTGAGTGAATCTAGAATATATTTTGCAAGTATAATTGAGACTATTTTAAATTATTATGTTATTAGTTGCTTGTCCATTTTATTAACCTTTGTTGATTAATAGCATTGGGAACTCGATTGGTTCAGTGAATTTATTATTTTTCTATTGTGTTTGTAAATTAATACTGTTATTATGCAATATTATTAGGTTTCATGGTGTATTAGGTGATGTTTGGGCCGTTGTCGTTGACTCTGATTACTTTGTGAATGTAATGCTTTGTTGTTTCGGATAACCCCACTTTCTTTGTGAATGTAATGCTTTGTTCATTTGGATAACCCGGCTTTCTTGTGCATGTAATCCTTTGTTCAAGTTGTATTACACTGCTTGTTACCTGGGACATTAATTATATTGCCTAGCCATGTAGTTTCACCAATTCAGACTACAAATCTTGGAGTTCGCATGTCAACTATAACAAAGAAGGCTCTACCTTCAGCTTACTGCAAAATCTACGTAATTGTACCCAAAGCAATTATATTCATCGTACTCTATTTTGCAGCATAAATTGCCAGGGCCTTTATGGGCTAGGATCTGTGGTTGAACTCCAGTAACGTATGATAACGTCTGAGATCATCGACTAGTAGTGTTACTAGTATGTTTGATACAAAGTAGTGGACTTAACCCTTTGAATGTATTATCATAATGTTGTATCGAGTGGTGAGAAAGCTTTTGTTCAATTACTTCTGTTTTGTTGCTACCATTATGTATATTTCTTATTATTGATTATGTGTATTTCTTACTGTCGATTAATGGTTCTTAGTATCATGTTGTGCTCATGTTCCTTACAGTTATTCTGATTTTATTCACTTATGGATACTATTCTATCAAGTGATGAGAGATCCTTTGTTTATGTAATTGTATTTTTTCTGTAATATCTGTAGAAATTGTCTTTTTATTATTCATGTTGTTCTCTTGCTGCTATTTATGTCTATGTTTCCTTTCTGTTGATTTATATGTTTTACTGGTTTACCAAGTGTTGAGACCACTTTCGTTTATGTATTTCTATGATCTCGTACTGCTATCTATTTATCTATATGCTCTTATTACATGATATTTCATTTAGGGGTCTCGAGATTGTGGACCATTCCTATATTGTTGTATGAAATTTCTTAGGTACATACCTGGATCGAAGGCCTTGAAGGGCCGGTTCCAAGGCAGGGATCGTTACTAACATGTGCTATAAGGCATGAGAGAATATACTTTTTTTATCAACTGCGAAACTTTCTGTCATTGTTTCAGAGACGCCGCTGGAACCCATGACATTCCCCTTGTTCCCAATTCCTTAGGTTATACAATATTATAGTTATGGCTCACATACCCTGAGGCAGTGACATGAGGATGTTCATAATTAGTCGTTTACCTATTTGCCATGATTATTATCCTGTTGCATTTTTGAAGTATACATTTGCCATGATTATTATCCTTGTTGTATTATTGAAGTTTACATATTTGCCACGATTATTAATTCTCGATGTATCATTGAAGTTGCTATATTTACCATGTTTATTATTCTCTTTGTATTATAGAAGTTGCTCTGATTATTATGATTACTGTCTGTTTTGTATTGTTATAGTTTTCTCAGAACTGTTATACTTGCCTTTGCTAGCTGTTAATGATTGACTATTTAGTTTTAAACAAGTGCCCTAACATCATCTAACATGAGAGGATTTCTGCCTGAGGCTTTCCCCTATATTTTTTTTAGACCCTTAATAAAGAGTTGATTGTTTGGGTCTAAGTGTTGTGTCTTATTTACCATCTTTGTTTCCCAAATTATTTTCTCTAATCTCAATTATCACGAACTTGAATTATTACGTAAATATAACGTAGAGTCCTACCCTTGCTAGACGATCACACTAAATGGCCAAGTCTTTCTATCTGGAGTCATTTAGACTCCAGTGTCGTAGTTAGTTTTAAAATTAATATATGTCATTCTTTTCGAAAGAAAAAGTGGCAAATGTTACAATGGGGAATCCTAGTTAAGGTGTGCCTCCACTGTCCTGTTAAGGTCATCTGTGGTCTGGTTTTGAAGAGAAGGGGAATCCTCGCGAAGGTGTGCCTCCACTGTCCGATTATTGTCGTCTGTGGTTTGGTTTTGTCGAGATGGGGAATCCTAGTGAAGATGTGCCACCACTGTTCGGTTATTGTTGCCTGTGGATTGGTTTTGTAGAAAAGGGGAATCTTAGTGAAGGACTACAGCATCTACAGTATTTTCACCCGATATACCTTTTTTACATTTCTCAGGTTATTTCGTCATTCGGTCCAATCGGCCTAGCAGTTTCGAAGAAACAATAGAAGAAAAACGTTTTCGGATTACTAGCAATTTTTTTTTATGCAGTTTATTCATAGTCATTAGTTTCGATTCGATATGAATCAAGCCCGTTATCAAACCAACTGTTTCGGTGTGCTTATTTACTCGAACATTTAAAATGTCCCTGAGAAACAAATATATGATTTCTCCGTTTGAATAATTATTCGCAAGTAATTCAACAAGAGCGCCAAAGTCATCAAACCTCATGTCAGTGCATCCTAAATTTTTTAAACTCTGGCTGTCAAGTTGAAATATGTATATAAGAAAGAGCCTTTCTTGGTAAAAGGTCATATCTTCCGAAATTCAATAATTCACGAAGTGATCATAAATATGCTGCAGAATAATTTTCGATTAATTTCGTAAGGAGGTTTCTTTCAGCCACTTCACTTGCTTGGAAACGTATCGGAATGAATTCTACCTAGCAACCGTAATTAAGCAAATGTTGATTTTCTGCGTAAATGCAAATCATTCCAAATAGTATATTATATACCGCGATTAGAAATACCAAAAATAAAATTGACCGAAATTTTGTGATCAAAAATTCAGAAAACTGTGCCATCAGTTTTGTGGCGATATTTCGAAAATATGTGGCATTGCGAAAGACAGGGACACCTCAATCAAAATTTTTTGTTCAATACATCAACAAAGAATGTACTACGTGAGTAGTAGGAAAAAACATGTTTGGTACATTTCCACGGCAAATAGCAGCTTTCTTGAAATTAGAAAATGCGACGTCTTATACGGGACATTGTTTTAGACTCACATCTGCGTCTTTGTTAGCTGATTCGGGAGCAACAATAGACGTGCTGAAGAGACATGGAGGATGGAAATCCTCCAACGTGGCCGAGGGATATATTGAATCGTCAATTAAAAATAAATAAAAAATTTCAAATAAAATATTTGGTCAAGTCGCCGATTCGTCCACTATAGTTATGCCACAGTCCTCATTCTCGCTTCCTGTTTCCGCAGGATCTTCGAAACAAACACCAGTTCAATATGATAAGGACCTATCTGTTACTCGTCAGTTACCTGCTGCATTAACCCAGGAAAGACTGGTCAATATGACGAACTGTCACAATATTAATTTGAATATTAACGTTAATTACCATTCTAATCAATTGTATTTTTCAATAAAATATCCCTTAAATTCGTTTGTTCCCGGAGGGATTAAATGTGACACTTCAGTACCTGTCACAAGGGAGTGAAGTTGTCACTTTAGGCCTTACGAAAAAGTAGATATTCGGATATTTGATAATTTCAGAACACATGAAAATAAAATAAGGTCAAAGCTTCTTTTTGTTTATGTCAGCACTTAGGTTATGTGAACAGTTTGTACGTATAATTAAAATTTCGTATAAACAGTCACTACTCACACAACAACTATGTCCGCATGGGACTCGAACCTGCTACCTACAGAACTTTCGCCCAAACTATATATGGTATTGTCTTCAGAGCAAAGAGACTTTTTATGTGCGTAGAGTGAAAGTAAGATGATCCAGTTAATTTATCAAGAATATTATTCTTAGTTTCCAGTTTTAGGCTCAGATCAGGTAAATGAGCCTTATAATTCAACTCCTAAGTACTTAGGATAGAAATTATGTTCGATAGGAGAATCATTGAAAGTTACAGCTAATTTCCTATATTTCTCATGATTACTCAGATGGAAACAAGATACCTCTGTTTTGTTGAGGTAATCCCCACTCAACAAAATAATTCTTCGAAATCTCTAAATAGATGATAGTATGTCATCCAGAGTATGAAAATGCGTATGGCGTTTAGCAACAGCAATGTCACCAGCATGAACAAATTTCTGACATGAAGTTGTGGGTAAATCACTGAGATATAAATTGAAAAGTAAAAGATATGTATGTAATGTCCAGATATGACAGCAGTGTAATTTGCACAACTCGTACCTTTACTTCACGTCTGTGCTTCTTCACATTATTCAACTTCACTATCAACATGAAAGAACAGTGGGGAAAAGTAATATAAACAATTGTCTGAATATTTGAAATTTATTAAAAATCATGGAAGTTCATTCTCAGCCACACTTCCATAACTTGTTTTGTCTTCTTGATTCAACTGATTAGCAGTCACTCTTTTGTAGTCGGAAGAAATGAGGAAACTACATCCAGCAGCCATCAGTAAAATTATGGCAAATACAATCTGTCCAGCAAGGAATCCCAAAGTTTTGAAAATAGTTTCAAGTAGAAGCACATCGAATATGGCAAATATGTAGATTACTGCATTCAAGAAAGATGCACTGAATTCTTCTGGAATTGGATGAGTCGTTTCTGTGGCAAATTCGAATCCTAACACCACAAGACTCCCATTGAAAAATCTGACAAGAAAAATTATTAATAATCATGAAGGTCTTATCTAAAATGCAATAATTGTTTTCATTCAATACAGGATAATTATGAGTGCTATTGTTGATATATTATAATTTTAGATAAGTTCACAATCAAAAAACACATGAGTTTGTGAATAATCTATATCTCACTAGTGAGTTAAAGATGATCCATAAGTCAATAGTGAGTTATGGATTATAACTGAGAGGTTACCTGAAGAAGTGGTTGATGCATTCAGAATGCATGTTTTGTTGATACCTCAATCAGAATGGCAAAAGTGCTTCGACAATTGGTTCAAACGCATGCAAAGTGTATAGATTTTAATGAGGAATATCTTGAAAAACAATAAAACGATTTTCGATTATAAATATTTGTTTTTGTTAATCCCGAAATATAAAAGGCTACCCTCGATGAACTAATAAATTTTATCGCGTCGCTTGTCGATAACATAAAACAATGGTATATAGGTGTTACCATAAATAACCTCTTTTACTAATTAATCTTGTAAAATATTCCCGAACTTCCTTCAAGTATTAATTTATATCATTCATTTTATTAGGTTATAAATAAAACTGAGCTTTAGGCCCGGTTGTACAGTCAGAGTTCAAGTCTAGTTCAAGACTGAACCCAACTCAAATAAGAAATATCTGTTGTACAGTGCGAGTTCAAGGCTGAACTTCACTCAAACCGACCCTCAAGTTGAACTTCTAAAATCGGGCGCTCAAGCCTGGTTCAACAGAAATTTCAGTGCAATCATAGAGTTCAATTTACAATTTATAGGTTGTATGTCAAATAGTTGTAGTTGAAAGGCTTGCTAAGGTAGTATTTTCGTGAATGAGTTGTGTTCGTGTTTCACTCAAAAACAGAATTTTTTAATATGAAATTAATAGAAATGGATTTTCAACTCGACAATAATCTTGCTGAATTGACCGATGATGAAGATTTTGTGGAAGCAGTGAATTTTGCTATGAATTCGAGTAGAATGCCGAAGAAATATAGGGAGAGAATGAATTATTTCGAGGTCTGAAATGAAACTGAATTTTACAAAGATTCCGTTTATCAAAAGATGGAGTACGTTTTGTGGTATCCCAGAACATCTACTTGATTGAATTTCACATACTTTGCAGGTCCTCCGCCTGTGCCCAACGCATAGCATTTCTCCTCTGAGAATTTTTTTTGTGCGTTTCTTCAAGTTTTCGTATTTTTTTTTTAAACAAAGGGAGTCTCGGAATATTAGTCCACTTTCACTATTGAACTCCTGTTCTATTCTCTTCCAGTATTCACCTTTCATTTTATTTATATTACTATCAGTTTGTTTATTTTCAATTATATTGCTGTATTTTTTAATAAGATTTATTAAAATGTTCTCTTCGGAGCACGTGAAACTTGCGCTTCGCTTTACGTCTGACATTATTACTGACACTTTTTTTTTCAATCACAACCAAACCAGCACTCATCAACTAATCTTGTTCAAATAGAACAATTCAAATTTTTAAATTTATATTTGCGCTGTTGTCATAGAAGAATTTTAATTCTTCTTTTTTCCATTTGTCCAAAATTTGTTACTATTCGTATCAAAAACGCATGTCAAAAGGAAGCGACGTTGCCATTTTCTGAACAATTGTACTCAAGGAAAGTTCACTTGAACTCGCCTCAAACATAACCTGTACAATCGGATGACATATCTGAACCTGGCTCAAGAGTGAACCGAGCTCAGTTGAGCTTCGAATTGAGTTGCCACTGTACAACCGGGCCTTAAAGTTATAGCCTACGGAATTAAATGTTTTTTTTTTGTTCAAAATATTGATACCTACCCACAGAGTGGTATGAAAATAGACACCATCATTAACGACCTCATTTGAAAGGATATAATTAAACAGATCCATAAGCAAAAAATGGAAATCAGCCCAAAATTCGAGAGTTTCCTGCAAAAATAATTTTTAATCTTCGATTGACATAAGGAATATTCCATACTTAAATTCATGGGTCCTATCCAAAACATAACCGAAGATCATAGTACCAAAAACACCACCTGCAGCTATTGCATATAAGACCAAAATTCCTAAATATTGACCATCACCCTATAAAATAAAAATTAATAACATTGTCTGAACAAACAATACAATAAAATCCATACAGGAAAGAAATTTAAAAATAATTCGTTCACTAATATTCCTAAGCAGTTCACTAGACCATAAGACATTCCGAAAGTGAGTAAGACCAACTTATAATCTCTATTTTTCATAAAACTTCGGAAGGCTTCCATGTAACCTATTTGCTCATCACCTTCTAAACGGTCAGCTTGTGAACGACTTGGTGGATACTTAGGTTTAGACCTGAAAACTGATAATTGTTCATTTATGCTCAGATTAAATTCAGTAAAGTACAATAATTTCTACAATTCTCAGAATAACTCAAAAAAATTAGATATCTTCCCAAAAATTTCTTATGATAGACTATTTTTACAGATTTTATTTGCAGAATCCCAGTTTAAATTTTAACTGGACTCATATAAGAAACATGACATAGGCACTCACATATTATGACCATAATAAATGTGGTTATCGAAATAATATTATCCACAGTGAAAAGAATCGAATATCCTTGAGCGGTTTCCTTCATATTCGTTGAATCTGGTACCAAAAATGTAGGCAAAACACATCCCACAGCCAAACCTACCGTAAAAAAATTAAATTGAAATGAGAAATAAAATAAAGCGAACCAAAATACAATTGAAACAGGAAATTATCACAGGTATGCAACAAGAAAGTTATATGCATGTTTTAAACCTCTTCATATATGATATATTAGATTTTCTTGCTGTAAGGAAGCGCCTGATTGGAGAAAATTTCCTACCAATCCCACTGAGCACGCAGATTAATCATGATGTGCTTTGAAAGAAGCTAATTTGCGTCAGAGTTAACGCATGACGTCATTCAGAGAAATTATTTGATTTTGCATTAACGACAGTTGTTAGGTGATATTGTGTTTCATTTTCTGTAAAATCTGGTATTTTACCTAATTGACATCCCATAACTCCAATAGCACACGCTATGGAAACTTCTTGTGCACCGAACCATGTGCTAGCAACTTTGGACGGTATGCTTATCATGAACACCTGACCTATTCCACATATCGTCTGAGAGATGATGATGAGATAGAATCTGTCGGGTGCAACAGCGAAAATTTTTAAAAAATTTCCTAACGCCGTCAATCCTGTACTTATCACAGCCGTTCGTCTGAGACTCTGGAAATATTGTCGATATAGTTAAATTTATCATGGAGATGTTACGATCTTACGTTTTTTTCTATGAAATGACCGATAGGTACGAAGAAAACTATATAGGATCCCATGAAAACCAGTCCAGTTGTATCTGTTAGGAAACTGTTGATATTGTAATATCTGAAATTGAGGAATTTTTAATATAAAAATAATAGAAGATGTTTTATTTTTGTTTGAGATATTTCCACTCAAGCCACTGAGTTTTGAATCCACGCTTCATTAATCTGATTCGAATATTTTTGTATCCAATATGAAAAATGTAGATTATGAAAAGCATGTGGACTGAACATTTTTTGCAAAACTAGGCTATTAGGTAATAATAATAACTTACCTTTCTGTTATATTGGCTATGATAGTGAACTGCATAAAAAGAAAAAAATTGGACCCACAATAGACAGCAAATATTATGATTATCACCCATCTGTAACTATCCACTTCGATAATTGTTCCTTTAGGACTTTCCGAATTTTTAATTCCATTATTTAAATCCATTTCATATGAAAACATGCACAGCACGTGTCATTTACAATAACACTCGGATAGTTTATAAGGAAAATTTTTTTAACGTTATCTATTTCAATTAATCCATTTCCTTAATCCAACGTCAGTTGATTCCCTCAGTTATTTCGAATGAGGTCAGATATTTTTGATCTTATCGAAGAATACAGAAAATTCTAAGAGAAATAAAAATAAATAAAAAACATATAGGATCAAACAATAGGGAATGAAGAAGTTTTTTCATATGCAAGTGTTTAGTTTTATTTTCTGAGTGGAAAATTCATGAACTCGGCGAATTGATACTAATTATTAAATCTCTCAATTTTGATAATAAAGGATCTTTCAACAAGAACATTGATTTTTAAAACAAAATAAAACAAAAATGCCGATGATTCTAATTTTCATTATATTACAGAAAGAAAAAAAAATTCTTTATAGCGGTCTCAGAAGGTCGATTATGTTGTCCGAAAATGTCACAAATTTCACGAAATGTAATCTCAACAGAACCACTATTTTCATAGTGGGTTTTATTATTTCAATGCGAGTGAAATCGAATTCATTGTAAGAATTGCCAAAGAATCTACTACGAATATATCAAAAACTAACTGTCAATGCTGTCATGCGGTAGGTGTGGCCATAAATAAAAAACAAAGTTCTTGTTGAAAGATCCATAATAAATTTAAGCACAATTGAACAAATCTGAATTTTTTTTTTAAGAATCAAGAAAGCTGAAAAAGAGTTTTTCGAGTCTAACGAACGGTCTTCTTGAATCACTTGGTATACGGATGGTTACAATATGAAATAATTGTTCATATTTTAAAATTGATTTATTTTCAAATTACAACATATAAAGTTCTATAAAAAAGATCACAGAGATGGTGTATTACCTATAAAATTTACAGATAAAAATCAATTCTATAAAGAATCAACACAATACATTAATAATCGAATTATATGGAAAAGAGTTTTATAAAAACTCAAAAATTCAGTCTACACCAACGAAACAAATTATATACAAGTACAAATACGGTATCAACTCTAAAAATACATATTTCGCTCAAACCTAAAATCATGTCTTTCAAGAATTCATATTTACTCAATATAAATATTCTTCTTTTGAATATTCAATTAGTATATGAAAAATATACAGTACTGTCTCAACTATAAAATCATTTCACCCAAACAATATACTTAACAATTATTATTCTCAAATTTTTTCTCATTCTTGTCGAGGTTTTACTAACATTCTTTTCAACTTGGAAGTCATAAAATAAGTTCCTCCTGTAATTGCAAGAAATGTTGCGACTGTGATACCGTGAACTAGTTTAAAATATCCCTTTTCTAAAAGAAAACTGTACGTTATTTGGTAGACAATTGTTACTAGACATTGAGTAACTTGAAGAACAGCAATGGGAACAACTTCTGATATCGGAAATGTTACTTCTGCAAGGTACTGGAAACTTATATTGATACTCGAAGAAGAGAAAAACCTGAAAAAAAATTGAATATAACAATTTTGTCTTACGTCTATGTCCAATCTTAGACTTCATACACACTATCAACTCTTTTAATTCACTCCGAACTTTTTTTTGGATACTCACCCAAACACTATAGTCATCAAGTAAGATGGCCAATGCCACTTCATTTCAAAGCAAGTGGCTAGAACACCATAAGACATGGCCATACTGAGGAAGATCATGAATGTGAAAAGCCTGAAAATTAAACAATATCGCATCATTGATTATACCTACAAAGAAAAGAACCATATCCACAGCATAAATGTATTCACTGTTGATTTCCCATTAATCGGATAAACATGCATACGTTAACCGAACAGGTGAACACACAGGTAAATCTAAATAGGTAAATTTACACAGGTAAACTTACACAGGTATATTTACACAGGTAGGTTTACACCGGTACATCTACACAGGTAAATCTATACATGAAAATCTACACATGTAAATCTATACAGGTAAATATGCACAGGTAATGATGCACTGCTGGATCTTCAACTTACTTATATTGCAGGGTTTTATCTAGTATATATCCAAATAGAAAATTGCCAATCAGTCCACCTGAAATTGAGGTTATCGCAGTAATAGATGACAGATCGATAAGGGAGTCCTGCAAAAAAATCTCTTAATAAAGTTCCTGCCACAACAGTTACTTTTCGTACAGGAAAATAGTTCAAATAGATTATATTTTCAGTTATTCCGAAAACATTCCATAATCCACAAGCGAATCCATAAAGTACAACCAGTCTGAAGAAATCGTTGTTGACAGATAAATCATAGAAGGCTGCGTAGAACTCTGTTTTGTGGTTTCCTACATGGAACTGTTGCGCACTTGGAGGTGATGGAGGTTTGGATCTGAAAACTAAAAAGGTTTATGAAGGTTTTGAAATATATTATATCTGATTAGGAAGATACTATTGTGTTAAAAAAGAAACCTGAATAACACGCTTCTTTAGGTACTCAAATACGAATAGAAATACTCACATAAAAGTACAATAAGAAAAGCCAATCCACAGAAAATAGCATTGTAAAGTATCAGCTGGAATATTCCCTGTTTGAGTTCCTCTATAGTTGTCCTATTATGGACAAATAATATAGGGAGAACGGAACCCAACAGCATTCCTAAAAAAAGTTATATTTTATGTCAAACCTTGTATTGGATATGATTGTGTGAAAAATCATGGAAAAACAACAAAACATCAAGACGCAAGTAGTGTTCATTTTTGTGTTATTAATATATGTATATAATGAAAGCAGAAGAAGCTTAGAAGAATGACACCAATTGGTATGTTTTTGTAAGCAAATATCAATTACCAATTTCTCCTCCGAATAGGGCTGCTGCACATGCCCTGTTTTGTTCTTCAGCAGGAAACCAAACGGCAACAACTTTTGCCGGAAGTATTATTGTGAAAACTTGAGCAAATCCGCATACACATTGAGCAATAACGATTATAATGAAATCATTTTGATTAGGTTCAGTTCCGAAAACTTTCATGACTGCCCCTACGAAGGTAATTCCAGAACACATCAATCCAGCAATTCGTAAGTCCTGAAATTAATTCACTAGATTAACATAGAGGATTTTTTTACTGTAAGCAATTCGAACACTGCTCAAAAATATATCATTGTACAGTATTGTGCAAATTAATGTAAACATAGAAATACAGAGGCGAATTTATTCATTGCCTGTAAATAAGTTGAAAATCGTATGATCGTTCATTGATGTGATCCTTCCATACATGCTTTTATTAGTCTTGGTATGGAGTCAACAAGTATTGGTAGTTCTGAAAAATCTTCTGATCCTGATACCAAACCAGAATGCCTTTTCTATCATATTCATTTCTGTCGTACAAACGTCGATTTGTTTTGGCTCTCTCATTGAAAGTCTCTTGTGAAACCTCACCCGGCAACACCGCATAAAATCTTTTTCCATTTACTCCGATCACATTATCTTCAGGGTCAAATTGATCTGAACAAATGAAAATTGCTTTATTTCGGCAAATACTTGACCATCCCAACAGCGAAGCCCAAATTCTTCTTCTTTCATCGTAACCTGGGAACCTTAATTCAAGAAAACCTCATTTTATCTTATAATAATCTCATTGAAAACTTTCCTATTAAAACTTACTACGCTACTAAACATATAAATAACTGAATACTTCGTTTCTAACAATACACTTACCGATAAATTCGGATTAAAATTCCTGTCTTTACTACAACATTCACACGTACGAACCAATTCTAGTGCGATGAAAAGTAATAAGCAATAAAAAATATAAAAAACCTAATACTGACTCTCACAAATTCTCTTCACTTTGCGTATTTATTTTCGATACAGATGTGGCAACGTGTGTCTTCTAAACATCATGTGACCTTCAAACTATCAAACAGAGAATGCGGCAGCGTTGTCTTGACTTTCATGTGAATTTCTTACCATCTGCGGTCTCTGACATAAAATAGCAGAATCAAACAAAGTTTTTCTTTTACTTCTTGCTAATATATCCAATAAGACAGTTTCAATTCAAAATATAAAATTTTATACAATGTTTTGAATGTAAATCAGAGAAAAAGTTTTTATTCACAATTATAGGGGAATAGAGAAACCTACTATTTGGTCAGTTTGGCAACATGAAATTTTTTATGACCTGAGTGGACCAGCTCAATACGTTACAATTGACCAGCTCTAAGTTTCAGATGCGACACTTTTCAATGTAAATAAAGGGGTCTATTCTTATATAGTCAAAGGACAGACTATAAGAAGTGAAAAATATTAGTAAAAATTAATAAATTTGCTCAATACTGTACTTCATCATGGTTTTTAAACGAATTCAACTATAATTTCTCATATTTTTTTAAATATCCATCAAATATTTCATAATAAGAGGAATTAAATTTGATCTGAACATACCTTGAATTTGGGGAAAAGAATTTTCAGAGTTTTAATCCCGAGAAAAAAAAATGAGAAATAAAAATTCTCCCATATAAAATTTAATTTGGAAAAAGTAATGTCAGATACTCACAATTCCCTCTACAATACGTACAACTGGCCATATGAAAATAATTAATGTTATCATGAACACCAATTGAGAAAGACTGACAACGAAAATTGTAGTGTTGTAATACCTGAAAATTATATTTTTGATTAAATATTTCAAGAAAGGGGAAACGGACTATTCAATACAATAGTAATTTAAATAAATATGATATTCAACAATATACAGGATGCCTAAAAATACAGTTTACCGTCTTGCATATTAGAGAAAAAAAGCAAAATTAATTACAAATAAATTTATATTCGAGAAAAATATAACATCAATAAGACTTGTGGCCTCACATTTTATGTTCGAATTGTTTCTACCCTCTTCAACTCACATGCGCGAAAATTTCAGCATAATCTGCGTCAAGTTTTAGGTAATAAGTGAGTAAACATACATGTCTTTCATTCGTGTAGGTACTTTACACGAGCAGCCATGGCAACGAACGTACACAACAACACTACTACACGCGGACAATTCACTCGCTACGTTTCAGCGACCTCCTTCTGCCCTAGGTATGATACTGGTCGAGAATGCGTGAATACCAGACAGTGTAAACTGACTTTTGCCGCACTCTGTATATAAAATTCTCCTAATTAAAGTAAACATCAGTGGAATCATGTTTTCAAAAATAATTCGGATATGGAACTAAAAAAAATTGGGCTATATTTATGACGAGTTGCGTCTTGAAATATTCATGCAAATACCTCAAATATTTCGGAAAATAGGCTATTTAAAATAATGAGCCAAACGCACCACAGAGCTCAAAATGGACTGAACCAAGGACCAATTTTTGTGGGCTGTTTCTAGTTTAAAAAATAGTAGAAAAACGTGCTACCGTTTTGCCCAAATCAATTGGGTTTGACTTCCTCATGACTATCTCAAAAATTTATAAAGGTTCCAGGAGAATATATTGAAAAGAAAAAATGATTTTGTATTTTTATTTCTTACCCCCCCCCCATTCCATGAAATTAAAAACATCCCCCCGTATGGAGAAGTAAAAATATTTTGATTTTTTATGGAGAATCATGAAAAAAAAAGAAAAACGTGGGGTCCCATTTAAAATAACAAAGCTGTTGCCAAAGAAGTAAACTAACAAGTCTGGAAATTTGAGAGCTTTTTAAAATCTTACATAACCTTATATTGATCTACAAAATTTGAGAAATGTTGCATGGATAATGTCCACAATTTTATAGGACACGTGATATGAAAGGGATTACTGATTACTTTGAAAAAAGAATAGTTTAGTAATGAATAAATTATTAAATACTTTCCAATATTCACTTAATCTTTTGAACAGTATTTTTGCACTAATTCACTGAATTATCGATATCAATCATGAATGTTTATTTACCTGAATAGAAATAAACAAAATAAGAATATACTTACGTGAAAACCACATTCTCAATGATGGTAAACTGATTGAGCTGATATAGATTAGCACCCGAGTATAAGCCGTATATAACCAATATTAAAAACCTATATCTGTACACCACCAAGTTACTAGGTGAACATGGTCTAATTACTTCCTCTGTTTGTTCTTGTGAGGCTGATGGCATAGGATTTGTCTCAACGATATCCAATCTATGTGTAGGACTCGGTTCATTACAAAAAACTTGCAATGGGTAAGATGAACTGGCCACATTTTCTTTACTGTCTCTTCTAGTTGAAATATTTAGAGAATGTCCACTTTCTGTAGTTTCCATTTTGTACCAAAAGAACCTGCGTCTTATTCCGGTTGAAGATTGAAAGGACAAAAACGTCCGATGTGTTTTTTGTTGGTACTAGATCACTGAGCATGCGACATTGTCTCAAGACTAGTTTTGTAAACGATATCGCAGATTAATTGTATTCTAATCTCAGATGTCTGGACATCTAATACTGAGATACGTTAATTAATTATCGAATCATGCATTCATTGAGTCTTATCTTGTGTTAGTGTTTATAACAACATTTTTTTTATCGGTGGTCTGAATGCAGGATGGTCCAATTTTTGGTAGCAGTAGTTTAATTGTCGAAAAACTTATCAAGGTGAAAAGTTCAATTGAACATTTAAATTATTTACTTTTAAGATACTTACGAAGGGGCGTTTTGAAGTTCGTGGAATGGGGGGGTAAGAGGTAAAAATAAAAATACAAAATTCTTTTTCATTTTCATTATATCCACTTGCACGCTTATACATTTTTCAGATCTTGCAATTTACATTTTTGTCTGAAAAATACGTGTAAACTGTATCTTTCACTTCCTCATCACTTGAAAATTTCTTCCCACGAAGTTTAGGAATAGATTATGTGTTCTTGGGTTGTGGAGTTTGAATAATAACTGGAGTGGTCGCCTCAATCGGCCGAAAATAAGATAATAAGCAGTTCGAAATTTGACATTTGACGCCCTACAAAATTAGGTTAGTTTTACTGTCTACAGAATTTTTTGTGAAGATAATCTCAGAAATCATTAGAAAATATAAAACAAACACAGAAACTGAAGCTAAAGGAGTTATAACAAGCAGTTGAATGATGAGATTACTTGTTTTAATATTTTGTTTACCATGGCTTTCTCCACGTCTTGAGCTAACTAAACGAAAATAAGCTCCAATAGTACGAGGGAACAAAAATAAATATTAATCATCGAAAATCGCTTTGTTTTTCAAAATATTCCCCCTTAAGATTGAACCAATTGTCGAAGCACTTTTGCCACTCTGATTGAGGTATCTCCAAAACATGCATTCTGAACGCATCAACCGCTTCTTCAGGAGTCGAAAAACGTTGATCTCTCATTTTATTTTTTACATAAGGGAATAAAAAGAAGTCATTCGGTGCCAAGTTAGGAATATACGTTTGATGACTCATCAAATCGATGTTTTGAGTGCTCGCATTGTCGTGGTGAAGGATGATCTGTCTTCGGCGGTTGGTGTTCGTGATTTCTTGGAAGACAACTGGCAAAAAAAAATTGTGTACCCCTCAGAATTGACTGTTTTGCGACTATTGCGACATGTACAGTTTTTTCCGAAAAAACAGGCGACCATTTGCTTGGAAGTGTTTTGTCGCGAGCAACTTTCGTTGGATTTGGGTCTCCACCCATACTGTCGACTGCTATTTCCTTTGGGGCTGATACGCTTAAATCCACGATTCATCACTTGTCACGATGTCATAGACGTACTTTGAAGCAAGTATTTTTGGAGCATTAAGTTTATCGACATACTATTGTTGATTTAATCCACTTCGAAAGTTGTAAAGAATAATCGTACAATTTAAATCCATTTTTTGGACGAGATGAATGTTTTGAGTTACTGTAAACAATACAAATATGCGCTCGTATGTCAAAACTTTCTGACTACGCATAACTTCAAAAAGGTCAAGCTTTACGATAGAGCTGTCAGTTCGCAAATTGCAACACTAGGGTTGTCCAATCCCGAAATATAAAAGGCAACCCTAGTAGTATTAAGAATATAACATGGTTAAAGATATAAAAACTTTCTGTTGAGATTCAGTAGTTTTAATTATACACTAAATTCTATTTCGAATGCGTTTCAAAACTTTATCACAATAAATATTTTAAAATACTGTATAAATTTCTTTTTTAAATCATTCTTCTCCGTACTTGCAAAAAACTCAAGCAGCACAAGGTGTTCCAACAATGGCATCATCCACTTTAACCCTAAAGATTCTGTAGTTGGTTTCGTTCGAATTTAGAGATTTATACAGAAACGTCGGCATTCTGTCGGATAGGATCCAAAGATTTCTTTCTGCATCAATCTGAAACCAAGTCAAACCAAAATAGTGGAAGTCTAAAAAAAACGGAATATTACGAGACAGAAGTTATTGAAGAGGTCATCTCTTAATGAATATTAACTTGTTCCGGCAACACATCTTAGACGTGGCATAATTGGCCTGGCAAATTGTCAAATTATCTCCCTACATACAGAATGGGTCAAAATGCATTATGAGGTTACTTCTCATTGAAAAATAAGTATATTCCGATGAATAAAAGCTCGGTACATTTTGACTTACCCTGTAAACCAATATTGAAGCCCAGATACTACCTAAGACTATAGTCTTAGGTAGACTATATTCTATAGTCTCTATTCCATAGAGTATATATACTATAGTGCGTAGCCTATACACTATAGTTCATAGACTATGAACTAAAGTCTATATTAGCTATAGTCCATATACTCTATAGTGTAAATAGCTCCTAGTCTAAATAGTATATTTCATAGATTATGAACTATGGTCTATATTAGCTATAGTCTATAGAGTCTATAGTTCATATAGACTATATATATAGTCTATAGTCCATATAGACTATAGTCTATATAGACTATAGTCTATATAGACTATAGTCTATATATAATGTATCAAGTCCATATAGACTATAGTCTATATAGACTACCGTTTAGGAAAAGTACTGATTTTCATTGTACCTTCAGATCGTTGGTGAAGATCAAGCCATTACTATCTTGTGAAACTGTACCCAAATTTTCAGGATTCAATGGTTTCTCAACATTCCAGCACGCAACTGAGTCTTTGTTCAATTGTGTTAAAAATAGAACGTTAGTTTGTTCATCTAGATCGGAAGCTGAAGATTGTGTACTCTCTCCACGATATCCTTCGATCTGAAAAGGTTTTAATTTTTTTATTGTGTTAGGCCAATGCGAAGAATAAATAATGAAAAATTCACCTTGAAAGCATGATGAGATTCAGAACTTGTAGCTAGAGTTTTATTCTGCAGTATTTCGGTCGATACAGAAAATTCTCTTATACCAGCTAGTGGATGGAAGAACATGGTACGATAGCTGGGAAATAAGCAATTAATTAACAACAAATGAATAAGAGAATATCATGATATGAGAAGTTAAAATTCTGATCGCAAATTTATACATTTGTAGACGCGTCAGTGGTGAGAGGCAACCTCGACACTTAAAAAACGTACGAAGAATATACTAAGCAGTATTCCATACATAACAGAGATATAGAGTGGGGAGAATACGCCTCGACCACTGCGCATCCAAAATTTGTGGTTAAATTCTTATGTCAAATTTCGACCATTTTTATACTTTCGTAGTCAGCTGTTCTAGGTTGACATACTTGTCAGGTGAAATAGAAATTGTTCGAATTTTACATTGTACTGATAGATACTTCGATACTTTCAACATGTCTTGTATTGTTAAAACGTGTAAAAACTATAAAATAAAGAAGGTAGAGGGAATATCATTTTATACGTGAGTTTTTATTGAAATTATCCGACTGATCATACCGTATGGCATTGTTTATCTGCTCAGTGGCGTGTTGTTTACTTTCCACAGTAATATGATTCTTTTTAGTTTTCCAAAATCAGTTGATATGTGGACAGTTTTGACTGATATTCTGAGTATGGATTCTGAAGCTAAAGATTTATCTAAGAAATTGATATGCATTATGCATTTCATTTTCTTTTTAATGTTATACCAACTATCCCTCAGATATACTGCTTTCTACGCCAATGAACCGAAAGTATAAAAATGGCGGACGAAAAATTAGCCACTTCTCGAAGATCATTCTTCCCACTCTATATCTCTGATACATACCCATTAGGATGCATTCTTCCCAAAGCCAAACCAAACACCCCATCTGTCCATTGAAAGTTAACACCACCAACGTTAAAATCTCCATTCAGTGGATCAAAGTGGAAGTAGTTGTGTTTAATTCTCCAGGAATCATTTTCACCAAAAGAATATACAACTACTCCGTAACCTCCCAAATCAGGAATGTATGCAAACGCCTGGTCGCATTTGTTTGCAATTACATCAACTACCTGAAACCAAATTTATCCATGATTGTTTCAAAAAATTCCTTTTTTTTTAATATTAAAAATATCGAAACAAGCAAATCTATAAGTACGTAAACTGTAAAATATTACCAACTAATTTATTTCTAGTCTTTTCCCAACTCATTTTATTTGGATGTCATTGGGGTTTTGACGTCAATGGACCTATCCAAAACAAGATGGAGTGGACCGACAAACATGATCTGTTACCATAGCAACCAAAGAACCTGATCATACGTCAAAGAGATTTTCCTTTAATCTATGGTTCTGAACATGGATAACCTCACTTATATAAAATAAATAGGTGAAATTTATGAAAATGAAAAGCAGAAACTGTGTAAATATATCTTCGAATTCTTGAACTATTTAATAAAGACTTCTTCAGATGAATTTCAAGAGATTGAGATATGGAGTACTTGTGTCATTTCCATCTGTCCTTCAATTTTGGTTCCGTCTGTCCTATGTATTCGTTTACTGGTGTTGGTCATTTTAATGTTGCTGTAAGGTTTGTAGATGTTTTCTATTTTTTCAGATAGAGAGGGTACGTATGGTATTCTTATGAATGTAACTGGTTTTGCATTTTTATTTGATGAACTTTCAGTGTTGTAATTCTTTTTTAAATAAAAAAGGTAATAAAACAGCTTACACACAAATTATACAATACCGAAAATTCATCAAGTAAAAAAGAAGAACCGAAGAAATAAAGAACTATATGCGGTATATTTCAACTCACAATGTTGGCAAAAAATGAATCTTCTTTCAAGTCCGTGGGTTGCAAAACATAACGCCTCAGCAGTTTATCTGTCTTCAGGTCGAAAATGAGAATTGCAGGAGTTGAATATTTTTTTCCATCGCCCCAAATATCGGCTAGGCCTGTATCCATAACCCATAAACGGTCGCAAGCATCTACACTGACGCGGAAAGTAGATATGATATTTTTTTCCATTGGTGCATTCTCGTCCACTGGTAGGGTATTCGAGGACCAATCCGGATAAGGTATTAGAGATGGTGTTTTGTTGCTTGTTTTCAGATCGATATAGTTCAGAGTGGCGGCTACTCCGTTTTTCCATCTGAAAAATGTATACACTGTTATAAATAGAAGATTTCATTCGATTAATTCATCATTCGATTAATTTATCATCCGATAAATTTATTATCCGATAAATTTATCATTCCATAAATTTATCATTTTATAAATTTATCATTCGATAAATTTATCATTCGATTGATTTATCATTCGAATGATTTATCATTCGATTAATTTAGTAAGATAGGTAAGAATGGTAGGCTCGCCAATTGTAACATCACATAACAAATTGAATTCACCAAATCTTTTATACAATTCTCTCAACTCTTATAACATACTGTAGGGTAAATATCGATTTACCTGCATTGATTTCATTTCTTGTAGCCTTACTAATACAACGTTCAACCTCTTATCAAGCGAATCGAGCAAACCTATTGTATAATTCACAATACAGGTTGAAGTATCGAGAAAACACATTTATTAGCTGATTACATGTTATCGATACACTGAACTTTACCGTAATATCATTCAAAAGATTGGATGGTGTTTGAATGGCCGTCTTCCATAATTGATAAGTGAGGAATATTTCAGATTTTCCCATGTTCCATCTTGACTAAAACAACAATCTTTACCATCTATTTTTGATATCTTTTCATCAACGCTATTTTTGATATATGTACACCCCATTTCAAAATAAATAAATTTAGAGAGCACTGACGTGAGGTCAGATTGCTTTGGCGCTCTTGTTGAGCTACTTGCGAGTAAATATTCAAACTATAACAAATCTGAAAGTACTCTGATCGCGTGAATAATAGTCTTTTCCCGTACTATGGGACAACGTGATGCAAATATGAACGCCTAATGAATGAACAAACCTATATCTCAAATTAAAAATCACTACTCATAATTTTTCCCAAGTTTTGTTCGAAGCTATAATTTCCTTTTCCTAAAAACTTACGTCAGTGCTTTTCTGAATTTTGACAACGTATATTATTTCAGCCACCGAGATTGAATTCTATCTCTATGCTTTCCCGTTATGAAAAATTTTGATTAATATTACGCCAACTGACACTGATCAATAAACCGGCATATGTCAATCGAATATCGATCTGTGATGGCCATCGTTCAAAGAAAATCATCGGGACGTATACTCCATTCAAAGTTTATTTGTATCGCGGATGGCCATGATTTAAGTTTCTTGGGTTGGCATCAGTGTTTCTTCGGATTTCGACGTTACCGATGTCAAGCAGTTAAGCCAATTTTTACTTTTCATCTGTCACATTTGATTTTGAAGAAAATCAAAATTAATATTTTTGAAGTTATCATACAACATCCCAATCAAAATAAGAGCAGCTCCTTTAGAAATTTCTGCCATAATAATTTCAAACCTTTCGAAACTCTTCCAAGGTTCAGAAGTAAATTGGCATTTTGAGTGAATCCAAGTTTACTAGGACCTTTATGTGATATAGAATATAGACAACATTGCGTAATAATCTGACAGGAAAATAGCGAACCCAACCTAACTTTTTAATATACAGAGTGAAATGTGTCAAACTTCCATGGCCAACCGAGTTACAAATAAACTTTGAATAGAGTATATGTCATTTCTGTTTTCTCTTGAGTAAATTAAAAAAATGATCATATCTTTAGATGGAAAAGAGCTACGACAATGAAATTTGAGGATAAGTAAGATATCGATCACCTCAATATATTCACGAATTTTTATTGAAATCCGAAGAATATCTTGTGAGATAGTCAGGATTAAAAAAATATTTTTCGGGAATTTTTTAAGAATTTTCTAGAGTGACGATTTCTGCGAAATTTTGCGAGCCGTTTAGTTGCAGCCTCCCTCAACAATATTTCAAGTATCCACTTGATCGTATGGATATTTTAGTAGTTAATGAGGAAACAAAATTTCAGATGCTCATAACTACTGAACCATCCGACGGATTTGACCCAATAACGAACTTGACCGAGATATTTGGACAATTAACCTATTCTGAAAATATGAAAACTCTAGCTGATTCCTTTTGGATGCTAGAGAGGATACGGCCGGCCGGACGGCCGGACAGACTCAACATTCGCCACGAATTCTTCATCAGGGAGTCGAACCCAATCGATTGAGACCATTTTCGGCTCGATATTCCAAAATTACAGACATTCGGGCAAAATTATAGGCATTCTGTTCGGGTGAACAAGAGCGCCAAAAAGTAGTACTAGTGCCATCTGTTGTAATATTTTACCCATAGATGGCCCTCATTGACAACTGGTATAAATTTCATGATATTTGGATGCATATAACAAAAGTGAATGCATTTCACATGTCAGAGTGTTTTTTGTATATCGGTCGGAAAGTAAGTTTCAAACCAAGAGCTGCAATTGTTTTTAACTTGGTGAAACTTCTATTGAAACGCATCAAATGCTACAAAATGTATATGGTGATGATTGTCTATCCCGCACGCAAGTTTATGAGTTTTTCGGGTGATTCAAATCGGGTAGACAGATCAGGGCGTCCCAGAACCAGAAAAACATCGAAAAAGTGCCCGAATCCATCAAAAATTACAAAAAATCGTCGGTTAAAGTTATTGGATCTTAAGAAGGTCAATTGGCTGTTTTTACCACACAAACTCACCAAAAAGTTTTCCTTTTTACTTAAGCCCTGGACTTATTGAAAGATGTGTTTGAGTTGCATTGTTCTAGTTCACTTGAAGAGATAATCTCATCAGGAATAAATAATCAATTTTATTTAATTTTATGAGTTATGTCAATAAGAACTCAATAATTTTTAAATAGTTTCAACTCTCGTCAAACAAATCCACTTTTTAAATGGTACTCCATGTCTGCCGAAACGGTGGCAAAAAAACATGAATGAAAGATGGTGGAAAAAAACCCCAAAATCGTTGCATAATCTGAAATATCTCTACATTAATATAGTACAGTAGTTTGTGTTTTTGTCTATCGAAATTTTTTCTTACCTTGGTACAGTTACGAACAATTTGTCGTTCCATCTGTCCAAACCTAGGGGAAGGTTGTTTTCTGGGATGTAACTCCCTGATTTCAAAGCATTTTCTTTGGTGTTCTCATCAGGCCACTTGAAACTTAACTCGTTCCACTCGAAGACATTTTCCAATTTGGCGCTTATGGCCACCGAAAGGATCGCCGCGAGAATTGTTATTCGCAGCATGTTCGCACAAATAACTGGTGTATGTTGTTTGGATACAACTTTTAAACGATCTATCATAAGTTGTCGAAGGTATTCACTTTAAGTGGGAGGTGTTAATTGTAAAATGACCACGTTTAGGTGTAATTTAATGCTCTCATTTTGTATATTCTTCAGGGTTCGTTTGGGGAAAGGACGCTGACGAACAGAAATCATGCCTAAAATAATCAGATTTGCGCAGCATTTATAAAAACTAACTAGTAAGCATGTGATTTTACAACGAAATCAAATTGTTGTTGTTGTATTCTCGAGGTAGTTGCCAGATCCTAGAAATGAAAGTCTTACCTCGAATTGATAACATTTGTAGAAGATTTTCCTCATTTTATAGGCTGGACAGGGGAGCTTATTAAGAATATTTTCCCGTGGCCTGAAAAGTCTGGGGCCTAACACATACATCGAACTTAAAAAAACATAAAACTAATGTACATTTTGGTACAATAGTTATTTATAATACAAAGGAAAAAAGTATTAGATCTTGCCTCGTGTCAACTTGATAAAAATTGAGGTGTGAAATTGAGTGATAAGATTTTAAAAAACTGTACTGCAATAAGCAGCACATTGAAATCGCAAAAGCTCCTGAGCATCACTGCTTTAATTTTTTTTTAAATAAAATACATTAAAACAAGCGATCAAGGACCCTCATCCTAGTTTTTTCTACATTTTATTTGGTTACGGACTTTCAATATGAAATAAGAAATTTTCATATGGGTGTGCATGAACGTGTGAACTCTTCCACAATTAGATAATCGTCCCAAATCAGCCATGGGTCCGCGAAGAACTACAAATGACTAAGCTAATCTGATTATCTGGAATATCACAAAAACCGTGATTTTTAAAATGACATCCAACATTTGTATACTCACATAAATCCAATTATTCACACTGGTAGGTAATTCATCGATAATATACCTGTTCCAATGGATTTAGATTCGGAGCATGGCGAAATTCATTATTCGAACTGGTCATGTTGAAAGCCCATTTCGTAATAGGCCATTTAGGGGTCAACAATTAAACTTTGTAATAAATATGTGTATGCGAAATTTGTTGTAAATGGAACAGTGCATTTTATGTTGTGAGAAAAATTCAATCTTCACAATTCATCACTTTGTCTGTCCTTGATTTTAAGTGAAGAAATGATCGTATAATCCATAACCGCAAATGTGGTCGGAATAGGTAATTAGATTTCAAAAATATTCTCGCGTCGATGATGTTTTGGGAGGTGTTTGTTGGATTTGATCTCAATCGCATTTTTCTTGGAATCAAGAATTAATATTCCTTAATCATGTTGGTGACGGGAAATTGTTGATGATGGAACTTGTATAGAATCATTATTTGGGTAGGGTTAAGTGGGGGAATGCCGGCCGCTTAAGGATATTTGATTATAAAATCATTGTCGAAGATATTTTAGGCCCTCATAGGAAAAAATGAAACAATACAATATGCTTGACTCATTTAAGTAGTAAAAAACATTAGGACACAAAACATTTAATTATAAAAAAATAAAAAATAAAAGGGTGAAATGGCCGGGATTCCCCGCACACATGGGGTAATACCGGCTTTCATTTACGAACAAAAATCGCATATAAATTTCTTTTCCTTCGATAGATTCGAGCAGGCTTTGTATGCCCATTGACCACAAATAACACACCTTAGCCAAATTTCTCCATTTTTACCAAATTCTCCGCACACAATACAAATATCTTCATTGACGTCCTTGTCCGAGTCATCGTCTTCTGTTTCTATTTCTTCATTTTCTTTATCTTCTTCATAATTTATCAATGGTGCTGATCTCTTAGACTTTTTTCTTGGTGCAGATATTTGAATTTTTTCCTGAAACACATTCTTTTTCGCGTTTTTAGTAGGTTTTGTAATCTTTTTCGATTGTTTTAATTCTAATGCTTCTTTCACGTGGAAGTAAAAATAACAGAAAGCAGTTTAGAAGACTTTCTTTTAGATTTTGCCGTTTTAATGTTAAAACATGATGGAACAGTGATAATTTCTGTAATAGAAATAGTTTTGTTGACTTCATTATCCGATGAAGTAACTTTTTCAGGAGTAGTGTCATTCACTCTCACTTCTGAATTTTCGAAATCCCTGTGATCACTGTTTCTTTGAAGATTTTCTGCTGGTGCAAATTCTTCCTCTGTAAAGACGTCTGGATTAAAGGGAAACAATCGAGTAACACTAAAACCCTTGACTCAGCTACTTCATTGGGGGTTATTTTCTCTCCTGGATGACTGGTCAAAAATTTGTCATGTTCATTATGATAGGCAGACTTTAGGAAGGAATAAAAAGACACATCTAAAGGTTGAAGGCGATGAGAAGTGTGGGTGGGATGGTCAAAACGATGATACCGTTTTCTTCCCAAAACGTACAGTGGCTAACGTGGTTATCCAGGACCAGAAGCACAAGATCATCCTGGGATGACTTTACAGTTGACTGAAAATGTTTCAACCATTTGACGAAGAGTTCCTCTGTGATCCAATCATTGTCCGAACATTCATAGACTGCGCCAGGAGGGCCATTTCGCTTCAGTTGTGGCGCCATTCTTTTGCGGACATAATAGTTATTTATGTACCTAGTGCGTTATATGGATCCTAACGCCTGGAGGGAAACATTCGGCCCGAGGGCGTTTGGCCCGAGGGGTGAATGTTGCCCGATGGGCTTTAGGATCTAATAACGCTCGTGGCGCATACAAGATTTTATTTTTCACGAATATATCATTTAATTACAATAAAATTCGATTGCTCCTATGACTTTTTTTCCATTTAACTTTCAGTAGTAACCATGGCATTTGTTAATATTTTGAAGTTCCTTATTGCTGTCATCATTTTATTAAGTGAATGTCATTACTGTTTTCGTTGTGAAGATTTAAAGAAATAACAGAAATTAATAGCAATTTGCCAAATAATATAATTGAAAATGCAGCCAAAGCTGCAAATAATTTATTACCAAAAAAATCCAGACTCGTCTACGACAAGGATTATGAAACATTCCATAATGGAAGTTGAAAAATGAAATAATTGCTATAGATGAAACAGTGTTATTGGCGTACTTTCAAGAATTGGTATGCTATTTTATTTTTCATTTTATTCATGTGTGGGTAATTTTTTTTATTTCAGTCTGAAAAATTTTGTCCTGCGTCATTGTGGACGAAATATTCTATTTTGAAATCTACACTGATTGTCAATGAAAATATCAATATTTCACAATTCTCCCGGCTAGTAGCGTTAAAAATGAAATCGAAAGGATATATTCCGAAGAAATCCAAAGTTTTGACAGCAGAACAAGTTCATACATTCAACAATGAAGCTCCTGATGAAATTCATCTTCTTCATAAAGTTGTTCTAATAATGGGTGTTTTTGGAGGACTAAGGAGAGATGAATTAGTGAAAATGTCTATCAAAGATATAGAAGATAAGGGTAGCTGTAGCTGTTTACTTGTTAAAATACCCGAAACTAAAACCGGTATGTCAAAAGGATTTAGCATTGTAGAGGAAGAAAAAATAGGAGCTTTGGGGCTGGTCAGAAAATATATATCCTTGAGACCCAGTGGAGCGAAGAATCCTAGATTTTTCCTCACGTTCCGAAATGGTCGGTGCACCATCCAACCTGTTGGCAAAAATACCATAAGTGTGCCTTCGATGATTGCCAAATACTTAAAATTGGATAATGCAAATGAATATACAGGATATTGTTTGAGACGGACTACAGCAACTCTTTTAACTGAGGCTGGTGCATCATATGAAACGTTAAAAATACACGGAAGATGGAAGAGTGCATCTGTGGCGGAAGGTTACATAAAGCAGAGCATTTTTACCAAAAACAAAATATCTACAATGATTGTGAATTCGGTAACAGATTCTCATGAATTCTCTAGTGGTTCTCTTGTGAACGAACTTCCAAGTACTTGTGGTCAAGTTTTCGCTCCTCAGGTTTCGAAAACATCCCAAGATTCACGATTGAAGAATTTTTCCGGGAAATTCGAATACTGCACTTTTAATTTCAATTAAGAGTTGTTTTCGTTTGTTGAGTTGTCGTTGTTTTAGTATTAAAATTCTGCGAAATAAATAATTTCTTTCTAGCTTATTTTGCTTCTCGCACAACGAGCGGGCGTTATGATCCATAATGCCCGCTAAAATGCCCACGGGCATAATGATTGTATTTATAGCAACCCTTTCTAAAGTAAAATAAACATATAATGTACAAGTGAAAAATAAATAAACATAGGGGGCACATATGTGCTGGATGCACTGAAAGCGCACATTACCGTTGTTGTTTTTCCCCTTTGCCAGCTGGTCACAAATCCAACCCTTCTTTGGCCTTTTTCTGCAAAAATCTGGCTCGGACGCTGGACTGTCGTAATCCCAGTTTAATCACAGTTAAAAATTCTCTGTGGCGACAATTTATACTTTTCCATTCCATAAGAAATCGAAGATTTTTCCAGAGAATCGAAACCTACTCCCGATTGAAGGCAGTTATTCTATTAATGCTCGTTCCTTCAGGTTTTCGTAGAACAATACTATGGCGTGACCTGAATCCGGCCACCCAGTCCTTGCCAGCCTTTTCTTTTTCTTGGTTGAAAGGAGTTTGAATATTATTTGACTTGGCATAAATGAAAGCACACAGTTTTACTTCCTTCATAGTCAAACCAAAGTAAAGGTGAGCCAACTTTTTAACTTGACCTGCAAGTTCGTTTTCGGCCTGGGGCGAAAAAATTGGGTTGCGTCCTAATGAAGGTGTCGAAATATTCATATTTTTCGCCCGTCTTGTAAAGTAGACCTAGGAATGTTGAATTTTGTTGCAGCCTGCCTCTCGGGTAACCCGTTTGCAATTGCATTCAGAGCAGCTTCTGACTATTCCTTAGTCCAAGAAGCCTTGGTTGTTTTTCTTGTATACTTTCGTGGCATCTGTGAAAGGATTGAATAACCCTCTTTATTTCATTAAAAAATTCATTGATTCATGGGGTAACACAGGCCGGCCGGAATTCCCCGCCTTAGACTGGCCGGTATTACTCCATATGTACGCTATTTCTGTTTTGTTGGCCTAAAGTTTTTGGTTGAGGTTAGGATGAAGAGAGGAGTGACAATTCGAAGGTTAACATTGACCAACAACACAGAGTTGACTGAATAAAAATATCAATTTACATATCTTTTAAAATACCCAATTCTTATAAGTAATAGCACAAAAAACTCTTTTCACTCATAAAACGGCTAACCTCCATATTCGATATTCGAAACATATATGGATATGTTCTAGGGCCAACTATATGCAACCCACAATAAAAATAAAAGTTGTATGGTTGCCAATACACGAGAAACCGTCCGGCCGGTATTACCCCACTGGCCGGAATTCCCCGACTTTACCCTTATCACCTAACATTCAGTCATCTGGCCAGAGATCGAAATCTAATACAGAAAGGTTTCAGAGTAAAAGTCAAGTATTGTTAAGAGAAAGACTCAATCATCATCTATTCAACAAAGCAAGATTACTTGTGACAATCTAAGATGTGATATAAAACTAAAAACGAATGCTGAAGACTATGAAAACATTCTGGGTGCTGTAAAACATAGCTATAAAAGAATTTATGAACAACAAATTCAAAAAAATAAACTTGAGAAACTCATGAAGGATTACAGATCTCTGAACCTTCGGGTCATTCAAAATCAGTAATCAATTAATCAAGTACAGATCTAAGAGAAGACCAAATATCTCTTCTCAAATCCTTCATAGCACCCAAAGTGATACCAAAAATGCAAATTATGTTAGCAGCAAAAGAAACAACACTGAAAATTCAAAAACCTGAGAAAGTTGAAGAATATAGATTGAAAATCAGAACCCTATTAGACAAAACTAACAAAAAGCTTGTTTCTAATATATATAGAGCAGAACAGAGAGCTCTGATAAATCTTAAATCAGATAATTCCATTGAGATACTTCCAGCAGACAAAGAAAACGCTATTGTAATCATTGGCATTGATACTTATAAACAAAAATCTATTATTCATCAATGGCTAAAAGCAAAGTAAGTAACAATCAACACTCACCACCTAAAATCAATATAACAAGAACAATCACCATTTTCAAACTACGCAGTCTCGGAAGAAGAAACTTCGAAAACAATCTCTACGTTGAAGAATAAAAACAGTAACGAAATCTCGATAAAATTAGTGAAAGATTGCGCAGAACAAATAGTGAAACCCCTAACTTTCCTAATAAATATTTCCATAAAATAAGGTGTTGTCCCAGACCTGCTTAAGGAAGCATTGATAACACCGGTGTACAAGAAACGTGAACCAGACAAACCACAGAGCTATAGACCAATAAGTTTCCTACCAACATTCTCCAAAATCCTAGAACTAACTATTTCAACTCAGCTTGTATCATACCTAGTACAAGAAAAAATTTTATCACCTGCACAACATAGATACGCCACACAGACAGCAATCTTTGAGTTTATCTCAGGAATCTTAGACGCGCTGGAAGATTCAAATGTGGCGGTTGGGTTGATGTTGGACCTATCGAAGGCATTCGATACCCTGTCCCATGATCTCACTCTAGAAAAATTACAAGCCTATGGAATAAAGGAAAAAGAACTGAAGTACCTAACCTACCGTAGACAAAGAGTTATGATCTCTCAGAATGGGAACCACATAATATCGCAGGCAGAATTCACAGAACAAGGAGTACCACAAGGAAGCATTTTAGGTCCCATCATATTCATCATATTTTTAAATGATCTATATACCATATTTGATGAAACAAGTATCAAAATGTTGAATTATGCAGATGACACAAACTTCACAGTCATGACCAAGACATTCTCAGAAAGGTGTAAACTGGTGAAATCAACCCTACTGCAAGCAGGCGAATGGTTTGAAGCAAATGGATTATGCATGAATGCTGAAAAAACAAATGCAGTACTATTCAAAACAGCTCATTCAGGTTTTCAAACATCAGCAAATATTCAACTTTGTAACTCCTTTGGTGTTGTAATTTCTTGGGTCTCAAACTGGAGGAAACTCTTGATTGGAGTAAACACATCACCAACCTGTGTGCTCAATTGAGTTCTATCTGCTACTCACTAGAAGAACTCAGTAAATACCTGGACTTTATGTCAATGAAAACCGTTTACCAAGCAGTATTGGAATCGAAGATGAGGTATGGCATCATGTTCTATGGTAGCTCACATAAATTGGACAGAGTGCTGAAGATGCAAAAGAGAGCAATACGTATAATATGGAAGATGAAGAGAATGGAGTCGTGTGGAGGAATATTTAAAAAAAATGATTTATTAACCGCACCATATGCGTTACTTTGAAGAGAAAACAGTAAGTATTATAATACAAGAACAACAGCAATAAAATTCCCGCAACACAGACTCAGCCTCACCGAAAAAGAACCTGCACATAGGTGCACTCGATATCATAACAAGATAGCAGATAAATTGTGAAGAGAATGTACCCTACAACAATACAAGAAATTCATTTTCAAGCTGCTACTAAATATTGAACCATATAGTGTAGAAGACTTCCTAGCCTACATGATATAATGAGAGTAAAATTGTTTATGAACCTGTTTCATCTCGAGTCTTCACTGTATTACATGTATACACTTTACCTGAAATAAGGTATATTATTATTATTACTTATAAACAAAAATCGATGAAATTTTAGACGCAGGAAGATATAAAAAACTAAGTAAAGATCCCACTTACACAGTTGAAACTGTAAATTGTATACTCGAAAAAAAGTTAATCCACTTTTTCGGCAAGCTCCAGCAACATTTACGATCAACGCTACCTTGCTCATGAAATGAATCTTTAATAGTATTGTAATGTTGTGGAAATATTCTCACCAAATTCTATAAGATATTTATTCTTTTGAAAAGATCAAGGAAGCCTTATAATTTTGAAAGAAATCGAACCGCAAGATTCTCCAGAGTTACTTACAAGATTTCGGAAGATTTCTTGAAATTTTTTCTCATTGCCTTCGTCAGGGCAAGCAAAATACAATCATTTTGAGTTGTCTATCTTCAGTAGAGACTGTGATACTTTCCATTGGATCTTCCTGTATCAATGGATATTACTTAAGAAAGAATTAATCTCCTTCAATTGCCTCGATTATGATATCTGAACGATCGACAAAGGAGATTATATCGGTGCTATTAAAGATATTATTATTGTCTATGTGAAATCAAGCATGTTGCGGAATATGCCTTGAATTACCATTCTGCAAGGTAATTCTGGAATGTTTCGATACGAATTCATTATCAGCATTTCCACTGTATAATTCTTTCACGTATTCATGCAAATCATTCAGTCACAACATTTAATCCTATAACAATGAATAACTATTTGTAAATCCATTATACATTCAATTACCCATTATGTATATTCTAAGAACTCAAATGTGGAAGTAAAAAAAAAATGAAAACCCCTAAGATTTACAAACCTTTGGGCAAAACGATAACACGCTATTCTGTTAGTTTTAAAACTAGAACTAGCACCCAAAAGCATCGTTCACGCCTATGCTTGGTTTCAAAAATGTTAACTGGACTCTACCCAATCAAAAACGACGATCAAACTATAGTTTGAACAAGGTCGAAACGAAGGATTTGTGAAATTTTGTACAAACAGCAACAGCAGGCGAAAAAAATTTTAAAAATTGACTTTACGCATATTGATATCCTAAACATCCTGAAATGTCAGCATCGTAACGTCCCAACATGAAACGATATGGAATTTTTCCATGACTGATGAGAACAGAGAATGAATTGAAATGGAAAATAGTCTAGAGAATTACTATTTGGGCAATACCCAACATCTATTTAGGCCAACCACATACATGAGGAGGTTTGCTGTAGTACGATGTTATCCTCGATCTAATGTATAGATAAGGAAATTCATTTCTATGTTTATGTAAGATTTAATAAATATTTGTTTCAACTTTGGAGTTAGAATCTTTCCTCAGTTTCTTAAATTTTCCTGCGTGTAATATTTCAAGGAGGCGCCTCCTTCAAGACTGTCAGTGCCACACTGTGCTGACGATAGGCAGTCACCGCGAAACCGGTCCACAGTTGAACTAGAGGTCTTGATTCTCTGCGTCAATAATGACTAGCTCGCACCAGTGGAGCAGTGGTTCATCGAAATTGTGATTCCTTTTCAGCATATTGCTTTGTCCGTGCCGGCTCAAAGACATCTTTTTCCTCACTACCATAATAGGACTAATAAGCGAGCAAATCCCCTAATCTCGCGAGTGGAACTTTGATTAATGTTAACACATTTGATGTCCACTGGTACTATTTGAATTTGGGAAGTGATATGTTGTCGTATGGGTCTACAGAGGAAGTGAGTCTAGTTCCAGTCTTCAAGATGTAGATGGTGCTCTTTCCAGACATGTCTGGAAGGTTCATCACATTTTTTTGTTAAGACTGCCTTCAAGACTGCCAGTGCCACACTTTGTTGATGAGAGGCAGTCACCTCGAAACCGGTCCTCAGTTGCACTTGAGGTCTTGATTCTCTGAGATTACCATGCGTCAATAATGACTAGCTCGCACACTGGTTCTTCGTAATTGTCGTTCCTTTTAAACATATTAATTTTTTGTTCATAAGTATCAAGATCAATGACGACAGCTGCATTTTCTTTATCTGCTGTAAGTATCTTAAAGGGATTCTGATTTTTCATCTATGTTCTATAGCTTGCTCAGGATTTTGAATTTTCAGTGCTGTTTCTTCTGCTGGTAACATGATTTCCATTTTTGGCATCACTTTGGTTACTTTAGAGAACTTAAGACCTTTGTTGAGAAGCGATATTAGGTCTTTACTTAGATCTTTACTTGATAAATTGATTACTCTTTTTGAATGATCCAAATGTTGATATGTTCTCGACTCCTTGATTTTCTCAAGTTTCTTTTTTGAATTTGTTTTTGTTATTCATGAATTCTTTCAAAGCTATGTTTTACAGCACTCAGAATGTTTTCATAGTCTTCAGCATTCGTTTTTGATTCTATGTCAAATCTTAGAATTATACAGATTTTAAGTAATCTTGCTTTGTTGAATCGATGATGATTGAGTCTTTCTCTTATCAATACTTGAGTAGTTCTATAAGAGATCCTATCTGCTTTTCTACTTCTTACTGAAAGTTTTATTCTGAGACCTTCGACCTGAGATTTCGATCTCTGGCCAGATGAATGAATGTTAGGTGATTCCATTCCTCTGCCAATTTGATGGAAATCGAAAGGACTTCCATCAAATTGTAAGTTCTGACTATTTGAAATAATTCGGGCCCATACCGAGTATCTAGTTGCTGACGAGAAATTGTTGATATGGAACTCGTATAGAATTATTATTTGGGCTATAATCATCATCGAAACTAGAAGTAACAAAACTTATCGATATTGTAACGTCTTCTAGAGTACAAAAACTCCCTATTCGTGCCGAATCTTTATTCAAGCTATCGAGTAGATAATTATGTGATCAATTATGACAAGTAATTATGTGTTCTGTTTATCCGTCTGTAATTATAGGGAAGCACCAGTATATAAGAAAACAGAGGGAGATAAAATGGAATTTGAAAGTATGACACCCTATATTTTAATATTTGCCTTATGCATTGTTACAGTTGAGTTGGAAAAAACTGATTTAATAAGCTTTCTCTCAGAATTTCTCGGTAATCAAGCTTCTCCTACAAATATCAATGTTTTTATTTGCTGGAATAAAAGTGAGTCATAAAATATTTGACAGAATTTTTTATTAATTTCATATCCGAGCGCTGGAATTATTTGGAATAAATGAATTTTTTTCAGGCGATACCCAAATGTTATATTCTGTATTGTGGAATGATGGATTTCGAGTAAGATCTGTATCTCCTGATTTTCCACTCATTGATTCTTCAACTTTGAAGGAACATCAGCTGATTTTGGTTGATTTGAGTTGTGAAAGAGTTGATCAGATTCTTCAAAAAGTGAGAAAATACATATTTTTGTTATACACCATGATGGTTGGCATAGGTAGAAAGGGGAATAATACTTAGTATCTTTTAAGGTGTTCGCGAAAAAGGCGAGAGTATTTCTTTAACAATTGTTTGTAGTTCAAAATTGGACCAAAAATTCTATTTATTCCTAACCTTTAGGTCAAAGTTAACGGTTTTATTCCATGGACTTTTTCTTACGGTTTTACTATCACTTTTTTTCAGTTCGGTCGCGCAGCGAATTCCTTATCTCCTCCAAGCTTGCCGTAAGGAACTTCGTTCCAAAAAGAAGACATTAAATAAATTAAACATTAAGTTATGTCAAAAAAATTTAAAGTATAACACATTACAATATCATAATTCCAATTTTTAGATGTCAAATATCTCCAGTTATCTAAAAACATCTAATATGCACTCGAACTTGGGTCACTCTGTATATTTCAAACTATTACTTGTAGGCTGATGAGGAATACCTCTATAAGCAACCTTATCGTTGGATCACCATAGGAAATTCTTCGATAATTGAGACAAAAAATTTTAACATAGGAGTGGATAGTCAATTCTTTATCATAGAAGAAACTCATGGAAATTTTCACGTTGTTGCACCTTATAAATATTCAAAAGAAACTGTTACATTCAATAAAGATGCAATCACGACATGGGAGAAAGATAAAGGATATTTATTCTACAATAATCTCATTGTTGGAAGAAATCGGACGAATCTAAATGGTTTGACACTGAAGATATCATATGTTCTCACGAATCCTAGAAGTTTGAAACATTTGTGGGATTATAGGTTAGAAATAAATTGCATGAGCAATATGCTTCCGTTTTTCTAATTCGTTTTGAATTTTCAGAGAGAGACATATCGATACTATCAGTAAATTGAATTACATATTGATCCATCATTTAACTGACTTCACAAATGCTACCAGAGAGTTTATTATGCAATCTAGTTGGGGATATAAGCAAAAAAATTCATCATACTACGATGGTATGGTTGGTGATTTACAAAAAGGAATTGCAGAATTGGGAGGTGAGACGATATTTAAATTTTTTTGCAGCAGGAGGCTCTGTACGTTTCCAAAGCATGCTCTGCCGTTACAATTCCGGCTCGTCTCATCACGGGTCATAATACGTTGTTAAAGGGACTCACCCTCTTCGTCGAACCGTTGTTTAAGCTCTGAACAGAGTTTTACTTTAACTTTGTGAACTGTTTTCAGATGATACAGCTGTACTGTCGACAAGTTTCTATTTCTAGGAAAACTGTTTGCATCAGCTTTCTCTATAACTTCTATTTGATTCAATTTCTATATTTCCTTTTCTGATATCAAATACAGGGTGCTCGGCACATTGACCGTCAATTTTTTTGGGGCGTTGGTAGGGTCATTTGCTACCTTTTCAGTCTTGGAACCTGGGTCCTTAGTATTACGGTTACGGAGGTATGATTTTTTTATTAGGTTTTTCCAAATTACCCAAAATGTACCCTTCGAAGCCCCATAACTTTTTTTGCGTGTGCTTTTACATGCATTTTTTTTATTGCATTAAGTCTACATGAGTGTGTGCTTAAAAAAAACGTATTTTTTGTTACAGATAACACCACAAAATTAACACGTGGGCCTTTTATTAAAAAAAAATTATGAAAGTATGAAAACATTCCACTACTATTGAAATTTAAAAATAAGTTACAGCTATTATAAACTTAGTTTTATTTTAAAATGCTCTTTGGTTTATAACGTTGCTAACCATATGCTATTTACGTAAGTCAATAAAAAAAAGAATACTGATAATATGGTTTTAGTCAGAAGAGTGAAGAAAGTCACACCTAAATAAAAGTACGGATTTCGACACAACAGAGCGAGCATGGTGATGGCATATGGCCATATGCCATCACCATATCAGCATACTCAGCGTTGGTGAAATTAGGCATATCAACAACCAAAATTAAAACAACAGTAGCAAAAAGTCGATAAAAGTAACAAAAACAAAAAAATACAAATTTAAAAAACTGAACAACGCGGCACAGACACTTCCAACAGCATAGACAGTTAAATCTCGAATGACGGTAGGGTCAAGTCAGCGGCGACTAACCCCATCCAACCCAAGGACAGAAATAGTAATAATAATTCACACGCGTCTAAAACGGGCAGGTAAAATTTCCTTGCTCGCTGTGTTGTGTCGAAATCCGTACTTTTATTTAGGTGCCACTTTCTTCACTCTTCTGACTAAAACCTTATTTGCAGTATTATTTTTTTTATTGACTTACGTAAATAGCATATGGTTAGTAACGTTATAAACCAAAGAACATTTTAAAATAAAACTAAGTTTGTAATAGCTGTAACTTATTTTTAAATTTCAATAGGAGTGGAATGTTTTCATACTTTCATATTTTTTTTTTAATAAAAGGCCCACGTGTTAATTTTGTGGTGTTATCTGTAACAATAAATACGTTTTTTTTTAAGACACACTCATGTAGACTTAATACAATAAAAAAATGCATGTAAAAGCACACGCAAAAAAAGTTATGGGGCTTCGAAGGGTACATTTTGGGTAATTTAGAAAAACCTAATAAAAAAATCATACCTCCGTAACCGTAATACTAAAGACCCAGGTTCCAAGACTGAAAATGTAGCAAATGACCCTACCAACGCCCCAAAAAAATTTGACGGTCCATGTGCCGAACACCCTGTATAGGTCATTTGACCCCCCAAAATACAATTCAATATCTTCAGAAAAATGTTCAATTATACTAAATGTCACCAATTCCTGTGCCAGTGGATTGCATCTTTATGTTTAATTTTTTGTTGCAGGTACAGCTTCTTTCTTCACGTACGAAAGAGTGGCCATCGTTGATTACATAGCAGCAACTTATAAGACATACATGAAATTCATCTTTCGTGCCCCACCCTTATCCTACGTCTCAAATCTGTTCGCCCTTCCTTTTAGCCTTTACGTATGGTACTCCTGTATCGGAATTCTATTTCTCACATGCATAGCCATATACCTGGTTGTGCTATGGGAATGGAAAGATCCTACATTCAAAGATAACTTCGTCAACGATAGTAACGATTCACTAAGTCCTTCAGTAGCAGATGTTATACTTTTAGAGATATCTGCAATATCACAACAGGGTTCACCGGTTGAACCGAAAAGTTTGGCAGGAAGAATTGCTACAATAGTTATTTTCATAGCAGTGATTTTCTTGTATACATCTTACTCAGCTAGCATTGTGGTTTTGCTCCAGAGTACCACAGATAGCATCAGAACTCTGGATGATTTGTTAAATTTCAGGATTAAACTGGGCGTGGAAGATATTGTTTACGCCCATTATTACTTCAAGGTTAGTAGTGTCAATTGGTGACATATTCTGAATGCTGTATTTCGTATAGCATCATCTATCGGGTGTCCCACATAATTTATGTTTCAGACTGCAAAAGAACCCACTAGGAAAGCAATTTACGAGCAAAAAATTGCACCAAAAGATCAAAAACCGAACTTTATGACAGTACAGGAAGGAATAAAAAGAGTACAGAATGAATTCTTTGCTTTTCATGTTGAACTGTCAACAGGATACAAGGTTATTGGAGATATTTTCAAAGAAAATGAAAAATGTGGTTTACAGGATATCACTTTCGTGAACTTGATTGAACCTTGGCTGCCAATACAGAAAAACTCCAACTACAAGGAAATAATGAAAGTCGGGTAAGTTAAGTAAGAAAAACTATAACAAACTACAGTCAATACCAGATCACACTGTTCTTCAACCTTTAATGAAAATTTCTCTGTAAAAATTGCGGTTGTCAATATGGAGCTTACAGCATTTGTCCACATTGACTGGCAACACCAAAGCGTCCTCAGGTGTTGGAGGACACAGAACTGCTACCTGTGGATTACCGCTTACATATAGTTGTACAAAAACGACGATTGACCTAGCTTGAATCAAAGTATTGAATTTGCATGATACCATTCAATTTTTTTTCAGAATGAGAAGAATTCATGAGCATGGCCTTCAACATAGAGAGGCAACAAGGATATATACAAGAAAACCACCATGTTCAGTCAGTCAGGGAAATTTTGGTAGTGTTGGACTTATTGATTGTTATTTTGCCTTCGTAATTTTCGGTGGTGGGTCAATCTTGACGCTTTTAATTTTAGCGTCTGAGGCTCTCTTGTTGAAATATACCGGAAGCAAAAAGAGAAATACATCATTTTGATTTATTTCAAGTATCAACTGTCCATCTTTGATGTAAAACTTTTTGTTCTATGAAAGCATTAATTGTACTCAATAAATTTATGACTAGTTGAACCGTTTCTTCACAACCACTCTTCATATCTTTTGACGCCGATTTTTAATTCCTTTATTTAAGGTTTGAAAACAATACAGAGAACCTGACTTGAGTATATGTTCATTTATTTGTTTATAATATAATCATATTGAAAGAAATTGTGTATATGCGAAGTAACGAAACAACCATTTAAATGTGTAGTGTAGTGCTTCAATTTCTCGTTTCGTATTGTCCATTTCATAATACAGTTTTCCTTGTAGAATACCTGCCAATCAATATTTCCATCAAAAAAATTCCCATAGCTAAAGTAAATCCTATAGTGAAGAATAAAAACGCAGCATATGTATCTATCAGACCAGCGCTCACGAAAGTACCAGCCTGGTTGCTACATTTCGGTTTCTTATAAAAAATTCTTCTCCTTTGAACACTGTAAAAACCGGTTTCTCTCATATGCACAAAACTGAAAGTTCCAAGTAAATCATCAAATCAACTATTCTACGCAGTCAAAAAAGTACTAGGGTTTGATCAAAATTTCCCTTCACAATGATAGCCTTATGCGCTGGTGCCTTGTCGTGATGCAGAAACTGAAAGTTTTCTTCGAAAAATCTGGCTTTGTTGATGAATTTGCGAAGTGTGAACTAACTAACTGGCATATGCTGCTCAAATTTCGCTGCAATATGGAAGACAACCAATGTTTTCAAGCAGTTTTCAATTCCTGGTACTTTCTTGACAATATTTATCGAATAAATTCTTACCCAATCCTCATTATTTCCTTGTACGAATGATTTTTAGTCGCAACTATCCACGGCTCTATAATTGTCGCATAGGATATTTCTTGCAGTCCACATTTTTCACTTTCTTGAAACGTATCACCGATCACTTTGTATGCGGAGGTTGATTCAGTATGAAAAGCAAAAAATTCAGTTCTAACTTTCTCAATCCCCTCAGCCATGGACATTTTATGTTTTTCTCCTTTAGGTTGTAGTTTCTTAAGGTAGATTTCTCTTCGTAACTTTTCTGAAGCTTTCTACAATTAATGGTACATTACCATAAGTAGAGCCAAAAAAAAAGGAATATCAGTCGCTACAAAGTCAAAAAATCGGAAGTCTTCAGCGGTGAATAGATAACCAATTTAACTTTTAGAGAGCAACAGTTTTCTGGTTAGCCGGCGCGTGTAAAATAAAAGAATTGAATTGATGTAATAAACGAAAAAGCTTGTGAAAATAGCGGATTCCAAACAACATATTGAGAGAAGTTTCATAGTAATTGGGCAAGAAAACTTGTTGTTGTATAGGAAATATTTATCCATCTCTTGCTCCAAATAACAGATTATTTTTGAATTACAAAAAAAACTTCGATTCAGCCTGTGAATATCCACAGTTTCAGGAGTTTCGAACAGAAAATCGCCGAATTTTTACATTTACCAAATCCTAAAAATTATACAGTCCATAGCATTCGTCGAACTTCGGCGACGTTATTCGCTGACAATAGTGGAAACATGACAAATTTGAAGAGACACGGTGGCTGGAAGTTTTCTAATGTGACTGAAGAATATTTAGATAATTCAATTGAAAACAAAAATAAAATTTCCAAGACCGTTCAAAAATCAGAAGAAAACGATTGATATCAAACGGAAACTTTGCTGTCTTGTTCTGGCTTCAACTAAAGGATTTTGTGGCGATCCTTCACAAGTCGCCACATAGCGTCTATCTAGATCGGTCTCGATATCTTAGTAATTAGCTTGAATTCCCGAGATTCGAGCGGTGCCGGGTTCGAATCCCGGCGGTTTCTGTTCTCAAAATAACCAATCCCCGGCGTCTTGTTCTGGCTTCAACTAAAGGATTTTGTGGCGATCCTTCACAAGTCGCCACATAGCGTCTATCTAGATCGGTCTCGATATCTTAGTAATTAGCTTGAATTCCCGAGATTCGAGCGGTGCCGGGTTCGAATCCCGGCGGTTTCTGTTCTCAAAATAACCAATCCCCGGCGTCTATGTCATGGCGCCAACAAGTCATACTGATGAGTCCAAATGAGTGAGCCAGGGACGAAACGAAGATTTAAAAGTCCCATATGTCAACACAGAAACAGAAAACTGCTCGACACCTGACAGATGATCCATTCACTAAATACTTTTCGAAAGTAGATGTAAATTTCAATAAATACAATACAAAAATAAATTATAAACTTACGTCGGTATGGACTACGACATAAGACAAATTCTCAACTCCCAGTTCTATGCCAGAATTCAGTAGATCATCCAGAGTAGTGATCATGTTAGAAGTTGACTGTAACAAAGCCACTATCATCCCGGAGTAGGCAGTGTACAAAAACATAAAACATATGAGGGTTGAGATTAAAGCGATCCTCCCTGATATGCTTTTGAGTTCAGCGTCGCTTCCTTGTTGACTGACCACGCCCATTTGAAGGATGGCCACGTTATCTGCTGCAGGTCTCAGGACGTCATGAGAAGTTTCGATTTTTTTTCGAAAATAGTCTTCTTTCCATTCCCATTTGACGATTATGTACACAACTATGAATGTGATGCCAAACAGGAGAAATGATGCGTACCAAACGTGTTTGTGAAATGGTCTTGTGAAGATATTTGTGACATAGGAGAGTGGTGGAGCTCTGAATATGAAAAAAAGGAAAGATGGCGTGTTTGGAGCTATGTAGTCGATCCATGGCAGGCGGTCTTCAAGGAAAAAGAATGGCATTGCTGAAAAAACAATTAATTTATTTGTAATGAATGAAAGACTATTGCATTGAAATAGTAATTTGCCCTTCCAATAGACAAAGTGAACTTTTTTATTCGAGTTACCTACGAAGACGGTCATTGAATTTTTCTCGCTATCACAACCACAATATACATTCGTATCGTTTTGATATAAAAAGTTATCCATTTTCTCCAACCGATAAATGATCTAGTAATGAAAAAAAATTATTTATACTACTGCCCCTTTGAGCCAGTACCGCCGGTAGGCGTTTTTCACTGAGTTTCGGAGCGCCTGCATATCAAGCAGACTAACTCAAAGGTAGCAGCTGGTTTAAAATACTTATTTTTACTATACCTCCCATGGTTGCTTTACCATCTCTAATCTCCTGAATCATCACCATGAATTGAGCGTAGTTGGTGAAATTGTGTATCAAATAAGATTTGTTCACGCTGAGAATTTGCGTCAGGAGTTCTGTGATGACATATGCGAATCTTATCGAAGGATCTATATGATTATACCTAAAAATTGATAAATCAGCTACATTTTTTTTGTTCGATTTCTTGTTTAGTTACCTGTATTCTGTGATAGTCCTATAGGTGATTGGGTTAGTGGCCCAAAAGTTGAAAGTGAACGCAGATCCATTCTGATTTTTTCGACTGCGGTAAATACTTAATGGACTGTAGCTTACGAAGGAAGTTTTTTCTTTCCAACAAGCTATTGAGTTATATTGAAATTGTGTTGCATTTTGAGTGAGTTTGTAAATAGCTGTAACCAAGTATCCTGCGGCCGATTCCTGAACGACATAGAAATGACTGTCGACCAGAGGACGAATATGGAAAGATTCAATCTCGAGAATTTCACCAAATATGATCCATTTGAAAGGATCCTTGAATAAGTTCAATTGGGAGCCCTGAAAGAATTCCATAATTATTTTAACCCTTATTAAATCTCAGAGATTCACTTGCTTCAATATTTTTCGGAAATGAACATTCTTGTTGTGACTCATACTGAAAAATTTGGTCTAAAAAATCAGTTTTTTTTTAAACATTGCTTTCGACGACAGATTATTTCTCAAATTTTAGAATTAATATGCTACCTGTAGGTAATTAACACATTTGAAAATTTGCAGTAAATTATCGCCAAGTTTTCAAAGTTGCCAAATCCTTCTTTCTTCTTTCACTGTTTTCGACGATAATCAACTACTCTGCTAGCGAATTCTGGAGCTTTATGGCGATCCTTTATAAGTCGCCACATAGCTTGTATCAAATCGGTCTCGGTATCTTAGTGGTTAGATTGAATACCCGTGATTCGACAGGTGCCGGGTTCGAATCCCGGCGGCTCCCGTTCTCAATTATCACAAATAACAAATCCTCAGCATCTATAGCATGACGCACACAGTTATGTTTATCATTGCATGTAAAAATGCCACTGCGGAAAAAATTCTCTCAACCTCTAACAACTCAGTAGATTTTGGAACGTCGCAATCTGATATTGTATGTTTCTAGTAGTAATGATGGTACTGGAGATTTTAGTGATGAATTGCGAAGCTCCCTAACGTCGCAAGGCATTAATCTTAGCAATTGTTCTAATTGTAAGGTTGATATTAATGTTTATAAATAATGATTGTTAGATATTGAAAATAAAAATTTGCAAAATTCTAATTTCATTTCAAGAAAAAGCTTTCAACACAGTGTTGAAAATATTTTGAACACGATTCCACATAAATCTTCACTTTTAACACTATTGACACTCATTAAAAGTATCACTTTTAATGGCAATTGTACAAAAAATATTTCGCCATTGACCTTGAAAAATACAAAATCATTGAAAGACTATAAACAACTTGAAATTATGAAAATACAAATTTTGACGAAATCATTTATTTTATCACGTTAGGCCAGAGAAATTTTCAAATAACCTGCTAAATCATAAAGTAAAGATACCATTCAAAAAGAATTTGAATCTTGAACTGTATCCCTACATACAAAACAACTTTATACGACTCACTTTCTCTAATATCGATCTGGATTGATCGCAACCAGTATCAATAACATTGTATTGAACTTCAGCGTCTACAGGGTGATCGAGGAAACGATCACTATTTTCACTGTATCGGAATTTGAAGCCACAATCATAAAGCATTCCAGATAAAATCTTGATATCATCTGAAAATAAAAAATCATTGATTTGAAAACATGGATTTCGCGAAATATTTGAAATTGAAAATTCTTCGTGCGATAAAACGATTGCCATAAGATTTGTGTAACATAATAAGGCATATAAATAAAAGAGTAGCAAAGCACTGACGTGAGGTGGGGATATTTGCACGGGACGATTTCCTTAGTTACAATTATAACTAAAAAATCATTACTCTTTGCCCAACACAACATTGCATTTACATGGTATGATTCCATTTTTAACTTCAAGAAATCGTGAAGAAATTCAATTTTTCGATTAATACAGTTTACAATGAACATTTCAGCATATAGTATAAGGAGAACCATTTGAAACGACATCATGGCTTTATCCCATGAGCTGGATTTCAACTGTATTTATACTATTTTGGTTGTAAATACCTGTTTTGGGGGCGTCTATAATCAATTTCCTCCAAATGGAATATTGAATGTACACGTGACTTCAAAGTCATGATATGTAGGTGAGTTATTTATCGTTATTATACTCCCTCCTTAATATTTTAATTTGTTATGATTATAGGTACCAACAGGACTACAGAATAATACATCGGTCAATAAGCCACGTGACCAAGTATGAAATAGTATATTATATACCGCGGGACTGAAGTAGTATATTTAAGTAATAATTAAATTATGGCCCTCCCTGCGGTCGGGCCATAATGTACCTGAAGGATTAAATGTACTTCAGTCGCAAGGTATATACGATACTTTTCGTACTTCCGGTATGATTTAATTAATTATTTCAATAATTTCAATCAGTTTTTTCTCTCTTCAACTCATTTAATAAACTGTCTTTAAAATAATTTACCATAGTAACATTGCGTTGTGACAATTATAATTTAGAAACATTGTCATTACTAGTGTCATTGTAAAGAAACATTGTTATTGATAATTATTGGTATCATGAGTGAAGAAGGTGTATCTGATATTGATAAAAGAGCAGCCGAAGTAGGTGAAGAATTGTTACCACCGAAATCTAGAAACCTATACGAGCAGCAGTACGATGCTTTTAAAAAGTGGTGCCGCTTAAAAAATGTGAGACAACATACTGAAAATGCGCTGTTAGTCTACTTCAATGATAAATCAAAAGCGGTTTGTGCCTCAACTCTCTGGGCACATTACTCAATGCTGAAATCGGTTATTAACATTAGAGAAGATATTGATATAAGTAAATTTCCAAAATTATTAGCTTTTTTGAAGAGAAGAAATGAGGGATTTAAGCCAAAGAAATTCTCACGTCTGAGCAGGTAGATCAGTTCTTACGGGGGGCTCCGGATGATAAATATTTAATGCTTGAGGTAAATTTGGAAATGTGTTTATATTCAGAAATTTTAAGAAATCAATTTTTTTGTAGGTTGCACTTATTTTGGGCGTTGCGGGAGCTTGTCGTGGAAAAGAGTTGGTTGATTTAGAAATCGACGATGTGAGAGATTTGGGCGATTCCTTCCTAATTGCGATTAGAAACACCAAAAATAAAATTGACCGAAATTTTGTGATCAAAAATTCAGAAAACAGTGCCATCAGTTTTGTGGCGATATTTCGAAAATATGTGCCATTGCGAAAGACAGGGACACCTCATTCAAAATTTTTTGTTCAATACATCAACAAAAAATGTACTACGCGAGTAGTAGGAAAAAACATGTTTGGTACATTTCCACGGCAAATAGCAGCTTTCCCGAAATTAGAAAATGCGATGTCTTATACGGGACATTGTTTTAGACGCACATCTGCGTCTTTGTTAGCTGATTCGGGAGCAACAATAGACGTGCTGAAGAGACATGGAGGATGGAAATCCTCCAACGTGGCCGAGGGATACATTGAATCGTCTATTAAAAATAAACAAAAAATTTCAGATAAAATATTTGGTCAAGTCGCCGATTCGTTCACCATAGTTATGCCACAGTCCTTATTCTCGCTTCCTGTTTCCGCAGGATCTTCGAAACAAACACTAGTTCAATGTGATAAGGACCTATCTGTTACTCGTCAGTTACCTGCTGCATTAACCCAGGAAAGGCTGTTCAATATGACGAACTGTCACAATATTAATTTGAATATTAACGTTAATTACCATTCTAATTAATTGTATTTTTCAATAAAATATCCCTTAAATTCGTTTGTTTGTGATTTAATCGTTCCGGGAGTTTCGTCAATATTTAATCCCGGAGGGATTAAATGTGACACTTTAGTACCTGTCACAAGGGAGTGAAGTTGTCACTTTAGGCCCGGAAGTACGAAAAAAAAATTTTTTTTCCAAAATTTATTTTTATTCAACTATACAATCTTCTTTCACAGTTATAGTTCTTCTAGCTTTTCTGATGAACATCTAGGCAAAACGATAACACGTCAGTGTTATTATTTCAATTTTGACACTGTGAATTAACAATCTCAAATAATTTTCCACGAACAGACACTGATTAAAAGTTCGACCTATGTCAATCCGATGCGTATCTGTGACAACATCGAGCATTAAAATGCCTGACGGACTTTTTGACATTTCTCTCTTCTCTCTGTGTGAATGAAAAAATAAGCATATCTTGTGGTGGAAGAAATGAAAATTAAGAATATGTAAGATATAATATTGATAACATCCATACATATACAATTTTTCTTTGAATACATCCAATATCTTCTCAAGTATGAATTATTGAAAAAAAAATTATTTTGGGAATTTTATTAAAGTTTTCTATCGTCTCGAATTTTGCAAGCCTATTCGTCAACCCAATTCAGGTGTCTCCGTAGTTACAACTTGATCTGATGGTTATTCTATGAATTAATGAGGAAACCAAATTATATACGTTCATAACTCCTGAACCAATGGACGGATTTGACCCAATAACGAACTACTCTACTAAAACTGGTGCATTAAACTGATTTAATCTGAAGTGAAGGAAGCTTTCATTGCTAAATTTTGTTGATGAATTTGAGGAAATTTAGATTTCCTACCCCTTTTTCTTTTTCTTTAGATTTTTTGTAATTTCTTTTGCTAAATAATGTTGAACGAACTGAAGTCTTCCGAGATTTATCACCCTCTCAATCTGTCTCAAAACAAATGACTAAATCAATTTTCAAAGAGCATATTAGAGTAACCGGAAATTTCCTTATCTATAATAACTCTGGAATTAGATAAAAAGCCTCAATCTGGCATTTTTCAATCCATGCTCATTGTTTTGTGAATAATTTAGAGCAATCTCTAGATAATGTAACCGATAGCAATTCAATTCTTCATACGTTCATAAAAACCACCTAGAGTTTGCTTGTGAATTGAACAATCGGAAGAATATGAAATAATGTCGAACATCTTTGTGATTTTATTTGCAATTATTGTGTCAGTTTCAAGTTATGAAACAGAATTCATGAATTTTCTCGTCGATTTTTTGAAGATTCAAGAAAAGAGCTTCTACGTCAATATTTATGAACCTCGAAATCGTGAGTTCAAAAACATTATTATTACATCACTTACAGGGTGTCCCCACAAAAATTCAACAACCCTCAGATCTAGAAAACTTGTATTCTGAGGGGGGCAAACAATTTTTTATTATTATTTCCCAAAAATGTATTTGCATACAGACAGGAAGTCCAAAATGAACCTTCAAAATAAAAAGAGAAAGTATCATCACAAGCTGCAAGGACATGCCAACCAATTGATCGACCAACTGACAGATCCTAACGAAGATTGAAAAAGTATATATAGTATATAACGTTACTAGACTGGTGTGAAAACAGCAAACCGAGATAGCAAACTTTGACCTTGAAATCCCCGAGCGCGCTCGAAAGATTGCGCGGAGAACGATGCAAAAAATTTTATTTTTGCCGAAACATTTGATCGATTTCAATTCTTATGTCTGTATTGAGGACAAAAAGGACACTCTCAGAGGATATAGGGCATTATCCTACATTTTTGAGTTGTCGAAGGGGGCTCAACAAGTGACAAAATTTGCGATTTCTCAAAAACTGTACATAGGATCGCGATCAAATTTTTTAGTAATATTGAGGATCATAGCAACCAGGATCTGCACATACGGCATGTACTTACACCTAAAGGGGGTCGAAGAGGGACTCAAAAAGTGAAAATTTTGCGATTTCTCAAAAACTGTACATAGGATCGCGATCAAATTTGGTAGTAATATTGAGGATCATAGCAACCAGGATCTGCACATACGGCATGTACTTACACCTAAAGGGGGTCGAAGGGGGGCTCAACAAGTGACAAAATTTGCGATTTCTCAAAAACTGTACATAGGATCGCGATCAAATTTTTTAGTAATATTGAGGATCATAGCAACCAGGATCTGCACATACGGCATGTACTTACACCTAAAGGGGGTCGAAGAGGGACTCAAAAAGTGACAATTTTGCGATTTCTCAAAAACTGTACATAGGATCGCGATCAAATTTGGTAGTAATATTGAGGATCATAGCAACCAGGATCTGCACATACGGCATGTACTTACACCTAAAGGGGGTCGAAGGGGGGCACAAAAAGTGACAATTTTGCGATTTCTCAAAAACTGTACATAGGATCGCAATCAAATTTGGTAGTAATATTGAGGACCCATAGCAACCAGGATCTTTAGTCTCTAGAAAATGAAATCCTCTACCAAATAGTTTCTGATATAAAAACCTCATTTTTTAAGTTCAGATTATGAAAAAATCAATATTTGACAACTTGGCTTCTTGAGGAACTTTATGAAACACTATATATTACAATTACAAAAGAGTTGATTGACAATTTGTCAATCAGATGATCTTAAACTTATTTGACAATTTAATGAAAATATTATTTTTGTTGGGACGTTTTCATATAGCGAAAACTCATTTATATTAGAGGGGGAAAGTACGATGCTGAATAAGTTCCAAAAACAATTGAAAATTAGTGGATATCTGATGAATATACCCATGAAAGATATCAAGCATTGAAACAGAAAATTGGGAATTGTGCCTCCCATCGACCCCCTTTAGGTGTAAGTACATGCCGTATGTGCAGATCCTGGTTGCTATGGGTCCTCAAGATATCTACCAAATTTGATAGCGATCTTATGTACAGTTTTTGAGAAATCGCACAATTGCCACTTTTTGTGCCCCCCCTTCGACCCCCTTTAGGTGTATCAAATGTTTCGGCAAAAATAAAGTTTTTTGCATCGTTCTCCGCGCAATCTTTCGAGCGCGCTCGGGGATTTCAAGGTCAAAGTTTGCTATCTCGGTTTACTGTTTTCACACCAATCATTACAAGCAAGGTAAGAAGGTTTTTACTTGCGAATGGAGGATATAACCTCCTTGAGCCAGTAAACCCTATACCTTGCATGTATTGTTTTATATTTCATTTGTTTCTCATTTGTTAAAAGGTTAGATAAATTCCAAAAAAATCTCAATAATTTGTCGCAACTGTCGTAAGCTATGGAAGCGTTGCCATGAACATGTCTGTTTATTTTTCTTTACATTTGTTTTGGCTAATGCGAAAATGAATATACCAAAAGAAATTATTGAGGCAGCCAGCGGTGTAGCTTCAAACCATATTAAAGAAGATTTTTTTTTGTTCAACTGGCACTTTTAATGGCAGACAATAGTGTTAAAAGTGACTGTTTACGTGGAAGCGTGTTATAGTATATAACATTACCAGCAAGGGCAGAGGGTTTTTACTGGCGAATGGAGGATATATATGTTAGTTAATTTTTCTTTACATTTGTTTTGGCGAATGCGAAAATGAATGTACCAAAAGAAATTATTGAGGCAGCTAGCAGTGTAGCTTCAAGGTACGAGCGAGAATACGACGACTTCAAAATGTGGCAAAACAAAAATAGTGGGGTAACTGAAGATGTTTTGTTGATCTACTGGAATCAACTATCAGCTAGATTCAGCCCTAATACTTTATGGGCAAAATGGTCTATGCTGAAACGCTGCTTGGGAATGAAAGAAAATGCCCCTGTTGGCAGGTTTGTTTTCCCTAAAAAATTTATTGAAAAATATGACGTTTAGTTGTCATTTGTAGATTTCAGAAGGTAATAGCGTTCCTGAAACGAAAAAATGAGCGTTATACGCCAAAAAAGGCCAAAACATTGAGTAAAGAAGAGTCTGAACAATTTCTTTTTCATGCTCCTGATGACCAGTGGTTGCCGGCGAAAATTGTAACAATATTTGGGATTTTTGGATGTTGTCGATGTGAAGAAATTCTCTCCTTAAGGCTGTACACCACCTTGCGGCGAAACTCGAATTCCGCTAGATGGCACCAAGCGAAAATTTCAAGGAACTGAAAATAGGCACGCCCATTGTACGAAATAGGACCTTCAACAATTATTTCTTGTTCCATAGCAGTTGAGGGACCACTGAAATTCAGTGCACAATGGTGGGGCTTTGGAGGTAGATTATTTCTTTTATAATAATAACATGAGGGGCAAGTTTTATTTCTCACTCCCACAAATAAAGGTTTTTTCGTCTCAGCACCGATGATTATGCCCTAAATAATATAATAGGTTCAACAACAAAACAAAAACCACGAATTTTGTAAGAATCATTCAATGCCTACTTACGACTCCGGATGCTGCATTGTAGCCATGCCCATAACTTCTCTTACTCCAACCTCCATCAACGATAACAGAAATATAGGGTGTGTCATCAGCACAAACATTCCCTTTTTCTAAGGCCACCTTTTTCTCCTGCGAGTCTCATATTCTCGAAAAGTTTTTCATCCCAGATCTGAAACATCTCAATTTTTCAATATTATGTAGTTAATAATTTTTTTTTAATACAAATACCTCTTTTATTTTTCGAGTTGTATGACAATAAGTCTTCTGTGCCATGAAAGGAATGTCCATAAGGGCGAACAACTCCTCAAATTGATTTTTTCCAATACCTATTGACATATTGACCCAAACGACAGCCATCGTTAACTCATTTTCACTATTATTTGGATCTGTACACAATATATCCGACTTTTCGCAATTATCAAAATGTAGCCGTGAAATCAATCCTGATCTTGTTGCTCTCACGAAATTCATTTTTCCCATCGTGCATCTCTCCCCATGCCTACAGATTTTCTCATATTTCATGAGAACATGACCTAAGTTGACTATACGACGACCGTTCAATAACTTTTCTATAGAAGTATATGACTGGTCTACCTCTTTATCCAATTCGGGATAGGTCTCTGTAATTCTGAAATGAGTTTTTATTTGAGATCCTATTTCAGTGAAAAAATCAATAATTACTCACTCGTTTGTTACATATTCTACTGAATCGACAGATTCACTAGAAGGTTGTGGTTTATTTTGAGAAACGAATGGTCTGCAAAAAAATGTTTTCAAATTGCAGAGAAACATTGATCCAACTTCTACTCCAATGTACAAAACGATTTCGAATATTACAGTTGCTTACAAAATAATGCATACAAAATATTCTTCAAACTAACTGGGATTTTGAGAATATCATGTCCAATTTTACTCTTTCATAGAGTCACATGAAATATATCATATTTATATCTAATTTTATAAATATACTCTCATGAACTGAACTTACCCTGTCTTCAGAGGATTTCTTATCAATCTTGATTTTCTGGTTCTTTTTGTCACTCTTGATGGAGCAGTTCGCTTATTATGTATTAGAATCTTATACGAAATAACACTGTACTAACTGTGTTGAATAGTTCAGAAATAAAGAGCGTTCAGAGATGAAGTTGACGTCTATACTAAAAATGAAATTCCTTGAAACAGCAAATCTGAGATCACTTTCGTTACTTTCGCTAGATAGGACTCCAGCTGTTCAGGTAGAATATAATAATAATTTGTAATTGAAGGCATCGACTGCTTGGGTCATTAGCCTTGTACAGATTTGGATATTGTACATACAATAAGTTATTTTGAAATGTATAAATCAACTGTACAGAAATTATTGAAGTACATAATAATACACAATACACAACAATACTCAAGTACCTACAATAGATTTAGTCGGTGCTCTAGCATAGAATATTTCTATTGGCCCATCTGCCGTAAAGAGGTGTCAACCATTGGGAGGTGGGCCAAATACAATTATTTAATACAAGAACGAGAATAACTCGAAAAATTGAGAAAATTGAAAAAAAAAAAATTTAGCTAATTTCAAAGTTCAATGTAATACCGAACGACTACCTATGAGTTTTTTTCGATAAAATATTTCCTTGAGGAAATATCTGCATCTGAAGAGTATTTCAATTTTCAAAGTGTAATTAGCTAAAAACTATGCATCATATCAAAAATCGGCGGGAGGTACGCACTAGGGAATACTCATGCCAATGCTCACTCAAATTTTGAATGAAATCCGACAAACGGTTTATGCGTTATTCTTGAAGTAAGTTTGCATTGAAATAGTATAGGCACATAGAAGGTGATGTACAGCCTTAAACATGAATGACGTAGAAGATATGGGAAAATACGTTATTGTGACATTGTGGCAAACAAAAAATTTAACAACAAGAAGATTCACTACAACCGATGATGGCTGCAGCTTCAAGCCCTACATGTTATACAGAAAATATGTAAATCTTTGGCCTCCTGGAACAGAAAGCCTAAGATTTTCTTTGACATACCGACATGGAAAGTGCATTTCCCTAATGCTGGCCAGCACATATGGGTGGTGTCCCAAAGCAAATAGCGAAATATTTAGGTTTGAAAGACCCAGAGTTATACACCGGCCACTCTTTTCGCAGAACTGGAGCCACTATAGTTCCGGATTCGGGTGGAGATATTTTAGCACTAAAGCGTGCACAGCACCGAATTTGCGATGAGTTATGTCGATAATTCGGTCAACAAAAAAATCGAAACGTCTAGCAAATTATTTGGTAGTAAGGAGAGTACAAATGTTCTGCAGTCCTCGAGTTCAGCAGTTTCCGAGTCAACAGATGGTTCATCACCATCAGTATCAACTCTTTCATCATCAAAAATCTGTGTTACTGGAAATAACAATTGTACTTGTAGTGACTTGATAAAATAAACTTTCATGATTAATATTATGTTTTTGGAAACTGACGTTTAGAAATGAGAAACAAATAAATTATATTTTTCACAACCTGAATGAAACCACCTCGATCATTTTCTGCCAGCAAAGGTCAAACATTTTTTGTGATTAGAATTATGCTACTACCAGGGTTGCCTTTTATATTTCGGGATTGGAAAATCCTAGAAGTGCAATCTGCCAAGTGACAGCTCTAACGTAAAGCTCGACATTTTTGAGGTTATACGTAGTCAGAACGTATTGACATTCGAGAACTATTTGTGTTGTTTACAGTAACTTAAAAAATGGAATTAAATCGTAAACATTTTCGTGAAACTATTTTTTTACAACATTCGACGTGGATTAACTCAACAACAGTGCATCGATGAACTTAATTCAATTTTTGGCGATGAAACTCCATCAAGGACCAGTTTTTATCAATGCTATGGTGAATTCAACCCAGGTCGTAGTTCACTCCAACACGAATTTCGTGAAGGTCATCCAAAATTAGTTATTGTTCCGATTAATGAGGTACTGATATTGCAAGCGGTTGATGCGTTGAGTATTCATGTTTTGGAGATACCTCAATCAGAGTGGCAAAAGCTCTTCTACAATTGGTTCGAACGCATGCAAAAGTGTATAGATCTTAACAGGGAATATTTTGAAAAACAATTAAGCGATTTTCGGATATTAATATTTGTTTTTGTTCTCTAATCCCGAAATATAAGAGGCCAATATTTAATTTAAAAAAGTATTTGTTTATTATTCGATAATTATCTTTCCCGAAAAACCAAATAATTTTAAAATTTAGTATATTTCCAGGGTCGCTGATGAAAAATTTTACTGATATACTTTCCGAAAATCATATGAGATCACGCATAAGCTTCAATAAGTATAACTTCCTCAAACCCTCCAATGTAGGAGGAGTTATATTCAATATATTGGATATAGAAAGCAAAGAAAGTGAAGAGATACTAAGAAATGTATGTTGACTATTAAACAAAACGTTCGGATTCATGAAATTCGGGTTTTTTTCAGGCTGATAAGTTGAGAATGTTCCAGAAACCACACGAATGGATAATTCTCGATCGAGCTTCAAATTTGAGACTCTACGATTCCTTTTTTGGAGTTGGTTCTGCAGTATTTGTATGCGAGAAAATTGATGATGGATATAACATTTCGGCATTCTACAAAGTGAACAGGAATTCTAGTAAATTTCATGTGAATACAGTAGGAATATGGAACCGCAAAGATGGATTTTTATTTTATAAAACTCTGAGTATATTCAACCAAAGACACAATTTGGAAAGAACAAATTTTACATTGTCTTATCTCTTCAACAATCCAATCACTTATAAGACTATCCATAATTATAGGTTTGTATCCTGGTTTATTCAATCAGAAGGCATCATCAGATACCTCGCTTGTTGGGAATTCCAGAAATATTTCATAGCAAAAACTAAGCAATTTTTGAGTTAATAGTAATAAAATTGACATACAAATGGCGTGTAGCTTGTACGATCGAGATTTTGAGTAGTCACTATTGAATCACCGTTACGAAAATACGCTCGTACGCAAAATGCGCTCCCCGCTCCTCTTAGACGAATATAGCGTGAAAACACGTACCAGATACTCTTTTTGAACACCTTGTATTTTGTTCTTTGAGTCATTAGGCATAAAAAACTTAGAGAGCACTTAGAGAAGTTGAATGGCTTTGATGCTTTTGTTAAGCTACTTGCAAGTAACTTTTCACATTCAAAAATCACATCTCACACACATAATGATGGAGTTGTACTCAAGTTCTGCCCAGCTTCGAACCGAGGACATCTGGGTGGAAAACAGGGCACGTAACCTATACACTATACCTAGTTTTTAATAACTAGATTCATATAAAAATGATGATCAAAAGATCATATCTCCGGAAGAATTAATTTGCTTTGATGATGCCATAATATACTGGGTGTACTATTTGAAATAAGTAATTGTCAAAACGTACAAATTTTCAGGTCAAAATCTCATTAGTTTTTCTTGAACGTCTAATTGACCATCGCTGTGATGCACCCTGTATAATTATATTTCATCAAACTTGAATGTAATCCTAGATTTTGATTGAAAAATTCTTCCAGAATGACCCATTTAGATAGTTCACCCAGATTCACCTATGTGATCACCCATATACTGATTTCTATATTTAATGTTCAAACAAACTACATAAAACAAACATCATATGGGATTCCAATACCTAATTCTACCGAATACACAGGAATCATAGGAGATGTTAAAAGTGGAAGAGCTGTTATGGGAGGTAGGAATAACATTTAATAATAACGGGTGGTCCATCTAGTGTTTGGAATTTGAACTACCGATTATTTGACATTATAAACGTCAACTATTATTTTTGACGTGACTAATATTTAGTTGAAAGTTTGAAGTTTACGAAATGGGACGCTATTCGCTTGAAGAAAGTTGGGAAATATTAAAAACTTATTTCCAAAGTGGTGAGTCTTCTACTCAAACTGTGAGAAATTTAAGAAAAAAATTCGACAAAAAAAATGTTCCAAAAACCCAATTTGTGGATCAATTTGTGAAGCGTGTTCGTGAAACCGGAATGTTGGTGGATAAACCAACACGTGTACGTACACGTCCGGTCCGTTCAACCGAAAATATTGCTGCTGTGGCTGAAAGTGTGCGTGAACAACCATCAACATCAGTTCGCCATCGTTCTCAACAATTGGACATTTCACGCACTTCTTTGATGCGAATTTTGCGTAAAGATCTTGCCATGAAGCCGTATAAAGTTCAATTGGTGCAACAGCTAAAGCCAATTGACCATCCGAGTCGTCTCTACGGTTCGCAAATTGGGCGGAAAATTGTTTGGCGGAGGATAACGAATTTGATCGAAAAATCATCTTTTCGGACGAAGCTCATTTCCACCTCGGTGGTTATGTTAATAAGCAAAATTGTCGCATCTGGGGCACAGAAAACCCGCACGTCGTCATAGAGAAGCCAATGCACCCACAACGAGTGACTGTTTGGTGCGAACTTTGGTCTGGCGGCATCATCGGTCCATTTTTCTTTGAAAATGAAGCAGAAATCGCCGTAACCGTCAATGCCGAGCGCTACCGCGCAATGTTGAACGATTGGTTCTTTCAAGAAATTGAAGCTAACGACTTGGACGATGTTTGGTTTCAACAGGACGGTGCAACGAGCCATACAGCACACGCCACAATCGATGTTTTACGCCGCATTTTCGGAAATCGAATAATCAGCAGAAATGCTGATGTGAATTGGCCACCAAGAAGCTGCGATCTGACGCCATTGGATTATTATCTTTGGGGAGCGGTGAAAGATAAGTGTTACGCCAACAATCCAGAAACAATTCAAGACCTCAAGACCGAAATTCGAGCTGCTGTTGGTGAAATAGAGCCCCAAACAATCGAAAATGTATTAAAAAATTGGGTGGAACGAATAGGCTACTGCCAAGTCAGCCGTGGTGGTCATTTGGCCGAAATTATTTTTCATAAATAAGTGTCATGAACCAACCTTTTAAATAAATGTTCAACCATTGGAAAATATTGAGCAGTTTTTTTTTATAGCAAAATTAAATTCCAATTTTTAAATGGGCCACCCATTATATAATTTTATATAATATAATATTAATAATAATATTTAAACGTTATCCTAATATTTTCCGGTATAACTGCTTCATTTGGCCGACCAGGGAAGAATCGATGTCCGTGCGACGATATTTGAAATCGACAAACCATCGCTTGATGGTTTTTTTAGATGATACAGAGTCCTAATAGCATTTTCCAAGCCACGCCTGGCCTTGAAAATTTCTCTGATGTTGGAATTGCCTTCTGCAACTTGTTTTAGAAGATATTTTCTCTACGCCAGAAAAAGTTTGTGAAAAAATGCAACAAATTTAGTGAGAAATTCGTGTTGTACATCCTAGTGACTGACGAAAGTTGAAACATTACCGAGTTTGAATTTGAATCGAACCCCTTGAATTATTATACAGGGTGAGTCTTTGACCACTGCGTTAATTTTAACCATAGGTTCTTGAGATCAAATGAAACACCTTTTCCATTACGGTTTTTCCAAATTCAGCTGCGTTCAAAAGTTATAAGCATTTTTAGTTTTCACATTGGGCAAATACCCCTCTGTAGTCCAGTTTAGTTTGAATGAAAAATACCTTCCACAGCATTCACTATTGAATCTGAATTGTTTAAAAACATTATTTTCCCTCTAAGTAATGATTCACTCACTCATGTTTCATCCGATGAGGTCCATATCCAGAAGGAAGATACAAAATACTTATTTTCTGGTAAAAAAAATTCAACACCATAAACATAGATTTTTGTTGTTCTACTATATTTTCTTTCTACTTCAAGATTATAAACCATGCCTTTCTAGTGAGAAATTCCAAAAAAACCTCAGAATTATTGGGTGTTATCATCATACATTCGAAATTTTCTTCTTAAAATTTCCAAATCATGATAACCATCATTTCTATGAAACTTCCAATGCAAGAGGTTGTCACTGTGCTTTCTTTTTCACTCAAAACCAGAAAAAATCATCTATGATTTTCCAAACACTGATATTTCTGAAGTTTCTTCTCCTCGACAGAGACCAGTGAACAGGTGTTTTTTGTACTGAATCCCAATAACAATTTACCTGGATAGATTACAAGTATTTCCAGATTTAGGTGTGCAATTATACTTTCTTGAAGAAATACCTAAATTTGATTTGGCTGGACTTTACCTTATCCCCAGTGGGCGCCCACAGATGAGAATTTTCTGTTGACTTTTGACATTGCGGCAGAAAAATGGGAAGATGTCATAGAAATGTGTTTATTTTCGCTTATCCAATGAATTAGAAACATTGTTGATTTCAGTTTTTATACCTGAATTTAACACCAAAAATAACATTCGGAAGAATAACGTAGTATAATATCCTCAAATTTTCATTTATAGCAATATTAGATCGAAAATAAGGTATGTTGGGTTGCCTAGATTAAAAAGTTGAGGAAGAACAGATGTGTCGAGTACTAAAGAAGAATGAATTGCATTATATTGAACATTATAACATATTTTAATAGAAGATAATTAAGGATAATTAAGCAAGAGCATATTCAAATAGTGAGCATCTCTATTAATCGAGAATGGAATTTTTTAGGATGAATGAAGAATAAATATTGTCTATTGTATATTTCCCATTTTCCCTTTGCAATATAATGAAAAATACGTATCATATTTTATTTCAATTATATTGGCAATGATGAATAGATTGGTACAAACGCTTGTGGATATTTTTTAAAGATTCAGTCCCTAATAGCGAATCGATTGGTGCAAACTTTTTTCTGATAACCATCCCGAAGAAATTAATTTTCGAAAATTCGAATTATTCCTTGATGGGATGTACCTAACTTCAGAATGACCCCAGTGATGAAAACTTATGTGAATTTTTTTAAAGATTCAGTCCACAATATTCAATCGATTAGTACAATTTTTTCTCTGATAACTGTCTCGTTCCGGAGAAATTAATTATTTTTAAAAATCGAAATCAACATGTTGGGTTATCGTCTTCCCTGACCTAATAGCCTCTATTCTTGGTCTCTCTGTATTATATTTCGTTTGGACGAATGGATGAAATAAGTATAAAAGACGAATTTGTAGTCTTTCAAAGTATGATTGGTTTAGTCAGTATTACGAGGCATCAATTTCAGCGGTAGATGGTACACACACACAAAAAAAATTGAGGCGACTTGGTGGCCAGCCAAAGATTTCTTTAGAGGTCGCAGCCGATTTTGCGACTATAGCATCACAAATCCGATTTTCCTTCACAATTCATCCTTGAAAAAAGTATTCACTATTTTGCGTTATAGTAAACAACCCATTGTATATCTATTTCCATTCATTCCGTTGACATAAGCACATAAATTCAAGAAATGAAACATAGTAATGATGAATATCTTTCCATCAATGCATTTCCGATTGTCATCACAAAAAATATGTACGATAAATCACGGCAAAATTTTAACTTTGCGAGTATAATTTAAATTCTTGCGAGATAAATATAACCTCACAATTTCTGTCGAAATGTCAGATCGTGAATTTAAACAGAAAAACGTTTCCCACTGGGGATAAGGTAAAGTTCTACCAATAAAGATAATAAAGGTATAAAACAAATCTAGGAGACTGGGTTCGAAGTTTTTTAAAACTCATATGAGCTCAATTTGCAGCATTCCTATGTTAGAATAGATATAATTTGATGAACCCTGAAAGCCTGAAGCTATAAAAAACCAGCTCTTCATAAAGACAAGTCTTCAATTTAACAGGTCCTGACAGAAAATACTTCACCTATTTCAAAGGTCAAAATATACCGAAGAGCGATGGAAAACTTTTTCTTTATTTATTATGGAATATTATTCTGGATTAAATATTAAACAAGGTGCTAGACATCACTAACAATGAATACAGCAAATGGCAATTTAGATTTTGTGGTGAATGTAAGACAAAAATTGTTCAGTGGTTAATTTCATCTATTAGTTTTTAGTGGTGGAACCATAGAGGGAAGAGATTTCCCCATCCTTTTGAAGAAATATTTAATATAGACATAAAATATGGCAACATTGAACAAATCTTGTTATTGAATAATTTCAGCACAGAGTTGGATTTGGGAAAATCAGAAAATTTGGACAAAATTATATCGATTTAATTCCTTTCAACTTCAAATATCTCAAGAATGGTGCAATTAAGGAGGAAAGATGAAGAATGATTTTATATGCAAAAAAGACTAATGATTCCAGGAAGTACGAGATACGGACCTTTAGTTCAAGCGATATTTGTTTTTCATGCAATTTAACCAATCTGTAAGTTTCCAAGTGGAATAAACCTATTGATGCCAAAATATGCATGACTGTTATCATAAACCTTCTACAAGAGATCATTTCAATTGATATTGTCGTTTGAATATTACAGGTGAAAATGCAATTTTTTTATGAAATTTCAACACCCTATATCTTTTGAACGGGGACAAATTTGGAAAAATGTTATAGGAAGAAAATGTTTCTTTTGACCTCAAGAATCTATGGTTAAAATTAACGCAGTGGTCAAAGACTCACCCTGTATTATATTGACATTTGACGTATGTTTAAATCTGATAGGAATTCAAGTGTTAACAACCATAAAACGAAAAATATTACTAGAAAAAATGCTGTAATGAGCTCATTACACCACATTTTCAGTACTTATTACGATACTGAAATAGATAAATACTTTTTCTCTATTTCAGTGTACTAATGAGTTCATTACAGTACTAAAAACAGTGCAGTAATGAACTCATTACAGCATTGTTTTTAGTTATATTTTTCGTTTTGCGGTTGACAACACTGATATCCTTTCCTTTCGAATGTCAACGAGAGTTCTTTGCATGTCAATTTTCGTATCAGTCACGCCAACTGCGAAAATAAAATACAAAAGGCATTAGGAGGTATAATCTGAATTTTTCATTGAGTTCCAATAAATTACTCACCATTCTTGACTGAAATAGAGAAAATATCGTCTAATACTCGTTGCAGAAGGCAATTCCAACACTCATGCGTTTAAATGCGAAATTAGAATTTCGCATTCGTGTTGGAATAGGTGCCCATTCTGCCACAAGTATTAGAATATACTATTAGGTGTACAAATAAGTTTCCGCGGTTTGTCAAAAGATGGCCCCACCAGAAGGTTATGGAGAAATTGTCAGATGTAAAACGTAATATCCCAAGTTTAGTCATCTGGCAACACCATAACCTTAAAGTACTAGTGATTCCGTATCAGCATCACGTAATTTTTTTCGTGCAAAAATGTCAAGTTTTATTCCGAATAAGCATCATTTGCGGGAACTTTTGATTTACTTCTTTAATGTGAAAAAATCTGCAGCTGAGGCGCATCGATTGCTTCTAGAAGCATATGGTGAAGCTGCTTTAAGTGAGAGAAGTTGTCAGGAATGGTTTCAAAAGTTTAAGAACGGTGAGTTTGACGTTAAAGACAAAGAACGCAGTGGAAGGCCAAAAGTGTACGAAGACATGGAATTAGAAGCACTATTGGAGGAAGATTCGTCCCAAACGCAAAAAGAACTTGCACTTACTCTACAAGTGACTCAACAAGCAATTTCACATCGTTTAAAATCGTTATTAATGATTCAAAAACAAGGAAATTGGGTTCCATATGAACTAAAGCCGAGAGACGTTGAACGCCGATTATGCATGAGTGAAATGCTGCTTGCCAGGAATAAAAAAAGTTTTTTGCATCGTATAGTCACTGGTGACGAAAAATGGATTCACTACGATAATCCAAAGAAGAAAAAGTCATGGGTTAAGCCCGGCGAACCATCAACATCGATGAATATTCATGGAAAAAAACTCATGCTGTGTATTTGGTGGGATCACCTTGGTGTCGTGTATTATGAATTGCTGAAACCAAGCGAAACCATTACTGGAGCTCTCTACCGAACACAATTGATGAGATTGAGTCGGGCACTTAAGGAAAAACGCGCCCATTACTACTCCAGACACGACAAAATTATTCTTTTACACGATAATGCTCGTCCACATGTTGCGGCGCCGGTAAAAACATACTTGGAAACACTCAACTGGGAAGTTTTACCCCACCCGCCGTACCAGACTTAGCCCCTTCTGATTATCATCTGTTCCGGTCGATGGCACATGGTCTGTCTGAGCAGCGCTTCACATCATATGAAGACACCAAAAATTGGGTAGATTTGTGGATAGCGTCAAAAGATGAAGAGTTTTTTCGACGGGGTATCCGAATGTTGCCAGAAAGATGGGGAAAAGTAGTGGCAAATGATGGAAAATACTTTGAATAAAACGTAATGTACTTTTCCTTTACAATAAATTCCTAATTTTTTATAAAAAACCGCGGAAACTTATTTGTACACCTAATATTTTCATTTAATATTCACTTACTGACCTCATCTATGTTATGTCTAATATTCTATGATATAATAACTACTGATTATTTTCAGCTACTCCAGTATTCTTAGTACCTAGCCGAGTGGCTGTAGTGGAGTTCATAGCACCAAACACCAAGTCCTACTGTAATTTTTTCTTCAGATCTCCACCGTTATCATACGTTTCCAACATTTTTGTGAAACCATTCGATGAATACGTGTGGTATTCCTGTTTTATTTTGATGGGAATTACACTGGTAGTCAAGTACTCAATATTGAAATGGGAATGGTACGATAAACTTTTTAGGAAAAAAATTCAAGACATGTATGATGCCACCAAACCGTCAATTACCAACGCTGCTATGTTGGAATTAGGGATTATCAGTCAACAAGGTAAAAAAATCCTATGCTATTACAAGCATACAATCTGTGCCTTGTGTGCCGTGTAAAGTCATTCTATTTGGAATAACTCATACAATTCAAAGGTCCATGAATAATGAAGCAACTCGAAAAAATTCACTTACTTTAGATTTTTTCATCTGAAGCTTCCTGACTACATTTTGCAAGAAATGAAAAGTTATATCATCTATAATTTCATTCTGTTTAGTTTCCGAAAACACCAACAATTAAAATGAATACGTTTCCATAGTAACGGAACCATCTTGATTACGAATTTCAAAGCACCATTTCTTCATGATCGAAACTAGTTGGCTCTGTACTTCGTATCGGCAAACAAAAACCACATTTCCGGACTTGCAATCTTGCGTTGCAGTCTTCAGATGTTTCCCTGTACTACATCTATTTTTTATTTCATCATACTCTTTTAAATCGATGAAAACTTCATATTCACACATGAAGACTATTCGAATGCAGACATGGTAGAAAAAAAACTGGGAAGTTTCTCTCACATTCTGACGGCATCTGAGTCGCAACACTGAGCACTTCGTTAGATAAGGGATTCTGGTTGTAAATAAAGGTAATAAGCTCGGTAATAAGGTATTCTTCTCACTAATCAATCTTAACTAATTCTGCTTTCTTGATATAAATTATGTTAAAAAAATATTTTTCAGCTATGATTTTAACCTCAAAATCAAGAATTGTTTTCTGTTTTGCGACTCAGATGAAATTTAAAGATCATACCTGAGTCTTTCTACCATGAAATAGAGACATATTTTTTAGGAAGTGACACAGAGCTCAAAAGCAGTGCAGGGCGCATTGCTATGATTTCGGCTTTGATTGCATTTATGTTTTTATACACAGCCTACTCGGCCAATATTGTTGCCATGTTGCAATCAACGAGTAACTCTATCGATGATATGAGAGATCTTTTGGATTCTGGAATGGAAATTGGGGTTGAGAGAGCTCCGTACTTTGTGCCTTTCTTCAAAGTGAGTATTGAAATATGTGAAGAAGAGTAAAGTTTTTTCTCTGACTCGTTTCAAGAATATCAATTCGATTAATCCAAAATGTTCTAATTCCACATATCCCATAATGTCTTTAACAGATTTGAGCTCGAATCGTAGCGACTAAATGATATAAACAAGCCTAAACCCAAGTTTTCTACCGTTGCAGAGAGACTCCACCGAAATGGAAAAAGAAATTTTACAAAAACGGATGAAACCGAAAGGAGACAAATTTTTTATGGTCCTGGCTGATGGGGCTGAAAAAATGCGTTCTCAGTTTTTTGGCTTCTTCACCGAAGGAAGTTCAATGAATAAAGTGATGTCGGATCATTTCGACGAAGCAGAAAAATGCAGCGTACGTCGAGTGGAGTACATCACAATAAAAGAACCTTGGTTCATATCACAGAAAGGTGGCAGTTACACAGAACTCCTCAAAGTCGGGCAAGTCATTCAATCTCATTTATATGCTCAGTTTATTTATGGTTTGTTGCAGGTTGTTGAGACTACGCGAGCTTGGATTCTACATGGCGGAAAGAAAAAGGATTTTCTATGAAAATCCTACTTGTCATTCTAGAATAAGTAGATTTTTTAGTGCGGGTTTAATTGATACTTATCCTGGTTTTCTGTTTTTTGGAGTCGGTTGCGTCATAGCACTCTCGGTGTTGTGTTTAGAGTTTGTGTTAAGTAAATTGAAGAGAAAGAAGGATAAATCGAAGAATACACATTTCGTGAAACATTTATTGGAATTCAAGGTTAATTGGTAGATGAATGTACTTTATACAAAGTGAGTCGACAATGTGCACGACCTTTCTTGCGATGATATTGCATTTAAAAGTAAATGAAGTTTGTTGTTGCTTATTGCTCAAAATACATAGGTACATTACAGAATTGATAAAATTAAAAATCTGTTCATAACACCTGAATGGTGAATGCAATCAAATTAAAATATTTATATACAGTATGGAAACTACTCAGGGAGTCAAATTTTTTGTATCATTATTTTAGAAAATGATAGAAAAACGTCTATTTCCTAAAAAATCATGACTTACCCTCTAAGATCATCCTTCACCAGAGTATCAGAATTAAAGATTTTTTTTTAAATTTAATAAACTCTGGGAGTTTATATTTCCCTTGATGTGGTTTTCTTCTAGCTGCTGTAGTTCTCGAGATCAGTAGGCAACGAATTTTGCCCACCCTGTACTTATATCTCAATATAGTATCATCACCAAAAAGGTCGTTCACATTTTTGACTCACCTTGTATAAGGACCACATTTATATGAAGCATATATATTAAGAGATTCTGAGACAATTTAGATCTAATACTTCAATTTAGATATAGCCTACTACATAACACAATTGAAAAGAAATGGAAATAATAATCACTTAATACTTGTAGAATAAACTCTTATGTCTTTTCGAGCATTTTACAATGTATGTCGCAGATAAAAATGTATTTATTTCATTTCATCATCTTGAGCTCATTGAGTCGTTTTTGCTTCCTTTTATATATAATTTTTCCTCTGAAAACTATGTTTGTTAGAAAAACGTCTGAATATTCGTGAACAATTTTAACCTCAAATGAATGCATTTTTCTAAGATGAGAAGCAGGAAAGAAAATATGATTCCTCCAGCTAAAATGACAGCAGGTGAGTAACAGTCCACAATTCCCACACTTATGAAGGTATTGCCTCTGTTGGAGCATATAGGCTTCTTGGTGTATATTGCATCAATCTCTCGGTTTTGTAAACCAGTTTCTCTTATCAAGAAAAGACTGAAAATATAAACATCTATAAAAAAAATTACGAAACGACAGTAATACAAAATCTGACTTTCAACATCTGAAAAAAACATTCGATTTTTTGTTCTCTTATAAATTGGATTTATTTTTGATAATTTAATCTGAAAATTCGAAATTTACACTTTGATATTCCGTTATTTCACTTCTGTAGTTTTATTGAGTTATCTTGCACTAGGCATAAAATTCTTTCCATTTGGAATCTTCAAATTGAGTGAATTATTAAATATTTACATAGTTACGGTTGCCACGCAAAATTCGTTCTGACAGATATAAAATCGATTTGATAATTGTCATTTAGGAGTTGATCAGAAGTGGTTGAAATTTACAACGTAATCAGAAATTGTTTTCTCTATTTCAGTGTCGTACAGTACTAAAAACAGTGCTGTAATAAACTCATTACAGTATTGTTTTTAGTTATATTTTTTGTTTTGTGGTTGACAACACTGACATCCTATCCTTCCGAATGTCAACACGCATCCATTGCATGTCAATTGTCAATATTAAACCATGTAGAGACATAAACGCACTATTTAAATTCTCTAATCTCTCAATTTTCGTATCAGTCACACCAACTGCGAAAATAAAATACAATGCTCTAAGAGGTATAATCTGAAATTTTCATCGAGTTCCAATAAATTTCTCACAATTCTTGACTGGAATAGAGAAATATCGTCTAATAGTCGTTGCAGAAGGTAATTCCAACACTCATGCGTTCAAAAACTCGCTCCTTCGTCGCTCGTGTTGGAATAGGTGCCCATTCTGCAACTTGTATTAGAATATACTATTTCCCAATGAAGCAGCATTTGTGGATGGGTGAAGTGTAAGTTCTACTCCAAATCAAATTTGTTATTTTATTTCGAAACATTTTAAAATTCATAAATATCTGAATATCCACGTATGAAATGATGAATTCTCATACAGAAACCTATTTATTTACGATAGTTAGAATTGAGTTAAATAATGTAACATTTGCTTGGTTACGGTCGTTAGGCAAAATTCATTCTGACAGACATGGAGTACAAAAATTGATAATTTTTATTTGAAAGCAGCTGACGTTACTGAAAGTGGAAGGACTTCAAAACTTGATGTTTTGGCAAATGAGGTACTCTATTTCTATCGAAGTTCACACACAAATGGATTGATTTTAAATTTACGTAGACTGCGCATATCCTAACTGTTGACACATTCATGCATAAAATTCTATATCCATTTACGATCGTTTCAATCGAGTGAAGTATAGAACATTTGCCTAGTTACGGTTGCCATGCAAAATTAGTTTTGACAAATATGAAGATAAATAATTGACAGTTATCATTTGCAACTTCAATCGAAAAATGACCTTGAGTTTGTCTAGTGTGTTTTTCATTTTTCAAGATCTAATAAATCAATGTAGGTAGATATGCTACTAATAGTACATAGGGATGTTCAATACCCTATCTTAAGTGACTCCTTGAAGGAAGAATTCTTCTGGATCGCCATCCATGGGTCAGGTACTTGAAGAAACTGTATTTCTTGCAGGCTACATTTTTCTCCTTCCTCAAACAATTCACCTGGAAAATGATGTAAAATTTGTTTTGGTAATCTTACATAACAGACAAGCAGAGCTGTGCTAAGCACCGAAAAAAAGTGCTTCGAGCACTAAGCCCTAAGCACTCGAAAAAAAAGGCTTCGAGTCTCGAGTTCTAAGCACCGCTTTCGACAGAAGGCTCCGGATTACCGAGCACTTTTGCAAAAGTAATTGAATATTTCGAGCACTAAGCACTAAGCACTTTAGTGGGAACTATTTTATGTAATGTTGTTTGATTGAAATGAGAACTCTTTAGCTTCATCGACATATCAAAAATTATGATTTCGAGACTGGGAAAAACTCAAAAGCCATTTTATTTGTTTTGTGAAACGCATGCATTCAATTTACATTCTGGTACTAGTTAATCTTATTCGTCGATCTGAATCTGAATGGCTGTTCCTAATCAATGCATAAAGTTGAATTAATAATCGAGGACCAATTATTTTATAAGCGAGAACACATTACTGAAAAAATGTGGAAAGCACTGACGTGAGATCAGGAGCTTTTACGCGCTTGTTCTAAAGCCTTTTCTCAGACTTAAAAAGAGTGCGATTCAAAATCAGCCAGCACAATGAGTGTGAAAGAATCAATAAACATATATCTTAAATGGAAGTTGAGTGAACTTACAGTTCAGCAAATTCTTCGATCTGGCATTCTTTCCACATTTCTATACCATATATAAGTTGTTGTAGTTGAGTGTCATCAATTATAACCGAATTTCAGATTCATAATTGCGGAGCTATCGGACAGGTCTGGCCCAATAACTAACTTGACTTATATTTGGATAATAAACTAATTCTATTAATATGGAATCTCTATCTCATCTCTTTTGGAAGATAGAGAATATTCAGCCAAACATTTTCAAATTGGACCACCGTTTCTTCATCACGAGTCAAATCCAACCGATGGCGATCATTTTCAGCTCGATATTCAGAAATTACAGACATTTGGGAAAAAAATAGTCCTCTTGTCGCAAAATTCATAATGACATTTCCATTCAAAATATGACAACTGCACACACCAGTATTTTAGACATGTTTGTCATAAAAATGAACCCACAGAATTAGTTTCATTTTCGGCTCAATATTCACTCATTATGACAACTTGTCATAAAATTAAAACCACCCTCATAGAGATTTATAGTTGATGTGATGTGAATTCATAGATAGAAATATAATCTGTGACTTCATTTTCAGAAAAACTCTTATATCTTCTGGAGATTGTACGCTATGATGATGAAATTTAAAAATATTTTAGGTACCTATACCTTGCATAAATGCCCTAAAATTTTGTGATCTGACGAATAACTTATGAGATATCGTGTATTGAAAAAAAACATTTTGGGAATTTTAAAAAAATTTTCTCTCGTGACGATTTTCTCGAAATTTGGCACACTCCTTCCTTTTAACGCTATCTAGACATTCTCTAAGTTACGAATTGATAGGATGAATATTCAAGAAATTAATGTTATTAACTGCTAAACTATTCGATGGATTTGGCCCAATAACGAACTTGACCGAGATATTTGGACACTCGACCTATTCTGAAAAAATGAAAACTCTAGGTCCCTTCCTCTGGAAGATAGAGAGTATACGGCCGGAGGGCCGGACATACTCAAGTTTGACCTCGAATTCTTCATCAGGAAGTCAAACCCAATCGATTGAGGCCATTTTCGGCTCGATGTTCGAAAATTACAGACCTTTGGCAAAACGATAGCACGCTGTTCCAGTAGGAATAAGCGCGCCAAAGGTACTGAAAAAAATTAGGTGTATATATTTATATTTTCCTTATCAAGCATAGACAGGGCGATTCACGGGGATGGCCTATTTGGTAGTCGTTTTTGGAAAAGGGATCAGGTTAAAATTTGCATGTTTAGTATTGGGACAATGATTCTTTTTGCGCACTTATTCCAAGGGGACCAGCATGCTATGGTTTAGACCAAAACATGAGTTTCATAATAAACAAGGGATATGTTGTCTGTGACCAGCTGAGATTTCTTCCAGTGAACTGATTGAGGAATATTTGAATTGTATGTTGATAGGACATCTGGCAAATTAAATCAAATCGAATTTTGTATTTGGTTACGCTAGTAGTTAATTAGACTACAGAATATCGCTTCATCTTCAAAACCACTTTCTGAAATGTCTTACTTATTTTGAGGTCTTTAATCACAGACTAAAATATTGAAACTTTATATTCAGCATTCGGTATTCTTTGGTACTGAACAAAATTTGGTACTGAACAAAATTGATTGCATTGCATTTTAGGATGAAATTTTCTTTATCACAGAGTGTTCAAATTATGATCTTTTCCTTGAGTGCTTGTTCAATATTATTTATTAGTCCAGTGGAATATTACCCAGAAGTATGGTTTCTCAGAAGATAATTTGGGTGAGCTTTTTGCTTGAAAATGTCAAAATGTCCTGGCAAATGAATTTTACTTCTCTAGAAGTGCTTTCAGTGCCCAAGAAATATGAAGTTTTCAGTTTTTCTGGAGCATCAAAATTATGCATTATTCCTTATTAGTAAAAAAATCTTGACACGCCAATGCCTTTTAATGCTTTAGATATTCTGATTGGGATTAGAGTGACAATACGTTAGTGCTTTTCGCATTCCAATGTAGTTGAAAAATGTCACTTCGAATTGATTCATTTTTGACATTTGCATTACTACCTAATATTAATGTTTTTCCACCCTCCCGGGTTTGAATCTCACACTAGAACTGATTTGTTTTATTCAAAAACTCAGCTACGACGGTAAAATTCTGGGGCATACAAATTATCGGTAATCTCGATTTATGTACGAATTCTTGTTGATTTCGAAGGAATATCTGATAAGATATCGAGTATTGAAAAAAATGTTTTTGGGAATGTTTTAAGAATTTTCTACCATATCGATTCCTTCGAAATTTGGCCTACCCTTTTATTTCAAAATCGTCCAAGGTACGAATTGATCGGATGAATATTTTAGGAATTATAGCGAAAATCAACTTTCAAATGCTAAACTATTCGTTGGGTTTGGCCCAATAACGAACTTGACCGAAATATTTGGACAATCAACCTATTTTGAAATTATGAAAACTCTAGGACTCTAGGTCATCTACTTCGGAAAATAGAGAGTAAACAGCCGGAGGGCCCGCGTCCGGACATACTCAAATGTTCTTCATCAGGAAGTCGAACCCAATCGATTGAGACATTTGGGTAAAACGATAGCTCGCCGTTCCCCTAGAAACAAGCGCGCAAAAATGAGGGCTGTTTTTCAAGGATTGCCATAACTTTCGAATTTTACAACTACCGGTTACCCACCGAGTGCCACTGATAAGGTAGTTATCGAACCCTGGTTTTGAGTATTTAAATATCTCCGTGAGCTTAGGGCCCAATTGAACGTTTCACAAACTTTCCAAATAATCAACAAATTTGCCGACGGAAATTCCGAAGAGTGCTAAAATTGATGGGTCATAAAAAATATGCACAAGAACATCTGGCTTAAATATTCCCAATTGGGAACGGCAGTTTGGTCTAACGTTTTTGTGAAAATATTCGTTTGTTTCCAATATTTTAAAAGAGCTTATCAATCTTCTTTTATTATGGTGTAATATCCATTTTAATCAGTGATATGATGTTGTAAAAAGAGTACAGAAAATTTTGTGCAATAAATCATTCTAGTCTAGTTCGAATTTTCGTTTTATTTCACATCTATTCGAATTCCCACCATTTGAACCAGTAATGAATGAAGTTTATTTAAGAATATGGTTTTCCTCGTTTACCATTTTTCAGTTGGAATCTACAGATTTGCTCAAAGTATTTCTACCGTTTTCGCTCTCTGACGTTCGAGACTACTGATGTGATGCATTGTTCGCTTTAGTGTGAAATTCACAGTCCCAGATATTTTGTAAAATAAGCAGTTGAGCTCAATTTCGTAAAAACTAAGTACTTAATTGAATAAGTAAAAGTCAAAAATGGGGGAAGACGTCTAAGCTGCCTCAATCTGTGACTAGATCATTTTGGAAGCTTTCGTAGTATTTATCGCAGGTGAAAAACTCAAGACACCATTTTCTTTCGAAATATGATTTATTACAAGAATTATTTCGACTTTGAAAAAAGCATTAGCGTAGCATATTTTTACACCGAATTTATTCGAGTAGAAATCTGTGCGGATGCCACTTATGACTATCATAGTAAAAAGGATAATTCAACTAATCTTATTTGAAAAGTAAGTTAAATAGATTAATTTTCTAAAAAACTGACTTATATGTCACTACAGTTTCAATAAAAAGTATCATCTATACCTCCTTTCAATGTCCCAGAAAACATTATCGCATTAAGAATATATTCTTTAATTTTTTCATTAATTTTTTAGTTTTTTGGATTGTTGAAATTGCTACAAAGAATGTGAAAATTCTGATTTCTTCGTCATGAAACTGCGTTTTCTGGAACATTAAAAAATAGATATATGTGATACTTTTAATTGATAGTGTATTGACATATAAGTCAGTTTTTTTTTGATAATCAACAATAAATTTGATTCAATATGCTGCAGTGCGGACTCCTAATCCTTCATAATTCAACACCCTATATGAGAAACAATGCTTCATAGACTCTCAACATATAGAAATCATAATATGTATAATAACGGTAATGTAAAAATTGAAAATTTTTACCATTTTTTTTAAACGCTAGTTCTTCCAATTTGTCCTCCTGGAAAGCTTCATCAATAACGCTTGTGAGTGTTTCTTCAATATTCGATATTCGGAAATTACAGGCATTTGGACAGAACGATAGCCCGCCTGTTCCACTAGTAACAAGCGCGCAAAAACAAAAAATTTTCTGGCTTTCATAACCATAAAGTCAAATCAATGGTGACTGAAGAAATACTGAATATTAATTCAAAACGATCATATTATCTTTGCGCACATAAAAAAATCAAATACCGTACCTGCTTATATTGACCCTACTTCAAGAATTCGGAAAGGCTTAGTGCTTAGCGGATTACTAAGCACTAAGATTTTCGCGAGAGTGCTCCGAAAAACAAGCACTAAGCACTAGCCTTTGAAAAGTGCTCGCGAGCACAGTGCTCGGAAGGACTAAAGTGCTTAGAGTGCTTTCACGAGCACTAAGCACAATGCTTTGGCACAGCTCTGCAGACAAGTAACCTAAAAACCATATTTTGATGCTTACGCAATGCTGTGTTATTTACGATTTTGTTGCACGAATCGGAGCTCTAGAATTTTTAGAATTTTGAATTAATGGTAACATACAATAGTAATTTTGACTATTTGAATCCTAAAAATGAACAAATTTCGAAATCGCAAATAAAATCAGCTTCATATGTCGAAGATATAAATTCTTTGACATATACACGAATAGTGTTTCAATCCGGCAACGATTCTGGCAACACTCTCAAGATCACTTGTCTATTCTGCAGGATTACTTCGTTTTTTTTTTTATATAAGTTGATTTTTATTCATTCAGAGAATGTAGGATTTCTTGTTTCTCACCTACAATTTTATAACCCGGTCCTGTTTCCATATGAAATGCGAATAAACCTTGTCTCATGATTTTAACTCCGTCCAAAATTGGATAGAATCTCGGGCGTTGGCCTGGTGGTGCCACCTTCTTCTGGTATATAGCTTTCCTTATCGGTTCTGTTGCATTCTGGATATTTCCAAATGGATTAATGAAGCGTTATGAGTCATTCAAATGAAAATTCCTTCGACAACACAAGACACTTAAAATTTTGAATTTTTGAAAATTTTTTGGTCGCTGGTATTTCTGAGATTACTCGAAAACCACTGTTTCTACAAAATTTTGAAGTTCTAATCTGAAAACTAGACACATGGAGCAATAATCTCCTCTTTCTTCAATTGTTTCCATCAGTGTCGTAAGTACAACATGGGCTGAAAAGTCCCGGACCTAACACATAGATGGCACTAGTTTTATTGCAGTCACCTCTTCTCCAGTTAATACCAACCTTTTAAAGACAGCTGTTGAAATTTTCATGATATTCTATTTCTTAATTAATTTGTGAGTTTTTGTTCTAATAATGACGCTACTTTTGTTATTTTCAAAACAGTGGATCAAAAACAATTTCGTGTTCATAACAATGATTATTGATAGGGAAAAAATACCGTTCAAGCGAAACAAAGACTTGAAACGTGTTATGGGAACTCAGCTTCATCAGAAATAACATTAAAATGTTGGTTTGCTGATTTCAAACGTCATCGTAGAGACACCGATGATGCAGAATGCAGTGGACGTCCAAATGAGATAGTAACTCCAGAAAACATAGAAGAATCCACAAAATCGTTTCGAATGATCGAAAAGTGAAGTTGCGAGCGTAGCTGAGATCGTAAATATATCAAAAGAACGTGTTAGCCTTATATTGAACAGGTTTGAACGTAATAAACCGAAAGTTTACGTCGATATGTGACAATGGATGAAACATGGATCCATCACTTCTCTCCAGAATCAAAAATATCGTCATCTGAGTGGACATCAATTGGTGAACCTCGTCCACAGCGCCCGAAAGCACAATCGGCTGGAAGGATTGTGCGCTGTGTAATATTCATCGACTGTTTTCAGAAACGAAATACCACTAACAGTGAATAATATACAGGGTGGCCATTGGAAAACGAAACAGACGAGATTACAGACGAAATAAATTTTTTCGATAGAAATGCTCAGACAGGTCGATTTTTGTTTCGAGGAGGACAACTTAAGATGTACTTGCTACTACAAACCTCACCCCCAAATTTTGAATAGGGAAGATGGGGTGAGTGATAAATCATTTGAAAGGTATTTTTATACTGATTTCAGCACAGTAATTGTTTTTTCATTTTATGCATTAGTTCTCGAAATATTCTTAACTAAGTATTTGAAAAGGATGTGGTGTTTTCATGGCACTTGTAGTGTTTTTTTTTTGTGAAAAATCGACATTTTGAGCTTCAAAACAACCATGACACATTGATCCAATTTTTACGGAAATTATTGAAAACAATGCTGGAAATTATGTGGAAGATCAGATTGTGTTTCAGCAGGATGAAGCTCCTCCACACTACGCCTTACCAGTTCGAGAATATATGGATCAAAGATTTCCAAATCAGTGGATTGGAAAAAGGGGTCCCACTGAATGGCCAGCCAGATCGCCAGATCTGTCACCACTAGATTTCTTTCTTTGGGGCCACTTGAAGAGTAAAATTTACCCTACACAGCCCGATTCCATAGTAGATTTAAGGAGACGTATAGTGAACGAATGTCGTCAAATCACTCCAGAAATGCTGCAAAATATGCGCCATCGTTTCGAACAAAACTGATTTCATTCTATGGAAGCTAATGGTGAACAATTTGAATATTTAATTAATTGATAAATTTTGATAAATTATTTACTTTACTTTGAAAAGTCTTATTTCTTAGATCAATACTTCAAATCGTTCTGATACCGTACAGTTGGGGAATGATTTCAGTGAATAAAACAGCTAGTCGAACATCTGACCCTAGTAGCATTAACACGTACGGTATGACTTCATTTGCCCAGTTTGCAATTTCAAATACAAGTACGGAAATTTTGGTGTTTCGGAAGCACGAAATGTCAATTATTCGCAGAAAATTAATTTAAGTGATAAAATTAACTAACGCATGAATATTTCGAGAACTAATGCATAAATGAAAAAACAATTACTGTGCTGAAATCAGTATAAAAATACCTTTGAATTGAGGTATCACTCACCCCATCTTCTCTATTCAAAAATTGGGGCTGGGGGTTGTAGCAGCAAGGGTTGAAGCGCTATACGTCCGTAACCTACAACTTAAGTTGTCCCCCTCGAAACAAAACTCGACCTGTCCGAGCATTTCTATCGAAAAAACTTATTTCGTCTGTAATCTCGTCTGTTTCGTTTTCAAATGGCCACCCTGTATTATATTGCGTTATTAGAGCGTTTGAAGGCTGTAATTGAAAAAATGCTGTTTCATCAAGAAGAATGATTGCGTTGCTCTTGATGGAGATTGCGTTGTTGAATAAAGCTAATTTTGAACCAAAAAAATTGTGTTTTCTTTGTGAGGCCCGAGACCTTTCAGCCCATGTGATACATGAAAAAACATACTTACAGGAAAATAGAAATGATTAAACACCGTATCATCAACTCCAACTTCCAAACGTGACTTCAATAAATCTTCAAGGGTTTGAATACTTTTAGATGAAGACTGAAGCAGAGCAACGATATTTGCCGAGTAAGAAGTGTATAAAAACATCAGTGAAATAAATAAAAAAATAGTTGTAATCCTTCCAGGTAGACTGAAAGGTATTGCTGTGGCTCCTTGCTGACAGAAAGCTCCAAAAGTCAGAACTGCAACATCTGCGAACGAGTCTTCCAGATCCAAATGAATATTCTGAAAGATTAAATTGTTGAATATATTTTTTATTTGTTTCTCATTTGTAAACGTCAGTTACCAAAAACACAATATTTACCAAGAAAATTTATTTTATCAAGTCACTAACTCGTAAAACTGACCGTTAACTTTCAAAATTTTTACAAGTTAGTAGTATTAATTACATTAGAAAATTTTGTTTTATCGTCATATATGTTGAACAATTGTTTTTTTTTATTTACAAAATTACAGATGTTGCATCAACCATTCAGGTTATTAGCAACAACGGTTGTATACTATATGAAGTTAAACAGTTTGGTGTTCTTAAGATACTGTATTACATTTGGTGATTGATCTACGTTCAACATATCTGCCAATGATGTACTTGATAAAAGAAGTCTCTGGTTCGCGTATTTTGGGCACTCTGTTAACACATGTTTTACGGTAATATTAGTTTGGCATAGTTCACATCTTGGGGGTGGTTCACGCTTAAGAAGATATCCATGTGTTAGGTTTGTATGGCCGAGACGAAGTCGAGTCACTTTAATTTGGTACTGCCGATTGGATGGGTAACAGTGCCATTTCTGGTAGGTTGGTTTTATATCGCATAGTTTTGAATTGCATTGAGTCCACTCCGATTGCCACAAGGTTGTCATTGTGCGCTGGATGTAGCTCTTCACGTCGGCACTGACTAGCTTATGAGTTGTCGTAGGTTGCTTTGGGTGCGCAACTGTATGCTTTTTCATTACCTGAGATGCCTATATGTGATGGAAGCCTAAAAAGAATCACTTCTATGCCATTTTGAGAGCCAATGAAGAGTTGTTTTCTTATGTCTTGAGCTGTCCGGTGCTTGCTATATAAATGCTTTAGTAAAAATATTGAGCTAAGCGAATCGGTGAATATTATAAATTTTTTCTTTGTTTGGCTGAGGTGGTTGGTGTATTTTGTTGCTTCATATATAGCATACAACTCGGCAGATAAAATGCTTGTGTCTTCATGTAGTCTAAAAGAAAACTCTTGGTCCCGTGTGATCATCGCAGCTCCCGTTCCGGTTGATGTTTTTGAGGCGTCTGTGTAGATGTGATGGTAATCTTGGTAGTTTTCAAGTAATTCATAAAGTTTGGCCTTGATAATATGTGGACTGGTATTGAGCTTATTGTATCTTGTTAAAGTTGTGACGGTTCTTATTGGTGGTTTCAGCCAAGGTTCTGTATCATAAGTGATTGGGAGTATCTCAGGAGATGTTATTCCTAGGTAGCTCCGATATGATGCCAATCTTGCGTAGAGAGGTTTAGTTATTCTGGGTCTATTGGTGAAGTGATCCATTGGGCTTCTCTTGTCAGTGTAAAGGCGGGCTGGGTTGGAATAGTTGTTTGAGACTGAGGTGGAGTAGGTTAGACTTAGTAACATTCTTCTGGAGGCTAAGCTACTTTCTCCTAATTCCCATTGTAGGCTGTTGATGGGTGTTGTTCTGTAAGCTCCAGGGATGATCCGGAAAGCGGAGTTCTGAATAGTTTCCATTGGTTTCAGTGTGGAATCACTCGCGGAGTTATATGCTATGCAGCCATAGTCGATTCGAGATCTTATAAGGTTCTTATACATAAGTAGTAGAGTTGGGCCGTCTGTTCCCCAGTTTTTATTCGATGCTACTTTCCGAATATTTAGCCTCTTCTGGCAGTCGAGGGTAAGCTTATTTATGTGTTCTTTCCAGTTTAATTTCTTGTCCATATGTACCCTGAGAAATTTGGTAGAGGGTAGACATCGTAGTTGGTGACCTTGAATTGTTAATTCTGGTGTGAAGTTTAAATAATGTTTGGAAAATACCAGAGAATGAGTTTTTGAGCTGGAGAACGCAAAGCCGGTTTGATTGGTCCAAGTTTCGAGTTGATTAAGGAAAGTTTGAAGGAAATTCTCCATGTTCTTGAGATTTCTTCCTTTGATGAATACAACTAAGTCGTCTACGTATAGAAGAGCTTTGAGGGGAGGTCTCATGTTCCTCACGATTTCGTTGACCGCTATTAGAAACAGTGTGGTACTGATTACTGATCCCTGAGTGGTACCGTTTATTTTATCAAGTCACTACAAGTACAATTGTTTTTTCCAGTAACACAGATTTTTGATGATGAAAGAGTTGATACTGATGATGATGAACCATCTGTTGACTCAGAAACTGCTGAACTCGAGGACTGCAGAACATTTGTACTCTCCTTGCTACCAAATAATTTGCTAGACATTTCGATTTTTTTGTTGACCGAATCATTGGCATAACTCATCGCAATTTCGGTGCTCTTCCACCCCCCTGCACGCTTTAGTGCTAAAATATCTCCACCCGAATCTGCAACTATAGTGGCTCCAGTTCTGCGAAAAGAGTGGCCGGTGTATAACTCTGGGTCTTTTAAACCTAAATATTTCGCTATTTGCTTTGGGACACCACCAATAGTGTGCTGGCCAGCATCAAGGGAAATGCACATTCCATGTCGGTATGTCACAAAAAATCTTAGGCTTTCTGTTCCAGGAGTCCGAAGATTTACATATTTTCTATATAACATGCAGAGCTTGAAGCTGCAGCCATCATCGGTTATGGTAAATCTTCTTGTTGTAATTTTTTTTTTGTTTGCCGCAATGTCACAATAACGTATTTTCCCATATCATCTACATCATTCAAGTTTAAGGAGAGAATTTCGTCACTTCGACAACATCCAAAAATCCCAAATATCGTTACAATTTTTGCCAGCTACCACTGGTCATCAGGAGCATGTAAAAGAAATTGTTCAGTCTCTTCTTTACTTAATACCTTGGCCAGTTTTGGCGTATAACGCTCATTTTTTCGTTTCAGAAACGCTATTACCTTTTGAAATCTGCAAATGACAACTAAACGTCAGATTTTTCGATAAACTTTTTAAGGAAAACAAACCTGCGAACAGGGGCATTTTCTTTCATTTCCAAGCAGCTTTTCACCATAGACCATTTTGCCCATAAAGTATTAGGGCTGAATCTAGCTGATAGTTCATTCAAGTAGACCAACAAAACATCTTCAGTTACCACAATCACACTATTTTTGTTTTGCCACTTTTTGAAGTCGTATTCTCACTCTTACCTTGAAGCTGGATTTGCAGGTAATAAACTTGAAGCTACACTGCTGGCTGCCTCAATAATTTCTTTTGGTACATTCATTTTCGCTTTCGCCAAAACAAATGTAAAGAAAAATAACACACGACATTTGCGACAAATTATTGAGATTTTTTTGGAATTTATCTAACCTTTTTATAAATGAGAAACAAATAAAATATAAAACAATACATGCAAGGTAACGGATTTTACTGGCTCAAGGAGGTAACTGACTCGCCTGCGGCTCGTCAGTTATATCCTCCATTCGCCAGTAAAATCCCTCTTACCTTGCTAGTAATGATATATACTATTTTAATACATGGACCGCAAATAACTATATCTGGAACAATCTTACCTGGGATCCTGTTTCATATTCCTTTCGTTTCTTCTCCCATTTGACTATAACCAATAGAGTTAATCCAGTAATGACTACAAGGGCTACTGTTGAAATCCAGACGTATCTATCGAAAGGTAGAACAAATACGTCCGTCACGTAGGACAACTTGGGTTCTCTAAAAACGAATTTTGATCTTGTTTTGGTGGTCATTGCTATGTAATCAATTATTGCTACACGATCTGCAGTGATGAATAGGGCGGTACCTAAAATTGTAAGTTTCGTATATGTATTTTTTTATCATTCTGTATGTTTTACCTCCAATATCAGCCTTGTTTTTGGTTAGTTCTCCAATCATTCCACTCCATTCAGATTTATTGTTTTTATAACCCCATGTGGATTCCACTGTGTAACTCATAGTGGAATTAATGAAATCGTACAAATGTTGAACAAGCACATAATTTACTTTGGCTATACTGTCTATATGTTTCTCTCTGGAAATATTAATTTAATGAAATCCGAAGTAAAGCATTAAATAATTTGTACTCGGTGTACTAGATTCGTTGTCTCGGAAACCAAGAATCTAGAACAAAATGAGTGGCATATTTTCGGACTCGATTTTTTAGAGAATTCAATTGGTGAAAACCGCAACGTTGCAAGTCAAACCGTTTCCGAGCTGTTAGAGAAAATTGAAAAATTCAACCGAGGTCGTAGTTAACACCAAGACGAATTTCGTGAAGGTGGTTAAAAACCAGTTTTTGTTACGAAAACCATTGATATTGATATTGCAAGATCGTCATGTGATCTTTCGTGAAATTGAGACAACTTAAGGCATTAATGGATCATTATACATTCAGTATTCACATCACAAATTGTCAATCGCTCTTGTCGATTGGTCGAAAGAAATGCTCCAAAAATACGATTGCGGTGCTTCGAAGCACGTCTATGACATCGTGACAGGTGATGAATCGAAGATTTATGCGTATGACCTCGAAAGTAAACAACAGTCGACTGTATGGGTGCTTCAAGATGTGCCAAATCAAACAAAAGTTTGCATTTCCAAGCAAATGGTCGCTTGTTTTTTCGGAAAAACTGGACCTGACGCAATCGTACCACTAGAACAACGTAGAACCTTCAATTATGAGTGGTACGCATCCATTTGTTTGCCAGTTGTCTTTCAAGAAATCAGAAAAACCAACCGCCGAAGACGGATCACCTTTCATCACGACAATGCGAGCTCTCACACATCCTCTCAAACACCTGCATTTTTGAGCACTCCAAAACATCGATTTGATGAGTCATTCGCCGTATAGTCCTGACTTGGCACCGAATGACTTCTTTTTATTCCAGTACGTAAAAAAAAATGAGAGATCAACATTTTTCGACACCTGAAGAAGCGGTTGATGCGTCCAGAATGCATGATTTGGAGATACCTGAATAAGAATGGCAAAAGTGCTTCGACAATTGGTTCAAACGCATGCAAAGTGTATAGATTTTAATGAGGAATATCTTGAAAAACAATAAAACTATTTTCAATAATTAATATTTGTTTTTGTTCTCTAATCGCGAATTAGAATAGGCAACCCTCGTACTTATATTTGAATCATAGAATATGACTGCATGGAAAAAATGATTTACATGACCTTCAAAGTATTCGGCTATCAACCATAGAATATTTCTAATTTCCTGAAGATTACAGATCATCATAGATAGGTACCTTGATATGTCGAGTGTAAGATGTCTAAAATATTTTAAAATATTTTAGACATCTTAGTCGAGTAAAAATAAAACTCTATGATTTTCACTGTTTGATATGAAAGGTATATATCGTGTTATATATTTTCGAAAAGAAAAAAAAGGGGTTTCTTTTGGTACAGTTTGAGTGGTTCACATTTAAAGAAACACAATTTCGAAAATGAATGTAATGAAAAAATTGATTGCTTCAATGAAATCAATAAAAAAAGTGCTTGTATGATTTTCTCGTTTCAAGTAAATAACGTCAGAAACTAAAAAGTTAGGAGAACTTTTCATTTGACGCCATTTTCCAATTTTCTCTAACAGCTCGGAAACGGTTTGACTTGCAACGTTGCGGTTTTCACCAAATAAATTCTCTAAAAAATCGAGTCTGAAAATATGCCACTCATTCTGTTCTAGCTCATCGGGTTTCTGAGATTCCCTCACTTGACAACGAATTTAGGAAACCCGGTACAGTATTTCACTGTAATTAAACCATTTCGATTAATTCATCTGTGATAGCATTGAGCATTGAAATTTGTGACGGACGTTTTAACTTTTCTATTTTCTCTTGAGTAAGTGGAAAAATAATCATATCTTCTGGTGGAAGAAAGCTACGACAATATGTAAGTATATGTAAAATATCGATACATGCACAAATTTTTGTTTAAATACGTACGATACCTATCTTATAAGATATCAAATTTTGAAAAAAATCTCAATTACATATCTTCCAAGTTACAACTCGATCCGACAGATATTATAGGAGTTTTAGAGGAACCAAATTTCAGATACTCATAATTCCTGAACTATTGGACGAATTTGGTCCAATTGACCGAGAAATTTGAATAGTCAACTTATTCTGAATATATGAAAACTCTAGCACATCTTGTCTTTTTCGGAAGATAGAGAATGTACGGTTGAACCGACATACTCAAGTTTGACCCTGTATTCTTCATCAGGAAGTAGAACCCAATCGATATTCGAAAATTACAGATATTTGGGCAAAACGATAGCACGCTGTTCAATTAGGGACAAAAAAACTAAATCATTTTCAAGGGTAATACCACTAGAGGTGAGAATTTTTTGAGAACACTCTTGTTTATTGGGAATTAGGCGTTTAAATGTCACGAAACGAAGTTATCCTTAAAATACCACTAGCCGAAGGCGAGTGGTATTTCGGGATCACTTTGTTGAGTGAAATTTGTATAATTTTCAAAAAACGAATCTCGTGTGGTATTTGGAAAGATCATTCAACAATATAAATCAAACGAAATAAAAAATAGTTTTTTATTCAAAAATAACCAGATAGAAGAATAACAACAAATTATTCATCTTTATTCTCAAAATAATAATTATTGATAGTACAATTATTATACCTACACATTACGAGCATTATTTTCGAATGATGAAGTAGATACAGATGTTGTTTCTTGAAGGACATTTTTTTCATTCCTTATGGCTGTGATTATTTTTTTGTGATGTTGTTGATCCAGTTGGAGATACGGTTTCACTGACGCTGCAGAAGAATGGCCTGATATCTTTATCAGCTGTTCCTCGCCAATCCCTGCTTTGGCTAATTGGCTGACAGCAGTAGCTCGATGCGAGTAGTTGGTTATCTTCGACTTGGTAGTGTAGATGCCAATGAGTTCTGCCGATTCTTTTGTCCATTTAGCTATCGTATTGGAACCGACTGGGGAGTTTTTGAACTATGAAGCATATTTCCAATTCTTATGTGGAGTAAGGAATAGTCTTTCAGTGGTTATCTTTGCAGTTCTTTTGGATACAAGTAGCTTGTATAACCTCACCGGGCAAATATCTTCTTCAATATTGGGAGTCAGCCATTTCGTTTCCGCACATTTTTGGGCACCACCTTGTCTTGTTTTAGAAAATATCGGATTGTAGGCAATTCGGCCCATGGGATTACCATCGTTTTCAATTTCGAATTGGAAATGCGAAATTAGGCATGATGAACTCTCTCCTCCGCGCCAAGCAAGCTCCAATGCATCAATAAAATAAAATTTTCTGTTCAAACCGTCTGGATTATCTTCTTTACATAAGTTGACTATCTTTTTGTGTTGCTCCAAAGACAGCGCCTTGGCACTAACTTTTCTTTTCTCAGGGTCCACTTGCAAAATCCGCCTCTTGGCATTTCGTGCATCCGCGCCGTTTTAAAAGCCACGTCTGTGAATGGATCGAACCTAACGCCCCATTCGGAATAGAATTTTTCCTGCAGCTGTTTGGCAGTATTATTCCACAAGGTTTTTATGACACTTTCCTTGTAGTCTGATCCATCTTTTTTCTTCATATTGAAAGCCCAGTCTAGCATAATATTATTGAGCTCTGACAAACTTGTTTTTTCATTTACAAGGTATTTCGGGTAGCACAGAATTCTTCAAATTGTTTCCAAATGTAGGATCTTGACTTCACTGTATTAAGCGGCACACTTTTCTTCACACTTTCCTCAATTGAAGTAATATTAAAATTCCCAAACTGCCAAATGTGCTGTTGAAGTTATCGCTAACAACTGCTTTTTTATCGTAACCAGGACGACCGCTACTTCCACCAACGGCCAAAGCTATCCGGACGTATTAATATTCCTATGCAAATTAGGCATTTGATAAAAACAAATTTCTAAAAGTGAAAACACTGTGAGGTTGAGTGTTTTCAGATACAGTTTGTTTCTATTGGTCCGTTTTCAAAAATTGAGCGATTTCATTGGACGATGTAGTATAGTGTTGAATGATCAGCAAAATTTAAAAACATACTTCAAATATAAAAGTAACACGTTATAGTTCCTTCTGAAATATCAGCTGAAAAAATAATCCTCACCTTTTGTCTGTCAAATGGTTCAAAGACTCATTATTAGTTATCACGATCGAACTGACTAAAACATTCCTTTGTAAATCTTTTCTTCTCCTGTATTTACTCTTCACAAATCCTTCATAGAAAGTGAAATGTTCATTACGATTCCATGATGGCATACTTTCTTCTATGATCTCTGTGGTAGCTTTGAATTTATAAACCTTCTTAAGTTCCATGGTTCCATCTTCATTTTTCTGAGATAAAGTGACATCGCTATCTGATAAAATGGAGGCGTTACTGAATAATTCGGTAATATTTGTGTTTGGTTCGTGAAGTAATAACCATCTCAATGGACTTTTAAAGAAATTGAGATTAGTACTCTGCAAAGAGATTCATTTGATATTTTAAGAATACTGAAAATTGAGTAATACTTACCCAATTCACTATCTGAGGTTGGCATTCTAGATCTGCAATATAAATATATTTGTTCGATGGATACGGATATTTATCACTGATTTTCATGCTGGAAATTCGGAAGAAACGATTTTCGCTTTTCAAAGACCGCATCAATGTCAGTGAATCTAAAGAAGAAGAGTAATTTACAAGTCCGGAAAATAGGGTTTTTTTTATATGAATAGACCAGTATGTGAAGTATGTGAGTCCAAAAAAAAATTATTTCCGGGCGTGTTACGTACAATTTTTTTTCATTGCCACTAACGTTTCTGCTTTCCATTTTTTATTGCGATTGCCATCAAAAAACACGCAAATTATTGACAACTAATTTCATATTAACGTTCAACAGTTTTTTCGGTTGCTATGGTAATCATCAACTGTATTTATTAAAAATTTTATTTGTTTCTCATTTGTAAACGTCAGTTTCCAAAAACAAACTATTAAACATAATTAAAGTTTATTTTATCAAGCCACTAACTTGTAAAACTGACCCTTAACTTGCAAAATTTTTACAAGTTAGTAGTATTATTTACATTCGAAAATTTTGTTTTATCGTCATATATGTTGAAAATCATTGTTATTTCCAGTAACACAGATTTTTAATGATGAAAGAGTTGATACTGATGATAATGAACCATCTGTTGACTCAGAAACTGCCGAACTCGAGGACTGCAGAACATTTGTACTCTCCTTACTACCAAATAATTTGCTAGACATTTCGATTTTTTTGTTGACCGAATCATCGACATAACTCATCGCAATTTCGCTACTCTTCCACCCTCCTGCACGTTTTAGTGCTAAAATATCTCCACCCGAATCCGCAACCATACAACTTTTTCGAATATTTTGGAAAATGATGATAGAATACTTATTGGTCTATAGTTATTTAGATCTTCCATGCTCCCCTTCTTATGTATGGGTTTAATTATGGCTATCTTCAAGTTCTCTGGTAAGATGCCTTCCACAAAAGAGCGATTCATTATAAACGTTAGTGGTTTAACTATTATTTCAATAGATAATTTAATTACCTTAATGGAGATGTCATCATGACCAACAGATGTTTTACTTTTTAGGGAACGTACCACCGAGATAACTTCCTCTTGGCCAATCTCGAACATAAAGAATGATCTGTCCAATCTAGAGGGTAGAGAAGGGTCAGGGTTTTAGATATATTCTACTTTAATGAGGTGGCAACTTCGGTGAAAAAGCTATTGAAATCGTTCGCTAGTTTTGACGGATCACTGGATTTTAATGAAAATTTCTTACTATTATTTTTGTGAGATTTTTTATTATCTGCCATGACGCTCGTGATTTATTTTCAGATTTCAGTACCAAGTCACAGAAATAGTTCTTTTTTGACACAGTAAGGAGAGAATCATATTTTTTCTTGATTGATCTGTAGGTCACTTCAAATGTACGATCAACCGATTACACGATAAGGAGGTTATCAAGAATGTCCTTGAGTTCCCTTAATTCTGGGGCTAACCTGAAATTTCTCCCCGATTTACACGTTACTACTCTAACTATTGGAAAACATCTATTGAAAACTTCAGAATAACGGTCATGAAAAACACCCCATAGATCACTGGGGTTAGCTGAAGAGATGCATATATCATTCCAGTCAGTTTTTGAGAGTTCATTCAAAAACATACTCACAGTGTCATCATTGATGATCCGTTTTTTGATTAATTTCCTCGGGGGGATATCGAATTTCAATGTACTGACAAATTTTAGGGCAGAATGATCTGATATGTGATATTCTATGACCGCAGTTGACCTCCGAGAGACGTAATAACATTGTCTACACAGGAACCCGAAGATGGACGTGTGGGTTTGAAAGTTGTTATTTTTACCTGGAAACTTTCCAATAAGGCTAAGAATTCCCTACTCTCAGGGGACCTTGACAAAATATCGATGTTAAAATCTCCCACTATATGTAGCTTGCCTTCTCCTCAGAGCAGCGTTCTAAAATAGTTTTTAATTTTACAAGAAATACCTCAACATCTGCTAGTGGTTGCGTGTTGGGCCTGTAAATACAAATAATGAGAAGTCTACGGTTGCCGATGCTGAGGTGTGCAGCAGTACACTCAATGACGTTACAGATGCTTACTGATCTAAAATCTGACCTACTGTTACAAACATGCTGGTCCTTACTATATATGGCAACACCACCATGCTTGCCTCTTTGTCTACAATAACTTGATATTAAAGTATAACCGTCCAAATGATATGCAGCTAGTTCCTCTTCACATTTCCAGTGTTCCGTTACAGCAACCACATCAGCACACTCCTGATCAGCCATCAACTGCAGCCCATTTAGAGCATTCCCCAGAGACTGTAGATTTTGCAAAATAAGGCAGAAATTTAAGGTTTTCTGTTTCCTCATTGGTCCCTCAAAAAATTTGGGGAGGAATTGAAAGGTCTCAGTATGCCTTGTGGCCAAAATGATGCATTGGTTATGGTGAATCTTCTTGTTATTAAATTTTTTGTTTGTCGCAATGTCACAATAACGTATTTTCCCATATCTTCTATATCATTCATGTTTAAGGAGAAAATTTCGTCACATCGACAACATCGAAAAATCCCAAATATTGTTACAATTTTCGCCAACAACCACTGATCATCAGGAGCATTTAAAAGAAATAGTTCAGCCTCTTCTTTACCTAATACCTTGGCCTTTTTTGGTGTATGACGCTCATTTTTTCGTTTAAGAAACGCTATTACCTTTTGCAATCTGCAAATGACAACTAAAAGTCATATTTTTCAATAAATTTTTTAAGGAAAACAAACCTGCAAACAGGGGCATTTTCTTTTATTTCCAAGCAGCTGATAGTTGATTCAAGTAGACCAACAAAACATCTTTATTTACCCCAATCACACTATTTTTGTTTTGCCACTTTTTGAAGTCGTATGCTCTCTCGTACCTTGAAGCAAATTTTCCAGGTAATACACTTGAAGCTACACTGTTGGCTGCCTCAATAATTTTTTTTGGTCCATTCATTTCAAATGTAAAGAAAAATAAACAGACATGTTCATGGCAACGCTTCCATAGCTTACGACATTTGCGACAAATTATTGAGATTTTTTTGGAATTTATCTAACCTTTTTACAAATGAGAAACAAATAAAATATAAAACAATACATGCAAGGTAACGGGTTTTACTGGCTCAAGGAGGTAACTGACTCGCCTGCGGCTCGTCAGTTACAGGGTCCCCGTAAGGGCTACTGGCGCCTGTGTGCAAAACAGGATTTTGGCGCCCCTTACGGCATTTCGGAATATCTCCATTATGGTAGGTAGGTACTTGAAATAAAGCAAATAACCGAACTTTAAAAGTCATTTATTTGTAGACTAAACTATGAAAATGAAATAATAATAAATTCTTGTTCACACTCATTTTAAAGCATTTACTTAACTAATGGGGTACATACACGTTGTTCATGAATACTAGAAAATTAGCTAAAACTAAAAATCACAATTTTTTAGGAACAAATAACAGAGATGTTGCCTCATGTCTACATATACAACGTTTTAATGAGAAAGCGCAACACCTGAAATTAGTTCAGAATCCTAAGTAGAATCGATTCCACTAATAAAAATAGGGGTTAAATTTGAATCAAAATAATATTCGTAATTCTTTTGCAATAAAAATAGGATGAGGTGTCTGAGGTTTTGCGCTTTTTCACTAACACGTATATAAGTACTACTTTCTACTTATACTAAAATATTTTATAAATATGCGGATACTTCTAATAACAAATACCTAGGTAACTTCGTTATAAAATCAAAATTGATATCTAGGTACAATAGAAAAATAGCTGTTGTAGAAGCGTCGCTACTATAATACTGTCGCTACTGTAGCGATATTTTCCGCGACTTTGCTGTTGCAAATTCGTCAATTACATCGCTAAAATTTATACCATCAAGAATTTCTTGTTCAATTGCTAATATTGCTAGCCCAGACAATCTTTCTTGAAGCATTGTTGACCTTAAATAATGTTTAATTATTTTTAACTTTGAAAAAGATCGCTCGCCAGAAGCTTAGATACAGGCAATGTCAGAAGAATTCTTAGTGAAATGCTTACGTTTGGAAGGGTGGAGGTTAAATTGTTTTCAAATATGTATTGTAAAATACTTAAGGGATCACAGTGAGTATCATCAGGTAATGAAAACAACTTTAACGCTTTAATTTCATTAAACAAATCATTGGAGTCTACATCCTTATTATCCTGATCTGTCAGTCGATCTTCAAGAACAGAACAAAGTTTTAAAAGATCGATGTCACTTAATTTGCATATGTCGCTAAAAAATCCGAAGATATTATCATACTCAAATAATAAGTCAAATCGGTTTTTTAGGGAGCTTAAAGTTTGATCTATAATCTTTAAGAAAAAAATAATTTTAAAGGCAGTTTTTGGGTCATGAAGGGCCTCATCTCGGTGTTCATAGTCAAACAGTTTTGGTTTAAATTTCCTCCTGACCATTGGCAACGGTGGAAAGTCTTCTTCAATTTCGAGAGAGGATGCTACTTCTTTCGCTTGTACAAAAATTTCTTAAAATGATTGGTCAGATCTATATTGCTGGAAGTGGTCAACTAAAAATGAACAAAAATGAAGGCCAAAACATATATTAAAATAATTTGATCTAATTTGACCTTAAAAACCCTACAAAATGTTTTTTAAAAGATCGATAACAAAAAACTATGCGAGTGATGTATAAAAAACCAATTACATTTTGAAATGACATTTCAATTTATAATAAATACAGTTTAAAAAACCCGAAAACACTCTTTAATTATGAACTAACTAAAAAGTGGAAAATAATTTTTAATTTAGAAATAAATTAATAAACAATGAATGGTATTATTGCAAAAAAGCGTAGGGAGCTCCATAAATTAGTTCTTAGGAAGCTCCCCACGTTTTTTTTTTAATAATAATAATTTAAAAATTAATTAACAAACAATAAATGGAATTTTTAAAAAAGCGTTGGCGCTTCTCAAGAACTGATATATGGAGCCCCCTACACTTTTTTGATACCCATATCACAGCAGTGCATAAGAAGCGTGTTAAAAAGGAAGGTTTCAAACAAGCAAACAAACATACAAGTGAAACTAATATAAAGATGTTTTCGTAAAAATAATATAACCAGTATCCTATAAAGGGATAATGTTAGTAGTATAAAGTAGTGAGCACTTACCATTTTATGTTGTATCGTTGAAATTGCAGTCACAAGGTATTCAGCACTTAATTTTTTATAACAATTATGGTTAACAAAAATTTGTATTATACAACAAAACACTTGACAAAATATATATACACTTGTTGCCCGGTCCAGTAAACTAACAAGTTTGAAACGCCTCTGGTGTTGCATCGCTTTTATAGCTCCCGGCATTATTCATGTCTGAACAGGAAAAATCAAGAAACTACCGCCTGACATGCTCTTGCAAGTATCCGCCCGCTTCGCCGTGCATCCCGGAAAACGGTATTATTATTATATTATATATATTATATTATTATTATTATATGTCTAGGGTTATAGTACGCAAAACGTAAAAAGAAAGCTGGAAGAAAGTGTCTCGCACGAAAGTTATGTGCTAATTACTTTATTTTGAACTAGGCTTTCGCTCGCGAGTCGTGGCTTCGTACCTACATATTTTTAGCGAATTTTCCCTAATGGAAAATATGCTATTGTCCGCACTTTGTTCGTCCGTCCGTCTGTCAGTCAAACTAGTCCGACAGTTCTTAACCGATTTTAATCGGATCTTTTGCATTCGATAGGGTATGGTCTAGGGATGCCGAGAACGAAAGGATGTTAAATCACGGCCCCCCTAGGAGGCATAGCGGGGGTACTCTTTTTTATTTCTCAACCGAATTTGAACGGACTTTTTTTTATTTAATAGAGTATAGTCTAAGGATCACAAACACTCCTGTGTGCCTACTTTTTGAAAATTCGCTCAAGTCAGTTATGGTCACATAATGACTTTTATCACTTGTTTATTATATGTATTGACTATTTTTTTTTTTTGAGCCCTTGGTTTTGGCGCCCCTATAGGATGGCGCCCTGTGCATTGCACACTTTGCACATATGGTAGCGGGGGCCCTGATCAGTTATATACTCCATTCGCCAGTAAAAACCCTCTACCCTTGCTGGTAATGTTATATACTATAACACGCTGCCACTTTAATGGCAGTTGAACAAAAATAATTCTTCTTTAATATGGACTAGAAATTCCCTGATTATCATTACTTTTGGATCACATTTCATAAGCCTTCAATAAAATTTCCTCTTTTTCTTACCGCCTGTGTTACTTGAAGGAGGTAACTGACTCGCCTGCGGCTCGTCAGTTATATCCTGCAATCGCCAGTAAAAACCCTCATACCTTGCTAGTAATGTTATATACTATACCTACCAAAATTTTCATATTCACAAACGACATTATTCTTTTCAGGCCTAGTCCGAGATGTACATATTTTTCGGACTAGGCCAAAAAATGTTACTTTCTCACAGAAAAAGCGTCTGGGAAGTGCTCCGAAAAACTTTTTTTACAATCGCTAGGAAATTTTGACAAAATATCTTAAAGAAAAAGTCAATATTTCCCAACTTCCTGCAAGTAATGGATAATTCCTTTCTTGGTTACTATGATATTGACGATAAATTTCAGATGATGGAACTCGTGTAGCATTATTATTTGGGCAATATCCATTATCTCTTATTGTTCTTGCTGCCAAAGTTTCGATAGATGACTTCTATCGTTTTCACGACAAATAAGCTCATAAATAAGCTGAAAATATTTGAAAATATTTCAATTTTTGCTCTCTCGGCAATTAAGCAATTCCTCAGTCAAAAAAGAACAAAATTTTTATTAAATTAAGTATTTATTACAATTTGCCTCATGTCCAAATTCTTATTTAAACTCACCCTTCTGGTCACAAGGAAAAATACTGAACATACTTGTATTATCCATCAATTTCATGAAATCTTTCAGAAAATCTATTGATTTCAGTAAAGAAGTACCTGTCACAGTTGTATGATTCATGACAAATATATTGAACATAATAATAAAAAACCCGTAATGAAAAATAAAAGTATTTCTCATTTTGAATAGTTATTTAAGTTGAAGTTGAACGAATATATGAAAAACAATCGACGCAGTTTCATATTATGGAATGCATATTCAAACCTACTTTGAAAGCTTCTTCAAATAAAGTATTTCGTGGAACATCTATCAATTTGAATACTTAATTCGGATAAATCAACATGAACCTTCCGAAATCCTTGATAAATCACGGTAATTCCGGATTTTTATGGGGTGTTTACTCAAAGATAATCTTATGTTCATATGAATTAGGTCAAATGAAAGAATGAAACCGATGATTTCATATTTGCAGAGTACCTCTATTTCTTACAATGATTGTTATAATGAAAGTAGGGAGAAATATGAGATGTATAATTAAATTGCATCATTTCATTGGATACCGTACGAAATACAGTTCATATTCATTTCGAAAATGATTTCATATATTCAAAATAAACTCCCTTAATGTTGTAAGTGTTGTAAATGGTATTGATATTTTTTTCAGCTTCTTTCACTAGTAAAGGTTTCCTCTCCAATTGTTTCTTGAGTTCGTTCACTATCTGAATGAAACTAATGACAATTCCCAAGGTGTAGAGATAAAACACTAGAATCAAATTTTTAATTATATTATAAACATGTTGAAAAATTATAAGAACTTACATAAAACGAAAGATCCTAAATTTGAGTACAAAATCATATCTCCCAAACCTGCTTCATTCGATTTCAGACTCATTATGAATACTGTTAACTGAAGGGCCAATACAGAGATATAGAAAAAGTAACATACGATGAAGGGATATGTGAATTTCATTTGAACCTAAAAAAAATCAACTTATAATGGCAATAATTACTTTCTGAAGAATTATTTAAGTTTTTCTCAGATAGGAGAAGTTGTACAATTAAGTGACACTTATTACACATAAAAGGACTGTACTGAAATAAAAGAGGAAAGGTAAGTGCTCAATGGAAAAAATAGCTAGGACCAGATACGGATCCCTGAGGAACACCAATCCAGTCAATTATCCTTAAAAAAAAGTTGTGGGTCTCGAACAAGGTATCAATAGAAATCGTGATTTTTATTATTATTTTTTTTTTATTTATTGAACACAGGAATACTAACAGGTATTTCAACCCAATACAGTACTCACTTATTGAAATCTTAACCTAATCATACATCTAGGTACAGAGCTTAATATTAATTACATACAATCATGTCTATATAAACCATAATATTTAAACTCAACAAAAATAAAGTAACAAATTAAATCCCCAAGTAACCACAATATGAGTGAACATAGGTATACCAAATTAAACTCTTTTCTCAAGAGGTGAATCTCACCCTCAAGCATCTCCCGAACTCAGCAAGAGAAACAGAAAATAAATCCAGATAGCTAAATTCGACATTAAATACTGACTGAATTCTACAGATGGGGGAGTTCTGGGTCACATTCAGACGACGGAATGGTATAGCAAATATCTCCTTTGACCTCAATCTTCTCTCCGGGACCCTGAAGGACACAATCTGGAGCATGGAGGGAACCGAAAGGATGTTGTTCAATATCTTGTATAGTAGGCACATGTCATTTATCTTTCTGCCGACTTCCAAGCTGACTAAATTAACAACACCTTGAGCATCTCCATAATCATGATTTGAGATTTCAACCCCATTCCTGTAAGACAAATACCTCAGTAATTTGTGCTGCACACTCTCTATACGTCTAATGTGACACCTATAGAAAGGATTCCAGACAGGCGTCGCAAAATTCAATTTGCTGAAAACAAAAGCATGATACAACGACAAGAGTGCTCTATTACTTTTGAATGATTTTCCACGACGTAGTGTGAATCCAAGCATCTTATTGGAAGATGAGATGACGCTATCAATATACTCAACAAAATTCAGTTTGGAATCAAAAATCACACCCAAATCACGAATACTCTGGACTCTTCGCAGCTGCACATGATCCACCACATAATGAAAATTAATGGTATCTATTTTCCTTGTGAATGTTATTGTTTCACATTTATTTAAATTCAGAAAAAGATAATTTGCCCTACAGTATTCTGAAAACCGATTTAGGTCTTCTTGCAGCAACATGCAATCACATAAAGTTCTTATCCGGAAGAAAACCTTCAAATCATCTGCATAAAGTAGAAATTTGGCATGACGAAAACATTTGAAGACATTATTCAAATATATTATAAAAAATAAAGGACCCAGATGAGAACCCTGAGGCACTCCAGAAGTGCTGAAAAATATTCTCGATCTTTGTCCGGCAACACATACAAATTGAGATCTGTTGGAAATATATGATTTGACCCACCTCAACAAATCCCCGGAGACTCCCATCTCCGCAAGTCGATGTAACAGAACACTGTGATTGATTTTATCGAAAGCCTTTGTGAGGTCAGTGTAGACCACGTCAACTTGATCATGGGACTCGAGTCCACCATGAAGTGAGTCCAGAAAACTCAACAGATTAGTCTCAAGATTTCTGCCCTTGACAAATCCGTGTTGATTTTCTATTACCATGTTCTTAACATGGTGAGCCACAAATCTGTAGACAAGTGCTTCAAACATCATGGGAATGGCTGAGAGAATAGAAATTGGTCGATAGTTGTTAACAAGGGTCTTTTCGCCCATCTTATGAATCAGCACAACTCTCGAGACCTTCCAGCGATCCGGAAATACGCCAGTGCGCAGAGATCTGTTGAATAAAATGTGCAACGGTATTTTTAAAGTACTGGAGCAATTTTTCAGGAAAAACGGTGGAATCTCATCCGGGCCCGGACCCTTGATCTGGTCTAACGTACGAAGAGCTCCCTCAATGTTCTCAACAGAAATATCTATATTGGTTAAATAATTACTACTGTACAGATTTTCCCTGAACTCCAAGTCACCGCCAGGAGAAGTGTCCTCCTCACAAACAGAACTGAAGAAATCAGCGAACAGATCAGAAATATCTGAGGGCGATGATGCCTCCTCATCTCCCTGCCTCATGACCAAAGGAATCCCACTATGACCCTTCATATGTGATATATGCTTAAAAAAAGATAAGAACCGTAATCCCTCGAAATAAGTTTCTTAGAGAGCTTTCGAAGATGATGGAAACGTTCACGGTGATCTATGTTATTATAAATTTTAAATTTTTTGTGGAGTCTATTCTTCTGGCGAATGATTCGTATCGTCTCCCTAGAGAAAAAATAAGGGAATTTCTTATTTAATCTAGTTTTAGGTATATAATTACATATTAGTTCCTGGATTTTGTCATACATAATATCCAAACTAGCGTTTACATCTAAATCTTTGAAGAGAAGATCCCAATGAATACAAGAAAGTTCTGCATTTATGGCATCATAATTTCCTTTCCTGTAATTATATCTAAACACTGACTTTGTCTTTAAATAGTCATGAACACTAATGTCAAGGAAAAACTCAACTGCCGGATGATGGCCATCCTCAGCGACCATAGGAGTATCGCATCTACTAGTTCTGTTAACCCTTTCCTTGTTACATAAAATCAGGTCCAGTAATTTATTATTCATATTATATATATTAATACTATAGATTATTAAATTGCTTCATTTCCAAAAAATTCAATGTGTCAATAAAACAAGCATATTTATTATCTACGGTAGTAGCACATAAGACACTGTTTGATGTCTGACTCACCCATTTCAAGGATGAACAATTGAAATCACCGCAAACTAGAACTACATCCCGATCACGAATGTTTCTTCTGTTAATCTCCAACTTCTCACTGAATTTCTCACAAGCCCTCTCGTCTCCAGGTACAATGTAGGCACAACAGATGAACAACTTTCTTCCTGCCAAACTGATTTCCACCCAAATGTCTTTCTGTTCACTATTAAATTCCGGAACCAATTTAGCATTCAATCCATTTCGCACTATAATTATTACGCCACCACCGTCTTTTTTCGATGAATTAGTTAGGTCTCTATCACGTCTAAAGATAGTATAATCCTCATTCACCAACTCACCATCAAGTATGTTCTGGTTCAACCGAGATTCCGTAATTAGCACTATATCGAAAGAGTTATTGATTACATTCAGTTTAAAAGTTGATAATTTTGTGCGCAATCCCCTTACATTTTGGTACAGAATGTGTAATGCCATCTTAAAACTCTACTCAATTGGATGTTATTATTATTAATTTTCATATTTATGAGGAAATTCTAGTCAACTCATCTTCGTTCTTTATATGTTTAATCTTAGATGTGTCATTCATTCGCATAAGAATATTACCGTTTTGAACCCACACATACTTATACCCATTCTCCTTAGCAAAAGAAGAAAAAATGAAAGTGATGACCGCATCGACAAAATTTGAATGTACAAAAAAATAGATTTAGATTTTTTGTATATGTTTAGTAATTTAATTTCTCATATTATATATCATCAAGTCTTCATAATATTTGTTGTCATTCAGATAATGAAAAAAAATAATATCATTTCATTAATTGCACACGTTTAAACTTAATTCCAAATAAATTTTAATAGAATATATTGTATTGATGAAAATCCTTCGTAAATTTTTAATGAAATAATTATTTCGTACTTTTCATTTTATTGTCCTGAGTTATGTATTTCTTTAGGTTCATCATAATCATCATCTTGTAAGATCAATAAAGTGAAAAAAATATACAAAATACTTGTTTCTTTCAATATTTAATATCAATATACTTTAACCTCACCTGTAGTGATCCCCATATGAGAGTAAATGAAGATAAAATTAAGCAAGAAAAATACAGCATTGATAATTTAATCAGGCCTGTGGGATCTGGAAAATAGTATGATACAAAATAATTTTAATTTCCTAAAAAACTAAGACTTACCATTGATGATATCCTCAATAAACTGGCCATGAAATCCAAAATCATTAGAGATTATCCTCAAATAGTCAGAAAATTCAGAAATATTTTTTGAGATGTACACTAAATGAAGCAACCATAAGCCTCCTTGAATCTGTAATAGAAACATCTTAAATGACTTCGGTTATTATTGTAACGTTTTTCCTTAACTATATTGCAAAAATAACAAGTCCTACTTCAACTAATTTATTCACACCACTTAAAATAATAATTTATGCACAGACCAATAATCTAGATTATTGGTCTGTGAATTTACGTACAGAATTTATATTCACTACCTACTACGAACACGTATTGTCAATGTTCTTCAATCAATTATGTCTTTCTTGTAGTTCACAGATATTTTTATAACGGCTAATTGACCCTCTGGAATGTTCCTTCATATTCGTGATTTTACGAGAATATGATCACCGGCGGCTTCTTTCATTCCGTCATTTATGTGACGTTTTATTGTTTTTTATGGGGTGGCTGCGTCATTCATCTCTCAATTGTCTCACCGCTTCCGCCAACGCACGCCATAGCCTCTAATTGCTTCCTTAATCCCTTTGTCGTCATCGTGCAAGTCAGGTCCGTATTCGATTTTGTTACAGTATTCTTACATTAAATTTTCGTCCACTTCTCAATTGTGAGTGGTGTATTTTAAAAATTTTGAAAAACATTAACTTGAGGTCAGAAACTTGTTCTAGAATCTTTTCAACAAAAAATTAACTCACAAGATTGATTTATAATACATCTAATGATCGAAGAAACGTAAAATAATAAGAAACCCGTTTGGAAAACAAAAAAGGCAGAACAAGAATATGTTTTGATTTTAATTATTTATAGTGTGACATAATTTTTCTTATTGAATACTTGAGCAATTTTTTTTTCAATTTGTTTGAAGTTAGTAAAAATGGGCTTGTATATTGTTTTGAGATGAAGGAGCCTGTATAATCCACACTTTTTTTCACATAATTTTTTTTACTAGAATACAGGTTTTTAATTGGAGAAAAACCCTCACCGTTGTGAAAAAACCAATCAAAATAGAACCTAATCTCACAGAAAACCAGAAGAGAAAAACATGAAACAGGGCCATTTTCTCATGGAAACTAAATCTAAAAAACATTGTAGATCATTGGAATATATTGTCATTGTCCTGCTTCCATTACAAAATATCCTACATTTTATTTCTTTGTATTAATGTCTATTGTAAATCTTATCATGAATTTATATCGGAATGGATCGAATGAAGCTTATTAATTCAAAGGTAGAGAATAATTCATGGCTAATCGGGTACGCATCAGCGTAAGCTTCGATTTTCGATTATTCTAGAGTCATTTCATATTATTCGCGTTGTAGTATAGTTAACATTTCCATACTGAGTGTTCCATCTCAGAGGGCACCCTGTATATTCATTATCTCACGGTGATTGTGAACAAGTTGAATGTTACAGTAACTTATGCAATATTTATTAATATTTTTTTCATACTTGTGCTTGTGACTTCATTCGATATAAACGTATTTCCCTTATGTATGAGGTAACTGAACGAACGATTTTGTTTGGGCGACATCTTTTGACGAAAATTTGAGACTTGAATTTATGTCGGTAACATAGATTAAATTTTTACTCGTTGTCGGTAAAGTCAACGTCTACATATGTGTTTTGTTTAGTGTTAAGAGAGGTCAGGAGTTCACACTCGACAGGCATTAGTAAACAACAAATAAAAACATCCCATAATCTCAATTGATCGAATACATAATGAGAATTATCTGTTAGCAAGATGGGTAATCAATTAGTGAGCATTGCCCCTTCACAGATTCTTCCAGTAGAAAAATATTTGAGTGACTACTCAACACCCGAGTTGAAATTCGTTTATGACAAAAGGTTATCAATCAATAATCGTTTTGATTGTCAATGTTCTCATAATCATATTTTCAGTTTGGGAAGTACTAGATTTCTGAAGGTAGCCAAAGCTAATTTGGAAGACCAAGAAGGTTCCATTGTCGTCAAAGTTTTTGCTATACATGATCCTTCACTCCCGCTATCCACCCACAAAGAAAGGATAGAAGTCATACGCAAAAAGCTATCTAGTGCTGTTAACTGCATCCCATTCCAAAAAATAATAATCAATGATAAAGCTGCTTTCATTGTTCGTGAACATATCAAATATAGCTTGTATGATAGAATAAGCACCCGTCCTTTCCTGTCTAACATCGAGAAACGTTGGATCACTTTTCAAATACTGTATGCTCTACACCAATGTCATAAGAATGGAGTGTGCCATGGCGATATCAAACTGGAAAACATTGCTGTTACTTCTTGGAATTGGGTTTTACTGGTTGATTTCGCTTCATTCAAGCCTACTTATTTACCTGAAGATAATCCAGCCGATTATTCGTATTTCTTCGATACCTCTAGACGAAGGATTTGTTACATCGCTCCAGAAAGATTTGCGAAAAATGTAGTTGATGAAAATACTATATTGCTGAACGAGACTCCTAATCATTGCAAAGATTTAACGCCTGCTATGGATATCTTTTCAGCAGGGTAAGCTGAATGAATTTTGGAACAATATACAATATGTAAGCAGTGGCGGATTTACAAATTTGCCGCTAGTAGGCCATTCAATTTTTGCCGCCCCTACTGACTTTTGAAATTCAATATGTTAGTTTAATCCCGTTATTAGTATGATTGTGAACTTAATGATATTTCTGTCAGTTACTAGATTATTTTTGCATCCCGCTATGTACTGAAGAGTTTAATGTTGACCTAACAAGTTTATTTGACAGGCAAAACAAAAAACCCCCGACACTAAAGCGTAAAACCTCTGTAACTTTTAAACAGCTCAATCGATTTTCATCAACATTCGACAAACATGTCTAAGAACACTCGCCCGTAAAACACCTGTAATATAAAAAAACTAAATTGAAATCGGTTCATTCGTTCGGGTGCTATGATGCCACAGACAGACAGACAAACATGTCAAACTTATAACACCCTTCTTTTTGCGTCGGGGGTTAAAAATAGCAGCATGTACTAATCATAAGGGAGGGAAAGGCATGACTTAAAAATACCTACACTATATGAACAGGGACAAAATAATGAGTGGTCAGAAAGCATTGTTTTTGTTACATATTTTTTATTGCACTTAACAGTTTAAAAACAATACAAACAATTTCCATTAAAACATAACATGTTAACAGTCAGTTAATGGTGACAGACAATGAGATCAAATAAGTTTTAGATTATTTTCTTGCGAGATTTTAAATTTGCAAAATCATCAATTATATCGTCGTATGAAATCTTTTTCATAAGTTCTGACTCTATGCACAAAAGAGATAAAGCATTAAGCTTTTCTTGACTTAAAGTAGATCGTAGATAGTTTTCAACCTGTTTCAAGCAAGAAAAGCTTCTCTCAGCTGAACAATTTGTCACTGCTGTGCACAGAGCCATGGGAAGTGCTATATCCAAGTTTGAATAAACATGCTCCAAATTCTGTTTTCGCAGAAACAAAGATAGACTTTACTATTAATGCAAAGTTTGATCAAAATCGGTCTAGTAGTTTTGGTGTGATTGAGCAACAATCCAAATTCACTACCACATTTATAAAATATTAGTAAGATCATAATGATTTGAACCATCCAAGAATAGTGAAAAGTTCGCCCGCAAAATTCAATATTTGACACGACCATCAACAACGTCTGCCTTCACGCGTCTGCCGCGTTCCGGGTGCTCACTCGGGTATCTTCCCCCGCTCCGAACCTCACCAGAGCTATTGCCGCCCGACAACCGCCGAATTGAAATAAATATGTGGTCCTCCACCAATTACTTTAAAGAATATCCATGAAAATTTTCAAAGAGATTGGACCACGGAATCACGTAGTTCCATACAAATGTTGACCCCCCTTAAGGGCACAATTTTGATAAATATTTTATGCTAAATGTTAAACCGGACTTCAGACTACACAATTCAAGGAGATTCATGTAAAAGTGCCCAGTAGTTTTTGCGTGATGTTCATTCAAACAAACGGATAGACAAACAAGAAATTAAAAAACTCATTACTCATCTTAAGCTATCTTAGCAACTTTTTTTTCGAATATCTTTAATGTACAGACTATTTTTGGGTTACGATTTTATTATAGTATACAGGGTCTTTCACGAGGAACCTCACCCATATTTATACGGGAAACAACTGAATGTATTTTCATGAAATTCAGCACTTATAAGTATTTCACGATGCTGATGAAATCTAAAATATTTTCAAGGCATGAGCACCTCCGGTTTTTCCGGAAATGACGTCAACTTCCGTTTTTCAAATTACAACACCATTTTTTTATTGCAGAAATAGATTCCTTAGAAAATTTCAAGTTATTTTGATGTAACATTTTTCAGTTTTGGTTGGAAAATTCTCTCTGAGCTGGAAAATTCGAAAAATAAATCGAAAATAGAGCTCTGCTGAAATAACTTCGAGGTTTTTGGATGGAAAATTTTCATTTTTGGGATTTTTCAAGATGTAAGATTGATGTATCCACTTTAAAAATCGAAATCGCGATTCATGATACAGGGGGTGAAAAAATCGCTTTCAAAGTTAGGGATGACAAAATCGTGAAAAATAAATTTTTTCAAATTAGAACCCCATTTTTTATGGCAGATATTGAATCTACGTTAAAAAATAATGTGAGTGTATGCATCACACCCTTGCCCTAAAGTGGATATTTTCTGAGTTATTCACAAAAAACTGTTTTTTGTCTTGAATTTTCAGCTATTTCTTTTACCTTCACGCCAAAAAGATGAAATTTTCCGGAAAAACCGGAGGTGCTCATGCCTTGAAAATATTTTAGATTTCATCAGCATCGTGAAATACTTGTGCTGAATTTCATGAAAATACGTTCAGTAGTTTCCTGTATAAATATGGGTGAGGTTCCTCGTGAATGACCCTGTAGATTGTGTACACTTATAATTATAAAAAAAAATTTGCTAAATTTGCCGCCCCTCTAAATCTGCCGCCCTAGGCACCGGCCTACTCGGCCTATTGGTAAATCCGCCACTGTATGTAAATTTTACACGATTAAACTCAATGTGCGAATACTAGATAGAAAATTATTGATGAAACAAAAACTTTTAAGAGAGCTATTTCACAAATCAACATTTTGTTTTAGTGAAATCTCCATCTTTCAATATGATTTTTTTTGAGTAAACTTAGCCAAAATTGGTTTTCTCTGTTGTTAGTGAAGATTTAATTGTATACGATTCGGGTATTGTGTGAAAGGTTATCAAGACTGGTGAATGGTCAGATGAAAGGTCTGGAGGCTAGGATCTCACATGTATGTGGCTATTGTTAATTCCATTTGTGGAAATAATTTTTTTAATTTTTGATAAGTAACATAGAAACTAGCACATTGAGGCGACTTTTTGTGCTCTCTAATGTATAATTGGCAGTGATACATAATTATATTTCAGGTGTGCTCTTCTCGAGCTCTGGAATGAACTTGATGTCCCGTTTGAGTATTCAGAGCTCCTGGCATACAGAGCCGGCAAATATTTTCCTGAAGAAGCTTTCGAAAAACTAGAAGATGACAATTTGAGAGCACTTATCGCCAGCATGATTGAAATAGACCCATCGAAGAGACTTTCTGCCGAAGACTATCTAGCTTCGGAAAGAGGTCGTCTTTTTCCCGAATACTTCTACACTTTCCTCCAATCCTATATGTTGATATTTTCTTCCCCACCCACCTTGACCCCTGACGAAAAAATAATGAGATTAAAGAACGATATCGGTAATATTTTATCATTTTTGGGACCAATGAGATCGAGAGATGAAGAGATCGAGGATGACGAGTGGTCTAATGACCATAAGGAGTATGAGGGAATGGTACTTATAACGTCTCTTGTAACATCTTGTATAAGGGGGCTCTACGAGTGCTCTTCGAAATTGTATAGCTTAGATATTCTGCTCGAGCTGGCGTTACATGCTAATAATGAGACCATTATCGACAGGATTCTACCATACATTGTGAGTATTTTTTTATAATCTTTCAATTGAGCATGCAGTGTTAACAAGGGTTAGTAACGGGGTGCCATACAATTCGGCGTATGATATGAAAGTCTAGGGAAAAAACCTCAGTTAAAAAAACCCTGGCTGCCCACGTAAGGTGTGTACAAAAATAGGTTGAAATATATTTGAGGCACTTCTTCCTTCAGGAGTGGTCTTCTATTAATAAACACAGAGGCTTCTTCAAGTTGCCCACATCGATTCTGAAGATATAATGAAAATAAAACCGGCTAAGTGCGAGTCGGACTCGCGCACCGAGGGTTCCGTACAAACCTGCAAGGTTTACAAAATTCGTTCATTTCGACAATCGAGTCATAACTATGGTATTTTTTTTTTGGTGGTATAACTACTTAAAATTTTAATCTTTTCGGAATTTTTCTGTTACCTGTGCTGTAAGCTATTGCTTCTTACCAAATTTCGAGATTCTATGTCAACGGGAAGTGGTCTTTAGGTTTTAATTCCCTTGCGTGTAGTTGCGAGTTTCAAAATATGCGGTATCAATGGTTGTACTTTTGCGTTTTTGCGTTGACTTAGAATTTTTTTTTTTTTTCACGGGTTAAAGGCAATTAGATCTAAGTATTTGATATGAATTTCAACTTGATAGCTCTACGCGTTCATGAGGAAAAAAGTAATAAGTTTATATTTATTAAAAAATATATATTTTGTAATGTAACTAAAAATTTAAGGTGCTAAATTTATGTGTGCTATAAAACGTTGCTTCATGCCAAATTTCAAGATTCTAGGTCGACTGGAAGTACCCTTTAGGTTTTGATTCCCTTGCAGTACTTATGAGTTTCAAAATATGCAGCTTAAATTGCTGTTTCTTTTAATTGCGTTGACATAGAAGTTTGATTTTGTTACAGCTTAAAGGTATTATAGACCTGAGTATTTGGTATGAATTTCAATTTAATACCTCTACGCGTTTATGAGGAAATGGGTAGTAAGTTGAAAATTATTAAAAAAAATATATTATGTGATGTAACTAAAAATTCATGGTTTTCGGAATTTTTCCTTTATGTGTGCTATAAAACGTTGCTTCATGCCAAATTTCAAGATTCTAGGTCGACTGGAAGTACCCTTTAGGTTTTGATTCCCTTGCGAGTACTTGCGAGTTTCAAAATATGCAGCTTAAATTGCTGTATCTTTTGATTGCGTTGACATAGGAGTTTGATTTTTTCACAGCTTCAAGGGACAGTAGACCTGAGTAATTGGTATAAATTTCAGCTTCATACCTCCACGCGTTCCTGAGAAAAAGGGTCTTGACAGACGGACGGACAACAAAGTGATCCTATAAGGGTTCCGTTTTTTCCTTTTGAGGTACGGAACCCTAAAAATGCAAAAAAAAAAACTGAATAACAAAATACATATCAAATTCTTTTGAAATTTATAAGCCAATCCAAGAAAGAACCGGAAACATCATGATTAGCATTCATCTAGAAATATGCGACAGCTATTGATGAGATTCTGCATATCCAAATTCACAACTTGCTCAACTTGGAACTGAATTCCATCTGAATAGCATGCTATTGGTAGACCATGACCTGTGCTCAAACGATTGTGAAATGAACGAAAATTCTAAAAAAACTTTTGATCTTCTTTCTGAACATAATTTTTGTCAGTATCTAATTCGTGATACTGAATACATGATAACTATCTCAAAATTAATAAATATTTACAGATGATTTTAGCCAACGACCCAACACCTAGGGTGAAGATAAACGCAATGAACAACCTCACAAAATGTCTGGGACTGGTGAAACGAATAAAACACATGGAGGCGAACATCTTCACGGAATTTATACTGCCAGGACTCTCTCATCTGGTGACCGATCCCAATACAAACGTTCGAGCAACGATTGCCAAGAACCTACCCAAACTGTCGGAAATTGCGCTGAGCTTTTTAGAAGAAATCAGGGATGATTTATTTTATAAAACCAGCGGTAAAGATGAGGACGATAAGAAAGATTACAGTTTCAATTATGAACTTGAACTGCAGGCCCTGCACGAAAATTTACAACATATCGTTACGACTCTACTCACCGATTCTCAGTCTTTGGTCAAGCAGACCCTTCTGCAGAGTGACATATCGAAGCTCTGCATTGTTTTCGGCAAGGCTAAAGGTGAGTTTGGTTGGCTTTACTTGTGCTACATGAATTGCTACACTTAAACATAGACCTGTCTTCCCAAGGGTTAACGAAAAATTCAACAATTCTCTCTGTTTATTTCTACTGATTCTACTGATGTTTGTTATGGTTTAATTTTATTTCAGCGAATGACATAATTTTATCACACATGATCACATTCCTAAACGACAAGGAAGATGTAGAATTGAGAGCCCTTTTTTATGATTGTGTAGTGGAAGTTGCATCGTACATAGGCTGTTATTGTTCTGTTATCCTGACCCCTTTACTATTACAGGTAAACATGATAGTGAACCCAAATTGATGAGTGTGTTAATCATTTTTATTCGTAGGGTTTGAAAGACTCCAGCGAACTTGTTACGTACAAAGCATTGATCGCAATGGCCAACTTGACTCAGATTGGCGTTATGAATAAATATTCTATGTGCGAATTGATAGGTGAAACCGCTTGTTTTTTGGTTCATCCTTCGGTGAAGATCAGACAGGCTGTTGCGGATTTCATTTCTGTGTGTTCCAACTGTTCGCACTTGCTTGAAATACACAGCCAGATTATTCCAAAAATTGAGGCGTACTTTAGATATCCAGTACTGAGGTTGAACAGGTTTGTCACTTTTTAGTTTGCTGATCATACTACGTGAGCTGGAAAGTCCCGGGCCTAACACACAGATGGCGCTAATTATATTGCAGTCACCTTTTATTCAGTTAATACTAACCTTGAAAAGACAGCTGTTAAATTCTATTCATTAGTTTGTGAGTTTTTGTGCTAAGAGTGACGATGTGTGAAGTAGTTAAAAAAAAAAAACTGACTCATTTTCTCATTCTTCAGGCCCGAGTTGATTGTCGAAGCTTTAGTCTATCCTATCCCTAGAGAAATTTACGACAGCATCATAGCTTACGTCGACATCGATCTGCTTTTGGAGGTCCTTAAAAGAAGAATAGAGTTAAGAAAAGGCATGATGACAGTTTCGACAAATGACTTGCAAAGTCCAACCTTGAGAAACGTAACAATCCGATGCATTACATTGAAATTTCGTTGAATACCTTGATTTTAGTTCATCAAGCGGTTGGAGACCATAGGAATGAATGAGGATGTGGAAATTTTCATTGTACGTATGGGTCCACATCTGCAGAAAATCAGGAAGCATAAGACGAACGTCGAAGCCAGTATGAATAGGAGACAGGAGTTCAAGATGGAATTCGTTACGACAAATTCTTCGGTTAAAGGTCACACGCATAACCTGAATGATATTCATAGTAACCTGAACGTAAGGTGGGTGGTATTTATTCATTTTTATCAGTCTCAAATCGCCTACAAGCGACGATGCCAGATTTCTTCTTTAAAAGACTATGATTAATCGTAACTTGGACAAACTTTACAGGAAGCTCCAAAGGACAAATACCTCTGGCTCCATAGATACCAACTTGAATTCAGACTGGAACTACAGTTCGGAAGTGTTGAATAAACAGTCTGATAGTACTAATTCAGGTGGACCACCTTCTAGGGCAACCAACAGTAGGCCGTCTTCTCCGCATATGGACAGCCACGGACAATTTGGCAACACTGAAGCGTCGTCTAATATAAGCCTTCATGAGAAGTCTTACATACAATGTAGGTTATGTGAAATCTATGAGCAATGATTTGGCATATAGGAAAAAGCTGGTATCATTTTTTAACTTCTGCTATTTGGCTAGTCGATACTTTTGGGGCTGTCAATATTTTACGTTTGATAAGAAAAAACTACAACACTAAAAATGGAATAATAATAATATTCATTCAATTAAACCCGTGTCTTCTAATTTATTCAATCGAAAAAAAAAATCAAATCTCTACAGTTAAAATTCGAGAAAAAGTGTTGAATTGGTAAGAGTACTTTTTCGATAGAGATTTATCGCGATTAATATGGGTTTTTTTCTCTTACTGCCGTTTCCATAACGTATTGAAGATAAGGGTTAGGTAGCTATCTCTGATTTGTCTGTCTCTATCTTTGTCGCTATTTCTCTGTATTTAGCATTTCACAAACATGGTTTAACCTTACCTATCCATGGAAAATGATAGATAACCCCTTTTCCATGGATCTATCTGGGACAAAGTGACTTTACTTACAATAAGAGTAAATAATTAGGTTTTAGCAATATAAATATGCGCAATTCTTTCCCCAAGTCAGTTTTCAGACGCCGTCCTGCAGAGAGTATTTATCATTTTTGAATAATATTTTTTCACTTGTTTAGTGTATAGTTTTAATAATGGATTATCAGGAGTGGTTGACTGATATGAATTCAAGTAATTAGATGCCTAAGTTAAATGAATAAAGTTCGTTATTCCGAGTTAGATGATAGTGATAGATGTTTTCATTCGTCATTTTGTATTCAAAATGGAAGTGAGGTAAATAAATTGAAGATTTTTATGGAGAATTAAAAAAATCAGAAATACGGCGTGTCTAATTTAGAATAACAAAGCTGTTGCCAAATTGTCATACATCTGGAAACACTGGAAATTCGAGAGTATTTCAGAAATGTAATTGATATAACCTTATATTGATCTAAAAAATTGAATGAATGCTTTCCATAATTATTCAATGGGATACTCGATACATGTTTTTTTAACACTTCTTCTTAGTTCAGTAATCAATATAGTGTATTGTCAGGATATTTTTATTATGATGTGTAATTTCAGGTGGAAGATCTAAAGCAAAGTGTTACCTCAATCTTACGAATGTGATATCAAAGCAACAAGATGATTATACTAAAGCAGTGAGGTATATTATTAAATGCATTTAATAATAACTATTTATATGCATTCCATGAATTTGCAGAAGTTTCGAATGGGCGGAGCAAAACGCATGGCAACCTCAGATGCCACCTCCTGATTGGCGGTTGAAAAGCAATTTGGTGGCTCATGTCCATGAACATAAGGTGATTTGGAACAAATAATTATATTCCTATAGGGAGATTAGTGTTAATATCCGTGTTTATTGCTTTCCTCCTAACATAAAGGCAACGATCACAGAAAATCGAGCCACTCCCTCCGCTGTCAGATGAATTTAACCGTAGACTTAATAAACAAAAGGGTATTTATTTTCAGCAAGTATCCGTTGGGGTTATCTTTCCCTGTTCAAAAATTTATCCCCCTTTCAACAAAATTTGACCTGCCCAAGCGGTTTTCGTTATTCCATCCCTCAAAATTCGGGGTGGAAAGTTATGGATGACCCACCCTGTGTATACACGCATCTTTTGAGGCTTAGGTCCTAATTAAAAAAACATGGATTTAATTTTAGTAGCGCCATCTATGTGTCCGGTCGGGCACTTTTCAATCTACCTAATAGTTTCCTCCAATCTGAAATAGGCTTTTTTGAATGGTTTTCTTCTCGGTAGGGTGCCATCACCAAACTGGCAACATTGTCAGACACATCCTTATTCGCCAGTTCTTCCATGGATGGCTATGTTAGATTGTGGGATTGCGCTAAAGTGGAAAAGAAAAGCATCGCTAACAGATCTGTACAACAATACAAGGCGCAGAATGGAACTGGTGTTATAGGAATAACGACCTGTGAAGGGGGTCAGTCTGTTGCTTCAGCCAACCTAGACGGACATATCAACATCTTGAGGATCGATCCAGCGTCAAGCAGGTAAAATTCCATAAATTGAGAAGTTATCTCTATTATCGATAATTTTCTTATTGAAGGTGTTACAAATAATAATAGACATAAAAATGCGATTTTATGTTGGACATGTGGCAACTTCGTTCGTTTTCAACGACCTTTCATCACGACAAACAAAGGTCTTTTAATAGGTTGCCAAATATCTCCCTTCCCCCTTTTTGTCTTTGAATTTCGCGGCTATGTACAAGGCGATACAGAGGTCGTAACTGGCAATACTATACATAATTTGAAAGGTCTTGACATAACCTACAAAACGACGCTATGCATGATTGGTTTGGATATTGCATTCAACAGTTGTTGTAAACATGGAGTTCACTAACGCCGAAATTCGCGCTATTTTAAAGTTTTCCTTCGTTAAAGGCAAATCCGCTAGAGAAACGTTCCGTGAAATTAATGGTATTTTGGGGGAACGTACTCTATCAGTTTGAACCGCGGAGGAATGGTTTCGACCTTTGACGACAAATACGGATCAAATCATGGTATACATCGAGTTAGACCGGCATGTGGCATCTCGTAACATCGCCCAGGAAATGGGAGTTGGTCACCAAACCATTGTAAACCATCTGTATATGGCTGGATACAAAAAAAAACTAGATGTTTGGGTGCCGCATGATTTGACGCAAAAAAACTTCTGGACCGAATCAACGCCTGCGATATGCTGCTGAAACGCAACGAACTCGACCCATTCTTGAAGCGGTTGGTGACTGGCGACGAAAAATGAATCACATACGACAATATCAAGCGAAAACGGTAGTGATCGAAGGCAGGTGAATCGTCCCAAACAGTGGCCCAGCCGGGATTGACGGTCAGGAAGGTTTTGCTGTGTGTTTGGTGGGATTGGAAGGGAATCATCCACTATGAGCTGCTCCCATATGGCCAGACGCTTAATTCTACCATTTACTGCGAACAACTGGACCGCTTGAAGCAGGTGATTGACCAGAAGCGTACAGAATTGGCCAACAGGGTGTAGTGTTCCACCAGGAACACACACTTCGTTAATGACTCGTCAGAAGCTACGGGAGCTCGGATGGGAGGTTTTATCGCATCCACCATACACCCTGGACATAGCGCCAAGTGATTGCCACCTGTTCCTGTCCAGGTTGAACTCAAAAGAGGCTTGTGAAAAGTTGCTGTCCGAGTTCTTTGCAAATAAGGAGGGGGGGCTTCTACGAGGGAGGTATTATGAAGTTACCGTCTAGATGGAAACAGATTATCGAACAAAACGGCCCATATTTGAACTAAATCCGATCACTGTAACACTTTATATAAAGCATTGAATAAAGAGCAAAAAAGCGGGAGATATTTGACGACCTATTAATAATTAATTGGATAGAGTGAGCTGAAGGGAGAACTATTTCAACGAGCGGCTTGGGTTCGGAAATGTCTTAGTTACACAACGGTGCTGTTGTTTTGTCGAAATGTCCCGTCGGTAAGGTTTCAGTGAACCTAAAGCTGTGGTACCTCCACTGGAGAAAAGTAGATATAAATAATGAGCTAAAAATTTCCTTCTTCTTCTAACCGTTCCTATCCGTTTCGGATGTTGGCTATCATACATGCTATCTTAACCTTGTTAACAATTCTGTAGTTTTCATGCAGAACCAGGTCCTGAGATTTCTCAACCACGAAATTCGTCTTCTACCAACACTTCGTTTTCCCATTACTTTTCCCTGCAAAATGGCCTGCAACAAATGAAATCTGCTTTCATTCCTCATTATGTGTCCCAAGTATTGGAGTTTCCGAATTTTTACAGTATTAACCACTTCTTTTTCCTTGTCTACTCTTCTGAGAACTTCGATGTTTGTCATATGGTCTGTCCATGGTACCTTTAGGATTCGGCGATACAGCCACATCTCAAATGCTTCCAGTTTTTTCGTTGTGGTATCAGTGAGTGTCCATGCTTCAACCCCGTAGAACAAGACCGAGAACACGTAACAACGCAGGAGTCTTATCTTGGTATTCAATGTTGTTCATTTAGATTGGTTCCGAGGTAGGTAAAGCTGCTCACTCGTTCTATAGGTTTTTGATCGATTGTAAGTTGACAATTATTATTGTTTACCTTTTCTTTGCTAACGACCATTAATTTTGTCTTACTGATATTTATATCCAGACCATAAAGCCGGCTGCAATGTGTCACCCTATCCATGAGCTGTTGTAATCCCTCCAAGCAGTCAGCAAAAACGACTGTATCGTCTGCGTAACGAATATTATTAATTCTTTCTCCATTTAAAAGGATTCCGGATTCTGTGTGTTCAAAACTTAATACGTATTCTGAATACACATTAAATAGCAATGGCGACAGGATGCAACCTTGCCTTACACCTCTTAATATGTTCACCTGCTCCGTTGTCTCACTCCCGATTCTGACCGAAGCAAACCGATTCCAGTACAGATTAACTATTCTCCTAATGTCCTTTCCATCTAAGCCCACACTCTTCAGGACTTCTATCATTTTTTGATGTTGTACTCTATCGAAAGCTTTCAGGTAGTCAATGAAACATGCATACACTGCACAGTTCATGTCCCTGCATCTCTGGAATAGTACTTGGATGCTGTATACGGCCTCTCTTGTACCCACTGCGTTTCTGAAACCGAACTGAGTAGGGGCTATTTGTTCTTCGCATGTTCTATAAATTCTCCTATGGATGATCTTGAGAAACAGTTTCAGAAAGTGGCTCATCAGACTTATTGTTCTATAGTCTTTACATTTCCTTGCTCCTGGCTTCTTCAGCAAGACAACAAATTCGGATCTAAGCCACTCATACGGAATCCTCCCAGATGTATATATTCCATTGAATACTGATGTTATCCACTTTAAGCCGTCGTCGTCCAAAAGCCTCAAGAACTCCGCATTCACGTTATCGGGTCCAGGAGATTTTCCTTCTTTCATGGATCTCATCGCCGCCCTTACTTCATCGACGAGGATGCACGGTCCCGTATCGTTCTCTACCCCAGGTGGATCAGGTCGTGTGTCATGAAAGAGCTGTTCGATGTACGCTTTCCACTCATCCTTCAATTCAGCAGTGTCAACTATTGTTTTACCTTCATTGTTGGTTAAAGTCGTTAGATGTCTACGTCTGTTTGTTCCTATTAATTCTTTGACCTTTCTGTGTACGTTGAAACTATCGTGTTTCGCTTGTAGATTCTCAATCTCTGTACACTTTTCTCTCATTTCTGTTTCTTTAGCTTCTCGGATTTTCCTCTTAATTGCTCTATTTAATTTGTTATATTCGATAATGTCATGTTTCCTTTTCCGTCTTTGTTCCATTAATTGTAGAATTTCATCGGTCATCCAAGATTTCTTTTTGGCGCTCTTGTTCACCCGAACAGAGTGCCTATCATTTTGCCCGAATGTCTGTAATTTTGGAATATCGAGCCGAAAATGGTCTCAATCGATTGGGTTCGACTCCCTGATGAAGAATTCGTGGCGAAAGTTGAGTCTGTCCGGCCGGCCGGCCGGCCGTATCCTCTCTAGCATCCAAAAGAATTCAGCTAGAGTTTTCATATTTTCAGAATAGGTTAATTGTCCAAATATCTCGGTCAAGTTCGTTATTGGGCCAAATCCGTCGGATGGTTGAGTAGTTATGAGCATCTGAAATTTTGTTTCCTCAATAACTACTAGAATATCCACCTGATCAAGTTGATACTTGGAATGTTATTGAGGGAGGCTGAAGCGAAACGGCTTGCAAAATTTCGCAGAAATTGTCACGCTAGAAAATTTTTAAAAAATTCCCAAAAACAAAATTTTCAATACTCAATATCTCCTAAGACTTCATTAAGATTTAAATAAAAATCCGTATATATATTGAGGTTACCGATATCTTACTCCTTCTCAAATTTCATTGTCGTAGCTTTCCCCCTTCTGAAGATATGATCATTTTTTTCATTTACTCAAGAGAAAAATAGAAATGTCATGAAGTCCGAGCTTTGTCATTGAAAGATTTGCCATCACAGATCGATATTCGTTTGACAACTTGCGGACCTAGATATCAGTGTCAGTTGGCGTAATATCAATCAAAATTTTCATAGAATTCATAGAGGTAGAATTCGATGTCGATGACGTTGTCAAAATTCAGAAAAGCACAGACGTAATATTAATAAAAAAATTTTTTATCATAGAGAAAGAATTTGATGGCGTTGTCAAAACTCAAAAAAGCAATGACGTATGTTTCTAGGAGAAGCATAGAACAAAATTTGGTGAAAATTATGAGTAGTTATTTTCAAATTGAGATAAAGGTTTGTTTATTCATTAGGCTTTCATATTTACATCACATTGTCCCATAGTACGGAAAAAGACTATTGTTCACCCGATCAGAGAGCTTATAGATTTGTTAAGGTTTGAATATTTACTCGTAAGTAGGTCAACAAGAGCGCCAAAGCAATCTGACCTCACGTCAGTGCTTACTAAATTTTTTTTTTGTTATATTAGGCCGTAATAGATCTTCTTTGATAGTTTTACCTGTTGTGCTGAATTTACTTAATTGGTCTTCAAGGCTCAAGTCTTTTAGCGATTTGATTTCCTCATTGAGATGGTTCTTTACGCTTTCTTGTAATGTTTGTTGTTTTAGTTTTCGTAGATCATACCTATGAACATTTTTCTTTCTTAGTTTTTTCATCTTTATTTTAAATACGCCGATAAGGGGATTATGATCCGACTGAATGTCAGCTCCCGGGTAAGCTTTCACCGACTTACAGCTATTACGGAATCGCTTGTTCACAAGTATATAGTCAATCTGATTTCTGACTATGTGTCCAGTCGTGTCTCCAGGTGCTCTCCAAGTATGTAATCTTCTAGGCGGGAGTTCAAACCACACAACAACAAAAATTTCCACATATTTATATTGTTTTCCCCATTTGTTTCGCCACACTCTGTAGCTTCTTCAGGTGAATAACTTTAACCTTATCTATCGTATGAAAAACTACTATAATCTGCTGACTTCACCATGAAGGTTCTCACCATTTTTTCCAGGATGAATCCAGTGCAATCTAGACGTCTCAATCTCGACGAAGAGGGTCCCCCGATGGACATAAATTGCATTGACTACGGATCTCAAAGTACAGTTATATACGCAACTTTACACGGCCATATTGTCGGTTGGGACCTACGATGCCCTGGAGTCTCGTGGCGATTGGAAAACAACTACAAACACGGGTTTGTCACCACTTTCTGTCTGGATAAACATCACAACTGGCTGACCGTCGGTACCAGAACTGGATACCACGTCGTTTGGGATCTGAGGTTCCAGATTCCCGTTACCATCATGGAGCATCCTATACGTAAGCAATTTTGAACGATGTTTGTCGTTGTAGATTGTTCTAGGAAAGAAGAATCTCTTCACTTATTTGCAATAAGATGCTTCTCAAAAAAAAATACTTCACAATATAGAGTTATTATTTGCGCAATAATCATCATCTTGTATTGTTTTTGTTACCGATTTTTCGATAGAAATCTTCTGTCGTTGCCTAGGCAAAAATCAGCTTTTGAAAAAGGTGACACTAGTAAATGTAAAATTGACAGAACTACGAAAACTAGGTCAAAGTTTCATTTGTCTGTGGTTTGAAGATTTCTTCAAGTTACTTCCAACTTCGAGTTGTTGGTTATACAAATAAATACAAAATAAAACGATTTGTCAACGCCTTTTATATTTCGGGATTAGAGAACAAAAACAGGTATTAATCATCGAAAATCGCTTTATTGCTCTTCAAAATATTCTCCATGCTTCATGCTTCACTTTTTCATGCGTTTGAACCAATTGTCGGAGCACTTTAGCCACTCTCATTGAGGTATCTCCAAAACATGCATTTTGAACGCATCAAACGCTCATCTTGAAACACCAATACTGTCGACTGTTGTTTACTTTCGGACTCATACGCGTAAATCCACGATTCATCACGTCATGATGTCGAAGACGTGCTTTGAAGCACCCCTATCGTATTTTTGGAGCATTTCTTTCGACTAATCGACATGAGCCTTTTTATGAGCGGTTGACAAATTGTGTGGGATCCAACCTTAGACTATATAAGATACACAAAGCATTCGTTTGTAAAATGTCGATTTGTTTTGACTCATTGAAAGTCCGAACCTTATTGAAAGTCTCTTCTGAAACCTCACCCGGCAACACCGCATAAAATCCTTTTCCATTTACTCGGGTCACAATATCTTCAGGCTCAAAATGATCTGAACAAATGAAAATTGCTTTCTTTGGGCAAATACTCGACCATCCCAACAGCAAAGCCCAAATTCTTCTTTTTGGCACTCTTGTTCACCCGAACAGAGTGTCTATCATTTTGCCTGAAGTTCAAGAAAACTTCATTTTATCTTACAATATTCTCATTGAAAACTTCCCTATTAAAACTGTCGCTACTGAACATGTGAATAACTAAATACTTCGGTTCTAACAATACACTTATCTATGAAACGATAAATTCGGATTAAAATTCCTGTCTTTACTACAACTTTCACACTTACGAACCATTTTTAGTGCGATAAAAAGTAACAAACAATAAAAAATATGAAAAACCTAATACTGTCCTACAAATTTTCTTCAATTTGCGTATTTATTTTCGATACAGAGGTGGCAATGTGTGTCTTCTAAACATCATGTGACCTTCAAACTGCCAAGCAGAGAATGGAGCAGCGTAGTTTTGACTTTCACTTGAATTTCTTTCAAGCTATGGTCTCTGACAAAAGATAGCAGGATCAACTAAAGTTTTTCTTTTACTTTTTGCTAATATATCCGATAAGACAGTTTCAATTCAAAATATAAAAATTTTAAATGTTTTGAATGCAAATTGGGGAAAAAGTTATTTTTCACAATTATAGGGGAATAGAGAAACCTACTATTTGCTCAGTTTGGCAACATGAAAATTTCTTATGACCTGAGTGGACCAGCTCAATGCGTTATAATCGACGAGCTCCAAGTTTCAGATGCGACACTTTTCAATGTAAATAAAAGGATCTATTCTTATATGGTCTAAGGATCCAACGCGAACAAACTTTTTTGCTAGTCCCATTAATGCTCAAGGTTGTATCAATCTCACGATAGGCCACAGGACGATCTTGCAATATCAGTTGGAGCACAGCATCAATGGTTTTCGGTGCAACAACTGATTTATAACCTCAAAAATGTCAAGCTTCACAATAGAGCTGTCAGTTGGTAGATTGCAACACTAGGCTTGTCCAATCCCGAAATATGAAAGGTTACCCTTGTATAAAGAATTGCATAGAAGATCTAAGGTCTTGCCAAGTTTCGAACTGAAATCTCAAATATTTAGCGAAAAATTCACTTTCGTTACACTCAAATTTGATCAGAAATTTCCAAAATTAATTTATAATTCATAAACTGTTAAAGATAGATATAAAGAAGTAATAGTAAATCGATTTAATTCGTTAAAGGGAATCATACAAAAATTGAAGTACAGGTGTCCCATTTAAAATAACAAAGCTGTTGCCAAATTTATATGCATCTGGCAACACTGTAAGTTTGAAAGTGATATGCCTCACTTAACCTATTGTTGATTATCAAAATTTGAAATGTTTTGAATGAATAGTGTCCATAACAATCCAATAGGCCCTTGAACTCGATATGTTGTTTTTCAGAAAACATGAGGATCAGAAAGGTAATTAGCCATCCAACGAAGTCATCATGGATTATATCCAGTGTGCAGGGCAATAATGAGATGGATATGTGGAACTTGGAGACAGCAGAAAGAGAAAAAGTGCTTTGGGGTAGTTCTGCCCCACCACTTACGTATTCTACTAAAAGTGAGGTGAGCTATTTTGACATTGCAAATATAAAGTTTTTATTTCACTCCATTAAGTATCATAAATCATTACAATAAAAATATATCAATAACTTCATTAACTTCTCAGATGTCTGAGATAATTTTTTTTTAAGTATTGTAACATTTGCCATTTTTTCTTTCAAAAAGGATGACAAATATTATTTTTAAAACTAACTACGACACTGGAGTCTGAATGACTCCAGATACAAAGACTTGGCCATTTAATGTGATCGTCTAGCAAGGGTAGGACTCTATGTGTGTTTAAGTTATAATTCAAGTTCGTGATAATTGAGAAAATAATTGCGAAACAAAGATGGTAAATAAAACACATCAGTTAGACCCAAACAATCAACTCTTTATTCAGAGTCTAAAGAAAATGTAAGGGAAAGCCTCAGGCATAAAATCCTTTATGTTAGGTGATGTTAGGGCACTTGTATAAAACTAAATGGTCAATCATTAACAGCTAGCAAAGGCAAGTATAACAACTCTGAGAAAACTATAACAATGCAGAACAAACAGCAATGATGATAATCAGAGCATCTTCCATAATACAAAGACAATAATAATCATGGTTAATATGGCAACTTGAATAATGCAACAAGAATTAATAATCATTGCAAATATGTAAACGACTAATTATGACCATCGTCAAGGTCACAGCCCCAAGGTATGTGAGTCATAACTATAAATATTGTATGAGCTAAGAAATTGGGAACACGGGGAAGGTCATGGAGTTCCAGCGGCGGCTCTGAAAAAATGAAAGAAAGTTTCGCCGTCGATAAAGAAAGTATATTCTTTCATGCCTTATAGCACATGTTAGTAACGCTTCCTGCCTTAAGGCCTTGGAAACGCCCCTTCAAGGCCTTCGATCCAGATAGCTAAGAAATCTCATACAATAATATAGGAATGGTCCACAATCTCGAGATCCCTAAATGAAATATCATGTAATACGAGCATATTGATAAATAGATAGCAGTACGACATCGTAGAAATAATTAAACGAAAGTGCTCTCACCAATTGATAAAACAGTGAAACATATCAATAATCAACAGAAAGGAAACATCGACATACATAGCAGCAAGAGAACAACATGATTAATAATAAAACAATTTATACAAAGGTTACAAGAAAACAAAACTAAATAAACAAAGGATCTCACATCACTTGATAGAATAGTAATCATAAGTGAATAAAAATTAGAAAAACTGTAAGGAACATGAGCACAAATGATACTGAAAACCATACATAATCCATAGTAAGAAATACACACAATCGACAATAAGAAATATACATAATGGTAGCAAGAAAACAGAAGTATCTGAACAAAAGCTCTCTCACCACTCGATACAACATTATGGTGCTACACACAAAGGGTTACATCCACTACTTTGTATCAAACATACCAGTAACAGTACTAGTCGATGATCTCAGACGTTATCATACGTTGCTCTAGTTTAACCACAGGTCGTGGTTCATGAAGGCCTTGGCAATTTATGCGGCTAAATATAGTACGATGAATATAATTGCTTTGGCTACAATTACGTAATTTTTGCGCCTCATTTGAAGTGGTACAGTCTACCGCTTCAGTACAAAAATGAGGCATTGAAAGAAAACAATTATTTTTGTCTAATTTTCACTTTATAAAGTGAATATTAGACATATTAGAAGTGAAAATTAGACAAAAATAATTATTTTTGTCTAATTTTCACTTTATAAAGTGAATATTAGACATATTAGAAGTGAAAATTAGACAAAAATAATTGTTTTCTTTCAATATTCAAGATGGATTTTCACAAAATAAATCAGTCATCAATTCATTCTAAAAAATGAGGCAACTCTAACAAACTCAATTTTAAGACGTGTACTACCCAACACTTATTTGAATAGTTGATGGCTTAGAGCAACCACAGAATTTCAGCAGGAATGGTTGTATTCTGATCATCGCAGTGTAAAGTAAATACAGTTATAGCCCCAGTACCCTACCTTGTGGTACACCAGATTTGATACATTAATAAATTGACAATGAGTCATCTAACTGAGAAGTTTCTCTTAGAGGGGTATGATTTCAGGATAGGGTAGTACCTGTCGATATCCGCTTTCATCTGAAGATATCTGGTATTTTATTTTATTGGTAGCCCCATCTGGTAGTTAGATAGTTATAATAATATAATCAGAAATATTTCAATCATTTTTCAGGAGCATGCCAACGCTGTTTGTGCGATGCACGCAGGATGTATAGACGGTTCGCCCTTCTTGCTCACCGGAGGAGTGGATAAAAGAATACGATACTGGGATCTGGCAAACACAGAAAGTTCCTATCTTGCCGTTCCGAGCGCCAGCGATCAGACCATATCCCGCTTGGAGTACACCAGTAGACTTGTTGACGGTACAGAGGTAACTTTAGAATCTATCGAGACTAGGGTTGTTAAGGTGAGCGAGGAGAGTCCACCAGAGCCTCCTGCTATAGGACACAAGGACACGGTGTCTGATATCATTCTGTGCAAGGCTACGAATGTTTTTGTGGCTTCTGGTTCTAGAGATGGCGTGATTAAAGTATGGAAATGAGAAGTAGAACTGATTCGTTGTAAGTTTTATTTTAGGATAAGTATAGGAGCAGTAATAAAATTTTGTGATTTTACCTTATTTGAACACCTTTTCTCGAATCCTTTTTGATTGAAATATAGCAACTGAGAAAGGAACAGGCAGAAGGATTTGCTGACTAGAAGTTGTTGATGACGATTATTATTTGGGCAATAACCATCATCTATTATTGTTCTTACAACCAACGTTTCAACAAACATTTTCTGTCCGTTACAAGGTGAAGATTAGCTGTTTCAACAGGTTATACGTAGTCAGAACGTTTCGACATACGAACGCTATTTGCGTTGTTTACAGCAACTTAAAAGATTCATCTCGTTCCAAAAATTAAATTAAATCGTGAACATTTTTGGTGGGATTATTTTTTACAACTTTCGACGTGGATTTACTTAACAACACTGCATCAATTCAATTTTTGGCGATCAAGCTCCATCAAGGACCAGTGTTTATCGATGGTATGGTGAATTCTTAGACTATATAGGATACAATACAATACAATACAATTTTATTAATCCTTTTTGACATTACAATGATGTATAGGACATGTCAATAAAAACAATAAATGAAAATGATTGGCTATCTCAATCAGCTTTGCAGAAATTCATCAGTGTTATGAAAACACTCTTCAATAAACAACTTCTTGATTTCTCGTTTGAAATGACTATCATTTAATAACTTGAATCTATTAGGCAGGTGGTTATAAAAAGTTATACCTGCTAACCTTGGGGACGACTCATATTTTGAAGTTTTATGTAGAGGAACACATATAAGGTATTTTGATGTCTGGTATCATATTTATGATGATATCATATTATAGACAAAGCATTCCTTTTTGAAATGTCGATTTGTTTTGACCCTTTTATTGAAAGAGTTAACCTCATTGAAAGTCTCTTGTGAAACCTCACCCAGCAACATCGCATAAAATCTTTTTCCATTTACTCGGATCACAATATCTTCAGGGTCAAAATGATCTGAACAAATGAAAATTGCTTTCTTTGGGCAAATACTTGACCATCCCAACAGCAAAGCCCAAATTCTTCTTTTTTCATCGTCATCTGGGAACACTAATTCAAGAAAACCTCATTTTATCTTACAATAATCTAATTGAAAACTTTCCTATTAAAACTTTCTACGCTACTGAACATGTAAATAACTAAATACTTCGGTACTAACAATACACTTACCTATGGAACGATAAATTCGGATTAAAATTCCTGTCTTTACTACAACTTTCACACTTACGAACAAATTTTAGTGCGATAAAAAGAACTAATACTGACTCTCACAAATTCTCTTCGATTTGCGTATTTATTTTCGATACAGAGGTGGCAACGTGTGTCTTCTAAACATCATGTGACATTCAAACTGTCAAGCAGAGAATGGAGCAGCGTTATCTTGACTTTCACCTGAATCTCTTTCCATCTGCGGTCTCTGACATAAAATAGCACAATCAACTAAAGTTTTTCTTTTACTTCTTGCTAATATATCCGATAAGACAGTTTCAATTCAAAATATATAAATTTTTTATGTTTTGAATGCAAATTGGGGAAAAAGTTATTAATCACAATTATAGGGGAATAGAGAAACCTACTATTTGCTCAGTTTGGCAACATGAAATTTTTTATGACCTGAGTGGACCAACTCAATGCGTTACAATCGACCAGCTCTAAGTTTTATATGCGACACTTTTCAATGTAAATAAAGGGATATATTCTTATATGGTCTAAGGATCCAACGCGAACAAACTTTTTTGACGGTCAAGTGTTCATCCAAAATACAAAAATGGAAGTACAGGGTGTTCCATTTAAAATAACAAAGCTGTCGCCAAATTTATATACATCTGGCAACACTGTAAGTTTGAAAGTGATGTGCCTCACATAACCTATTGTTGATTATCAAAATTTGAAATTTTTGAGTGAATAGTGTGTGTCTCAAATAACTCAGAAATAAGTGAATTTAGGAGCATAATCATGTGAGAAAACTATCATTATTTTTGACCGCAGAATCCAACAAAATTATAAAAAAATAGGGTTCTAATTCGAAAAACCGAAGTTATGGCCAATTTAAGATCACAATTTTCAACACAAAATTTGAAACACCCTGTAATGATATTTTTGAAATCCAAAAGATGCATGACCTTTTCACATCCTTCCTCTTCGATGTTGTAAAAACGGTTTACGCTCAGGATATTTAAAATAAGAATAATGAACATATTACTGACTGAACATATTTGACTTTTTTTTGGATATTTTGGAAACTATTCGATTTAATACAATGGTTTTAACAGAAATGTATTCACTATTGAATACTCGTTCATACCAAGAATGGAAAACTTGAAAAAAAATTTTTTCGTCGAATTTATTTTCACTCCCTGTATAACCGGAAGTTTTTGGGCTTCGAAAATATTTTTAGCTCTGTAGAGAACTTCGAACAATATCATAATCCCAATTTTCAGATTTCAAATATATCTAGTTCTCCAGAAACGTCTAATAGGCACTCGAACTTGAGACACCCTGTATAGTTTACGGGTGAATTCAACCGAGGTCGTAGTTCCCCCCAAACGAATTTCGTGAAAGTCTCTGAGTCCAAAAACAGTTGATCCGAAAACCATTGATGCTGTGCGCCAACTGATATTGCAAGATCGTCATGTGACCTATCGTGAGATTGAGACAACCTTAGACATTAGTTCGGGTTGAATCCCACACAATTTGCCAATCGCTCAGAAAAAGACCCGTGTCGATTGGTCGAAAGAAATGCTCCAAAAATACGATCGCGGTGCTGCGAAGCACGTCTATGACATCGTAATAGATGATGAAGCAAAATCGAACAAAAGTTGAAAAGTTGCACTTCCAAGCAAATAGTCGCCTGTCTCAATCGTACCACTAGATAACCCAGAATAGTCAATTCTGAGTGGTACACAACCATTTGTTTGCCAGTTGTCTTCCAAGAAATCAGGGAGACCAATCGCCAAGCCGCATCACCCTTCACCATGACAATGCGAGCTGTCACTCATCGGCTCAAACAAATGCATTTTTGAGCACTCAAAATATCGATTTGATGAGTCATTCGCCGTATAGTCCTGACTTGGCACCGAATGACTTCTTTTTATTCCTGCACGTAAAAAATAAATTGGAGTTCAACGTTTTTCGACACCTGAAGAAGCGGTTGATGCGTTCAGAATGTATGTTTTGGAGATACTTCAGAGTGGCAAAAGTGCATCGAAAATTGGTTCTAACGCATGGAATGGTGTATAGATCTTAATGGGGAATATTTTGAAAAACAATAAAGCGATTTTCGATGATTAATAATTGTTTTTGTTCTCTAATCCCGAAATATAAAAGGCAACCCTCCAATACGGTCGGAAATACGTATTTTCTCCATCATAAAGTTGAATCTAAGCGATTGAGACCGTTTCCAGTTTTATATTCGGAAATCACAGACATTCGGGCATGAAGATAGTACACTGTTCCACTAGGAAAAAGCGGGCAAAAATATGAGTATAATATTTGAAAAAAGTATTTTTTTTCTTTGGCGGGAAAAAAAATTGATAATATAACTTTTTACGAAATTACTTTTTTCCCCGGGTATATATACATATAGATAATGGAAGTTATTTGATTTTAGAATATTTTATTGAATATAAGCATTGTATAAAGGTATTCTTTATACAATGATATAAGTTACATTTCCTTTATATCAAAAGTACAATTTTTAAATGTACATTGCGTGAATGACATGTTCCTTGAACTACTCGGTACAACAGACGAATTTCCTTGTGTTGAAATAATATTCTCTGACATGGACACAACTGCTGTTGATGTACCTGGTCGCAAATCGGGTGTTATTTCGGAACTGCCACACGTTCTGAACACTTTTTTAGCAATTTCTGATCTGTGTACCACCGATTCATCAACATACCCTTCAGCGACCGTTGATGACTTCCAACCGCCATGTTTCTTTAGTATCATCAAGTCTCTTCCATATTCAACTAAAAGTGTAGCAGACGATCTTCGAAATGAATGACCTGTATATGAGTTAGCTTTTTCAAGTTGAAGAAAATTAGCTACTGTTTCAGGTACCTTATAAAACTGATTTTTACCCACAACCTGATTGATACATTTTCTGCGATATGCATAAAACAGGCGGCGATCTTTCGCTGCTGCTCGACGAAGGGCTATGTACATTCGGTAATATTCAATATATTCTTCAGTAACTACAAATCTCCTGTTTACATCATTCTTTGTTTGCTTCAGTTTCACAATTAATAACTTTCCCGAATCTTCAATATCATCTAATGTTACCTGGTTGATTTCACAAATTCGACAAGCTCCTGCAATCCCAAATACAACAACAACCTTGGGCATTAAATAAACTTCATGAGGTGCATTATTTAAAAAATCACTAATTTGTGTACTCGTAAAAATCTTGGGCGTGTAACCTTTCCCATTTTGTTTCAGAAATGTAATTAGTTTGAAATATTTTGAAATGTCTACATTATTATTGGATCGTAACATACTTTTAATCATTTAATAATTCGACCACACTGTTGATGGCTTTTGTTGTTGTGCCAGTTCCGAAATATAAGCCAATAACAATATCTCCGAGAAAGAACTGCAGGTCTTTTTCATTTTCCATTCCATAAATCTTCAGTACGCGGTTTCGTAAATTTTCCGCGATTTGGCTGGCAATAATTTTCGTGATGCTACTTGCGCTGCTTCTATTAACTCCGGTGGAGTTAGAGAAAACTCAGAATCAAGCATTTTTAACTTTATAGTATTCAAAGTAACTACTAAACAATTACTAAGTTCGCAATTTTTGAACCAAATCACAGAATTAAATTGACAGATATTTGATTACACTGAAGTTTTTCTTAGCAACGCAGGTCTAATAGCTTACTAGTTTAAAAATTCAAAATTCATATCGATATGTTTCACGATCAACACGTCGTTTTTCCTGTCACAGAAAAAAATAGTGTATTATACACGGGAAAAATATTAGATTTCAACCTCGAGCTAAAATCTAATACATTTTTCCCTTGTATAATAAATAACTATTTCATCAAAGCAGAAAAAAAGAATATGAAAAATTGCCTTCAGAATATAGCAACCAAATTTCAATTTTGTGAAGAAAATTAAAGTTACGGTCGAATTTCCTACTATCGGTAACTGTAAAACAAATAAAGATAACTCAATTCAGTTTTTGGCATCAGTTTGCTTTGAAAGTGGAGTGCTTAAAATTCATTTTGTTTCAATTCCCATCCTTACCTAATTGGCCCTGAATGGCCAATATATGTCATAAAATTTCGTCCACCCAGTATATCGACAGGTAAAACCCTAGGGATAATCCCTGGTCCAACGGTTAAATTATGCAAAAATTCGACGACATCCTATTCACACAACACACGCATGGAATATAAACATAGTTATTAAAATAAAATGAATTTTATGAAAGTTAATGACCTTAACACAACACGATAAACAGATAAATCGCGTTTGAATCATAATCTGCAATTCTGAGAGATAGATCTAAATGCGTAGGTACTTCCCTTCGGAAAATACCAAATGATTTAAACATAAGTGGGTCATCAGAAGCTATTCATTCCTTGCTTGTTATTCCTTCTCGACGGACATAAAAAAAAAAATCAAAATGAAATTGGTGATTTTTATATTTTGTTTGGCGTTTTTGATTTGTGTGGAGTCCGCACCATCTTTCTACGAACTTCTGGGCTTCAACCAGGATAGAAATCCGAACTATCATTACCAGCAGCCGGTGAGAAGGAGCTATGGACATAGGAGAGGATACGGAAGGAATGTTGGTCCATCTCAAGGAGGTGGTGAGAGGTACAAGACAATTTGTAGGATCCACTCTGTAGATTCCCTAGCGTTTCCAGGGCAAGTAGGAAACCCTATATGTCCATATTAGTGTTGCATTTGTATATTTTGTGTGTTCAGATTATTTGCTTTGTAAATATATTCTCTAAGTATGAATTTTTCATTTACATCTGTAAAAAAATGATTTACAATTTTCAAACAGAATGCATTCTGATAAATCTAAGAAATTAAGTACTGAAATCATACGAGGGCTGTCTTTTTTATTTCGAGATTAGAGAATAAAAACAAATATTAATTATCGAAAATCGCTTTATTGTTTTTCAAAATGTATACAGCGTGAGTCTTTGACCACTGCATTAATTTTAACCATAGGTTCTTGAGATCGAAAGAAACACTTTTTCCCATACCGTTTTTCCATATTCAGGTGCGTTAAAAAGTTATACGCATTTTAAGTTTTCACATTGGGCAAATACCCCTATATAGTTCAGTTTAGTTTGAATGAAAAATACCTTCCACAACATCCACTATTGAATATGAATTGTTTAAAAACATTATTTTCCCTCTAAGAAATGATTCACTCACTCATGTTTCATCAGATGATTATATCGATTTAATTCCTTTCAACTTCAAATATCTCAAAAATGGTGCAATTTAGAAAAAAAGATGACGAGTTATTTTATCTGCGAAAAAGACTAATGATTAAAGGAAGTACAAGATACAGACCTTTAGTTCAAGTGATATCTGTTTTTCATGCAATTTAACCAATCTGTACAGTAATAGTGAGAAACCCACAAGAAATTGAATAAATATAATGATGCCAAAATATGCATGACTGTTATCAAAAACCTTCTACAATCGATCATTTTAATTGATATTGTTTGAATATTACAGGTGAAAATACAATTTTTTTATGAAATTTCAACACCGTATATCTTTTGAACGGGGTCAAATTTGGAAAAATGTTCTAGGAAGAAAATGTTTTTTTTGACGTCAAGAATCTATGGTTAAAATTAACGCAGTGGTCAAAGTCTCACCCTGTATACAGAGTGGCCATTTGAAAACGAAACAGACGAGATTACAGCCGAAATAAGTTTTTTCGATAGAAATGCTCGGACAGGTCGATTTCTGTTTCGAGGGGGACAACTTAAGATGTAGGTTACGGACGCATAGCGCTTCAACCCTTGCTGCTACAACCCCCACCCCCAATTTTTGAATAGGGAAGATGGGTGAGTGATACCTCAATTCAAAGATAATTTTATACTGATTTCAGCACAGTAATTTTTTTTTCATTTTATGCATTAGTTCTCGAAATATTCATGCGATAGTTAATTTTATCACATAAATTAATTTTTTGCGAATAATTGACATTTCGGGCTTCCGAAACACCAAAATTTCCGTACTTGTATTTGAAATTGCAAAACATCTACCACTGGGCAAATGAAGTCATACCGTACGTGTTAATGCTACTAGGGTCAGATGTTCGACTAGCTGTTTTATTCACTGAAATCATTATCCAACTGTACGGTATCAGAACGATTTGAAGTATTGATCTAAGAAATAAGACTTTTCAAAGTAAAGTAAATAATTTATCAAAAACTCACATCAATTAATTTAATATTCAAATTGTTCACCATTAGCTTCCCTACAATGAAATAAGTTTTGTTCGAAACGATGGCGCACATTTTGCAGCATTTCTGGAGTGATTTGACGACATTCGTTCACTATACGTCTTCTTAAATCTTCTATGGAATCGGGCTGTGTAGAGTAAATTTTACTCTTCAAGTAGCCCCAAAGAAAGAAATCTAGTGGTGACAGATCTGGCTGGCCATTCAGTGGGACCCCTTCTTCCAATCCACCGATTTGGAAATCATTGATCCAGATATTCTCGAACTGGTAAGGCGTAGTGTGGAGGAGCTCCATCCTGCTGAAACACAATCTGATCTTCCACATAATTTCCAGCATTGTTTTCAATCATTTCCGTCAAAATTGGATCAATGAGTCATGCTTGTTTTGAAGCTCAAAATGTCGATTTTTCACTAAAAAACACTACAAGTGCTATGAAAACACCACATCATTTTCAAATACTTAGTTAAGAATATTTCGAGAACTAATGCATAAAATGAAAAAACAATTACTGTGCTGAAATCAGTTTAAAAATACCTTTCAAATGAGGTATCACTCACCCCATCTTACCTATTCAAAATTTGGGGGTGAGGGTTGTAGTAGCAAGGGTTGAAGCGCTATGCGTCCGTAACCTACATCTTAAGTTGTCCCTCTCGAAACAGAAATCGCACTGTCCGAGCATTTCTATCGAAAAAATTTATTTCGTCTGTAATCTCGTCTGTTTCGTTTTCAAATGGCCACCCTGTATAACTGTTTAATTGACCTCACTGCTGTTATTTTAAAATTTTTTATAGTAAGACAAATTGAATGAATCAAATAAGTTGATCTTGAGGATAAGTATATTGATAGCAGCAAACATCCGTGTGATAGTGGATTTAGCTCACAGGAAATGAGATAATTAATCACATGTGATGCAATCTGATCTGAATATTTCCATGGAAGCATCCAGTTTAGCTAAAATTGATATTTTATTGAATTCAGCAGCCAACGCTGTTGCGTGCAATTCTTTTTCATTGAATTCTAATTGCTGATGAAGAATCCGTGATCAAACTTTAATATATCCGGACGGCGTATAGTTTTATCATCCGAAGGTTATGAGTTAGAGTTTTCATATTTTCACAATAAGTTAATTGAGCCGTTCAGTGCACACATCGATTAACTCCATAAAACGAAAAGTTGAGAAACGCGATGATGTAATGTATATTGTTTCTTAAAATTTCTGTGATAATATGAATTCAAATAGATAATATAGAATGCAGAATTGCAGATAAAGCTTTCATCTAACGGTATATAAAATTAATAAAAAAGAATAGCCAACAAACAATCCTCAGTAATGCTACAGTTTCTATGTGACTGGTAGAGTTAATCGATTTGGCAACTGAAAAAAGTAATGAAGTTAAATTTAGCTTTTACATTTTTAAGTTTTTTATTACAAAAGAAGTTAGTTATCATACAATTTTATCACAGCTTTTCCATAAAGAATGATGTTGGCAGTTCTGTTATAATATAATTTTTGTAATTAATTCATAGCAGCTTTATGCTAGCGGCATTATTTTTTGAGATGACTCAGCAAACTACCGTTTGCATTGCACTGATTTTTATCTGGTTACCGATGCGATTTTGTTACGATAATTATAAATATGGAGGGAGCATTTTCGGCTGTTAAAAAATAAATAAGCGTCGATGCACGGCCAGAACAGATACAGCGTTACTGAAACGGTTCACATTAGAGTATGGAGTTAATCGAAATGGCTTCTGAAATAAATTACTTATTGGCCAAAAAAATTTTGCCATTTAACGGTGCTAATCTTTATTATTCAGGAAAGTTATTATAAATATAAAAAGTTATGACTATACGAAGAGCTTTGACACTTAAATTTAATATTTTTCAAAAAGTGGAGTTAATCGATGTGTGCACTGAGCGGCTCAATTGTCTACATATCTCGATCAAGTTCGTGATTGGGTCAAATCCGTCGAATCGTTCTGGAGTTATAAGATTCTGAAGTTTAGTCTCCTCAATAACTTCTAGAACATCCATCCGTTCAAGCTGTTTGAATAAGTTTGTAAAGTTTCGTGGAAATCGTTAAATTTTTAAATAATCGATATCCTCAGAGATCTACAGGTATTATCCAGAAGATCCTTAAATTTCAAAATCGTACCATTTTTTTGTGAGCAACTATAAGTTTACCAAATTTAAAGTTATCAGAACATGAAAAAAGTAATTCACAGCCTAGATTGAGATAATAAATTGGGATTTGTATGTTTTTATAAATTGTCAAAATCATCAATCATTTGTAACTCCATCTCTTTGAAAATAAGATTTAGTTGCCAGCAGGCGATTTTTTTCGTAATTTATTCTCATTATTTTTTTTCTCATTCATTGCGGCGGTCATTTCATCATATCAAAACACTTTAGAACAAACGCGAAATGCTTCTAACCTCACATCAGTGCTTTTTTTTTTTTCAGTACCCAAATTATAACTAGTGACCCTTGGATAAACTTCTGCGAAACAATTTAAAAAAATCACAAAAAAACAGGTATAATAAAAATTCATCTTATAAAATTTACAAAGTTAATAAAACAGTCTTTTAAATAGCGATAGTCAAAAGATTTAAAATCGTAAATACTCAAGTGTATCTGAGTGGTTTCCTTGGCCAAACTTTTTTCGCCAATAGTGCATCTCTTAACCTCAAAAGTTCTTTAATTTCTTTTTTAATCGGACTCACGTAAGTCAAAATCCATTCATCCTTTGTTGAATCATCGTAAACCTCAAGAAGAGCTTTCGATATATCTCTCTCTATCTCTTCAATATCTTCACCTAAATGAGACATCTGTGGCGCCACATTATATATATGGTATGGACTAGAAAAATTGTAATACATGTTAAAATCAGACATCCAACCTTTAACCCTAGGATTTTTCTTCAATTCCCTCAACTCTCCTTCAAGTTGATGGAGTCTATATATATTTTCCAAGATGTCGCTGCCTGGAAATTCACACTGGGGTCCACCAAAGGAGGGACCCATAAGGGCATAAGGTTGTCTGCATCCTAAAACTCTAGCGACATCTTTTGTTGGTCCAAAATGTTGATCTTCCTCCCCGTTCAATATCTTCAAGTTCATGAGCAGAGACGGAATACCTACTGGAAGTAGTTCGCATAGGATTGAAAAGTGGTCGTATCTTTGCCAACCTGTCAGTATTATGGCCTCGAATTTCAATAGGAATTTGTAATTTTCTACTACTTGCATCCAAGAGCGGTGATTCTGATTGTAATAAGAAACGTCTACGATATATTTATCGACACCTGAAAAATAACGTTTTTTAGTTTTTTCTTATTCTTTTGTAAATAGGATGAGTCTTTAATCTCTGGGTTAATTTCAGATACACATTCTTCAGGTGATTCTCGTTGATATTTCCTGTTATTCCACCATCAACTATGATGCGGATGAACTTAACGCATGCCTTAAATTAATTAAAATAATAATGATTGAAATAGTATATAACATTACTAGCAAGGTAAGAAGGTTTTTACTGGCGAATGGAGGATATAGTTACCTTGAGCCAGTAAAACCCGTTACCCTGCGTGTATTGTTTTATATTTTATTTGTATCTCATTTGTAAAAAGATTAGATAAATTCCAAAAAAATCTCAATAATTTGTCGCAAATGTCGTGAGCTATGTAAGCGTTGCCATGAACATGTCTGTTTATTTTTCTTTACATTTGTTTTGGCGAAAGCGAAAATGAATGTACCAAAAGAAATTATTGAGGCAGCCAGCAGTGTAGCTTCAAGTTTATTACCTGCAAAATCAGCTGCAAGGTACGAGCGAGAATACGACTTCAAAAAGTGGAAAAACAAAAATAGTGTGATTGGGGTAACTGAAGACGTTTTGTTGGTCTACTTGAATCAACTATCAACTAGATCCAGTCCTAATACTTTATGGGCAATATGGTCTATGGTGAAAAGCTGCTTGGAAATGAAAGAAAATGCTCCTGTTCGCAGGTTTGTTTTCCTTAAAAATATGACGTTTAGTTGTCATTTGCAGATTTCAGAAGGTACTAGCGTTTCTGAAACGAAAAAATGAGCGTTATACACCAAAAAAGACCAAGGTATTAAGTAACGAAGAGACTGAACAATTTCTTTTTCATGCTCCTGATGACAAGTGGTTGCTGGCGAAAATTGTAACAATATTTGGGATTTTTGGATGTTGTCGATGTGACGAAAGTTATACACCGGCCACTCTTTTCGCAGAACTGGAGCCACTATGGTTGCGGATTCGGGTGGAGATATTTTAGCACTGAAGCGTGCAGGAGGGTGGAAGAGCACCGAAATTGCGATGAGTTATGTCGATGATTCGGTCAACAAAAAAATCGAAATGTCTAGCAAATTATTTGGTAGTAAGGAGAGTACAAATGTTCTGCAGTCCTCGAGTTCAGCAGTTTCTGAGTCAACCGATGGTTCGTCATCATCAGTATCAACTCTTTCATCATAAAAAATCCGTGTTACTGTAAAATACTTAAAAATATGACGTTTAGTTGTCATTTGCAGATTTCAGAAGGTACTAGCGTTTCTGAAACGAAAAAATGAGCGTTATACACCAAAAAATACCAAGGTATTAAGTAACGAAGAGACTGAACAATTTCTTTTTCATGCTCCTGATGACAAGTGGTTGCTGGCGAAAATTGTAACAATATTTGGGATTTTTGGATGTTGTCGATGTGACGAAAGTTATACACCGGCCACTCTTTTCGCAGAACTGGAGCCACTATGGTTGCGGATTCGGGTAGAGATATTTTAGCACTGAAGCGTGCAGGAGGGTGGAAGAGCACCGAAATTGCGATGAGTTATGTCGATGATTCGGTCAACAAAAAAATCGAAATGTCTAGCAAATTATTTGGTAGTAAGGAGAGTACAAATGTTCTGCAGTCCTCGAGTTCAGCAGTTTCTGAGTCAACCGATGGTTCGTCATCATCAGTATCAACTCTTTAATCATAAAAAATCCGTGTTACTGTAAATAACAATTGTACCATGATTTTCAACATATACGACGATAAAACAGAATTTTCTAATGAAAATAATACTACTAGCTTGTAAAAATTTTGCAAATTAACTGAGAGTTTTACAAGTTAGTGACTTGATAAAATTAAGTTTCTTGATTACTATTGTGTTTTTGGAAACTGACGTTTACAAATGAGAAACAAATAAACAATATTACTCTTTTGTTAAGTTTAAAATCAAAGAAACCCCCAACAATTCACCGCGTATTCGGTAAAAGGCGCCAAAGAAGCCGCCCCCATAGAATCAACCATAATTCCATAATTTATGCCATGTGTAGTATGAATTATGAGACTTTGAAACACTTCATTAAATCAGTAGGTACATGGTACATCCCCTCATTTACCTCTCTCTGCCTCTTTAGTATCCCTTTGTTCTCCTTGATCACCTCTTGGACCTCATAGCATCGAGGCTTCGCGGCGTAATGTGACAGTCGAATTGAGGTGGTGCAGTTTTTCAAAACGAGCCCCCACGTAACCAACATTATGTTGTTGAGATATTGAATGTGGGCACTTTCAAATGAAACACTCTGTATAACAATCGGCTGAGTGAAAGAGTAACATTAATGATAAGTATCAGTTCTCAGTATCGAAATTTCGTTTTCCCACCCTGTATATCAATGGATTCAACAAACAAATCCCATTAGTTACCTGATGCACCCTTGAAGGCTGAAGCAATCCATACATTCTTGAACACTTTAGAATATTCTTCCCACAGTGATGGCCCTAAAGCATTGAATACATCTGTTTGATATTCCCATACAACAGGCGTTATACCTAAAGCATCTAAGCTACTTAAAGTTTCCTCTTCGGAGAAATTCCTCAGCATATCATCCCACATCAGTATTTTTAAGTGTGGATATTTCTTCCTAATGAAATTACGAATATTCTTCATGTGCTTCAGATATAATTCTTCGTATGTGATGTTTTCTAATTTTATTCTTCTATTACATTCTTTACAGCTTCCCAGATAATGCGTTTCATCGGCTCCTATGTGGATAGTTTTTATGTTGGAGTGTGCGTTTATTATTTGTGACAGCATTTCAGTTACAAGATTTACAGATTTTGTTCTCGAAGGGCACAATACCTGGAAAAATATGGAAATTTAAGTTAGAATTCAGAATTCCATACACCTTTTTCTGTTTTCATGAAGAAACCAATCCTATAAGCTTTTTTTTGAAAAATGGGTGCTAACCAGTGGCAGGCCTATGTAATAAATATCGGTCAATAACTCCCAGCCTTACTACCAGATGGTGCCACTTACAAAATATCCATATCAATTTCATCACGTCTAGTTGATTATTTATCGAGTTTATCGCAATTTTTGTGATTTTTCAAAACGATGAATTCAACGTTATTTTGTGTTGATATGACATTGCTTTTGACGGGAAAAAAACATCGTTCGTGCCAAAGCTTCACTTGAAAAATGCAATCTGAACTCTGCCTCTTCGAAAACAACCATCAAACCGATTTCAAATGCCGATTTCAAACGTGGTCGTACGGACCGATGATGCTGAACGCCCTGCTCGGCCAAATAAGGTTTTTATTCCGGAAAAAACCAAAGTGTAGTTTTTCATTGATAATCTAAATTTATCAAAATGTACTTTTAACATCATCATAAAGGTGCATTTGTGTTTGAGAAAAATGTTTTCCGAAGGGGGCCACGCTTGTTAACACCAGAGCAAAAACGAGTAGATGATTCAAAAAGCTTTTTAAAGATGTTCACGAGGTACTTCACAATGGAAGAAACATGGATTCGCAATTTTACTCCGGAATCAAAGAGGTAGTGTGCTGAATGGAGCGCAGACGGAGAAACCCGTCCAAAGACTCAAATAGCGGCAAGGAAGGTAATGGCTTCTGTATTTCGGTATGTGCATGGAATTTTCTTCATTGGCTACTTGAAACAAGGAAAGACGCTTTTTTGGATCACTTGAAGGTCGAAATCGACCAGGAAATGCCCCATTTGTAGATGAAAAAGGTGATCGTTCCCCAAGACAATGCACCGTGTCACAAGTCAATTAAAATACATAAAAGGACCATCTCGAAATCCACTGGGTCTCCACGACGCTCTAGTTACTATCCATTCAGCATCGTTGTACCCAAGTGAAAGTAAGTATACTCCATTCAAAGTTTATTTGTATCGCGGGTGGCCATGATTTAAGTTTCTTGGGTTGGCATCAGTGTTTCTTCGGATTTCGACGTTGCCGATGTCAAGCAGTTAAGCCAATTTTCACTTGTCATCTGTCACATTTGATTTTGAAGAGAATCAAAATATTTCAGAATTTTTTTCAAAATGCCTAAAGTAATAACTAAAGAACAAAGACTTAGCATCAAAAAATGCTATCTTGCACTCAAATTCTGCATTCAAGAATATATACCATTCCCTTATTAGCTACATCTTCAGATTCAACATTACTTCTTTGTGATACCTTCCTTAATTCTTTTGAAATGTTGAACCAGCTTCCAAACGATTAAAGCAATGTCCTTTCGAAAATCAAACAAATTCCAATCGGAAGTTTCATGTATCATGATGAACATCAACAATATCTCGTCATCGAACAGATTAATGTTCAAACTTCTTCAGATTCACGAAAATCACTTAAAATATGTTCATCCCTAATGAACGGTAACTTATATATTATAATTAATATTTTTGAGGGTATCATACAACATCCCAATCAAAATAAGAGCAGCTCCTTTAGAAATTTCTGCCATAATAATTTCAAACCTTTCGAAACTCTTCCAAGATTCAGAAGTAAATTGGCATTTTGAGTGAATCCAAAAGGTATTTCAAGCGACGAACCAAGAGTAACCGGTTATCTTTGGTCTTTTGTGGTACATACCTTTTGCATTCAAGCGGTTTGGGTTATAGATCCGTGACGTCATGAATTAACCTCAATTTGATCGAGAAATGTCAAATCAAACCAAAATCGTAACCCTGCTCGGAGCAGGGTTACGATTTTGGTTATTAGAGCAAGTAGGGTTAGATGTGTATAAACATGAAAATAGTAAACAATAGCAAGGACTTTGAATTATTTGGAAGTTGAAAAACTGATCTTGGTAGAACCGAAAGACTATTGAATATTTCACAGAGATAATTAATAATCCAAACTACAGCAACACGAATTCTATTTAATGAAATGGAAGTTCAACTCCAGGTAGGAACTAAGGCAATTTAAGATAAAATTAAAAATAATACGCTCTTCCTAAATTCACAGGTTCAAAAGAAAACTTAAAGAACGTGGGTGAAAAGTTGTGTTGTTTGGATGGAAAGAACTCATCAAAAATGGGACCACAATGTAGAGTTTCTACAACATAATAAAAAACAGAGCAATTATGAAATACAGTTCTTGAAAGAAGGAAATACTCAGGATCTAATATAATCATGTGCTTCTGAATAATGTTGCTGAAAATCATGTGGAAATCGTAAATTACAGTTCAGTAATACAACTGGTCTATCAACTGAAGGTGCGTTGAAATGAAACTTATAAATCCAATGATTTTCTTGAATTTTAACTTTGAAGGCTGTAGGTATTTGATCACAATTTAAATTTTAGGAAAACTCAAAAATAAAATTGGAAGCAGAATCTTCAATGGAGAAAAATTCCATTTCTATAAATCACCTAGTTAAAAAAATTATTTGGAAACCATTAGAAGCATTATAGAATGTACAGATTAGATTTGCTTTTCATTAGAGAAAAATAGAATTCCTTGTGTATTTTGTTAGCTGCAGTAATCAAAAATTTTATCAGCAGCTGCAAACATTGAATGTAAAGAGAAACTTAACCAGTCATCAACTGAAAGTATGTTGAAGTAACACAGGAAAACCATCTATTCTTATTGAAATTGTTATAAAGATAATATTCAATTCTATTTCAAATTTCAGGATAATTCTATAAGAGAAGAAATAAAAGGCTCAAAGAGAAAATGTCATTTGTGTGAAGCAATCTATATTGATAATAATTTGAAAATTACAAGAAAAACCTAAAAATTAAAGCCACATCAATAAAAATCCTTTGAGAATTCTGTTAATGAAACTATGAAAAGTTGCTTCAAATTTATGTCATGTGTGCAATACTGAGTATCTGCAAAGCATCGTATCAATAGTTTGGGTGTTCTGAGAATGCACAATATGGTAGCAATGAGGAGAAATTTTAAGGTAGATCATTAAATTGAAAGAAGAACCAGTAGAAGTGACCAAATAACTCTTTTTTATTTTTAAATTGGAATAAACTGAAATTTACAAATTCAAAATATTGTTTGTTAAAACCATCATGAGATTTGTCATTGCTGTTCCTAAAGTTAAGAGATTTAGAAGTTCTTTCATTGCCTTTTTGTGTTTGTTTCAAATTTTCATCAAGTATAATCTCGAAATAATGGAAAAATAGATTTAATTTTCTTCGTTTTACTAGCTGTTAATATTGATATTTTTCATTTTAATCATTTCTTGTCATTTTCTTCATTCCTAGTTAGGTACTCACAAAATAATTTTTTATGATCATTTTTTTACATGTATAGATATTATATGAGTCTAATTTAGTATTTTTTCCTTGTTAAATTTATTGTAGTTTCAGTAATTCCATTATAAGGATATATTGGCTAATAAAATATTGCTTATAAAAATGTCTTTTTGTTTATATAAGCTTCGGGAATGGGCCCTTTTTATCTGAATCAGATAAATGCTCAGATAACGTGTTATGCAGATAACCTATGAGCATAAATAAATAAAGCGAAGCAAAAGAATGACAGCACGGATAACCAAACCCGAGCATTCAAGCGATAATTTCTGGTTATTCTTTCTGGATTTCGAAGGAATAACCAAGAAGAACCAGCAATAACCGCTAGATGGACCAAAATCATAACCTGGTTACTCTTGGTTCATCGCTTGAAATACCTTCAAGTTTACCAGGACCTTTATGTGATATAAACAACAGTGCGTAATAATCTGACAGGAAAATAGCGAACCCAACCTATCTTTTTGGCGCTCTTGTTCACCTGAACAGATTGCTTATCAATTTGCCCAAATGTCTGTGACTTTCGAATTTTTGGGCAAAAGTGGAATCAATCGTTTTGTTTGGACCTACTGATGAATAATCCGTGGTCAAAATCGATTCTGTCCGTCCGTTCCGTGAACACGATAACTCTCGAACGGATGAAGTTAGAGAGTTGAAACTTTCAGAATAGGTTCAGACGTATACAAAAATACCACTCTCGACTTCGACAAGCTAATAGTTCTGGAGATATGATTTTTCAAAATTTAAATAATTTTAAGTGGTTTACAAGAGCTCCTAAGCCAACTGACCTCACGTCAGTGCTTTCTAAATTTTTAATATACAGAGTGAAATGTGTAAAACTTCCATGGCCAACCGAGTTACAAATAAACTTTGAATAGAGTATAGAACCTCTGAGTTATATTTCGCGACTGTTGTTTGGAATTCATAGATTCAGTCAGTGTTTACTGGTGATTTAATGTTCTATTTGAATTTCCCTTGATAAACATAGATTAAATGAGCATAGAATTATTTAATTAAATCAATGTTAATGACCTATTGAATTGAATCACATGGAGAGATATATTATTTCAGAAGTTATTAATAGAATTGAATTACAGTAGCCTATCCCGAATATATTGAAAGAAGAATCTACAACAATCAGGTGAGTCAAAATTGCCTACCTGTGGAAAAATCGGCACTTCCCGTAGTTCTTCAAATTCTTCTAATTTTAAAACAAACTCCAAATGTCCAAAAGTTTGAACCAGCGGAATGATTTCCAAATGGTTCTTCTCCGCTAGAATGTTTATAGTATCGATATCACTTATTGTATATGCATTCAAGGAAGATATATTTGAAAGGAATCCTCTGAAAGGAAAGGTGTCTTCATATTCAATCACAACACCATTTACGCCATTTTTAGCAAGGAGAGGGAACAGGTATTCATAGTAATTTATTTTAGGAGGTGCCCCCTTCAGATCTAAATGAACGAATTTTCTTCCAGGAAACATTACTTTGTGAACCTTCTTCTCAATTCTGGTTGGTTCAATCATCATGTTTTCATCTATCGCCGAACTCGAATAAAAGAAATATATATAAACCGAGCAGAGTCCAAACAATGCACAGATAAACAATAAAACAACATATTTTATCGTCCAGTTATAAACTTTTCTGTATGCGACAAAAGGAATATGTTTCTTCATGCTTTTAAACGTCAAATTTTCTGTCTATTTTTAAAATTTCAGATCTGTTCAGCATGGCTTTCGATTGAATTGTGATATAAAATGGAATTTGGAATGAAGAATACGAAGATAAGCTTAATTAGGTATGCGTGGAAATCAGTTTCTGATAACAATATTTATGAGCATATGCTTCGATCGTCTTGTATTGATTGCAAAATGAATTTCAACTTATTTAAGTAAAAAAACACGAAGGTCCATGAAATTTGAAGTTGAAATTTGTATATTTTAGCGATATGTTCAAATTAAAAAGTCATCAATAATTTTCAAATTGAAAAGCCATAAATGATCACTGAACTAGGGATATCTGATTTTGTAGTGAATCATAGAATTGACTTTTTAAATGATCGGTGAACGCAAAACACTATCTTTTCTTATGATTTCAGCAACAGTGTTGCCGAATTATTTCTTATTCTGAGATATATTTACTCGATCTCGTAATACCACAAAAAAATACCACAGTATTTTTTCCATTGTATAGAATGATTATTCAGACTATTTCGACCATTTGTCATTGGTCTTCCTACCGACGTCTCGATCATAGATAAATAAAAGTATATAGATCGGCAACTCTAGCAGATTTTTGTGAATGCGCAAATGAACGCGACACTAGCGGTTGATGTTGTAGTGAAGCGAACTAAAAGGGCAGGGGAGGTAGAAATTGTGGTGGGGGTAAAAGAGGGGGTATTGGCGGGCTATTCGAAATTGAGAAATTTTAATCGCATTTTTCGCTGAAATTGGACTAATAGAAACCAAGTCATTTCCAACCCGATTTGAATCAAGTTGGAAATGAAAGAGTTTCTATCAATTCAAATTCAGAGAAAATGCAATTAAAATTAGATTTTATCGTGAAAAGAAGACAAATTAAAGCTATATTCTGAATTTTATTAACATTAGCGTAATTTCTGGGCTTACAATCAATTACAATGCGATTATAGCAAAATAAATTGAAAATATGGATAAAACACAATTAATTCAAAACATAGTGAACGTTATCGATTCCAAAAATTATGTGTGATATTTTCATTAAGACATGGTTATATTACAATTAATAAGATAAGAAAAATAACTTGGCATCTACAAACATACTAGAAAAAATTCATTTAACAAAATAATTATGTTTTCTTAATTAATCGAACACACTTTCAAGGATATGATAAAGAGACCAAAAACCTGGTACATGAAACACGAAGTGTTAATAATCAATTTTACCTCAAAGAATTAGAATTGTGAAGAATTCACATATAAATAAGGAAAAAAATTAAATCAACGAAAACAAATATTGGTAGGTCTGGGATCATACAATACGATTACAGCAAATAAATAGTGAAAATTTTTTTGGCAAAGTATGTATACGAAAGCTTTGTTCAAGCTTGAGAAATTTCAAAATTTCTTCGATGGGCTAAAACAGTTTCACTTCTTAAACAATACATAACAAATTGCTACAACAATATCAATGGCATAAAATTTCAACATACTTTTTACTACCAGATCTTCCACAGGAGACAGCTGACCTACTGCCTCGGTTTCTATTTCCGAAGTACCTGGCTCTTCCACACTGGGATTTCTATCTCTGAGGCCACTATAATGAGAAATCGAAATATAAATAGTGAAAATTTTTTTGGCAAAGTATGTATACGAAAGCTTTGTGCAAGCTTGAGAAATTTCAAAATTTCTTCGATGGGCTAAAACAGTTTCACTTCTTAAATAACACATAACAAATTTCTACAACAATAATAAATGGCATAAAATTACAACATACTTCCTTCTAACAGATATTCCACAGGAGATAGCTGACCTACTGCCTCGGTTTCCATTTCCGAAGTACCTGGTTCTTTGACACTCTGTATTTCTATCTCTGAGGCCACTATAATGAGAAATTTTATGTATGAAAATTGCAATTAATAAAACAAGAAACAAACCTGAGTTTCCATCAGCAAGATTTAGAAATAATGAGGGTTCAGCATCTAGTTTAAGGATACTTCCTGCTTTGTTATTAGCAAGAATATAATCGTCAGGCGTAAAATGCTTATCACAAACCCTGTAATTGTCATAAAGTTCTCTTGAAGATTTTGCCTTCAAGTATTCTCTCCCAATTTTTGTTAACCACTTCTCCAATACCTAAAAAGTTTTAAATATAAATATACGAGGATAAATAATTTGTAATCATTTGTTACACTCACCTCTCTACTTTGTGGAAATCTACGGAAATGGTATCCACGCATTTTACCATATTTGGTTGAACATCTTTTAACACAACAATTGAAACCCATTTTAAAATTCACGATTCGATACTGAAAGTCCAAAAGATTCACTCTACAATATCGCCAAAGCCAGAAAGAACGGAAATTTGAGAGAGTCCTTAATTATAGCCATGCGACGAATTATTAAAAATGACTTTTATTGTCCAGGCTTTCTTCTTGTCTGCCATTACGGTAGGAAATTCCCAGAAATTCCTTCGATCCCTTCCACAATTTTCATTCTATTTTCTGATTGGTCGATCCAGATTGACAATCGTGTAGTGAATCCAACTTGACCAAAATAAGCCCAAAACGAGGTACAATCGTTTTGAACTGACTTTCCACCCCCTGGTCTCGATAAATTTCTTCTATCGTTTCCAAAGTTAATTTATTGAAAAAAAAACAAACTGTTTGGAGATCTTGACCAGAACAGCTCTGATGAAAACGTTGTTTTTGGTCGACTGTGTTCAAATGCAACTTTATCCAATAATGAGTAGGATAAGAAAAAAAAATTACTATTAATAGCCTCCCCTGTTGAATCGCCCTTGGAAAAAACATAGTTATAGAAATAGCTATTTCAGGGCTATTCACTAACTCAAGTTGCTATGAATAGCCACTGAAAATCGTGGTCATCTTCAAGGTCAGTTGCTAAGCGCGGAATCGGTATTCACTATTCAAGAAAGTGGTTATGAAAGTTACTATGCATAGCGACTAGTGGCTATCCCTAGTAGTTTACTGGCAACTGCTTCACAGGTGTAGGTATCGATAACCACTCTTGTCGGCTACTGTCTGTTTATTGTTTTTTTTTATTCATGTGAACAATTAAAAGTTTTAATCGAATAAGAATGACATTTTTAGTGTAAATGAACTTTTTAATGAATTTGGAATTACAAAGGTATTAATATATAGCATTGTAGGGTAAATGCGCCACTGCTGTAAAGGCTTAACGCTGTCTTCATATTATTCAACTCTTTTGTGAGTTGCATTCACAGTTCTCCAACTTTTACTGATTCAGCTGGCGATAGTTTTACTTTCATCATCACTTTATGTTCGCTCAGGAAATTCATCATAAATTGATATCTTCATTGCTTGCCTTTTTAAACCTGTTATGTCTAAAATAAGAGATATTAAATTAAAAATACCGAAAATTGTCTTTTATATATCATTTGTCTATGGTTGAATCGTGAAAACGGACATTTGAACTATTTTGCGGTGTTGCCATGACTCTCTTCACAAAAAGTTGTTATGATAACAACAGTTGTTGACGGTTAGTTAGAGAATACCAAAAAAGGGTAGCAGTGCCTATCGAAAGTTGTTATACGAGTTGCTTTGGATAGCCACGGCGAAAGCAACTTGAGTTAGTGAATAGCCCTGATTGTGAGAAAACTTTCATATTCATGTATCAGAATATAATTGCAGTTTGGCAATGCTTTTCTCGATTTCTATGAACGATCACAAAAAAATTCAAAAAATGTCAAATGCAAATTGCACCTAATCGTTTAATTTGAATACTGTTTCGAATTTACATTTACAAATTCAACTGAATTTTTATTGATTTCGATTTCAACGGGTACGCATGTTGTCGTGACAGTGTCATATCCTATTCAGTGCTCATTGTCAATTTCGATAGGTTTTGAAATATTTCTGTGACAGCACGCGTCATTACATTACATACAAATGGCGTATGTTGAATGTGTATAGCGCCAAGTATTTAGAAAAACTTGGCATTAATAATATTAAACAATACATCAAAATTAGTTATTTTCATCTAGAAAATATAATTACCTTTTGTGATCAATAATCCGTAGTATGGCTTCTGATGAAGAAGTCGAGGAGTCTTTTGCCGGTAAGTTTTTTGCATAAATCGCTTTGTTTTTGAGAGAGTGCATTTTATTAATTCGCCCAGTTTGCGTAAATTGATGTGAAACAATTATAATTTATATCGTGTTTCCCTCATCTCTCTAACGAATAATTCTTCTAAGATTTTTCCTTTAGTGAATGTCATTGATACATATTTAATTACTAGTTCCACTGCGCCTGTATTTTTTGTCTCTTTTTAATTCATTCTTTTTTCTAACATTAAGTGAAACGGGTATATTTGATTCCTCCAAATTCTTGATTGTCTTTCAGCTGAAGAAGATGCTGGTGAGGAAGGTGCAGGTAACCAAATCGAAAACGAACCAGAATCTGAAGATGGAGCTCCAAAAGAAGTAGTGAGTTACAAATTTACTCAGTTGTGATGTCATAAAAATTAAAAAATCTTGTTGCTTTTAGGAAGAAGATGATGACTACGAACCAGACGACACTAGAAAACGTAAAAAAGGAAAGAAACGAAAAGCTCGAGGGGAAGATAAGAGGGGCAAAAAAAAGAAGAAGAAAAAGAAAAATGATAGTGGTGATGTAAGTTGTTGACGCAAAGCTCAATGAGTTTATTACATCTTTGATTGAATTTCAGGAAAGTGATTTTGGTGTAGAAGATGAGAACGGTGGAGATTCCGATTACGGAACACTCAGGAAGAGCAGAAAGAATAGAGGATCTGCTAAACATTCTGCTCCTCCAACACCTGTTCAAGAAAGTAGCTCAACTGCTGGAGGTATAAGTTCAAGCTTATTGTATTATTTTTTAACCAAGACTTTGAGAAGAAATCAATATTTTACGTTTGAAAAATTGATCATATCTTGATGAGCTAGTATTCTCTTCTCATTTTTAGGTTCTCCTGAAGAATAGACAAGTAACCTAAAAACATATCTCAATGCATGCGCAATGCTGCGTTATTTATTTTTGTTGCCATATTATTGACAGACCAGAGCTCTAGAATCCTTAGAATTTCGAATTAATGATCGTGTACAGTGAAATTGTATCTTTCAAATACTATTTGGAATCCTTTATTAGTGTTTTTTAAGCAAAATCGTGAAGTATTTGATTATATTCAGGGTGAGTCTTCGACCACTTCGTTAATTTCAACTACTGATTCTTGAAGCCAAAAGAAAAACCTTATTTCTATACGACTTTTTCCAATTATGCCCTGTTGTAAAATTATAAGCGATTTAAGGTTTCAAGTTGGGCTACCCACCACTAGATTCTTTTAGAGATTACACAAGAAATCAGCTTTTGCCGTATGCCATTCTATAAAATTGTACAGACATACTTGTTTATGCACCCTGTTCCTGTTTAAGGCTCCAAACGGTAATATTTATGGTAAAAATATATTTTTACTGATCTTTGGAAAATGTCCCATTATTTTCCATCCTAATCATTATTCCAGCTGAAAAACATAGCGAATTCCATGGTTAGTGATTTTCCAGTAGAGTATCAGTGAAAATATATTGAAATTTATTCTCAATTTAACTGAACATTTCATAAGAAAATACTCTTGTCTTGTATTAACTTTCCAAATTTTTGAGATTATCAAATCAACACTATTGCCATGTTTTTTAATAATAATAATAAAAGTGTTTTATTTTAAACATGGTTTACAAATGGCTATCGACCGAGGTCCTTCAGCCTGTGATACAATTATACTTTTTATTTTTTTTCACAATTAATTAAATGAAATTATGTCATTAAATATAATCGAGAAGTTCTTATTTCTAGTTTGTGGTGTCTTCGTTTTTTATCTGTTGTAGAGTCTCCCATAGAGTCATAGCAGGATATCTGAACCTGCTGTGATTTTCTTCACGCTGTATGCAGAACTTTTTTAAAATTCTGAAGTTTTCCTTATTCCTGCAAAATCTCCCAGCTAGTAGTCGTAGTCTTTGGTCTATATGAACAATTTTGGTAGTCTCGTATAGGAGATTGTTGGAAGGATTATAGAGAGGGTTTGATGGGTGTCTCAGCTTTGTGAGTTTTCTCAGTGCTGTTGTTTCCGTCACTTTTAGCTGTTTTTGTACTGGCTTTCTGCTGTTGAGGAATAATATGTGTCCATATTCAACAAGAGGTCTACATATCATTTTGTATATTTTGCTAGCTGTACTATGATTTATGCCCTTTTGTTTATAAGTAAGTCCCCTGAATTGTGTTGCTCTGGAAACAGTGGCTTTTTCAATTAATCCTGTGTGGTGGTTAAAATTAAGTTTACCATTTAGGTTGATTCCAAGATATTTGACACTATTTTTGGGCTTGATTATTTGATTGTAAAGTGTTATATTTGGCGAGGTACCTCTTAATCTATGATTGCAGATCAGGAAATGGCTCTTTGATGGATTGGGCCGGAGTCTCCATTTATTAAACCATAAGGATATCCTGTCTGTTAGAGCTTGTAGTTGTTCGATTGAGTCTTGCATGTTATTGGCATGACACACCAACACTGTGTCATCGCCAAATTGTAATATATAGTATCTCCGGTTAATATATTTGGGATCGCTATTGAAAATATCAGCACAGTATAAATTGTAGAGAGTAGGAGATAATGGAGAACCCTGTGGTAGCCCTCTCTCTGGTGTAAAAACGTCTGATAGTTGGTCATCTATCTTCACTCTCTGAGATCAATTCTCGAGCATACTCATTATTATTCGTGTGAGGTAGTCAGGAGAGTCGAAGGTATAGAGTTTGTAAATCAAACCTGAATGTCATATGCTGTTGAATGCTTTGTTGATGTCCAAAAAAAGCACTGCACTTTTCCCTCTTTTTTGTCTAGTTGCTTGGAGATTATCAAAGGGTGTAGGGTTGATTGATGGTCTTTAAAGCCGAACTAATAATCAGGGATTTTCTTGCCTATAGTTGTTTTCAATCTGTCTAAAATTATTTTTTTTGCCCAAGTTGGAAAGTAGAGTGATTGGTCTGTAGTTTGATAGTTTGGTTTGATCAGATTGTTTCTTAGGTATTGTGATGATAGTCCCTGTCTTCCATTTCTTTGGGAAGTAGTGATTTGGCATTGATATATTTTGATGATGAAATCATGCACTTTTTGGTTTTCTCAATGTCTTTGGTGATATGGTCACGACCAGGAGAAGTGTTTTTGCCCTTCTTCAAGATTTCGTAATATGTTTCGGGATCTATAGTTTGCCCCTGTTTTACCACTTCCTGGTTTTTGAAAATTTTCATCCATTGTTCTATGTTGTTGTAGTGTTCTAGCAAAAAGCTTGGGTCGTTTTCCTTGGTATATTGTTTTTTATAGTAATTGGCAAAAGCCGCCAGTTTCTCTTCTGTAGTTTGGTATCTGATACCATTTTCTACAAGGTCTGTTTTTGGTCTGTTCTCATTGTTTTTATATTTCCCAATCTCGTTCCAAAAATTCTTGCCCTTATGTCTGTTGATTCGTTCACATGCACCAACCCATGTGTGAGTTTTGTAGTCCTGATTCATTCACGGTATGTTTTTGTAGTATTGGTTAATATTCTTCTTAGTTTGGTCATTTCCTTGTGCTATGTATTCCCTGTACATTCTTCTTTTTTTTTTATAAGTGCAATTATATATGGTGGGAGTTCTTGGGTGCAGTAAGTTTGGTAATATGTAGGTGAATTTTGCAATACCTCTTCAGAAAATACTTGTTTATGCATTCTTCATCTATAGTTTCTACCTGTTCTATAAAGCTCTTAAGTTACTCATTGACCTTTTTCTCATTACATTTTTTAAAATTGTATCTTGGCGGTTTCACAATATTTTTCGGTGGTGTTCCAAGATCAAATCTGATATCTACAGCAAGGTGCTCTCCTCCTAGGTCTGGAATAAGTTTTATATTTTTGAAGTTGTGACTTGTATTTTCATTGCACAGTATTATGTCTGGTGTGCTATCTATGCCGTTGGCCCTTAAAAAGGTGGGTGGTGTACATTTCTGTATGAATGATGAATTTTGTAGGAAGGTGGAAATTTGTTTTTTTCTGTCTGTTCATATTGAAATCACCTGTAATGATTGTGAATTTGTGTAAGGATGCCATTGTTATTATAGTTTCTTCTATTTTTGCGGAAGGGTGGATATAAACTAGAAATATGTGTAATTGGTCATTTTGAAATGGCACAGTGATATGTAGACATTCATTAAGCAGATTATTTATTCTTGGACGATTGGCATTTCCTTTGCATAATGTGGGTTTCACCTGAATTAGAGCGCTCCCTCTGACATTGGTGTTCACTATGTTTCCCGGGCTGTGCACGATTTCCCAATCTCGGTATTTTAATTTGCTTATGAGTGAGGTTTTTGATTCAACAAAGAGGGAGCAATTGATATTGTTTTTTTCGATGTAGTAGTTTATCAACGATTTTTTCTTAATGTAACTATTGATGTTTGAATATAAAATATTAAGCAGCTGCATTGATTATGAATTGGACATTGTTGTCTCCTTCAATTGGTTGAGTTGGTGAGTCAGTATTGGGGCTATCCAAATCAAACATGAGAATATACATATGGTTTCCTGTGAATAGAACATTGGTATCTATATTGAATTCCACTATAAATCTTTGTTTTAGTTTTCTAATTAATTCGTCTCTATTTATTTGTGAATTTTTTTCCTTGTTTAAGGTTGAAGTGTATTTACTAATTATATAGTCATGTTTTGATATTGCTGAGTGTATTCTTGATTTTTTTGCTTTATTTGGTAGATTCTGTGTTTTCTCATTTATTGGTTTCACTGGAATATTGGGTATTCCTTCCATTGGTTTTGTTGGTTGTTTGGGACATTTGAAGGACCAGGCTTCATGATCTTCCGCTTGGCAGGCTTTGCATTTGGGTTGCAGAGTTGATGTACACTTGAAGGTTCGATGGGGTCCGTAGCATTTACTGCATTGAATGTTTTCATGGCATTCTTCTGTTGTATGTGTGAATTTTTGGCACTTGGTACAGGGTAGTGACAATTCTTATAGAACAAACCATTTCCCAATAAATATTCTGTTGTTTTTTCATATGCTGTAATGATCCTTATCATATGTGTTATTTTTCCAGTTGCACGGGATTTTATTCTCTGGCAATATCTGTGTACCAAATTGTTGTTTGTAAGATGTTCACTAATGTCTTTGTCTTGAATATTCAACTCTATTTGGCCGATAACAATAGAGTAGGAGGGTTCTACTGATCGTTTTGTATGCTGGGAGTTAGATGTGGTTTCCCTGTAGCTACCAACGATGTTTTCTTTCTTCAAATTGTACAGAACGGCGATAATTTTGTGTTTTTCCGTATCGCTTTTCACAAGAAAACCAGTTTTAGTTTGAATGATGCAGCCTAATCAGTTTGGTAATTTGGTTTGCCATATGTCTGCTACTTCTATTCTTGTGATGTTTATGTTGATCATGTTTACATAGAATAAATAATTATACTTCTTGAAAGTAAAGGTCGCCGATCTGACGGCAGGTTTCATTCTGGAATTGTTATCTTGAACCTGCTGAGGTGTAGCATATGATTTGTTGTTATCTGTGTTTTTATTGGGATTCGAATGTTGTCTCAGAATTTTGTTTTTTTGATTTCCATCTGCTGTTTCTGAATCTGTCGCAGTTGTTGTTCCTATAATTTGGTTTATTTCTTTACGGGAATATTTTTTTCCATAACGTTTTCTCTTATTTGTAACAACTTGAAATTCCATGGAATCGTCCTCGTAGGCATCGTCTGCCATTTTTGATATATTCGCGGCGATTTATTTTTAGTAAAAACGCAATTAAATTCACAGATAAGGGCACAGATGTGTTCACCATGAAAGCCGGCGCTGAACTGTATGTTTTTTATTTTCCATAAATATTAAAGATTTCAATCTATGTTATTATTTCGAAGCTGTAAAATCCCATGTTTTAATAATTCACAGAAAATAAGTTTCAAAGTCATGATATTCACATTATATATATATATATTATATTATATAGTTTCAATCTTATAGTCTTAAAATTTTTATATTCAAATATTTTGGTTAAGGGTATAACGACTAATCATGTTCTAGGTAGGAGTGTTAGAGTAAACTCTTGATTCTATTCCAAGCTTTCAAGCATTTACAGCGATAGGATTATTTTTCATTATATAACCTCACATTCAGTAAGTAGACGAAAACAAAAATGTAATGATTAAGTTTATTAAGATCTTCCTTTATATTTGTATTCCAGAAGCCCTGATGAAGAGCTGAATAAGTGCTTGAAAGCTTGGCATAGAATCAAGAGTTTACTTTAACACTCCTACCTAGAACATAATTAGTTGTTATACCTTTAACCAAAATATTATTATTTTATATATATTCACAAGAAGAACCAGATTGATGAAAAAATGCAGTGTTGTCAAAACCTATTGGAAAAAAATTTTGGAATTAACTTCAACACTTCTGGTGATGATGAAATTCAAAATATTTTTGATCATTTTTCTGCATGAATAATTTTTCTCGAAACTGTTCGAAGCACCCTTAAAAACTCCAAGAAACTTCAACATGTATGTTGTTTATTCATTTCAGTTGTAAATAAGATAAGGGTAATAATATTGGCTATACTTTCTCTTTGAAGATGAATTTCATATGGTACATTTAGGGAGTAACGCCCGTTTGCACCGACTTTTTCTTAAGGGTCAGTTAGGCTAACGGTCCCTTAAATCACACTTAACGGCCAGTTCGTGTTGCACCGATTTTAAATGACCCTTAAATCAGCCATTAAACCAACTTTAGTTAATTGACCAACTTCCGTCCCTTAAAGCATATTTAACAAATTTAAGTAATTCTTAACCTATAAAATCAAACAACATAAACAATTCAGTAGGATGGAAGGTTTTGATGAGATCCTTGTTGAGGGTTTTTTTGAGGATGATATAGAGGTTCTTGAATTTATTGAGATGGGCTATCCAAGAAGAAATTTTCTAAGACCGAATTATTACGAGGAAATGTCGCAAATGGACTTCTTCAAAAGGTTTAGGCTGACAAAGTCTTGTTCAGAGTGAACTTATTAGGTATTTCAGTCAGTTGTGATACCCAACACTGATATTTCATAAAAATCTAATGTTAAATCCCAGTTTGAATAAAATTAACTTCCATATGTGAAATCCTTTTTGTTACTTTTGTTCATCCGAACAGAGAGCCTATCATTTTGCCCAAATGTCTGTAATTTTCGAATATCCAGCTGAAAATGGTCTCCATCGATTAGCTTTGACTCCCCGATCGATCAATCTTATAAAAGTGATTTGCAAAGAATTCTTAATAAAAAGAGGTTTGGTGAAGAGTAATTTTATTTTCTATGGAAAAAAAAACAAGAAACCGAAACATAATTAATCTATGTCCTTTGGCGAGACAGCATTTCCAGTTGTTTTCTTTTTATTTCCATATCCAATTTAAGACACTCAAGTTTAATTTTATGTTCCTCTTCAGCCTGCATCCTCTCCTCTTGAATTTTTTTCATCTTGAGATCAGCAATGGCAATTTTTTTATCAGCTAGAACCTCGTATTTTTCGGCTAAGGTATTACCAGCCAAGGTTTTAAGGATCGTAGCTGTCGGTCTCCTTCTGTGACATCCCTAAAATGATGAAGCGGTAATATATGTTTTGAGAATGGGATAATACCCGAAACATGCATGTTAACAATTATGTTTAAATTAAATTAAATTATACTTACGCACAAATATAATTCGAAGTCTCAAGTATTTCAGGAACAAGAATAAAAAACCCATCAAAATCTTACATTTATGGTGCCTCCTCTTCCTCTACTATTTTCTCGATTACCGTGTACTGTATTTTCTTCTTCAATTTCACAGTCTCTTAGTAAACTGCAACAATGCAGGATTCAGATGTTGTTTCAAATCATCCGTTTTGAGGCTTTTCCAATTCCTTTTCTGCATTTCTGTATCGCACATCTAAAATTTTTGAAAATGTGCCATCTGTTAAATAATTGTCCCCTCAGAATATACATATAATTCTTTCGTGAAATAAAATATATTCCAAAACAAAAAAAAAATATATTAGTTTAATCACATAAGTACTTCAAATGGCTTAATACATTAATAATGAATAATCAAAAATAATACATTACTTACATTTCTGGATGCTAATTTAGGAGAATCGCAGGAGTCATCGATTTCAGAATTTTCATTGAAATATTCGGCTAATGAATATGAAGGCATTTCTTTTAGAACTTCTTCCATGCTATTCTCCATTGAATTTCCACCAGTCAAGGAGCTACCCTAAAATATACTATAATCACCTTACTACAAAAGTTGCAAATATTGGAAATATTCAATTTTATTGGGAACTATAAAAATTCGGGTTGACAAATCCCACAGGTCTGAATGTGAACATCGCAATTTTTTCAACAAGAAACCTACCGTATTTTCGTCTACAAAATCAATCGCATCAGAATTTGCCTGTAAATTTTCATGCCAGCATTGATGATTAATAACTAGTTTATAACGTCAATGTATGCCAGAGACATCTCTGTTATATGCTGAATATTCTAGATAATGCGACGTTGCCATACTTCAAATATATTAAAGGTCCCTTAGTTAAAATTGACAGGAACTGGTTTGGTGCAAATCATTTGAATCTTAAGTTACCCTTTAAGTTAAGGGCCCATTTGTTAAGTAACGCTTAAGAAAAAGTCGGTGCAAACGGGCGTAAAATTAGCATTATGAATTATCAAAAGTTTTCTTTACATATTATCTACATTATTATCAGATATTTCATATAGATATATTTCATGTAATTTATTTGTACTTATTAAATAGAAGGAAAAGCTGCATGAATAATTCAATTACAAAATTTTATTTTTGTATTCGTTTCAAAACAAGCAACTTCTTAAGTTGAAGGTTATGTTTTCTGTCATAGAATAGAGTATGAATTATCACTGAAATGTCTAGTCATTTCTAACAGAGGAAGCCTCTTTGTCAGATATCACAAGGATATATAATATATAACTACACTGCTTTCTTCGTGGTAGGGGCCATGAAATGTTCGATGAAATAGAATGAAACAGGCGTATCAAGCGCACAGTGAAATTGAATTTTAAAGCTTCAAAATCCTGGGATGCTACAGCCTCTTTGTAAATAATCTGAAATTCCACTATTCTTGTCAAGTGTTGTACCAATTTGATATCTAGACTAAACAGGCCATTCTATGAAAAAACATGTAAAGTATAGTGTGATATTTCTCAACTCGATTCACTGAAAATAATCTCTAGTTCATCTATTTTAACATTGAAAACATTTTTCCGATGAAATAAAACTGAAACCTTGTTTCAGGTATGCCAACGATAGATGAAGTTTGTTCGACTTTCGGACTTACTGATGTGAATTTGGAATACTCTGAATCGGATTTCCAGAATTTAACCACTTACAAACTCTTCCAACAACATGTCAGACCATTATTGGCTAAGGAAAATCCAAAAGTATGTGTTGTATTACTTATTAGAGTTGACACAATAATTTTTTTTATATTGGCTTGGTAGGTTCCTATGTCGAAACTAATGATGCTGGTGGCTGCTAAATGGAGGGAATTCTCCAATATTAACCCACACCTACAGCAAGAACAGGCTGCCGCAAGTGCTTCTGAACCGGAAAATACCAAACCTACAAGGCCAAGGACCTCAACAGCTAAGGTATGAAGAGAATAATCATTTCAAAGCCATATAACCATCAAGACTAGGAATTATAAGTCTCATATTTCAGATGGAAGAATATGATGATGAAGATGAAGAGGAAGAAGACGATGACGATAACAAAAGGAGAAAAAGAAGTTCCCGTGGTAAGAAAACTGGAAAGAGAGCTTCAAAAGTCCCCACCCTCAAGATTAAACTTGGAAAAAGAAAACGAGGAAGTTCTGTAAGAAATCGACTATAACCATAATCCAAGACCATACAATAACCGCGCAAATTTTCAGGATGAAGAAGGTGATGGAAGCAATGCAGGATCCGAAAGAGATTCCGATGCGGAATTCGAGCAAATGCTTCAAGGTAACGATGATAATGAAGATAAGAAGGATGCTGACGAAACTAAAGAAGAAGAGGTCAGCGAACCACAAGAAAAAGGTCCTCCGCCCCCAAAAAAGAAGGCTAAAACTAAGTTTGGAAGCAAAATTAAACGGAGAAGGCGAACAGCCAAGAAAGAAGAAGAACCATATGAGGTTAGTATCTAACAATGATCATTAATTATGAAAGTCAGGGATAAAGACCAGCGTATTTCTTGTGGATAATCTTATCAATTATTCATTAAACTGATAATTAGAGTTTCACAACACCAATATCACATGGTCCACCAACTACAGGGTCCGGCAGAAAAACCTCCCCTAAAAGAGCTTCCCACTACTCTGCTCCTTCTACTATCCACATCACGTTACTTTGTAATCGGGGAGTTTTTTCTGCCGGACCCTGTACAATTTAATGATAGCATAAGTTCTCTTCCTGCCTTCGACCTAACTGTACACCCTCCATTCCAACAGAAAGCAAACTATTAATAGTAGCAACTATTGGAGCAATAAAAATAGCTATTGCCATCATCAATAAATATTGTATGAGCCAAGGAAGGAGGTAAGGTTATGGAGTTCCAGCGGCGGCCATAGTGAGAAGAAGAGAAAGAAAAAAAGTATACTCTCTTATGCCTCTAAGGTTTCTTAGAAATTTCATACAGTATGATACAGAATGATCCTTAATCCTGAGACTCCAAAAATAGAAATATCATTAATAAAAACAAAAATAAATAGATTAGCAGTTGGAAAACATAGCAATAAATAAACAAAAGTATTCTCACCACTTGTATTAATTTATTCACTTCATGGTTCCTTTTTTTCCAGCATCAAGATTATTGCGAAGTCTGTCAGCAAGGAGGAGAAATCATTCTCTGCGACACGTGCCCCAGAGCCTACCATCTGGTCTGTCTCGAGCCCGAACTCGAAGAAGCGCCCGAGGGTAAATGGAGCTGTCCCCATTGCGAGAACGAAGGCCCCGCTGATCAAGACGACGATGAGCATCAAGAATTCTGCAGAATCTGCAAAGACGGCGGTGAATTACTCTGCTGCGATTCATGTCCGTCCGCCTACCATACCCACTGTCTCAATCCGCCTCTGACCGAAGTTCCGGACGGCGATTGGAAGTGCCCCAGGTGCGGATGCCCGCCTCTCAAGGGCAAAGTGGCCAAGCTACTCACCTGGAGATGGGTCGAGCAGAAACCCAAAGACGGAGGCAGACCGGTACGCAGAAGAGAATTCTTTGTGAAATGGCACGAAAGATCCTACTGGCATTGCGACTGGATAACTCAGATACAACTCGACGTATACCATCCGCTCATGTTCCGCATGTACACCAGAAAGTACGATATGGAGGAGCCTCCGAAACTCGAAGAACCGATAGACGAAGGCGACCTTCGAGCCAAAAGGTTTCTCACGATGGGCGGTTCAAAAAATGTGGACCTCGAAGAAAGATATTATCGATACGGTGTCAAACCGGAATGGTTGGTAGTTCACCGTGTAATCAACCATAGAACGATGAGAGACGGTCGTACTTTATACCTCGTCAAATGGAGGGAATTATCTTACGATCAGGCAACATGGGAAGAAGAATCCGACGACATACCAGGCTTGAAGCAGGCCATTGAATATTACGCAGACCTCCGGTCAGCCTACACTGGAAACAAAAAAAAGAAAGGCCGCAAAGGAAAAACCAGGGAACTGATGGACGACGAAGAACGAACAACAGTCAGACGTTACACCCCACCCCCGGAAAAACCGACCACGGATCTCAAGAAAAAATACGATAAACAACCCCCCTACTTGGACGAATGCGGAATGCAGCTTCACCCTTACCAGTTGGAAGGATTGAACTGGTTGAGATACTCCTGGGGTCAAGGAATCGACACCATTCTGGCCGACGAGATGGGTCTGGGAAAAACCATCCAGACCATCACGTTCTTATACTCCTTGTACAAGGAAGGACATTGCAAAGGACCATTTTTAGTTTCAGTCCCACTTTCGACAATAATAAACTGGGAGAGAGAATTCGAACTGTGGGCACCTGATTTTTACGTGATAACCTATGTCGGTGACAAAGATTGCAGAGCCGTTATCCGTGAGAACGAATTGAGTTTCGAAGAAGGAGCTTGTAAAGGAAACCGTCCTTCCAAAATAAGAGCCTCATCGATTAAATTCAATGTCCTACTAACAAGTTATGAACTTGTGTGCATTGATTCGGCTTGTTTAGGTTCCATCGAATGGGCCGTCTTAGTAGTAGACGAAGCCCACAGATTAAAAAGTAACCAATCGAAGTTCTTCCGATTATTGAACGGTTACAACATCGCATACAAATTACTTTTAACCGGCACCCCCCTCCAAAACAATCTCGAAGAACTCTTTCACTTGTTGAACTTCCTGAACAGTCAGAAATTCAATGATCTGGCAAGTTTCCAGAACGAATTCGCGGACATCTCCAAAGAGGATCAGGTCAAGAAGTTGCACGAGATGTTGGGACCGCACATGCTCCGTCGTTTGAAAGCGGACGTACTCAAGAACATGCCTTCCAAATCCGAGTTTATTGTTCGTGTTGAACTGTCCCCCATGCAGAAGAAATATTATAAATACATATTGACGAGAAACTTTGAAGCCTTGAATCCAAAAGGTGGCGGACAATCGGTGTCTCTCCTCAATATCATGATGGATCTCAAGAAATGTTGCAATCATCCGTATCTGTTTCCGGCGGCTTCCGAAGAGGCAGCTGTTGGACCTCAGGGAAGTTACGAAGTGACCAGTCTGACCAAAGCTTCGGGAAAGTTGGTGCTTCTCTCGAAAATGCTGAAGATTCTCAGGGATCAAGGTCATCGTGTACTTATCTTCTCGCAGATGACCAAGATGTTGGACATACTGGAAGATTTTCTCGAAGGGGAAGGTTATAAATACGAAAGAATAGACGGTTCTATTACAGGTAATACATTTTATAAAAAATTCTCGAAAAGACTTGATGGATTCTTTTTAAATCAGACACTCTGTATACCAGGGTGGACTTTTATATTTTGGGATTAGAGAACAAAAACAAATATAAATAATCGAAAATCGCTCTATTGTTTTTCAAAATATTTCAAGATCTATATACACGTTTGCATGCGTTTGAACCAATTGTCCAAGTACTTTGGCCACTCTGATTGAGGAATCTCCAAAACATGCGTTCTGAACGTGTCATAGACGTGCTTCGAAGCACCGCGATCGTATTTTTGGAGCATTTCTTTCGACCAATCGAAACGAGTCTTTTTTTAGCGATTGACAAATTGTGTGGGATCCAGCGCGAACAATATTTTTTGACAATCAAATATTCATGCAATATTGAATGTATGCTGATCCCACTAATGCCTAAGGTTGTCCCAATCTCATGATAGGTCACATGACGGATCTTTCAATATTAGTTGGCGCACAGCATCAATGGTTTTCGTTTTTGAAAAACCACTGATTTTGGACGACCTTCACGAAATTCGCCTTGGAGTGAGCTACAACTTTGGTTCAATTCACCATTTCATTGATAAACATAGGTCCTTGATGGAGCTTCATCGCTAAAAATTGAATTAAATTCTTTGATGCACTGTTGTTAAGTTAATCCACATCGAAAGTTGTGAAAAAATAATCACACGAAAATGTTCACGATATATTTTCATTTTTGGGGCGAAATGAATCTTAAAGTTACTCTAAACAACTAATAGCACTTGTATGTAAAAACCTTCTGACTAGGTATAACCTCAAAAATATCAAGCTTCAGAATAGAGCTGTCAATTGGCAGATTGAAACACTTACCCAATCTCGAAATATAAAAGGTAACATATTTCCATGATGAACAAAAAAGATAATATTTTCAATTCTTACCATAATTTTAGACAATTCAATTAATTACAGAAAAATGTATGCAACAACATGAAGGAAATAGAATATGTCACAGTTCTACTTATACCCCTTTTAGTCTCATCAGTTATTCACATTAGATTTATTATTAAAAATTGTTTTTAATTGAATGTGAATACCTGACGAGACTAGAGTTAAAAGATTGTATATATTGAAACTACACTATTATACAGGTAATTTGAGACAAGAGGCTATCGATAGATTCAACGCCCCCGGAGCTGCTCAGTTCGTGTTTTTGCTCTCCACTAGAGCAGGAGGTTTGGGAATCAATCTCGCCACAGCCGACACTGTAATCATATACGATTCCGACTGGAATCCACACAACGATATCCAAGCCTTTTCCAGGGCTCATCGTATAGGCCAAGCGAACAAGGTTATGATTTATAGATTCGTCACAAGAAACAGCGTTGAAGAGAGAGTCACGCAAGTGGCCAAGCGAAAAATGATGTTGACCCATTTGGTCGTACGGCCCGGTATGGGAGGAAAAACCTCAAACTTCACCAAACAAGAATTAGATGATATTTTAAGATTCGGTACTGAAGAATTATTCAAAGAAGACGAAGGAAAAGAAGATGAAGCCATTCATTACGATGATAAAGCAGTTATGGAGTTGCTAGACCGTTCGAAAGAAGGTATTGAACAGAAAGAAAACTGGGCTAACGAATATCTCAGTTCGTTCAAAGTGGCAAGTTACGTAACAAAAGAAGGTGATAACGAAGAGGAAGTCGACACGGAAATCATTAAACAAGAAGCCGAAAACACAGATCCTGCCTATTGGATAAAATTATTGAGACACCATTACGAACAGCAACAAGAAGACATCGGAAGAACTCTTGGTAAAGGTAAACGAGTCAGAAAACAAGTTAATTACAACGATGGTGGAATGACTACCGAATCCCCACAAGATTCAACATGGCAAGAGAACCTCTCTGATATCAACTCCGATTTCTCTGCGGATTCAGACCAGGACAAAGAAGACGATGATTTCGACGAGAAGACCGACAGTGCTGATTTGAGCCGAAGAAGTAGAAGAAAGATGGAGCGGAAAGAAGAAAGAGATAGACCTCTACCTCCTCTGTTGGCTAGGGTTGGAGGAAATATAGAAGTTTTAGGTTTCAACGCTAGACAGAGAAAAGCATTCTTGAACGCTATAATGCGATATGGAATGCCACCTCAAGATGCATTCAACTCTCAATGGTTAGTTAGAGATCTCAGAGGCAAATCCGAAAAGAATTTCAGAGCTTATGTCTCGTTGTTCATGAGACATCTGTGCGAACCTGGCGCAGATAATGCCGAAACGTTTGCTGACGGTGTTCCAAGAGAAGGATTGAGCAGACAGCATGTTCTAACCAGAATTGGTGTTATGTCCTTGATCAGGAAGAAAGTACAGGAATTCGAACATATAAACGGTGAATACAGCATGCCTGAAGTCATCAAAAAGGCAATTCTGGATCAGAACAAGAAAGATTCCCAAGACGATACTAAGAGCACAACAACAAGCACCAGTGCCACTCCTGCCACCAGTGCCGCCCCCAGTCCAGCACCAACCCAAGTAGAGAACGCTGAAAAAGATAAGGAAGACACAGATAAAGAAAAAGACAAACAAGAGAATGAAGAGGACAAAGAAAAATTGAAAGACGAAAAAGAAAAATTACCAGAAGAAGTTAAACCTAGCCCCGAGAAAGAAACAGAAAAAGTAGAAACACCTCAAGTGAAAACGGAGGTCGATGAAGAAGACAAAGAGAAGAAAGAGCTTGAAGAAGCGAAGGAAGAACCCGAAAAAGAAATCAAACAAGAAGATGAAAAACTGACAGTTAAAACGGAAAGCGAACCCGAGAAAAAACCGGAAATCAAAAACGAAAAAGAAGATGTTATAACCATTGAAGAGGATAAAAAAGATACAAGAGCCGAAGAAGCTGAAGAGGCGAAGAAACGTTTCATGTTCAACATTGCAGATGGTGGCTTCACAGAATTACATACCTTGTGGTTAAATGAGGAGAAGGCTGCCACGCCTGGAAGAGAGTATGAGATCTGGCATCGCAGGCACGATTATTGGTTATTGGCGGGTATTGTTACTCATGGCTACGGCAGATGGCAGGATATCCAGGCCGATATTCGGTTCTCTATCATCAACGAACCGTTCAAGATGGATGTGGGCAAAGGGAACTTCTTGGAGATCAAGAACAAGTTCCTTGCGAGGAGATTCAAGGTGAGCCTTTTAAGTAGTGGGAAAAATCAACGAATTTGAGTTTTGAAATTGTTGTTTTGATCTAATATTTTCATGATCTTGACTAAGTTTTTTTTCATAACTATTGCATAATTACTATTTACTTTCTGTCCAGATTCTTTTTTTCAATCTGTCAACTATAGATGGGTTGGTTGGATAGATTTCTTATAGGGTCGTTTTCTTTATCTTGTGTCTCTTTATTTGCTGACTAGAAGATCAAAACCAGGAATTTTTGAAAAGTATCAGAAATGAGATCGTTATTGAACATTTCATAAGATTTCCACTCAATCTTTCATGTTTCTTAATCGCTAATGTTCATATTGAATAACGTATTATACCATAATGGTTCACGTGACTTCAATCTGGGAATTCTGTTTTGTGTAGATCATATGGTACCAGTAATTATTCTTATCGATGTATTCAATTGTGCATCAATTTTTTGTGTATGTGCACAATTAAACCAAATAGAGCAACAATACTCAGCTGCAGAAAAGACAAAATTTTTTCTGTAATAGACTAGTCAGTTTGGTTAAACCAGCAGTGATAGTTAAATAAAGTAGAGGTCCAAGTACGCTTCCTTGGAGAACACCAGTCTGATAGCAGTTTCACCTTGGAGTTGAATGTACACCTGACGATTTTTTTTTTATAATTTCTTTCATAACGTTTCAGCTACTGGAGCAGGCTCTTGTTATTGAAGAGCAGTTAAGGAGAGCTGCTTATCTTAACTTGACACAAGATCCTACGCATCCTGCCATGTCTTTGAATGCCAGATTTGCTGAAGTTGAATGCTTGGCGGAATCGCACCAACACCTCAGCAAGGAATCATTGGCTGGTAATAAGCCCGCAAATGCTGTTCTTCACAAGGTAAGAGATCCGCATATGGTATATTCATACAGGTTATACCTTGAATTGAATTGATTGCAGGTGTTGAATCAACTGGAAGAGCTTTTGTCAGATATGAAATCTGATGTCTCCAGGCTCCCTGCTACACTCGCTCGTATTCCTCCAGTAGCTCAAAGATTGCAGATGTCTGAACGGAGCATCTTATCCAGATTGGCGGCAACTGCCTCATCTAATGCTCAGCCAGCTGGTAAGTTGTCTTTAATATAGTGAAAAGTTTCCTGAAATACTTTTTTTCGTAGTACATTCATAATTTTGAAAAACTCTGTTTGCTCCTAACCTGAATTCTTTTGCAGTCATTAAATCTTCGCATAAAAATCATAAATTAGGTGATTATTCTGTAGGGCTTTTCAACGTTCTAACCTCTGTACGTACAAGACGCTGGCTTTCTGAGTCAGACAGTCGGCGCCGGTTCAATCAGGGTCGGCGAGCTTAACTTCCCATGTTGGTAAATGGAAGCGGCCGTGGTACACCTGCGCGCCGACCGTCTGTCGCTGTTGTTCCCCCCTCCCCCCTCCTCAACACACATGCGGTATCGTTTAGTCATGGTAAAACAAAAAACCACCTGAACACGGCGCGTCGACTAAAGAGCCAATACTTACGAATTTACGATACAGTTTATGCACCATTTGTCTGGTGAGAACTTGCTTATTTGGAAAGCGCTGGCGAAATTCTTCGAAAATTTCAGCAAAATCTCCGTCAAGTTTTAGGTAAGAAATGACAAACACTTTCTTTTTTCGCGTACTTTACACGCGCAGTCATGGCAACGAACGCACTGTAAACGTATACAACAGCACTACTACACGCGGACAAGTCAACTCGCTACGTTTCAGCTGCCTCCTTCCGCCCTAGGTATGATACTGGCCGAGAATACGCGCATGCGTGAATGTCAGATAGTGTAAACTGACTTTTGCCGCTCACTGTATTAAATTAAAATCGAGAAGCATTACATGATTCCAAGATATTGGTGGTTTTGAGTTAGCAAAAATTGTATTACGTTTAAAATTTTTAGGTATGGTATAATGAATAACGTAAAAATTACATTTAAAAAGATGCTTTTTCCTCATAAACATTCAAAATAATCCAAATTCGAATAGTTAAATTGTTGATTCCTCACTTTTTTTTCAGCCCAAGTTATGAGTCAGTATCCTACAGGATTCAGTGCAACGAATCTTCCAGGATTTGCAGCAGCTGCCGCAAACTTTGGTAATTTTAGGCCGCAATATTCAGTACCCGGCCAACCGCCCACAGGTTTTCCCTCGTAAGTGATAATTTTGGTCTGCTGAATGAACCTAATTTTTTTTACGACCCAAAATTCCATGTTTATATTTTAAAATTGATAGTTTCATAATAAGTTAGAAGTTTATTTATTCAGGATGTAAAGTGTGTTCTGTGTTGAAATTTTCTCAGATGAAATGCTGAAAAACTTTGGATCTCTTAATGTAGATAACAAAATTCTTTTTAGACACAATGTCCGTTGACATGGATGTACCTTACTGTTCAAGAGGGCTTTGAAAGTATGACTAGAAATGAAAACATGGATATTTGTATATATTTTAGTCATATTTTCTGATTTTCGTTTTTATATCTAGAAAAGGTTTGTTACATTTAGGAGAAGAGTTCAGTAGAGAAATGACATATTTGAATGTTGTCGTTTCACTTGATACAAAATTTTTGTTGTATCTAATTGAACAAGTGGGTATACTTCCTAATGTTGCATTATATTACTTCTATTGTGAGGAGGTTTTTGGTTTTTAGCATTCTTATAATAAAATATTATTAAATAGACTATTGAGTTTTCTTTCTCAATTTTATAGATATATTAAAACTATCTTTTTTTTCTTGTTTCTTGGAGATTGAAAATTTGATATTCATTTTGAGTAAAAGCAATATATTTATATATATGCATACATTTTCGGTGAAATTCCATCGTCAAGAAATTTCAGTTGGAAATGACAATTAACCATAGAATTATAAATAATGAATGCGTAATAAGTACTCAAATATGAAACATCAACCCTGTGCGCCTCAAGTTGCAGTGCGCATACAACGTGAATTCTTGCGCTTGTGAGAAGGGGTTTGTGATTTTGTTACCATGGTTACTGAATGTTCATGTTGATATTATGTCATTGTCAAGATACGGAAAAACGAAATACTGAATTCTCCTCGATTCTCCAGTTGAGACAACCTGTGCTTGACCATTAAATATGAATGATAGATGGCTTCGCCCATCTGCTAAGTGACAGCTAAACACGATGACTCGATCAGTATTTAAATAAAGAAATCTGATACGGTGACCAATCTAAGACATGCTCGTATCTAAACATACGCCCCGCTCATCTGACGTATTATTGCTAAATTTGAATCAGTTTGAGCTAACATGCGCTTGAAAATTAGGTATCAATAGATAGCTCCGCCCATCTGTCAAGTGACAGCTAAACGCGATGGATTCGTTCAGTATTGAAATAAAGAAATCTGATACGGTGACCAATCTAAGACGTTCTCGTATCTAAACTTACGCCCCGCCTATCAGACGTATTACTGCTAAATTTGAATCAGTTCATGAGATAACATGCGCTTGACAATTAGGTATAAATGATAGATAGCTCCGCCCATCTGTCAAGTGACAGCTAAACACCATAACTCGGTCAGTTTTGAAATAAAGAAATCTGGTACGTTGACCAATCTAAGACGTTCTCGTATCTAAACATACGCCCCGCTCATCTGACGTATTATTGCTAAATTTGAATCAGTTTGAGCTAACATGCGCTTGACAATTAGGTATAAATGATAGATAGCTCCGCCCATCTGTCAAGTGACAGCTAAACACGATGACTCGGTCAGTATTGAAATAAAGAAATCTGATACGGTGACCAACCTAAGACGTTCTCGTATCTAAACTTACGCCCCGCCCATCAGACGTATTACTGCTAAATTTGAATCAGTTTATGAGATAACATGCGCTTGACAGTTTGGTATAAATGATAGATGGCTCCGCCCATCTATCAAGTGACAGCTAAACACCATAACTCGGTCAGTTTTGAAATAAAGAAATCTGGTACGTTGACCAATCTAAGACGTTCTCGTATCTAAACTGACGCCCCTCCCATCAGACGTATTGCTTATATATAGATATATTTGTTAACCTTAAACAATCTTTCCCGAGAAGATAATTGCTTGAGTGGTCGGTCATTGAAGAATGCAATGGTTGAAATGTAACAAAGCAGTTTTATTCGATCCCTTTGTTACTCATTGGACAGATACATCTGTTGACCAACAGGATATTTGGCCGCTCAGGTCATTTAAAGCATTTTCAGGGTTAACAAATATGTTGAAGGAACCTTTTTTAACCATTTTATTTGTAAAGAATTTATTACTTTGAACGAGGAGCATTTGGTCCCATTATATACTTAAGAATGCGATCTTCCAAGAGAGCTCATGGAATTCCATTAGAATGTACGTACCCCACTTTTTGCACCAGAAGGATGAGAATATAAAAACTAAAAACAGATGTATTTAGAGAGAATCACGCAAATCTCCGTACTGTAAACATCAAGCTCAGTCATAGACTGACGAAACAATAAAGTCACTTTACTGTTGTAGTTAAATAGTGTTTTACTTTGAGCTAACCCAGCAGTATCAAGTGAAATTTCGATGCACCGTTTTGGTATCGACGTATATCTTTGAACCTCTAAGATATACATCCCAACTGAGTCAATCGAAGATTGGTTCATCAAGAACAGCCACAGTAAACTAACTGTGGTACGCAACAACAGCTAAACACGATGACTCGGTCAGTATTGAAATAAAGAAATCTGGTACGGTGACCAATCTAAGACGTTCTAGTATCTAACTGACGCCACGCCCATCTGACTTATTACTGCTAAATTTGAATCAGTTTATGTAATATTAATGGTAATCTTTATTCATACCTCACAATTGAATAACATTGTTTGCACCCGTCAACATAGAAAATTTATAGTATTTCATCACACGTACACAATAAATATATACATATATATATAAATTCAAAGTGAAGATAATGCGGTGAAATAAGATATTGGAGAAGGATAATGGGTTAAACCGCAGGAATGCAGAAAATATGGGAAATGGATGGAAGGTACTTGCCGACATATTTTCTGCATTCCTGCGGTTTAACCCATTATCCTTCTCCAACATATATATATATATATATAGAATTCATGCAAATATAGACATACAAATATATATAAAATTCAAAGACTGAATATTACAGCAAACTTATTATAAGCGATATTCAAACATTAAAAATATTCTCAAAATTGAGTAGAACAATAAATAAGAACAAATGAAAACAATAAATACATAACAGACTGAGTAAAGGAGACAAACGTCCTCAGAGGTATCGGTTTAAATCACACTTCCAAAACTCATCAACGTCGTAAAATGCACCCTTAATAAGCATAACCCTTACTGCATTCCTGAATTTACTTAGGGTCATAGTTTTGAAGTGGGGAGGAAGCCTATTTTATAATTTGATGGACATATAAATAGGCTTTTTGGCTTAAGGTCGGTCTACGAAAACCTGGTTTCAACATATTTTTACCTCTAGTACTATAGTCATGGGTGCTACCTACTGTAATGTTGTTACTCTTGTTTTTATGACAGTGTATTATTGATTCGAAAATATAGAGACAGGGAAAGGTCAAGATCTTATGCGCAACAAATGTGGATTTACAGTCCTCCCTGTATTTCAAACCAGCAATCAGCCTTATGGTCCTCCTTTGAAGAGCAAAAATACGGTTCCTATAGGAGTAGTTTCCCCATGCCAAAATGCGATAACATGCACTTGACAATTAGGTATAAATGATAGATTGCTCCGATCATCTGTCAAGTGACAGCTAAACACGATGACTAGGTCAGTATTGAAATGAAGAAATCTGGTACGGTGACCAATCTAAGACGTGCTCGTATCTTAACTTACGCTTCGCCCATCAGACGTATTATTGCTGAATTTGAATCAGTTTATGAGATAACATGTGCTTGACAATTAGGTATAAATGATAGATGGCTCCGCCCATCTGTCAAGTGACAGCTAAACACGTTTACTCGACCATTATTGAAATAAAGAAATCTGGTACGGTGACCAATCTAAGATGTTCTCGTATCTAAACTGACGCCCCGCCCATCTGACGTATTACTGCTAAATTTGAATCAGTTTATGAGATAACATGCCTTTGACCATTAGGTAGAAATGATAGATGGCTCCGCGCATCTGTCAAGTGACAGCTAAACACGACGACTCGGTCAGTATTGAAATAAAGAAATCTGGTACGGTGACCAATCTAAGATGTTCTCGTATCTAAACTGACGCCCCGCCCATCTGACGTATTACTGCTAAATTTGAATCAGTTTATGAGATAACATGCCTTTGACCATTAGGTAGAAATGATAGATGGCTCCGCGCATCTGTCAAGTGACAGCTAAACACGACGACTCGGTCAGTATTGAAATAAAGAAATCTAGTACGGTGACTAATCTAAGACGTTCTCGTATCTAAACTGACGCTCCGCCAATCTGACGTATTACTGCTAAACTTGAATCAGTTTATGAGATAACATGCGCTTTTTTTTTGTAAATAATCTTTATTATCTCATAATTTTACATTACTAATAAACGTTATCCTAATATTGAAATATCAAATATTCACCCATTGTTATAAACAAATAACTAAAATTAATTTTACATGTATTCAAGATATTTCCTGATTAATTCAAATATCCTCAAAGACAACAGCAACTTATTCATCAACTCATTATCACAGAAGGAATTAATTCATAGTGACTAGGGCTTTTTTTACGTAGAGCCAAAGTTGCATGCTTGATGTTACGCTTGAAATCGTCAACAAAGTTGCAATGGTTTTCGTTATTCAACACAAATTCAATCCCCTCCGCGATCAGTAAGGAAGCTATGTCATTCAACCTTTTTTTACCATAGTCATATTCGAATGTCATAATTCTTTTTTCACAAACAGCTGTACCAACAATTCTTCCCAAAATATTCACGAGATAAAGGAACGCCAATCTCACCTCCTTAAAGCATCTGAACCTGTGTACCAAATCGTCAGGAAATTTTCTACATACTTTGCAATTTTCATCGATAGTTTTTTTCACTCGGTACAACTGTGCTGCGAAAGGAAATGTATTGTGTACAAGAGTATAAAGTAGGCTTTTTTTTGACTTTGGGACAACAAATGTGAGTTGATATTTTTAAACACCAAATTCTATTTTCTGTTTGGATTTTTCTGAATTATATCCGGTAAGTATTTATTTTGCAAAAGAAGGGTGTGGTACAGTTTCTTATTAGAAATGTTATCTTTCTGTAATTCATCCTTTGATATGTAAGCTGCCTCTCTAATGTAGAAACGTATATGAGGGGCATGATGACTCACACTACCGGGGAAAGGGGGATTATCCACTACATTCAAATCCGAATTTATTATGTTCAAAAGGACAACGCTTGACCATTAGGTATAAATGATAGATGGCTCCGCCCATCTGTCAATTGACAGGTTAACACGATGACTCGGTCAGTATTGAAATAAAAAAATCTGGTACGGTGACCAATCTAAGACGTGCTCGTATCTAAACATACGCCCATTTGACGTATTATTGCTAAATTTGAATCAGTTTATGAGATTACCAAAACACGATGATCATCAATCAATACATTTAAATAAAGCATAATGTTTTTGGATCGAGGTCGATGGAGTACGATATGTGTTTGAAAAATTGGAAACGTTGGTTTTCAGAACCCGCCTCCCCGGGTGTATCGCATACGAGAACCTAGTGAAATGGTCTGTCCGTCTGATATCGTTTGCCGTCGAATAGTGTGAGAAAAATACGTCGGAAAATCGTCAAAAGTGCTGTTTGATATACAGGGTGTCCCTTACTCCTACTACCTCCTTTTATTCGTGTTTTTTTGTTTTTCGGGTTTTTCTGCGAAAAGGTTGTCTCATGTAAAAAAAGTAAGGTTTGATATACAGGTGTCTTATATTCCTTCTACTTTCTTTTATTCGTGCGTGCGTATGTAAAAAAATTAATGGATTGATATACAGTGTCCCATATTCCTGCCGCCTCCTTTCAACACTGTTCTTTTGTGTTTTTTGTAAGTTTTCGGGTTTTTCTCGCTGCAGGATGACTTTTGTGGATACAATTTCATTTATTGATATACAGGGTGTGCAATTTATTTATATTTCCGTTCCTTCGGGGTTTTTGGTGTTTCTCTGCACTTTTTCGGCTCTATTCGCGTTTTTTTCTTATTTTTTTGCTGAGTTTCGTGATCTTGCGCGCTTAATTGAGCTATGAGCTATATCGATCTATGGGCTATATCGATCTATGTGCTACATTGGTCTACGGGCTTATTGATCTATCCGCCTATATTGATCTAGGGGCCTTACTAGTTTAGTATTAAATTAAAGGAATTTGGAAATGTAAATGTGCTAAGCAATCATAGACGTGCTCGTCTGCCCTTTCAAGAGGCATCCTTACAATACGGTGTTGACAGTTGAAAGAAAGTAAATATCTTGTAAATTTAATCCTGGGTCCCAATAATAATAATTACCTAACAAAAGTAATAGGTGTGACATATTGAAACACAAAAAGTTCCCAAACTTTATAATATACATGTTATAATCAACGTTGCATAAAAATCTTCAACTTCAATTATTAAAATTCACAGAGAAGATAACAAATCACTAAACGGCATATCAGGTAAATTTTTAACCATTTTAAAATTAGTTTTGAAAGTTTCTTTCTGTTTTTCTGTCAGTAAGTTCCTATAAAAATCTGAACCAGCCACACATAATATTTCCCTGTCCTCGTTTTCATATCGTTGTATTCTTGTTTGAACGTAAGGAAATAGAGCAGTTAACCATGGATTGCGGCTAGCACTTATGAAAAAACATGTCAGACACCACGTTGCCATGGGATAAGAGAAGTTTTGTGTGAAATTGGGCAGACTGAACACAATCCAGTCTTGAAGGAGGGTCAATTGATTCTGATGAATTGCACTTTGGAAGAGCTAAAAAAAGAGGCTTATGAAAAAAACTGAAACCATATATTACGATATTAAGAAATAAAGTTTTTTGTGGAAATGATAGGTTAGGAAAAGATGAAAACAGACTCACATGGAAAACGACTTTACTGAGAAGCTTCTGATGTGGTTGCTGAGCCGACAGAAACTCTCCTATAACTTTGGTTAATATGTCGGCTGGTGTGAAGAAATCATCCAATACTTGAGGTAGTAAAGAACATACAATCTCCGCTTCAAAAATATAACTTCTTTTAATATAGTCGAAAAGAGCAGAGAATTTTTCTACTGTTTGTACTAAGTTTTCTGGACTAGTTTGCTCAGTGCTAGATTCAACATGTTCAGCATATTCTGTAAAGGAATTAAACGTTACATCGAAAGTTTAAAACAAAAACTGTAACACACCTATATACATGTAGGTAAAAAGTAATTGAATTGATGTTACTGCTATGAATGAATTAGAATTCTTCAATCCATCCAAAGAAAGTTTAACAATCTTTTTACCAAAATTGTCTAAAATATTTCTTCTGAGTATGATTATCCGTTGTAATTTCTGAAATGAAAAATGAAAGTTACCTTATTTAGTAGGAAATGATTTTGTAAACATTTGACCGAATGTAGAGGTCAGGAAAATTTTACGTAACAACATATTTAATGAAAGCAAGATTCTGTTGTCAGGTGATTTTTGTCGACACTTTCAGTTATTCCTTGATCAACTGTTGCCTACAAACTAAACTGGCGCCTAAAGTGATCTATACTTTTTGTTATTGTCATGATATTGGAAATAGTCTCAGTTGAGACTATTCATAAAATTTGCACAGATTCATTTAACTTCAAAGGCTGGAAAAGGAGCTTTTTCAGATAATACACAATATCAGTATACTGTGCTTCAATAAGTTGTGATTTGAGCGGGCTTATGGAAGATTTAAAATATCCGCCAACATTCCATTCCCTGCAAACTAATCAACTTTTTGATCTTAGTCTTCTGTGATATACAGGTGGTTTATAGAAGTAATGTTGCACCTTGTATAGATACATTTATTTTTTCTTATACTGGTTGCATTTGTGTAATACACTATTTTGTACTCTTGTTGAATAAATAAATTCTAGTAGCGACATCTACGCGTCAAGCCTGGGAATTTTTTAATTGTTCAATAGCAGAATAAGCATTGAAAAAACTAAAATATTAAAGAGCCTACTGGGAGGGGGTACAAACTTCATTGACAGTTTCTTCCATATAAAAACAATCACTCACCTGCACTATGAAGTTGTATTCTACAATACTTAATTTTGTACTTGAAAGAACAGATAGAACGTGTGTGAATACTTCTTCTACAAAACTCGAATCCAATTGCGTTCCAGGTATATTTTCTATAACGTAAAACGTGATAGTCCACATCGTTAATGTATGCTCTTGACATTTATGTAAATTGCTGGAATTTATTTAACGATTATTTTAAATAACGATAAAACATTGTCCTTTCTTACTCGTTCGGGGCAATCAGATTACCCTGGACATATTCTACTGCACATGGGAGCATCAACTGCAATTCCTCAGAAATCCCCCCGATTGAAATGCTGTTCAACTTGCATCCTTCCAGAACGTACAACAAACCGTATAGACTGGCCAATCTTGCATACAAAAACGAACTCTTCAAACACGTGTTAAGATACCTCTTTACCGTTTCATATACTTCCAACTCCTTAAAAAATCACCTTGAAGTCCAATCATCAAAACTGAACATTTACTCACCGGGTTCAAAATGGCGATAGCCTTACAAACACCCACTATCAGATAGGGGTATAAGAGTTCATCTTCAGCCAAATGTACCTTGAGCAGATCTAAAAACAGTTCCATCATCCAACTGAATTGGTTTTTATCGTTGAAAAGATCGGACAGCACCAAAATAGATTTAACCGATTCATGTAAGACAGCCAAGGAATTGGTGATCTGGAAGAGACATATTTAATTTATTTAGTGGTTTATAGGGTGTCCATCGTTTTCAATAATTGTAAATCATGTACCTGCTGCTGCAATAACTGTGTGAAGAAATCTTGAAGAAACTGTAAACATGAGGTCACATCTAATCCACTCTTTTCCAATACTTCATCTCGTTTCCTCAAAACTTGATAGGCAGCACATCTCTCGTCTACATTCTCCAAAATTCCAAGAGCCAATAGGAGATATTTAATGGACATCTGACCAAAAGGGAAACGGTTGTAATTTTCAGATTCTTCGAAGGGTACATCTATTCCGATACTCTTCGAGGAAAAATATGGAGATGCATTGTACAACTCCTTGATGGAAATATGAACGAATCTCAACTTTTTCATACTGAAATTGAAATAAATTGGTCACAAAATTATATATACAGTGTATCAAAGAAGTACCATGCATGGTGCTACGCGATAGAAGGCCATAAAATGTGAAAAAAAAGTCCTATGTCCGGAACTGCTTTCTTTAAGAAATACAAGGTGTTCGGGTTCATTTTTTATTTGGTTTTTTTTAACTTTGGACAAAGAAGTGAGAATTGAACAAACTGGTATACGGGGGTTTTGTGTAATGCAGAATTCAAATATCCTTTTAGTTTTTAGATTAATAGAGGGCGCCACATACAGGATTCCTTCACTTTTAAATCACCCCTAACTTTTTTGTCTCACATTGTATGTCATTCTGGACTAGAGAGAGCGTTTCTTCCAACTTTTTTCGTTTAAAAGGTATATGTTGAAGTCGCTAGGACCAACGGTTGTATCGAAAGGTTATGATGCGCGCAAATTGTCCTGAAGCACTAAAATAACCTACTTACAATAACAACCATTGTTGAAAGCAGTTTCAAAAACAGCAAGGAATTAAATCAAAATCTTAATTGAGAACACAAAATAATAAAAATAACAGGCGAATGAAATTAAATAAAAGAACAAGGAAATATTTGACATTTGTCGAACTAATTTGTCATAATTGTTATAGGTATTTGGGTTTTTTATTAAGTTTCTAAGCGATTTCGGATTCGGAGAAGATATATGTTTTAAGAAAGAAAAGATTAATAGTGGATCTGCGCGAATTCGTCGAATTGTTGACTGTCAGATGGGCGTATGTTTAGATACGAACACGTCTTAGACGTCAGCGTACCAGATTTCTTTATTTCAATACTGACCGAGTCATCGTGTTTAGCTGTCACTTGACAGATGGGCGGAGCCATCTATCATTTATACCTAATTGTCAAGCGCATGTTATCTCATAAACTGATTCAAATTTAGCAGTAATACGTCAGATGGGCGGAGCGTAAGTTTAGATACGAGAACGTCTTAGATTGGTCAACGTACCACATTTCTTTATTTCAAAACTGACCGAGTTATGGTGTTTAGCTGTCACTTGACAGATGGGCGGAGCTATCTATCATTTATACCTAATTGTCAAGCGCATGTTATCTCATAAACTGATTCAAATTTAGCAGTAATACGTCAGATGGGCGGAGCGTAAGTTTAGATACGAGAACGTCTTAGATTAGTCAGCGTACCAGATTCCTTAATTTCAATACTGACCGAGTCATCGTGTTTAGCTGTCATTTGACAGATGAGCGGAGCTATCTATCATTCATCTCATAAAACCAAATAAAAAATAAACTTCAACATCCTGTATTTCTTGAAAGAATCAGTTTCGGACATATATTCATACGACCTTTTTTTTTATATTTTATGGCCCTCTATCGCGTGGCACTATGCATGGTACTATTTTCCTTGACACCTTGTAGATAAGAAACAAACCTTATTGTATCAAATGATATCGGTTCATCTCTAGAAACCCGCAGAGGTTCTGAATGGTTTATTTTTCCCGGAACTGGGAAGTATAAAGTTTGCGACAACAGTGATGTGATGCCTTTAACTGCCAAGGAAATGGTACCATTCAGTTCATTTATTTCGACAGGATTACTATCTTCCGATGGAGAATTACACAGAATGCTCAACAAGCACATCCAAGTTTCTTCAAATTGTTGCCTTGAATTCCAGCCGAGAAGAGTTATTCTGAGGGAAACATATTTAAAAGTGAAAAAAACATTGTATAAATTGCTTCACTAAAGTTACTAACTTTAAAAACCACCCTTCATTCCAAAAGAGAACGAACTTTAAAACAAAGCAAAAAACAATGTACATTTTGGAACAAATCATTTTAATTAATAAATGTATTCCCTTTCTGCATCGATACACAAATTTGCACGCTCCAACAAGTCGTCAAACGACTTCTTCATGTCCTTTATTTCAATTGTCTTTAGAACGTCGACCGCCCTGTTCTAATGCCCTCAATCATTGCGTGCCACTTTCCTTTAATCGCCGAATTAAGTTTAGGGAACAGATAAAAGTCGCACGGAGCCGGATCTGGTGAATAGGGCGCCCGAACCACTCGTAAACTTGCGTATGGAATAGACAATCATCACCATATATATGCATTTTGTAAAATTTGGTGCGTTTCAGTATAAATTTTACCAAGATAAACACAAAAATCAATTGCAGCTCAGTACGAAACACACTTGAGAAGTGGCATACTTGTTGTATGCCTCCAAATGTCATGAAATTTATACCAGTTGTCAATGAGGGACTAAGCCATCTATGGGTGAAATATTACAACATATGGCATTTAAAGTTCGGTTTCTTTTGGAACAGAGGTTGTGTAAAAGGAGGTGCCAGACAATTATTCGACAGTGATCTACGCTTGGCCAGTGAACCATCAATTTAAGAAAACCCTGAAATAATCAAACATGTCGTACTCACCTGAACAAATAGTCCTCCAAAATATCTCGATCTTGTAGAAGGTGGACAGGTAGGGGAATAACAGGATTTTGGGAAGAGAATGACGTTACATCTAAACCCCTATCCCACACGTTCGACGGTATCAACATACAAGAATTAAACAATGTCAGCCTTCCTAAAGAAATTATAATACTTTGTAAATTGTCGAAAAACTCTGGAATATCACATTTTTGCTTTCTCGTCTCTGAAATCCAGCTTATCAAAGAGTAAAGCCTCGAATACGAAACTGCCATTTCTGTATTTTCGAATTTATTAAGTGTATCTTCAAAACTAACACTAAATGAAGTCTTAGAATGTTTTCTTTCTCCAGTTAAATAGTTTTTTACTTTATAAACATTTTGTATAATAGAGCAACCCCAAGAATATGTAATATTTGAATTTAGCACACTCGAATAATTTTCATGTTTCAGAATGAAATCTAAACAAGAAAGAGTGACATCAGTCAGCATAACATCGAAGGATTTTTCAAAATCTAGGATATAATTTATGAAATTCAAGGAGATGATATTTAATTTGATGAAATTCGAAGAACTTATAGCACCTAGTTTCGACCAGGGAATTTTTTGTGTGGCTTTGAGGTAGGATAGTATGCTAGGAATTAAGTAATTTAGGATTTTCGAGAGTTCAGCTTCGGTCAAAGACTCAGAACCAAGGAATGAAGAAAAATTCCCAGACTGCAAAAAGAAGACATTAAATCCCTATTGAAATACAGTAGACGTCAAATAACTTGGCGAGACTGTAGATAAAAAGAAATATAGAATGTACGCCCATTGTTGCGAATCAATACGTACTATTTGCTAAGTTATTCGATCAGTTATAATTGTTTAATATGCAATACTGAATACTGATCCCCAATTCTTATGAATATTTTATCTGTTGACAATATAGATTTCATTCTATGACTGAACACATAACCTTCAACTTATGAAGTTGTTTGTTGCACATCAATAGAAAAATAGAATATTGTAATTTCATGCAGCTTTTGCTTGAATTTAATAGGTACAAATAAATCACATCTGATAATCTTGAAGGAAATTTAACAAGAGAACATTTGATCCCTAATGATTTGAAGAAATATTGATAATAACAAACAACACATCAATATGCTTATGCATGGAAGGATTCTTCTCTTCATTGACATAACCTTTAAGTGAATCTCATCTAGTAATCATGATTATTCCCTCTCGCCAAGTTATTCGCTCTAATAAAGTAGAATTTAGGTATTTACTCACCAGACACGGTTCCCAAACGATCTCAACAATCCTACCAACAACTTGACTCAAATGATCCATCGAAGATTTCAATATATCAGGAATTTCTTCAAATGGCCAAGTTCCATACATTTCTACACCACAATTCAAACAGCACTTCAAGATATGTCCTTCGAAATGCTCATCTCTCATCATATCGAGCTGTTCTGAATAAGTCAATTTGCTCAGCATCCTAGCAACCTCTTTGCCCATCTTCACGTTACTCAACTTCATTTTCACTTGACCCAGGTACCATTCTTTGTCGATTTTTAAATCTTTTATCACGTCAGGATCCACAATTATTTTTTGTTCAATTATTGGTAATTTCAAATCGTAGAATTTTAAGGCTAGTTTTCCAAGAAGGCCAAGTAAACCTTCGTATCTGAAATTATATACAATAATTCCAATGTTGATGAGCACTGACTCTGGAGCTTTCCTGCTCTTGTACTCTATGACCGTAACAAGACAAGACTGAGACATCACTAGGAACAAGAGTAAACTATTCACTTACTTTGTATTATTATTCATTCTGTTGAGATTTAATGTTATCTCTAGAAGTTCATCTTTATTAAGTTGCCTAAGTATATTGTCGACAGGCATTGTTAATAACAATTCCACTTTCCTTTTAGCTAGTTTTGCAACTTCCTTTTTGACTACTGAATCGTTTATTTGTATGAATTTATTCAGTAGCAACTTGATCAGTGGTCCTGTGAGATTTGGGTGAGTATTTTCAATGACTTTCAGAATTTTAGAATTGAATATAAACTGCAACAAAGAAGACGATTGGCCACAAAGTAAATTTACTATTATATCGGATTTCCCAATTATTATGCATGAAAAACATATCAAATTTTGTAGATCACCTTTAGATTATGTAAAGTACATGTTTGAAATACTTTCAAATTTCCAGTGTTGCCAGATGTAAGCAAATTTGGCAACAGCTTTGTCATTAATAATAATAATATTTATCGCAAACCATTTTTAACATGATATTCGTCCCGATAAAATATTAGCGATAAAGAGAACAAAAAAATCAACTACAATGCATACCAAATTATATACCAAGGAATACCATACCTCCTATAAAAAACATCTAACGTTATGTGCCCACAATGGCAACAGAATAATCCACCCACAACAAACTAAAGGGTCTTTCAAGAAGAACTTGTAATCTTAAGATAACCACCATTTTCATAGTAGGTTTTAATTATTCCAATGAGATTTTAGAGCGAAATTGAATTCATTGTAAGAATTGCTCGGTGAATATAAAACAAAAATCGACCTATTTAAGATAAAGTGGCTGAAACATTTGTATACTTACGTTTGAATCGAGTATGTTGAGTTGCTGATCGACATATTTCAAGAGCATGCTACTCAATTTAGAGTCCCTATGGAGAAATGAGAAGAATTCATTTATTGGCGCCTCCTGGTTAAGGGTTATTAAAAGTTCTACGTTATGTTTAAGGACCCAATCTACGATGTCAGTTCTTTTGGAAGAATTCTCACACTGCAACATAGAAAAATTATTAGGAGATGCCAGTTACAAACAGGAAATTTTCTCCAAAATTCTTTAAAGTATTAAAGAGAAAAAAAAGAAATTAATTCTTTTTTGGCGTTTGTGCATTGACCGTCATATTGTCGGTCATTAAGGAATAACTCAAAATCTATGTAGGCTGGATCTGTATTCATACTTGGATTATTCAGGGAAATAAAGCTCGAGCATGTGCTATCAGTTATCTCTTCTAGCTGCTATAGTTCTCAAGATCAGACCGTTTCGACATACGAGAGCTATTTGTTTTATAATTCCGAAATATGAAAGGCAACCCTCGTATTATAGCTCCAAGACACAGAAAACTTACCAAATAATCGCAAAATACTATACTTCCTCCTACTTTAATCACTTCGCTATTAACGGAATTTGAAGAAATCACAGTTCTGAAAGTAAAAATGGTAATTCATGACATAGAAAGTTGAAAACACTTACTGTTTCTTGCCCTCTTGTGGAAGTTGTAAAATTTGAGACCAAAACGTGAAATCTTCATAGCCGAGTAGAGAAAGGAAATAACACCAATGGAATGTTAACGTTGGATAAAAGAATATTAGACTCAGAAAATTTTCGTTTATATGTTGAATGTTTAAAGCATCGCATTCTTCATCATATTTGCTTTTCTCTATTAAGGAAATAGCGACGTTTGCAGTTTTACACAGAAATCCTAAAACAAACCATTTACCCATTTCAAAGAATACACGTACCCTACATTCCAAAAAAACAGAACTTAAAAAAAATAATACCACTAGTGCCATCTGTTGTAATATTTCACCCGTAGATGGCTAAGTCCCTAGTTGACAACTAGTATGACATTTGGATGCATACAACAAAAGTTATTGCGTTTCAAATGTCAGTGTGTTTTGTACATCGGTTGGAAAATGAGTTTCATACAAAGAGCTGCAATTTATTTTGGTGATAAACATGGTAAAACTTTTACTGAAAGGCACCAATTGTTACAAAATGCATATGGTGATGATTGTCTATCCCGTACGCAAGTTTATGAGTGGTTTGAGCGATTCCAATCGGGTAGAGAGACGCTGGGTGATGACGAAAGATCAGGTCGTCTCAGAAACAGAAGAAAACATCGAAAAACTGTGTGAATTAATAAAAAATAACAAAAATCATCAGTGAAAGTTATTGAAATGGAATTAGGCATTCCTCAAACAACCGCATATCACATTTTGACCGAAGTTTTGGGCCTTAAGAAGGTTAATTCGCAGTTTGCACCACACAAACATCGTTAGAAGTGCTCGGAAGGATCAAAACTTCTTGAAACCGATCGTAACTGGTGACGAGACGTGGTGTTCTGAATATAAGCCAGAAACAAAGCGAAAAAGTGCTTAATGGAGAGCGCCGGATGAAGGAACCCCCAAAGAAAGTCGCTTGGTGAAGTCAAAAAGTTATGCTGATGTGTTTCTACGATTCAAAAGGAATTATCCACGAAGAATTTGTTTCACCCGGCCAGACAGCCACTGGAGTTTTATTTGGGCGTCATAAAGCTTTTGCTGGCTAGAATTCGCCGTATTCGACCAGAATATAGAGAAATCTGCTTTTATTCATATGCACGATAATGCACAATCATATCGTTCACGACGTGTGACTGAATATTTGATCAAAAATCACGTTATTCCTTTGCATCATTCGACCAATTCAGCAGATCTGGCTCCGTGCGACTTCTATCTGATCCCTAAACTGCATTTGGCGATGAAAAGAAAGTGGCACGCATCTAAAGAGCCATTGAGAAGACGAGGACCGACGTCCTTAAGATCATTCTAATAAAGGACATGGAGAAGTCGTTTTATCGATGCAGAAGGGAAACACATTGATGGAAAAAAAAGAGATTTTTCGAAAATGTACATTAGCTTTTTGTTTTTTTTCAATGTTCGGTTTATTTTGGAATGCGGTGTACTTTTAGCATGAAAAGAAGAAACATTTAAAATTATCCTTTCATTACCTGACTGGAAGTTATGAAGGCAAAACATCATAAATATAGAAAGTTCTTCAACGAAAAACAAATCAACATCCTCTTCGACCAGCAAAGTACACCTTTTCGTAGCTAGAGATAAGGTTCGGAAAATAAATAATATAAGAATTTTTTCCGGAGGGAAATACTGGAAAAAATCAGCACTATTCGTTACGTTCAACGGGTCAGGTGTAATAACAATATTTTCAAAAACACTGTTCGGTATGAAATTATTCTTCAGTTCAGAGATTTTTGAAAGAATTAGTTCTTCTTTCACCGGAGATAATACAATTAAAACTGTGAGTATTCTTCCCAACCATCGTGAGAAATGAGTTATATCTTGATCCTGAAAAAATAATATAAAAATGAAGAAAAGATATTAAGTAGACATCTTACCAGAGTTGGTGGTTCCTGAAATAACAACATCAGTATGTCATCGATGGGACGGAAAACATTCGGATTCAAAGCAAAAATGAGCTTCCTGAGGGAATTAAATGAGTCCATATCGTCCAATCTATACTTATTTCCATTTAGTATAGTTAGAAATGCGTTGAAAACACTTTGAGACCATCTAAACCATTTATCCGTATCACTACAATATTTACTATCGTCTAATATTAAAACGATCAACTCAAGGATTTCGTGGTATTCTATAAGTTTCAACAACATTGCCAGTACGACTTCTCTGGTTGTTTCTAATTCTTTTAAATCGGGAGTATTGAGAACGTTCCTTGTGAGGAATATATCCTTGACGATTGGTATAAACGCAGGGATGCAATGGGTCAACGGGCACTGCCCACTGGCTGTCAGTCCATCGCATAATTGAATTATCTTTGGGATCCCTATGATACTCTTCGAATGTTGTTTGCTGTAGGAGAGTTGTACTAAAAATTGGAAGATTTTTGGGATCAGTTGTTCGGCATAGCTAAAAATAAATTAGAAATGATGAAATTTGAAACAAATCCAGGTCCTGACAATATAAGCACAATAGATCTGCTTGTTCTGTACCCTATTATTATTATTATTTAAGTGAGAATTTTCTTAAGAATAATATAAAAGCATTCATCATTCCATTATTATCAATTACTTACTGTATCTGACCTTCTTCGATATATTCAAATTGTTTTATCACGAAATTTATGAAAATCTGATCTGCATCCAAAAGACAATAATTTATTTTCAACTGTACTAGTTGACTAAGAAGCTGAAGAACTTTTCCTTGGAGCTTTACATCACTGGTAATGGTATATTGCTGAAAATAAAGAAATGCTAAAAATTAAGAATAATGATACTGTGACTAGATGAAGAACAAAAATAATGTCATCACTTTTTAGCAGTTCTTTAATCAGTACGTCAGATTCTTCCACAGAACAATGAAATCGTCGTGAAGAGTTCCCAATTTCGATTTTTCAATATTTCCCGAGGCAAAAACTTCCATCTTCAAATGATATTCGAATTTTTTTTTTTGTATGGTCATTCACGACTGCATTCAAAACAAAACCAATTGTATGGAACAGCTAAGCTCTGTTTATCAACCAAACACCCAACTGACAGTTCATTGGGCGTGCTACATGGGCTGAAAAGTCACGGCCAATAAATTGAAATTCACACTCTACTATAAATCACGTAATTTGAAAAATAAAAATAAATTTCAATTCCATGAATTTGAAACACTAAAAGTGACGTTACTTTTGTTATTTTCAAAACAATTGATCAAAAACAATTTCGTGTTTATCTCCAACCTAATAAAATAAATATTGGAGCATCCTGTGTATGAAATTATATTATTCTGGTAGTTACCTTCAAAGATCTTATCACCATCGGTTCAAAAATTCTAATATAATTTGCCAGCACCTTATCTAAGTTGGCAGATGTGTTTGGTTTTCGTTTAGCATTTCTTGCGAGATAGCCCATCATGTTACAATCTCCGTCTCCTACCTTCTTATTTATATCCTTCAAAGTATCGATACATAAGGATACTTCATTGTAGGGTTTCAAGAATAAATTATGGTAAAAACCCGAAGCGTCTGTATCCTTCTACAAAAGAGGATATTTAACATTTCATCTATATCGAAGAAGATGTTTCAACCTTCAATGTTTTATTCCCATTTTGTACCATGTCCATCCCATTTGCAAGTAAATTATACTCGAAAATGGACTTCAGAAGCTGCTGAACACATTGAACGCTTCCAGAAGGCTCTATTTTAAATATGGAATTTAAATAATTCAGAATTTCTTCTGCAATGGATCCGAATTCACATAAACTACCTATTTCCATTAGTATGGAAAGACTTCGAAGAGTTTCTTTCAGCATATTGAGGATTTTTTCCGACGCTGACTCCTCCAATGATGTCTGAAATGAAAAAATTTCTGTTTGATTTTATTTTGAAAATCTCTTGGTGTACTAAAAATTAAAATTCACGAAATAAAGTTTTCTTTTTGAAGTTTGTCAGGACTTAAAATAGGCGGATGTACCAAAAAGGCAGCACAGAGAGCTTACCGGTCTTTACCTTATAATTACCGTAAGCAGTCTTTAGCGATTCATATATTTTCATATAATGACTTGAATACGCAAAACTTCCAGCAATATTCTTGTCCTTTTCTTTCTTTTCAGGCTTTTCTTCCGTTGGTTTAGTAGGTATGAATTTCTTCTCCAAATCACTTTTTCTTCGTTTTATCGGGCTAGCAGTCGGTAAACTCAGAATGGCTGGCTTCAGCGGCGGTGACAGATGGATATCTTCGACAATGTGTTGATAAATACATAGTAGTTTCATGATATGTTTGAGGTAAATATCTGAAATATTCGAATGGATAGAAGATTCGAACATAGTCCATTTCTGAGATGGTTCCTGTACAGGTAAAGGTCTCAAGACGCATAGTGAGAAACCTGAAAGGAAACAAATAATAATAGAAAATCATCAGTTTAACATGCTGAAAAATAACCTCTATGTGCTAGTTTTGAGTTACATATAAAAAACTGAAAAAATTATATATTTTTTAACAAACTTACTGCTCAAACACATAGGTTTTTTTAAATTTTTATTAGAAATGAACCTACGAGGGTAGCCTTCTATATTTCGAGATTGGACAATCCTAGTGTTGCAATCTGCCAAGTGTATAGATCTTAATGGGAATATTTTGAAAAAAATAAAGCGATTCTCGATTAATATTTGTTTTTGTTCTCTAATCCAGAAATATAAAAGGCAACCCTCATATATCCTATTGTGGCGCCAATAGTATTTCCATTTTTGGTTGATAGTACCAGATCACGTGGTCAAATCACCGATCGTTACATTTTATAGAAAATATAAAATGTATCACACATAATCAATCTTTAGCACGTCTATTATACATACCTGCGTATAGATTAGAACAAAGTGTCAACAAATTCGTATGAAACCCAATATCGTAAACATACGGTGAATCTGTCATCAAATCAATGCATAATTCAAGTATATCATTTGTGCATTGCTCTTGTCCCATAGTCTTGGAAAAACAGCAATTCCAAGCTTTTTTGAAAACTGTACAAGGAAATACTTGAGAAAGTGTAGCCAACGACTCAATGCAACCAACCTAAAAAAAAATTATCAATTCATCGAAATTAATGAAATAAAATATCTTACAATCATATGTTCGTTCTTCGGAAACAAAGTCATCTCTTTGATTCCACGTAAAACTTTGGATAATGAGAACTCAACATCTTCAGGAGATTCCTCGGTTATTTTGTTGAACGGAAATGGGGCATTCTCCAATGTATGGTTATCGTTGTGCGGATTCAACCATGACTTGGCGTAAAGGTTGGTTAAGATTTCTTTTCTACATGATATTGCCTTTGCAGTCACAGTATCCTCGAAGGGTGTTTCGAAATGAAGCAATGGGATGAGTCTTAAATATAAATTTCAAATTAGAAGTTTTAAAGTATCAAATCAATCTTTCTCAACTCGAGGCAAAAAGAAGTGAATATTGAATAATTCGAGTGGGTTGTTGATGATGGAACTCATATAAAATTATTATTTGGGCAATAACCATCATATATTCTTCTTCCCAACGTTTCAACAGACATCTATCGTTTCTAAGGTAAAATCAGCTTTTACAAAAGCTGGTGATTACAGAAAATTTTTCAACTTTGCTAATGTTAAATAGACAGACTACGAAACCAGATGTCACGATGTCATAGACGGGCTTCGATGCTCCGTGATCGTATTTTTGGAGCATTTCTTTCGACCAATTGACACGAGCCTTTTTTTGAACGATTGACCAATTGACATACCAGTAAAAATATTCGATGCATTAGATAATCTAAATAACTGGTTCAGCAGAAATAACCTAATGCTAAACCCTGAGAAGACACAACTAATGAAATTTGAATTTACCACAGAATTTCAACAGCGATCCTATGATGGTGCCGACAGATCACTGACCACCACAAACTCCGTACGTTTCCTGGGTGTTGAAGTAGACTACCCTCTGGATTGGACATCTCATATAGACAGTCTGTGTAAGAATCTGGCCAGGTTTTGATACGCAATGGGAAATCTATCTCGTCTGGTGAGCCCAGAAACAGCAATGACAGCATACCATGCATATGTACATAGCAAGATTAGATATGGGATCGTGATCTGGGGCAACTCAAGCGAAATCGACAGAATTCTGTTGCTGCAGAAGAGATGCCTAAGAAGTACCCTGAGTCTCGATAGACTCGAAAGCTGCCAAAAACACTTTGTGGATCATGGTATTTTAACAGTGGTCTCATTATACATATACGAAGGAGCCCTTTTTGTTGCCAACAATCCTCAGTTCTTTCATGAAATGGAAAAAAAGCACAAATACGGCACTAGAGCCAAAGAACATCTGAACGTGCCCTCATTGAGACTCTCATACCTTCAGAGAAACTCTTTACATACCCTGGTGAAAATTTATAATAAAATACCTGATGAGATCAAACAGCTGCCTCAGAAAAGGATGGAGAGGGTACTTTTCAACTATATGAAGGACAGACCGTACTATTCATTGAATGAATTTTTAAACACTTGATTCTTGAATGTTTTTAAGATAGTTTGTTTAGGGACACCTTGTTTGTGATTGTATATGTTTGTACCCTTTGTTTCTATTTTACATTTTTTTTATATTGACTAGCTCTACACCCTAACGGGGTAATTTGTATTGGAGTATTTGAATGAATGAATGAATGAATTAATTATAACACTAATTCTTGATGGAGTTTCATCGCCAAAAATTGAATTAAGTTCATCGATGCAGTGTTGTTGAGTTAATCCACGTCGAAAGTTGCAAAAAATAATCGCACGAAAAAGTTCGCGATTTAATTCCATTTTTTGGGCGAGATGAATCTTTACTGTAAACAACACAAATAGCTCTCCAATGTCAAAACGTTCTGACTACGTACAACCTCAAAAATGTCGAGCTTCACGATAGAGCTGTCAGTTGGCAGATTACAACACTAGGGTTGTCCAATTCCAAAATATATAAGGCAACCCTTGTATAAGTATCAATATCAATGATGACAGTAGCATTTACTTTGTGTGCTGGAAGTACCCTAATGGAATCATCTGATTTAAGATCTTTCAGAGCTTTGTGTTCTGCTTTATTTATATTAGAAACAAGCTTTTTCTTGTTTTTGTCTAATAGGGTTCTGATTTTCCATCTATATTCTTCAGTTTTCTGAGGATTTTGAATTTTTAGTGCTATTTTTTCTGCTGCTAACATGATTTCTATTTTTGATATCACTTTAGGTGGTATGGAGCATTTCAGACCTAATCGATGATGGTTATTACCCACATAATAATTCTATAATTTGAGTGGTTGTTTCGTGATATTTTTTCAACCAGGTGATAGTCGAGCAGAACTGTATAGAAAGGAAATTGATCCACTGATTGTGTTTAGGACAACAATATCAGCTAGATTTATTTTGAAGCCTGATGGGGTAAGTAATTGCATTTTCGCCCGTTCGTTGTTAACAATACTCAGAAAAATAATCACCTGAAATCTATGGCAAAATTTTCTCACCTCGCAAGAGTTCTTGAGGCAGCATTCCTCACTCGAGCATCAGATTCTTTCAATAACATTTGTAAACCTAATATTATTTTATTTTGGAATTTGTCATCACCGTTGACATAATGTATCGTTATGAAAGGAAGATGGCACGACAAATCACATAAATTTACCTGAAACAACTTATATAGAGGAAAAACGAATACGAGGCTTGTCCGTGAAATAAGTTCCAGGAGCTGCCATTGGCGCTATGATCGTTTCCACTGTCACTGCGACGTTTCTCAGCAGCCGCTAAGCTATTCGAAAATCTGCGCAAGATGAGTACCAAAAATGCTCACCTCAGACCACCAGCGGCAGCGGGTGAAAGCGACCCAAGAATTACTCGCTTTCTACGGAACAGCGAAAGAGAAATTTCTTTCATCTCTTCCCCGAGATGAAGAAAAACGAACAGACAGATGAAGAGGTACAAAACGAGTTTGTTAGTTTTCTACACGGACAGGCGGCAGAGTTCTACGACTCTGGTTCAAAAAATGCAGAAGTGAATAGAACCCAACGACAATTACCTAGAAAACTAAAAGACTGAACTTTCCAAAAATGTACTTTTCTTTGGAATTAAACCAGTTTTTTAATGTTGAGAAAATCGTGGAACTTATTTTACGGACACGTCTCCTGAAAAATAGCCTACTCACTTTCACTAGCCAGTAAGGATTATCGAATAGATGAGGTAACTTTAGTAATATCGGGATAACCTGTTTGCAGTGTTTACTTTCCAAAATATACGGTAAACATGAATTGAGACTTTGTAGAGTATGTCGTATACATATTGATGATTCATCCTGCAAGCCCTAGAAAAATAGCAAGATGTGAAGATTTAAAATGGCGATTCTGTTGTTCAAACGCAACGTGAGTTTCGTATTGACGTCATGGGACATTACCGAACCGTAACATCATTCTGAATTGTACAAGTTAACGAATTCTACTTACATTTTTCAATATATCAACTAAAACATTCAATTCCAAATTGTGAATCTCCTTATCCTTCTGATGTTCCGTCAACCAATCTTCATAGTTCCCTCTACTTTGAATAATAACAGAGACTAAATAATCAGCCACTAGTATCCTTGTATGACCTCTCAGTTGAGGATCGTGGTGATTGGCATATAAGAATATATCGGATAAAGCTTGATCAACATCTCTCTGAGGAATACATATCGATTTATCTAAATATTTGAATAGAAGCCGAGGATATAATTTAATGATGGATGACAGACATGAAATAGCTGAAGATTTCACAGAAACCCGACAAATTTTGTCGCTAATTAGGAGACCGGATGTTCCACTTAACAAAAAGGACTTGAACAGTAGCCTACCGCAATATAACAAGGGCACATCTGGATCGTGGAACTGTCCAATGTTGACATCCTGAAAAATCGCAAGAATATCAAACAAAATTGTTACGAACCACCGTAACATTATAATAGGTTTAAAAAATTTCGATATCTACAGGGTATCAAGGAAAAAAACACCATGCATAGTGCATGGGACTCTTTTGCATGGTACTCTTTTCCTTGACACTCTGTATATGATAAGACACACCGTGAATATCAGTTCAAATGCACAGAAAATTTATAATCTACACTGCGCATGCACTATCAACATGGTCGCCTTCCGAATCTGACAGTTACATAACCTTCCTATTTGTCAATTTCTTCCTGACATCTGTCAGTTGCTAGGCAGAGATGCGGGTTTACGAACATGCAATTTGTATACACTCGTTTGTGCATGCGTTAGTGGCGTATGCGTCAGAGCCTACTGTGTTTGTTTTAAACTTTCATTATATTCACAGTATTATTATCATAAGTAAAAGTATTTTTCACTTTTACTTATATTCTATTCTTTTTTTTTTTCTAGAATGCTCTGACAGATTTATGTACCATTCCAAATATAGGATAGCATCTTTCCAAACAATTATGTTCCAATATAAGACGAATATGATTCCCTACCTTCAGGTTTGAATCAGTGATATCTTCACTTGATGAACTTTTTTCAGTGGAATTAGCTGTTTGTTCCAAAAGGTCGGTACTGCTATTACTTATACAAGATTTCATCCCATCGAACTCAATTTTAGTGTTAAGATCTAGTTCTGAGAGTGTTCTCGATAATTCACCGCTGCTACCTTCTACAGATTGGGATTTCTCTATCGATTCCTTAGATTTTTCAATGAGATTTAGTGATAAAGTGAGTTTCGAGTTATCAATCCACTTGTTGATATCAGGTCTCAAGGAATCAGTTAAGTCTGATTCTGACAGCAAGGTGGATTGAGACGTAATACTTAGTTGACCTAGAACGTATCGAACGATAATGAAATTTTAAAGAGAATAGTGAAATATAGGCATAGATTGATTCAATAATTACTCTGTTTATTAATGCTGAATTAGATAAACACAACATTCTATATTTCAAAATAACATAAATTCCAGATCAATTTAACAAATTTGTTGAAGTATTCTGGGAAACCACCATTAGTCATGATTGCAAATAATTCTATAGATATAATTTGATCCTTGAAATAAATCGTGAAGCATCTAGTAGGCTGTGCTGTGCCCTTTGAGAAGTTCTGCGCATGCGCGACGAAGGGGAAATTGCTTAGAGAAGGGAATCGAGGAGAATACAGTGTTTCGTTCAAATAGTAATTCTGTCGTTTAATTTGAATTATGTCACATTCGGTAACCATGGTAACAAAATCACAAACCCCTTCTAACAAGCGCAAGAGTTCGTGGCGCTTGCGCATTACACCTTGAAGGGAACGGGGTCAAAGTTACACGTTTGAGTACTTATTTTCCACAATGCATGCATTCTATATATTTATATTTCTATGCATGATTGTAGCTTCCATCATAGAGTACAGAATAATTTAATTTTATACTCTATGGCTTCCACTATTAATCTATGATTACAACCATAGATTAACTTAATAATTACTGTTTATTTATGGTAGGTTTCATAAACCCCTTGAAGGAGACATTCTATGTTTCAAAAAACCATAAATTGGAAATTCCATTAATCAATTCGACGAATTTTTGAAGTATTCTGTGAATCATTAGATCAATGAACTCTATAAAATCCACTGTTTTCAGCTTAAGGGCTCGTTTATACTGGCTGGTACCTTATGCCCTAAGCCCTTACCTTATTCCGTATGCCGTAAGAATTTCAGTAGGTGTTTATACTGGCTGTTAACTTAACCTTAAGCAGAACATAGAGTTTATGGATTTTGCGCTATGCTTATTAATAATTCGTCATTTTGAATTTGTGTTTCTACGTTTTGATACGTGCTGGTCATCTTGAATTATAATTTATGATATTATTTGAAATTACCGCTATTAAAACAGAGATCCTTTCCGTATTCAATACTCTGATATAAATAATTGACCCTCTATAGAATGCACATGTGTCAAAAAAAATCGCCCAATATTACATTCCCTTAATTTGTCTTACTTATAAGATAGTCTTATACACTTATAAGATAATCTAATCTAATTATCTAATATATAAATGTAATTTGTCCAAATTATGTATGAATATATATTTCTATGAATTTGTCCCTAGAAGTTGAACATTTTACCGGTAAGGGAAAAGGTTAGGGAATGAGTATGAACGAAAGCATTGAATTCCTATGGTTCAACTTTTAAGGTTAAGGTTACGGCATAAGGTACCAGCCAGTATAAACGAGCCTTTAATCTAATCGAATTTTATTCAGTGGTTAAGCTGGTGAATGAAATTTTACTTTATTTTATTCTATTCATTCAGTCTATGAAGCTTCCGAATTTTGATACTTGAATACTTACTTAAAGATTTCATTTTGGAGGTAACAAACTGATGAGTATTATATTTAGGTAATCCAGTCTGATTCAACAATACCATTTTGAGTTGGTTCGTTGAATTTTGCAATAAAATATTCAATGTTTCCAATGAAGAATTAACCAGGTTATGATCTTTATTATTGATGTAGTGAAGGCACAACTCATAAATCTACAAAAAGTGAAAACATAAAGGATATTGTCGAATTTCAAATGATCATATATACCTGCAAAAGCTTTTCTGTTTTCAACTCGGCCCATTCTGTACCTTGCCATTCTTTATCTTGTATTTGACTGCTTTCACTCAAACACTTCCTCCATTGAGGCAAAAGCATCTTGAGAACACCCAAAACACCAAAAATTAAGTGCGTATCACAATTTTCATTCAACGGAAACACAAATCCTGAAATAATTCAATGGAATAACGAAAGCATTTACAAAAGATGCATATGAAAAAAATTCTTATTTCACATAAAATTCAAGGATTTGATTACCAATGTTAGAATTACTTGATTCACTGAAAGAAATTACAGAAATAACTTGTGTTTGGTTGACTATTACAACAACAGGATAAAAAACATTTTCAGTGGTTTACCTCAAGTCTTTACAGAAAAAAAACTGACCATAGAGGTATTTCTTTCCATCTTTGGCAGGCAATGCTGCAGAACCCTATCTGAATCATAATCTAGACAACTATTAGAAAAATAATGAATTTTTTTCAATACACATATTTCTCGATAAATATTTACCTAACACAATATGTATGCAATAAACGAGCGATAAATAAGGCTTAGGACAATTCAAACAAATACTCTGAATGGAATTTGCGGCAGTCCTCTTTATAACAGCAGATGGATTTGAAATGTTCGCCATGAAGGATTTAAGAAGATTCTGAAAAAAATCGTCAGTAATCAACTGGAAAACAACTAACTTATTCCGTAATACTTTAATATCATTATCGGTGGTAAATGGTCCTAATACTTCAATTATTTTTGGTAAACTGTTTGCTAATGTTTCGTGTACTGATTCTTCTGGTCTTTCCGTGATTCTCATCAAGCTGGGAAAAAGAAACATTACATATGGTTTTCCCTTGTAAGGTCTTATACAATGAGCTAATTTAGAGAATCTGGAGAGTGCAGCTCTTAAAGATCTAGCAGAACTATTTTTTTTTATTTCTTTATGTAATTCTATAAGTACTTTGGTGATATTTTCATCATTTATGCCCTGAAACATAAGTAATTAAATGAAGACCAAACTTGATTTAGACCGTTACTCTTATTATTTTATTCAGAGATTCCTCGGCAACCATCCTAATATCAGAATCTGCATCATCACAAAGTTGAAAAAGAGTTTCCATAGTATAGTTCAATGATCTTGGGAAAACTGTTGGAGCATTCGTAATACTATGACTGCTTATACATTCTGTTATGATATGACAATGTGTAATCTTCTCTTTCTTGCTAGAAAAATCAAGAAAATAAGGTGATTAGCAACACTGAATCATTACCATGTAGGTGATTTTCACGTTCGAACTTTGAGTAAACAGATAATATCCAAATATTTCAGATTACTCACATATTTACATTGTCTGAGTTACCATTTGGAATTGATAATTTTTTTAGAATTTCTAAAGATTTTATTAGCTTTTCCTGACTAGCCATTTCAAAAACGATAAAAATTTTACTGCTCTTTCAAATTTTATGCAGTGTAGTAGAAACTACTGCTACTATAATCTTTCAAGAAAAATTTCATTCTTTGTATATTTACAAACCAAACATGACAGTTACTGAATTGAGGTTAAGCATAAAATCATATGTGATCCACAGAGAATTACATTACTTCGAATAGGTAATATGATCTCAGGTCCAATCATGATCTCCAGTATTATTTGGAAAAACATAGATACCAGAAAGTTATTCACATCAAATGTAGTTACTTAGTTTGTATTAGTTTTCGACAACTCTTCTGATACATTCTTTGTCATTATTATTGAAGACGTGGTTGGCTCGGCTCAGCCTTACGGAACTTTCTTTGTTCTGTTCTACACAGTCTATACTGAGTGATTCACTTATAACTTAATAAAAAATGTTTTGTTTGCCGAAACTACCTTCTCGGGTTCATCATCGGTGATCAATTCCTTATCTCGTACTTCTTATTTGAGCGCTTGTTCTAGTAGAACATCGTGGATTTTGAATTTTAGTGCTGTTTCTTCTGCTGCTAATATGATTTTCATTTTTGTTATCACTTTAGTTGCTATGGAGAATTTGAGACCTTTGTTGGGAAGAGAAATTTGGTGTTCACTTAGATCTTTACTGGATAAATTGATTACTTTTCATATGACGCCATTTTTCAATTTTCTCTTACAGCTCGGAAACAATTTGACTTGCAACGTTGCGGTTTTCCACAAATGAATTCTCTGAAAGATCGTGCCCAAAAATGTGCTACTGATTTTGTTCTACCTCATCAGGTTTCTGAGGTCCTGTCACTAGACGAATTTAGGAAACCCGCTATTCACCTCTAAGTTAACATAGGACAGACCGAAAGAGAAATAAATATCTACCAATGGCTCTGTTTGTATGCATATTTTCGGAATAATCCATATGAGATGTTTTCAAGTTTTAATGATCAACTGAATAGAATCCATCTTTAAGATTCCCCGAGTAGAACAAGTCTGAGTTCTCGAGATGGAAGAACGTGACCCCGAAAGAAATTCCATGGTATTTCCTAAAATAAACAGATCAAGTCCGTTTGAAAGCAATCAAACTTGGGAAATCAATTAATTCTGAGAGATCGGCAGAATATTTTGCTATTCAGAGGGAAGTAAAGAAAAATACTGGGCCGCATATTATTATATCGAAATTTTTTCCCATTTGCGTCATCAATATCGAGAGTAATCGACTGTGGAAGTTGTTTCTGGTTCGATTGATATGAAAATGAATGTCTTGAGGAAGTTTTGAGATTATTCTGCATGGGAAATCATCATGGCATGAATTTGGGATATTAATTCATGTTATGAATAGCTTTGGTCGGTGTTGGACTGTAATTTTGAGCAGCTTAGACTAAAGTCACTGTATTTATTATCAATACATTATTTCATTGGACATAGTGAGTCGAAAATTTAAATCAAGCTTTCCTTTGATAACTGCACACAGTCAGATATTTGTTCCAACTTCACTTTCGGATTGGCCATGATGATTTTCAAGGTTTTTCGTATGTTTTCCGGAATAACTACCCTTTCGTTACGAATTCCGTAGGGCTAAAGTAATAGGTATTTTGAAACGAGGAAAAAGTCCGTGTTATTCTAATAGTTATCGACCAATCAGTTTATTTAGTGTTGTTTTCAAGCTTTTAGAAAGGTTTATTATTTTAGAACTGAATCTTCTATAGAAAATACTCTATAAACTTTCCAGGGTGGTTTTAGGAAAAATAGAAATTATTCACATCAGGTTCTCAGCCTTACAACTTTCATAGAATCTGGCTTCAATGAAAGATTGAAAACAGGAGCTGCTTTTATTGATTTATCTTCGGCATATGACACTGTGTGAAAAAATTGATTCATTTTCAAACTACGAGGGCCGTTCAGAAACTAACCTCCGGTTAATTGAAAAAAATACACCAAGTTAAGTAAAAATATTTTAATATATACATCTTACAACTACATCTTTGCACTATTTTTCGACATAGTCTCCATTACGATTGAGGCACTTATCGTATCTCTTCACAAGCTTTGAAATTACTTCTGCATAAAAATCACCCGCTTGTGCCTTGAGCCAGCCTGTGACCGCATCTTTGAGCTCTTTGTGGTCATCAAACCGCTGGGACCCGAGCCATTTCTTCGATTTTCACGAACTTTTGCATCAACTGTCTGAACGAGTTCGTCAGTCACCAATGATGGTATACCACTCCTCTCTTCATCATGAACGTTTTCTCGTCCACTTTTAAATAAACGTACCCATTCACGGACAACTCCTTCACTCATAAATTTTGGTCCGTTCACGGCACAAAGCTCACGATGAATAGCTGCTGCAGAGTATTCTTTGGCTGTAAAAAACCTTATAACAGCACGCACCTCACATTTGGCGGGATTTTCTATTGCAGCACACATTTCAAACTGCCACAAAAACTAAACTAGCGCAGGTACGATGTTCACTCGACTACGGCTTGATGCCGACTGACCTGCTGAGCGCGTGAATGCACAGATGGCGCGCTACTTCCCCCCCACTACCCGCACTGTGACCAATCGGAGGTTAGTTTCTGAATGGCCCTCGTATATACCCATCTGAAGTGTGGGAAAATGGTGAGATTATTAGAAATTATATTATCAGATTGAAGGTTTCGTGTTTTTGTTGACAATAAGAGTAGCAATTTCAAAACATTAAAAAACAATCTTCTACAAGGATTAGTTCTAGCCCCTTTACTTTTCAATTTATATCTCAGTGGTTTACCCACGACAACATCTCAGAAATTTGTTTATGCTGATGTCATTACTATTGCTTACCACCATTCGGATTTTCATACTATGGATAACATACTATCTTCTGATTTTGAGATTTTGAAGAATTATTTTGTTGAGCGGCGATTATGTCCAAATCCCAACAAAACAGAGGTATCTTGTTCCCATCTGAATAATCATGAAAAATATAGGAAATTAGCTGTAACTTTCAATGATTTTTCTATCGAACATAATTCCTATCCTAAGTACTTAGGAGTTGAATTAAATACATCTCTCGATTACAAGGCTTATTTAAATGATCTGAACCTGACACTGAAAACTAGGAATAATATTCTTCAGAAATTAGCTGGATCATCTTGGGGTGCTGATGCTTCAACTCTGGGCACAGCATCTTAAGCAATAGCCTTTTCTGCACTTGAGTATTATAGCTCTGTTTGATTTAACACTGCAAAAAAATAATAATTTTTCAAGAATTCTTGAAATGATGTTCGAAACATTTCATGTGAAAAATAGATTTGCAATTAAATATTTCATGGAAAAATTACATTTTTATTCTAAATCATTAAAAATCTTCATTTCAGTTTATTTATTGAGGCACCTTCTATTTATACTTGTAATAATAATCCTAGAATCATTCATTATTATTATGACATCAGTCATAATGGCGACCTAAGTTACAAAAATTAGTTATGACGTTTCACTTCTTGATGTGTGTTGTTTTGTGCTTCAGTGCTCTCTTCAAAATCCACGATGCACGTATTCGTTGCACAGGTCCGCACTGGCACTTAACTATGTCCAAAAATGTAAAATCCTACTATTGTGTTCCATGTACTGAGGGCGATTTAAACAACCGGCAAATATGAGTAACACAATTTTGCTTTCACGGACCAATATGCGATCCAATAGTGAAATATAAACACCCGTCCACTAATTTATTCCAAGTTTGGTTGTGTCGGTAAGGGAAAGCTGATTACCCATTAATTAATTACCAGTGCAGGTCGGTCAATGAAATTTTAATTTCACACAAGCTGCTTTATCAAGCTGCCAATTTTGATTTTGCGGGATGTACCCTGGGACCCTGTTAACTCATAACCGAGTTTACTTATTATGCATATTTGCAAGAGAGAGTACTAGACTCTGTTGAAAAATTATCCGGAAATCGAGTATTTTCAATTATTTGAAGTTTCTGTATATTGTTGGGACTACAAAAAAAATAATTAAAAAATGAAACAGAATAAGACACTTGTGTTAGACATTTGTGTATAACACTCTTGTCTCTTCAGGCATTCATATTCGATTAACAGTAATTTAAACAATTCTTGGTTACAACTTACGGTGTGGCATGCTGCAACGAAACAACTTCCACGTGCCACTTTTAAATCGATTGATATTCTAAAAACTAACATCAAATATAAGCATAGAGTATTATCTCGTTCCGCCAAATCAACACAGAAAATTACAACTGCATTCTATGATTTTTCTAAAGAATTGAGTTTATTATAAAAGAATGAAATTGACTTAATAATAATTAATAAACTAAAAATCAAGTAAAAAAAAGTGTTATACACAAATGTCGAAACACATGTGTCGTATTCTATTGCAAATTTTATTTAATTATTTGTAGTTTTTTTTTATTGTTTGATGTTATAATAAGAATATAAAATTCTCTCTTATTCATCAGAAAAAACAGTGTTTTCTAGATTAAATAAAGGTATAACTGATACTTTAATTGAAAAGTGTAACACTATAATTGTCATTTTTAGATTAAGAATTAAGATGTATATAAAAGGAATGTGTCATGGCATTGATTTGTTATTTCACACGGTTGTTAAAAAAATATTGTACTCAACACGCCCGAAACTATTTTTTTTTGGACTCAGACTACTATTTTGTCATTACTTGTGAAACTAGCTACTCTGACGAATTGTTGCTATTTTAACAAGATGTATAAGTGAATTGCCATAGATATGAACTGTGGAATTATCGGTCCAGAGTGCAATTATTGCAGGGCTCTTTCGATTCCTACAATACAATTATTGCTATAATTTTGCGACAACTGTGATTAAATTAATTTTATTATTATATATATATTTTTTTCCGAAATATAAATAGTGTACCTCTCTCCCATCGACCTACATCAACACAAAGATGTTTCGGATACACGAAAATATAGTGTTCATGTCCTCAGGTTCTAGCCTGTTGATATCTGCTCCAGTTTTAACACGTTCTAAGCTAGGCGTCGCGCTGCCCAAGGGACGCCCGAGACGCAGACAAGAGCAGCAGGTGCCCTTTCAGTAGCGTCTCGAACGCGTATACGATAGCGTCGAGGTTCTGCAAATCTGAACGCGGTCTTTTGCGGTGATTTCGCGTAATTTTTCGCCATGATCGATCTCGGAGAATGATCTGAACTATCGAATGGAAACTTTGTTCCGTAAGAATAAGTTGTTCGAAGAACTTCTCAAGGTGAGTAGATGCAGTTTTTTCGCGCAGAAAAAAAAATTGGTTATTTCGAAGGAACTTTATGCAACCGTGAAGTTTAGCGTAAATTGCAAAATTTTGAATGCAGTGAATTGTGACGAAACGTTTAGAAGCAACGAGGTTAGATCAGGGGTTTTTGCGAGCTTGTTAGCCGAGTGAAGTGTTCGAGACACGAATTTGTACGAATATTGGAGACGGATGTTTATTTGTTATTCGGGTAATATCCAGCATCTCCTATTGTTCTTGCTATCAGAAATTCTCGAGAATTTTTCTATTTTCATTGATTGTCAAGATTGACAGAATTATGACACTAGATCAAATTTCTGTGTTCATTCATATTCAATAAAAAATAATTCAAATTATTATTATTAATGAACAGGGCGTCAAGGACAAAATACCATGCATAATATTACGCGATAGAGGGCCATTAAAAATGAAACTGTACTGCTTCATTCAAGAAATACAGGGTGTTGAAGTTTATTTGGATTTTTTTAATAACTTGAAAAAAGAGGAATGAATTGAAGAGAATGTGGTATGCGGGGTTTGTTATGATGCAGAATCCAAATATTCAATTATTTTTTAAATTACTAATAGAGGACGCGACATACAGGATTTTTCCACATTTAAACCCACCCTTACTTTTTTGCCTTACACTGTATGTCATTCTGGACTAGAAAAAGCGTTTGCTCTCATTTTTTTTCCTTTAAAAAGGTATCTATATATTGTTGAAGTCGCTAGGATTAACGGTTTCCGATAAAAACGCATCGAAAAAATGTGATGTACGCAAATAGACACGAACGCCAAAGTAACTTACTTATAATAACAACCATTGTTGAAAGCAGTATAAAAAAACAGCAAGGAATTAAATGTTAATCAAGAATACAAAATAATGAAAATGACAGGCGAATGAAATTAAATATAAAAACAATGAAATATTTGACATTTTGTGTGTTTTTGTGTTCCTGAGTGAGTTTTTGATTAATTAACTATTTGTATTTTGTTCTATTTGCTTAAAAAAACGATGAAGCCATTTTGCCAATAGTAGAAAATAATCCAAGAATAAGCACCAGAAAGATAAGTTCAACGATTCCCAATATCAGCCACCAATCAACTAAAAAAATACTTAAAGAACAGCTTCTTCACCAGTTTCATTAAAAAAAAATTCATCATTCAATAGAACACTATGAAATGGAGCGATATACATCTATCATATTCAAAGAAGATAAACCTGCAAGAAGAAGAATCGAGGAAGCAGCAATTATAAAAATCACTTCCGGTATCATAAGTGCTCCATCAATTGAGTTACCGAAACTTTGAAGAATGATTGTTCCAGGTACCTTCACCAAAAAAAAAACCAAGTGAGCAGCATTTATGAAAATCGCATAACCTTACATCAGTCCTATTGAATTCAACATTCTACGGAGAAATTTGTTTGCATCATTAATTTATTAGCGTGGAAAAAAAGAATATTTTATCACAAGACTGGGAATTACTTATTTTTACAACTTCCCGCTACATTGAACTGCATGAATATTCATTTTGAATATTTGAATATACAAGTACCATGCAAGCATACTACATTATAAGAGATTCTTTTCAAGTGGATGACTTGATTAAGTATGCTATTACGGAATGAAAGCTATTCTTCACGTAGAGAAATTATTTTGGGTGCTTTATTAATCGTTTTTGCGCTCTTTATCTTGCTGGACCAGATACCTATTCTTTTTGAACGTATAAATAAAATTCCGTATTTTTTTGTAATTCATCAAATTTAAAAAACTCATATATCTTCTCAGAAAAAGAAGGTACTATGATGAAATTTTAGAATATCAATAACCTCCATGAATGAAAAATTTTCGCCGAGATCTGACGTAAATATTTCTGAAAGATCGAGCATGTACCAACAAATATTTATGAATGTTTTCAAATTTTTCTAACGTGACCAAACTCTGCAGAATTTTGTGGATCTCTGATGAATACCTCATGAGATATCAAGAATTGAGACAAGTTTTGGAGATCATGATGGAACTTGTGTAGAATTAGATATTTTTGAGTAATAATCATCATCTCTTATTATTCTTCTTTCCAATGTTTCGACATACGTCTTCTATCGTTTTCAAGGCAAAAAATTAGCTATAAAAAAGCTGACAATATCAGAAAAATTTTCAATTTCCTCTAATAAGTGTCAAATCGACAGATTTTTTCGTATAAATTCTCAATAAGGTGTATTGGTATAGCATAATTCGAGTGGGAATCTTATTACAGAAGGTTCCATTTGAGCTTCCATTAAATTATAAATCGATTCTGATACTGACGGTAACCATGGTTAGTCCTGATCAATGTTTAATATTATGGGTTGTTACGAGACATATCGAAGTTAATTATTGATGGAATCGTTGAAGCCTCAAAAGGAGGATGTTGTTCAATCAACAAGAAAATTTTTCATTGAAATGATTACATTGTTGAAATAAATCAAGACCGAGAGGATATTTAATCGTCACGTAACAGGGTTTCATTTCGATTGAAAAAATTGAAAAGCAATGATTGACATTATATCCTGAACAGGTGGTTGAAGAGCTTGATTATACTGTATTTTAACTGTTTTAAATATTATGAACTATAGAGAAATGTTACAAATACTTTCGTCCCTATATTATTCCCCTTCTTAAAGCTGCATTGAATTCAAAGAAAAAATCTGTCTGAATAATAAGAGATGGTGGATATAACCTAAATGATATTTCTACATATAGAAATCAACATATTCTTTCCAGTAAGCAATTTTTCTTTGAAATACCTCATTCGTTCCAAATTACGAAAAAATTGCACGCTATCAACTAAATATTATAAGATAGAGGTTATACGGTCGAACGAGCAAAGTTAAGTTTGACCCTGAATTATTTATCAGGAAGTCAAACCCAAAAATTGCAGACATTTGGCCAAAATGATAACTCGCTGTTCCACTAGAAACTAGAATTGTCATCCATTCCATTATAAAACATGATATTAAATAAAACCAACGCTTTGTGAAAATTTTTCCATAGTGAAGTTCGACAATATCGGTATTTTGGTTCTATACATAACTGGCGGACATACTCGAGGTTGACGACCGATCCGTTATCAAGAAGTCGAACCCAACCGATTGAGGTTCTTTACGGCTTTATTTTCAAAAGTATTGTACCTTTGAGCAAAAATGAAACCCGCTGTTACACTAGAAAAATTTGAAAAATGATTATGTCAGGGAAATTATTTTTTAAGCAGGTTGTTCTAGTTAAAGCTAAGAATTCCTTTATCGTAGTGGTATATATAGGTATAGGTATAGGTATATATATATATATATATATTCTTTTGAACTTTTGGCTTACAATATTTAGTTAGCAAACAATAAAGCATATATATCAGTGACGGGGTGTCATACAATTCGTATGACATAAAAGCCTAGGGAAAAAACCTCAGTAAAAAAAAACCCTGGCTCCCCGCCTAACTGTGAAAGTACAAAAATAAGCTGAAATATATTTTAGGGACTTCTTTCTTCAAGAGTGGTCTTCTATTGATGGAGACCGAGACTTCTTCAAGTTGCCCACATCGAATCTGGATATAAAAAGACAAAAGCAGAAAAAAGAACTGAATAACAAAAATATAAAATTTGAAAGAGATAAAGAAAACACCCTCAAATTCGCCTTTTTGGATTAATTCGATATTGTGAATCAAGGATTTTTAACATAACAACCTAAACCGTAAATTTTACTAAGGAGATAATCAATGAATATATAACCTTTATGGTATCCGTATGTGTCTCTGGAAGGAGAATAATCTCATCACTATAGTCCTTTGCTAGTTTAGAAATATAATCACGCTTGTCCTTAGAAATACCCTCTATATTCAAATCTAATACACAAAATTTGTCGCCAATCTGCAAGGAGGATTCTTCGAATCAGGTCTTGTGGTCCAAGTGACGATTTTTCAGATCTTCTGATGTTTGAAGTCTGCTATGGAACCCATTCAAAGGGAAATCATCATCCATAGTTGGGGAAGGTTGTGATATAACACTTATTTCATTGAAAAAATAGCAGAGGAAAAACATTATTATTATAAAATCATTAGGTATTCTTATATTACGAAACTAGTAAGCGGGTAGATCAATAGGCCCGTAGATCCATAGGCCAGTAGTTCAATAGGCCCATGGATCAATATAGACCATAGATCAATATAGACCGCAGATCAATAGGGCCCATACATCAATGAAGCGCGCAGAAACACGAAACACGTCAAATTACCCGTTGAAAGCGAAAAAGCTAGAAAGAACTGGAAAAAACACGGAGAAACGCGAAAAAACACGAAGGAATCCGAAGAAACACGAAAGAAACCGAAGTTATTCGAAAGAAACCGAAATTACACGAAACATCGCGAGAAAACACGAAAGAACACCAAGTAACACAAAAATCTAAAGGAACCTGAAAAAACTCGAAACACAAAAGTACTTGTAAATTGCACACCCTGTATATCACCCGACCGTAAACTTATTTTAAATTGCACACCCTGTATGACATTTTATCGAAATCCGCTCCCATTCGCGAGAAAACTTGAAGGAGAATGCATATGATACAATTGATTAGCAGTGAAAAAAAAAAACAAAAGAATATCGTTGTAACTCCATCTATTCGAGTTCAGTAATTACCACGAAGGAAGTATCAAAATTATTCTATGGAGCTCCTATGTAACACCCCGTATATGTTTCGAAGATAATTTTTCCGTAAAAAAACCCGAAGGAACACAAAAAACTTGAGAGCGCGCAAAAAAACAGAAGAACTTGTAAAGTGCTCACCCCGTATATCACCCGATCGCAAATTCATTGTAAATCGCACACCCTGTATGACATTTTACCGAAATTAGCTTTCACACGTGAAAAAACATGATGAAAAATGCATATGGGACACCCAGTATATAATTGATTTGCAGTGGGTGCTTTCATCATAAGAAACAAACCGAAAGAATATCGTTTTAACTCTATCGTTTCAAGTTCGGTGCATTCCACGAAGAAAGAACCCGACGAAACACGGAAAAACTTGAAAGAACCCGAAGTACCACGAATGAACGAAAAATATCCAAAGGAACCGAAAAAACCCCGAAGGAGCACAAAATCACCGAAAGCGCGCAAAAAAACTCGAAGGAAAGCTTAAAACCCTGAGGGAGCACAAAAAACCGAAAGCGTGCAAGAAATAATGAAAGAACTTTTAAATTGCACACCCTGTATATCAATCGATCGCGAAATCATTGTTAATGGCACACCCTGTATGGGATTTCATTGAATTAAGCTCCCTTACGCGGAAAAGCACAAAAGCTGGAGAAAAACTCTGGTGAATGTCAGCGCTACTCAGATCTGACACCCTGTATATGAATCGAATATATTTTATCGAATTAAGATCCAAAACTCCCGAAACAACACAAAAACTCGAATTTGCGCAAAAAAATCAAATTAACTTGTAAATTGCACACCCCGTATATCACCCGATCGCAAATTCATTGTGAATCGCACACCCTGTATGACATTATAACGAAATCAGCTCCCATTCGCGAGAGAACTTGAAGAAAAATGCATATGGGACACCCGTATATAATTGATTCGCAGTGGGTGCTTTCTTCATGAAAAACAAACCGAAAGAATATCGTTTATAACTCTATCGTTTCGAGTTCAGTGCATTCCACCAAGAAAGAAACCGACCAAATACGAAAAACGCGGAAAACATGATAGAACCCTAAGTAACACGAAATCTCTCGAAGAAAGAATCTGGTGAAAATCAGTGCTTTCCATAAGCACAGCCTGTATAGCGATTTTTTCGAGATAGCACAGCCTGTATAGCGATTCATCGCGATCTGTGTGCATTCTTCAAGGACGAAAATGAATTAGCGCGAAAATAGAGCCTGAAATGACGATTTTCAAACGCATATTTGAGGTGTTTTTCTCGCGATTCGTGAAACGTGAGTGGTCTCTAGAGATTCGGAATCTCCTGTAGATTCTTAATCGAGCAATTGGAAGGCCTGAAAAATCTTCGACAGCCCATATCGAGCGAAAAATTGATGCCGTATTTTCAAATTTGGAGCTCGCGTTCGGCTATCATCGGAATCGTATGAGAAACTATGACACTTCTGATCGAAATATCGAGTAAATTGCCGAATTTCGAATGAAGAATTCGCGGCCTTATCTCGCTACTTGGATATGAAAATTGGTACCCAGAGATGGGGAATTTCCTCAAGTTTCATTTTCTACCGCCGAAAATGCGTTTAGAGGCTCGAGAGGCCCGCAATGAGCGAAAGCATCATGGGTGATTTTGACGTTTCGCGGGGCTGGCGAAACTAAAAATTGCCGTTTTACTTACGGGATTTTAGCCTAGAAATAGGGGGGCTCCGGAGTTCTAATGGGTTCTAAGGAAACCGGACGTCCTCGCTCTCGGAATATGTGGCGAGTCCGGGACGCTGGGCGTTTCGGCTTCGGAGCCTATTTCCATTTTTCTGAGGCACTTTAGGCGATTTCGCGAAAAACGTCATTTTCGCGATTTTCTTTCGAAAATTTCGGGCACTTTAAGAGCGCCCGGGGCGGGTTTCGGGGTAGCTTCTCCTAGAACAGGATACGCCTTTTCGATCTGTTTTAAGATTCCTCTCGAGCGGCCCTGCGGGCTGCCTCGGAAAGCTACGCTTTCCGGGTCCCTGACGGGACCACCTGTCAAAATTTTCTGTGGTCCCCGATCTTATTACTTTATTATATAGACTAGTAAGCGGGTAGATCAATAGGCCCGTAGATCCATAGGCCCGTAGATCCATAGGCCAGTAGTTCAATAGGCCAGTAGTTCAATTGGCCCATGGATCAATATAGACCATAGATCAATATAGACCGCAGATCAATAGGGCCCATACATCAATGAAGCGCGCAGAAACACGAAACACGTCAAATTACCCGTTGAAAGCGAAAAAGCCAGAAAGAACTGGAAAAAACACGGAGAAACGCGAAAAAACACGAAGGAATCCGAAGAAACACGAAAGAAACCGAAGTTATACGAAAGAAACCGAAATTACAGGAAACAACGCGAGAAAACACGAAAGAACACCAAGTAACACAAAAAATCTAAAGGAACCTGAAAAAAACCCGAAACACAAAAGTACTACCCAAAGTAACACGAAAGAACGAAAAAAATCCAAAGGAACTCAAAAAACCCCGAAGGAGCACAAAATCAACGAAAGCGCGCAAAAAAACTCGAAGGAAAGCTTAAAACCCCGAGGGAGCACAAAAAACCGAAAGCGTGCAAAAAAAAATGAAAGAACTTTTAAATTGCACACCCCGTATATCACCCGACCGTAAACTTATTGTAAATTGCACACCCTGTATGACATTTTATCGAAATCCGCTCCCATTCGCGAGAAAACTTGAAGGAGAATGCATATGAGACACTCAGTATACAATTGATCAGCAGTGAAAAAACCAAAAGAATATCGTTGTAACTCCATCTATTCGAGTTCAGTAATTACCACGAAGGAAGTATCAAAATTATTCTATGGAGCTCCTATGTAACACCCCGTATATGTTTCGAAGATAATTTTTCCGTAAAAAAACCGAAGGAACACAAAAACTTGAGAGCGCGCAAAAAAACAGAAGAACTTGTAAAGTGCTCACCCCGTATATCACCCGATCGCAAATTCATTGTAAATCGCACACCCTGTATGACATTTTACCGAAATTAGCTTTCACACGTGAAAAACATGATGAAAAATGCATATGGGACACCCAGTATATAATTGATTTGCAGTGGGTGCTTTCATCATAAGAAACAAACCGAAAGAATATCGTTTTAACTCTATCGTTTCAAGTTCGGTGCATTCCACGAAGAAAGAACCCGACGAAACACGGAAAAACTTGAAAGAACCCGAAGTACCACGAATGAACGAAAAATATCCAAAGGAACCGAAAAAACCCCGAAGGAGCACAAAATCACCGAAAGCGCGCAAAAAAACTCGAAGGAAAGCTTAAAACCCTGAGGGAGCACAAAAAACCGAAAGCGTGCAAAAATAATGAAAGAACTTTTAAATTGCACACCCTGTATATCAATCGATCGCGAAATCATTGGTAATGGCACACCCTGTATGGGATTTCATTGAATTAAGCTCCCTTACGCGGAAAAGCACAAAAGCTGGAGAAAAACTCTGGTTAATGTCAGCGCTACTCAGATCTGACACCCTGTATATGAATCGAATATATTTTATCGAATTAAGATCCAAAACTCCCCGAAACAACACAAAAACTCGAATTTGCGCAAAAAAATCAAATTAACTTGTAAATTGCACACCCCGTATATCACCCGATCGCAAATTCGTTGTGAATCGCACAACCTGTATGACATTATACCGAAATCAGCTCCCATTCGCGAGAGAACTTGAAGAAAAATGCATATGGGACACCCCGTATATAATTGATTCGCAGTGGGTGCTTTCTTCATAAAAAATAAACCGAAAGAATATCGTTTATAACTCTATCGTTTCGAGTTCAGTGCATTCCACCAAGAAAGAAACCGACCAAATACGAAAAAACGCGGAAAACATGATAGAACCCTAAGTAACACGAAATCTCTCGAAGAAAGAATCTGGTGAAAATCAGTGCTTTCCATAAGCACAGCCTGTATAGCGATTTTTTCGAGATAGCACAGCCTGTATAGCGATTCATCGCGATCTGTGTGCATTCTTCAAGGACGAAAATGAATTAGCGCGAAAATAGAGCCTGAAATGACGATTTTCAAACGCATATTTGAGGTGTTTTTCTCGCGATTCGTGAAACGTGAGTGGTCTCTAGAGATTCGGAATCTCCTGTAGATTCTTAATCGAGCATTTGGAAGGCCTGAAAAATCTTCGACCGCCCATATCGAGCGAAAAATTGATGCCGTATTTTCAAATTTGGAGCTCGCGTTCGGCTATCATCGGAATCGTATGAGATATTCTGACATTTTGCTTCATTTCACCGTGAAAATTGCCGAATTTGGAATGAAGAATTCGCGGCCTTATCTCGCTACTTGGATATGAAAATTGGTACCCAGAGATGGGGAATTTCCTCAAGTTTCATTTTCTAGCGCCGAAAATAAGTTTTGAGGCTCGTAACGCCCGCACGAATCGAAAGCATCATGGGTGATTTTGACGTTTCGCGGGGCTGGCGAAACTAAAAATTGCCGTTTTACTTACGGGATTTTAGCCTAGAAATAGGGGGGCTCCGGAGTTCTAATGGGTTCTAAGGAAACCGGACGTCCTCGCTCTCGGAATATGTGGCGAGTCCGGGACGCTGGGCGTTTCGGCTTCGGAGCCTATTTCCTTTTTTCTGAGGCACTTTAGGCGATTTCGCGAAAATGACGTTTTTCGCGATTTTCTTTCGAAAATTTCGGGCACTTTAAGAGCGCCCGGGGGGTTTCGGGGTCGCTTCTCCTAGAGGAGGATTCGCCTTTTCGATCTGTTTTAAGATTCCCTCTCGAGCGGCCCTGCGGGCCGCAAGGAAAGCTGCGCTTTCCGGGTCCCTCACGGGACCACCTGTCAAAATTTTCTCTGGTCCCCGATCTTATTACTTTATTATATAGACTAGTAAACGGGTAGATCAATAGGCCCATGGATCAATATAGACCATAGATCATAAGGGACCATAGATCAATATAGACCATAGATCAATATAGACCACAGATCAATAGGGCCCATACATCAATGAAGCGCGCAGAAACACTAAACACGTCAAAATACCCGTTGAAAGCGAAAAAACTTGAAAGAACTGGAAAAAACACGAAGAAACGCGAAAAAACTCGAAAGAAACCGAAGTTACACGAAAGAAACCGAAATTACACGAAACAACGCGAGAAAACACGAAAGAACCCCAAGCAACACAAATAATCCAAAGAAACCTGAAAAAATCCCGAGAGAATACATATAACTTGAAAGCGCGCAAAAAAACTCGAAGTCACGCGAAACACCCCGGAGAAATATAAAAAAACCGAAAGCGCGCAAAAAAACAAAAGTACTTGTAAATTGCACACCCCGTATATCACCCGATCGTAAACTCATTGTAAATTGCACACCCTGTATGACGTTTTATCGAAATCAGCAAAATAACTTGTAAATTGCACACCCCGTATATCACATGATCGTAAATTAATTGTAAATCGCACACCCTGTATGCCATTTTATCGAAATTAGAGCCCATACGCGAAAAAACCTGAAGAAAAATGCATTTGGGACACCCACTCTATAATTGATTCGCAGTGGGTGCTTTTTCCATAAAATATTCAGACGGAAAATCTCTCGAAGAAAGAATCTGGTGAAAATCAGTGCTTTCCATAAGCACAGCCTGTATAGCGATTTTTTCGAGATAGCACAGCCTGTATAGCGATTCATCGCGATCTGTGTGCATTCTTCAAGGACGAAAATGAATTAGCGCGAAAATAGAGCCTGAAATGACGATTTTCAAACGCATATTTGAGGTGTTTTTCTCGCGATTCGTGAAACGTGAGTGGTCTCTAGAGATTCGGAATCTCCTGTAGATTCTTAATCGAGCAATTGGAAGGCCTGAAAAATCTTCGACAGCCCATATCGAGCGAAAAATTGATGGCGTATTTTCAAATTTGGAGCTCGCGTTCGGCTATCATCGGAATCGTATGAGAAACTATGACACTTCTGATCGAAATATCGAGTAAATTGCCGAATTTGGAATGAAGAATTCGCGACCTTATCTCGCTACTTGGATATGAAAATTGGTACCCAGAGATGGGGAATTTCCTCAAGTTTCATTTTCTACCGCCGAAAATAAGTTTTGAGGCTCGTAACGCCCGCACGAATCGAAAGCATCATGGGTGATTTTGACGTTTCGCGGGGCTGGCGAAACTAAAAATTGCCGTTTTACTTACGGGATTTTAGCCTAGAAATAGGGGGGCTCCGGAGTTCTAATGGGTTCTAAGGAAACCGGACGTCCTCGCTCTCGGAATATGTGGCGAGTCCGGGACGCTGGGCGTTTCGGCTTCGGAGCCTATTTCGTTTTTTCTGAGGCACTTTAGGCGATTTCGCGAAAATGACGTTTTTCGCGATTTTCTTTCGAAAGTTTCGGGCACTTTAAGAGCGCCCGGGGGGTTTCGGGGTCGCTTCTCCTAGAACAGGATACGCCTTTTCGATCTGTTTTAAGATTCCCTCTCGAGCGGCCCTGCGGGTCTGCTCGAAAGCTGCGCTTTCCGGGTCCCTGACGGGACCACCTGTCACAATTTTCTCTGGTTCCCGATCTTATCATTTTAATATAATAGACTAGTAAGCGGGTAGATCAATAGGCCCATGGATCAATATAGACCATAGATCATGATGGACCATAGATCAATATAGACCATAGATCAATATAGACCATAGATCAATATAAACCATAGATCAATATAGACCAAAGATCAATAGGGCCCATACATCAATGAAGCGCGCAGAAACACGAAACACGTCAAAATACCCGTTGAAAGCGAAAAAACTTGAAAGAACTGGAAAAAACACGAAGAAACGCGAAAAAACACGAAAGAATCCGGAGAAACACGAAAGAAACCGAAGTTACACGAAAGAAACCGAAATTACACGAAACAACGCGAGAAAACACGAAAGAACCCCAAGTAACACAAAAAATCCAGAGGAACCTGAAAAAACCCGAAAGAATACATATAACTTGAAAGCGCTACTCGAAGTCACGCGAAACACCCCAGAGAAATAAAAAAACAACGAAAGCACGCAAAGAAACAAAAGAACTTATAAATTGCACACCCCGTATATCACCCGATCGTAAACTCTTTTTAAATTGCACACCCTGTATGACAGTGTTTAAAGTGCTCACCCCGTATATCACCCGATCGCAAATTCATTGTAAATCGCACACCCTGTATGACATTTTATCGTAATTAGATCCCATACGCGAAAAACCATGAAGAAAATGCATTTGGGACACCCACTATATAATCGATTCGCAGTGGGTGCTTTTTCCATAAGAAATTCAGACGGAAAATCTCTCGAAGAAAGACTCTGGTGAAAGTCAGTGCTTCCAAAGTGCACAGCACGTATATCAATCGATCGCAATCGGTGCATTCCACAAAGGTAGTATAAGCATTATTCGATAAAGCTTCCATGTACAACCTTGTATATGAATCGAAAATAATTTTTCCATAAAAATAAACCCAAAGAATATCGTTTCAACTCCATCAATTTCACAAAGGTAAAATGAAAATTATTCGAAAAAGGTCTGAACGTGTATTCATGAACAGAGTGCTTTCCCTGAATAAACTAAGTGTGTCGGATTTTGACATAGAGTATCATAAGTTGGGTCCGAGTTCGGAGAGGGCAATGAATTCGCGCGAAAATAGACTGAAAAATGACGATTTTCAAACGCATATTTGAGATGTTTTTCTTGAGAGTCGTGTAAGATGAGTGGTATCTAGAGATTCGTAATCTCCTGTAGATTCTTATTCGAGTGCTTGGAAAACGCAAAGAATCTTCCATCGCCCATATCCAGCGAAAAATTGATGCCGTATTTTCAAATTTGGAGCTCGCGTTCGGCTATCATCGGAATCGTATGATAAAATATGACACTTGTCCTCGAATTATCGAGAAAATTGCCGAATTTGGAATGAATATCCCCGGCCTTGATTCGCTCCTTGGATGTGGAAATTGGTACCCAGAGATGGGAAATTTCACGTAGATTCGTTTTCTACCGATCGCTGGGCGATTTATATCGTTTTCGACCGGTACGGAGGAAAACGTAGGTGTGGTTTTGACGTTTCAGGAAGTCGCGAGTCTAAAATTGCCGTTTTATATGCATAATTTTCGTATAGATTTCGAGGGCTCCGCGGTCCGTACCGGTACCACATTATGAGGAATGTCTTTTTCTTGAAAAAGCGACCGATCTCGGCCGGAGAAATGGCCCCGTTCGTCCGTGAGATCTTCCCCTTGGGGACACTTTCGGCGATTTCGCGAAAATCGCCGATTTCGCGATTTTCTTTCGAAAATTTCGGGCATTTTAAGAGCGCCCGGGGGGGGTTTCGGGGTCGCTTCTCCTAGAGGAGGATACGCCTTTTCGATTTTTCTTAAGATTCCCTCTCGAGCGGCCCTGCGGGCTGCTCAGCTACGCTTTCCGGGTCCCTAACGGGACCACCTGTCAAATTTTTCTCTGGTTCCCGATCTTATCATTTTAATATAATAGATGAACTGAAATGGCAAAAGAAAAAAAAAACGGATATTTGAGGTTTTCAATAGAATTCTGGAAAAGCTATTTTAATTTTCACCTTATTTCTCCGCAAAATAGTTTCACTCGAATTGAAGAATTTCACTACACACACGATTTCTTTAAATTTCTCATTAACTATTTTTAACAGCTTCACCTATCTTCTGTGATATCCAAATCAATCTAACACAAAATAGAATAACTCTGTAATCTATGAATTCTAGAACTACTTTGGTCGACGTTCTGAGAAAAATGATATGTTTCGTGTTCTATATTACCTACATGAACTATAGAGAAATATAACAAGTAAGTTTGTCTCCTCATAGGAACATCAATGAATTCGAGGAAATATTTGCAATTGACGTAATAGATGTACATAAGCAAGGTGATGCTTATGTTAGATATTGGAGGGCTCAAATAAAGATTAGAATGAATTAACTCTTTTATTCACCTTCTTATGAGGATGGAATATAATTGTGATCAAAGTGACATAATTAAGTAAAATATTGGTCAATAGATGGCTGGCCTATGTCGGAAATAGTACATTGTTTACCGGGTAGGAAAAGCTTAACATTCCTGGACGACTGTGAAGATTGCAACACAGAGTCCAGGAATGTGGCTTTTCCTACGAGGTAAACATACTATTTTTCCGCAAATCGTTTAAAATTCGACAGATATTGATCGATTTAAAAAAAAACGCGATAACTTTATTCCCAAATAAATGGTGCTTTGAAATTCCTAATAAAATTACTTGGGTTACTATGGAAACGTATTGAGGTTGAATTGTCAAACTTGACGCTTATAAATTTAATTGCTGGTCTTCTCGAAAGTAAAATGATAAGTGATGATGAAATTTCCATTCCTGGGTCTCCTCCAGAGCTGGTTGAGGCAGTGAATACTGCTTCATTAGAATTATTGCCAAAGAAATCAAGAGAAAGTACGAAAATGCATACAGACGTTTTATGGATTATCGCATGAGTAAAAATACGAGTTCTTTCTCAGAAAATGTTGTAATGGCATACTTCCTAGACCTTTGTTTAAAGATGAAATCTTCAACATTATGGGCCAATTATTCAGTGCTGAAGTCAACCCTTCCACTTAAACACAATGTAGATATATCTACATACTCAAAACTTCGTTCTTTCTTGAAACGGCAAGCTCAAGGTTATAGGGCAAAGAAATCTAAGATTTTAACGAAGGAAGAAATTGAAAAATTTATCCAGGAAGCTCCAGATAAAGAAAATTTAATGATTAAGGTAATTTACAAGTTTTTAATTTCTATTTAGATTATAGCTTTATTTATTTTTTAGGTAGCTGTAATATTTGGTATTTCTGTGGCCTGTAGAATGGATGAGTTAGTCCGAATGACTGTACACGATATAGAAGACTTACAATCTAAGCTTTTAATCAGCATACCTGATTCGAGAACCAACAAACCAAGATCATTTGTAATTAATCAGATCTACTTGAATGTTTATCGAAAGTATGTTTCGTTAAGACCAGAAAATATGAAGAGTGACCGATTTTTCTTTAAATATCAAAGCGGAAAGGGTTGTAGACAAGTGGTAGGAATTCATCAATTTAGAAAAATGCCCAAAATAGTTGCTACTTATTTGAACTTGGTAAATCCGACAGAATATACTGGTCACTGCTTTCGTCGGTCTTCTGCAACAATATTGGTTGACTCTGGTGCCGACATAACTAGTATAAAGAGGCATGGCGGATGGAAGTCATCAAACGTTGCTGAAGGATATATCGAAGAATCGCTTAACAATAAGGTTGAGGTGGCAAATAAAATTTTTCACAGTACAAAATATTCAACAAAATGACCCTTCCACCCTGCATGTTGTCCAAAATGTTTCTCATAGTTCTAAGAGTGTTCCTCCAATGTTCAATAATTGTACTAACTGTCAAATTACTGTAAATATAACAAACAAATTGATCTTAAAAATGTATTCAGCAATGACTTGATGTTTTCAAAATATAAATTAATTCCTTATAAGCAATGTGTTTTCTATCATTTTGTAGAACACTAACAACTGTACGGAAATATAATTTCCTTACAGTAAGGAAATGACATTTTCTTACAGTAAGGAAGTCCTGGCTTTTTCTTCAAGAAATTTTGACAGGAATGTCAAAATTTGACAGGAATGTCAAAATTTCCTGGCGATTTGCGGAAAACAATATTTTTTCCATATTTATTCATCAATTGGAGTGATATAATAATTCCGAAGTTTCTCTAGCTTTTCGATTGCACCGGTTGGTAACCTGCGGTGAGTTTGAGATTGTTTCACGTTACATCGAAATGGCAGCAACGTTGCCGGATCGAATCATTTTTCGTGTATTTGAAGATTATCAACGAATATGTCTGACATTTGAAGCTTATTTTTTTTGTGATTTCGAAATTGAGGCATCTCTGCCTTCAAACGATCCTATAAGAGGATATATTTGTCGTTGTTGATTGTTCTATGTGCATCTTGAAGAAACATAGACCATTTTAGTGTTGAGTGCAAAATACGATTCCCCTGAGAAAATGAATGAATGTGATCCCAGGAACGAGGACCTGGAGACGAATTTACGGAACTGTTTAATTGGGAGGTTTGCTAGAGCGTGAGGGTTATACACCCCAGACTCCAGGGAACTCAAACTAAGTTCTCGTTAGGTTAATTAACAAATTCGTCAATCTCAGAGTATTACGATGAATTTTGCGAGAGAATCGTCATATCCATTTAATCGAATGATATATGTGATGTCCCCAGACGTCGAGTTCCATTTTGGATCTCTACACGGCCATCAAGCCATGGTTTGCCTAATTTAAAACCGTATTTTCCGGACTTGGTACGTAATTCACTATTGACAGTAAATTATGTTTCTCTTACTATAACATGATGGTCCACTCAGAGCCATAGGGCAAACACATCAAATATCCACTGGCTAGATAAAAATCTAATTGATTGTTAACTGAAAGCTCGATTTTTCCTTTATTCATGGATACATGTCAGCACTTCCAGCCAATACGTATTTATTCCCCAGATGGTTAGTCTCTGGCCGGAAATAAAAACCTAGACAGGATATTTCATCATGTTTGTAGTTAAGATATATGGCCGATAAATCCTTATTTCGACCAAAATGCGAAGAAGCAAGAGAAACAACTCAGCGAGTGGCCTTCCTAGGAAGAATCGAACCTGAGAACATAAAGTTTTAAAGGATATCATACCGTTTCTGTCGGACAGGATACTTCTGTACGGAAATGGTTATTTTAAATTTGAAGAATATGTTTCTTCATTAATGTATTATTATCACTTTTTAGATTTGAATCTTCTAAAGAAAAGGCAGGATTTAGGAAAAACAGAAATTGTTCAGATCAGATTCTCAGCCTTGTAAGGTTCATAGAATCAGGTTTCAATAATAGTTTAAAAAGAGGAGCTGGAGCTTAATCATGTTTGGGGTGCCTAATCTATACCCTTTCATTGACTCTATGACGTGCAATATTCTATGTTCGACACATGACATAATATGTATTTTTGTATACAAGCCGATATTCCATATCTCCAATCGAAGATTCGGCATTTTTCACTTTGGTAATTAGGTTAAGCCGTGATGGAAACATCGTGTATAATTTTGGCACATCTCTCATCTCTGTCGGAATTATTGATTGTCAGTAACTGTCTTTGATCGGGTTCAGTCGACTGTTCAATCAAATCAGGGCATCTGACCTTCCAACCATGTGTGCACAGTTAGGCACAGGCGGCCATCTGATTATATATCAAACTTGGGCTCCTCTCTGTGTCAACGTCGTCATTGATTAGGACCAAATTTACTGAATGGAGACGAGAAATCCCGTCTTGGCTGTCGTGCGTCTCTGCTAAGAAAATGTTCTGTGAGGGAAATTTTCGGTGCACAGAATATTGGTGAAGAATTATTGTCCGTTGAAAACATCGAGTTAGAACAATTATTCTAACTCGATGGTTTCAGATAATTGTTATCAACTCTATAAAATTTTTGGTTAGGCAACGGTCGTTCCAAACGTGTATCTATCTCTTTCTATTCCATTACGTTTAATGGAAGGTTTGCGCTTTTTATTGAATTTTTTTGAGTTTTCTGCTTAGTGTGGGTTAAATCTGATTCTTTTTTAGGAAAAAATCCATTATGCAAAAATAAAACGAAATATTAATCCTTATGGGCTTGATATCAATGAAATATATGAAAAAAAGGTGACCAGTTATCACGAGTGTTAGAAACAATGCTCACAAAAACATTCAAATATATCAATTATTGTTCCATTTCCATTATCAGGAACCACTGAATTATTACTGCCCCCATTCAACGTAACATTTAATGTATAAACTAAATGTCCCCATAAATTTTATACTCGATGTTGAAATTCTAACGATCGCCCCTTTTAGGGTTGTAAATAACTGCACACAGATCTGGAAGTGACAACATCCATGTTAAATACAAATTGCATTCGTGGTTGAGTTTATGACGCTAGGAAATTGTATTAAGTTATTCTGGGTATTCTGACATCTGTCATGATTACTAGCAGGCTTGGCGAACTTCGTTCCCACTCGCAGTGGATTCTTGGACTTTTTGTTCTAGTAGAACATCCGAAATGGATATTGATATTAAGACCATCTTTGAATTTCAGCTTTGTTCTCCATATCTGAAAATGTTTAATGAGTAAAAAGTTTCATTTGATAAAAAATCACAGAGTATAGAATTATAGTGTAATTAATTTACCTAAACAAACCTATAAAAGTCATTTTACGTTTCAATACTATGAAAAGCTAATCCTATTGCCCCTAGGTATTTCCGCATGATCATATGGTCCGGTTAGTTTAGGTAAGGTTAGTTTAGTTCTAGAAATTTTTTCATTTGATCAGTCAAATAAACAAAATCAGTTTTATATGTCAAAGACTTTTTGAATTCTTCAAATACACGATAAATTTTTCGATCCGGCAACGCCGATACACTCTCAAGGTCACTTGTCTATTCCGCAAGATTCCACCGAAAAAAAATTGTGTCACTGATTATTCGGCTCCTATTCAAGTAAAGATGTATGAATCTCACGAATCCATTTGGAGAATAATAAATAATCCCCATATACAAGCGAAACCACTCTAGTGCCAATAAATCTGCATGAATAGCCGATAATTTGAACTTGAAAAAAGGTTCCTAACTCCCAAATTTTATGGATTTCAGTCTACGAAAAAGAATATCTATTATAAGTAAAAAACATCAGTTGTAAAGTCGGTTTACTGACGATAGTTGAACGTGATAAGTAATTACTTATTGACTCCTTTAACATACACCTTTTCATGAAATTCTTCATTCAGAAAATCATTTCATATTTACAAGATACTTGAATTCATCGAGTGTTAGGTCCTTAGACTATATAAGATAGACAAACCATTTCATTGTAAAATGTCGATTTGTTTCGACTCCCTCATTGACAGTCTTAACCTCATTGAAAGTCTCTTGTGAAATCTCACCTGGCAACACCGCATAAAATCTTTTTCCATTTACTCGGGTCACAATATCTTCAAGTCATAATGGTCTGAACAAATGAAAATTGCTTTCTTTAGGCAAATACTTGACCATCCCAACAGCGAAGCCCAAATTCTTCTTTTTTCATCGTCATCTGGGAACCTTAATTCAAGAAAAGCTCATTTTATCTTATAATAATCTTATTGAAAACTTCCCTATTAAAATTTTCTACGCTACTGAACATGTAAATAACTAAATACTTCGGTTCTAACAATACACTATGGAATGATGAATTCTGATTAAAATTCCTGTTTCTACTTCAACTTTAACACTTACGAACCATTTCTAGAGCGATGAAGAGTAATACACATTTTCTTCAATTTGCGTATTTATTATCGATACAGGGTGGCAACGTGTGTCTTTTAGAACATGTGATCTTCAAATTGTCAAGCAGAGAATGGAGCAGCGTTGTCTTGACTTTCACCTGAATTTCTTTCTATCTGTGGTCTCTCACATAAAATAGCAGAATCAACTAAAGTATTTTGTTTACTTCTTGCTAATATATCCGATAAGACAATTGAATACATCCATGAGAATAATTACTGGCACCATAAGATCAACACTGGTTCATTGGTTACCAGTATTGTCTAATATTGTCCCTCCCCTTATTCGCAGACAGACTGCAGCTCTGAATTCTTGGAATAAATATCATTCTTTTCCCAATTTATTCCCAATTATTTCATATTTTCCACAAAATAGAATTCCCAGATTGAAGTCACGTAAACCATTATGGCATAATACGTTCTTCAATATGAACATAAGTGATAAAGAATTATGGAAGACTCAGTGGAACTCTTACGAAATGTTCAATAAGTATCTCGTTTCTGATCCTTCTGAAAAAGTTCCTGGTTTTGATCTTCCAAGATAAATTTGGACAGTTCTTAATCGTTTGAGAACAGGTCATGGTCGTTTCAATAGCATGCTATTTAGATGGAACTCATCTCATCAAAAGTTCTCCCATATATAAATTTCAAGATGGTCTTAGGGCTATTCATGATGTTTCCAACTCTTTCTTGGAATGGGTTATACATTTCAAACGAATATGATACGTATTTTTGTTATTCAGTTCTTTTTTCTGCTTTTGTCTTTTTATTTCCAGATTCAATGTGAGCACCTTGAAGAAGTCTCTGTCTCCATCAATAGAAGATCACCCTTGAAGAAAGAAGTCCCTGAAATATATTTCAGCTTATTTTTGTATTTTCACACTTAGACGGGGAGCCAGGGTTTTTTTTTACTGGGGTTTTTTACCTAGGCTTTTATGTCATACGCCGAATTGTATGACACCCCGTCACTAACCCCTGATCTATATGCTTTATTGTTTGCTAACTAAATATTGTCAGCCAAAAGTTCAAAAGAATATATATATATATATATATATATCCGATAAGACAGTTTATTTTTAGACAATGTTTTGAATGCAAATTGGATAAAAATTTTTTATTCACAATTAGTAGGAATAGAGAAACTGCTGAGTTTGGCAACATGAAAATTTTTTATGACCTGAGTGGCCCAGCTCAATACGTTACAATCGATCAGCTCAGTTTCAGATGCGACACTTTTCAATGTGAATAAAGGGGTCTATTCTTATTTAGTCTAAGGTTAGGTCTCTAAATCGTTAAAAATCGTGGCTTGATGAGATAGTTCGTTATCCTCATGCAAAATCCACGAATTGTTTGACCCCAAATCTGATTTTTTACTGCGAAGATTTTTAAGCAACCGTCTCAAAATAATTAAATAGTCTTTATAGACCCTTTGACCTATCGGAACGAAGTCGTGATGCCCAATTGTTCAGGTGAACAAAAGCATCAAAAATCATACACACTCACTCGATACAACTGAAAGCAAAGTTCCACGATCGTGAACATAATGATTTGTAGATTGATCACTCAATCTTCGTTGAGAATCCTGTCGATGTGGTCTCAAACCAATTCCAACAAATTGTTACAAATTGATTGAATAAATTCCACTTAATCGTTTTAGGGATAACTGATGGGTCTTTCAATACATCCTCTACATCAGGAGGACTATGTGCGATTCCCTGTGAAACGATGATGAATACAACAGAAAATCCTTTACAACTCCCCTTTTAATTGTGACTAATGGTTGACATAATAAGAATTTATACAGACCTGACTTTTCACGCATTCCATTTTTAGCGGGGAAGTTTCCATAGCAACTCTTGTTTCACGGGATAAAACATGCAAGTTGAAACTTGGCAAGTTAGAATTTCAGAAAGAATATTTCTCACATTCATAGATAGCTTGGGAAATGAATACCATTAAGAAAACAAACAACGCGTAGTTAATCTATGATCAATATTGAATTGAAAATCAATATTTTTCACATGGCCTGTTGTATGTCGCCTGTTCTCGTGTCGGAATACCAACAAAACTATTCATATATGCTTAAAAAAAAATTAGGCTTGTGACTTATTGACCGTTGTGTTAGAAGTGCCTGTTTCGTCATCAAATATGAATGAAGTTAAAGTAAATACTATATCATTCTAACATACATTATTCTGATATCAGCGTTAATGTTATATTTATTACGTTCACCTTAATATCTATATAGAATTTTTCTTCGACTACATAAAGCACGCTACCGGAATAACTTCTGGGATAATAATCTTTCCGGAGATGACTTTTACTCCCAGCATTTTTCTCTTCGCCGTAGAATTTTCATACAACGGCTTATTGAAAAACTCCCATGAAGATGACGCTTCGACCGGATCGATGTTTGCCGCAGGATATTCTCTCATTGTTGTCGAGGATAATGTCGAATCCTTTATTTTTTGATCTGATGTCTTCCTCTCATATTTTATTCATTCTTCAGGAAAACAAGATTGAAGGAGATGCGCTGCGTTGCGGAGAATTCGAATAAAATCCGAGGTATGATGAGTATTAATATTCTGTCAGTTTGAGGAAGTCATAAACTGGGTGGTTTTAAAGTTCACAAACAGAAAAAAATTCTGCTACTGGATTATTCTGCTCGAGGAATGCCATATGCCAATCAGATGTTGGGCCGGAAAGCGCCTTATAAGAGATATGAGGCCCAAGAAAGGGCCTTATACTTGATTTGAGACCCACTCAACAGCCATATATGGATATGAGACCCCGAAAAATCTGTCATATGAACATAGACTACCTATAGATAGGCAACTCTGGCATGAATTTTGGTCCCGATTTCGAGAGCTCAACTTACAGCGCCATCTTTAGTTATTCCCTAGTTGATTACAGATTCCATTCGCACAACGTTCCGTCTCGTGGCGCCCTCTAGTGCATTTTATATGAGTTATCATAGGATTCCACGCAAGCGCAGGTTGAATCCCATATTTTTATTCGATTTAAAAAAAATACATTTGAAATGACCATTATTTTAATTTGCTGAAGATTGTCACAATTTCAATAAAAAAATATCATTTGATCAAAAAATTGTGACAATTTGCAGCAGATTAAAAGAATTATGGTCATTTCAAATATATCTGCCCTTCAAATCGAAGAACATACTAATCTTTGGAGGATGAAAGGAAATAAACAAAAAATATACTTTGGAAATATATATATATACTAGCAAACCCGGCGAACTCCGTTTCGCCACCAGATGGCTTCGTTTTATGTAACATTTCGTTTGGCTTTGCCCGCGACTTCGTTCGCGTGGACTTCAGGTTCGTCCCGTCTAGTTTAGTAATAAGTAAGAAATACGGTAACTAAGCACTGCATAGCCCTAATCATAGGCCTAGAGGTAGCTACTGCAGTATGCTCCTATAAACTACATTTAACGATCTTTTTCCTTCAACATAAACATGCGGATGTAAGTAACCTATCTATATAGTAATTGAATTATCAATGAAGTAATTCGTTATAATTAACCTATATATATAATTTGTTATAATTAACTGTAAGTAACCTATCTATATAGTAATTGAATTATCAATGAAGTAATTCGTAAAAATGAAGTATCTTTTTGTACGTGTAACTCCTAACCAAAAAGAAACCTGGTAATAACTAACCTTAGGCCTATATTACTTAAAGTAGGCGACCATACGTTTTTATCAAATCGCTAGTGCCTTGAAAATTCGCAAAACGGATACAACCGTCAACGACGTCTGCCCTCACGCGTCTGTCCGCGTTCGGGTTGCGCACTCAGTGATGAGCCACTTCTTCCCCACCGTACCTACCCGCTCCCCCCAAGCCCCGTTCGTCTGGCACCGCTGCCGGTATTTATCACCGAAACGGTATTTATCGCCGAAATTGCTATGACTCTGCATTTTAAATCTGTGATATCTTCGAAAATATTTATTTAATTTACATGCTGTAAAAAGCCATATCGATCTTTATTAAATGCACAATGTATTTAAGATACTTAATTGGATAAGGATTAATACTGTATTGCTTAAAATCGCTTCGTAAATAAGCCATTATTTCTCATACAAAGTAAAGGATAAAAAATGGTTATTGTGAGTTATTCCTAAGAGATAAACATATACCATCACGGACTTTTTTGTAGACCTCTTTAAGTTGTACAATACTGTAGTAAATTGTTTTGATCTATCTTGTAGGATTCAGTCAGCGTTTGCAATGTAAGCACAAAAAATGTGTTTTTTTTACGACCTCACATTAGAAACCTCAAAAATTGTAGCCTATGTGTTATTCTCATGTATAAGCTATATTGTGGTTAAGTTTCATTCAAATCCATTCAGTAGTTTTTACGTGAAAGAGTAACAAACATCCATACATCCATACTTACAAACTTTCGCCTTTATAATAGTAGTAAGATATATATGATGCAGTAAATAATCAATTTACAAAAATTTCAATATCGAGGGAAAGAATAAACGAACCAACAATAATTATGCAACAATTACTCATCAAATTATGAAAAATACATTAAAAGAATAAATTAGAATATTAGTGACAAATATATCAATTTAAGCATGAAATGCATTAGATTTATACTTTTATGACAGAAACAATTTCTTAAAGTCTATTTTCTTTTTCTTTTAGATATTTTTTCGGATACCATCTTCATTATTGGATCATAAGATCTTATTGTTTTTTTTCCCGATAAAATTTTATTGATAGTTCTGTCATAAAAGTACAGAATTAATTTCATGGCAAAATCAATAAACTTATTAACTGAAATTCCATGATTTTGGCGTTTCAACGGTAAATCTCACATATCTGTTGAAGTATTCTAGGAATCTTCTGATAAACGATTTTTATGAAACCCACTATTAGTGGAATACCCAAAACTATAATTAATGGCCATGAGCAGTTTACTTAGGTAGAAAAATTATGTCATCATTATGAGGGCGGCTTACAAAATCTGGAAGATTATTGAAATTGCAAAAATGATAATCATAGGGAGTAGAATGAATTACTTGGCAAATTAAGTGTTGGTAGAGCAAATCTTTTCAGCTTTCCATGTGGGTCTATACAATCCATTGAAAATGCTTTATGCAAATAACGCTTTTGAATGAATGAAGACATGGATTTCCGATTCTTTCCAACCAAACATTTCTAACACCCTCAACTTGTGCAATGAAAAACATGGAAAGAAAACAGTATTAGAAACTGTCCCAAATTTTTACTAATCAGAAATTACTACACGAATATGAAACTGCTATAGAAAATATTAATTCACAGTACATTTTTAGTTAGTTATAAGTTAATCCAAAATCACTACTTAAATGAATGCAACACATATCTTTTGACATTACTATCACTGTAGCAGTTGGGAACACAGCAAGAATAAAAACCATTTCAATTAAATTAAATTGAATAAGTTGAAAATGAATACATCTCTAGCTTAATAACACTACTTTTTGAATAAAAAATAGGTAGTCTATGTATGGAATAAAGCTAGAACACGACATGGGAGAAAAAAATGGCGTTGGCATAGATAACATGAAAGTTCATGTTCGTCAAAGAATAGTTTCTTATTCTTCATAAAGTCCATCAAGACCGAGATCCGATAAAATCCGTTTTTACCGATCACTAGGTACTGAGAATTCCTAATTTACCGATCCGAGCTTTGGGAATAACTAAAGATGTCTCTGCCGTTCGTTGAAGAAAAACGTGACCACCTTTGTAGTAGGCCAGTTCCCACCCCCTGATATGAAACTCACTTGATGGACTCAAACGAGATATGAGGGCAACAAAACGGCCTTACACAATCAGATGTTGGGCCCGAAAGGACCTTATAAGAGATATGAGGCCCACAAAAGGGCCTTATACGAGATTTGAGACCAACTCAACAGCCTTATATAGATATGAGACCCCGAAAAATCTATGTCATATGAAACTCACGTAAGGGCCTTAAACGAGATATGAGGGTAATAGAAGGGGCTTATACAATATATGAGGCCCATGTTAGGGCCTTATATGAGATATGAAACCCCAAAAGATCAGAATTCTTTTAAGGTTCTCTAAAATTTTGGCCGATTACTTTATTTTGACGTGATTCAAACGATTTCCAAGCTGGGTATTCTAGGATTTATTGAGGATCCAAATTTTAAATACTCATAACTGCTGAACTTGTATAAGGCTATTTAGGCCTAAAACCTCATTGGCCTTTTTGGTTTCTTTGAAGAAATAGGTTCAAGGAATGAAAAACATTAAATGGATACTCGCACGTGAAACACCCTATATAATCTCTTCAATTCTTCCGAAGGATTTTGATGTATACATGTGGGTTTTTACATCAGATACCTTTTTCAATCAGGATAATTCATGTACGTTTTTAAACACAGTAACCGAAGATATTTTTCAGACATTCGTATCTCAAACTTCAGGAGATACTTTTTTTTATATTTCATATGCTAAACTCCCTTTTCTCTTTACCAGTCGTTAGTTCAAAGAATTCGACTGTCAAGACTGTTATTTGATGTAGGCAAATATCGTTCCAATTTACCTATACATAATATCAGTTTCCTCTCCACATTCATATTCTATTTTCATTCTGATACATAAAAGTAATATATACGCCTTACCTTTTATGTTCGAAGAATGCAGAATTCGAGTTTCATATAGGTCGTAAAGCTTTATAACATAATAGAATATATGTTAAGGTTAGTTTCCACTGTTGTTAGACAATAATGATCAATAAAATGAAAAATAAAAAGTAGTTATAAACGATGGATTAGAAGTTTAACATACAACAACATACAGAACAAAATTCTCCGGGCTGAACAGAAAAACGTCTTTTTGGCACTCTCATCTAAACTGAATGATATCCAATCTGGCTCTCCTAATGCACTATGAGATGAAAGCAGACAGAGAACAGTTCACATAAACTCAGAACCAATCTTTCGGAGTGATATGCTCTTTCAATTCTGTTGAATCGGCATCTGCCAAAAGATTTGCGTTTGAAAATGAGGCCTCTCGGGCTCATGATCTGAACACGATACGTGTGGTTTTTTATGGGACGTTTTCACTTCTGCCGAATCACCATCTGTGATGAAAAATAGAGATTTGCATTCGTAACTAAGAAGTTGGGCCTCATATCTTATATAAAGAAGCCCCCTGGGGCCCATGAACTGTTTGGTCTATTCGATTACATTAACAGGTTCTTCGTAGAAACAACCTTCCTGATCATAACACGCGGTTTATCGTACGTCTGTTTAATTTCCTTCGAATCCCCATCTAAATGAAGAAGAGAGATTTCCTTTCGTTATTTAAGAGTTGGGCCCATATCTCGTATAAGGTCCTCTCGGGCCAATAATGTGATATATACAGGTTATTCTCAGAACCTACCTTTCTGAACACCAGATGCTATTTATCATATGATTGTTTCACTTCTGCTGAATCCCTATCTACAATAAAAAATAGGGATTTGAATTCGTAATTTGAAATTTGGATTACTATATATCTTGTATAAGGCTCTCTGGGGCTAAAGATCTAATGGGCCTATTCGATTCTATTACAAATGATCCTAAGAACCGAACTCGTTGAACACGACACGCTATTTATTATAAGACTGTTTCATTTCTGTTAAATTCCCATCTACAATAAAAAAAAGAGGGATTTGCATTCAAATTCTCAGGACCAAGCTGTCTGAAAACGATATTCAAGTGATTGTAGGACTACACTTTCCCTGAATCACCTTCTGCAATGAAGAAAATTAGAAAAGCACTGAGTTAGGTCGGGAGCATATAAACAGACGTGCAGGCATAACGAAGACAATAGCGTTTTTTCGCGCTAAAAAGTTTCAATTGATTTATATCAGGGTCAGTTTCAACCTTGCTCCTCCGCCATTTCGTCCAATGCTCATATATTTTCCGGAATCTAACAATTTTTTGTTTGTTTGCAGGATGTGGCCACATCTTCCGTGATGGATCTCATAGAGTTGGATGAAAACAAGACGACCTTAGAAATAATGGACCCGGATTATATGGTGAGTGAGTCGGGAAACGACAATCGAATGAAATAAAAGAAGCAGTAATCCTTTGTAGAGAGTAGGAGAACGTAAGGACAATATGTTATTTCCCTTTATGTGAGATATTGGTTCGGGTCAGTCGATAAGGGATGTTGAGTAGTAGCCAATCGGCTCCAGGAAATTGAATGCAGGTGTTTTGCGATGATTGGGAATGAAGTCGATTATTGGAAAACAAATCAACGTTGGAAATAAGAACAATCAAGTACAGTTGTACTCGTATTTTGAAGCCGTGTCTGATTCTCTTATGAATCATATGAAAACAAAGTTCGTTAAGATGTTGTTGAGAATTTTATACCCTACAACTACTAAATGATGTACAGGATATGGGCTCGAAATTCAGTATGAATTAATTCAAAACGCACTCGAAAAGGATATTCACTGTGGTGGATAATGAGGAGCGTACACTTTTGAATCCAATCAAGGGATATACAGGGTGATTCCGGAGGAGACCGTCAGATTTTAGGTGAAGTATACACTAGTCAAGGCAGTTTCGAAACAATGTTTGGTTTATGGTTGGGGGCCTTCAATGAGAGTCTATAGGGTGATTTATCCGATTCGACCGATTTTTCTTTTATTCATAACTTTAGTATGGCTTGATCAATCTTGATGAAATTTTCAGTGTACAATAATATGATTATCTTCTTTCAATAATTCCAACACTTTCTCAAAAATACAGGGTGGGAATTATGATAGGTTCAGATTAAGTTTGCAGGTTGAAAAAAACACCCTGTACATTCCGTTTTCAAAAATTTTCTGCATGCTTTAGATTCTATCATAAGTTTACATTACTGTGGTGTTTTTATTTTTTTTGGCACACATCCAGTTTTCCTAGAAAAATTTTTCAAGGATGAACAATATCGTTATTTCGCTCCAAGGCAGTGAGGATATTCTGAACTAGAATGTAAACCGGTGTCGTCCAATAATACAAAGCTCTTCCTGAGTCCTAAAGTAGTTCTTCCAAATTCGAAATTCATATTTAATCACTCATATACTGATGTATAAAATCATTTAATCCAGAAAATATCTTTATACCTACCTACTTAAACCAAAAAATCTACAACTTATACAGAATAAACATTCGAAACATATCATGAACGGCAAAACAAAGGATTAACACAAAATTTACATAGATTGTTCGAAATGATTTCCCCTTTTTGGCGCTCTTGTTCACCTGAACAGAGTGCTTATCAATTTGCCCAAATGTCTGTGACTTTCGAATTTTTGGGCAAAAGTGGCATCAATCGTTTTGTTTGGACCTACTGATGAATAATCCGTGGTCGAAATCGATTCTGTCCGTCCGTCCGTTCCGCGAACACGATAACTCTCGAACAGATGAAGTTAGAGAGTTGAAACTTTCAAAATAGGTTTGAGGTATAAATATCTCGGCTAAGTTCGTTATTCGGTCAAATCGGCCGAATAGGTTCGGAGTAACAAAAAAAAAATTTTTTTTCAAATGACACTGTTCAAATAAAATTTTTTTTATGGGGCAGTTTTATCAGACGTATACAAAAATACCACTCTCGACTTCGACAAGCTAATAGTTCTGGAGATATGATTTTTCAAAATTTAAATAATTGTAAGTGGTTTACAAGAGCGCCTAAGCCAACTGACCTCACGTCAGTGCTTTCTAAATTTTTGAATACATATTCGATACCTTTTTATTGAAGTTCCAATTGACCTACTTATGAGGGATTGATTTTGCTTCAAGATATTACATTCTCCGAAAATCCTTTCAGCTAGGTGTTCTCTACTTCTAATTTCAACCTTATAAATCCTTGTTTTCAGATATCCCCACACAAAATAGTCTAAAGCATTCAAATCAGGCGATCTTTGTGGCCAAGCAATAGGGCCTCCACGGCCAATCCATCTGTTCGGATAATTTACATCCAGGTGATTTCTCACATTCAATTCAAAGTGAGGTGGTGCTCCGTCATGCTGAAAGTACATAGAGCGGATATGTACATTTTCCAATAGATTTGGTGAAATATTTTCCAAAAATCTAGGTAAATTTCACCATTTAATTTTTCCGCAAAAATGTGAGGGCCAACTAAATTTCCGTCTATTGTTCCAAGCCAAATATTGGCGAAAATCTGTGTTGTGTATTATGACTCTTCTTCAAATACGGGTTGTCTCTTGCCCATTCGTGGGAATTGTGGATATTAAAAATTCCATTCTTAGTGAACATAACCTCGTAGCTGAATAGAATACGAAAAATAGTTCGTTGGTGAATAATGACCCAGCGACAAAATTGTAATCGTTGGGGCAGATCTTGTGGCAACAGTTCTTGCACCTTTTTGTAGTGGTATGGGTGGAATTGTTCTTTCTTCAAAGAATGCTCACTTTGCTCTGCGAAATTCCTAATTCGGTACTAATTTGACGAGTACTAATAGACGGTTCCTCCTCCACCCGTTCAACAATTTCAATCGAAATTTCATTTTGAATAGGCCTATCAATGTGCTCTGCCTTACTAGTATATTGCCATGTTCTTTAGAATAATGGAATACTCGTCCGAAAGTACATTTATTTGGTTGACGTCGGTTGAGAAATCGTCTATGGTATTCCATTTTGGCTTCATTTCCATTTCCGTTACAAAAACCATAAACAAAAATCATATCCGCATATTCCGCATGAGTAAATAATTGAGGAATGTTGAAATACACTTCTTGTGACAGATTATTTATTAAATATTCTCATTCTGTGGTTCACTGTGATGGTAATCATGGATCTTAAAGAACTTGATTTGAATAGAGATTTAATTTTCATGGAGAATTTTCAATTTCATTAAAACTATTTATCATACATTCGTGATTCAATATTTTACATACCATAAGGCCATAAGTGAGTAAATTTTTGAACGAAACTACTATGTTTTAGGAATATTCGCTTCATAGAAAACCGGAAGTGTGCCGAAAATCACCTGAATAATGACTCAATTTTATGTTAATCCATAATTTTGCCTTTCATATGTTTCGAATGTTTATTCTGTATTTGTAGTAGTAGTATGTAGATTTTAGATTTTTTTGGTTCACGTACGTATAAAGAAATTTTTTGAATTAAATGATTTTATACATCTGAATATGGGTGATCAAAAATGAATTTCGAATTTGGAAAATTTATTTTAGGACTCAGGAAGAGCTTTGTATTATTGGACGATACAGCTTTACCATCTAGTTCAGAATATTCTCAATGCCTTGGAGCGAAAAAACGATATATATATTCTTTTGAACTTTTGGCTTACAATATTCAGTTAGCAAACAATAAAGCATACAGATCAGGGGTTAGTGACGGGGTGTCATACAATTCGGCGTATCACATAAAAGCCTAGGAAAAAACCCCCTAAAAAAAAACCTGGCTCTCCCCTAAAGTGTGAAAGTACAAAAATAAGCTGAAATATATTCGGGATTTCTTTCTTCAAGAGTGGTCTTCTATTGATGGAAACAGAGACTTCTTCAAGGTGTCCACATCTAATCTGGAAATAAAAAGACAAAAGCAGAAAAAAGAACTGAATATCAAAAATACAAAATCTGAAAGAGATAAAGAAAACTTCCTGAAATTAGCCTTTTTGGATTAACTCGATATTGTGAATCAACGATTTTTTAACATAACAAGCTGAACCGTAAATTTTACTAAGGAGATAATCAATGAATACATAACCTTTGATGGTTCCTCTTCAACGACGATTTTTTTTTTAGTATCCGTATGTGTCTCTTGAAGGAGAATAATCTCAGCACCATAGTCCTTTGTTAGTTTAGAAATATAGTCACTCTTGTCCTTAGAAATACCTTCTATATTCAAATCTAATACAGACAATTTGTCGCCAATCTGCAAGGAGGATTCTTCGAATCGGGTCTTGCGGTCCAAATGATGATTTTTTAGGTCTTCTTATGTTTGAAGTCTGCTATGGAACCCATTCAAAGGGAAATCATCATCCATAGTTGAGGAAGGTTGTGATATAACACTTATTTCATTGAAAAAATAGCAGAGGAAAAATTATCAACTGACATTCATTATGACTTATGTCATATATAAAACGATATTGTTCATCTTTGAAAAATTTTTCTAGGAAAAATGGACGTGTGCCAAAAAAAATAAAAACGCTCCATTAATGTAAACTTATGATAGAATCTGAAGCAAGTAGAAAATTTCTGAAACGGAATATACAGGGTGTTTTTTCAACCTGCATACTTAATCTGAACTTATCATAATGCCCATTCTGTATTTTTGAAAAAATGTTGGAAGTATTGGAAGAAGATAATCATATTGTTGTACACTGAAAATTTCATCAAGATTGATCAAGCCATTCCAAAGTTATGAATAAAAGAAAAATCACCCTGTAGACTCTCAATGAAGGCCCCGAACCATAAACCCAACATTTTTCCGAAACTATATTGACTACTGTATATTTCACTTAAAATCTGACGGTCTCCCCGGAATCACCCTGTATATCCTTGAGACCAATTCACACTTCGCACGAAAAGTTTTTCGTCTTTTACAAGAACTTTAAATGCTACATTCAGCCAGCAAGAATCAATACGTTTTCGAAATTACCATCGTTAATTGCAAAATTTCTCAAATTAGAACAAACCAATCTGTATACAGGTCACTGTTTTCGGCGTTCTTCTGCATCTATCCTTTCGGACAGTTGAGCAGATTTTGCAGCCATCAAACGGCTTGGAGGATGGAAATCAACATATGTTGCAGAAGTGTACATCAAAAACTTAATGGAAAATAGATTAGAAACTTCTGAAAAAATTTTATCTGATAATCGTCCACAAGTAATTAATACATCAGCTCCCACCAGTTCCACACATTCCATATCGCAAATCGTCAGTAACGATGTAAATGTGGACTATTCAGAATGTCACATCTCGAAAATTCCGTCTATGAATTTTACTAACTGTTCAATTGGAACCATAAATATAAATATGTCAAAGTGAGCATCGAGATTTTCATTGTCAAATTTTATATTGTGAGAAATAAAATTCATTCGAATAAATAATTTGTTTCTAATTCATAATGAGGTCGATGGAAAAATCTTGTCAACTCGTTTATTAATCTAGCGATTAATGGTCTCGAATATTGACACGCTCGCTCCGCTCAAGTGTTAAAATATCTCGACCATTAATCGTCATCATTAATAAACTAGTTGATTAAATAACTATTTCACTATGAAACTGTGATCTGATCACCCTAATATTCTTTATCCCACTTGCTTAATCTCCAACAAAGAAACCAATCATTTGGAACGAATAAATTTTGAAAGTTGCAAACCTAATGATATATAATCTTTCACAATAAAAGAATTTGCTATTCAATCTTCTCCAGGAGCTCTCCTATCTCCAAGAAACCTATTACCATCAAAATCTCATTCCAATTTCCTCTTTATTCTCCATGATCACATCTGAATATCAAAAGGAATGGAAGTCGTAGATAATAATATAATTCTTCTAGACAGATCTTTCAACGACTTGTCCACTACGTGAATTCATACCTGAGTGCTCGAAGGTTTTCGAAGCTTCTTCCCAAAAATATTAGGATAAACGGAGTCAAAGAAGTGTGAAATATGATTCGTTTCGAGAACCCCCCGAAGGAATCGAAGAAACAGTCTGTTTGCTAAAAATAGAATCGATATGCATCTCGCCTTTTTACCCGATTGGGATAATATATGCACATCATGTGACATAAACAATATTCTATGGAATATCTATTCAATATTCGAGGATGATTTATGACCAACTCACTGTGAATACTGAGATTTTCAATTCTTCAATCAGCCACAATCTGTCAAAATTCTAAGGTGGATAAGTTAAGGATGTACATGGTGTTCAGAAAGTGTATCGGGTTTTTGTAAGTTCAATCAAACAAAAAATAAAAAGTTTATCTTTTATTATTAACATATGAATTGGAGAATTATTTGGAAAAGATGATCTTATCCAAATGATGACCGTTGCGTTGCTGGCACTTTTATATAGTATACTTTTGGAGCACCTGTGTATGTTTCTTATTTTCGCGTCGCATGAACGCGATTGTTTTCTGTACATATGTAGATAAGAACATGTGAGAATTATGTATTTGAGTTCGATGATTATTATTTTCACAACCATTGTACCATTAGACGTTGAGAATAAAGTGTTCCTAAAAATTGTTATATTTATTGATATAACGATTTCGTAATTAAAATGTCGCTCGCACAATCGAGAGATCTAACAGTGGCGACGAGTTTTCTTAGTGTTTATAGTTTCCCGATTGTCAGCACAACCAATATTTCAAGATAAATATGTCTGAAGAAAATACTTCTACAGTGGGACATCTCAGAGAATTTGATGCTGTGAATGTGACTGGACAATTTTCAAACCCAGGTTAACAAATTTTTTTGAGGCAAATAAAATCACGGATGGTGCCAGAAAACGTGCCATTCTTCTGAATTTACTGTCGGAAAATTCCTACAGGCTCATATTCAGCCTTGGTATGCCTGCTGCTCCAGAATCCAAATCGTATAATGAATTGTTAGAACTCTTCAACACGCACTTTGGACAACAACTATTCATTTTTGCCGCAAGAAATGAATTCTACAGTGCTATACAACATCCAGATGAATCTATAAAAGAATGGGCTGTTCGAACGAGAAGTCTAGCGGCCAGTTGCAAATTCAAGGAAGAATTGAATATATGTCTACGTGACCGTTCTATTATGGGATTGCTGAAAGGGCCAATCCGAGATCGACTTTTTGAGGAAGAAGGTGACATAATTTTGGAAGACGCCATAAGAATAGCCAGCAACACGGAGTCCGCCATTTTGAAAAAAAATATTCAATGTTCCACGGTGAAGACGGAACCCCTTCAATATGTGCGCTATCACCAGCAGGTACGTCACACCAACAGGTCACAGGATAGAAAAGGATCGACGCAGTCAAGGTCACCATCTCAGTCTTTTCCTAATAGAACCACGGAAGCCTACGCAGTTTGTGGTTGAAGAAATCACAAAACTCGTGAGTGTAAATTCAAAAATTACAGCTGTCATAAGTGTCATAAAAAAGGGCATCTAGCTCCGATGTGTCGTGAAAACAAACAGGTATCTACATAATTTGAAAAATAAAAAAGAACATAATTTTATGGAGTCAAATTACTCGTTGTTCAACATTTGTGAAAATAATACTGATCAACCAATTAAGTTTAAATTGAAAATAGAGAATAAGATTATTGATTTTCAGATTGATACTGGATCAAGTGTCTCTGTTATTAGTAAGATAATTTTTCTCATTGTGAGCTTCACAAAACTAATCAAAAATTTTCTTTTTATGTGGGAGACTGTTTTCAAGCTATTGGATTTATAAAAGTCAATGTCAATATTATTAATTCTAAAAATATCTATCCCAAAATCATGAAATTTTATATTATTAGAAATGGAGGACCACCATTACTAGGGAGAGATTTTCTCCGCATTTTCAATTTGGTTCTTTCTCCCGTGAAGTATTGTGAAAGTTTTGGTCTAATAGAGCGACTGAAGGCAAAATTTGAAAAATGTGAATTTTTTGAAGAGTCCGTAGAATTTTTAGGGTACAGAATAGATTCTGAGGGTTTACACCCCAGTGATTCAAAAATTGAAGCTATTCGCTCAGCGCCTATTTCAGATAATGTATCGCAGCTGAAATCATTTCTGGGATTGATAAATTATTATGGTAAGTTCATTAGAGGTTTGTCCACACATTTAGCTCCTTTATATCACTTATTGAAAAAATCGGTTGAATGGCATTGGACAGAGAAATGTCAAACTGCATTTAATTTTGTAAAATCAAAATTGACGTCCGACGATGTTTTAGTGCCATTTCAACTAAAAATACCTATCAAATTGACTACTGATGCCTCTCAGTATGGCATTGGAGCAGTAATCTCTCATATATATCCGGACGGCAAGGATAAACCCATAGCATTTGCTTCTAGGATATTAAATTCAAACTAGCAAATGTATTCTCAAATCGAAAAAGAAGGTCTATCAATCATTTTTGGATTGAGTAAATTCAACGATTATTTATATGGTAATCATTTCGTTTTGGAAACAGATCATCGACCCTTAACTAGTATTTTTTCATCAAATAAAGCCATTCCCCAGTTTTCTGCAAATCGATTACATCGATGGGCACTGATTTTGTCAAATTATAATTATACAATCAAATTCATTAGATCGGAAAAGAATCTAGCAGACGGGTTATCGCGATTACCCATTCAAAGCGATAAGGAAAATAATATGTTCGATATCCATACACAGCTCGATCTGGTGAATTTTATCGATGAAGCTGTGAAATATTCGGTGGAATTCAAAGATGTTCAAGATGCGATGAAAAAAGATAAATTTTTGAAGAAAATAATTAATTTTATTCAAAATAACACATGGCCTTCCTATTGTTATGAATAGTCACGTCATTTGTTAGAAAACGATTCGAGTTATCAGTCAATTTGGGCTGTTTATTTTGGCATAACAGAATTTTTATACCGGAAAAATTAAGAAATAAATGTCTACAGAATTTACACGCAACACATCTTGGTACTTCAAAAATGAAGGTAATATCAAGATCATATTTCTGGTGGCCCAAAATGGATAGGGACATAGAAAAAATCACACAAAATTGTGAAAATTGTAATTTATTGAGTGTTAGCCCGTCAAAGGCCGAATTATCCACTTGGCCATGGCCAAAATACCTATGGTCAAGATTGCACATTGATTTTTGCGGACCTTTCCGAAATTTTTATTTCTTTTTGGTGGCGGATGCTCATTCCAAGTGGTTGGAGGCGTATCCTATGCATAAAATATCTTCCCAGTCTACTATTAGAGTGTTGAGAGAGATTTTTTCTAGGTTTGGACTTCCTAAAATGATAGTTTCAGATCAGGGCCCACAGTTCATGTCTCATGAATTTCAAACCTTTCTAAGGGCGAATAATATTGAACATGTAACGGGCTCCGTTTACCATCCTCAATCAAATGGCGAGGCGGAAGCAGGAGTAAAAATAATTAAAAATGGATTGAAGCGGTGCATATTTGATAATACAAGTCAAGACATTAATTTTGTATTAGCAAATTTTTTATTTGACTATAGGAACTCGGTACATTCCACCACGGGAGTAACTCCTTCAGAAATTTTTTTCAGGCATAAGATAAGGATAAGTTTCAGTTCATTATTGCCGGATCATAATAAGATCAGAAATAAGGTTCTGAAAAGTCAACTGAATCAGAAATTATATTTTCGTGGAAATAGAATAGAATCCTTTCAAGTAAATGACAGTGTTCTCATCAAAGTTTATCAAAACAATAAGGAACGCTGGGAACCTGGAACAATATTAGGCAAATGCGCTAAAAAAATGTATAATGTGAAGATTCAAAACAACTGGTTATCACTAAACGGCATTTCGATCAAATTGAAAGGTTTTATAAATTTTCTTTGCCAGTTACAACTACTGAAGAAGGTACATCTTCAAATGAAGTTTCTCAAGAGTTCACTTCGAGTAATAGTAGACCGAAACGTAATAGGAAAATTCCTGATAGATTTGGATATGAATGAATAATAGAGAATTTAATGAGTTTGTATGGAAGTTAAAAATATTTTGGTTTAAATATTTTATATTATATAAATGTGCATGAAAATTATGTTATACATATTTATTTTCAAGAATTTGAGGAAGAGGTGTTATATAGTATACTTTTGGAGCACCTGCGTATGTTTCTTATTTTCGCGTCGCATGAACGCGATTGTTTTCTGTACATATGTAGATAAGAACATGTGAGAATTATGTATTTGAGTTCGATGATTATTATTTTCACAACCATTGCACCATTAGGCGTTGAGAATAAAGTGTTCCTAAAAATTGTTATATTTATTGATATTACGATTTCGTAATTAAAATATCGCTCGCACAATCGAGAGATCTAACATTTTGCTTCAAATGTGTTAGATTCGTCGGATTACGCAATGCATGCAAAATAGTCAAGAGGGCTACAGTCGGGGCTTCCGCATGTAGTAAGTGCAAATCTCATTCAAGCAATAGACAGCGAGATATTTGTGATCTTTTATCGTTATATCTTAAGAAAAGGACACTAGAGCACTTGATACATTTGTAACGACAATGACAAAAGAAAGGCTCAGCTCATCATCTTTCATTCCAAGCTGAAACCCCTAATATGGTTGGAGTATATATGAGCGACTTATTGGCCAATGTGTAATAGGAATTCGCTCCAATTGATTTTCAAGCAGAAAATTCCCTTAGATGAGAGAATCTAAACTCCACGGACCTTAATTTTCTCATGACAACATGGCGGAAGTTTCCAGATACTCGGTTTCCTTGCCGTTGATCGTACATTGATGCGGTGAGAACAGGTTCGAACTTGTCTCCAACTCGACCAAGAGAAACGTTAGTTGTGGCATACCTTTGAGACTATCACTAGCAGGGGTAAAGTTAATTATCCTCGTCGGATAACTTTCCTTCTTCGCAATGGCATTCTTTCCGAACAATAAAACGGACTTTATGGATATTCAAATCATCCTGCGTGTTTACGAATGTGTGTGAGGGTTTTTACGGTTTATTTAACTGCTTTTCTGAAGGAAGTGTGAAACTATAAAAATTCGAAATGACAGAAGGGACGAAGGGATATTGTAGAAGATTCATGAAATTGTAGCCGAGAATTTGGGAGGCTTTTTCTATAAATGATCGAACTGCATTATACGTTTTGACTTCTCAGTAAAGGGATTTTACCCTCAAAACACATATGTCGATGATGATAATAATAATAATTTTATTTAATCCATTAAAACACTAGATTTACAGTGTATAGGACATGTCAGGCTTAAACTATGGAACTAAGGAGTCGCACAAATATTCATCTATGGAGTAAAAAGCTTTTTTTAAAAGAAGGGTCTTAATAACATTCTTGAACAGTTTAGAATTACATTTTTTTACAGAAGCTGGTAAACGATTTTATAATTTCATGCTTGAGTATGAAGGACTGCATTCAAATCTGTGAGTTTTACGCTTCGGAAATGAAAACGTCTCATAGTTTCTTGTCTTATAGTTATGATGATCTGACAGTTTCAACCATTTATTTCCATTTTCTTTAGCATAGAGCAAACATTTAAAAATATACAGGGTGAGTCTTTGACCACTGCGTTATTTTTAACCATAGATTCTTGACGTCAAAAGAAACATTTTCTTTCTATAACATTTTTCCAAATTTGGCCCCGTTCAAAAGATATAGGGTGTTGAAATTTCATAAAAAAATTGCATTTCCACCTGTAATATTCGAACGACAATATCAATTGAAATGATCTCGGTACTTCGGTATATTTTCATGATGACCGTTGAAATGGGTAATGTTTTTTCTGTCAGGACCTGTTAAATTGAAAACTTGTCTTTATGAAGAGCTGATTCTTTATAGCTTCAGACTTTCAGGGTTCATCAAATTATATCTATTCTAACATAGGAATGCTTCAAATTAAGCTCATATGAGTTTAGAAAACTTCGAACCCAGTCTCCTACATTTGTTTTGTACCTTTAAAGAAATTTTTTCGCATCTTTATTTCATACATCGATTCAACCTGGTTCACAAACTTGGGAGATAATAGAATTTGACTTTAAATATTTCTGAATGTTTGTTATGATGCATGGTTAATTAAAATTCTATCAATATTGAAACTGGAAGCTATAGGCTCATAAACAAGAAATATTAGAATAGAATGCAATATTCTGACCATAATTATTTCGAAATTATCCCTACATTATCCCTATTTTTTTTTAAAGATACCAATAACTGTTGACAGTTTCAAACATAATCAAAACAACAAGGAACCAAAGAACACTATTTTATTGGGAACTACCCACGACAGAGACGTTATAATAACATTTTGATGTGATAATAATGCACTCTAGTTATTCTGAGAAAAATTATAACTAAAGATCAATAATGGTTATAGATATTATCTTTCATTTAAAAAAACTGGAAGACTGAGTGGAACTCTTACGAAATGTTCAATAAGTATCTCGTTTCTGATCCTTCTGAAAAAATTCCTGGTTTTGATCTTCCAAGAAAAATTTGGACAGTTCTTAATCGTTTGAGAACAGGTCATGGTCGTACCAATGGCATGCTATTTAAATGGAACTCAGCAAGTTGTGAATGTGGAGAAGCAGAAGAAACAAAACCTCATCTCATCAATAGTTGTCCCATATATAAATTTCAAGATGGTTTTAGGGCTATTCATGATGTTTCCAACTCTTTCTTGGAATGGGTTATAAATTTCAAACGAATATGATACGTATTTTTGTTATTCAGTTCTTTTTTCTGCTTTTGTCTTTTTATTTCCAGATTCAATGTAAGCACCTTGTAGAAGTCTCTGTCTCCATCAATCGAAGATCACCCTTGAAGAAAGAAGTCCCAGAAATATATTTCAGCTTATTTTTGTATTTTCACACTTAAACGGGGAGCCAGGGTTTTTTTTACTGGGTTTTTTTCCCTAGGCTTTTATGTCATACGCCGAATTGTATGACACCCCGTCACTAACCCCTGATCTATATGCTTTATTGTTTGCTAACTAAATATTGTCAGCCAAAAGTTCAAAAGAATATATATATATATATATATATTTAAAAAAACTTTGCAATTATTAATTTTTTTCTTTCCTGGGGTTCGGTAATAAATTGATATTCTATGGTAAGGTATTAAAATTTGACATAATCTATGAATTATTCAATATTTATGTTTTTGTTTACATGATTAAAACAGATACTCTGATTATAAAATCCAAAAATTTACGCATGTTCAGTAATTAATTATAGTCTAAACAGAATAGATTCATATTAATGATCTAACAAAAAATTTTTTTATATAGAACACCTAGTTGGTTTTTTTCATAAGCAAATTTAGGTAATCAAACTCAATTTCTTCAAGCAAGTATAATTGTACACCTAAATCTGGGAATACTTGTAATCTATCCAAGTAAATTGTTATTAACATTATAAACATCACTTTAAAATAATTATTCGTAGTGACATCATTCAGTGTTGTTGAAGATTTCGAAAAAGATTTTCATATTTTTAACAGTATGATATCAAGAGACCTCATACACCTATTCACTGGTCTCTGTCAAGGAGAAGAAACTTCAGAAATATCAGTGTTTGGAAATTCATAGATGATTTTTTCTGGTTTTTGAGTGAAAAAAAAGCAAAGTGACAACGTCTTGCCTTGGAAGTTTCCATAGAAATGATGGTTTCATGATTTGGAAATTTTAAGAAGAAAATTAAAAATGTATGATGAACATACAATATTTCTGAGGTTTTTTTGGAATTTCTCACCAGAAAGGGATGGTTTATAATCTTGAAGTAGAACAACAAAAATCTATGTTTATGATGTTAAATTTTTTTTACCAGAAAATTAGTATTTTGTATCTTCCTTCTGGATATGGACCTCATCGGATGAAACATGAGTGAGTGAATCATTTTTTAGAGGGAAAATAATGTTTTTAAAGAATTCAGATTCATTAGTGGATGCTGTGGAAGTTATTTTTATTCAAACTGAACTGGACTACAGAGGGGTATTTGCCCAAAATGAAAACTTAAAATGCTTATAACTTTTTAACGCAGCTGAATATGGAAAAACCGTAATGTAAAAAGTGTTTCTTTTGATCTCAAGAACCTATGGTTAAAATTAACGCAGTGGTCAAAGATTCACCCTGTATATACAGGGCAACGTTAAAATTTCATTTTCAACGAAAACTGGCCTACAAGAATTCAGTGGATGGAGGTTGAATATTGAACGAATAATACGCTTTTGTGCTACGAATTCTCTGGCAATATCAGAGCATCTTCCCCATAGCAAGATGTTATAAGATAAGTGACTATATACAAAGCTATAATATACATTTAAAAGACAATCTAAAGGCGAGACATTTTTGATTCTAGTGATCGCAAGAAGATATTGGCAATCCTTTCAGAGGCCGCAGTAGAAGAGCGTAAAAGAGAGTAAAAATATTTAATAATTTTTCTAACGGGAGAAATCTTCAGAATGGACAGGGTGGGCATATTTCGATCTTTTAGCACTACAACTTTCAAACCAGAGGAAAAAACAAAATCTGATACCCCATTCTCTTTCTGGAAAAATGGCTATATTGAAAAAAATTTATATCTCCGCTAATACTGATGGTAGAGCTCTGAAATTAAAACATTTTACAGGTTTTTTTTTTATGTAGAATCCAGTGTAGTGCTTCTCCTGTTTAAAATAGCTGTACTATATTTCTGTACAATTTTATGAAAGCTCAATTTTTCTGATCGTATGGTGTACATAAACATAAGTGATAGAAAATGATCGAAAACAAATTTTTCCATGGTTTCAGTTGTCGATAAACACAGAAGAATTCAGCATCGAATAATTACCACAGTCTCCTTCTAGTAGTATTTTTATTTCTATGCTCCTTTTCTAATTTCTCCAAGATCAAAGAATAATTGACTGTTGCCATAGAGATTCAAGATTTTGACTGTCAAATCATTCGAAAGTTTGAATTGATATCAGCGCTATTATTGTTTCGAAATACGTATATATTTTTTCATTTTGAAATTAATTATGGAAATAATAAAAAGTTCAACATTTGGATGTTACATCAGGAGCAATTACAATGAAGAAGAAGCATCACAAGACTATTTGAAGAAATTTTTTTCCAAAAAGAATCCAACCGCACAAGACAATGTTTAGACGACATACAAATAATTTGATTGAACATGGAAGTTTCGAAAAGAACAGATCAAAAAAGTGTAATATTCATGACGAAGAATATATTATATTGAGTGACATATAAAAAAGTTTTTGAGCTGTTTGAACACAGTTTCAAATTATCATCTATTGAATACACAGTATAGAGAAAAGGTATCGGCTCTGCTGTGCATTGTATGGTCAACGATTTGAGCATCGTTTTTGAAATTTGATTCTCATTCTAAGTTATTACCTAATGACTAATTGTAATCTTTGTTGTTTTTATAATTTAAATGATGAGTTACATCCATATCCGCTATTTCATATGCGGAATAGACTGGTGCTTGTGCTCGAATTTATTCGGGATACTAACAAAATATTCTACTGCATCCATCTCATTATAACTATTTGAATTGAACGGTGGATCATGTGGATCTTTTCGTTATCTCGTGATCCATGTTGTGTTTGAAAAGGTTAAAGGTTATGAAATAATAAATTTATGTTCGAATTTGTAGAAATTAATTGAAAGCATAGAAATAATGCAATTGACGGAAGGAGATTGCTTATGTTATAGGAAGCTACATTGTTCTATGCTCATCAACAATTGAAACCATAAATATAGCGAGACACAAGCAAAAAAAGGCTTTTTACTATTTTCTATCACTAATGTTTATACAAACCATACGATGTTACACATTTTTGAAAACAGAAAGATTCAAGCTTTCAGAAAATGGCACAGAAATATAGAGTTTTTATTTAAAAAAACATGACTTTGGGTCATAGCTCGTAATTAAAAATTGTGCAGAAAAGAAAGGCACGCCACTAGATTCAATTTAATTTCAGAGCTCTACCATCAGTATTAGCGGAGATATAAATTTTATTCTGTATCACCATTTTTCCAATTTTCGCTTCTAACTCGAAAAGAAAAGAAGGTAGCCAAAATGAATAATCCTCTAGTGAGTTTCTAAGAAAAAGAGACCAAGAATCTCCTCCGGTTTAAATTTGTGCTGAAATATCGAAATATGTCCATCCTGTATAACGCTTTGCTGCCAGCCGAATCATAATATCGATCCGTGTTGTCGCGGAAAAAAAATTAAAAAGGTAGTTTACGTCCAATGGCAGCGGACGTTAAATTCCGGCGCGAAAAGACAGGAACGACGTCTAAGAAATAAACCTCGTTCCGAGTCCATCAAGCCACCAGGGTTATAACGTAATAATTTCCGACATGAATGCTGTTTTTCCAATTCCGGAATTTTTCAGAATGTTTCTTCGTCGGTTTTGCCGATGCGAGAAAAACAAGTTTTATTGTCGTCACGTTTTAGGGCCTGTTACAAATGGAACGTGATCATATATTCAGAGTTCACATGATAATATGCATAAGAAATTGAAAGAATAAAACAGTTAAAACAGTTCATTGTATAATTTATGGGATAACCATAATATTCCCAAATGACTGTAATAACATCCGAGTTTGGAAATAGTCATTTAATCAACTAGTTCATTAATGATAGCGATTAAATGTCGAGATATTTTAACACGTGAGCGGAGCGAGCGTGTTAATGTTCCAGACCATTAATCGCTAGATTAATAAACGAGTTGATTACAAGATTTTTCCGTCGACCTCATTATGAATTAGAAATGAATTATTTATTCAAATAAATTTTATTTCTTACAATATAAAATTTGACAATGAAAATCACGATGTTCACATTGACATATTTATATTTATGGTTTTAATTCAACAATTCGTAAAATTCATAGACGGAATTTTCGAGATGTGTTATTCTGAATAGACCACTTTTACATCGTTACCAACGATATGCGATAAGGAATGTGTGGAACTGGTAGAAGCTGATGTATTAATTACTGACGAACGATTATCGCATAAAATTTTTTCAGCAGTTTCTAATCTAATTGTATTCATTCGATTATAAAGAACACATAACTTGATTTTGATATGTTTTTTATTAACACTGTTTGACACAACTGATTTACACACTTAGTGGTTGGTTTGAGGACACTCGACGTAGGAATACTTGATAATTTAACAAATTTGCAGAACTAAAAGAAATTTATGTATCAGCACAGTGAAATGAATAAGTGGACTGTATTGGAATGCGTGATTGAATTTGAAGGCGTAAATGAATGAGAATGAGTGACTGAATCTAAATGATTGACTGACTTTTTTGGATGTGTCCCGACTATTTATGCGACAGGGATGACTCCCTCTACGAGGGCTTTTAGAATGCCCATATATGGTCACATCGGTGTACGGTTTTTCGTGTTTGAAACCAAAGACCATATATGGTATTGTATTCTTGGACGCTTAAGGGAGATTGAACAAAGGCGGCGCCAGGATATTTGTCGCCAGCTTGAATTTGTGGATGTTTGGCGCCTTTTTAAATGTGGTATTCGAACACTAATTTTCATCGAGTTTTCGATGTACTCTTCTGCAACAGATGTTGATTTCCATGCTCCAAGCCGTTTGATGGCTGCAAAATCCGCTCCACTGTCGGAAAGGATAGATGCAGAAGAACGTCGAAAACAGTGACCTGTATACAGATTGGGTTGTTCTTATTTGAGAAATTTTGCAATAAACGATGGTAATTTTGAAAACGTATTGATTCCTACTGGCTGTATTGAGCATTGAAAGTTCTTGTAAAAGACGAAAAACTTTTCGTCCATAGTGTGAATTGGTCTCAATTATCCACCACATTGATTATCCTTTTCGAGTGCGTTTTGGATGAATTCACTGTTATTAAAAATTTTGAGCCCATATCCTGCACATCATTTATCTGTAACTTATACAGCTCATCTTTTCGCAATGCCCCGGATACTCCAAATATCAAATAAAAAATTTAAAGTTACATATTTTATATTCTCGTGACAATATGAGAAATTAAAAAAATATAATTTAATTGAGTTTTATATTTACCTTCGACATCAAGAAAATACTATTTGGAGCATTTGCTATAAACTTTTTTACATGATCTTTCTCGAGAACTTTCGATTTCTTTGGAATATAACCCAATTTTTGTCCCTTAATGATTATCACCAGTTTGTGATATCTGCTTATATCAATATTACTTTTAGCGTTCAATGTTGCCATCCTCCACAAATATAAGCATAGAGTATAATCTCGCTCAACAAATCGACCCAGAAAATTACAACTGCATTCTATGATTTCATGAAGAATCGAGATTATTATAAAAGAATGAAAATGACTTAAAATGGAATTCTTTCCATAATTCAAATTTTTTTCAAATTTAATTGAACAAGTCTATTCTTGAAAGTGTAAATAAACCAAAATATCTAAAATTGACAATAAAAGTCTTACACTTCTAAAAATTTATCACCGATACCTGATTATTCTAGAAAACACCGTTTTCTTTGATGAATAAAAGAGAATTGTTTTTCATTCTTATCATAAAATCAAACAATTCAAAAAAACTACAGAAAAAAATATTCAAAAAAATGAAATAGAATACGACACATGTTTGTCTATTTGTTGAGCGAGATAATACTCTATGTTTATATTTGAGGTTAGCTTTTAGAATACGAGCTGATTTCAAAGTAGCATGGTCATTTTTGTTCCGTCTGCGGCATCTCACAAAGTAAATTGTAACCAAGAATTGTTTATCGAATATGAATGCCTGATTACAGAAAAGTTTTAGGAATACACAAATCTCAAAACACTTGTATCATATTCTATTTAATTTTTTGATTAATTTTTCTGTAGTTTTTTTGAATTGTTTGATGTTATGAAAAGAATGATAAATTCTCCTTTATTCATCAAAGAAAACGGTGTTTCATAGAATTATCAGGTATCGGTGATACTTTTTTAGAAGTGTAAGACTATAATAGTCAATTTTAGATATTATGAAAGTACCTCTGTTGAATTCCTAAAAAAGGGAGTTTATGATTCTTCAATGAAAGCAGTTGATGATAAAAATGATGGTTTATATTTCATAGACGCCCCTGGTGGAACTGGCAAGACTTTCCTCATGTTAGTAGTTTCAGCCTCTGTTCGTACAAGATCAAATATACCGGTTGTAGTTGCTTCTTCTGGAATAGCAGCCATATTGTTAGAAGGATGGATAAATATTGTCCTTCTCGTTCAAAAGATATTTACTCGGTTTTAACCCTGTATATTCCTCGACAGTACAATCCACATTGATTGAATACCCTTATTTCGAATAAATACTCAGTACCGACTCAAAAGTAGAGGCAATTTTTCCATCAGTTGAACCTGACGCATTATTCGTACTTGAAATCTGATATTTCCCATATCCGAATATGACCTTTCGTGTCGAAAAATTGAATCAGGAGCCCCACTGAGCAGAGATATCCAGGAAACATTATATCAGATTCGGTAAATTCGCTCAACATATTCAATTTCTCGACTAGATTGGATTCGTTTGATGGAACTGGTCTCTGTTGAAACAACTTTCTAGGGTTGAAGGGTGAAAATACCCTTTCCAAGGAAGCATTTCTGGAACAAAAAGTTGTGTAATTTATTTTTGAGGCTCACGTGTTTCTGGCTTAAAGATCGAGGCGTATTATTTATTGAATACAGCTTTCGATTACCGAATGAATGAAATTGGATATAGCTTGCTGGAGAGACGTGATTGGGTTTTTTTATAAGACATTCAGGTTCAATAAACCCGACTGGGTCTTTGTGAGATTTCCGTTTAGTTATTTCGGCTAATTAACGGAAAATAATTGAACCGACTGGATTCTGGTGGACTTCATTTCAAAATTTGGCTTCGACATATTCCAGATGCTGGAAAAAATTAATCACAAAACAGTTTTTGTTGTAACTGTTGGAAATCGATTGTTAATTTATCACACCAGGGGTTATAGTAATATAGTATATAACATTACTAGCAAGGTAAGAGGGTTTTTACTGGCGAATGGAGGATATAACTGAAGAGCCGCAAGCGAGTCAGTTACCTCCTTGAGCCAGTAAAACCCGTTACCTTGCGTGTATTGTTTTATGTTATATTTGTTTCTCATTTGTAAAAAGCTTAGATAAATTCCAAAAAAATCTCAATAATTTGTCGCAAATGTCGTAAGCTATAGAAGCGTTGCCATGAACATGTCTGTTTATTTTTCTTTACATTTGTTTACCAAAAGAAATTATCGATGCAGCCAGCAGTGTAGCTTCAAGTTTATTACCTGCAAAATCATAATACTTGGTTATGGCGCCGGGTGTAGACGTGTGCACCAGGTGCTCGCAGAATTTTATTGTTAATAATAAATATATAAAGTGCGATTTATGTGAAAAATATTTTCATTCACATTGTGCAGAAATTAAGGACCAGTTGACAAAAATAAAACAAGAGTGTGCTAACGTCAAATGGTTTTGTGATGAATGCTTAATTTTTGTTGGTGATAACTGTAAGGGAATACAGGATAAATGGAATAAAATCGATAAAGTAATTGATCAGACTACTAAAATGATCGATTTGTTACAAGCACAAAATCATAATATGATTCAAACGAAACCATTATATTCGGATGTAGTTGTAAATAAGTCGGTGTAACCTCTTATTGTAAGACCAAAAAACGATAAACAAAACAGTACTATAACCAAGAATATATTGACACAGAAGGTAAATCCATCCGAGATTGCGGTATCCGTATCAAGTATGAAACCTGTTTCCAAAGGAGCAGTGATTATTCATTGTGAAAATGATGAATCTTTAAATAAATTGAAAATGGAGACCGAAAGTGAGATGGGAGCCGAGTATGAGGTAGAGGTGGGAAATTTATGGAACCCTAAGTTGAAAATAATTAATATTCGTGAAAATGATTTCGGAAGTGAGGATGATTTTGTAAAAAAATTTAAAAACCAAAATTTAAAAAATGGAGATAATATAAAATTTATAAAAAAATTTACTACGCCGAAAAACAGGAAAGGAACATTTAATGTTATACTAGAGCTATCAAAAGAACAATTGAATCACTTACAGTTGAACAAGAAAGAAGTAGTCAATATTGGATGGAATAAATATAGATATTTTGAATACGTGGGCGTACTTAGATGTTTCAATTGCTGGAGATTTGGTCACAAGTCAGACAAATGTAAAAATAAGGAATCATTATGTCCGCTATGTAACAAAGATCACAAAAAAGAACAATGTTCTAGTGAAAAATATGAATGCACAAACTGCAAATACGCTTGCGAAACTCTAGGTTTGAGAAATATAAAGTATGATCACCATGTGTTCGACAAGAACTGTTCAAGCTATTTAAAACAAATTGAGAAAATAAAAGAACGCATTAATTATCAATAGCAATCAAAGCAAAATACAGGGGGATCAATCATATGTGTAAATATTCAAGGAATGACAACAAATTATGTTCAATTGCAACAGGTAATGTTCGATTTTCAACCACTGATAGCAATTACTACGGAAACACATATAACGGAGAATATTGATCTGAACGAATATATGATAAATGGCTACAGTTGTATTACAAATTTTTCTACCAGTAGGCACACAGGTGGTGTAAATATGTATATCAAAGATGGGGTTAAATATAGAGAGCTAAGACAGGAGAAAGAGGAACTCGAATTTTGGTATACCAGTATCTCTGCATATATAGTAAATGAGAAATATGTGGTTACAGGTCTATATAGGTCACCGAGTGGAAGTAAAGGAAATTTTTTAAATAAATTCGAGGAATATCTTGTTGATGATATCTCAAAGGATAATAATTTATTGATTATGGGAGATTTTAATATAGATTTATTGAACCATGACCACTATGCTCATAGGTTAACTAACTTAATACAAATGGCTGGTTGCAAGCAAATCAGAGAAAAGCCGACAAGGAATACATTGGATTCAAAAACCTTGATAGACTTGATAATTGTTAATAAACCGCTATTGGAGACCAAATGTGAGTTCCCCATGATTAACGATCATGAAATTATAGGTGTGGTTCTTGAAAATTCAATGCAAAGGATGAAAAAGGGCCTTCTCAAGAGGAACATTACAGAAGAGAAAATAAGAGATATACAACTTGAGTTAATAACATGTGATTGGAATAATACTTCAGTTGACATGGACATACTGTATGAGAATTTGGAGAATAACTTTGAAAGAGTATTGGACAAAATTGTACCAATGGAAAGAAAAATGATTGAGAAGTCGCAAAAACCTTGGATTGACAAAGAGATACGAATCTTGCAGAAAGAAAGAGATAGATTGTATAAAATATTCAAATACACAGGTTTCCATGTAGATTTAGAGAAATATAGAGTGAAAAGGAATGAAGTGGTAGCCATGATGCGAAAAAAAGAAAAGCGTTATTATGATTCCAAAATAGAGCAGAACAGTAAGAATAGTAAAAAGATGTGGAAATTTCTGAAGGAAGTGGTGAGCAAAAATGCAAATAGTGTCAATTTTTCAAACTTAGAATGCAGATCAGGAATGCGGTTATGTGATCAATTGAATAAATTTTTTGTGGAAAGTATTGAAGAGATCAAGGCCAGTATTGGCAACCCCGACAAAAACTTTGGTGAAATCAAATTGAATGCAACCAAAGAGGAATTATCTTCATTCTCTGAAGTGTCCCTAAATAAACTTCATAAAGTAGTAACGAATCTGAAAAATAAATCAACAGGTGATAGTGTGTTCGTGATAATCTTACTAAAAAGTACAATTGATGTTATTGGATATCCTCTCCTTGATTTGATAAATACCAGCTTGAGAACAGGTAAACTGCCAGTTGCGGTGAAGTGTAGTACTGTGATGCCAATTCCAAAAGTGAAATGCCCAAGCAAGATGGAAGATTTTAGACCAGTGAATCTACTTCCAATTGTGAGTAAAATTTTGGAAATTTTGGTGCATGAGAAGTTACAGAACTATTTAGAGAAGAATTTGATATTGCACGAATTGCAGTCGGGGTTTCGTGAGCACCATTCGTGCGAAACAGCCTGCCAATTGGTTTGTTTGGCATGGAAGAAGAGTTTAGATGAAAGAAAGATAGTAGTAAGTGTGTTCATAGACTTACGTCGTGCTTTCGAGACCATTGATCGGACGAGATTGATAAAAAAATGTGAACTATACGGCATCAGAGGAACAGCTCTACTATGGCTAGAGGACTTTTTGAGAGAGAGGTACCAGAAAACTAGAATTGATGAGGATTTTTCGGATGCAATTGAGATCAAATGTGGCGTTCCGCAGGGCAGTGTCCTGGGACCATTGCTTTTTATATTATACATCAATGATTTACATTTGTATTTGAAAAGATGTTTTTTCAATTTATATGCTGATGACACTTTAATATCAGTGGAAGGTCATAATGAAATTGAATTGGTGGATATTCTAAATAAATCCGGAAAAGACGAAGTATATGGTCTTAGGCACAAAAGCTCAATGCAACAAATTTAAGGCTGAACAGTATAAAATTTACATAGATAAGAAACAGATAGGCCTTGTAACGCAGAAAAATATTTAGGAGTGGTTTTCGATCAACAGTTGAATTTTGGTCTTCATGTGGAATACTTATGTAAAAAGATAGGAAAAAAAAATTGGTTATTTTGGTAGAATGTCATACAAACTGTCAGAAAAAGGGAAAAGAATAGTCTATAACACGATAATATTTCCGCACTTCAATTATTGTATATCATTATTAATTTCGTGTAACAAGGAGCACTTATACAGATTACAAGTATTACAGAATAAGTCAATGAGAATTTTGTTGGGATGTGGTAAGACTACGGCTGTAGGTTATATGCTAAATAGATTGAAATTTTTGGACATTTCTCAGTTAGTGGAAGAATCGAATTATTTACTAATTTATAAGACCATTAATAAGTTGGCTCCCTCATACTTAGAGAAATTCTTAACAAAGAGGAATGAAATGACAGAATATAATTTGAGGAATGCGGAAGATTTTCACATAGAAAGATGTAGAACTGTTGCATTTCAGAGATCAACATTTAGCTTGGGCCTCAGTAAATATAACGACTTACCAACATCAGTAAGGAAGGCACCTACGTTGAAAATGTTTAAAAGACTTTTGAGAGCGAAAAAATTTTATTTAATGTAGTTATTTTTTCTTTTTTTCACAAATCTTTAGAGTTGTAAAATAGTTTTTTACCTGAACTAAATAAAGCTCATTATTATTATTATTATTATTAAATCAGCATCAAGGTAAGAGTGAGAATACCACGACTTCAAAAAGTGGCAAAACAAAAATAGTGTGATTGTGGTAACTGAAGATGTTTTGTTAGCCTACTTGAATCAACTATCAGCTAGATTCAGCCCTAATACTTTATGGGCAAAATGATCTATGCTGAAAAGCTGCTTGGAAATGAAAGAAAATGCCCCTATTCGCAGGTTTGTTTTCCTTAAAAAATTCATTGAAAAAGATGACGTTTTGTTGTCATTTGCAGATTTCAAAAGGTAATAGCGTTTCTGAAACGAAAAAATGAGCGTTATACGCCAAAAGAGGCCAAGGTATTAAGTAAAGGAGAGGCTGAACAATTTCTTTTACATGTTCGTGATGACCAGTGGTTGCTGGCGAAAATTTTAACAATATTTGGGATTTTTCGATGTTGTCGATGTGACGAAATTAGCGAAATATTTAGGTTTAAAAGACCCAGAGTTATACACCGGCCATTCTTTTCGCAGAAATGGAGCCACTATGGTTGCGGATTCGGGTTGAGATATTTTAGCACTGTGTTACTAGAAATAACAATTGTACCATGATTTTCAACATATAAGACGATAAAACAAAATTTTCTAATGTTAATAATACTTTAGTAGTTTAGTAATATTATTTGATTTCAGGGTTTATTTGTTCTATAATAAAATGTATTCTGGCAACGTTTCGGGCAGTGCCCTTTTTCTAGCCTGTAAAAATATCACATACCATATACAACAATTAAAACGAACAAACAATCTATAGGTATCGTAAACTGAAAAATATTTTGTTGAATAGAGATCTAATATAATGGTACCTTAAAGAATGGATTATATTCAGTCTTTTCCCAACTTATTTTGTTGGATGTCATTGAGGTTATAATGTCAACTGATTCTAGAAGTGTTATATCATATTTAATTTCTTCTTCTTTGTGTTTGTTGGTCTGTTCATTTTAGATTATTCAAAAGAGTGGAATAGATGTTGTGTAAATTCCTAATATCTGATCTGTCGTTAATGGAATTCTCATTTTGTTTTATGCGGATCATCTCAAGAAACTCTCTAGATTTTTTATTTGGTTCTCGGTCCAATACTACTGTTTCGTCATAATTGAAAGTGTGTTCATTCTCGGTTTTGTGTCTGTAAAGTGCCGTTGGTGTTTTGGAGTACTTGTGTCCTTTCAGTCTATCCTTCAACTTTTGCTCTATCTGTCCTATGTATACGCCTTCACAATTATTACATTCAATCTTGTATACAACATGTGATGTTTCGTTTGCTGGTGTTGGAGATTTTAATTTACTATATAGATGTAATTTGGATGTGTGGTTTGTAAATAATACTACTAACTTGTGAAAATTTTGCAGAGTTAACTGTCAGTTTTAGAAGTTTGTGACTTGATAAAATAATTTTTCTGGATTAATATTGTGTTTTTAGAATCTGACGTTTACAAATGAGAAATAAATAAATAACTTAACTCATCCGTGTCCAAATGTATCTTCAGCAAGTGAATCTCCAGAACTCTACAACAATGACAGCTTCGGGGCTGCATACATATAGGTCTTGATTTGTGCAGGTGGTACCGACGTTATTGCAGACAAGTAGATGGGTCTCGTCTTGATCTACTCCACAGTCGCATAATTCATCATATGAGTATCCCCACGTTATCAAGGTCTTCTTACAGCGGGATACTTCTACTCTGAGTCTATTTACTGTTTTCCACGTAGCGTAAGGTAAGTGAGGCTAGGTTTTAGGCATTCATATATTATTCTGACTATAGCCACATCTACTTTCCTCGAATGTACAGAATTTCTCCATGCAGGGTCGGCGTATTCTGCCGTAGAAGGAAATAAGGCAGTTGCTGATGTCCGCAAAGTTTCAGGTCTCATGATATACCTGTTAGATTCCGGATTAAGTTGTTTCGTGCCATAACCCTCATCTTGGTGTCTTTGCAATGGTATTTATAGGACAAGGTTCGCCCTTATTTGACACCCAGGTATTTTGATGTTTTACACCTCAAGTTTTCTCTTTGCCTGGTTGTTTCTTAGTTTTGAATATCCACTTGAAGTTGTCGGTAAAATTATGGGATATTTTTTAATTGGCTTCCCTATATTTTTTTTCATTAACGAATATGAAGAGTTCCTCATAAATTTTGCAACATCAGTTAGCCAGATCCATAACGAAGCCGAGAAATAAGTCAACATTATAAAGATTCATATCCGAAAAGAATTATTTCAACTAATTTATTCCCATTTGGTCTCATTTATCTTCAAGTCACGTTTGCACCGATTCCAGCCAGTGGAACGGCGTTATAATTTTCCGCGTTCCTTCTGAAAATCTAATCCTAAGTTTGTAAAATGGATGAGGAAATCACGTCCACCGATTTACCGGTCTGCTTTAATCCCCTTACAACTTTCTCTTACTAATTGCTGTTGGTTCATAATAACATGAAGTCGATTTTTTTCGATAAGATACACTTTTCTGTTGCAGTGTTGGAATAAATTGTTCCTTTTATCTTAACTTGAGATAGACGTCTCTGCTGACCTTCAATTCCAGAAAATCGTGGGGGTGGACAAGTGAAGAATTGATTCAATCAGGAGTTCTCAGTGAGTTTGCTGCTTGGTACTAATTAAGAGTAAGGGAAGATGGAATTAACAACTATTGGACATGAACGAGCTGAGGATTAGAAGCTGTCTTTCTGAATTATGCCCTAGGGTAGTGATTTCTTTGTTTTATCAACCAAATGCTAATTTGACGTAACTAGTCCATTAACATGGAAGTGCCTCAGTTTAATTTTTTATGGAACCATAAAACAAATAGAAATATGGAGTGTCCCATTCGAAATATCAAATCTGTTGCAAATTTGCATTGATCTGGTACCACTGGAAAAGTTGAAAGTATTTCAAAACTGTACTTCATATAACCTAATGTTTATCTTCAAAATTTGAAATATTTGCATGAATAGAACTCATTCATCACCTTGGGACTTGCGATATACTTCATTATCTAGCAAATCACGGTAATAAAATGACTTGGTGGATATATTTCTGTACATAAATAAATTTTCAGACTTTTCTACATCAGGACAAGTTCAGGATGAAAAGCACGAGTGTATATGCTCAACTCGATGTTGATCCTCTACATCATCATATCTGATTTCACTTTCTGCATCATTATCCGAGATACCCTGAGATGAAAAATGTTCTAGGTATCTAACTTGAAAAGGATAAAGATCGAATCCATTAGAGCGCGTGGTGGAGACCTTAAGTTTGATCGACACTTCAATTATTGCCATTGACGGTCACATCATATATCCTACTCTCTATCACTTTAAATGGATTCGGGTATTCTTGACAAGGGAAAGAGTTTCAGTGAGTTTAATAGAAAGCAAGAAGGGAATATATGGTAAGAGACATTAATTTTTGCGCGAATTCTCTAGTAGAATTAATTGCATTTCGCCCAAATGTACACGGTTTTTATATTCACAGTTAATTTACACAAAGAAATGAATAAAGTTTAACAAAGAAAAAGGCCGTCTTGATCTCTACTCCTAACCGTCAACACTCTCGTCTTGATCTCTGCTGATCTTCTTCTGTCCTCTCGAGAGTGTCCCGATTAGTGTTGGGTAATACACGTCTTAAAATTGAGTTTGTAAGAGGTGCCTCATTTTTGTACCACTTCAAATGAGGCGAGGGGCTCTGGCCGTTCATGACGCGATACAATGTCGGGACAAAATTTGTACTAGTATAGACGACGGGTTGTTGAGGCGGTGTAGCGCAGCGAGGGCGAGGTAGGTAGGAACTAGGAACGTTCACGGTCTGTCTCACTTCAAATATGTCGATGCAAAAGGAGGGTAACTTTAACTGTCGACAGAATTGAAGTAATAAAGGAGGTAAAATTTAGAATGCAAATTAATTGTTAGATTTTGAAACTTTAGGACGGTGAGCGAATGAGAGGAATATTTTACTGAATATGAGGGTTTTGTTATTCAGAATAATCGAAACTAACCGTGATTCTATATTTTCATTGTTACGTTATTTATCTTTGTAAAGGTTGTATCTCAGGGTTGGGAGATATTTGGAGCGTTATCATCGGTGATGTCGCGAAAGGGTTGATGTTTTGTTCGGTTATTTCTGGCGAATCTTAATTTTGGCGCGCAGTTTATTTAATATCGCCTCCGTCTTCAGATCAATTAGGCAACCAACATTTCACGCTTCCGGAAACACCGTTTCTTGTCATATGGAAAAGAATAGAAATTATTATTATTAATTCTCGAGTGTAGCTGTCACGACCTTCGTCCATACTTGGAATATTTTTCTATCGACCATTGTGTCGGATATATTGGAGAAAGTCAACTAATTGAATTTCGCTGTGTATTTTGTCATTTTTTGGAGTTTGTTGAAACTCAGTGAAATTTCCGTCTTGTACGGGATAAACTTCTGCATTCTGGTAGAATATTCTGGAATACGCCAACCACCATCTTGGGCTTGTGTTTACATCCATAACGACGATATTTTCTGGACATTTCCGTGAGTCACACAGTTCTTCAACCTATAATCTGAGGTTTGATTCTTCTACACACCTGGAATTCCACTGGAATAGAACCACCCTCACATCAGAATAGAACAACCCTCCTATCATCCCTGCTGTAGGCCCTTGACAGCCGGAGAAGGTTGAATTGTGATCTGTCCTTTGGAGGCCACCCTTAGTTGACACCACCGGACATCGTTTTGGATGAGTACAATCTTTTCATTTGATTACTGTCTTTTGGAATTTAAATTAACTGTGCTATTTTGCATCTATTATACCACCTATATTTTAAGATATGCCAGTAAATGTATGGCATTGTTGAGTTGGACCATATATATAGAACTTATATAGGATTGTTACCGTTGTGGTTAAGACTTTCAGGAAATTTATATATTAACTGTATTCATATATTTGTGAATGAAAGCCGGCCTTCATCCCTGAGAAACGATAATTTGTATGACTACTCAAACATTCATGATATATTTCCATCAACTTTGTGTAAATAATTTATATAGATCTAGTATTTGAATTAAATCATCAAAAATCTTTAGAATTCTTTTCTGTTTCTAGCTAATAATATTAATTTGGTAGTTTTGGTGAAATTTTAGAAAGGTAACCCTGAAATATTTAAATAATTAAAACTATCTGGCGCCCGTTCATTTTATAAAGTAGTTTCATTCATAATTAGAATCCACCCCTTCTCCACTAGAGCATAGCCGCGAGCTCAGTATCTTTAATATATGTTACTATTATTTGTATATTATCTTGAGATATTTTCCTATTAGTTGGTGAGAGGAAAATTAGGTAACATCATGTACATAATAAAAAAATTTTAAGTTTCCTCTCACATCATACACAGTTTTCCTGTTCGTTCTAGAACAAACTGTTTTTATGAAAATTTATCCAATTGTACTAGTAATTTGTGTCTGAATTCTTTTTGTGAAACTTCATTAGGCCGAAAGGATATATTGCTTATTCATGGCTCATCGCAATTCGCAATTTTAACATTTATAAGGGGCATTTATAGAGTACTAGCTAACCCGACAGACTTCGTCCTGTCAAAAAAATTTGTAATGTGGCAGTTTTTGTGCCTACATATTTTAAAAAATTCTCCTGAACAGAACCGTCACCCTGGTGATAGGGCGTTGTGAATAAAAAATAATTAAATAAAACATATATAAGGATTTAAAAGTAAGTAATCGCTTTATTGTTAATCATGTGAATCATAATTATTATTATTATCATTGTACTGCTTTGTGGTATACGATGTTTTTGTTTGATTACCTGACGCATAGATAAACAAATCTGATGGTTTTCCAACACGGGAACAGGCAACATACAATTGACCATGTGAGAAACCTGGGTTTTCTAGATTAATACCACAAACACTTAATGATTGCCCCTGGAACTTGTTTATAGTCATAGCAAAAGCAAGCCGCACTGGAAACTGTAGTCGTTTAAACTAAAATGGCACATCAGTCGGAATCATTGGGATGCGCGGTATGAGAACATCTTCTCCTTTATAATTTAGTTGCTTCTATCACATTGTTTAGTAATTTTTTTATCGCTAACCGTGTACCGTTCCAAAGACGCGATTGATTGATATTTCGCTACATTATAACCATCGATCCAACCTTTAATTGAAGATTGTGAGGTGGCAATCCTGGCAAATCCAGCGAGTTTAAAAACTTCGGTGGATAGTTGACTACATCATCTTGATTAGTAGCCGAATCAACTGATTTATATATCCTCAATTCGCCTGTAATTTGTTCTTGAATTTTGAAATTTAATTCATTTACATCTATGTTTTTTGCAGCCAGTATAGCTCGTTCGCTCAATCAATCATGGTTTCTGTAATTTTGAGAAACATATGGAAACACCTTCTGAATAAGTTCATCTTTTGATCGAGTAAACTGACAAAAACTTTGAGGAAAGTTAATGCAGCCAGTCAACATGTCTATAGGAAATTTGCCATTACCAATGTCAATGAGTTGTTTAGAGAATATGTTTCCAGATTGGTCATTTTGTAACTCGACACGCATATTCTTACTTAAATGAAGTTCTTTGACATGTTTCCACAAATTGGAAGACTTTAGACATGCATTGAGTTCATCAGCTGGCGTTGATCGTGGAATCACTGGCAAAGTTTGACGAAAATCTCCTGCTAATAAAATCATTGCACCACCAAATCGGTTATATTGCTCAGTAGATCTTTTAAGGTTCTGTCTAAAGCCTCCAAAGATTTTTTATGTGCCATCGTGCATTCATCCCAAACAATCAATTTACATTGCTGCAAAACCTTTGCCATTGCAGAGTTCTTCGAAACGTTGCAAGTTGGAGTTTCATTGCTTTGCATATTTAATGGCAATTTTAGTGCTGACTGGGTTGCTCGACCACCTTCAAGCAAAGTTGCTGCGATTCCCGACGAAGCAAGTGCGATTTTATTTTGTGAGCGAATTGTTGCTAATATTAATGAAATCAAAAAAGTTTTTCCTGTACCACCAGGTGCATCTAAGAAGTAAATTCCTCCAGTTTCATCATTTGTTACTTTCATAAGAGTTTCAAATACATACTTCTGTTGTTCATTTAACAGTGGAAGATTTGTTTAAATTAATTCTTTCAAAGCTTTATACCATAGCAATAAAGCTCAAATTGACTACGTTTTAGTTACAAATCATTTGTATGGGAAAAAGAAAAGGGCTATTTTTAGGGTTTTTCCAGCAATAATTCTAATTTTTCTCGCCATAAAAACCATCCTTGAACTTCAACGAACATTTTAAAAAAGGACTTGGCCAAATTGGTCCAGGCGTTGTTGAGTTATGCGCTTACCAACACATTTTGCGATTCATTTTTATATTATAGATTACTATTCCGAAAATTTCATTTGTGTTAATTTGGTTGATAAGAAGCTGAATATTTAGCCCTTTGATAATAATAACAACTCGTTCAATTTTTCGTCGAATCGATTTTTCATGTATTCTAATTTTTCTTCATCTATGACGAACAGAATTCCTAATAATAATTAATATTTTCAAATCGGAAAAATTAACACTATAATGTCATGAGATACTGGTACAAAAATAGCAGGTAGTAATCGAGAGCTTAGCGTTTTATTCAATCAATCAATATTTTCATACAATCATACAACATTAAATTGTTTTTCTGTGGAGTTCAAAGAAACTCCTATAAAATCATATTTGGTAAGAGGTGCCAAAGTGACAAGGACGCCGCCGCGCCATAAAACCCTCCGTAATTCCATAATTTACGGCATCTGTGTACTGTCTACTATAAATCAGTACATCCCCTCAGCCCTCATTTACCTTGGTCGTTTTTGTACCGGTGACCAGGATCAGGACTTATCCCCTCTCCTCTTTGTATTTGTCGCGTGACTCCATCGCTCCCTGGTCCTCATCGAGGCGAAGTGGGACATTTGAAGTGAGGTGGTACATTGTTTAAAAATGAGCCGCTCTTACATTTTCTCGTCATGTACGGGACAAATGAGCCGCCTCTTGTAAGAGGTATCCAACATTAGTCCCGATTCCGTCTTTTCTAATTACACCACTATTCGTTTACATCCTTAAACTGTCAATTGGTTGAATAAACGAATAATATCGTCCCGCCCACTAAACTTTTCTTATAATGGGTCACAAGTGCCTACAATCCCTTTTCAAACTGTAAAACCTTCTATGAGTATATGAAGGTTATCCTTATCTTGCACATTTCTTAATTTCATCGTCTCTCATATAATCACGAGAAAATATACGAGTTTTATTTGCGCGCTTTATCCTGTTTGAGAATTAATAGAACATTTTGCGAATTTAGAGGAATCATCAGCAATAATTTTGACCAAAGAATTATTTCCCAAAGTCCTTCGCATGCATTTACAGACCATGCATAATGATTGTCTCATAATTTTATTTCTCACAGTTAAATAGCCAAACCCACTCAGACAGACCGCGCTGAAATCATATCAAAGGAAGTCAGTCGCCTACGTTGCAAATTATTAAAATTTCAATTTCAATCCCTGCAACCAGCAGATTTTCCTCTCGCACAATTTACAGAAAGAGAACCTACATTTATCAACGCTTGAGTAATATAATCTTGCTCTCGGAATTTATTTCACTTTCCATTTCTGTCATTTGTCAAGAGGGCGTGAACAAGATAGGAAACTTCCTAAGAAGATTTCAACACAAACATGTAGATGAATGTTGGATATGCTACTTATCATTCTCCTTCAAGATGGATATGAAGGTTACATTAATCAGATTTCAAGTTTGCTCGGATTGCTGGGCTTATTCCATGCTTATACATGACGTGAAATTTGATAAGGGGATGAAATCAAATTAACCACCGCCAGTCGTGCTCATTTTGTGTGATCAGTTAGGAAATTACCCTCCAAAAATGCATATGCATACAGACAATTGAAGAAAAATATTGCTGTAGTAGCAAAATCTTTATTGATGACTGTAACATCAATTTGTGGTTTTCTATGCAAAATTGACACATTTATGATTTCACAATCAGAGATGGCGGATTTATACCATATAACAATTCTATACTCTAACTGAGTTCTATTTTTGCACCCTTGTTCCAGCGAGCTATCGTTTTGCCCAAATGTTCTACACTATTTTTTCCAAGCAGTAGAAGCAGTTGATTTGTTGCAATGATTTGTTATCTTCTTCTCTTTTACATTCAAACTAATAGCCTCATAGTGGCAGATTCAGTCAACCATTGAGCAAAGGTTTGATTGTAATTTCCTTATTGATTCATAAAGTACATAGGATGTCAAAACGTTCTGACTACGTATAACTTCAAAAATGTCAAACTTTACGATAGAGCTGTCAGTTGGCAGATTGCAATCTGGGGTTGTCCAATTCCGAAATATAAAAGGCAACCCTCGTACAGCTTCAAGAACCACCTTGGCACGTTTAACTGAACACTGGATTATATTAAATGCGTTTTATTTCTCGATTTGAAGAAAATCCACCAAACAATTAACTGCCTCTCCTACGCTAATTCTATGACTTTTCTACCAAAACGTGACATTTTTGAATGATTTCGAATGAAGTTAACAAACTCCATTTTGTAGTCATAGCGACCAGTAATTGTACTGAATGCAGTTATTGCTGTCGTTTAGATTTAATTGGATGAAAACTGATGATCTCATACAGAGGAGGGCATTTCAATGATTGTTACAAGTATCAAAAATTATTCATGCAAATTCGCTTCAATATTAATTCAAATGTGTTTAATTTTAATTCAAGACAGTTCATGGAATGTTCTGAAATTCTTTCTAGTGTTTTGTCAATGTAATTAAACCTAATTAAACTTAAAAATCGATCTTATGGGTATTTTTGAAGTTATTCAGAAAAATTTCCCTTAGTACTTGTAGAATGATGACAACAAGATTTTCACTCTCTTTAAGTTGAAAACAAGATATCATCTTGTTTAAAACTAGAAATTTCTTTTCAACATCCGACAAAGCTTAACTGAAAACTCATTCTCTATGAATCTCACGTCTTAGCCCGAATAGAACAGTCTCGAAATGAGGGTTGTATCTTAGGGAAACAATTGTTTTCGAGTCCCCATTAAAATTTATAACGAACCTCCATTTGACTCTTGGGATTGCTTTTGCTCAACTTGTTACAAATTTTCCTGCAATAGAAATTCCTAAGGAGTTCGCTGGGAAGATATGTGTATAGGAAAATCCTGGAAATTGTCACGTGTTCTTATCAACAGTCACACAACTATGTTGCATTTCTGATGGAACAGATAACCTGGAGTTCTCGTAAGCTCACTTAATTGAAAGCATCCTTTACTGGAACTATTTTGCCGACTTTTCAGGCCCCTATTTAAGAACTTCCTGATAAGAACAGAACGCAGAAATTTTCATCGTCAAGTAAGGATATTGATTTATTTCGATTTTGACGTTTCAAATATTTAATAGGTATATCCAAACGTCACGATTTGGTTGTAATATTTACGATAATATTAATGAAATTATAGAATCGAACATACCAAAAATACCGTTTACAGTAAGAAATTTATATGGAAAGCATTTATTGACTTTTGCAACGATAGAAAGTATCAATTAGATGGAAATCGGACGGCGGAAGAATTGGCGTTGATTTTGAAGGATTGGGCTATGATCATGAGGATAAAAGATGGTACAGAGTTAATGAATGATATCACTACGAATAATTATTTCAAAGTGCTGTTACTTGGCTTGATGATTATTTTCTCAATTATAACAATTTACTTAGATAGATTACGTATTCCCAGATTTAGGTGGGCAATTATACTTGCTTGAAGAAATTGAGTTTGATCACCTATCTTTGATTTTGAAAAACCAACTACGTGTTCTTTAATAAAAAAAAATTTTTTTAGATCATTAGTATGAATCTGAATTCTGTTTAGACTATAATTAATTACTGAACAAGTGTAACTTTTTGGTTTTTATAATCAGAATATCTATTTTAATTATGTAAACAACAACAGAAATATTGAATAATGGATATTCATAGATTATGTCAAATTTTAATACCTTACCATAGAATATCAATTTATTACCGAACCCCAGGAGAGAAAAAAATTAATAATTGCAAAGTTTTTTTTAAATCAAAGATAATATCTCTAACCATTATTGATCTTTAGTTATAATTTTTCTCAGAATAAATAGAGTGAATTATTATCACATTAAATTGTTATTATAACGTCTCTGTTGTGGGTAGTTCCCAATAAAATAGTGTTCTGTGGTTCCTTATTGTTTTAATTCTGTTTGAAACTGTCAACAGTTATTTGTACTTTAAAAAAAATGTGAAAAATATTATAATAAAATAATAATAATGATTTCGATAGTTTGAAATTATTCAATTCAGTATGAACTGATTATGGTCAGAAAATACATTTCTATTCTAAACTTTCTTGTTTATGAACCTATAGCTTCCAGTTTCAATATTGATTGAATTTTAATTAACCATGCATCATAACAAACATTTAGAAATATTAAAACTAAGTCAAATTCTATTATCTCCTAAGTTTGTGAACCAGGTTGAATCGGTGTATGAAATAAAGATATGAAAAAACGTCTATAAAGGTACAAAACAAATCTAGGAGACTGTGTTCGAAGTTTTTAAAACTCGTATGAGCTTAATTTGAAGCATTCTTATGTTAGAATAGATATAATTTGATGAACCCTGAAAGTCTGAAGCTATAAAGAAACAGCTCTTCATAAAGACAAGTCTTCAATTTAACAGGTCCTGACAGAAAATACATTACCTATTTCAACGGTCATGAGAATATACCGAAGTACCTATGTGAGTGATGGAAATCTTTTACTCTATTTATTATGGAATATTAATCTGGATTAAATATTGAACAAGGTGCTAGACATCATTAATAATGAATACAGCAAATGGCAATTTAGATTTTGTAGTGAATGTAAGACAAAAATTGTTCAGTGGTTAATTTCATCTATAGTGTTAAGTAGTGGAACCATAGACTGGAGAGATTTCCCCAACCTTTTGTAAAAATATTTAATAAAGACATATAATATGGCAACATTGAACAAATCTGATTATTGAATCATTTCAGCACAGAGTTGGATTTGGGAAAAACAGAAAATTTGGACAAAATTATATCGATTTAATTCTTTTCAACTTCAAATATCTGAAGAATGGTGCAATTTAGGAGGAAAGATAATGAATGATTTTATCTGCAAAAAAGACTAAGGATTCCAGGAATTACAATATACGGACCTTTAGTTCAAGCGATATTTGTTTTTCATGCAATTTAACCAATCTATAGAGTAGAAATGCAATAAATTTAATGATGCCAAAATATGCATACTATTATCAAAAATCTTCTACAGGAGATCATTTCAATTGATATTGTCATTTGAATATTACAGGTGAAAATGCATTTTTTTTATGAGATTTCAACACCCTATATCTTTTGAACGGGGCCAAATTGGGAAAAATGTTATAGGAAAAAAATGTTTCTTTTCAAGAATCAAGAATTTATGGTTAAAATTAACGCAGTGGTCAAAGACTCATCCTGTAGAAGCTAACACGTTTGGATCTTCATTTAACTTTTCCAATTGTTCCTTTGTTAATCGCACCTTTGAATGAATTATTTTAGCTCTTTATTTTTTCTATAGTTAGCAAAAAATTTTCTATCCGAATAACCCTCGGACATTGATAAATGCTCAAAAAGTTTATGATAACTTTCTCAAGCTTGTTGCTTGTAGGCAACAGACCTTCGCCTACGGCGCTGGTCTGTTCCCAAGCAACAAACTTTCGAAATCTGTCATAGAATTTTTTCGAACAATTATCAATGTCCTTGGGTTATTACTACTGTTTATGAAACTCCCTGTGTTCAAGGAAAGTAATTATTCTTGAAGATATCAATATAGGTACAAATCTATTAATTATCAGATAGCACAGGCTGCTCAATGCTCGGTACCTCCCATTATTTTCCACATAACTGATTTTCAACAAGAAAAGTGTTAGTCTTTCTATTCCAAGAATTGTTGAAACATCATATGGATTATCAATATGACTGACGAATCAGATCACGCACAGATCTTATGAGATGCTATTAATATCTCTGTCACGTTTTTGCGATGTTACAGGCCATTCCATTACGAACCATGTGCAGAAAATATGGAATATAGCAATTTTATCTGCTTCTACAACATGTTTTGCCCCTATGAGTCATTCTTTCAATGTGGTTCTTACGAGGAACTAGAAATTCCCAAATGTGAGATAGGAAATAGTTATTTCAGAATACGATTTTCGAGCGTAATGCATTCATTGTAACAATTGCCAAAGCATCTACTACGAATATATCAAAAAATTAACTGTCAAGTTCTTGTTGAAAGACTGTTTATTTCCATGTAATACGATTTCGATATGTGTACTTTAATTAATAGACGCAGTTCTTTTAATTTTCAACATTTCAGGGCTGCCACTTTAGAGATTTTGTGATATCAAAAGTTCTTAATTTGTATCTGACGCTCATCTCTTATTAATAAAATGATGTCCATATGCAACGTATTATGATATCAACTCACTGCAAGCAGGTCAATGGTTTGAAGCAAATGGTTTATGCATGAAGACTGAAAAAACCAATTCAGTGCTATTCAAAACAGCTCATTCAGGTTTTCAAACATATTCAACTTTGCAACTCCTCCCTGAATCTAATTAGGTGTTGTAGGGTTGTAGGGTCTCAAACTGGAGGAAACTCTTGATTGGAGTGAGTACATCACCAACTTTTGTGCTCAATTGAGTTCTATCTGCTATTCACTAGGGGTACTCAGTAAATACCTGGATTCTATGTCAATGAAAACCATTTACCAAGCAGTATTGGAATCGAAGATGAGGTGTGGCATCGTGTTCTATGGTAGCTCACATAACTTGGACAGAGTGTTGAAGATGCAAAAGAGAGCAATACGTATAATGTGGAAGATGAAGAGAATGGAGTCGTGTGGGAAATATTTAAAAAAATTATTTTTTAATCGCACCAGCTATACATATTTAAGAATGCTTGATTTTCACTTTTAAAAGTATGCATTACTTTGAGGAGAAAACAGCAAGTAATTATAATACAAGAACAACTGCAATTCCCGCAACACAGACTCAGCCTCACCGAAAAAGGACCTGCATATAGATGCATTCAATATTATAACAAGATAGCACATACATTGATGAGAAAATATACCCTACAACACTACAAGAAATTCATTTTCAAGCTGCTACTTAGAATTGAACCATATAGTGTAGAAGACTTCCTAGCCTACATGATATAATGAGAGTAAAATTGTTTATGACCCTGCTTTATCTAGAGTGTTTACTGTATTACATATATATACTTTACCTGAAATAAAGTATATTATTATTATTATGATAAGAAATATACAGGATAGCTCATCAGAGTTTGAAGACAAACAGCAGAGGAGAGAAAAAACAAGAAGCTTTCAAATCTAACAGTCCTACCTCATTCTTCGATCATAAATAGATCAATATTGTCTGACCTACATCTTAATTCGTTTTTCTCCAGCTCCTTTGCGAATTTTATGTTGTGCCGAAGGGAGAAGTCTGATTGTGTTATTTAATTATCAGTCGCTTCGATCTCAAGAGCTTCCTCAACTCCCCAGATAAACGCTCTATAAAATGGAGGGAAACCGATAAGCTCCTACCAATTATTGGTGTTGGAATTTTCTGATTGAGATGGGTATTGGACTTGGAAAAAATTGTTACCGCAGTATCATAACTTAATTTCAGATAATAGGTCTGTGGAAAGGTCGTGTACTCGTTCTCAGAAAAAGGAAATAACACAGTGATTAATGATCCATGAGGTTTACTAGTTGCTACACCAATTATACTATACTATACGTTGCAAATTGACGAAAAGGAGAAATATTGTTTTTCTTTCATCTCTATAAAAACTGCCAAAATCAAATACACCCTGTGATAACTTCTCCCTCATTATACATCCCTCCAATCGTAAACATGTTTTATGTATTTTCGCACAAAGGATCTTTCCGAAACGTCAAAAATGCTACCACGTCCCTGGGTTTTAATGTGTACAGGCCGTGAAATATGGGTGAGGTTCGCTTGTTTCCATTTCGAGAAAAGTTCCCTTTTGCACTGATGATGTATTCAGGAACGACCGTTACATTTTATTTATCGTTGCGTGCTCCTCGATTATCGCAACTCCACCTTCCTACGGCAATGTCCTCAGGTGTTTGATGTTTGCAATTCGTAGAGTGCTTTGCTTTCATCAGTTGCATCTATTTAGATGGGACAAATAAGATTAATTCTAGGATGTGAATTCAGGCAACTATTTTAAACGAGAATTGAAAAAGTTTCAGAAAATGGTTTAGATCCCTTTCGTGAGTGATCGGACAATTGATAGATTGTCAAGATGGCGGACGCGGAAGTTGTTGGTGAAAGTGGCTCTGTCGAGTATTTAAGAGTAGCGGAGGTAAAGTGCATCCAATGTAAGAAAAAGGTGGTGGACTATGTGGAGTGTGCGAAGTGCTATGGTTTTTTTCATCCTAAATGCATGGAACAATCTGCAAGTCTAAAAAGTACAAGTTGCAAACATCAGCAGGAAAATTTCGATAAGTTCCCATATGAAGTTATGGAAATTCAAAATCAAAATAAGATTTTGAGTATTGAAAATATGTACCTCAAAGAACTGTTAAGGGAGGTTCAAGAAAAGAACAAAATTCTACTTTTGGTTGAGAAATTATCCCAAGTGGAAGTACATTGGAAAAAAACTGACAAAAAAACCGTTGCCAGTGCAGATAAGAAGGTAACATTTAATGTAAACAAGGATGGAGGGGACCAAATAATTGACAAACGTAGTGCAAAAGATCGGCATGAAATTGGTACTTTGAAACTACCATCTGTCAAGTCCGGACCACAGAACCCTGTAATCGGGATTTCCGACGATGACATTTCAGTTAGCAACAAAACAAATAAAGAACAGTCAAGTCAAGTTATACTGAATGATTCAAATAGAAATGAGGGAATACCGGTAACCACTAATCATGAATGAAGACTGTCAGATATGGAAGAAAGAAGAAAAATTTAATTTGTACTGGTTCGAAGAAGATCAAAGAGAACACAATCATTAAAGGAGCCCCAAGGAAACGATGGGTATACGTCGGACGAGTCGAAGGAAATGAAACATCCGAACAGGACATTAAAGACTATTTGAAGGATATCAATGGACATGAGATCATCGAAGTGAAAAAACTCAAAACTCTTGGTAAAAATGCCGCTTTCAGTTTGGGTGTTCCTTCTGACTGATTATTTCAAATCTTGTGTTATCCAGAGGTATGGCCTGAGGGGATAGTGGTTAGAGAGTTTTCGTTTCAAAATTTTTTTCGTAGAGAAGTTACCAGCAGAATGTAGTGAGAACACAGATCTAGCGATTCTTGCTACAACAAAGCCACTTGATATAAGGTTCGACATAATACATCAAAATCTCAGATCAATTGGAAATTCAGTGGAGCGAATTGAAGACATAATTCAAAATAACATGGATATAAAAATCCTTTGTCTCTCTGAACATTGGAAATCGATAGAGGAGCTCAAAAACTATAATATTCCAGACTACATACTCAAGGCATGGTTTTGCAGACAACAGGGAGAACATGGTAGGGTATCCATATACACACATTCAGATCTGAGTGTGAAGGAAAGGAAGGACATGGGTGAGATTTCAGTGAAGGGCTCTATGGAGTGTGCAGCAGTGGAATTATCAAGTAACAACAATAAGATTATATGCTTGACAGTTTATAATGATGGTAATGTAAACATTCTAATTGAGAAACTGAACATTGTTTTGAATAAATTGGAAAACGAGAATGCTCAAGTAATTCTGGTTGGAGATTTCAATTTTCATTTGTTGCAGGACAACAGACATAATATCAAACAAACAATATTTGAACCAACTAGGATAATGTCTACAAGTCGCACATGTATTGATGGTATATTTACCAAGCTTAGTATACCTTATCATTCTTATGTCTTAGACACTCATATTTCTGACCACAGAGCGCAGATAATCACATTCATGCAGGAAAAGCCCAGAGAACAAATAGGATGTAAAAGACTTTGCTCAGATGAAAATATTCAAGTGTTGAAAGCTCTACTGAGCAATCAGAATTGGTCAGTTCTGGATGATTCGGATGATGTCAATGAGCAATTCAATACTTTCCATGATATACATCTGAAACATTTTAATGTAGCTTGTCCACTCAAAAATTTTAAAATAAGAAAAAAAAAATACAAACACCCAAGCTCTTCTCAGAAGCAAATGAAACAAAGATTGGATGTCCTGCTAGTATGCAGTAGAAACGATGAGAGATTTATAGATGAGTACAACAAAGTTAAACGTGAATATGACAGCTTATTGATCCAAAATAAAAAACAAAATTATAGAGAAATAATAGAAAGTTCAGATAATAAAAACAAAACTGTCTGGTCAGTAGTAAACACTATCAAAAATCAAAGAGAAGATAGCAATTTTCCAATCAAAGGAAATTTGGAAAATATTTCTAATGAAATGAATAAGTTTTTTGTCAATCAAGGTGTAAATCTGACGAAAACCAACCCAAATGGAGAAGCCGTTGACAATATTAATATTCAAGTTTGTGAGTCTATATATTTGAGATCGATCAGCAGGGAAGAATTAGGAAAAATAATAAAATCCTTAAAAAACAAACATACCAGTGGCATCGATGGAATACCGAATAGTGTTATAAAACAAATATCCAAAGAAATTTTGGAACCACTGCTCTATATTTTGAACAACTCTCTGAAAAAGGAATTTTTCCTGACAGACTGAAGACGGCGATTGTTAGGCCAATATATAAGAAGAAAGCAGATGTAAACGATTTTGAAAACTACAGACCTATCAGCATATTACCTAGCTTGTCCAAAATTTTTGAGCTGGCCTTTTGCAACCAGATTACAGAATTCTTCTTGAAAAATAAAATATTCTCAGAACACCAGCATGGCTATATAAGAGGAAAATCGATTCAGACAGCTATTTTCAGGTTTATAAAAAGAATAACTTCTGCATTTGAGGATGGAGATATGTCTATGGGACTGTTTCTCGATTTATCCAAGGCTTATGACTGCCTAAATGTAGGGCAGTTAGTTCAAAAATTGGAAAAATACGGAGTAAGGGGACCAGCTCTTGATTGGGTTAGATCTTACTTTAAAGGACGCACTCAGCTGGTGGAGATCATCTCAGAAGGTGTCAAGATAAGATCGGAGCTAGAAGAACTAAAATTAGGAATACCACAAGGGAGTATTGCGGGTCCATTATTTTTTGTAATTTATGTTAATGTAAGTAGCTTTTGAAGGATATGTAGATGACAAGAATCTTCTGGTTATAGCATCTCTGTGGCCGGAGCTGGAGAGACTAATGGGGGCGGTACTTGGAGATGCAGAAAGTTGGTTAATTCGGAATAATATGGTACTGAATAAGAACAAGACAAATTTGGTGGCCTTTCATCCTCCACGGTCAAGATGGGAAATCCCAGATGACGTAAACCTGAACACCTCAGTTTACAATATTTCAAGTACTACATAATTCTTAGGAGTTCATATTGATGAAGAATTGAACTGGAAAAAACACATAGAACATTTATGCAAAAAAGTTGCTTCCTCCATGTATGCATTCAGAGTGCTGGCCAAATATCTTGATGCCTAAGTACTGAAAACGGTTTACCATGCAACCATTGAATCAAAACTAAGATTTGGTTTCATATTCTATGGAACAGGGAATATTTCATCACTGTTCATACTACAGAAGACCGCAGTGAGAATCATGAACGGGTTAGGATTCAGAGACTCATGCAGAGGATACTTTAAGAAGAAGGATTTTAACAATGTATGGACTTTATGTTCAGGAATGCTTAATATTTTTGTTCAAACATAAATACCTTCTCTCTGATCATTTCAACCTCAAATCTTTTTATAATACGCGAACTTTATCTTACAACTTGCCAAAGAGGAATCTTTCAACAACTCAGGGACAAGTTGAATATAGATGTTTGAAACTTTTCAACAAATTACCGAAAGAAATTCAGGAAATTGAGAATGTAAAAATTTTTAAGAAAAAAATTATACTTTTTTATTAGATATGGAGCCCTATGATTTGGGCAACTTTGATGTTTAATTACTTTGGATTTGACACTATTTCACTTCTTTCTTGGCCTGTTACTGGAATTGTTCTGAAATGAAGATCTGTTATTATTATTATTATTGCAAACAGCAATAATGAGAATGACCGAATGCAATTTTTCCAAGACCGCAATGCAAGATTTTTCGGTTATTTTGATGCACAAATGTAATTCTGGGCAAATAATCTGTCAATTTTTCTCAAACTGATTTTATGAATTCAGGAATTCTTATCTTGTGATCTATAACCATCCCATGAAAGAAAAACAGGAGAAACGCAGAAATAGATTTGTTTTTTTTTAAAATTCATATACTGTTAAAGTATGAGTGATCGTTGGTAGATACGACAAAACTACATGAGACCGAAAAATTTTGTATAAGAACAAAGCTTCCTTTTACATTTTTTCAAATAAACAGTTGCTCACCAAAACAAAGTTCTGCAGAAGAACAGGTCGCAGTGTTCCAGAAAAAATATCACCCTGTAGATCTTCTATCGAAAGTTCATTGATATCATGTATATTCTGAAATTTCATCATCGTAAACTAACGAGAAACTAAAACAGTTTTTTATGATATATGATGAAGTGACAGCAGTGACTACTAAATGACGAATGCCCAAGGCTCATCATACATCATGTTTCTTACGAAATGGCGGATACGCAATAAATCATTCGCCAATTTGTAATCAAATGATGTACAAATACTAATTGGCGAATGCTCAATTGTCTGGTCGTCGGTACTAAATGGCGGGCGCGCAGGGTCCAAATTTGTTATATCGGGGGAGTTTTTAGGTTCACGGAATGGGTGGTGAATAATCAGGGGGTACTTACAAAAATTTTTACGGACCTAAATTCACCCAGCACTCTATGCGGTGGCACAAAAAGGGTGTCATGAATTGTTGTATGTCCGATTCAGTGTTGGAGTTATAGATAGCGTTTCTTCTGAGTCTGACCGGAAGGTTCGTTTCGATTTTCATTAAAACTGGCGGCCTCTTTCTGGATTTCCACACTGTGCTGACGAGAGGTAGTACTCTGAAACCAGTCCATAGTTTCGTTAGAGGTCTTTAATCTTGTCACGGTTCTGACTCGTGAATTGGAGGACCGGTTCAGTTTCAGTGCGACGCCACTGGATATTTTTCATTTGACTCGGGAAGCGAAATATTATAGCGGTTCTAGTTCGGTACTTTAACTTTTTTTCTTTCGCGCCTGCGATAGGCTAACATATGTGTGGGAGATCGTAATGTTATTCTTTCGTGTGTCATTCAGAAATTGTTTTTCAACTTTGAAAGAGATATATGTGTACCTTATTTTTTGAATCTTCGTTTTAACAGATAAAGTTTTCAAAGTTGATATCATCTAAGTTTTGGAAAAGGGAAATTACAGTGTTTTATTACCGTACCTTACTTATTATTAATTCGAACACAATTTGTTCGATAAGTGTAATTTTGTTATATTATTATATATATAGTTGAACAAGTAATAACGTATAATCTCTGGGATATCTAACGTCAATCATAGCTGGCTCGCACCATTGTCGGGGTTATCGTTCCATTGTAGTAATTTACTTTCAGTTCAAGGAAAATTATTTCAAATTTAAGCCAAATAAGAATCAGAGGGTATATTTTTTCCAATCTTCAAGCATACATTCTTAAAGTTAGCCACAAAATGACAGAATTGTAATTAGCCCTGTCGGGCTCGAATCAGGTTCAATTTTTGAGAGAAAGAAAAGCAAATGCTTTATCTATTAACCCATGATATAAATTATAAATTCACTGATATAAACCCAACTATTAGCTCATATTTTCTGCCAGATATTGGAAAATAATGCAATTAGCGGAAAAAAATCCATTTAACTTGAAAAATTCAAGGAAAAATCGAGATCAAGACTCTAAAAACCCCAAATGTGGAATGATTGAAAACAGCACAAGTTCGCGGTTAGTTAACGACCTCCTGAGCACTAATGACCAAGATGAAAAGTACTTCCTCGTCAACCTTGAAGCCGTTGAGCTGAAAAAACCCGACAAGGGTTCAGAAATACCGTATCCAGAAGTCCGGGATAAATTCGCACCAATTTGGACGTTTCCTTTTTCGCTTTTAGTCAATTATCCCATGCTTCTTTTTCACATTGTTTGTTCTAGTCGAAAACATCAATCAATGCGAGCGACTGCGTGGCCGAATAAATTTTTTTTCACATCGGGATCCGCACAAAGAACACAATAGTGATATTCATCTCTTATTACGGTTGATCCTACGGGAATCCGAAATGTTGAATGAAAATTTTCGCCAGGGGAGATACTTTTCTTCGCGAATTTCCGTGTTGCTAGAAATCTGGACGGTAATATCTTTTTTCGTTGGTGGATATAACTCATGCCAGAATTATTGATGTCAAAAGAGGCCTTGAATCCTTTTGGCACAATAATTCTCAAATGCAAAAAAATAGCGATTCCTTATTTGTTACTAGCTATGCTCGTAAAGTGATGATTGGGGTTAGCATGATTTAAACAACATACTAGGTGTTGAATTATTATTTGAGAAAAAACCATAATCTGTTATTAATCTTATAACCAACGTTTCGATAGACATTTTCTATCGATTTCAAGGCAGAAAATTAGCTTTAAAAAGCTAACTACTAACAAGTGCCAGATTGACGGAATTTTGAAAACTAGATCAAATTTGCTACTTTCATTGTCAACAAAAACACGAAATCTTCTTTCAGATAACATATTTTCTAATAATCTCACCATTTTCCAACACTTCAGATGGGTATAGAGTTTGAAAATTAATCCATCTTACCACACAGTGTCATATGCCGAAGAAAAATCAATGAAAGCAGCTCCTGTTTTCAACCTATTATTGAAACCTGATTTTATGAAAGTTGTTAGGCTGTAAACCTGATCTGAACAATTTCTATTTTTCCTAAAGCCTCCCTGGAAATGCTGTGGAACATTTTCTATAGAACATTCAATTCTAAAAAGAATTAACCTTTCTAATATCTTGAGGGAACTCTTAATAAACTGATTGGTCCATAACTATTACGATCACAAGTATTTTTTCCTCGTTTCAAAATACCTATTACTTATGCCTTACGGAATTCGGAAGGAAAGTTTCCTGAATTCAGAATGTTGTTATAGAAAGACAAAAACCAAGACAAGGCCTTTTTCTCTAAATGTTTTATAAATTCACGATAAAGTCCATTAACACCTACTACTACGTACCGAGATTCAATTGCAGCCCTCAATTAATCTATATTGAATGGTTTCGACCCATGTTTTGAAGTAGGGGTTGATCTTCTGAACATGTGTAATTTTTTCTTCATATTCTTCATTTTGGCTTGGGATATATTAACCGATTCAGATGCATCAACTAAGCGGCGAATCTTGGATCAATTTTTGATGATGATGAGGCAAGGGGAGTAGGTTCTTCTAATTTCCTCAATATATCCCTATAATAATAATATTATTTAAAGAGCTGTTTGGAGGTGTTCACGCTGTATTAGAATGAGTTTTGCTTTGGTTCATCACAATGAATGAAAGAAAATGTTTTTATAAATTTCTATCAACTCAAATATTCAAAATCTTGGAACATAAAAAATATATTTTGATTGGCAGCTTCGTGATCATCGAATATGTTAAAACTGACATCATACTTCAGTTCATTGCTCGAATGTTCCAAAAACATGAAATTCACTAATGTTTTTCCGTCCAAAATTCTGGTATAATGATGAAAGAAAACCTTGTTTAAAGATGTCTAAATTTTTTCCATATTCAATCTTCAACTTCATAGCAAATAAAAATTAACCTCCTTCTTATTACCACCATCACGAATATTTCATGTAACCATAACAGGTCAGATGTGTGCTGTAATCCATAAGGACTGGGAAGTGCTGATAATATAAACATGTGGACTGTGTTTCCATTTCTACTCTATTTTCTTGGATATAACCATAAAAACACCATATTGTTGGACCAGACGATGTCATCGGAACGAAACACCTCGAGGGAAATTCGTCTAATGTAATTGTAATCGAGTTTCTTGATGTGCCGTGTGACATTACGAACTGACGTCAACTAAGGATAGTCGAAAAAGGTCACAGAATATTACGGTTTCGTCTATGAATTTTTGATTGTTCTGGATATCGCGAATAGAATTTTCTATGAAAGTTGATAATCCTGAAAAATAGAATGTTTTGACATTCGAGACCATAGATATATTAAATAGAGTAATATTAAGTTAAATTATATTTCAGATTTAAGAAAATATTAAAAAATATCGAGATTCACGAATTGTTAGAAAATTTTCATCGTCTGATTCTGGATGTCCTAGAGCTTGATCGATTGATCAAAGAATTCTATGTCCGAAATTTCGTAAACATAGAATTCTATTGGTCAATCTGACAAATTGGTTAAGTATTCTGTGTATCAATTGCTCAACTATTAATGTCATGGAATAAAAAATTACTAATTTTATACTCTATGATTACTGTGATAATATTTTGACATTTCTCAGATGGTTTTGAGATTTTCGAAAACTTTTCCAGGTTAGTGGTGAAATAGTTGGGATGAGGAGAATTCGAATCTATGGCATTTAACTCGAACGTCGATACTATCTCCAAAATTATCGTTGCAATGGATTGCTGACTTTCCCAACAAATCCAAACATTTCCATTTCATTACAACATTTGGATATTCTCAAATGAGTCGATAAATACATTTGCACCAGACAGATTCCGTTCGTGTTGAACTGACATTTCGACAAATCTCCAGTTGTGGACAGGAGGGTCTTTTGGATTCTCTAGCAAGAGTGATTTTAAAATATATACAAGTCTTTGACTGCGTTAATTTTAATAGGTTCTTGAGATCAAAAGATCCATTACGTTATCTAAAAGTATAAGCAGTTGAGGTCCAGTCTTTCGAGATCCAAATACCTTCGAAATTTCCAGTGGGTATTGCAATCTTCATGTTTCAGAATTATTGGATGTTCATGAAGTCACTTGTCTATTAGATTTTCCATACTTCTCCTTGAGATGAACAGGTATGAGACTGTTAATAATATGAGAATCTTCAACAACATAATAATGTTTAGTGATGACTATTTAATTTCAAGTATTCTCAGATTTAGGTGTGCAATTATATTTGCTTGAAGGAATTAGGTTTGATCACCTACGTGTTTTTCGTTAGTAAGAATCTATTCTGTTTAGACTATAATTAATTACTGAACAAATTTTGGTTTTTATAATCAGAATATCTGTTTTAATTATGTAAACAAAAACAGAAATATTGAATAATGGTTATTCATAGATGATGTCAAATTTTAATACCTTACCATAGAATATTAATTTATTACTTAATAATTGCAAAGTTTATTTAAATGAAAGATAATATCTGTAATCATTATCGATCTTCAGTTATAATTTTCTCAGAATAACAGTGAATTATTACCACATTGAAATTGTAGATACCAGGTTGAATCGGTGTATGAAATAAATATGTGAAAAACTATAAACCTACAAAATAAATCAAGGAGACTGGATTCGAAGATTTTAAAACTCATATGATCTTAATTTGAAGCATTCCTATGTTAGAATAGATATAATTTGATGGACCCTGAAAGTCTGAAGCTATAAAGAACCAGCTCTTCATAAAGACAAGTCTTCAATTCAACAGCTCCTGACAGAAAATACATTACCTATTTCAACGGTCATGAGAATATACCAGAAGTACCTATGTTAGTGAAGGAAATCTTTTTCTCTATTTATTATGGAATATTACTCTGGATTAAATATTAAACAAGGTGCTAGACATCATAAAAAATTGTTCAGTGGTTAATTTCATCTATTAGTTTTTAGTGGTGGAACCATAGACTGGAGAGATTTCCCCAACCTTTTGAAGAAATATTTAATATAGACAATATAGACAATATGGCAACATTGAACAAATCTTGTTATTGAATCATTTCAGCACAGAGTTGGATTTGGGAAAATCAGAAAATTTGGACAAAATTATATCGAAATAATTCAACTTCAAATATCTCAAGAATGGTGCAATTTAGGAGCAAAGTGATTTTATCGGCAAAAAGACTAATGATTCCAGGAAGTACAAGATACGGACCGTTAGTTCAACGATATTTGTTTTTCATGCAATTTAACCAATCTGTAGCAAGAAACCCACAAGAAATGGAATGAATCTAACGATGCCAAAATATGATTGTTATCAAAAACCTTCTACAGGAGATCATTTCAATTGTTATTGTCGTTTTAATATTACAGGTGAAAACGCAATTTTTATGGAATTTCAACACCCTATATCTTTTGAACGGGGCCAAATTTGGAAAAATGTTATAGGAAGAACGTGTTTCTTTTGACGTAAAGAATCTATGGTTAAAAATTAACGCAGTGGTCTCAGACTGCAATGAAGCTCTATGATCGCACTTAGATGGCGTCATGTTGTCTTTGTAAGGTCAAACTATAGATGAATGTAGATGTACATTTGTGAATTCGCGTTCGTAAAGGGTCATTATCTATTTCATCATTTAGGGGTATGTTATATTATAATTTGGTTAATGTGTTGTTATAGTTCAATTAATGTAATTTATGTATTTTAAATAAATCATCATTTACAGATGCAATCATATTTGCCTTAATGCGAGCTATAATCTTACATATATTCTTTTGATCTTTTTGTTAAGCAAACAGCATATAAGTGTTAGTTTATAAAAAAACTCTGGCTCCCCATATAACATTGTTGTGTGAATAAGCTGAAATTTATTTGAGAATTGCTTTCTCAAATGTGAACTTCTATCAATAAACAAAGGGACTTTTCGAGTTGCCCACATCCAATTTCAAAAAATAAATGGGCAAACGCATAAAAAAGAACAGAATGAAAAAATACAAATCAATTTTTTTTCACTTTCCGGACGCTTTTTCTTTGATTAATCCGGGAAGTACGTGACTAGGCCGGGAGGAATCACGTCGTTTGATCATAGTAAATATTTCTTGGTAGGTATATTTTGATAAATGAAGTTACATGAGAAAACGGCTGACAGTTCATATAAAATTAGTTGTCAGAATTTGCATGTTTTCTGATCAAATCCCAATCCGCATTAAAATATGGGTATCGTGTATGATTCGTTCACGAAATGGATGGAGATGAAGCAATGCAAAATTATAACAGAGGATGTAATGTTGGCATTTGGCATATAAATCAGAAACAGTCAAATCCTCCACTCTGTGTGTACTCTATGTTGAAAAGTACCATTTTAGTAAAGAAAAATGTGAACATAGCCATTTTCCCAAAAGTTCTCGCATTTCTTAAAAGGAAGAATGTTGGTTACAAAGCCAAAAAATCAGAAGTTTTCAGCAGTGAACAGATCAGCAAATTCATTAGAGAAGCGGATAATGATACATATCTAATGCTGAAGGTGATTTTAACAAAATATTACGATTGTAGGATATAAAAGTATCAACTTACTTTTCAGGTAAATTTATTTGAGAAGAATTGTCGATTGATTTAATAAACGATAAGGAAGACATGTATGCTTGTGAAAATACATTCCAAAACACATATTGAGAGAACTTTTTGTAATTGGGCAAGAAAACCTGCTGTTGTATAGACAACATTTATCTTTACGGCCATCTTTTATTCAATTACAAAAGGGAAAATGTTCGATTCAGCCTGTTGGTATCCACACTTTCGCTCGGAATGAAAATCGCAGAGTTTTTACATTTAAATCCTAAAAATTACACAGATAGCATTCGTCGAACTTCGGCGACGTTAACAATGGTGGAAACATCACAAATTTGAAGAGACACGGTGGCTGGAAGTCTACCAATGTGGCTGAAGGATATATAGATAATTCCTTTGAAAACAAAATTAAAATTGCCAAGACCATTCAAAAATCACCAGAAGAAAATAATCGATGCGAAACTTTGCCATCTTGAACAAAAGGAATTTAAATATACCAGCCAAACAAATTGAATCCCTTCAATATCAGTAATTGCTCGAATTTTAATATAAATATTAATATAAATAAGAATTAGAATGTTTCTTTAATATGTGATATTTTCTTTGTTTAATAAATAAGAATTAAAATATATAAAAAGAAATGTGTCGTCTCATTGATTTGTTATTCTAGACGGTTGCCGAAAAATATTGTACGCAACACGAAACTCGCTTGCGCTCGTCTTTTGTCTATTCGTCCAAAAAAACCCTATTTTCAGGACTTGTTACGTAAATTACTATTGTTTGAAATTTATAACCCATAAAGAATCGAATAGCCCTAAAACCATCTTGAAATTTATATACAGGGTGTCTCAAGTTCAGTGCCTATTTTCTGGAAAACTAGAAATCTGAAAATTGGGATTATGATATTTTTCGAAGTTCTCTACAGAGCTATAATATTTCGAAGCCCAAAAACTTCCGGTTATACAGGCTGTGAAAATAAATTCGACGAAAAAATTTTTTTTTCAAGTTCTCCATTCCTGATATGAACGAGTATTCAATAGTGAATACATTTCTGTTAAAACCATTGTATTAAATCGAATAGTTTTCAAAATATCAAAAAAAAACTGGAAAAAAAGTAAAATATGTTCAGTCAGTAATATGTTCATTACTCTTAATTTAAATATCCTGAGCGTAAACCGTTTTTACAACATCGAAGAGGAAGGATGTGAAAAGGTCATGCATCTTTTGGATTTCAAAAATATTATCACAGCGTGTTTCAAATTTTGTGTTGAAAATTGTGGTTTTAAATTGGCCATAACTTCTATTTTTCAAATTAGAACCCTATTTTTTTATAATTTTGTTGGATTCTGCGGTGAAAAAAAATGATAGTTTTCTCACATGATTATGCTCCTAAATTCAATAATTTCTGAGTTATTTGAGATTTTCTGGATTTATGGTGTACGTAGAGACGTAGAGAGCAAGCAATATCAATGTCATCAGCATAAACAAATTTCTGAGATGATGTCGTGGGTAAATCACTGAGATATAAATTGAAAAGTAAGGGGGATAGAACTGATCCTTGTGGAAGACCGTTTTTGAATGTTTTGAATTTGCGACTCTTAGTGTCAACAAAATTACGAAACCTTCTATCAGATAACATATTTTCTAATAATTTTACCATTTTCGTACACTTCAGATGGGTATAGGTTTTAAAATGAGTCCATCTTGCCACACAGTATCATATGCCGAAGATAAATCAATGAAAGCTGCTCCTGTTTTCAACCTATTATTGAAGCCTGATTCTATGAAAGTTTTAAGACTGAGAACCTGATCTGAAAATTTTCTATTTTTAAAATAAAAATTTAGAATGGATCGATCATTCTATTCTTGAGTCGTTTCTCTATGTAACGTATAGTTAGAAGTTTTGAGGGATCTTCAATATCTCATCAAAACTAACGAATACATGAAATGTCATAAAAATATTCGGACTTGTATTTAAGACTCATCAAAATCCACCATCACTCAAATAATGTCACGAACTTTCAGTGTGGTGAATTGTCAAAGCACTTTTTCTAGCCACTGATTTTGTGGGTCTTGAGATGCCAGTTCTATGACCTTCTACCATTAGACGTACACTCATATGTCTAAAGAGAAACGTCAAGATAATATGGAACATCTGTATGATGCGAGCAAACGTGATTATTCACTAAGTTTGTTTGAGGAAATTGCAGCAGCGGTTTCAATCCATTATCCCTATTCATTATAGAAATGGTACATGAGCAGAGCTCCGTTGTAAGCCTCAATGCCTTTTCCGAATAAGGACTTAATACGAATCTGTATCATATTTGCACACTCTATTTGATCTAGCCATTCCTGCAAATGAGTTATTGTGGTGTGATTATGACAACTCAATACATACGAACACGTCCCGTGCATGCAAACGTGATTTAAACATCATTATGTTCTATGAACGGTCAGAATTCCACATTCGTTTACTTAATTGTTCGCTCAGATGTAGGTGGCAACTCAACAGAATGAAACTTTCGGGAAATCACGTAGTTCTTGTTACAAATTCTCAGTTTCAGATTGGGAACATAAATATTTGAAGACATCCTTGGATATCGGGTAAAAATATACTATAATAATCAATAAATATTAAAATAAAATATTATATATATTTTTTCGTTTTATTGACGTGCTTATTATAACTATTATTAATAGTGAAATTGAAATATTGAGTTTATTATTTGATGAGAATTATGTGATAAGGATTATGCGATCAGAATTATGTGATAAAAAAATTATGTGATATCTTCAGAATTAATGAAAGATTCCCAATTGATGGCATATAATTCACCATTTTCGGCTCGAAATTCGAGAAGCTCAGAAATTGGGACAAAAGTATTGCTCGGTGTTCGACTAGGAACAAGCACGGTAGAAAGCGTCGAATATGGAAATGTCGACAAAAATGGACAATTTTTCAACTTTGACGAGTCTCAACGTATGGAATAAACATAATAATAACAAAAGCCGGTTTCTTTCCCGAAGAAAACTACCATGAATGGAAGGCATCAGCTGCAATTTGTCGCCGTGAATCCGTTACGACAGTGCTGTTGGCGTATAGGGGATTATATTGACGTTATCTATTTGTGGTGTTTTCCCTCTGCACTAACTCCTTCCCTTGTAGACATCCTTCTACGCTACGAAGCGGATGATTTGATCGCCTATAGATTACCGTCTCTACCAGCAAGCTTTCAGAGATAGATAAATCTAGGGAATTACTTTTTTGGCTGTTAAATCTATCATAAACTGCAAAATTGAAAATTTTTAATTTTCGAAGAGCAAAAACTACTGAACATAACATTTTTTTCGCACGAACGTGTTTCGGGCTTTTGACCTTCATCAGAGGGTTTCAGAAAGATTTGCATACATGGAAAAACACTTGATAGCATCTGATTTTCAAAATCCACTAAATTTCCACGTCGCTCGAGTAACTACCGATTGAATTTCTATATGTTTTGATGGATATTTATTGAGCGGATCGGTAGTAGTGTTACTTCACCTATGAAACGTGCAGCTTTTCTGCGGATATCTGGAAATTTTATAGCACAGTTCACCAACCTTATGGCTTTATTCAATTCCTATTGGTTTAACCGGAGCAACTGAGCGAAAAAAGGCCATTTCACCCTAGGGCATGTGTATTGAGACGTGAAAGCAATTATTTCGTTCTGGAAAATCCGAATAGAGTTCACATTTACTTTACGGGACATGCAGTACTCTACCTACGTTGAATATTTCATTACATATAAGGTGAACTTATTTTTGCAGAATATAAATTGATTACCCATATTCCAACTACGAGAGCTGTTTTTTATATTTCGGCTCGTGTCGATTGGTCGAAAGAAATGCTCCAAAAATACGATCGCGGTGCTTCGAACCACGTCTATGACATCGTGACAGGTGATTAATCGTGGCTTCTAAGCAAATGGTTGCCTGTTTTTTCGTGCTACTAGAACAACGCAAATCAGTCAATTCTGAGTGGTACACAACAATTTCTTTGCCACTTGTCTTCCAAGAAATCAGTAAAACTAACCGCCGAAGACGGATTACCCTTTTCCACGACAATGTGAGGTCTCATTTATCGGCTCAAATAAATGCATTTTTGAGCACCCAAAACATCGATTTGATGATTCATCCACCGAAAACTTCTTGAAATAGATTGTAACTGGTGACGAGACGCGGTGTTTTTAATATGAGTCCGAAACAAAGCGGTAAAGTGCTTCGATTGAGTGAAACAAAGGAATTGCTGGATAGATCAATTAGGCCCCTTATTTATGTGAACATATTGAACTTTAAAAGTCACACTTAAAATTGTTGGTTCCCTCAATTTCGATCCAGTGATTGATTTTCCGAAAAAACACAAATAGCCATTTTTTCCTTACATATTTGAATTCATGTGAAGAAAGGAAACCTTTTTTCAAAAAAAACAATGTTAGGTGTTGAAGGATGTTAATTAATGTTTTGTGATACTCACCTTCAAATTTCTGTGGAATTATTGGGGACTTTTGTCTTTGATTATATTGCGAATCAAAAACAAAAGGAGCCTATGCCACTTGAAGACTGATATCTCGAAGTTAATTGGATGTAAAAAAGAGTTAATTGGATCTAAAAAGAAAGCAATTGAAGCACAATAAACAAAGTATCTGAGTTTCATATTGGTTAAGCAGAAAAAATGTGACTACACTCGTGACCAAAAAAAACATTAAAAAAAAATTAAACAATTTTTTTGACGCTGGTATTTCTAAGATTACTAAAAAATCACTGACGTTACAAAATTTCGAAATTCTAATCCTAAAACAAGACCCTTGGAACTACAATTCTTTTTCTTTTATCTTGTGTATCTCGAAATTATGGCCTGTTGAATATCATCAAAAAATCTTTAAATTTCTTTATCCTCAAATTTTTTTCCAATAGTTTACTCTCTCGATATTTCTTCAATTAACACTTCGAAAGGGTCAGGAATCAATTGACGTAATATTAAATCGAACGAATAATCTTTAATTCATTATCAGGGAGCAATTGAGATCAATTTCTCAGACTTCCCTCTTCCTGTAGATACTTGAAGTGAAATGTTAAATGAATGAATTTTAAATTCAACTAATCTACAGACGTTTCAAATTCACGGATGAACGCATTATTCGATTTTCTTTTATCGAATGTCACAGAACGTCGATTTTGCAATATAATGGGATTAGGAAAAAAAATCCCTGGAATTCTATCATCGAAGATATATTTGGAGATTGTGATCAAGTCAGTGCTCATCGACAATTTTATCAGTCTAGTGGTTTTAAGAATTTTTCTCCTTATTCGACTTCAATCGAATTACAATTTGGTAGCAAATAATCATTGCTCTAAGTAAAATTTACTCTTAGAAATCTCATGAAAACTTTTCAGTCAAAATGAAAAACTTCTAATACATCAAAAAGCAAATATGACCGGAAAATATAGCATCAAAAACAGAGAGTTTGGACTCCTGAAAATCTAATAAAAAGGGGAACGCATTCTTTCAAGGGTCCATTTAATTAGTATTGTTCGAAACTGTCCCAGTGTTTTATATTCATTCCCCCTTTGAATTAATGAACATTTCGCTTTGCTACCATTTCATTTTATAGTGCTTCATAAAATCTCGTGAATTTCAATTTATCGCGGTCGAAGATCGATAAAAAAAGGATAACTCACAACGAAAATAAGCATTTAGACCATCTCGGAGCTTCCATGATTCGGTTTTGTTGATATCAATCATTTTTTACGTGCTTGGTTCTAGTTAGAAAAAAATCTATGATTTGGAAGGAAAACAAACAACCTCAATTCCCCTGGTTCTTAACAGTCATCGAAATATCGCATAGCTAGGCGAAAAGATCTACAGTCTTCTTTATCTTACTTTTACTTAACTTTCAGCTATTTTTAACAGCTTCAGCTAGTTGCTTTCAATTCTAAACTGCATAAGCTTTCAGTCTATAAATATAATGAATTTAACGATTTTCACCTCTTGCAATTGCTTTCAATAATTATTCACTTCGTATCTACAATTTGCACTACCTTGCATGTCACGCAATCTCAAATCAGATTTGTTTTATCAATTTCAGGTTCATTGGCCTTCGTTAATAACGTAATGGCGTCAATTGCTCTAAGTGGTAACCAGGTTATGTGTTCATATTAGGCGCACCCTGCACCGCTGTTCTCAATAATTTTTTTTATCTACAAAAACCTTGAATCTGTCTGAATTTAGTTCATTCATCAAGTTAGTTTTGTGAGATATTCTAGATAAAGTATGAAAATTTCGCACCCTCCTAGAAATCTAATGTTACGCCATTGCTTTCGTAGAAAGACAGTAACACAGGCTGAAAAGTCCCGAACTATGGTTCAACTGTTGAAGCGTGAATGAACGCATCGGTTGTAAGAGGAAGGGAAGCATCAGTAGTTAGAACGAAAGACTTCTTAAAATTTGGGGCAGCCAGTCAAACATATATTTACGGGGTAACAATTAAAAAGGCTTCAACTAAGCGACACTTATTCTGGACTCGATGACATAAGTGAGAATCATTTAGTTCGGTTGACTTATTTTTTTTTCTTTGTGTAATTTGGACAATAAAACTCTACATTGAATTATCGAAGCCGTCCTTGGGAAATTGAGCTTCATTACAAGAGGTTGCTATTTTACACGATAAAAGTAAAAAAGATTGGAATACCTATTTGAATTAGACGCAAGTGGTGAAATTATTGTCAGTTGTGGTAATTCAAAGAGCTGTTCGCTCACTGAACATTTAAAACTTGTTTCAAGCCTACTCAGGACAACGATAATTATCGTTAACAGTTGAAAATAAGTTTCCTACGCATAAAAATACGTAGAAACTCCACAATTATGTTCAAGCTAACTCTTTTGATCTCAAAGTTTCCAAAGTTCCTCCACTGGTAGAAGGAAAGAACTAACGAATGATGTTATTTTCTACTCGATAAAGAATATAAATTCATATCTCAAGCAAACTTATATATCTAGATCGTTAAAATTTAGCCCTCCATAACTTCACGAACTTTCAGTCAAAGTGAACTCGGTTTCACGCTAACCCAGAAATCCGGTTTTCCGATGAGGAAAATGGAAAATGAACTGGTAAAATGGAAAATGGCGACTCCCCCATACCGTTGCTCAAGTTCAGGGTTCGTTGGGCGCATCCTGCTGAGGGAATACCGAAGATGGATCGAAATTATATTCGAATGTATGCTTGTTCCACAATTAGAGCCGTCAAAGAGAGCCCGGAGCTTTGTGTGCTCTGTTAGAACGAGGGAGCGACATATAATATCGAAATGCAAACATTTGAGTTGCTGATTTGAAATGTTGATTCGTCAAGAGGGATATCGAACAGTGTCTGACAAACGGTCCACCCTTTGAGAATTTGGAAGTCGCAAATTTCCCATGATCTGATTTGGGAATGATATGAGTTACTTCGATCTTTGATAGAAATCACCAACAAGGAGAGTCAATGGAAATAATAAGAATGATAGATCTTTCAGTGTGGATAATTGCAAGTTGACGGAAGGTAGGAGCAATGTTATTTTGACATTTTGGTTCAGTACCATTGTGATTGACTTGAGAGATTGGGAATTCCAAGAACGGAATAATCCTTTAAGTGTTAATTTATTAAGCACCGCAACCGATATGCCAATTCAATGTGCGCTGTTAAGGCAACTTGATATTTTGGAGTACTTATGACGGATATGTGTTTTCAAGTCGTAAAACTTTCGAGGGTTTGACAGTTTCGAAAAGGGGTTGTGAGTACTATTGATCAGTGATGAGAAAACGAATAGTAGTGGGATCAAAAAAGATGGAAAACTAAGACGGTAGTTGCGGAACTTAGGCAAAAACTCAGAATCGGCATTTTCCTTTGTTGAACATATTTCTTATTGTAAATAAACTGTAAATAAAAAAGCCGTGTTTGCTCCTATGTGAAAAAATATTAGTAGGCATAAATTAATTAATTTTTTCGAGGTAAGGTAAAATTAACATCCGTACCGGAGGAGTAACGGTTATATCTTATTCTCTAGTTTTCGTCCCAGACTAATTCTAATTAAGTAATGATTCAGTCAGGTCTGTGCAATTATTTGTGGAGCAGATACGGTGAAAGATATCTCTTGAGCTGACCGAGGGCTTTTTGATTAAAGAAAATGACTTGATTCTTAAAAACAGCGATTTACAGTAGTTTTTGATATGTGTTCATTAACAAAAACTGGAATAAAATGATTGAAGAATCTACTGTAATAGGATGAGATGGATAAAGTCTTAGGATAAAACCATATGGTTCAATTTAGAACCGAGAACCGAAAGGAATTGAAACATGCCTTATTGGTTCTCATAAGAACTTCATTGATTTTTACGTCCTTGTGTGGTAATTTAAATACGACGCAAGTTAAATTCCCCACTTTACTTTTCTACAGCAATTTTTGAAAGGAGTGCTCATTACACCACGTTCAGTAACCGTTGAAAATTTTGACTTGAAAATGTTGACAGTTCATTTAATTTTTCGACACCCTGTATATGTATGCCAACAAAGTCATGTATAATTCCATCTCAAATCCTGGTGAAAAGACTGTAATATGATGGATTCGATTTCTAAAAGATTAATTAACTTGATTAAAGGCACGTGTGTTCCAGCTGTATATTTATTGGTGTATATCAGAGGAGGAACGTATCTTCTGACCGGAAGTAAAATTACCAGATTTCGAATAATCATTTGGGAAGTTTGATTAAAAGCCCTAATTACGCACTGAGTTATCGTGTGGGAGGAGATGGTGTAAGATTAGTAAAATTAGTAACGAATCCATCAATGAGATTAATCTATTGCTGAACACAGGTTCATCGTCATTTTGGATATTGGTTTCTCAGAAAAGTTAATGATGAGTGGATAAGGCGATGGGATAAGTGTATTGAACATAATTGCAATTCAATATTCAAAATAACTTCCTAGTGAGGCAACAAAGCGTTGGAGACATTTCCGCCTTCAGCTGGTCGGTTACAGCCGTTTGAATTTTTTCGACTGTCCCAAAATGATTTCCCTTGAGGTAATTTTTCAACTTTGGGAAGAGAAAAGAGTCGCAAGGACTCAAGTCAGGCAAATGAGGAGGCTGAGGAGCTACAGGAATGTATTTACTGGTTTTTTGAAACCATATTTGCGCAGATTTTTCTCATTCCCATTTCATTGGTCGAAATTTGATGAATGGTGGTGTGAGTCAAATTTATCTCTTCTGCTGTCATTCTAACTGTCAACCGACGATCTGAACGCGTAAGATCCCGGATTATGTCGACATTTTCATTGGTTCTTGAAGATGAAGGCCTTCCACTTCGTGGTTCATCTTCAATGGACTCTCTTCCTTCTGAAAATGCTTCAAACCACCGAAATCCTTGACAAAACACTATTTCTGTAGGCTTGCTGAAGTTTAAGAGGAGCTTCTGATGCACAATGCCCAAGCCTAAAGCAAAACCTGATAGCAAGCCGTTTCTCGAAATGGATCCCATTCATTTTTAGAAAAAACTGTTTCAAAAAAACAATCGCTACGCACAACCAAATGACTCGAGCGATGTCAAACTCGTACTGAAGGTGGATCACATGTTCCTCTAAGCCCCGCGCTTCCAGTGTTGCCAGATCAAACACAACGTTGCCAGTCTCTTTACTTAATTTATAGACCACGTATGTGTATTTTTGTTCCACCGCTGAGAGTTATAACCTTTTTTGGCTCTCTTGTTCACCCGAACAGAGTGCCTATCATTTTGTCCGAATATCTGTAATTTTGGAATATCGAGCCGAAAATGGTCTCAATCGGTTGGGTTCGACTCCCTGATGAAGAATTCGTGGCGAAAGTTGAGTCTGTCCGGCCGGCCGGAGATCAGCTAGAGTTTTCATATTTTCAGAATAGGTTAATTGTCCAAATATCTCGGTCAAGTTCGTTATTGGGCCAAATCCGTCGGATGGTTCAGTAGTTGTGAGCATCTGAAATTTTGTTTCCGCAATAACTACTAGAATATCCATCCGATCAAATTGATACTTGAAATATTGTAGAGGAATGCTGCAACAAAGCAGCTCGAAAAATTCCGCAGAAATCGTCATGCTAGAAAATTTTTAAAAAATTCCCAAAAAAACATTTTTTAATCCTCACTATCTCATAAGATATGTTTTGGATTTCAATAAAAAATCGTGGTTATATTGAGATGATCGATATCTTACTTAGCCTCAAATTTCATTGTCGTAGCTCTTCTCCATCTAAAGATATGATCATTTTTTTAATTTACTCATGAGAAAAGTGAAATGACATACGTCCCGATGATTTTCTTTGAACGATGGCCATCACAGATCGATATGCGATTGACAAATGCCGGGCTCATTAATGAGTGTCAGTTGGCGTAATATTAATCGAAATTTTTCATAATGGGAAATCACAGAGATAGAATTCAATCTGGGTGGCTGAAATAATATACGTTGTCAAAATTCAAAAAAGTTATTTTTAATTTGAGATATAGCTTTGTTCATTCATTAGGCGTTCATATTTGCATCACATTGTCCCATAGTACGGGAAAAGACTATTGTTCACGTGATCAGAGTGCTTATAGATTTGTTATGGTTTCAATATTTACTCGCAAGTAGCTCAACAAGAGCGCCAAAGCAATCTGACCGCACGTCAGTACTTTCTAAATTTTTTTTCTATCATCTGATCTTCAGAATCCTGAAATAAACTGATTTTGTGATAAGTTGATTCAAATTGCATTGAACATTGAACTTATTACTTTAATACTGGCTCCTATTCGAAATTTCCTGGAATGTAATTGCTTTGATGGAGACTCTCGTAAATGAGACGCGATTAAAATATCACATCATACCGAGTAAATGAATATCATGAGAAGGGAAGAACTGTACTGCACAATTAGATTTCACGTTTCATCTTTGCTTTTACTGCTTCCTGAAAGACCCTAATCCTGCAATATAAATTCAATGGAGGCTGATACCGTTTTGAAAGATATTCCCTCGCTAGTAATTTGGGGTAAAGAAAATGGAGAATTAATTATTCAGATCATGATGGTGATTGATGATTCCTTATTCCTTGAAAAAATATTTTTCCAATGTAATAGCTCCCCTAACGCATCGTATCCTCACATCTCATATTGCTTACTTTAGTTACTAAGATTTTACAATCAACAATAGACTGTCTATTTAAGCTGAGAGTATTTGAAAAGGTCAATCACTATAGAACTAAATCATTAAATTCAAGTAGAATTGGACGTGAATATGACAAGAAGCTTTTGCGTGCTTTTTTTTAGGGAAAACATTTCTTCCGCATGATATACGCCCGGCTAGACGGAATACTCAATTTTGACCTCAGATGTTTCATTAGGAAGTCAGAGTCAATCGACTTAGACCATTTTAAGCTTGTTATTCGAAAATAACAAACCGATGCCGTAGGCGAAGGTCTGTTGCCTACAAGCAACAAGCTTGAGAAAGTTGTCATATCATTTTGAGCATTTATCAATGTCCGAGGGTTATTCGGATAGAAATTTTTTTGCTAACTATAGAAAGAATACAGAGCTCAAATAATTTATTTAAAGGTGCAATTAACAAAGGAACAATTGGAAAACTTAAATGAAGATCCAGACGTGTTAGTTTCTATAACAGATGAAGATGTATTTCCCCTACGCATGCTGTTAATAATTTGATTATGATGTTCATCGTCAATTTTCAAGTAGGGTTGGCATTGTTGTGACCCGTAATTTTATAAACTGTTGTTATTGTACACCACTCTTGGCTAATCGACTAACCGCGGTCGATCTATTGGAATGATTAGTAATTTTTTTTCCTTTGTACTCAATCCAATCGCTTCGGCAGATGATCTTGTCCAATTTCGAATCGTATTTCTTTCAATGGGCATATTATCATACCAGTGATCATTTTCGGATTTCCATTGAATATTTGATCTGACGAATAATCTGTTGGTTTTAATATTTAGGCCCCTTTTCGACATCAACTTTTTGAATAATCGGACGGGACAAACATTGCTGTCATCATTTTCTCTTAAAAACTTGCTTCCAGTACACATTTTTGAACCACCCTGGCAAGTCTTGCTGAATACAGGGTTATATTCCACTCGGTTTGTTACAGAACCATCGTTGTTTGATTCGATACAAAAAAATTCCGTCAAGCAGCTTCCCCACCTCACCAAGCTAATTCTACCGCGGCTATGTGATAGAATTTCTGTTGAAGCCCTTCAGGAGTATCTTCATTCCATAAATTTACCATTTTCGTTATTTCGACAGAACTTAATGCTGGCGAACTTTGTTTCCTTATATTTGGATCTAATTGCAGTTTTCGTCGTATAGAATCACGGGTATCTCTCAGGGTGATCGCAGGCAGTATGTGAGCGTTTTTTCTGCAAAGGCAGGCGTTAGGGAGAGTTTTAGATCTGACTATGCCGATGTTAGGTTAGGTGTCCCACAAGGATCTATTGTGGGGCCTTTTCTACTTATTATTTATGTGAATGACCTAGGGGATGACCTTCGGGCTCATCTATCATTGTACGCTGATGACTCTTCATTAATTGTGGCGGGAGAAGGTGATATGCAGGTGTCTCGGATGGGAAGTGCTGAACTGAACAAGATGGTGAATTAGTTCAACTCGAATTCACTTCACCTTAATCTAAATAAAACCAATTTTGTTAGGTTTCATAATCATCAACTGAGAAGGGATGTTAGCATAAATTTTGAGGTTGGAGGCCAGTGCATAAATGGGTGTAGGGAAGTTGTCTTTTGGGGATTGGTCGTTGATGAACATCTGTCGTGGAGGGGGCATTGCGATCGTTTAATCTCTAGATTGAGTTCTGTTGACTATCTGTTCCGAAATCTTAGAACTGTCTTACTTCAGTCACAGTTGGTTAATGTTTATCAAGCGCTGGTTGCGTCAAGGATCAGGTATGCTATTTGTTTTTGAGGCGGATCGACTGGTGCTGGTGGCGTTTTTAGAGCACAAAAGAAGATAATTCGAATCATGTTATCCTTAAATTACAGGGATTCGTGTAGGGATCATTTCAGGGGGCTGGGATTGCATACGTTATGTGGTTTGTATATTGTGGAATTGTGTCTGTATGTTTTCAAAAATAAGGGCATTTTTGATACGAATGGCTCTTTTCATGGTGTCAATACGAGAGGCCGATCTGAGCTGAGATTGCCTCCATGCAGGCTCTCATTAACTGATAAATCCTTTTGTAGAATGAGAATCAGAGTATTTAATAAACTTCCCAAACATATAAAGTCTTTGAACAGTATCAAATGTTTTAAAAGAGAACTAAATAATTTTATATTATACAAGGCCAATTATCACATAGATAAGTATCTCTGTGATCAGATAGTGTAGTATGTACGTAGTGTTTTGCTTAAGAGTCTTCACATCTTGGTGTTGTTTCTCACATTTGGGGTGTTTTCTTTTTTTTTATTGTTGTATTTATATTGACCATTCCGATATCATGTATATGATCGATGGAAATAAAGAGATGATTTGATTTGATTTGACTTATTGAAAAACAACACTTTTGAATGGGTCAATAATAACTTTCATTTCTTTATAATATTTTTCTTGTAACAGCTTACTTGTTATATTCCACATGGTTTAGGCCGTACTTTCTTTGAACTCTGTACCATGTTTTCTCCTCATGATCATAGCCCAATCCTTAAAATCAACGCCAATTCTTCCAACGTCCGATTTCCATCTAATTGATACTTTGTATCGTTGCAAAAGTCAATAAATGCTTTCCATACAAATTTCTTACTGTAAACGGTGTTTTTTGATATGTTCGATTCTATAATTTCATTATTATTATCGTCAGTATTACAACCAAACCGTGACGTTTCGAAATATTAAATATTTGAAACTTCAAAATCGAAATAAATCAATATGTATCCATATTAACATGAAAACAGCCCATGGTCTGTTAACGATGTAATGTTGACATGATTAGGTTAAATTGTTCAGATGATACAAAATGAGGAAATTTGATTGGTTGTTGGAACTGTCAAAAATTTTTCGCTGTAATTTTGTGATAACTGTTCTCCATTATCATAGAATTTTCGACAGCTTCCTTCAGTTCGATGAAAATTCATTTAAAAATCAGATCAACATCCTTCAGCATCCCAAATCCTTAACGGGTAGGTACATAAAATATAGAACCAAATACAAAAACACCGCCACCCCGAAGGCAAGAATTGTATTATTTCGGAAAATTAGAACAGGATTCGCACTTACCTCCCAAAACGACCGTTGGAAGTGGTTATAAAAAGTTGAATATGAGATTTTTCCCATACATTCTGGACACAAGTCACAAAAAGCTTGGCTTCTTCGCCTTTTCTTGTTCTTTTTACGGCACAAAAGGCACGAATCGGAAGATTTATTGAGGACCACTCCCGCTGGAGTACAATATCAGTTATAATTCACTGGAATCGTGAGATTTCTCGAAAAAAAATTCCTATCCGTTTGCTGAATAGCCATCGGAAGTGACTTACTTGATCAGACTCGTTTCTTATTATTACGGTGTGTTTCATTCTCCGCTGTTGTTCATTTTTCATGATCCGAGTAGTCAATTAATGAAATTTTTCGCCTCGTATGCCTGGAAGTGAACCATGACAACCCTAAAAAATAAATGAAAGCTACATTTCCTTTCCTTGGGATTCTAACCTCATTACTTACCTGCTTTTATTGATTTCATTAGAATCTGGTTATCATTTTGACATAAGCCATAATTAATGTCAGTTGATAATTTCTCCTCTGCTATTTTTTCAATGAAATAAGTGTTATATCACAACCTTCCTCAACTATGGATGATGCTTTCCCTTTGAATGGGTTCCATAGCAGACTTCAAACAAAAGAAGATCTGAAAAATCATCACTTGGACCGCAAGACCCGATTCGAAGAATCCTCCTTGCAGATTGGCGACAAATTTTGTGTCTTAGATTTGAATATAGAAGGTATTTCTAAGGACAAGAGTGGCTATAGTTCTAAACTAACAAAGGACTATGGTGCTGAGATTATTCTCCTTCAAGAGACACATACGGATACTAAAAAAAAATCTTCGTTGAAGAGGAACCATAAAAGGTTATGTATTCATTGATTATCTCCTTAGTAAAATTTACGGTTTAGCTTGTAATGTTAAAAAATCCTTGATTCACAATATCGAGTTAATCCAAAAAGGCTAATTTGAGGAAGTTTTCTTTATCTGTTTCAAATTCTGTATTTTTGATATTCAGTTCTTTTTTCTGCTGGAATGTTTGCTGCCGAATAAAGCAGCTTCGATATCATTCCTCTAGGATACCCATTCTCCAGATAACTGGATAATCTGGAATGGAATGATATCGAAGCTGCTTTATTCCGCAGCAAACATTCCACAAGAAAACAACAGCCCGATAAGACCAGTGGTAAGATCTGTAGAAGGTCAAGAAACACAAGAGGTATAATTTGGCAGCATCATTAATATAAGGGGACTAACTTTCAAGATGAAAAGATGTTTAAGTGGAGAGAATACAAAGATCGCGGAATACAATTATAAGACCGTCAAAAATCTGTATAGCAGGTTGAAAGACCCAACCCCAATCAATCTATGTTCAAACGTAATCTACAGGATAAAGTGTGAGAATTGTTTGAGAGGTTATGTGGGACAGACATCTCAATTATTGAAAAATAGCATATCACTACATAAAAGTGACATAAATAAGAAAAACAAAAGATGTGCTTTGGCAAAACATGCACTGGAACATGATCACAACTTCCTTTTCGATGATGTAGAAGTAGTAAATAGAGAATCCAAATATAACAAAAGAATTGTACTTGAAATTATACATATAAATGAAGAAGAAGACCCAATAAACAGAAAATTCGATACCCAAAATCTCAGTAATATCTACACATATCTGTTGACATATCCAAACCGAGAAAATAACTTCTATGATGGACCGGTGGACGAATGACTTTGACTGTTGAAAAGAACAACCATTCAGAGAAAAAACACAGCTGCCACTCGCTGAAATTCCTACTTGTATGAGATCGTCAGTTGTATGGCTCCCTAACCTCACTTTCAGTAAGTAAATCTTAAAAATCAAGTATAATAATGTTTGTCTTCACAATTACAGTTGAATTTGTGTTGTGTTTTAATTATGCATTGTAGTTGATTTCGTGTTAATTTTGTAGAAGCCCTTGAAGAAGGATCGAATAAATCCGAAAGCTCGGCAATGAAAACAGAGTAGATTATTGGTGTAACCCTGGTCGATTCCCTTAAACCACCTTACATATATATATATATATATATATATATATATCATTTTAACGTTTAAATTGTTAAACGTCAGTTTCATATTTGGTAGTAATAACCAAATGACATTGATAATTGTTCAAAAAAATGTGTATGACAGATTTCGAAAGCTTGTTGCTTGAAAACGGACCGACGCCGTAGACAGAGGTCTGTTGCCTACAAGCAACAAGCTTGAGAAAGTTGTCATAACATTTTTGAGCATTTATCAATGTCCGAGGGTTATTCGGATAGAAAATTTATTGCTAACTATAGAAAACAACAGAGCTCAAATAATTTATTTGAAGGTGCAATCAACTATAAGCAGTCTGTTCAGGTGAACAAGAGCGCCAAAAAACAATTGGAAAAGTTAAATGAAGATCCAGAGGTGTTAGTTTCTATAAGGAATAAACAATTCAAATTATTACAATACATAAGTCTTACCTTTCATTAATAAATTTAGATGAGTTATTAAATTAAAAGTTTTTTATTTTAATTTAATGCCAGGCGAAATGGGCACACATGCAGAAAGGCATTTGTTAGCCCTCAGGCAATAGCCTCAGGACAACAAGGCATCTTTTCTTTCCTTGAGACAAAATGAACTATTTTATCACCAGTTGCAAAATATTTACGTTTCAAAACATCGATGAATTTTGAAAAAATATATTTCATTTGTCAAAATAAGAAAAAGTCATTACTTTTACATTTATCCACAATGGGCCACAAAAAATATTTTTCAAATACAATATTCTCCTTCTCACTACCTCGGTTCGATTTCCCTGCTATCTCTTCTCCAAATAGATTTGTCACTTTTCAAAGATACGCATTCTGTTCAACGTTGACTTATCCTTATCAGTTATCCCATATTTTCCACAGCTTTACATTTCCCCATTCCTCTTAAACAAGGTAGGGTAGCTTCCCTTCGTCTTGTAGGGGATGCTTATAGAAAATATACCAATTTTGTTTCCCCTTCGAGTTGAAAAATTACTGTTACAGCTGACAGTTCGATAAGAAGTTGGAACTGTAAAAGTACAGATTACTGTTTCCTCATTTTGTTTATGGTATTATTTTGGTAATTTTACGTCAAAAGTCCCAGACTTAGACTATGTAAGAATTGAACCCTTTATTTACATTGAAAAATGTCGAATCTGAAACTTAGAGCTCGTCGATTGTAACGTATTGAGCTGGTCCACTCAGGTCATAAAAAATTTTCATGTTGCCAATCTGAGCAAATAGTAGGTTTATCTATTCCCCTATAATAGTGACTAAGAACTTTTTCTCCAATTTGCATTCAAAACATTGTATAAAATTTTATATTTTGAATTGAAACTGTCTTATCGGATATATTAGCAAGAAGTAAAAGAAAAACTTTAGTTGATTTTGCTGTTTTATGTCAGAGACCACAGATGGAAAGAAATTCAGGTGAAAGTCAAGACAACGCTGCTTCATTCTCTGCTTGACAATTTGAAGGTCACATGTTCTAAAAGACACACATTGTCACCTCTGAATCAAAAATAATTAAGCAAACTGAAGAAAATTTGTGAGAGTCAGTATTAGGTTTTTCATATTTTTTATTGTTTATTACATTCCATCGCACTAAAAATGGTTCGTAAGTGTGAAAATTGTAGTAAAGACAGGAATTTTAATCCGAATTTATCGTTCCATAGATAAGTGTATTGTTAGAACCGAAGTATTTAGTTATTTACATGTTCAGTAGCGTAGAAAGTTTTAATAGGGAGATTATTATAAGATAAAATGAGGTTTTCTTACGTGTTAAGTTGGCCCCACACTTTTTGATTTCCGAAAAAATTTTTGTTGTGCTGAATTGTGCTAGGTTTGTGCTGCTTTGTGCTGTTCGAATTTTCTCGTTATTTCAAGTAGGTTTCGAGATATTTCACTAAATGCATAAAATGGGCCAGCCCCGCATTTTTTGAAAATTTGAGTTTTAACCACTTAAATGAATTGTGCTAGACGTATACTGAGTTGTGCAGTTCGAATTTTTGAGATGGATCTCTCAATTTCCCAGAAAATGGAAAATAAAAAAAAAGTTAGCCCCGCACTAGTTTTTTCTTAGCGGAAATGAGTGTAAAAGGTTGTGCTAGGCTTGTGCTGCGTTGTGCCGTAAAAATTTTCATGGAAATACCTCACATTTTCCGGAAAATCCCGAAAATCCATTACAAGGCTAGCTACGCACTTTCGTTTTTTTTTCAATCGGAATATGTGGAAAAAATTGTGCTACGCGTGTATGAAGTTGTGCCGTTAATATTTTTGGAAAATCGAGTTTTTTTTCCGAAAAAACTGAAAAATTCGACAAAAGATAGCCCCGCACTTTCTGTTTATTTCCATGAAAATTATCTTATAGAGTTGTGCTACATTTGTGCTGACTTGTGCTGATAATTTTTTCAGAAAAAACTTCAAGTTGTCTTTTTAAACGGTGAAAAATCAAAATATCAGTAGATTGAATGATGAATTGTGTGAATGGCAACACTGTTGTGAAGTTAGCCCCGCACTTTTTGATTTTCGATAAAATGTTTGTGGTGCTGAATTGTGCAAGGTTTGTGCTGCTTTGTGTCGTAAAAGTTTTTTTTTTCAAATGGTACGATTAATAAGATATTTCACTAAGTAAGTAAAAGCGAATAATATACATTTTCATTTTTTCTTTCCGTTTAACGGTCATTTGATAACTGAATCTCATTCAACAGTGATTTGTGCTTTTCGAACTTCCTCGAAAAAAACTCTGATATACCGGAAAATCGAGTTTAAAAAATGTTCAATATTCTTTTTGTGTTCTTTCTTCCCAATCGAAATCACCAAAACTTGTGCTACTTTCGTACAAACTCGTTCAAACCTAATTTTCAAAATTCACATGAAATTTTTTCTCAGAAGGTGGAAAAATTGGGGAAATCAGTATATTCCTGAAAAATCTTGATAGAAGGCAACGTAGTAGCAGTTCATGGAATTAGATGCGACCCGTGGTGCGACCGTGTAAACAAAATCGTATGACTCATCTCGAATTTTATTACTTCCAGGTGAATAGCCGTGGATAGGAGAAGTTGCCAGATTGTGATTTTGAGAAGAAAATATTGATACTAAAGTTTCATTTCCTTCATAATGAAATTTCCACTGAAGTAAGAATAAAGTCTTAAATGTTTCTCAATTAGAAAATTTGACTGAATTGTGCTAAGGTTTTCTGAAGTTTTTCAGACTTTCCATAAAATGTAGAAAGTTAGCCAGCTCAACGACTGAAGATTGTTCCAGAATTCTAGACGTATTCTTAGTTGTGCCGTTGAAATTTTCGAGATAGTACATTGAAAATGGAAAATTCAAAAGAAGTTAACACAGCCCTTTTGTTTTTTCGTGCTTGTTCTTAGTGAAACAGCGTTTTACCCAAATATCTGTAATTTTCGAATATTGAGCCGAAAATGGTCTCAATCGATTGGGTTCGACTTCCTGATGAAGAATCTGTTGTCAATTTGAGTATGTTTGGCCGGCCGGCCGTCCGGCCGTATACTCTTTATCTTCCGAAAGAGATCACCTAGAGTTTTCATTTTTTCAGAATAGGTTGATTGTCCAAATATCTCGGACAAGTTCGTTATTTGTCCAAATCCATCGAATAGATTAGTCTGAAATTTGATTTTCGCAATAATTCCTAGATTATTCATTTGATCAATTTGTAACTCGGAAGATCTTTGCATGACGTTGAAATAAAAAACCTATCTCATTTAAATAAATAGTCCGAATTTGCACTGTTGCAAAAATTATTAGCAGCGAGTTTCCGAAATGATATTCCAAAAATAAGACAACTTGAAGTTTTTTATGAAAAAATTATCAGCACAAGTCAGCACAAATGTAGCACAACTCTATGAGATGATTTTTATGGATAAAAAGAGAAAGTGCGGGGCTATCTTTTTTCGAATTTTCCAGTTTTTTCGGAAAAAAACTCGATTCTTCAAAAATATTAACGACACAACTTCATACATGCGTAGCACAATTTTTTCCACATATTCCGATTGAAAAAAAAACGAAAGTGCGGGGCTAGCCTTGTAATGGATTTTTGGGATTTTCCGGAAAATGTGAGGTATTTCCATGAAAATTTTTACGGCACAACGCAGCACAAGCCTAGCACAACTTTTTACACTCATTTCCGATAAGAAAAAACTAAAGTGCGGGGCTAACTTTTTTTTGATTTTCCATTTTCTGGGAAATTAAGAGATCCATCTCAAAAATTCCAACGGCACAACTCAGTATACGTCTAGCACAATTCATTTCAGTGATTACAACTCAAATTTTCAAAAACTGCGGGGCTGGCTCATTTTATGTATTTAGTGAAATATCTCGAAAACTACTTGAAATAACGAGAAAATTCGAACAGCACAAAGCAGCACAAACCTAGCACAATTCAGCACAACAAAAATTTTTTCGGAAAACAAAAAGTGCGGGGCCAACTTCACACACATGGTTTTCTTGGCCTAAGGTTCCCAGATGACGATGAAAAAAGAAGAATTTGGGCTTTGCTGTTGGGATGATCAAGTATTTGCCCAAAGAAAGCAAATTTCATTTGTTCAGATCATTTTGACCTGAAGATATTGTGAGCCGAATAAATGGAAAAAGATTTTATGCGGTGTTGCCGGGTGATGTTTCACAAGAGACTTTCAATGAGGGAGTCAAAACAAATCGACATTTTACAAAAGAATGCGTTGTCTATCTTATATAGTCGAAGGTCCCAGATAATCCTTCATCTTGAAAATAAAAATGAGTTCGCCAAAGAATCTCCATCACAAAAAGAGCCTTATCGTTCGAAACCATCTTTCAGTTCGATATTGAAAAATTACAGACATTCGGGCAATCCTATGCTCGCTGTTTCACTAGGAACAAAAAAAAGAGATTAATCATGAAACTAGGCATGCAAACTCTTTGATAAATGGCGCTCCTGATACCATATTTCTCTGTACAACTGTACTTCCGGTTACGCCGGAAATGATACCAACTGTTTTTCCGACGCGTTTGGCGTTTCATTCACTGCGATGACTCCTTTCAAATGAGCAGAAAAAGATTATTTCGTTATTGGATTCTGGTATTTTACGACGTGGGGAAAATTCCCGAATGGAAAAATTCTTTCGTTGCCTTCGATAGGATTCTGCACGCTCGAATGCGAGTTAAATCAACAATAATGTGAATTTGGGCTTGAAGAATCCAGCAGAGAAAATTCGGTAGATCGATTTGGGCACTCGAGGAAGTCGGATTCTGAATCTGGAGAAGAAATTCAAAGCAAATATTAGGGAAATAGTATTTTTTTTCTTTTCGTAAAAAAAGCAGTTTATTTGAATTCGTAGGGTATTATGCTTTCTGGGCATTTTTAAATATGGTCAGTTGGCTTATAAGTAGTGAGATGGACGAGACGCTGAGATAAACAATATCCCAGAATATGAATTCTTTTTGCAACTGCCTGAATGAGATTTGAAAAAATTTAAATCTACAAAAACTGCTATGAAAGTTTAACTGAAGGGCATTTACCTAAGAGCATTGTATTTGAGAGATGAATATGATTTAACTCCTAACTATTTACAATAGAAATTTTGATCGATAGGACAATCATTGAAATTTACAGCTGATTTTCTATATTTCTCATGATTATTCAGATGGAAATATGATACCTCTGCTTTGTTGGGATTAGGACATAATCGCCACTCAATAAAATTATTCTTTGAAATCTATAAACCAGATGATAGTATGTCCCCCAGAGCATGAAGATCCAAATGGTGGTGAACAACAGCAATGTCATAAACAAATTTCTGAGATGATTTCATGGGTAAATCACTGAGATATAAATTGAAAAGTAAAGGGCCTAGCTTTGATCCTTGCGGAAGACCGTTTATCAATGTGTTGAAATTGCTACTCTTATTGTCAACAAAAACACGAAATCTTTTATCAGATAACATATTTTCGAATAGAGTTCGAAAAGTTGATTTTCCGCACAATGTCATATGCCGAAGACGAATCACTAAAAATAGCTCCTGTTTTCAACCTATTTTTGAAGCCTAATTCTATGAAAATTGTAAGGCTTAAAACCTGATCTGAATAATTTCAATTTTTCCTAAAACCGCCCTGGAAATTTCGTCGAGCATTTTCTATAGAAGATTCAAATCTAAAAAAAAAAAATCACCTTTCTCATATATTGAAGGGAACATTTATGAAACTGATTGGTCGATAACTATTGTATAAGGATCATACAGATTTTTACTTCATTTCAAAATACCTGTTACTTTAGCCTTACGGAATTCGGAAGGAAAGTTTCCTGAATTCAGAATATTGTTATAGAAAGACAATAACAAGACAATGCGTTTTTTCCTAAATGTTTGATGAATTCAGGATAAATTAAGTCAAAACCTGCTTCTTTCCGAGATTTTGTAGACTTAATTGCAGCCATTAATTCATCTATATTGAATGGATTCGACTATAATAAACAATATCCCTGAATATGAATTAATTTTTGCACCTACCTCAATAAGGAATTTGAATCTACAAAAGCTGCAATGAAAAACTTTACTTAAGGTCATTTATTTACCAAAATTAGCCTTCTAGAAAATAAAATATACCCCTTAACTTTCCAACTGTCACAATTTTGGTACAAGAAGTACTAAAACCTTTATTGTACGTAAACATAGGACTTCAAAATATGAAATTGCCCAAGTGATAACTGGAAATCCCCATTTCATTTCAAAAGATATATCAGCTTAATTCTCCTGATATAATAATAATAATAATAATAATAATAATAATAAGTTTATTGCAATAATATAAGATCCATACAACTATCCATTATCCATCAAAAAGACTAAGAAAAAAAAATTATACATTGCAAACGGTCTCACGTCAGTATAACTGTTATTACTGTGACACCGAAAAATCTCACAAAAAGAAAAATAAATACAAAAATTCGAGAAAAAAAACAATTCACCCATGGTCCACACACCGCCCAACAAAAAACCCATCATGGATTGAGCACTCCCTGAGGAGAAAGAAACATATAGCCTTGAAAACAATCACATGTCAGATAGCAAGTAGCCTTAAAATCCACACTACGCACTTGAAGAGAGGAGTAGTTTCCGATAATTGGACTTGAACACCTCCGGTTTGCAGCACTTAAGATGAGGTGGTAAGCGATTATATAATGAATACACATTAAATGAAAAAGAACGACGAAACAAGGCAGTTCTGAAAACAGGTGGAGAAATCATACCTCTGAACCTTACATTGATATTATGAACATCCGATCTGAATCGTATTTTGTTATACAAATAGGGAGGTGATTTAAAGTATATAATTGAGCGAAACATCACTGCAGAGTGTAGCTCACGTCTTTGCTCCATACTCAACCAATTGCAGCATTTCAACTTATAATTCATACTTTCTAACGCCATAAATAAAGCGAAGACACGCACGCTGGACCCATTGGATTCTCACCCTATCATCAACACGCAAGCAGGGACCATACAACACGTCACAAAAATTAAAATGACTTAGAACGAGTGAGTCAGTAAGTAATATTTTCAGCTTCTGCGGCAGGAAATGCCTATGGGGGTAAAGACTCCTCAATGCAGTGTAGGCCCTCTGAACACATAATGATATATGCTCAGTGAACCGAAGTTCAACGTCTAGAATGACTCCTAAATTTCTAGCCGACTCAACAGCTGCAATTTCACTACCATTGACTCTCAATTTCAACCCTCTCACCACCTCAGCAGCCCCACCGCCAAAGACAAGAACCTTTGTTTTATCAGGATTTAGTACTAAATCATGCTTCAGGGAGTCCGTTGACAAACGATCAAGATCAGAATTTATCTCCCGATTTGCTCTAACAATATCTGAAGCCAGAAAAGAGTACAACAGCTGAGTGTCATCGGCGTACCGAAAGTCAGTACAAAACTCAAGTCCATTAGTGATGAAGATAGTATATATACAAAAGAGAATAGGTGCAAGTACCGAGCCCTGTGGAACACCACATCCCACAGTGCCTGTCTCAGACAGACGAAGTCTCCACATACTGACACCTATCTCGGAGGTAATCCCTCATCAGCTCAATGGCAGATGAAGAGAATCCTATGTGCCTCAACACTGCAATGAGTATCCGATGGTTCACTCTATCGAACGCTTTAGAATAATCTAGTAAAGTTAAAACACAAACCTCACCCGAATCCACTTTCGATATTATAGAGTCGACAACAAGAGCCGTGCAACAACCAAAACCTCTCCTAAAACCTGACTGTCGAGCTGGCAAGATATTATACTTTTCCAGATGGGACCTCACTCTATTCACTAAGACTCTTTCAAAAATATTTGCACAAGGCGATATTATAGATATCGGACGAACATCGTTGAAGGTGGTAGGTTTATTCACCTTTGGAAGAGGTAACACTCTCGATATTTTCCAATCCCCAGGGAACCTCGAGTCCAAAATGCAACTATTGAAAATGTTGTCAAAAACTTCAATATATGAGGGCTACAACGTATCAACATTTCTATATTTAGTCCATCCGGACCAGTTGCATTGGAACGAGTCGATCTCATAATTTCTGAAATTTCCTCCTCATTTGCCAGTGCAAAAACAAACTCCTCGCTGAACAAAGTGAACTTTTCTGAGTTGTAATACTCGACAACTAACCCATCATTTACACCCTGATCACGAACTACATTTAAGAACCATTTGTTCAGTTCCTCTGGAAGATCTATGATGGCAAATTTTTCTTTGATGGTCTATTATATACATTTAGTTCCGCAACTTTTTTCCACAGGGATTTGGGATTCCTTTCGTTCCCTACTGAATATTGTAGATAAGCTTTTTTTTCTCGAATCACGGCGGCCGATGTCTCATTGCGAATTTTCCTATAATTTTCCCAATTTTGTGATGTGCTATCCCGTTGAAACTTGTGAAGCGCTTTATGCTTGAGGCGAGTCATAATCTGAATTGTGGATGTGATCCACGGTTTGAAGTTCTTTCGACATTCAACAGTTTTAACGGGCGCCAATTCATCAAAAGATCTAGCAATACACGATTAAAGTGATCCACATTACCATCAATATCACCTATGTATATTATATTCTCGAATGGAGTAGCCATCAAGTAATCTCCCAAAATATCCTGTTCTATCCGACGCACACATCTAGACTTATAACTTTCCGCATACGAGTCCGCCTCCCCACCTACAGTCTCACCATAAACTAGCCAGTGATTTGAAATCATGTCCATGTTCACTCTGTCATACGGAAATGTCCCTTGGGATTTTTTTTCAACGATTATCACATCCAGTAAAGATGCCGACCCAGGACCAAAACATGTAGGGCCCTCAATAACCTGCACCAAGTCAAATAGATCAATCGAACGTTCAAAACCCTTTACTTTACTATCATCCCGAATCAAAAAATTGACGTTTACATCCCCACCGCAAATCAACTCATCACATTCCGCTATAAATGATGAAATATGGTACTGGCTGTATTCAATTAATCAAGTTCTTTCACTTTTTTGAAATTGGACCATATACTTATATATACAGGGTCTTTCACGAGGAAACTCACCCATATTTATACGGGAAACTACTGAACGTATTTTCATGAAATTCGGCACTTATACGTATTTCACGATGCTGATGAAATCTAAAATATTTTCAAGGCATGAGCACCTCCGGTTTTTCCGGAAATGACGTCAACTTCCGTTTTTCAAACTACAACACCATTTTTTTATTGCAGAAATAGATTCCTTAGAAAATTTCAAGTTATTTTGATGCAACATTTTTTCAGTTTTGGTTGGAAAATTCTCTCTGAGCGGAAAACTTCGAAAATAGAGCTCCGCTGAAACAAGAATAACTTCGAGGTTTTTGGATGGAAAATTTTCATTTTTGGGATTTTTCAAGATTTAAGATTGATGTATCGACTTTGAAAATCGAAATCGTGATTCATGATACAGAGAGTGAAAAAATCGCTTTCAAAGTTAGGGATGACAAAATCGTGAAAAATCAATTTTTTCAAATCAGAACCTCATTTTTTTATGGCAGGTATTTAATCTACGTTGAAAAATAAGTTGAGTGTATGCAACATACCCTTGTCCTAAAGTGGATATTTTCTGAGTTATTCACGAAAAACAGTTTTTCGCCTTGAATTTTCAGCTATTTCTTTTCCCTTCACGCTAAAAAGATGAAATTTTCAGGAACTGTTACTTAAACCATGTTTTAGATTTTACTACCCTAATATGCAAGAGAAAAAAGTTACAGATTGTTCCTAAATAGATGGCGAATTTGGATTCGAATTTGTAACGGAAACCTCTTTATTTCAACTAATCGGCCATCGGTTTTCTCTCCAGTTATAAATAAATAATTCCTTATGAACCATATGCAAAAACTTACCATGTTTTACATTCTTTTTTTTTTATGATAGATATCATTAATTACATCTGCCAAATTCCTCTTTATTCAGTAGCATTTTGTGTTTACTATTAATTTGGTGATAATTCGTATTAAGTTATCAAATAGATCACTATGCCTAATTTTACCAATGAAGGTTATTTAAATCTCATTCTACTTCATGGAGAATGTATTAAAGTTGTACATAGAACGATTCGACTGTTCATTGAGAGGTTTCCTGACCGACCCAGACCAACGAGAGATACCATTTACAGAACCATGACAAACTTGAGAAATGTCGGATCTTTCGTTAAGAAAACTATACACAGAGAAAAAAGTGAAGTAGAAGATGGGAACAACGAAATTACAGTTCTTGCATATTTTCGTGTGAATCCTCAAAATTCTCTCAAATATGCCGAGATTGCTCTGGGATTATCTCAATCGAGTGTTTGGAGAATATTAAAAAACCATAAAATGCACTCATATAAATTCAATAGGGTACAGAATTTGAAGCAAACTGATTTCGTCAGGAGAACAGAGTTTTGCGAAGCTATGATGATTCGATTTCAAGAGAATGAAAATTTTTTGGACTGTATAATTTGGACAGATGAATCTAAATTCACAAAGAATGGTTCTTTCAATAGGCATCACAGTCATTATTGGGATGGAGAGAACAACCACCACTTCAGACAATGGAACTTTCAAGAGACCTGGAGTTTCAATGTTTTTTGCGCCATCAAAAATAATGCAATTCTCGATGTTCACATTTATGATAGGACTTTAACTGGTAAGATAGAACACTACACAAGTTTGCATTATTTAAAGAATGTTCTCCCTTAGGAGATAGATGTTCTGACATATTGACTCAAATAATTGAGCCGCTAGTACAGAACCACAATGACTTATGGTATCAACAAGATGGCGCGCCTCCACTCAATTCACTCAATGTGTCAAATATCCTATACAGGCTATTTGAAGACGGATGGTTGGCGAACAATGGTCCACATCTTTGGCCACCACGTTCTCCCGATTTAACTCCTTTAGACTAATATGTTTGGGGTAGGATAAAAAATATTGTCTACTCAACTCCCCTGACTGATAAAGAGGACTGCATAGAACGAGTCAGAAATGCGTTCAGGTTTGTCTAGATTTTTAGATTCATAGTTTTGAAACTCAATCCAGTTCTTAAACACTTTTGCAGATCTCTTCCTCCCGATGAAATAAGAAGAGCAACGCACGACGCATTCCTGAGACGTATAAATAAATGTCTAGAAATTAACGGTCAAAACTTTGAGCATCTTTTCTAGTTATAACTGCGAGAGTTTGCCATGGTTCTCCTAATAGTAATTTGAAGTCGGTTTCAAAAAGGGGTGAAAAATCTACAGCATGGTTCAAATAACAGTTCCTGAAAATTTCAATTTTTTGGCGTGAAGGGAAAAGAAATAGCTGAAAATTCAAGACGAAAAACAGTTTTTTGTGAATAACTCAGAAAATATCCACTTTAGTGCAAGGGTGTGATGCATACACTCACATTATTTTTTAACGTAGATTCGATATCTGGCATAAAAAATTGGGGTTCTAATTTGAAAAAATTGATTTTTCACGATTTTATCATCCCTAACTTTGAAAGCGATTTTTTCACCCCCTGTATCATGAATCGCGATTTCGATTTTCAACGTGGATACATCAATTCTACATCTTGAAAAATCCCAAAAATGAAAATTTTCCATCCAAAAACCTCGAAGTTATTCTTGTTTCAGCGGAGCTCTATTTTCGATTTTTCTTCGAATTTTCCCGCTCAGAGAGAACTTTCCAACCAAAACTGAAAAATGTTACATCAAAATACCTTGAAATTTTTAAGGAATCTATTTCTGCAATAAAAAAATGGTGTTGTAGTTTGAAAAACGGAAGTTGACGTCATTTCCGGAAAAACCGGAGGTGCTCATGCCTTGAAAATATTTTAGATTTTATCAGCATTGTGAAATACTTATAAGTGCTGAATTTCATGAAAATACGTTCAGTAGTTTCCCGTATAAATATGGGTGAGGTTCCTCCTGAAAGACCCTGTATACTTAAAATTTAAGTAACTCTTCGAGAAGGTATCTTTTTCCACCTATGGTAAAGGAGTTCATTTTTACCTTTCATCGTAGACTAATGATCGAGGTATAGGGTGAACAGTCTAATAAAAAATTTTACGAGCGATATTCCAGAATTGATGATGGTTCGGAATATGTCACCTGGAAATAGGGATATACCTCAGCTCCTTTTATTGATTCACGATGCTCGAAGTTTCATGAATATTCTATGAATAACGGTACAGAAGACAGGGCGTTTTAAGTTGGATTTCCTATTAGGCGTTCATGGAAATCTGAACCTATTTGAAATTCGAAAATTATTATATTGAACGAGTATCTCTATGTAATTTGTGTAGTCTTGAGGCTTTAACACAAATAATGATCTCGTAGCGTTCCCACATAGGTTTAAACGGGTTTGGCAATGTGAGGTAGAGCGTCATCATGCCGTGGAATCCCTTAAAATATATTAAATTAGATGTAACTTTCAATGATTTTCCTATCGAACATAACTTCTATTCTAAGAACTTAGGATGTCAATTAGATTCATCTCTCAAGTACAAGGCCCATTTAGATTATCTGGGCCTGATCTGAAAACCAGGAATTATATTCATCAGATATTAGCTGGGCCATCTTGGGGTGCTGATGCTTCCACTTTTCGCACAGCATCTCTATCCTTAGTCTTTTCTGCAGCTGAGTATTGTTGCTGTTTGGTTTGATGGTGTACATACACAAACAATCGATGCACAATTGATTACATCGACGAGAAATATTACTGGCACCGTAATATCGAAACTGGTACATTGGTTACCAGTTTTGTCTTACATTGCTCCTTCCCATATTAGCAGACAGACTGCAGCTCTGGGAGCAATTATCATTTTTTTCCTAATTTATTTCCAATTATTTCATACATTGTGTGTAACTCTTAATTGAGAGAGCTTCTGATGTTCTTGTATTATCACTTTTAAGTTTGTTTCACCAATATAAGATCTTCCGCATTCGCATGAAGTTTGGAAGACAATTGTTTCAAGTAACTCGAAGTTTTCAAACTACAGATAAGTGCTGATTTTATCTAGTTTCGTTATCTGTTTATTTGACAGTTATTAGTGAAAATTGAAAAATATTGAAAACTATAGAAGCTGTCTTCAGTTGACTTTTATCCAATTTTATTCTCAGTCAATTCAATTGAAAGCTATCTTTCATTGGAGATGTAAATATTTCTTTATATTTCTCGATTCCGAAATGCTTTCTTCAAGAATAATTCTACATCAGGTCGATTGAAAATAGGATGTGAAATGTTATTCATGATATCTCTGTACACACATGTGACACCACTCAAAAGTATTACAGAAGTATGATGTAAGGAAATATGTCACTCCTTTTGAGAAATATTCAAATGTTTTGATGGATGCACTATAAGATATTACTCCTCTGGCATATGAGTTTATACATTTCGGTACGAGGGTTGTCTTTTATATTTGGGGATTGTACAACTCTAGTGTTGCAATCTGCAAGCTCTATCGTAGAGCTTGACATTTTTGAGGTTATACGTGGTCAGAACGTTGACATACGAACCCTATTTATGTTGTTTACAGTAACTTAACATCTCGTGACATCGCCCAGGAGATGGGAGTTAGTTACCAAACCATTTTAAACCATCTGCAGAACGCTGGATGCAAAAAAAAGCTTGATGTTTGGGTGCGCATGATTTGACGCAAAAAAACCTTCTGGACCGAATCAACACCTGCGATATGCTGCTGAAACGGAACGAATTCGACCCATCCTTGAAGCGGATTGTGGCTGGTGACGAAAAATGGATCATATACGACAATATCAAGCGAAAACGGTCGTGATCGAAGGCAGGTGAATTGTCCCAAATAATGGCCAAGCCGGAATTGATGTCCAGGAAGGTTTTGCTGGGTGTTTAATGGGATTGGAAGAGAATCGTCCACTATGAGCTGCTCCCATATGGCCAGACGCTTAATTCTACTATCCACTACGAACAACTGGACCGCTTGAAGCAGGAGATCTACAACAAGCGTCCAGAATTGGCCAACAGGAAGGGTGCACACTTCGTTGATAACTCGTCAGAAGTTACGGGAGCTCGGATGGGGGTTTTATCACATCCACCATATAGCCCAGACATAGCGCCAAGTGATTACCACCTGTTCCTGTCCATGGCGAACGCCCTTGGTGTTGTTGAACTCAAAAGAGGCTTGTGAAAAGTGGGTATCCGAGTTCTTTGCAAATAAGGAGGGGGGCATCTACAAGGTATTCTGAGGTTGCCGTCCAGATGGAAAATATTATTGAACAAAACGGCGCATATTTGAACTAAATCTGATCACTGTAACACTTTGTATAAAGCATTGAATAAAGAGCAAAAAAGCGGAAGGGAGATATTTGACAACCTATTGTAATTCAGCTGAAATAAGAGACAGAGGTGAACCCATGGCCATTCCCAATTCTTGTTGATAAAAAATGACTTCAAATTGGAAGTATGTTGTATCGATGCAAGTGGAAAGCATTTCTATTATTACATTCACTCTAAGTGTAGTTTTCTATCACTTAGTGTTTGATCATCTTTAAGCTTTTTTGGAAGCTAATTTTGGCCTTCGAAACGACAGAACATGTCTATTGAAAGGTTGGAAAGAATAACAATAAGGGATAATGGTTATTGCCCAAGTAATTATTCTACTCGAGTTCCATCATCAAAAATTCCTCGTCAACAACAAATGCAATTCCGATTGAACATGGCTGCGGAATCAACAAGCCGATTAGACACGTTAGTTCCGGTTTTATACAATGTTGAATGCATCATTTACAATCGAAATCATATGAAACACGTTCGTTTGCTACGAGCCGAGAATCATCGTCGAACGATTCACGATTATTTTCAAACTGTCATCGGATTCGTTCGCAAAACTATCGTATCTGAGGCAGCAAGAGCGTGAATGAAATCCAATTAAGCATGAAGTAATTATGGATTCGTGCTCGTCAATTACAACGAAATTGTTTGGAGACCGGAATTCGTTCTGAACGGTCTCCAGTTCTGTTAGATCCATATTAATCTGGGGATACGACCATAGAGGCGGCCATATTTTCACGTGGTAATAACTATCTTGCGTACGATTTCTGGGGGCCTAAATGGGATCTTCTTCGATGGATTTTTTCAATATTCCACTACGAACGTTGGCTCTTGAATTATTTGCCAGGTTAGTATTAATAAAACTGAGTATACGACATCAGTCACTCAAGCTAAGATCACATCACTCAATATGTTCAACAGCACGATATAAAAAATTGTTTTGCAATACAAGGGTCACTTCTTGGAATTTAGAGCCGCAGCAGTTACTTCCAAGAATGCCAGGTTATCGGACGGAATTTTGCAAATCACTTTTTTTGTTACCTAAGCTCAGCAGGTACCTCGTTCGACCTTTCTTCTTCCTTATTCCAAAATCTAAATAGAACCCTCTCTCAGTTCAGTTCTATTTTGACCACCAGTCTGGTCAGTTTTACTTTACCAGTTTTTTTACTTTCACCAGTCTATAACGGCACTCATAACTACAAGTTCCTCGTCTTAAAATAATCTGTCTTATGCATTTTTCTCCGGTTGGGTCAGTCAGCTACCCTAGTGCATTGTGAATCTGAATTATTCAGTTGGAATTCTCCACGTGAAAGAAAAAGGTTGTGAACCTGTGACGCAATTACATATCACCAAAGCACAATTTATCAGTGGAAGTTTGAGAAGCTGTATCCAAAGTGCCTGCATCTTACTTTACGAAGTTGACTTCGACAATTAGAGCAGAGCGGTGGTCAACTCAACAAATAAGGTCAGATCTTTTTATTATCAAGTAATACTCGAAGTGCCCAAGATTAAGCAAAGAAGTTGAAACCCTTGGTTATTATAGACATCTGAAAACTTACAACACTCAAGTGCTGTAAATCTCTGAACTATTTTTCTCTGTGAATAATAATTTTATTACAATTGGAAACTTGTTTTATTCACATTGCAGACATTTTTTCTACCAAGTATATTTACCCTTAGAGTATAACCAGCGTCTCAGGAAGTGCGCTACTCTTCATTAAGCGGGTGAGAATTACTTACTCCTACTTTTGTACCCGCACAGGTGCTGATGCTTCCACTCTGCGCATAGCATCTTTAGCCATAACCTTTTCTGCACCTGAGTATTGTTGCTCTGTTTGGTTTAACACTGCGAATAAATAACAATTTTTCGAGAATTCTTGTATATCTACATGATGTTCAAATTATTTTTATTTTTCCAATTTGATTTCTGATGTAATCATTAACTTTTTCCATGTGAAAAGTAGATTTTCAAGGGTAATACCACTAGAGGTGAGAATTTTTTGAGAACACTCTTGTTTTTGGTAATTATGCGTTTAAATTTCACGAAACAAAGTTATCCTTAAAATACCACGAGCCGAAGGCGAGTGGTATTTCGGGATCACTCGAAAAATTTGGACTTAATCGTTTGAGAACAGGTCATGGTCATACCAATAGCATGCTATTCAAATAGAACTCAGTTCCAAGCGCAAGTTATTTTGCTATTGTTTGCTAACCAAAAAATTGTAAGCCAAAAGTTCAAAAGAATAAATATATATATATGAAAGATGGAAAAACTTCAGAATGAAAGAAGATCATAATCTTGAATGAATCAAAATATGGCAAAACATGTTGTTTTCTTTCCTGGGTCTGGAAAATGGAACGATGTGTAACAAAACTTCGATTTATTGTTCGACTCGGTATAGTTAATGCTAAATAATTTCCTAACCAAAATTACATAGTTCATGCTATGTGCAACAAACCATTTTGTCTGCTCTCAGTTCGAAACCCCACTACATGCATCCATGGCTAATTTAATTCGAGGGTATATTCCGTAACCAACCGCTTTTGTGTGAAGTTATTATAATCACAACTTTGAATATTAACAGGAATTTATGCTCGTAGTTTGGATAGAAGGTAACTTCTATACACTCACCGCTTAAGTGCTTGAATTCCCGAGGTGTTAACATGGGTAGAAAAGAAAATGAATATTAGCATTGAGTTTGAATCTACCTAGGGGGCAAAACCGAGAGCCGAAAAATCTACCCCTAGTGTGATCTAGCATCCATGTTTAACTATTTCTAATCGAACTCAATCGCTCTGCAGGTAGTTATTTCAATGTATTTATGGTTGCAGCGCCTCGGCTACCCTGTCTTATCTCATTATTCAGATACAATGATTTATTATCCAATGTCTATGTTTAGATGACGCGGTTTCGATGAATGAATTTTTCGTATATTGTTGGTTATATCAAATAAGTGAGATAAATTGATATCGCTTACACATGTATACAAGAAAACGTATGTGTACACTGATTACTGGCTCTTCGCAGAACTGAAAAATGTTGCACCGTGAAAAGAGATCTGGCTCATAAGGAAGTGTTTTCTAAAAACGTCTAATAGGCACTAAAACTTGGGTCACCCTGTATTGATGTAAAAAAATATTTTTGGCAAAAAAAGTTGTTACTTATTGACAGATGTGTTACAACATTATTGAAAAAAAATCTTTCTTTGTGACAGACCCTGTATGATAACTATTTCACTTATCATCAGAGAATAAAAATAGAAAAACTATAAGTCATTCCAGCTTAGTGATATTCAGATAAATCATCCTCATCCAGTTTTTCCTGGAAAACACGATATCTGAATACCCTTGGTAATTTCCATAATTCATGGAAATTTCATCAAACAAAAGGATTAAAAAAAGCCATGAAAGCACGAAGACAAAATTGTGTATAAAAGAGCTTGGATCATAGTACCCTTCAACCAGACCACAGAGATTAATAATTATATCTTGACGTCGCTTTTATTACGGTCATTCTTCAATCCCTTCAACAAAATTAATACACGTGATGACAAAAGTTTGTTCCTCTAAACTATATAAATCAAGAAGCAATATGAAATTTAGGCCTGATGTTAATTCTGAGAAAAACCGAAGGGTTTATTCCATCCCACTTCGCTTGAATTTTCCGGTTGAAATTGGGTAGTCTGGGGAAAATTTATTCATGAATTCGGTAGTGATTTTTCCTCCTTGTAGGCGGAGTTGTTATTTGAACAGGTCACTCAAGGCGATTTTCCATAATCTTGACAAGTTGGAATACTCGTTTTCCCAACATTTTTGGAGTTTGAGGGAATTTCAGTATTTCGATTGACAAGAGATTTGCTCGTTGCTGCAGGAAAATGCAAATTTTGCATTGATGATAGAAAATAAACTCATGAAAGTTTATCTTATACATTTATCTTAGTCGTAACGCTTTTCTCTGGACATAGTTTCATCATTTCAGTATTATATTATATATTATATTCTATCTATTCAAAAAATTTAGAGGGTTGATGAGAATGGCAAAGGATGAAACTAAACTCCTTCAAATATGTATAAAATTTGGTAAAAATTAAATAAAAATTATACTGCATCAGGATCAAATATTTTTCTCCTGAGAAAAAAAAATGAATTTGTTCCATAACTCTGAATAATCTAATTATTCGCTCATTTCAAGTGATTGATATGATGATCCATAATGAGCATTGCAGAAAATTGATAATCAGCGGCAACGAAATGAAATTTACAAGATGGCGTCGCGGCAAGTTGCAACTTGACTTCAATTACATCGAAGACGTTGAATCAAATTCAATTTACTCCAGGCACAATCCAAACTTGACGTATAAATCCCATTACACTTTACGAAGCTTCGGCGGTATGGAAAATGCCTTCAGTAAACTCGATAACTTACGAGAGAAGCAATTATAAACAACATGCTGATAGAGTTATATCGCTAGGCATTAAATAATTCATTGAAAAATTTAGAAAGGCACCAGCGTCACCTAATCTAAGAATTGGACCTTCGATATTAAAGCGCCACCTATATTAACAGACGATTTGAGGAGATTCCATAACATATTTAACACTATATGATGAGTCGGTTCGATTTCCCGTAGTAACCATAGATTAAAGAGAATTCTTTTTAAACTATGACAGTAACCAAAAAATTTTAAATCCCCAAATTACGTCACTCGGAAGTAGAATTAAGCTATTCGAAAGTGATGTTTTTTAAGAATGCATAACAATTTCAATTTCATCGGAACATAATATATTTTATTGTATAGCGAATTAGGTCTACTCCTACTGAAACACCGTATTTGTTTCCTTTGTTGAAACTGTCATGAGGGACGATAAATGGATTTGGAATAATAAACATCAGAGCTATTTCTGAGAGATGGCGGATATGTTTAACGTGTTTCAACTCTCACGTCATCAATCAACTATGATGACTGCATAAATTTATGAAAATTGCTGTTATCATTTAACTGAGTATGATTGATCGTTAAATCTTCAAACACCGTGATAAAATTAAGGATATAAGGTATGATTATAATAGAAAATTCATTATACAGGGTGAGTCTTTGACGACATAGATTCTTGAAGTCAAAAGAAACATTTTCTTCCCATAGATATTTTTCCAAATTTGCCCCAATCAAAAATTGGGTTGCAATTTCATACCCTGTATAGTTCGAACGACAATATCAATTTAAATGGTCTCTTGTAGAAGGTTTTGATGTCAGTCATGCATATTTTAGCATCAACAGATTTATCCCATTTCCTCTACAGATTGGTAAATTGCATGAAAGACAAATATCAATCCAATAAAAGGCTAATATCTTGTACTTCCTAGAATCGTTAGTTATCAAATAAAATTGAATGGAATTAAAACGATATATATATATAATGAAGTCCAAAATTTTTAATTTTCCCAAATCCAACTCTGTGCTGAAATGACCAAATAAGAGGTTTGTTCAATGTTGCTTTACTTAATATCTATTGGAATAAAATATTATTTCTATAAAAGATGAGTGAAGTATCTTCAGTCTATGGTTATATATATATATGTATATTCTTTTGGACTTTTTGAACACTACTAAACATAATGGATGAAATTAACCACTGAACAATTTTTGCCTTTCGTTCACCACAAAATTTAAATAATTATTGATTTCTAGCACGTTGTTTAATATCCAACCCAAAGAAATATTCGATAATAAATAGAAAAAGATTTCCATCACTCCCATAGGCACTTGAGTATATTTTCGTGAAGATCGTTGAAATAGGTATTTTCTGTCTCGACATATTAAATTCGAAACTTGTCTTTATGAAGAGCTGATTCTTTATAGCTTCAAAGTTTCAGGGTTCATCAAGTTAAATCTATTCTAATATAGGAATGCTTCAAATAAATTGATTTTTCAAAACTTCGAAATCAGTCACCTAGATTTTGTGTGAAAGTTCATAGGAGTTCTTTCACATTTTTATTTCATACACTGTTACAACCCAGTTTACAAACTAAGGAGACAATGGAATTTGACTTTGTTGTTTCAGTTCAGCATATATATATAGAAATCTTCATCCAAACTAAACTGGACTGGTGTTTGCCCAATTTGAGCCATCAATCAAAGGCTGGTGAATCGATCCACTTTTTCTCTCTGAAAAAATGGCCTCCAGCTCAACAAGAAATAATTAAATCTCCATCGTCAATGTTGGCATTCCTACATGTAGAAGTCACATGACTGTTCGTTTCAGCAAACTGTCCGTCATTGGAAACAGATGTATTTCCGTCATCCTGAAACAAATTAAGGGATGAATGAAAATCGATTTGTTACTGGCGATAACGCGTTATCAAATATTGCTACGAAAGGTTTCAGCGCATTGCATAAAGTTGAAACATGTCATTCCGAATGGAAATGAATCTTTACATCAACGGACAGAAAATCCAAAATGAACAAGCTATGTTCGCGTTGTTCTGCAGGATTCATAACCCACATTCATTGTTTGGAGTCGAACAGGAATATGTTTCACATATATGTAATAGCATCCGATCATTCTTTCAACTTTTCAATGTAAATTCAAGTTTTCATGCATTTAGTTTTGCTTTCCTACGTTAATCTAAAACTAGATGGTTAGCTATATATTTCAAAAATAATGGGTATGTATTATTCTAATGCTGAATCATAAAAATATTTTTTTGCGTATAAATAAATGGTTTTGTTGATTTTTCGACACCGGAACAGGCGATTTATAACTGGCCATGTGAAGAACATTGATTTTTAAGAACGAATGAATGAATCTATTAAACCAACATGCAGTCAAATCTGATTTATCCTAACAACTCTTGTTAGTGCTTTGCCAGCCATATTTTCTGATTAGATTAGAACCACTAATGAAAATTGCTGAAAACGGGACAGTTCCAAGACGACATCTTGAAGCTGAATAGGTCCATTCAAAACACGTTAATGGGCGACAATATGTGACAACAGAATAGAGATTACAAAATTAGTAGACGTCTGAATTTGCCCTATTTACATAACTTTCGATCTTTCAGTAGCGTTCATTAGGGAGGGGGTCAAATAGTTGGGAACTTCTCAGGGTCGGAGTAATTTTGAATAGAAACGGCCTAATTTGAGTCGGCCTCAAGCAAATAGCAATGGTAGGTACGATACTTTGGATGATGAATTCGAAGTTGTGATGCCAGTGTGTGTGGTTTGAATACATATATGAACACTGGTTCTCAAAATGACTATTGAACTGAGCGTCCTTTGTAAAAACCCCTGATACTACCTCCACATTCGGTTTTTATCGGTTAGGTCCGACTTCCTGATTAAAACATCGGCTTTTAAACTCGAATATATCCATAGCCAGAGTGTTCCTATATCGTCCAAATGTCCTGGTGGAGTTCGTTATTATGCCAAACCCGTAAAATAGTTCAGCAGCTAGTAACATCTAGAAAGTTTACCGAACCGCTATATCAATAGCAGATGATATATCCTCCTAATATATATCCTCCTTGATAATGCCAAAATTCTCACTAGCTGCAAAAATTTCCAAAAAATGCTATTCTTGGAGATGTGTTATATAATTGGAAATAATAAAAGTGTTAACGGACAGACATAAATTGGCTGAGTAATATTTACAGCTATCTTTTGTTCTTATACTTAAAAGATACCCCCCGTAGAATATCTAATTTAAACACTGTAACATTTGCCACTTTTTTCTTTCGAAAAGAATGACAAATATCATTTTCAAAACTAACTACGGCACTGGAGTCTGAATGACTCCAGATACAAAGACTTGCCCATTTAATGTGATCGTCTAGCAAGGGTAGGACTCTACGTTATGTTTACGTAATAATTCAAGTTCGTGATAATTGAGATTAGTGAAAATAATTGGGAAACAAAGATGGTAAATAAAACACAACGGTTAGAGACCCAGACAATCAGCTATTTATTAAGGGTCTAAAAAAATATAGGGGAAAGCCTCAGGCATAAAACCCTTTTAGGTGGTGTTAGGGCACTTGTTTGAAACTAAATGATGAGATATTAACAGTTAGCAAAGGTGAGTATAACAATCCAGGAAGAGAAACTATAACAATACAGCACAGACGATAATCAAGATAATCAGAGCAACTTCCATAATACAAGAGTATAGTAACATGGTAAATATAGCAGCTTCAATGGTACAGCAAGAATTAATAATCATAGCAAATGTATACTTCAATAATGCAACAGGATAATAATCATGGCAAATAAGTAAATGACTAATTATGACCATCGTCATGGTCACGGCCCCAGGGTATGTGAGCCATAACTATAATATTGTATGAGCTAAGGAATTGGGAACACGGGGAAGGTCATGGAGGTCCAGCGGCGGCTCTGAAAAAATGACAGAAAGTTTCGCGGTTGATATAAAAAAGGTATATTCTCTCATGCCTTATAAAACATGTCAGTAACGGTCCCTGCCTTAAGGCCTTGGAACCACCCCTTCAAGGCCTTCGATCCAGGAACCTAAGAAATCTCATACTACAGTATAGGAATGGTCCACAATCTCGAGACCCCTAAATGAAATATCATGTAATACGAGCATATCGATAAATAAATAGCAGTACGAGATCATGGCATAAATAAACAACAAATCTTCATAGAATATCAATCACAAGTAAATAATAAGAACCAGAATGCATTATGGACATAAATAGCAGAGACAGGTATAGATAAACGATCATAAGCAATATAAATAATGAAAGCAGAGAATCTACATAATCAACAGAAGGAAATATACATAACGACAACAAGATACATCACGACAGTAAGAAGAATAATTTAACACAGTACGAAATATACACAACAATAACCATGACTAGTAAGGCAAGTACATCACACAGTAAAATGACCAAGAACAACAGTACAAGACATACATAATGATAACATGACATAGAGGTAACTTAACAACGTTGACCTTCGATATAACACCAGAGTGCTACGTACACTGGTTTCATCCATTATTCCATATTGACCATACTAGTACTAACACTAGTGGAGGTCTCCATACGTTCCTGCTTAATCACAGGCTTAGAACTACAGAGAGATTGGCAATTCCTATTGCACCATAGGGTACAGTAAGTAAAGTTGATCACTTATACTCCAGTAACACATTGTAGAAAGCTGTAAAATAAGGCATTTGTTGTTATGGTAGACACCTGAACTGCAAAGGCAATAATATCGAAAATGATGGAATCACATGCTATAAGGAGTTACATGAATCAAACAAAGTATTAAGTGCACAAAGGAAATAGAGTTATATGAATCAGACAAAGCATTATGAGAACAAAGGAAATAGAGTTATATGAATCAAACAAAGCATTATGTGAACAAATGAAATAGGGTTATATGAATCAAACAAAACATTGTATGAACAAAGGAAATAAAGTTATATGAAATTAGACAAAGCATTATGTGAACAAAGGAAATAGTTATATGATGTTAAACAAAGCATTATGTGAACAAAGGAAATAGTTATATGAAGTTAAACAAAGCATTATGTGAACAAAGGAAATAGTTATATGAAATCAAACAAAACATGATGTGAACAAAGGAATTACATTCACAAGACAACAGTATTAATGACAAATGCCCAAACACCACCTAATACACCATGAAACCAAATAATATTGCATAATAACCGTATTAATTTACAAACATAACAGAGAAATAATAAATTCACTCAACCAATACATTTCCCAATGGTATTTCTCAACAAAGGTTAATAAAATGGAGAAGCAACTAATAACATTTAAAATAGTCTCAATTATACTTGCGAGATATATTCTAGGGTCACTCAACATGAGATGGCTTCGTTTTCGAACACACACAAAAGCACTAAACACTTCTTTTCGGGTCCCTGTTACTTCCCTCACAATTACACCACTAATGACCCCGCCATCTTGCATCCTTTCTTTCTGGATCTCTCACCAGGCGCAGGTCAGCCTTAGCAGTGACTGCCGTGTTCTTTTATTCTGACCATGGAATTTTATTTCTACGGTTTGCTAACTGCCAGGGGCGTATCAACATGGGGTGCAATGAGACTACGATTTTTTTGTATTGGAAAAACCTGGGATGTTACAACACCACCTAATAAATACTACAGAAAAAAAAACATGTCAATCTATCTCTTTATGCTCTTCTCGTCTGTGGTTTCTCTTAACCTGAAACTTGGCAATTTCTGATTTTTTTTTACCAGTAAATTTGAAACAAATTGTAATGTATTTAAAATGGAACCGTAACCGTAAATTTAGCTCTAACTTAATTGTGGATAAGAGACAAGAACAGTTTCAAGGATCGAAAACATCCCACTTACGGATTACGGTTGCATTTTAAATCAAATAAAATTTACTGGTAAAAAGAAATCAGAGAAACTACTTATCTCTGTGCTTTCCTCATTTGTGTCTTAACCTGAAACTTGGTAATTTCTGATTTCTTTTTACCAGTAAATTAAAAAGTGTAATGTATTTAAAATGCAACTGTAATCGGAAAGTGGGATGTTTTTGATCCTTGAAGCTGTTCTTATCTCTAATTCACAATTAAGTTGTATGTAAGTTTTTATTACTGTATTTTTTACCCTTTTTATTGTTTTCTCTGGTAATTTTTAGCATCCCGATGAAGAGACCAATCTAGTCCCGAAATATAGATAAATTAACAAATGAGTGCTTGATTAAGTTAGCCCTGAATTTTTTGTGTTTTAAGTTGAGATATTATAATATAATAAATATAATTATTATTGTCTCACCTAAATGGTTATAGTTAAGTTAATAGATCCAAACATACTTAAATATGGAATGTCATTTCACGATGCTCCAGGAAACTTTTAAGTGATTCAAATCACTTTATCGTGTAATTCTGTTCTGTATTCCTTCCAGGCTAGTTGTATCAACCCTGAATATTCACGCTCATTAATACAGATTGTCTGAAGTTTCGAAGACATATTTTCTTCAACACCCTTCCTAATTCATGATTCAATTTAGCAGTTTATTGGAAAACTCAATAATAAGTTGAGCGAAGCCAGCTCTATCATTACGCTTTGCTATCAATCTCTGACTCAGAAACAACAAATGATTCGTGGATATTTGGAACTGTTTGAAAGTGTAAGATTTTTCGGAAAGAAATTCCTCGACACAGGATTCAATTATATTTTTTGCAAACAACTTCACTCCAGATAAATTTTTTATGCTTTGAGAGCTCATATAGCAGCTACGCACTAATTTTAGTGGAGAGTGATGAGAACCATTTTCGACATATCTTGCACCCTTACAAAAGTTTACTCAAAGTTTTATCGTCAAGCTTTTACAGCTTGAATGGACACTGTCCATTTTTTAACGACGTGGCACTATCGGATCCAAAATCTTTTCGATGATACAACCTTCACTTCAAATAAGAAGGTCAGAAAACACCTGGATCAGTTTTTGCCAGCAACGACCAAAAAACTGAATGTGATACACAACACGTAGGACCAGATAAAACCTGATATCACTCTCAACAAAACGAACAACGATCAACAAGATAAACTTAATCTCTTCAAAAGAACACGACAAAGGAATAATCCGAAAACTTCAAATACACCACATTCCAAATTCTCTCAGTCCATTCCTTCGTCTAGTGGTGCCATCCCAGACTTCCGGTAGCACAGAATGTACCACAATGCTCATACATACCCAGTCATATTCCCATTAGATCCGTATGCAAATGAATTAATTCCATTTTCTCCACGAAATTGGGATTAGTTGGTTACGAATAAATAGCGCCCTTGTGCGTGAGAAACTCCATTCTCCCCGGAACGAAGTGAATAACGACAGAACTCCGGTAATGATTTATTTACGGACATGTATTCAAGCATTTCACGGCTCTACAGATTGATTCTATGGAATTTGTGGAATGAAACGATCGAGGTTTGTGTGGATTTATCGTGTCATTACAAAATTTGGTCTCTAACTTTTAGATTTTGGTTATTTTGATGATCTTTGCTTGGTCTATCAGTTCTATTGCTCTCCTGAAATTTCCATACTATTTTTTTAATCCTCCTGATTGCTGATTTTCTTCTTATGGAATACCTCAAGGTTCAGTACTAGGTCCAGTTTATTTATTGATACACCTATATGTATACATTTCACAATTCTGAGAAAGAAAGAAAACAAGTAAATTTCATTTCCTGTGCCATCTTGTGGAAATTGTTGTAAAAGATCAGAATCAGAAAAGTCAGATTTCTCCCAATTATTTTCAGTACCAAACCAAATTGTCACTCATAGTTTTAATCGCTCCGTTTTTCCAGTGTAACGTGTCGAAATAAATGAGGTTAATTACGGTCATTTTACTGGTGAAATCGTAATTCAGCTTGACGGCCCAGATATAATTTTGAACCCTCTTTTATAATGTGAGATAATCATAAAGTTGAGATTGTGCCTCAGCAGTGACTGACAATAAAACAGAATCTCGTTTAATGGGGTCTTTGGCAGGAATTGTTATAATGGAGGAAATTGTTGTAATCAACAAGTGAGTGAAGTTATTATCTTGTTGGGAAGTTGCTTTCTGAGTTTCACGAAAATTCAAGAAAAAACTTCCCTATTTCTCTAGATGGTAAAACCACAGAACAGTGATATACAGGAAAACTCCGTAACTAATTTTTGGTAACATAAATCGGCTGCCATGTTTGGTAATATACAAATGATCCGGCGGGAAATTTGAATTACCGAAGCAGCGGGAATATTAAATTTTTACCAGCATTCATGAATTTATACTGGTAGAAGAGATTGTACTTTCCCCAGAACCTGAGTATATCAAAACATTCCTTTGTTCATATATGAACAAAGGTGTCAATCTACCAGAATATTTCTGTCTATTATGTAATGATTCTTGTTTCCGGTAGCCATGTTTGGAAGAGCATAGAACATAATTGAGCTTAACTATAGGCCCATCCATATCACGGTTGGATATAATGGTAATATTGCTTTGTGTACAAACTGGCGGAACCTCATTACGTTTCTGGCTTTTCCATCTAATCAAATATTTAAATCGCGCGTTGCACATTCATTACAAAATAACGGTTGCATGAAGTCAACATGAAAGTAATGTTTCTATGGCGAAATATTTTCTATTGGGAAAACAAAGCTGTGCGAAATAACTTCTATATTAAATTCCGATTTATGCCTTGAACCATGTGCTGTTAAACATAATGAATATTCCGACTAGGGCTCAATGTTTTTGTTCTATTCCTACAGGGAGGTATTCAGGCTGGAAGATTTCGAACAACGGCTTCATCGAATTCTGTAATTGGAATATTGAGAGTTATACTGAAAAATATCGAGGAGGAAGTTGCTTGAATGCTCGGAGATCTTCAAGTATGATTATCTCTCTACAATGAAATGGTACTATGTTTAAATTTAAGAGTATTTTAGATATCAATAACCACAATTTATATTTCAAGTTCTGTGGATCTCTGACGTAAATCTTATGAGATATCAAATAATTGAAAAAAAAAATTTTGGGAATATTTTTGAATTTTTTAGTTTGACGATTTCAATTAAATTTTGCAATTTCATTATTTTTAACCTCATTAAAACAACTTCTGAGTAACAAATTGATCGGATGGATATTCTTGGATTTATCGGAGAAACCAAATTCTAGATGGATTTGACTAAATAACGAATTACCCTAAAAATATGATAACTCAATCTCATCTGCTTCAAAAGAGAGAAACGATACAGCTAGCTGATTGGCCATACTCAAATTTGACCACGGATTTTCCATCAGGAAGTCGAATCCAATCAAATGAGAACATTTTCAGATCGGTATTCGAAAGTAACAAACATTTGGGCTAATTGATAGCTGTCAGCAAAATGGATGCATTTAGTTCGAGAATCTCAATTATGCAATTTTTTTTCAGATTCCAAATGAGACCAACTACACCATTATACTGCAAGAAGAGGAAGATGCGGTGTCGATGATGTCCATTCTGATAGTTGGTAAGATATTGAATATTGCTTAAAACTTTTCTCTTCTTTTTTTTAAAATTCCGAAACTGAAACTTATACTGAGAAACAATGAAATAATGATGGCTGGCCTCAACCCTACGGCTGGTAGATCCGTAGACGCATGAGCTTACCACAAAGTCATTGTACTTTTGTTGAAAAAAGAGTCCGTTTATCTCTAATAGATACCGAAAAGGGGTTATCTAACATCTTCCATGGATAGGTGTGGTTAAACCATGTTTGTGAAGTGCTAAACACAGAGATAGATAGACACACAAATTGGAGATAGCTATCTTTCCGTAATCTTCAATACGTCATTGAAAACGTTCGATGGTTCTATATTCTCTGGCTTTTGCGATGTTTCAATAGCATACCAGGGGCGGGTTAGATCCAAACATATTAGATTTTTAAAATAATAATTATTAAAATGAAACAATATGGGAAGCTATTCAACTAATTGATTCAGGATGAATTCGATAATTTTAAATTGAACAGTCATCGACTTTTGAATTGAGTGGGCAGTATTATGAACCTGTGGATGGAGGATTCAGAAACACTCTGGATATCTCGTCAACTTTAGACGTATTACCCATTCGTCTAGATGGAGATCTGGAATCAATTCGGAACACAAAAGAGGTGGACTATATTGACGCTGCAGGGTAAACTCGACTTCCTAAATAAAGCAATTTATATGGAAATAAACAACCCGATCTAAGTATGCTGAGATTGTCGCCTGATGTGCATTTGAAAACATCCACAAATTCCATCAGTATCGCTCGAACGAAACCGATTCAACTTTCATTATCTAAAATAATATCAAATCCCTCGGTGTTGATAAATGAATTCTATAGTATTCACCATGACAGCCTTATACGGTGATGCGATGTCTTGCATCGTGAGACAAGAAGATTTCATCTGTCATCTCTTTTAATGTTTTATGGCGATTTCTAGTCACTAAATCATTTACTCAAGTCCTGTCAACTTCGCTTAAAGACTAAAAGGGAATCTTCCATACATTCTCGCCACTCTTGAATGCACTGAAGCATTCATATTACCTATTATAGCGCTATACCCTCATCATCTGTTAAAATCCTCACTTTTTCTCCCAAAAAAAAAACAACAAAGTGAAGATCTATGATCTCTGTGTGTCAATTCGATGTACAGGTTACATACACTTAAAATGTTTAAAATACTGGTGGATTTTACAAGCCTGATTCATGGTTAGTTGATGCTCATTTATGTATGTTTCATTAATTTCTGATCTGATCATTTTGGATAAGCAGGAAAAGGTTTGTATTATCAGTAGGAATGTTTTCTATTGGGCTTGGAAAGGAATGATATGGGAGGTCAAAGTAGTTACTACAGGATGGCATGGGTGATTTGGGAGCTCTCTTTCTGTAATGATGAAAAAATATGTATTCTCATTCTCAAAAAGTTTTAATTCAACATATAAAGTAAATAATTTCAATATATATATATATATATATAATATTCTCTTGAACTTTTGGCTCACAATATTTGGTTAGCAAACAATAAAGCATATAGAGCAGGGGTTAGTGACAGGGTGCCATACAATTCGGCGTATGACATAAAAGCCTACGGAAAAAAACCTCAGTAACAAAAATCTGGCTCCCACCAAAGTGTGAAAGTACAAAAATAAGCTGAAATATAATTGAGGAACCTCTTTCTTCAAGAGTGGTCTTCTATTGATGGACACAGAGGCTTCTTCAAGTTGTCCACATCGAATCTGGAAATAAAAAGACAGAAACAGAAAAAAGAACTAATTTGATCAATTATATCTATGAAAATAATTGTTTGAAATGCGTATATCTTTTGAGGATTCTTGAAACGCACGCATAATATTCAGTTGTTACTTGATATAGAACAATTTCACTTGAGTCATTAAAAAATCATTTCTACTCACCTTTGGCACACTGAAAGTTCGTGAATTTTCATCCGCAGCACTAGACTGTCAACATAAAATACAAAAACGCATTATAAAAATTGGATAATCACTTTTCACACACTTTTTTTTTTATTTATTTATTTAAGAATTGTATCGAGTTGAGGATATACCTATAAACTCGTTTCACAAAGTTTAGCAAAAACAAAACATATTATGCGCACAAACGGGCGTGGGTAAATAGGGTCCAGGATCAAACAAAATTCAACCCAAAACCACAACACTCGAATGCACCTGCTCTCGCACACACAACCCGCACACTGACAGCACACCAGAGGTCCCTCACTGACAGGATCTCCACCTGTCGTAGCTGTTCTTGAAGGAGTTGACTGATGGTGACCGAACAACCTCCCCGGGCAATCCGTTCCAGCTGTGAAACACACGATTGGGGAGAAAGTGTTGTCGTTGGGAACACTTGAAGTTCTCCCTTCTCAGCTTGAAGATATGGCCTCGTAAATTATTTCTGTTTATAGGGAACATATCGCGAACCCTTCCACCGAATTGACCCGTCACAGCTCGAAACGTGAAAATCAAATCACCACGCTCGCACCTATCCTCGAAGAGTGTCAAACCCATAGCTCTAAGCATAGACTACCTAGCTCTAAGTCGTCGCTCGTACGGAGGTCGGTTCGGACCATAGTGGATACGAGTTGCCCATCGCTGCACTCGCTCAAGAACCTCAGAAGCGGCCCTCGTGGAACACCACCAGACCGGACCAGCATATTCAAGTACTGGACGAATATATGTCCTATATATTATTCCGAAAGCAAGATCGTCGCAGCCTCTAAAAGATTTGTTCAATATATAGGAAAGTTTTATACAAAAATTCCGAATAACGCAATCAATAATTTATTCTAATCAGAAACTGACATTCGAATAAATTTGAGTGGAGCTATCTGGCGGAGAGAAAATGAAAGAATCCTCATGTCGCCAAACCAGAGATATAGAGTGGGGAGAATACTCTTCGACCACTGCGCATCCAAAATTAGTGGCTAAATTCTTATGTCAAATTTCGACCATTTTTATATTTTCGTAGTCAGCTGTTCTAGGTTGATATACTTGTCAGATGAATTAGAAATTGCTCGAATTTCACATTGTGCTGATAGATACTTCGATGCTTTCAACATGTCTTGTATTGTTAAAACGTGTAAAAACTATAAAACAAAGAAGGTCGAGGGAATATCATTTCATACGTTAGTTCTTATTGAAATTATCCGACTGATCATACAGCATGGCATTGTTTATCTGCTCAGTGGCGTGTTGTTTATTTTCCACAGTAATATGATTCTTTTTAGTTTCTCAAAATCAGTTGATATGATGACAGTTTGGACTGATATTCTGAGTATAGATTCTGAAGCTATAGATTTATCTAAGAAATTGATATGCTCTATACATTTCATTTTCATTTTAATTTTATACCAACTATTCTTCAGACACACTGTTTTCTAAATTGATATGCTCTCTACATTTAATTTTCATTTTATACAAACTATCCTTCAGATACACTGTTTTCTACGTCAATGAACCGAAAGTATAAAAATGGTATAAGAATGATCTCGAAGATCATTCTCCTCACTCTATATCTCTGCGCCAAACCTGTAAAACAAAATCGGAGGAGTGCACACTCCAGTATTTTAGACATCTTACATACACCAAAGATATAGAGTGGGGAGAATGATCTTCGAGATGCGCGAAGTGGCTAATTTTTCGTCCGCCATTTTTATACTTCCGGTTCATTGGCGTAGAAAACAGTGTATCTGAAGAATAGTTTGTATAAAATGAAAATGAAAATTAAATGTACAGAGCATATGAATTTCTTAGGTAAATCTATAGCTTCAGAATCTACACTCAGAATATCAGTCCAAACTGTCCTCATATCAACTGATTTTGGGAAACTAAAAGAATCATATTACTTTGGAAAGTAAACAACACGCCACTGAGCAAATAAACAATGCCAAGCGGTATGATCAGTCGGATAATTTCAATAAAAACTTGCGTATAAAATGATATTTCCTCGACCTTCTTTATTTTATAGTTTTTACACGTTTTAACAATACAAGACATGTTCAAAGTATGGAAGTATCTATCAGCACAATGTAAAATTCGAGCATCTAACAAGTATGTCAACCTAGAACAGCTGACTACGAAAGTATAAAAATGGTCGAAATTTGACATAAGAATTTAGCCGCCAATTTTGGATGCGCAATGGTCGAAGCGTATTCTCCCCACTCTATATCTCTGACATACACTCATCCGTAACACAGAAATACACTGACAGCTGACAGCTCCTACTGCGTAGTTTCTGTACTTCACCATCACCAGGGGCGTCTTAAAGATAGGACAAGAGGGGAGTTGATTTTTGAAAATATTAAATGAGCAAGTTTAGAAATTTTAAATCAGGTAAAATGTCTTTCAACCAATCTTTTTTGCAGGTATATTCCTGACGGTCCTCATCTTCACTTCGGTGGCGGGAAACATCTTAGTTTGCGTGGCCATCTATACAGATCGAGGTCTGAGGAGGATAGGAAACCTGTTTCTAGCTTCCTTGGCCATTGCCGACCTTTTTGTAGCTTGCCTTGTGATGACTTTCGCCGGTGTCAACGATATACTTGGCTACTGGATTTTCGGTGCTGAATTCTGCGATACATGGATCGCATTCGATGTCATGTGCTCAACCGCTAGTATATTAAATTTATGTGCCATATCCCTGGATAGATACATACATATCAAAGATCCTTTGAGGTAAGTTGTTCAAAAAAATAATTTTATTCGATATTTCGAGCTCAGATTTCCACAAATTTAAAAAAAAATAGAAAATTTGTGGAAATCTGCATCTTATTATTTATTTAAGAATGCATTTCCACCAAGTAAACACTGATAAAATAAATATTGAAATAAATAAATGAATTAATTAATGTGGCGCGCAGGCAGAGAAAACCGTCCAAAGCATCCAAAGACGAGAATATCGATTGGGAAGGTAGTGGCGTCTCTATTGGGATGCGCATAGAATATTAACGATAAAATGTTGTGTTCCTACCCAACAGAAGGACTTATGGCCCGATGTGTTAGATTTCTGTGATATGGATGATATTTTATTCGAAAAAACAAGTGAAAGAAGGCTTTTAACCTTCGGGATCGATTTTCAGTTTTCGTATTCCATCAATTTGAAAGCAGCTTATCCTTCTATCTCGGAGATTTCGCTCCACAAACCTGTTTTCGTCGAAAATCATACCCAATTTGCCTTGAATGCTTCCCGCACGGCAGGTTACCTAATAATCCATTAAATATCTTCTTAGGGGGGAAGAAGATATCACAACTTCTTACATCTTCATCCAACTCCTTTGTCGATAAATTGGGTCATTAAATTGGAGAGTTGATTTCACCTAAGTTGGAGTGGCTATTTACTTTATGGATATAAGGGTATTTTCTATATTTTATTTAATTATTTTTTCAGGGATAAAGTCGAAGGTATTTTCTGGAATATTTCTAAACTTTTGAAAAAATAATATTTTATTCGAAAAAACATAACAACATTGAACAAATCTGATTATCAGGGTCATTTCAGTTCAGAGTTGGATTTGGGTAAATCAGATCATTTGGACAAAATTTTATCAATTTAATTTCTTTTAACTTTGAATATCTCAAAAATGGTGGAATTTAGGAAAAATGATAAAGAATGCTTTTATATACTTAAATGACTAACGTTTTTAGAAAGTACAAGATATTGACCTTTAGTTCCAGTCATATTTCATGAGTTCTACATGGAATAAAAAAAAATCGAACTGGAAGAAGCAAATAAACCTAATACAGCAAAAACTCGTTCAAAAATCAAAAGAGCTCGGACAACTTCACACCCATAAACGGGACACCAAAATGGATTTTCCTATTCTGTGAATTTGATACCAGTTTCTCTTTTTTCAATTTCTATGAAACGTAATTTCTAATTCTATGGAACATAAAGCAATGAAAATGGCGAATAACGAAGATTAATTACAGACAATACCATCCGATATCCAGCTAATGAAATGGTCGCTTGTATAATAAGCGAAGCGAGACAGAAGTTATGGTGCATGCTGTTGCACTGGTCCAAATCACACTCCCCAACCAGTGCTTATTCCCAGTATCGGGTTTCGCGATTCCCCAGGATTTGGGGTTTTGGACCTAATGGCCGTTCTGGAGATTACGGGATTCAAATATAAGCGTCATAAATTTTCCCGAAACGATCAGTTTGCTCCGGACGTGCTGTTATTCCTGGAGCCTGTAAATGTGTCGAATTCGTCATTATTCGGGACTATGAAAGCGAGCTGATCACAAGTGGTTGAAACATAGAAATATAAATTCATAAAATTATTGAAAGAGGATGTCTTGAAAAGTCGAAGTTTTGACGTTTCCCTGGGATCGTCGAAATTTATTCAAAAATATTCTGTAGCTTACATCTATTGATGCTTTTCGAAAAAAGTGATAGTTTACCTGGAGAATGTGCCTCTAGAATATTTCAACTTGATGTTGGAAAAAAATGGAAATCCTTCACTTCGTTCCAACGTTTTTTCTTCGAAGAACCACATGATTCATATTGAGGATTTAAGTTACCCATCATATTTCAAGTAATATCAATTTTATACTGTTATCACGTGATTGTTTCATAATTAGGAATAGCTGTAGATTGTAAGTAAATTATGATTTATTTTATTATTGATATTCCAGACAGACCACAATCTGAACTCTTCCTGAGTATTCCCCTTAATGCAAAAGTCTCTAGCAGAAGCCCATCCGTTAAATTAATTACAATTCGGCCTTCACTACCACATTTCAGTAATTTAACACTTCCATTACATTTAATACAGATCATAATTGCCGCGTGAAACAATACGGATCTGGTAGATCCATTTAGGAGGAAGACAAAGAGAAAATGAATCATGACATAACGTGGTGAAATAGGAATTTCTGTGGAAAATCCATAGAGTATGAATATTTGAGTATATTGCTTACCATTATTTGGATTTATATGCTCTGGAAATCATACTATCATCCATAGATAAATAAAAATAATTAGATCGGAAACTCTCGCCGATTTTGATGACAATGCGAGACTTTGACATTCCTGGTACCCGCCGAAAAAAAAGGGTAGGGGAGGTGAAATTTAGGTGGGGGTAAATGAGGGGTATCGACAGGCTGTTCGAAATCCAGAAATTCCAATTGCATTCTTCTCTGAACGTGAATTAATGAAAACAATTCATTTCCAACCTGATTGGAATTAACCAAGTTGGAAATGAAAGTTTTCAATAATTCAAGATCAGAGAAAATGCAATTAGAATGGATTCCTGAAATTATTTTGTCACAGGGAAATGAAAACTAGTTAATATAACAATTGTGCATTTAATTAGTTTAAGCAAAATTTCTGGGATTACAATCACAATAGGATCAGAGTGAATAATATTGAATAATGATATTGAATGATTTACAATGTTGAAAGTACAATTTCGGTTGAAGGAAAAAAATGCTTCGATCTGGAGCTACGTTTCGAAAGTCTATTTATCGTCTTCTTCAGGCCAAGATCAATACATTAAAATTGAAGAATTATTATTGCATATCGTCTAATCATAAAAACATAGGTATATATTTCATAAGACAGATTGAATTGTTGACTCTAATATTTGCAACGTAGATATATAATTTACAATAAATTGCAATTCATCATCATATATAATAATCTTATTTAGCTTTGTTGGAACAAAATGTTTATACCTAATCAAAAATTCATTTCAAAAAACAATACTTCAAATTGATTATCTTTCAAGGATATAAGACATAAAACAATAACCTGGCTAGAAAAAACACTAATTGCTAATAAAAATATCTACCTCAAAGAATTATGAAAAGAAGAATTCATATACGAATTAGGAAAACAATTAAAACACCGAAAACAAATTTTGGTAGGCCCAAGATCCTTAAAACTTCATTTTCTTGACTTATATTTCTTATGTTTTTCAAATTTTTTACTAGCTATATGTTTGATGGGATCTCTAGACTGGCCCAAAATTTGTTTTCCTGTGAGAATATTACAGACATTTTTTATCCATATTAACAAATAGAATTTAACAAAAAAATCTAGAAAAATGTCTATAATATTATGCTCACTACATTCAAATTTACTTGACCAATCAGTAGCAAATTTGAGGGAGTAAGCTAGATAGAACCAAAGCGCTTTCCTGAAACAGATTATTAAAATTGGTTGAGGGTGCCAAAAGAGCATTTGGGGAATACGCTTTGGCTCTTATCAGAAAATATTCTGGCTGAGACCGATCACCCACCATCAGATCAGCCCGACATTGCACACATGTTTTAATTTTTTTTCCAATTTGCCTCGCTGCATAACCTTCAACATATGTTTCCTTCCCCCTTCGAAGAAGCTTACCTACTTGGTGGCACTTCTTCCGTATGTGATACTCCCTTTTCCGATAGACATTCCGGAGCTTCTGAAAAGAATAACGATTTGAGAAACATAGTGAACGTTTCACAATTCTACAACAATTCATCTATAAAATATAGTCATATAATGAGGTTGAAACTATTTATGATATAGCTAAGTAAGATCTTCGAGTAATAAAATTTGCAAATTATAAAAGAAGAACTGTACCTGACTTCCCGACCTCATGATTAAGAAATAAGCATGATTCGGCATCAGCTTCAAGAAGACTGCCTGCTTTATTATTGAATCGGACAAAATCCTCAGGCCTGAAATGTTTGTCACAAATCCTGCAACTATCGTAAAGATCCTTTTGGGATTTCGCCTTCAAATCTTCTCTTCCAATTTTTTCCATCCACTTCTCCGCTAACTACAAGTTTATATTAAGATAAACAGTTTGTGGTAGTTTAAAATTATTTGTTACACTCACCTCCCTATTTAGTGGAAATCTTCGGAAATGGAACCTACACTTTTTCCCATATTTCGATGAACATCCTGGAACAACACATTTGTAACCCATTTCAAAATTTGAAATTAAATGCTTAGGTTTCAAATGATTCACTCTGCAATAACTCTGAAGTCAAAAAGACCGATATTTTGTGAAAGTTCGTATTTATTGTACAAATAGCTTTCACTTTATGCTTTGTTTGTTATCCGCCATTATGTCAGAAATTCCTTTGTTCCCTTCCATAATTTTTCAATCTATTTTCTGATTGGTCGATCTGATTAACGTTTTTGGTACACGTTATTATTGGCCAAAACAGTGTCACGTTGTTTAGTAAGGGACTTTCTACCCCCTGCTATCATCTGATTTGGAGATTTTAAAGACTTATTTTGTTGAATGGCGATTATGTTCCAACCACAACAAATCAGAGGTATTTTGTTTCCATCGGAATAACCATGAAAAATAAAGGAAATTAGCTGTAACTTTCATGATTCTCCTATCGAATAATATTTTCTATCGTAAGAACTTAGGAGTTGAATTAGATTCATCTCTCAAATTTAAGCCTCATTAAGATGATTTGAGCCTGAAACTGAAAACTAGAAATAATATTGTTCACAAATTAGCTGGATCATCTTGGGGTGCTGATGCTTCCAATCTACGCACAGCATCTCTAGCCTTAATCTTTTTGGCAGCTTAGTATTGTTGCTGTGTTTGGCTTAATAATGCACTTACACAAAAATCTATGCACACTTGTATTGAAAACGGGTGACTCTACGAAAACTTTTTAATTGACAAATCCTAATAATTTTCCTGTTCTCTATTTATCCAAGAGACGGGATGACCTCGATTTGAAACACCTGGTATATAAATAATCATAAAGAAAATATCAGAGGGTCGGAGACACTTACTTCAGGTAATTTGATGAAATAATCCTTTAATTAATATCACAACTGATAATATTCAGCTACGATGTGGAAAAAAAAATAACCGATTGCCAGAAAACAGGAAAATCTCCTTAATTAGAAACTGGTCCAATTCAGAGGAATTAGGAACTTTTAACTCAGTTCCAATTGGAGGTGATGAATAAAACGAACTTTTATTTTGTTATCCTGCGGAGAGTTTGTAACAAATATTGGAGTTAGACCAATTTCAACTTTGAGAACTCGACACCGAGTTTCAAACTTCAATTCTTTGGATCGTCTATTTCAAGAGTAAAAATGCATTAAGAGAACTTGGAAGTTTTTAGTTGTTTATCCCATATTTCTTATAGAATGCATCATAAACCAAATTAATTTTGATTTCTTATCTTTAAGTGGTCTAAAATTCGGTTAAGATCACGATCTAATATTGTACGAGGGTTGTCTATTATATTTCGGGATTGGACAACCCTAGTGTTGTAATCCGCCAACTGATAACTCTATCGTAAAACTTGATATTTTTGAGGTTATACGTAGTCAGAACGTTTTGACATAAGAGCGCTATTTGTGTTGTTTACAGTGACTTAAAAGATTCATCTCGACCAAAAATGGAATTAAATCGTGAACATTTTCGTGCGATTATTTTTAACAACTTTCGACGTGAATCGACTCAACAACAGTGCATCGATGAACTTAATTCAATTTTTAACAATGAAGCTCCATCAAGGACCCATGTTTATCGATGGTATGGTCTATTCAACCGAGGAAGTAGTTCACTCCAAGACGAATTTCGTGAAGGTCGTCCAAAATCAGTTGTTTTCCGAAAACCATTGATGCTGTGCTCCAGCTGGTATTGCAAGATCGTCATGTGAGCGATCGTGAGATTGAGATAACCTTAGCATCAGTGGGACCAGCATACATTCAATATTGCACGAAAATTCGATCGCGTTGGATCCCACACAATTTGTCAATCACTCAAAAAAAGGCTCTTGTCGATTGGTCGAAAGAAATGCTCCAAAAATACGATCGCGGTGCTTCGAAGCATCTTTATGACATCGTGACAGGTGATGAATCGTGGATTTACGCATAGTAAATAGCAGTCGACTGTATGGGTGTTTCAAGATAAGCCAAATCCAACAAAAGTTGCTCGTTCACGAAGCACTTTCAAGCAAATGTACCACTAGAACAACGCAGAACAGTCAATTTTGAGCGATACACAACCATTTGTTTGACAGTTGTCTTCCAAGAAATTAGGAAAACCAAACGCCGAAGATGGAGCACCCTTCTCCACGACAATTCGATCTCTCACACATCGGCTCAAACAACTGCATTTTTGAGCACTCTAAACATCGATTTGATGAGTGATCCGACGTATAGTCCTGACTTAGCACCGAATGTCTTCTTTTAATTTCCGTACGTAAAAAATAAAATGTTTTTCGACACCTGGAGATACCTCAATCAGAGTGGCAAAAGTGCTTCGACCATTGGTTCAAACGCATGCAAAAGTATAAAGATCTTAATGGAGAATATTTTGAAAAACAATTGAGCGATTTTCGATGATTAATATTTGTTTTTGTTCTCTAATCCCTAAATACAGTGTGTCTCAAGTTCGAGTGCCTATTAGACGTTTCTGGAGAACTAGACATATTTGAAATCTGAAAATTGGGATTATGATATTGTTCGAAGTTCTCTACAGAGCTAAAATATTTTCGAAGCCAAAAAACTTCCGGTTATACAGGGTGTGAAAATAAATTCGACGAAAAAATTTTTTTTCAAGTTTTACATTCCTGGTATGAACGAGTATTCAATAGTGAATACATTTCTGTTAAAACCATTGTATTAAATCGAATAGTTTTCAAAAAATCCAAAAAAAATTGTAAAAAAAGTCAAATATGTTCAGTCAGTAATATGTTCATTATTCTTATTTTAAATATTCTGAGCGTAAACCGTTTTTACAACATCGAAGAAGAAGGATGTGAAAAGGTCATGCATCTTATGGATTTCAAAATTATCATCACAGGGTGTTTCAAATTTTGGGTTGAAAATTGTGATCCTAAATTGGCCATAACTTGTTTTTCAAATTAGAACCCTATTTTTTTATAATTGTGTTGGATTTTGCGATCAAAAATAATGATAGTTTTCTCACATGATTCTGCTCCTAAATTCAATAATTTCTGAGTTATTTGAGATTTTCTGGATTTATGGTGTACGTAGAGTCAAATTGATTGCATCTAAAAAAATTCAATGAATATTCTTTCGAAACCATGGGAACACTCAGTATCCATAGAAGATAAATTATCTATTAATAATTCACAAGTGTCAGGTGTTATTGTTATTCGATATCTTCATTTTTCGATTTAACAAAATGAACCGTTATTCTAATTACGAAATTCTGGATCTATTTTATATACATCGTGAATGTGACACAATTATTAGTAGAACCTGCCGGGCCTTCAACGAGAAGTATCCTCATTTACCTTCCATGACAAGGAAGATCTTTAGAAAATATGTTTGAAACTTTCAAAGTTTTGGATGTGTAAGAGCCCATAAAGAATACAAAAGAAGGGTAGTTGATGATGAGGAAAATGAAATTAGTGTTTTGACTTATTTCGAAGCGAATGAAAATGCATCTATTCGAAGTGCAGCTCATGAAATCGATTTAGACAGAAATTCAGTGCACCGAATTTTGAAAAAAACACAACATGCATGACTACAAATATGAAACAGTTCATGCATTAGAACCAGGTGAATACATAAAAGGTTACATTTTTGTAGAGAACTATGAATTATGAAAAATTTTTGAAAAAAATCATTTGGACAGACGAAGGAAAATTCAATAATGAAGGACTATTTAATAGAAAGAATTGCCACATTTGGAGAAGTGAAAATCATCCTAGAAAAACACAAAGAAACCCCCAGAATAAATTTAGTTTTAATGTGTTTGCTCTTTTGATGAACAATAAAGTGCGGTACTACATTTATGAAGAAAATTTAATTAAAAAAAAATTTTGGAAATCCTGAGAAATTTTGTTTCTGAGTTTTTGGATGAACTGCCGTTGAGTATGTCGACTACCGCATATTATCAATTGAACGTTAATCAGTCAATCAGACACACTGTTCCATAATTTGTCAAACATGATTAGCTGAGCTTTATCGATATTTTCTGTTAATGAATTGATTGTTAATAAAACACTGTAGAGCTAATAATCCTCTTCGCCCTGTCAATTACATCACATCAATTTATTCAAAAGGTTTGAGATCTTACTCGGATCTTAGAGCATTCTCTACGGATTATCAGCTTCGCATAAGAATGGAGAGTTAAGTGAAGCTGGCGGATATAATTTTCAGGCATCTGCTCCAGAAGACGGATAGCTTTTGGTAATTACACTGATGAATTTTAAGAGTAAGTGGCTTTTTTTAATGTCAACAGAGATTGAAGAAGACCGCAGTCATTCATTGAAGAAACAAACAATGGGATTCGGTGAAAACGAAATAATTGGATGGCAAACTTACTCAATCGTAAAAAAAAGGTTGAAAATGATTAAATGCTAAGTGAAAAACTACAAGTGCAACTGTGGACCGGTTTCGAGGTGACTTCCTCTCATCAGCACAGATCTGCAGAGAAAGTGAGATGGCGCTCTCTCCAATAAATAAGGCAGATGCCTAGGGTGAAATTGAATTTGAATTTTGGAGCTTTAAAATCCTGGGATGTTACAAGTTTACCAAGAAAATTTGCTTCAAGCATATTTCAACGTAAGGGCTAGAGGAAAAAAATCTGGAAATTCAATAATAAAGTCGCAACTAACTAAGATCAGTATATTTTTTAAATTACCACAAATGAATCAATATTTTATCTAAGGAGGAGTTCAAATTTTTTCTCTGACTGGATGATTCATATCTGTGATTAAAGGTAACGATTATATTTTGAATAATTTCAATTTTGTTTGTTAAATTATCTGGAAATTCAACTAATAAAGTCTTTTTTTTCATTCCTGCAACAGCAACTAAGATCAGTATATTTTTAAATTACCACAAATGAATCAATATTTTATCTAAGGAGGAGTTCAAATTTTTTCTCTGACTGGATGATTCATATCTGTGATTAAAGGTAACGATTATATTTTGAATAATTTCAATTTTGTTTGTTGGTAACATTGGTTTTTGAGGATAGCTAACTGACGTTCAAACGTTTCAAAAATGTAATTAGTTTGAAATATTTTGAAATGTCTACATTATCATTAGATCGTAACATACTTTTAATCATTGAATAATTCGACCACACTGTTGAAGGCTCTTGCTGTTGTGTCAGTTCCGAAAAATAAGCCCCTCTGCAAGTTTATTCCTGATCGTTGAACAACCTGAGAATCCTGAAAAATACCTCTAATAAAAAAGTCTGCACACGTGAAAGAGAATTGAGAATTCACTACCTTACTTTCGGAAATATCTAATCCCGTGCATTTATCTGGAACGTGCCTGTTGAATAAATAAAAGTCTCCACTGCAAACCGCATGAGCCTGAAGGAGTCAAGTTGCGTTCTTTGTACCGTCAAGGATCAAAACAAATGCCAAGCAATTTCTGTAAAGAATGATTACAGGGGGTGTCGAGTGAATCAAACGAAGATTTTGTGGAGGGCTTGTTCGGAGTTTTTTTGTTGGGCACACTCTATATCCTGTACTTTTGGAAATGCCTGAGAAGTCTTTTAGAACCAGTTTTGCTCTATCAGCGACTTCATTGTTTATCAAATCAAGTTTATATACCTAGTTTTTTTATTGAATTTATTTAGATGTACAATCTGATTACAAAACTATCAAATAATTGTTTGATATGTACGGGGTGGGCATAATTCTATGTTTTAGTACTGCAAGTTTTAAACCAAAGGAGATAAACAAAATTATACAGGGTGATTCCGGAGGAGACCGTCAGATTTTAGATGAAGTATACACTAGTCAAGGCAGTTTCGAAACAATGTTTGGTTTATGGTTGGGGGCCTTTAATGAGAGTCTATAGGGTGATTTGTCCGATTCGACCGCGATTTTTCTTTTATTCATAACTTTGGTATGGCTTGATCAATCTTGATGAAATTTTCAGTGTAGAACAATATGATTATCTTCTTTCAATAATTCCAACACTTTCTCCAAAATACAGGGTGGGAATTATGATAAGTTCAGATTAAGTTTGCAGGTTGAAAAAACACCTTGTACATTCCGTTTTCAAAAATTTTTTCAGATTCTACCATGAGTTTACATTACTGGAGCGTTTTTGTTTTTTTTGACACACATCCAGTTTTCCTAGAAAAATTTTTCAAGGATGAACAATATCGTTATTTCGCTCCAAGTCAGTGAGGATATTCTGAACTAGAATGTGAACCGGTGTCGGTGCGATCTTTGTGGCCAAGCAATAGGGCCTCCACGACCAATCCATCTGTTCGGATAATTTACATCCAGGTGATTTCTCACATTCAATGCAAAGTGAGGTGGTGCTCCGTCATGCTGAAAGTACATAGAGCGGATATGTACATTTGTAGATTTGGTAAAATATTTTCCAAAATATCTAGGTAAATTTCACCATTTAATCTTTCCGCAAAAATGTGAGGGCCAACTAAATTTCCGTCCATTGTTCCAAGCCAAATATTGGCAGAAAATCTGTGTTGTGTCTTATGACTCTTCTTCAATTGCGGATTGTCTCTTGCCCATTCGTGGGAATTGTGGATATTAAAAATTCCATTCTTAGTGAACATAGCCTCGTCGCTGAATATAATACAAAAAATAGTTCGTTGGTGACTAATAACCCAGCGACAAAATTCTAATCATTGGGGCAGATCTTGTGGCAACAGTTCTTGCACCTTTTGGTAGTGGTATGGGTGGAATTGTTCTTTCTTCAAAGTCTTGCTCACTTTGCTCTGCGAAATTCCTAATTCGGTACTAATTTGACGAGTACTAATAGACGGTTCCTCCTCCACCCGTTCAAAAATTTGGACCGAAATTTCATTTTGAGTAGGCCTATCAATGTGCTCTGCCTTACTAGGATATTGCCCATGTTCTTTAGAATAATGGAATACTCGTCCGAAAGTACATTTATTTGGTTGACGTCAGTTGGGAAATCGTCTATGGTACTCCATTTTGGCTTCATTTCCATTTCCGTTACAAAAACCATAAACAAAAATCATATCCGCATATTCCGCATGAGTAAATAATTGAGGCATGTTGAAATACACTTCTGACTTCTGACAGATTATTTATTAAATATTCTCATTCTGTGGTTCACTGTGATGGTAACCAGAGATCTTAAAGAACTTGATTAAAATAGAGATTTAATTTTCATGGAGAATTTTCAATTTCATTAAAACTATTTATCATACATTCGTGATTCAATATTTTACATACCATAAGGCCATAAGTGAGTACATTTTTGAACGAAACTACTATGTTTTAGGAATATTCGCTTCATAGAAAACCGGTGTGTCGAAAATCACCTGAATAATGACTCAATTTTATGTTAATCCATAATTTTGCCTTTCATATGTTTCGAATGTTTATTCTGTATTTGTAGTAGTAGTATGTAGATTTTTTTGGTTCACGTACGTATAAAGAAATTTTTTGAATTAAATGATTCTGAATATGAGCGATCAAAAATGAATTTCGAATTTGGAAAATTTATTTTAGGACTCAGGAAGAGCTTTGTATTATTGGACGATACAGCTTTACCATCTAGTTCAGAATATTCTCAATGCCTTGGTACGAAAAAACGATATTGTTCATCTTTGAAAAATTTTTCTAGGAAAAATGGACGTGTGCCAAAAAAAATAAAAACGCTCCAGTCATGTGAACTTATGGTAGAATCTTAATAGAAAATTTCTGAAAACGGAATGTACAGGGTGTTTTTTCAACCTGCATACTTCATCTGAACTTATCATAATTCCCATTCTGTATTTTTGAAAAAATTTTGGAATGATTGAAAGAAGATAATCATATTGTTTTACACTGAAAATTTCATCAATATTGATCACGCCATACCAAAGTTATAAATAAAAGAAAAATCGGTCGAATCGGACAAATCACCCTGTAGACTCTCAATGAAGGCCCCGAACAGTAAACCCAACATTGTTCCGAAACTATATTGACTAGTGTATACTTCACCTAAAATCTGACGGTCTCCTCCGGAATCACCCTGTATACCCCATTTTCATGCTGTGAGAAACTACCAACAGTAGTATTCATTTTTGGCTACCTTGTTTCATTTTCGAGTTATTAGCGAAAATTGGAAAAATGGCAATATCGAAAAAAATCTCCGCTAATATTGATGGTAGAGCTCTCAAATTAAAACATTATAGAAGAACTTAATTACGTTGAATCCTTGTGGGACTCCGAGTTTGATTTTTTCAGAAGTGATTATTGCTACTTCAAGAAAAAATAATGGTCTGCTAGATACTACTTCAGGATCATGTAATATGCCTGTGGAAGGGGTTGTTTTAGTTTGTATGGCCAAACCATGTTGTGCCAAACCTTGTCGAATGTTTGCGATGAGTCCATTAATACTTCCGAGCAAAATTTTCCTTTTTCAAGGCTTCTTGAGATGGTGTACACGATGCAATGGATCCGTCGTAAACAAACTTTGACAGACCGCGCTCATGTTTGGCACAAAATTTATAGGACTCCTTTATTATTTTTATTTTAATTATTTTCAGGTGTGACTTTTCTTCAATATAACACGCTTGTATCAGGGCCGTCTTAACACATGGCCCGGCGCTTGAAGCGGCAACGCCGCAAAAGACGATGTCTGGGAGGTATACGCTTAGCTGAGAGATACGATGTTTCGAACGTACCATTTCATTTTCTTATGTCATTAAATGTGTTTTTCGATAAATATCTGAAAAAAGGATGGAAGTATGCCCTACTCAGTCAATAAATTGAATACAAATACAAATCAAAATTGAGATTAAAGCAAATTGGATGATGTTTTATTCAATTTATTGTCCAGCAAGAACCACGGGGAGGTGTAGGACCATCTCTCGCTATAAAATGTGAACTGAAATATCTATACATAAATATAACAAATATTTCGATTTATTTGCCTCAATTGATCAGTAACAATTTCTAGCTGCCGTAGTTGGTCAAAATTTTCATTATTCTCATCTGATGCTTCTAATTAGGTCAAGGAATCTCTCAATAAATCTGATGTAGATTTACTTGTTTTCTCATTAGACACATTTTTATAAGGAGAGAGCAAATTTATAACTTGAGACCATCTGCAGAGAATCAGATCAGGAGGAAGTATCCATTTTAGGTCATTTTTCGGAAAGTAGACAATTTTTATGAAATATTTTAATCTCGAGAGCTTCACTAATCTGTATAGAAATTTCAACCGATAATGATTTTTCATAATTTAAAATATAGAAATAGACTGCGTTATTGCATTTTTTTATTTCCCAACCAGATATATCAATTTTAGCTGAATAATTTTCAAGAAAGTCTTTAAAATCTTTGATCAAATCAGAACTCAAAAAAGCTTCTACTTCATTATTATTTCTAGTTAAAATTGCGTTCCTTCTACATTGAGGATCGGTCCTTTTTATTTGATTTTGTTTCGAAAGGTATGACGGTAAATTTGGAAAAATTTGTGGGATAGCGCCTTCTTTCAATTTTGGGAATCTTAAAGAAAGTAATTTAATGGTTCCATCGGCTTGCAAATGTTTATCAAATTTAATTATATCGTCGGAATCAAAATGTTTCTCACAAACAAAACTGGGAATGAAATTTCGCGGAATGGCCCTCCTCCATAAAAGCTTAAGTTTTTCGTCTTTCGGGAAACTAAAACAACTAAAATTTCCTTCTTTTTTTGTAGACGGATAATTACTTTTACAGGATGAATACAACACGTTTTGAACATTCTGGACGCAAATGATCTCAAGTCCAATTGAATATTTAGGTTGGATATTAGATAGGTACTTACCAAAAGACCAATTTAAAAAAGTTATTCCAATGTAGATTTACTGACACTGATATCACAAACACTTTCACTGTTCACGGCACTCGAATAATCGCGATAATTCGCTAATTTTTCACATAGATTACCCGAATAAACAAACTAAACTAAGATGACATTACAAAAACGCGGGAAGTAGACTTGCTAGCCGTAATTATTTCGGGTGGGTAAGATACCCCAGTACAATATTGCCGTTGTTACCAATAGCCGGGCCATGTGTTAAGTCGGCCGTGCTTGTATCATAATAGTTATTTCATCAACTCCTTTTTATTTGATTTTGTTTCGAAAGGTATGACGGTAAATTTGGAAAAATTTGTGGGATAGCGCCTTCTTTCAATTTTGGGAATCTTAAAGAAAGTAATTTAATGGTTCCATCGGCTTGCAAATGTTTATCAAATTTAATTATATCGTCGGAATCAAAATGTTTCTCACAAACAAAACTGGGAATGAAATTTCGCGGAATGGCCCTCCTCCATAAAAGCTAAAGTTTTTCGTCTTTCGGGAAACTAAAACAACTAAAATTTCTTTCTTTTTTTGTAGACGGATAATTACTTTTACAGGATGAATACAACACGTTTTGAACATTCTGGACGCAAATGATCTCAAGTCCAATTGAATATTTAGGTTGGATATTAGATAGGTACTTACCAAAAGACCAATTTAAAAAAGTTATTCCAATGTAGATTTACTGACACTGATATCACAAACACTTTCACTGTTCACGGCACTCGAATAATCGCGATAATTCGCTAATTTTTCACATAGATTACCCGAATAAACAAACTAAACTAAGATGACATTACAAAAACGCGGGAAGTAGACTTGCTAGCCGTAATTATTTCGGGTGGGTAAGATACCCCAGTACAATGTTGCCGTTGTTACCAATAGCCGGGCCATGTGTTAAGTCGGCCGTGCTTGTATCATAATAGTTATTTCATCAACTAGTTTATTAATGATAGCGATTAATGGTCGAGAGCGGAGCGAGCGTGTTAATCGAGACCATTAATCGCTGGATTAATAAACGATTTGATTACGAGATTTTCCCCTCGACCTCATTATGAATTAGAAATGAATTATTTATTGAAATAAATTTTATTTCTCACAATATAAAATTTGACAATGAAAATCACGATGCTCATATTGATGATATACGGAATTTTCGAGATGTGTTATTCTGAATAGACCACATTTACATCGTTACCAACGATATGCGATAAGGAATATGTGGATCTGGTAGAAGCTGTTGTATTAATTACTGGCGAACGATTATCATATAAAATTTTTCAGCAGTTTCTAATCTATTTTGCATCGAGTTTTCGATGTACCCTTCTGCAACAGATATTGATTTCCATCCTCCAAGCCGTTTGATGGCTGCAAAATCTTCTCCACTGTCCGAAAGGATAGATGCAGAAGAACGCCGAAAACAGTGACCTGTATACAGATTGGGTTGTTCTGATTTGAGAAATCTTGCAATTAACGATGGTAATTTCGAAAACGTATTGATTCCTACTGGCTGTATTGAGCATTGAAAGTTCTTGTAGAAGACGAAAACTTTTCGTGAGGAGTGTGAATTGGTCTCAAGGATATATATATCTACAAAGCGTACAGAAGTGTACGCTCCTCATTATCCACCACAGTGAATATCCTTTTCGAGTGCGTTTTGGATGAATTCACTGTTATTAAAAGCCCATATCCTGCACATCATTTATCTGCAATTTATACAGCTCATCTTTTCGCAACGCCCCGGATACTCCATATATCAAGTATTCAAGTAAAAAATTTAAAGTTACATATTTTATATCCACGTGACAATAAGAAAAATTCAGCAAATTAATTTAATTGAGTTTTATATTTACCTTTGACATCAAGAAAATACTGTCTGGAGCATTTGCTATAAACTTTTTTACATGATCTTTCTCGAGAACTTTCGATTTCTTAGGAATATAACCCAGTTTTTGTCCTTTAATGAATATCACCAGTTTGTGTGCTTATATCAATATTCCTTTTAACGTTCAATGTTGATTTCAGCATTGAATACTTTGGCCATATACTTGCTAAGTATCCCTTTTCTACAACACCCTTAAAGTATGCCAACAAAACTGTTTCAGAATAATTGAAAACCTTCTTCTCCTCGCACCATGACATGAATTCTGCGTAGGTTTTGTCATACAAATGTCGGCTTTTTTCAGGTAGCAGGGTCAAAGTTGCTGCTTTTGCCATTCCTGCAACGTCCGGGGGAGTTAAGGGGATATTGACTTCGTAACTCATTGTAATTAAAGTAACTGACTATATTAGATTAAGATTAAGATTGAAAGCAGCTATTTTACTCGTAATTTGACAGATCGGTTATGTTTGGATTTGTTTCATTACCTCTTTTCTCTGTGGAATAACAATGAAACCAGAGATAACTACGCGACAATTTTGTGATTGAAGAGTGAGAGTCACAGGCCTCATACATAAAAATGAAATATCAGTCGAGTTGTGAAGTTACTCATATTACTTCTGAATATTCTATGTTCGGTTGCCCATGACAATCCTGAATTAAAAAGAAATCGTGCATTAAAATGGGTCATTAATGCATGATTTTGTGAACGTTAAACAGAGCTTTTATTGGGAGGTAGACGAAAAATAACTTTTAAAGGTATCATTGCATTGGATTCCCTAATTCCTAGTATTCAACAACAATCGACGTACAGACTGAATAAGACTTACTTTAACAAATTCAAATTTTTAGTATCCTCATTTCGTATGTTAGACTCATTCTTTCGATGCTCTTTCCCATTTCCGTTTCAATTCAAGTTATCAACATCTCGCGTTAGAAACTCATTGGCGACCCTTTAAATCAGAAGCGGAAGTTTTTTCCAATTTCCTCTTCGAATTAACCGAAATTTTCTTCGATTCAAGCAATCAGCGCATTCCATTTGGGATCTTGCCTCCGCCGTATTAATGGAAAATTGAGAACGATGAACGTTTTCCTAGAATCTGCCCACACACAGGGTGATAACCTGTATAAGTTCGAAACGGACAGGTTTATGAAAAAAGAATTCCCAAAAAAATAAATTTTTTAATACTTGATATCTCATAATATATTCATCAGAGATCCACTAAATTTTGTCGAGTGCTTGCGGTAAGTCCAGAAACACTGCTGAGCTAAATTTTCCTTCTTTTAGGCTTGCGAGGGAGCTGAAGCGTTGTCGAGTAGTTCTCTCAGAAACCTAGTTGGTGGTCTGGTACCAGTTGGTACAATGGAATCTTTCAGCCTTTTGAAAAGCAGCTTGACAAACAGTTTAGCCAGAATTCGCAGCAGACTTATAGGCCTACCTGATTCCACATTGTTTTCTGGTTTACCAGGTTTCAGTATCAATATAACCTCTACATACTTCCATATGATGGGGAAATAGGCTTTACTCATCCTCTTATTAAATTATGTTGTGAGCAGTACAACCATTTTCTTGAGGTAGTTTTTCCTGTGTTTCGACCGTTATGAGATTGTATCTAGGAGCTTTCTTGTTTTCAGACTTCTTATCCCATTGGCTACTTCTGTTGGTGTGAAAGTTTCAATTGGTAAGGACATCTGACATGGAACATTCAGAAAAGTTTCAACTTCTAAATCGCTATTACCAGAAAAGGGGCCATTTGGTGTGAAGACATGTGAAAGCTGTTTGTTAAATGTATTGCATTTTTCTTCATCTGAGGCAGCCCATTCTCCATTGGTCATTTCAATCGGAGATTTCCTCAATGTGGGGCTTTTGAATTTGTATTTCAGTGCTTTTCAACATTTAATGTTCCATATAAACTTATTCCGAAAAACCAAAACTCGTAAATTCGCAGATTCTCCAAATCCCACCCAAAACAAGTTTTACCATCTCGAATGCTAATTTCAACTATTTAAACACTCTCGACAAGTCACCTCTTGTCGCTCTGCCTAAATCAAATTCGCCACTATCCAATTAATGTTGAATCCTGCAGAAAGAGACGCTCAACGGCTGAAAATTCGAGTCTACATCTCTGGCTTTCCATATTGAAAATTGAATCTTCTCCCAGCTTCCTGATCGCACGTCAGGGCCATGTAATGGCGGTTTGAAATGGCACGTCGGCAGAGCCGAGCCTCCCGTGGGACAGGATGAAACTTCATCGTGAAAAGGTTTGCAATTTCACTTACATATTGGGGACTAGATCCTGAAGGATGCACCGATATAGAAAACGTGTCGGGAAAAATAATTCTCGTCCTGCTGTGAGATATCCCATAAAAGACCTGCACAAGGGCTGAGTTTTTCGTATAACGTTAATTTGTTCTGGAGATGGGGGATGCTGCTATGAATTTGTCAGGAAATATTTGGAATTTTTTTCGCAATGGCTTAGAAGAAATGGAAGTTTTGCATTTCCACTAAATTCTTTCTTGCAACTTATCTCGGTCGATTTTCAAGCTGGGAATTGCTCGAGTGGATATTTTTGAATTATTGGGTATAAATTTAGTTTATTACCTAAAAAATCAATCAACGAAAATTGACATATTTCTATTAATTACGTGCTAGCAATATGGAAGACTCAACTCTTTTCATCAATTCTTTATGCTCTGCTTCTGAATAATTTGTATTCCTGATTGAATGTCTTGTTATGATTTTCAGAATTTTTTGAGTTAATTTTGTTGCGAATAAAAGCAAAATATTCTTCATTCATTTATTTTTGTACAACTTCAGTTTCTCTCGTCTTCATTTCATGTTTTATTTTATTTCGTTCATTACTTTCATATTATTTAATAACTGAAGTGTCATTCATATTAATTTAATTATCCCTGATCTGAATTCAATGAATTTTGTAGTCTATTCAGTTTTGGAGTTAATTTCATGTATTTCTGTAAGTATATTGTTAAATATCCACCAGAATAACAATAAAATGAAGAAAATGTAGAACAACTTTTTTCTTTATCTTAATCCTTCAGCATATATCGTAATTTCATTCAGTGCATATTTACCGTGCATGTTTGAGAAAATTTTAAATTCTCACTGCTTTGGTGAATCACCAAATTTCCCGCTACTTCGTTTCAGTACTACCAAATATGGCAGCCGATTTGTGTTACCAAAAATTAGTTATTATTATTATTCAATTTAATATTTTTTACTAATTATTTTATGTTTTGAAAAATTGTTGTTTTACTTGTTTATAAACTATCTATTGACAAAATGAAAAATTTTCGAAAACCGGATGGTACAGAAACGTGACGCCATATTGCCGTAACGGACTTCCGTTGCATTGTCTTCCAGTTACCTCCTAGTTGCGCCTAAGGAAGTTTTACTTCAAAAAATCATAACTTTCGAACGGTAAAAGCTATATGTATTGTGTGTGGATTTTTCGATATATGAAGAACTTATGTATAATCAAAAAATCAATAGCACCCTACACTTCGTTACCTGAGCTCTCTAGACGGCCAAAGTTGCCCTCTTTTTGGGAAGTTTTTTACAAATAGTACATTGTTTACCGGGTAGGAAAAGCTTAACATTCCTGGACGACTGTGAAGATTTCTAAGTCGAGGCGCAAGCCGAGACTTAGCAACACAGAGTCCAGGAATGTGGCTTTTCCTATGAGGTAAACATACTATTTTTCCGCAAATCGTTTAAAATTCGACAGATATCGATTGATTTAAAAAAAAACGCGATAATTTTATTCCCAAATAAATGGTGCTTTGAAATTCCAAATAAAATTACTTGGGTTACTATGAAAACGTATTGAGGTTGAATTGTCAAACTTGACGCTTATAAATTTAATTGCTGGTGTTCACGAAAGTAAAATGATAAGTGATGATGAAATTTCCATTCCTGGGACTCCTCCAGAGCTGGTTGAGGCAGTGAATACTGCTTCATTAGAATTATTGCCAAAGAAATCAAGAGAAAAGTACGAAAATGCATACAGACGTTTTATGGATTATCGCATGAGTAAAAATACGAGTTCTTTCTCAGAAAATGTTGTAATGGCATACTTCCTAGACCTTTGTTTGAAGATGAAATCTTCAACATTATGGGCCAATTATTCAATGCTGAAGTCAACCCTTGCACTTAAACAAAATGCAAATATATCTACATACTCAAAACTTCGTTCTTTATTGAAACGGCAAGCTCAAGGTTATAGGGCAAAGAAATCTAAGATTTTAAAGAAGGAAGAAATTGAAAAATTTATCCAGGAAGCTCCAGATAAAGAAAATTTAATGATTAAGGTAATTTACAAGTTTTTAATTTCTATTTAAATTATAGCTTTATTTATTTTTTAGGTGGCTGTAATATTTGGTATTTCTGGGGCCTGTAGAATGGATGAGTTAGTCCGAATGACTGTACACGATATAGAAGACTTAGAATCTAAACTTTTAATCAGCATCCTGATTCGAAAACGAACAAACCAAGATCATTTGTAATTAATCAGATCTACTTGAATGTTTATCGAAAGTATGTTTCGTTAAGACCAGAAAATATGAACAGTGACCGATTTTTCTTTAAATATCAAAGCGGAAAGGGTTGTAGACAAGTGGTAGGAATTCATCAATTTAGAAAAATGCCCAAAATAGTTGCTACTTATTTGAACTTGGTAAATCCGACAGAATATACTGGTCACTGCTTTCGTCGGTCTTCTGCAACAATATTGGTTGACTCTGGTGCCGACATAACTAGTTTAAAGAGGCATGGCGGATGGAAGTCATCAAACGTTGCTGAAGGATATATCGAAGAATCGCTTAACAATAAGGTTGAGATGGCAAATAAAATTTTCACAGTACAAAATATTCAACAAAATGACCCTTCCACCCTGCATGATGTCCAAAATGTTTCTCATAGTTCTAAGAGTGTTCCTCCAATGTTCAATAATTGTACTAACTGTCAAATAACTGTAAATATAACAAATTGATCTTAAAAATGTATTCAGCAATGACTCGATGTTTTCAAAATATAAATTAATTCCTTATAAGCAATGTGTTTTCTATCATTTATGTAGAACATTAACAACTGTACGGAAATATCATTTCCTTACAGTAAGGAAATGACATTTCCTTACAGTAAGGAAGTCCTGACCTTTTCTTCAAGAAATTTTGACAGGAATGTCAAAATTTCCTGGCGATTTGCGGAAGAAGTAGATTATTTCCCAAACTGTGAACGATACGGATAAACAAATCAATTTCTATACCTGAACATACCTGAAATATTGGGGCTCTTATAGAAATTTGTCTTCGAAACTGGTAATGAAAATTAGACAAAATACTTTTTTGTCAATATGTATGATGAATTTTCGCAAAAGTCATCAATACAATTTATTTATTATTTTCATAATTATATCATTATGTTGGAATATCTGCGATGATTTTTCTATTTTCCAGGTACGGCAGATGGGTCACAAGAAGGGTAGCTCTCGGAACAATCGCAGCGATATGGCTTCTTGCAGCCCTCATATCCTTCGTTCCAATCTCGCTGGGGCTGCACAGGCCCCCGCAACCTCTGATCTACAATGCTGGAGGGCAGAATTACCCCACTTGCGCCCTCGATCTGACCCCCACGTATGCAGTAGTCTCGAGTTGCATCTCGTTTTATGTTCCTTGTATTGTTATGATAGGTGAGTTGGAAATTATTTCGATTTTAATGCAGAAACTGAAATTTTATCGGTACGAGGATGCTGAGAGTTTATTGTTACGTCTCGTGAAAATTTAACAACTGTGGTATTCTTCACGAGACGTTTATGGTTCGTGCAGTAACTGTTGACGCTGCGACAGGCCTTGGAAGTATTAGGATTGTTGCGTACAATATTTTTATTTGTTTCTCATATGTAAACGTCAGTTTCCAAAAACACAATATTAATCAAGAAAGTTTATTTTATCAAGTCACTAACTTGAAAACTGACAGTCAACTTGTAAAATTTTTACAAGTTAGTAGTATTATTAACATTAGAAAATTTTGTTTTATCGTCATATATGTTGAAAATCATGGTACAATTATTATTTCTAATTCTGTTGACACAGAAACTACTGAACTTGAGGACTGCAGAACATTTGTACTCTCCTTACTACCAAATAATTTGCTAGATATTTCGATTTTTTTGTTGACCGAATCATCGACATAACTCATCGCAATTTCCGTGCTCTCTCACCCTCCTGTACGCTTTAGTGTTAAAATATCTCCACCCGAATACGCAACCATAGTGGCTCCAATTCTGCGAAAAGAATGGCCGGTGTATAACTCTGGATCTTTTAAACCTAAATATTTCGCTATTTGCTTTGGGAGACCACCAATTGTGTGCTGGTCAGCATTAAGGGAAATGCACTTTTCATGTCGGTATGTCAAAAAAAATCTTAGGCTTTCTGTTCCGGGAGGCCGAAGATTTACGTATTTTCTGTATAACATGCAGGCCTTGAAACTGCAGCCATCATCGGTTATGGTGAATCTTCTTGTTGTTAAAATTTTTGTTTGCCACAATGTCACAATAACGTATTTTCCCATATCTTCTACATCAGGGGTCTCCAACCTTTTTTACTCAAGGGCCACATTGAAAAGTTTTTTATGGAAGGCGGGCCACCATATATTTAGAATAAAATGCCCACACTAATAACACACACTTGATTTGAGATTTTCTTACTGTGGTGTTTTAAAGTGTACATTTTTTTATATATTTTGTTGTTGGATGATTAAAATTCTTTTCACTATTTTACGAAGAGCTTAACTATAACCAAATAAATATATATCTACTTCCTATATACTGACTATGCAGTACATATACGGATAAATAATAGACATGTTCTGTATAAACATTTTAATTTTTATGACAACACAGGATGATACCAAATCAATCTTTACAATTTACGACAAAGTAGACTATATTTGAAAACAAGTTTCCCCTACATGAGTTTACAAAATAACAATCTTTTTAGTGAGAAGATTGCATTTGTTTGAATGGCCGGTGTATAACTCTGGATCTTTTAAACCTAAATATTTGCTTTGGGAGACCACCAATTGTGTGCTGGTCAGCATTAAGGGAAATGCACTTTTCATGTCGGTATGTCAAAAACAAATCTTAGGCTTTCTGTTCCGGGAGGCCGAAGATTTACGTATTTTCTGTATAACATGCAGGCCTTGAAACTGCAGCCATCATCGGTTATGGTGAATCTTCTTGTTGTTAAAATTTTTGTTTGCCACAATGTCACAATAACGTATTTTCCCATATCTTCTACATCAGGGGTCTCCATCCTTATTTACTCAAGGGCCACATTGAAAAGTTTTTTATGGAAGGCGGGCCACCATATATTTAGAATAAAATGCCCACACTAATAACACGCACTTGATTTGAGATTTTCTTACTGTGGTGTTTTAAAGTGTACATTTTTGGCGCTCTTGTTCACCCGAACAGAGTGCCTATCATTTTGCCCGAATGTCTGTAATTTTGGAATATCGAGCCGAAAATGGTCTCAATCGATTGGGTTCGACTCCTGATGAAGAATTCGTGGCGAAAGTTGAGTCTGTCCGGCCGGCCGGCCGTATCCTCTCTAGCATCCAAAAGGAATCAGCTAGAGTTTTCAAATTTTCAGAATAGGTTAATTGTCCAAATATCTCGGTCAAGTTCGTTATTGGGCCAAATCCGTCGGATGGTTCAGTAGTTATGAGCATCTGAAATTTTGTTTCCTCAATAACTACTAGAATATCCCTCCGATCAAGTTGATACTTGGAATGTTATTGAGGAGGCTGAAACAGAAATGGCTTGCAAAATTTCGCAGAAATCGTCATGCTAGAAAATTTTAAAAAATTCCCAAAAAAAAATTTTCAATACTTAATATCTCCTAAGACTTCATTTAGATTTAAATAAAAATCCGTATATATATTGAGGTTACCGATATCTTACTCATCCTCAAATTTCATTGTCGTAGCTTTTCCCCTTCTGAAGATATGATCATTTTTTCATTTACTCAAGAAAAAAATAGAAATGTCATGAAGTCCGAGCTTTGTCATTGAAAGATTTGCCATCACAGATCGATATTCGTTTGACAACTTTCGGACCTAGATATCAGTGTCAGTTGGCGTAATATCAATCAAAATTTTCATAGAATTCATAGAGGTAGAATTCGATGTCGATGACGTTGTCAAAATTTTGAAAAAGCACAGACGTAATATTAATCAAAAAATTTTTTATCATAGAGAAAGAATTTGATGGCGTTATCAAAACTCAGAAAAGCAATGACGTAAGTTTTTAGGAGAAGCATAGAACAAAAATTTGGTGAAAATTATGAGTAGTTATTTTCAAATTGAGATAAAGGTTTGTTTATTCATTAGGCTTTCATATTTACATCACATTGTCCCATAGTACGGAAAAAGACTATTGTTCACCCGATCAGAGAGCTTATAGATTTGTTAAGGTTTGAATATTTACTCGCAATTAGCTCAACAAGAGCGCCAAAGCAAATTCTTTTCACTATTTTTTGACGAAGAGCTTAACTATAACCAAATAAATATATATCTACTTCCTATATACTGACTATGCAGTACATATACGGATAAATAATAGACATGTTCTGTATAAACATTTTAATTTTTATGACAACACAGGATGATACCAAATCAATCTTTACAATTTACGACAAAGTAGACTATATTTGAAAACAAGTTTCCCCTACATGAGTTTACAAAATAACAATCTTTTTAGTGAGAAGATTGCATTTGTTTGCTGCTTAAAATTTCAGCCCTAGGGTCAAACTTTGTTGTTCCAATCATCAGGATTGATTTTAAATGCTCATCTGTCAAGGAAGATCTGTATTTAGATTTAACAAATTTCATTTTTGAAAATGTCTGCTCACACTTGTAGGTGGACCCAAAAAGAGAAAACATAGCTCTAGCATGGTTTTTTAAGTTTTTAAAGTCTTTTTCTGGGAGAGAACTGTAGAATTCATCAAGGTTACCTTCCTTTGAGAATTCCTGGAAATCAGTCTTGAGTGAGTCATTGGTTGTTAGCTCAATGACTTCAAGTTGCATTTCTGTGGATACTTTGTCAACATCACAGTTAAAAGGGTTTTGAAAAATCTTAATGTCTTCCGCTGCACGGTCAAAGTCTTCAAAGCGGGTTTCAAACTCTTGACGTAACTTAGACATTATTCCTACAACGTAATACTTGGGGAAAGTAGCATTGCTTGATGCACTTAAGTTCTGGCAAGACTCAAAGTGGTCAAAGTTCATAGCTTCTAAATGCTTCTCAAAAAGTACGAGTTTTTGTCTGAAAGCTTTGACATGCCAGTATAACAATAAATGATGGTAATAGCCCAAACAACCATTCAACATAAATAGAGAAGTATAAATTAGAGCTATTTTCGTTGTTTCTTATTTGCAACAAGACTAAAAATGCAAAATAGAAGTCTGAAATATTTTTCTGAGTGTTTCGCGGGCCGGAAAAAATCGGTCCGCGGGCCGTAGGTTGGAGACCCCTGTTCTACATCATTCATGTTTAAGGAATCATATCGACAACATCGAAAAATTCCAAATATTGTTACAATTTTCACCAGCAACCACTGGTCATCAAAGCATGTAAAAGAAATTGTTCAGCCTCTTCTTTACTTAATACCTTGGCCTTTTTTGGCTTATAACGCTCATTTCTTCGTTTCAGAAACGCTTTTACCTATTGAAATCTGCAACTGACATCTAAACGTCATATTTTTCAATAAATTTTTTAAGGAAAACAAACCTGCAAACAGGGTCATTTTCTTTCATTTCCAAACAGCTTTTCATCGTAGATTATCTTGCCAATAAAGTATTAGGGCTGCATCTAGCTGAGAGTTGATTCAAGTAGACCAACAAAACATCTCAGTTACCCCAATTACACTATTTTTGTTTTGCCACTTTTTGAAGTCGTCGTATTCTCGTACCTTGAAGCTGATTTTGCAGGTAATAAACTTAAAGCTACACTGCTGTCTGCCTCAATAATTTCTTTTGGTACATTAATTATCGCTTTCGCCAAAACAAATGTAAAGAAAAATAAACAGACATGTTCATGGCAACGCTTCCATAGCTTACGACATTTGTGACAAATTATTGAGAAATTTTTGGAATTTATCTAACCTTTTCACAAATGATGAACAAATAAAATATAAAACAATACACGCAAGCCTACGGGTTTTTCTGGCTCAAGGGGGTAACTTACTCGCCTGCGGCTCGTCAGTTATATCCTCCATTCGCCAGTAAAAACCCTCTTACCTTGCTAGTAATGTTATATATTATTTCAGCAACCGTAGAGAATAATAAATCTATGAGACTACAGATTTCCTTAATATACATTTTAATTATTATCTGAATTAATCAGAACATAAACTACCACATATTACCAGAAACATTCTAATTCTTATTTATACTAATATTTATATTAAAATTCAAACAATTACTAGTATTGAAAGGATTTAATTTTTTTGAAATGTCAGGTATATTTAAATAACGCAACTATGGTTAACGGCTTTCAAGATTCTTGAAGGTTGTTGGAACGGATAAAAAAGATAAGCTAGTTTTTAAGGTACTTATTCAATACCCGAGAGAATTTTGTTTTTGTTTCTAATTTCAGATCATCCGGTAATTGTTTGTTAAAAATTAATCCCTTGTTTATTATTTCCTGTTTTGTTAGGGTTGCAAAGTTTTCTATCAAATTTATAAAAGTATTTTCTGCTAACCACAAAGTAGATTATGTATCATTCAAAGAATGTTATTCAAATAAAATTCTATGTTTGATATATCCCGTGTTCGGAAAGAAGAAGAACCAGTTCATGTCATGTTCCAAAATCATCATCCCTATGACATAACCTCGAATAATTATTGAATACGACAGGCCAATTGACGACGTTTTTCAGAATCTTTTATGATATGAAATTAAATGTAATCAAATACTATATATATATATATATATATTTTTTGTATAAAATTTCTTGGGTGTATAGCACTTATTTTACTAATAATGATATTTGTTAAATTATTATTTTATTCATTTTATTTTTCCAACATATGTTTCGGCGTATCTACGCCTTTTTCCAGGAATATAATGCAGTCGACAATTTCCTGTAAATTACACAATAATAAATACACAAATTTATCAACAAACAACACAAAGCATTTACGTACTTCTTCCAAATCGTCCGTCAAAATATTATTTTCATCTATAAATCAAACTTTAAAAGATCTTGGAATTTTAAGGATTTTATAGGTGAAATATCACTAAAAGCAGATGAAAAGCTATTCTCACTGGATGCCAACAGTCTGTACACAAATGTACCTTTAGACATAGCAAAGGACATTATTATTAAAAAATGGAACGAAATAAAGGGATATACTGACCTACCACGAGATGAATTTCTGAAAGCGGTCGATCTATATTTTTCTTGTTCATATTTCCAATTCAAAAATGAATTTTATTGTCAAATTAATGTATGTGGCATGGGGGATCCAATTTCTGCAGTAATAGCTCAACTCGTAATGGAGGATCTGGAAGAAACGGTTATAAAGAAATTAAAATACAGAATACCATTTTTCAAACGTTTTGTTGATGACTGTCTTACAGCAGCACCTGAAAATGAAAATGAGGATATTATAAATAAATTCAATAGCTACCATCCTAATTTGAAATTCACCTGTGAGTTAGAAAAACAAAATAAAATCAATTACTTAGATCTGACACTCATACGATCAAACACAAAAGTAAAGACAATTTGGTACACAAAGCCAACCTGGAGTGGACGATATTTGAACTTTGAAGCCGCAGTTCCAATGGTTCATAAAAAAAATGTCGTATCAGGAATCGCTGATAGAGCTCTAAAACTCACTAGTCCAGAATTCAGACCACAAACAATAAAAAAAGCAAAAGAAATACTAGCCATTAATAACTGTCCTCTAAAACTAATAGACAAGATCTTCAAAGACAAAATCTTTATCCTTTATAATACAGAACGACGAAAAACTAGAAGAACCGATATCGAAACCCAAAAATATGTATCCTTACCATATATACAGGGCTTATCAGAAGCACTAAATGCATCAATGAAGAATTATGGAATAAACGTAGCACATAAAAACACAAATAATTTGAAATTCATAAACACAAAATTAAAATAAAAAATCCAAGATAATAAAATCTCGAATTGTGTCTACCGAATAAATTGTATGGATTGCCCAAAAGTATATATAGGACAGACAACACAATATATAAAGGAAAGAATAAATGGGCACAAATTTTGCAAAAATATGACCGCACTAAAAAAGCATGAACAAACAAAAAAACATAAAATGGATTTTGAGAACTTTTCTATCCTGGAAAAAGAAAGAATCAACAAAACTAGAAACATACTAGAAATGATCCACATAAAAAAAGAAAAAGAAGCTATGAACGATAAAACGGACATCAAAAACTTGGCCCACATTTATTTCAATCTAATAACATAAATAAGGAAATACAAATTTTCAATCTTCTACCACCAACTCCATCTAGATCAAAAAGAACCAATTCAAACCCAGATTTGGGATTATCACTTGTTGGTAAGTCGTACAGGTTTCGCAGTCTTTCAGCTTTCAGCTTTCAGCTAAAAAGAAGAACCTCTACATAGCTGGTGATTTTAACATGCCGGATGTAGTTTGACCCTTATCATCAAAAATCTATAACAGGGCATCAGCTGTTTTTGTTGACATGATCCGTGATAGTGATCTCACACAATTGGTCGACTTTCCAACTCGTTTCAGAGGTACACAGTCTCCTTCCCTCCTAGATTTGATTCTCGTTAATGATACCGACATTGTGTCCAACATCGAACAGCATCCACCATTCGGGAAATCCGACCATGTTGTGATTCGGTCAACTTTACTACTTAAATTTCCTTCCGCAAATAATATAGCTACCAAGTCAATCAAGATCACTGACTACGAAAAACTTGTTGGTTTGGCCGAAGGAGTTGACTGGGTGAGCTTGCTGCAACCTGCTGCTGATGTGGAGGTGATGTGGAACTCTTTTACTGAGACTTTACTGGGTTTGTATGACCGCTGCACCGTCACGAGGGATGTTTCTTTCATTCCTACTAAACCTTGGATCAATGCCGAAATCCTCAGGCAGATTCGTCATAAGAGGTCAATCTGGCAGAGGTATGTTCGTGGCAGAAAACGAAGAGATTATGATGCTCACCGAGCATTTTCTGGTTACCTATCAGCCACAATAAAAAATGCCAAAAGGGAGTACGAACTTAAAATAGCGAAATCTCAAGATCGCAAGAAATTTTTCAAATATGTCAGATCAACTTTGAACTCTAAGGTGGATACTCCATTGGTCTACGACCAGAACAACAAACTGTGTTCGGGTCCGGAAGAGTCTGCTAACGTTTTAGCTGATTCCTTTGCGGCATCTTTCACGCATGAAACTGGCCATCCACCTAGGATGATTAATCCTCGCTTATCCGCTGAACTTGGTGATGTAATTTTCTCTCCATCCATCGTGGAGACCCATTTGTCTGCTCTCAAAGTTGACTCCTCACCTGGTTCTGACGGAATCTCATCCAAACTTCTGAAAGAGTGTGCCCACTCCATTTCGCTGCCTCTTTCCCTTATATTTGCCCGCTCATTTGCGACTTCATCGCTGCCTTCTGACTGGAGAAGTGCACGTGTGACACCTATTTTCAAGAAGGGAAACAAGCGTTGTGCCGCTAACTACCGTCCTATCAGCCTGGTACCAATTGTTGCGAAGGTTTGCGAAAGAGTTATCCATGGACAGGTGCTGCAGTTTGCGTTGGGTCATAACCTTATCCCCCGATGCCAACATGGTTTTCTACCGGGTCGCTCGGTAATCACTAATCTGCTCGACTGTGTTGATGCCTGGTCGATGTCCCTCGACAGGGGTAATCCTGTTGATGTGATTTACCTTGACTTTTCCCGTGCATTCGACCGTGTGCCCCACAGACGCCTCCTATACAAACTTGAGCACTTTGGCATTCGTGGGCGCTTGCTTTCTTGGATTGAGGCATTTCTTTCAAACCGATCTTTCAAGGTTCGTGTTGGGGAGTCGTTTTCTTCTCCCAGAGAGGTTTTGAGTGGAGTACCCCAGGGGTCTGTTTTGGGTCCACTTTTGTTTCTGTTATATATATCCGACTTACCCTCCTGCGTTGTCTCGAATATCTCCCAGTTTGCAGATGACACCAAATTATTTGGTAATCCCGCTAGTGCCGGCATTGTTCAGGACGATCTTGACTCTATCTCGAGGTGGTGCCAGGACTGGCAGCTGCCACTCAACAGTGATAAGTGTGTGGTTCTTCACATGGGTGCTCGGAATCCGCGACATCAATACTTACTTAATGGTATCCCCATTCCTGTTTCAAGCAGCCATAGTGATCTGGGTGTAATAGTGACGGATACGTTGAGTTGGTCTGAACACATCTCCCAGACTGTAAGCAGGGCCAAAAGATCCTTGTTTCTGCTGCAGAAGTCATTTGGCAAGTGTGACCCACATACATGTGCGCTGGTTTACCGAACTTATGTGCGACCCATCCTCGAGTTCGCTGGTCCTGTGTGGTGTCCGGTTCTGTCTCGCGATATGTCCCTGCTCGAAAACCTCCAGCGTCGTGCCACACGTATTCCCTACGGAATCTCGCGCCCTTCTTATGATGAAAGACTATCCATAATGAGCCTGCCTAGGTTCGCTGACCGGAGAACTCGTGGTGACCTTTTAACAACTTTCCGTGCTTTGCACGATCTCTTTGGTGTGAGCTTGCGTCGCTTGTTCACGATGAATACGGATTGCCGTTTGCGGGGTCACTGTTTAAAACTGAGAAGAGAGAACTTCAGGACGGTTCAGAGGCAGCACTTCTTGGCGAATCGGGTGTTTGGTGTGTGGAACTCCTTGCCGTCATCTGTGGTTGGGTCGTCGTCTGTGAATTCATTCAAGAACAACTACGATGGTTGGCTTCTTCGTGGATGATTTTGAAGGACTGCTTATTTTGTATTTTTGTTTTGGAAATTATCTCTTATTGTATAATCAAGCACTTTTTTTTTCTTATATGTTAAATTTTTTGTGAGTTTATAGGCATGGCCTCAACTCTTATCTGTCTAATAATAATAATAATAATAATAATAATTGGAATAAGAAGTTGGAAAAACAAAATCGTGACAGCGCATCATCGTCACATTATTTTATTCATGGCTGACGAAAATATTTAATATTTGAAGATCTTTTAAAGTTTGATTTATAGATGAAAATAATATTTTGACGGACGATTTGGAAGAAGTACGTAAAAGCTTTGTGTTGTTTGTTGATATATTTGTGTATTTATTATTGTGTAATTTACAGGAAATTGTCGAAACATATGTTGGAAAAATAAAATAAATAAAATAATAATTTAACAAATACCATTATTAGTAAAATAAGTGCTATACACCCAAGAAATTTTAAACAAAAAAATTTATACCAAAGCACAAGAAATTCTAACAAAAAAATATATATATATATATATTCTTTCGAACTTTTGGCTTACAATTACTAACTCTACGTAGTAAATACTTACGTTCAACTTTAATTAATGCCACATTCAAAGTTGCCATTCGACTAATGGGATACTGAAATAATGCGAATATCTGGAAAATGAACAACAATCAGATGAAGGATAACAGACGAATAAAAACTTTCAAATCCAAATTATCTACAGAGGAAATCGAGGCGAAAAAACAAAGTGACAGATTCCCCTTTGAAAGGCTGCCGCGATTCATTAAAACTTCAAAAAGACCATTATGGACTGATCATCTGGAACAACTAATTAAGAAGATAAAAAGCCAAACGGCCTGGTTCAAACCTGTTGAAACATTCTGCTACATTTTCGATTATTCAATTTCCTCTAATTCAAAACCGAAAAAAAAACCTCTTAATTCCCTAAATCTAACTGAACCGATACAACTGAACGAAACAAATGGAAATCCATTCGAAACGGTTATTCGAATGGATCGATATTAGGTTCAATTACGATGGAGTGAGAGACGGTTTTTGTATTTTATTTATTTATTGGCAGTTTGTTATAGTTTTAGGTTGAAACTGGACCTTTTCAGTGACGAGTTTAATCGAAAATTCATGTTTTCACAGAGGTTGACATGTTCCAGTAGTTTGTGATAAATAAACATTGGGTTTTTAATCGTTCGGGTACAATTTTTTATGAGCTTGTTCTAATACAAGGGTTACCATTTATATCTCGGGATTAGTGAGCGAAAACAAATATTAATAATCGAAAATCGATTAATGTTTTTCAGAATATTCCCCATTAATATCTATACACTTTCTCATGATTGTGAACCAATTATCGAAGTATTTTTGCCACTCGCACGATACATCACCTATCATGATGCCATAGACCTGCTTCGAAGCACCGCGATCGTATTTTTGGAGGATTTCTTTCGACCAATCGGCACGAGCCTCTTTTTTAGCGATTGACAAATTGTGTGGGATCCAACGCTAACAAATTTTTTGACGTTCAAACGTTTATGAAATATTGAATGTATGATGGTCCTACTAATGCCTAAGGTTGTCTCAATCTCAAGACAGGTCACATGACGATCTTACAGTTAGCACACAGCATCAGTACTTGATTTTTGACAACCTTCACAAAATTCGTCTTGTAGTGAACTAAGACCTCGATTGAATTCACCTTACGATCGATAAAGACGATGGAGCTTTATCCCCAAAAATTAAATTAAGTTCTTCGATGCTCTGTTGTTGAGTTAATCCACGTCGAAAACTGTAAAAAATAATCGCACGAAAATGTTCACGATTCAATTCCAGTTTTTGGACGAGATGAATCTTTCAAGTTTTTAAACAACACAACAACAACAACAACAACAAAACGTTCTAACTACGTATAACCTCAAAAATGTCAAGCTTTACGATAAAGCTGTCAGTTGGCAGATTGCAACAAGTTTGTCCAATCCCGAAATATTAATTCGTAATTCAAACGAATGCACTCCAGTTGAATTCTAAGAAAAGGAAGTTTATGATACTTTAATGAAGGCAATCGATGATGAAAATGGTGGTTTATATTTCCTAGATACCCCGATGGAACTAGTAACACATTCCTCATGTTAGTTGTTACTTTTAGCCACTGCTGGTGCGAGATCCAACATAACGGTTGCAGTTGCTTCTTCTACAATGGCAGCCACATTTTTTCAAGGATGCCGTACAGCTCATTCAGCATTAAAGTGACCATTAAATCTTCAAACTACTGAAGAACCAACGTGTAATATTGCAAAACACTCAGCAATAGTCAAAGTTTTATCGTCATCATCTGGGACGAATACACAATGGCGCATAAACGTGCAAACCAGTTTCTGGTTTGAATCTAGAACCTCCATGTTTTTCCCATGGTCAATTATATGTGGCATATTCACTGGCCGTAAATTTGTCTCAAATTCTAAATTCATCAGTATACACTCCGATCAATGCAGCATCTCTTAATGAGATAACGGTTAAAAAAGTTCTGACACTAGCTCCAATCTGTAATCCTGATTGATTTTCACGATTATCGCGCGACGGGGTGTGGAAAAAACCAATCTCGCCAACTCCGAGCATATTTCAACTTCGAAGAAACGCAAGGGAATTTTTTCGGGGAAAGTTTGAAACTTTGAAATATTGACGTGAAACTAGTTCACTTCTTACGGGACTTAGTGAAACAAGGGGCTATATTGGGACTTGCCCATTTGCATGTTTGACTCAATTCCGCTCTATTTTACAAAGTTTCAGATCGAAATACCGTTCTGCGGATATAGGGTGACGGAATTGAGTTTCACAGAGAAAGAATCATATAAGCTTTCTTTTAAATTTATTTTCTGAAACAAGAATTGAATTTTGCTCTGATAGAACTCGTGGAACTTCCAAGAAAATTATTTGTTTTCTGTGACGGAAAAAAATTTGACATTTCATCTCTGTTGACAGGTAACAAAATCAAACGAAATTACTTTTTTCCCCGGGTAAAAAGTCCATAATACAGGGTGTCTCAAGTTCGAGTGCCTATCAGACGTTTCTGGAGAACTAGACATATTTGAAATCTGAAAATTGGGATTATGATATTGTTCGAAGTTCTCTACAGAGCTAAAATATTTTCGAAGCCCACAAACTTCCGGTTATACAGGGTGTGAAAATAAATTCGACGAAAAATTTTTTTTTCAAGTTTTCCATTCCTGGTATGAACGAGTATTCAATAGTGAATATATTTCTGTTAAAACCATTGTATTGAATCGAATAGTTTTCAAAATATCCAAAAAAAAACTGGAAAAAAAGTCAAATATGTTCAGTCAGTAAGATGTTCATTCTTATTTTAAATATCCTGAGCGTAAACCGTTTTTACAACATCGAAGAGGAAGGATGTGAAAAGGTCATGCATCTTTTGGATTTCAAAAATATCATTACAGGGTGTTTCAAATTTTGTGTTGAAAATTGTGATCTTAAATTGGCCATAACTTCTGTTTTTCAAATTAGAACCCTATTTTTTTTATAATTTTGTTGGATTCTGCGGTCAAAAATAATGATAGTTTTTTCACATGATTATGCTCCTAAATTAAATAATTTCTGAGTTATCTGAGATTTTCTGGATTTATGGTGTACGTAGAGTCAAATTGATTGCATCTAAAATAATTCAATGAATATTCTTTTGAAACCATGGGAACACTCTGTAGCCATAGAAGATAAATTATCTGTTAATAATTCACAAGTATCAAGTGTTATTCGTTATCTTCCTTTCTCGATTTAACAAAATGAACCGTTATTCTAATTACGAAATTCTGGATCTATATCTGGATCATGGTGAATGTGACAGAATTATTAGTAGAACCTGCCAGGCCTTTAACGAGAAGTATCCCCATTTACCTTCCATGACGGAGAAGATCTTTAGAAAATATGTTTGAAACTTTCAAAGCTTTGGATGTGTAAGAGCCCTTAAAGAATACAAAAGAAGGGTAGTTGATGATGAGGAAAATGAAATTAGTCTTTGACTCATTTCGAAGCGAATGAAAATGCATCTATTCGAAGTGCAGCTCATGAAATCGATTTAGACATAAATTCAGTGCACCAAATTTTGAAAAAACACAACATGCATGACTACAAATATGGGAAAGTTCATGCATTAGAACCAGGTGACTACATAAAGAGGTTAAATTTTTGTAGAGGAATATTAGAAAAACTTGAAAATGATGAAAATTTTTTGAGAAAGATCATTTGGACAGACGAAGCAAGATTCAATAATGAAGGACTATTTAATAGAAAGACTTGCCACATTTGGAGAAGTGAAAATCCTCATAGAAAAAGACAAAGAAACCCCCAGAACAAATTTAGTTTTAATGTGTTTGCTCTTTTGATGAACAATAAAGTGCGGTCCTACATTTATTAAGAAAATTTAAATACAGAAAAATTTTTGGAAATCCTGAGAAATTTTGTTTCTGAGTTTTTGGATGAACTGCTGTTGAGTATGTCGTCTACCGCATATTATCAATTGGATGGGGCTCCGGCACATAGTTCGCACGAGGTGTCTGAAGAACTGAATGCAATGTTTGGTAATCGGTGGATCGGACGCCGTTCTTCACTATTTTGGTCCCCAGGATCTCCCGATCTTACTCCCTTAGATTTTTATATATGGGGTATAATAAAAAACATAGTCTATGAATCTCCTATTGAAAGCAAAGAAGATTTGATGCGGCGTGTGGAGGATGCTTTCCACTCTCTAAAGGGGGAGGAAATTGAGCGAGCGACTAATCGAGGTGTTTCAAGACGTATTCGAAAGTGTGTGGAACAAAATGGTTACCATATTGAGACTCTTATCTGATCATTTATTTTGTTAATTTGAGTTTTGAAACGTATTTTTATTTTTATTATCATAATTTATTTATAATCATAATTCGCTGTAGCGAATCTATTTAATGTGTTTCCTATTGAAGACATGAATTCTCATTCGCTTCGAAATAAGTCGAAATATTAATTTCATCAACAGCCCTTTTTTTTGTATTCTTTAGGGGCTCTTACATTCCAAAATTTGGAAAGTTTGAAACATCTTTTCAGAAATTGTAAAAAAAAAAGGGGATACTTCTCATTGGATACTCAACATTTTGTGTCATCCACCATTTGAAATAAACAATATCATTAAGTGCATTTGAATGTGTATTGTGTATACAATTAAAAAAATACAATATAAGAAATAAATCCAAAATCTCATTATTAGAATAGCAACGATTCATTTTGTGAAACCGAATATTTCATAACGACTAACAATAAGACCTATCTGACACTTGTGAATTATAAATGGGATGATTTATCTTCTATGCTCACAGAATATCCTTATGAATTTGACTCTACGTACTACATAAATCCAGAAAATCTCAAATAACTCAGAAATTATTGAATTTAGGAGCATAATCATGTGAGAAAACTATCTTTATTTTTGACCGCAGAATCCAACAAAATTATAAAATAATTGGGTTCTAATTTGTAAAACAGAAGTTATGGCCAATTTAAGATCACAATTTTCAACACAAAATTTGAAACACCCTGTATTTAAAATAAGAATAATGAACATCTTACTGACTGAACATATTTGACTTTTTTTTGGATATTTTGAAAACTATTCGATTTAATACAATGGTTTTAACAGAAATGTATTCACTATTGAATACTCGCTCATACCAGGAATGGAAAACTTGAAAAAAAATTTTTTCGTCGAATTTATTTTCACACTATATTATAGTATATATATATATATATATATTTTTTGTATATATGGGAAATCAATAAATTATTGTTATTGTTATTGTTATTGATTTCTGGTCTGGACAGCTGTTTGACGACCGTTTCTCAACGTTTGCACCCTTATAAAACGTTCGTCTACGGCATTGGTTGCGTGTTTTCTGCCTTGTCCCCGCCTCCGCGCGTAAGATCCTATCTGTCTGTAACGTTTTACACAACGGTGGATCACAGATACTGATACACCCAACATTTGACTCACTGAACGATATGTGTGATCTTCCTCGATCATTGTCACAGCTCTGGCGACTTCAGTAGATAGCAAATCACTCATTTTGAATGAAACACAATGTTAACTCTTCAAACAACAACAACAAAATAAGCTAGAGCCACTATTACCTGTTCAGGTTAAATCCTTATCAAAAACAATTAAAAGGGCTAATTGTCAACAAACACACAGGGGGTAATTTCTATTATACTGCTGTAAAATGTCAAAATATTTCAAAATATTATGTCGTACAAGGGTTATATATTAAATAAACGAACCACCTGACGAATCACTCACGAGTCCCCAAAAAAAGACGTAGAAATTTTTGTTTGTGTTCCCCTAATTATGCCGGTGTGTGTAGTTTATTGTATTGAAATACGCAGTCAGCAAGTTATTGAATATTGCCCAAATATCTGGGAATTTCGAATAACGAGCCGAAAAGAGTATAAATTGGTTAGGTTCGACTCCCTGTCGAAGAATTCATTGTCAGTGGGTTCTCTCTGTAGTTTTGTTCTTATAATGTCACAGATACTTCATTTTGGTAAACTTTAACAATAATTTGTTGAATATGAGTCGTCTTATATCTAGTTCTTTAGAAATTTTGTATATTCTAAAACTAGGAAATGTAATTTTTTCCATTGATTATTTTTAGAATTTGTGAACGATGTCATCACTTCTCTTGTGTATATCTAAATTAATCTAATTAATTCCTTAATATTCTTCCTTCCAGGTATATACTGCCGGCTCTACTGCTACGCCCAAAAGCACGTGAAGAACATCAGAGCAATCACCAGACCAATCGATCTCCCAGAAACTCTAACCATCAGGGGCAAGCGAAAAAGCGTCAAACAAAACAAAGCTCTACACATACAACTCCAAAATCATCATAGTTCCCCATATCACGTGAGCGACCACAAAGCTGCCGTAACAGTCGGCATCATCATGGGCGTCTTCCTCATCTGCTGGGTACCATTCTTCTGTATGAACATCGTGGCGGCCTTCTGCAAAACCTGCATCCCAGACATAACCTTCAAGATCCTCACTTGGTTAGGATATTCTAACTCAGCGTTCAATCCTATTATTTACTCCATCTTCAACACTGAGTTCAGGGAAGCTTTCAAGAAGATCCTTACCGCTCACTACCCATCTTGGTGTAAATGTGGATACCAATCGGTGTCGCTGAATCAGAACGACAAGTATGTTACAGACTATGGGGCTAAGACCCTTATAGTTAATACTAGAAGGAATGGCTCCTTCGGAGAGTATTCCAGTGAACATTTCAGTACAGAATCTTTGAGACAAACTAGGCTGAATTCGACAGAAAAAGATTTTTTCGCAGCAGACGCAACAGCTATTTGACATCAGCATAACCTGCAAGATACTATGGTTTAATACTTTTAATATTTATTCAAGATCGGTCATGACGAAGGTTGCAAAAAGGTCTTTTGGGGAAAACTGCTACAAGCAAGGCGGCTATGACTTATATGTCAGTTTGAACCTTGGACTATATAAGATAGACAAAGCATTCCTTTGTAAAATGTCGATTTGTTTTGGCTCCCTCATTGAAAGTCTCTTGTGAAACCTCACCTGGCAACACCGCATAAAATCTTTTTCCATTTACTCGGGTCACAATATCTTCAAGTCATAATGGTCTGAACAAATGAAAATTGCTTTCTTTAGGCAAATACTTGACCATCCCAACAGCGAAGCCCAAATTCTACTTTTTTTCATCGTCATCTGGGAACCTTAATTCAAGAAAACCTGATTTTTTCTTATAATAATCTCATTGAAAACTTCCCTATCAAAACTTTCTACGCTACTGAACATGTAAATAACTAAATACTTCGGTTCTAACAATACACTTATCTATGGAACGATAAATTCGGATTAAAATTCCTGTCTTTACTTCAACGTTCACACTTATGAACCATTTTTAGTGCGATGAAAAGTAATAAACAATAAAAAATATGAACAACCTAATAGTGACTCTCACAAATTTTCTTCAATTTGCGTATGGATTTTCGATACAGAGGTGGCAACGTGTGTCTTTTAGACGAGAGAACGAAGCAGCGTTGTCTTGACTTTCACCTAAATTTCTTTCCATATGTGGTCTCTGACATAAAATATCAGAATCAACTAAAGTTTTTCTTTTACTCCGATAAGACAGTTTCAATTCAAAATATAAAACTTTATACTATAATTTGAATTCAAATTGGAGAAAAAGTTTTTATTCATAATTATATGGTAATAGAGAAACCTACTATTTGCTCAGTTTGGCAACATGAAAATTTTTTATGACCTGACTGGACCAGCTCAATACGTTACAATCGACCAGCTCTAAGTTTCAGATGCGACACTTTTCAATGTAAACAAAGGGGTCTATTCTTATATAGTCTAAGGTTTTAACTGATGATTCGAGAGATCACAAGGCACTGTATTGTTTCGTTTAAAATTTTTCTTCCCAATTATTAATTTGAAAGTATTTTGCTGTTTGAGTTCTTCCATTATAGTTTCAATTCAATTTGGTTTAAATACTCGGGATTTAGTTCAATGCTTATTATAAGCAGTTCTACTATCTGGTGTCAGAGAGTACTTTATGATACGGGGTTTTGAGGTGATATAGGTAATAAAACAAACTGCTTGAAGCTGTATATCAAGTTAACTCAAAACATTATAACTTCGAAAATAATTGCAATAAAGAAAAATTGAATGAATGAATCAATGAAATCAACTAAAAATAGGGTCTGTATAATGTTTTAGTTCCAAGTTAATAACTTCAGTAATAAAGAATTTATGACAACTTTTCATTTGACGCCATTTTCCAAATTTTTGTAACAGCTCGGAAACGGTTTGATTTGCAACGTTGCGATTTCCACCAAACGAATTCTCAAGGGTAATACCACAAGAGGTGAGAATTTTTGGAGAACACTCTTGTTTTTTGGGAATTATGCGTTTAAATTTCACGAAACAAAGTTATCCTCAAAATACCACGAGCCGAAGGCGTTTGCTAAGTGAAATTTGTATAATTTTCAAAAACGACAGTGTTCTCAAAAAAAATTCGAATCTCATGTGGTATTTGGAAAGATCATTGAAATTGAAATGCGTAATTAGGCATGATGAACCCTCTCCTCCGCGCCAAGCAAGCTCCAATGCAGCAATAAAATAAAATTTTCTATTCAAACCGTCTGGATTATTTTCTTTACATAAGTTGACCATCTTTTTGTGTTGCTCCAAAGACAGCGCCTTGGCACTAACTTTTTTTCTCAGGGTCCACTTGCAAAATACGCCACTTGGCATTTCGTGCATCCCACGCCATTTTAAAAGCCACGTCTGTTAATGGATCGAACCTAACGCCTCATTCGGAATAGAATTTTTCCTGCAGCTGTTTAGCAGTATTATTCCACAAGGTTTTTACGACACTTTCCTTATAGTCTGATCCATCTCTTTTCTTCATATTGAAAGCCCAGTCTAGCATAATATTATTGAGCTCTGACAAACTTGTTTTTTCATTTACAAGGTATTCCCGGGCAGCACAGAATTCTTCAAATTGTTTCCAAATGTAGGATCTTGATCTAACTGTATCAAGCGGCACACTTTTCTTCACCCTTTCCTCAATTGAAGTAATAATATATATATTCCCAAACCGTTTCATTTTCATCTTCTTTAGGTAAAATACGAAAATAAACTGACAGAACTACCAAATGTGCTGTTGAAGTTATCGCTAACAACTGCTTGTTTATCGTAACTATGACGACCGCTACTTCCACCAACGGCCAAAGCTATCCGGACGTATTAATATTCCTATGCAAATTAGGCATTTGATAAAAACAAATTTCTAAAAGTGAAAACACTGTGAGGTTGAGTGTTTTCAGATACAGTTTGTTTCTATTGGTGCGTTTTCAAAAATTGAGTGATTTCATTGAACGATGTAGTATAGTGTTGAATGATCTTAAAAATCCAGCCCGAAAATGTGCCACTCATTTTGTTCTAGCTCATCGGGAGATCCCCTCACTAGAAAACAGAAGAAATTCAGTCAATTGTTGGCATGGTGAGTTTCTGGAACTCAGAATGTCTAAATAAATATAATAGAACTTGGGGAAAGTGAATTGATTGAACAAACTACTTACATTTTTGATTGAATCGTTGTTTCTGCCGGTAAGATTAAAATGGGTTGAATTCTTTTTTAATTCCATTCAAAACTAACGGAAATCCTAACAATAGGGGTAGAAATAAAGCATAATAATTAGACTGGCGCTTGATTTCAGAATCCAATTAAGAGTATGGCAAATCAGGCATTAATTATCTGACGGATCCATGACAACATAAAGGAATCCGGGAACACTGAAATATTTCAGTCAAACTCAAATCTATTCTCTCCTAAAACTTCGGTATTCGGATCTATTTTCATGGAAAAGTTTCGTGATTTGAACAATTCATTTAATTATGAATAGAAATTCTTCATCGCGTCTGTATGTTTCAGGAAATAACCAGTTTAATGGACTACTGAAATCTGTCGACCTATCATTTCAGTGTTCCTGTGTATTAATTCCGAAAGAATTCTATAGTTCGGTCAATTTAGTCATAGAAGCACTGGTCGATTAACAAAAATTACATTGGATCAGCATTATAGAGGTTTGGAAATCTCCATCTGTCCCGATTTTTATTTAGTTTTTTATTCATCCCGGATTTTGAAATCAGAAATAATTAAGCTTTCTATGTAAAATAAACATAATTTTTGGTCATAATTTCGTAATTAAAAATGTTGCAAAAGGGAAAAGCACGCCACTGGATTCTACGTGGAAAAGTGCCTGTATAATGTTTTAATTTCAGAGCTCTACCATCAGTATTAGCGGAGATATAACTTTTTTTCTGTGACTGGAAAAAATTTGACATTTCATCTCTGTTGACAGGTAACAAAATATAACTTTTCTTGAAATTACTTTTTTGATATATATACATATAGATAATGGAAGATATTTGATTTTAGAATATTTTATTGAATATAAGTTACATTTCCTTTATATTAAAAGTACAATTATTAAATGTGCATTGTGCGAATGACATGTTCCTTGAACTATTCGGTACAACAGACGAATTTTCTTGTGTTGAATGTACCTGGTCGCAAATCGGGTGTTATTTCAGAACTGCCACACGTTCTGAACACTTTATTAGCAATTTCTGTTCTGTGTGTCACCGATTCATCAACATACCCTTCAGCGACCGTTGATGACTTCCAACCGCCATGTTTCTTTAGTGTCATCAAGTCTCCCCCAGATTCAACTGAAGGTGTAGCAGACGATCTTCGAAATGAATGACCTGTATATGAGTTAGCATTTTCGAGTTGAAGAAAATTAGCTACTGTTTCAGGTACCTTATAAAACTGACGCCGAGAAAGAATTGCATGTCTTTTTTTCATTTTCCATTCCATAAATCTTGAATACGCGGTTTCGTAAGTTTTCCGCGATTTAGCTGGCAATAATTTTCGTGACGCTACTTGCGCTGCTTCTACCAACTCCAGTGGAGTAAGAGAAAACTCAGAATCAAGCATTTTTTACTTTATAGTATTCCAAATAACTACTAAACAATTACTGAGTTCGCAACTTTTGAATCAAATCACAAAATTAAATTGACAGATATTTGATAACACTGAAGTTTTCCTTAGCAAGGCAGGTCTAATAGCTTACTAGTTTAAAAATTCAAATTTCATATCGATAACATTCTGAGTGTAATACATTGTAATAATATGTTCTTTCACTATTAAATCGTCGTTTTTCATGTCACAGAAAAAAATTTTATATTATACACGGGAAAAATATTAGATTTCAGCTAACATCGAGCTGAAATTTAATACTTTTTTGCCCTGAGTAATAAATACTTATTTTTCGATATTGCCATTTTTCCAATTTCCGCTTAACAAAAGAAGGTAGCCAAAAATGAATACTTCTGTTGTTAGTTTCTCAGAAAAAAAAACGAGCATGGGGTATCAGATTTTGTCTATCTCCTCTGGTTCAAGAGCTGTAGTACTAAAACATCGAAATATGCCAACACTACTTGTAAAAATGTTTTGAGAAATATAATGAAATATTTAATGTAGGAAAAAACCTCCTCATTCCTAGCATACATATATTCTCCATATCTTGCAGTTCATGGGCGGTAAGACATCGCAAAAATCATTTTCCACACTGGGAATCCAAAAACTTTCTGCTTTAGACACAGATTTATGATACCCTATGCGTTCAATTAATCAATCTCCAAGACAGGAGGTAGTGGGGATACGCATTCCTGCCAGAAAATGAGTTTTTATTGTAAACTTAAGTGAGTGAAAAGTAATTCGATCGAATTTCTGGATTAATCTTCTCAATTACGACAGTTAGAAAAATTTATAATTGAAACTGTTAGACTCTGTAATCGAAGTCATCGATGAAACAGAATGAAATACCGAGTGTTTCGAGTTTGAGTGTGAATCAGACTTTTCAATAGCCTCAATCGATGCGTGCCATTTTCCTTTCATCATCAAATGCTGTTTAGGGAACAGATAGAAGTCGCACGGAGTCGGATCTGGTGAATTGGGCGAATGATGCAAAGGAATAATTTGATTTTTGACCAAAAATTGAGTTACAAGTATTTGTTCAATTCGATCAATTTTTTGGTCTTCGGAGAGTTTGTGTCGTACAAACCGCGAATTAATCTTCTCAAGACCCAAAACTTCGGTCAAAATGAGGTATGCGGTTGTTTGAGGAATGCCTTTTTCCATTTCAATCACTTACACACGATTTTTTGTTATTTTTAATTAATTCACACAATTTTTGATATTTTCTTCCGATAATCTGGGACGCCATGATCTTTCATCATCGTCCGGGGTCTCTCTACCCAATTTGAATCGCCCGAACAACTCGTAAACTTGCGTACGGGATAGACAATCATAACTATATGCATTTTGTAGCATTTGATGCGTTTCAGTAAAAGTTTTACCAAGTTAAACACAAAAATCAACAGCAGCTCTTTGAAACTCATTTTCCGACCGATGTTCAAAACACATTTGAAACTTTGAATTTTGATGTTTGGATTGAAATGTCATGAAATTCATGCCAGTTGTCAATGAGGAACTAAGCCATCTACGGGTCAATTTTACAATAGAAAATGAGCAATATTTTCGTCACTAAAACCTTTTTTCTTCAATGCTTTCCTACAATTTTTATAGTTGCCTTTGATCTCACGAAGAAAAATAATGTAAGTTTCGTCAAATATTGATTCAATAAAATTTGAGCAATTCAAAATCTCGTGCATTTTCAAAATATCCACGGAATATTTCACCTGTCTGAAAGACACCAAAATGATAAAATCAAAATGATGAGGTTTTAAAATATATCTTATTGTTAATTTGAATCCTCTTCATGCTATAGTTGTTTAATAAAGTCTAATATTTTTATTAACTGCTGACTGTTTTCATATTGAAAATATTTTATTAAGTTTGTGCAAAAAAGATATAACTGATGAAATTGTAATATGTATGTAAAGCAAGAATGTGAGAAAAATTCTCTAGTCATATTGTGATATTTTTCTGTGAAAATAATTATTGAAATACTCCATATCCTATAAGTTTTCCGTATTCATATTTCTTTCTGTAGAATGTTACATTCTTCGGAATTCATTTTTCAGGTAAGGAATTTTACAAATCGTCTCTTCTAACTTCTCATTTTATGAGCTAATCTGTAGATCATATTGATCAAAAGTAGTATGTGAACCGTTTTATATAAAAAATTATAATGAAAAATCAAACTACAGGGTTGTAATAATGAGATTGTATATTATATGGTGAAATGAATCAACTTAAAGAAATGCTTTAATTGAACAGAAAATTAACTGAAAATTGATTAGTTACCTATAGGAAATCGTTTTAATATGTAATCGATAGATTATGAAAATGTGATCGTCTCTAAGCATATCTTTCTTTAAACCTATTCGACATTTCTTTCTAAAACTACCTCTTTCATGGACTAAAATGAGAAAAACACTTTTAATTTATATTATGTTTAGATTGAATATAACAAGTATGTTCGAAATGTTATAATTTTTTGTTGGTATTTTGTGATAAAATCTAATTATTCGTCTGGTAAAATTCAGACTCATATTAAATCAAAGTTATTTATTTATTTCAAACGGATCAATTATCCTTTAGTGCAGATTTTTCATGATTTTCACACATAAAAATACCCAATTGCATATTTTATAACGAGATATCCAATTATATATTTTCATGTTATTAATTTTTTTTTATTTTAAATGATGTGATATATTTCTCATTTTTTCCAAATACTTTCATCGATGTAAATAGTTGATGTTTTGGACTATATTGAATGTTGATATAAAAAAATTGTAAATAAGGCAGTTTCATTAAATAGTTACAAAAGAAGACGTTTTATTAATTATTTAAGGAAAACAAGAACAAATATTCAGGACAGTTGTCGATAAGTGCCGGACGTAGGTGAAAAAACAAATTTTGTTTGTCTAAATTTATTTTTATTCATCAATATAATTTCGTTTTACAAAGAAACAATCATTCCAACGTCTAGCTCTTCGATACCATCATTGTAGAACGATTTGTCGAGATACAAAATATGCTTCTAATTCTGTTATCACTTCCTCATCTGAGCTAGATCACTTCCCACGGAGCATCCTTTTGAGTTTTGGGAAGAGCAACTCGTCGCTGGGGGGCAATTCTGAAGCTATGATCAAATACAGCAACCTATGTACAAGGTGGGCAAAATTCGTTGTCTACTGAAGGGATCTTGAGAACTATAGCAGCTAGAAGAATGCTGATATCGCATTCTCTAGCTCTGTTTTCCTGAATAATCCAAATTTGAGAACACAGCCAGCTTACTGGAAAGCAGGAAAAGGTATAAATTTTTTCTCATGTAATATTCATGTAATTGTTGAAATATGATGCATTTTTTAAATCAGCAAAAATTTTGTAGCAAGATGAGAAAATTTTCGAATATAGTTTATTTTCGACAAATCATTGATCTTTTTTATTTCTCAAAAAGAGCTGGATTAAAAATTTCAATCATTTTATATTGGAATTACTCCTTAATGGTGCCTGTTGAAATGTAATAACAGTACGAGTTTAAAGGCGGGTTATTCCGACAATTTCCTCAATTTTCGTTCATAACTCAAAATTTATGAACAGTAAGCTTTTTTCATATTCGGATTATTGAGGAAAAAAGAGTTTAAGAATGTGTTATCTGCTTTTGGCGCTCTTGTTCACCCGAACAGAGTGCCTATCATTGCCCGAATGTCTGTAATTTTGGAATATCGAGCCGAAAATGGTCTCAATCGATTGGGTTCGACTCCCTGATGAAGAATTTGTAGCGAAAGTTGAGTCTGTCCGGCCGTATCCTCTGTAGCATCCAAAAGGAATCAGCTAGAGTTTTCATATTTTCAGAATAGGTTAATTGTCCAAATATCTCGGTCAAGTTCGTTATTCGGCCAAATCCGTCGGATGGTTCAATAGAATTTTTTTTCCTCAATAACTAGTAGAATATCCATCCGATCAAGTTGATACTTGAAATATTGTTGAGGGAGGCTGCAACAAAACGGCTCGCAAAATTTCGCAGAAATCGTCACTCTAGAAAATTTTTAAAATTTTTAATCTGCACTATTTCATAAGATATTTTTCGGATTTCAATAAATCGGGAATATATTGAGGTGATGGATATCTTACTTATCCTCAAATTTCATTGCCGTAGCTCTTTTCCATCTAAAGATATGATCATTTTCTTCATTTACTCAAGAGAAAAGAGAAATGACATACGTCCCGATAATTTTCTTTGAACGATGGCCATCACAGATCGATATTCGATTGACAAATGCCGGGCTCATTAATCAGTGTCAGTTGGCGTAATATTAATCAAAATTTTTCATAACGGGAAATCATAGAGATAGAATTCAATCTCGGTGGCTGAAATAATATACCTTGTCAAAATTCAGAAAAGCACTGACATAAGATTTTGGGAAAAGGGAATTATAGCTTCGACCAAAACCTGGGGAAAATTATGAGTAGTTATTTTTAATTTGAGATATAGGTTTGTTCATTTATTAGGGGTTCATATTTGCATCACATTGTCCCATAGTACGGGAAAAGACTATTGTTCACCTGATCAGAGTGCTTATATATTTGTTATGGTTTAAATATTTACTAGCAAGTAGCTCAACAAGAGCGCCAAAGCAATCTGACCTCACGTCAGTGCTTTCTGAATTTTTTTAGCTACTGTAGTTATCGAGATCCCTTCAGTATACAACGAATTTTGCCCACCCTGTACTATATAGTGTAATTATAAATTCACTTGAATATAATGTACACTGAGGCTGAAAAGAAGACGAAAAAAAATTTAGAAAGCACTGACGTGAGGTCAGATCGCTTTGGCACTCTTGTTGAGCTACTTGCGAGTAAATATTCAAACCATAACAAATCTATAATCACTCTGATCACGTGTATAATAGTCTTTTTCCGTACTATGGGACAATGTGATGCAAATATGAACGCCTAATGAATGAACAAACCTATATCTCAAATTAAAAATCTCTACTCATAATTTTTCCCAAGTTTTGTTCGAAGCTATAATTCCCTTTTCCTAAAAACTTACGTCAGAGCTTTTGTGAATTTTGAAATCGTATATTATTTCAGTCACCGAGATTGAATTCTATCTTATGTTATGAAAAATTTTGATTAATATTACGCCAACTGACACTGATTAATGAGTCCGGCATATGTCAATCGAATATCGATCTGTGATGGCCATCGTTCAAAGAAAATCATCGGGTCGTATGTCATTTCTGTTTTTTCTTGAGTAAATTAAAAAAATTATCATATCTTTAGATGGAAAAGAGCTACGACAATGAAATTTGAGGATAAGTAAGATATCGATCACCTCAATATATTCACGAATTTTTATCGAAATCCGAAAAATATCTTATGAGATAGTCAGGATTAAAAAAATTTTTTTCGGGAGTTTTTTAAAAATTTTCTAGCGTGACGATTTCTGAAAAATTCTCCTTCAACAATATTTCAAGTATCAATTTGATCGGATGGATATTCTAGTATTTATGGAGGAAACAAAATTTCAGATGCTCATAGCTACTGAACCATCCGACGGATTTGGCCCAATAACGAACTTGACCGAGATATTTGGACAATTAACCTATTCTGAAAATATGAAACTCTAGTTGATTCCTTTTGGATGCTAGAGAGGATACGGCCGGCCAGAAAGACTCAACTTTCGCCACAAATTTTTCATCAGGGAGTCGAACCCAATCGATTGAAACCATTTTCGGCTCGATATTCCAAAAGTACAGACATTCGGGCAAAATGATAGGCACTCTGTTCGGGTGAACAAGAGCGCCAAAAATACATTGATTAATTAATTAAATTAATCAAAAGATTTCAAGGTCCTTCATTTATTTCACTCCACTGGTTTCATGATCAGCTCTTCGAAAAAGTGATTGAAAATAATCTTAATTACTCTCAGTATCTTACGGTTTGAAAATATGAATCACCAGTTTTGTTTACCCTGTACAAATTCATCGCAACTCGTATTTATGACTACTAAAGTTCACGTAAGTGAACAGATTTTAGATAATGATTGATTGTAACCAGTACATCTGAAGGTTTCATAAACATTTTTATAGATAACCTAAGGTTTCAATTGGATAGGACTTTATCCCGATATTCCCTATTCTAGATATTATGTTGATTTATTCTCAACAGACGAGAAAACATTGAAGTAGTGCTGTAAGAAATATGAAAATGCGAGTTTCTCTATTATTATTTATAGCAGGTTATATATGTTTTTTTCTAGACGGAATTTCTTGAAGTAAATATATATTTTTTCAAGGTTTGTTGAGTTACAGTAAGGCCTATGATTGGTATGCAGAAGTGGAAAACATTGGCCTCTTTCAGTCTTTCCTTATAGAGTTTCTATCAAAATTTTATCTCAGGGGTTGTCCTGTTTCTTCCCATGACTATTTGGAGGTAAGTGATTCAATATTGTACTCTTTTTCTATGATTTTCTAAGGATTAAACAAATAACTTGTCGAAAGAATAGTTGTCTATTTCAACCAACCAGCAAAATCGAAATGTTGACTTCAATTTTAAAATGTGGAAAAATATAACACAAAGTTTAGTAAATTTTAAAACCCACTTACGTCATTGATTCACACAAAAAGCAAGATAAAAATCTATTGACTTGAGATATTTATTCTTTATTCAAGAGGTAAATAAGTGGTTGAACACAAAAATGGAAATGACCGAAAATCCATTATAACAACTTAATTAACAAACTTAATCACATAAAAATCTCAATTGAATATTGTTATTTTTTCAGAAAGAGAATACCAAAGCAATAGAATGTGTAAAAGGTATAAGGTACAATAGTTCTTTCTGCGACACTTTCGTAAATCACTTCAAACCTTGCGTACAAGGTCTACTGGATGAAACAAAAAAATGCGAAACACGTAACGACAATGGAATGAAAAACATGATGCTAGATTCAATTTTAGCAGAAGCAAAATTGATATGTGATGTCGATGGAGAACACATTTTTGGTAAGCATCAAATACTTGAGATATACAGGGTGTCCCAACGAAAATATACTTCTAAACTCATCTATAATATAAAAATGAATCGCAAAATGTGTTGGTAAGCGCATAACTCAACAACGCCTGGACCAATTTGGCCAAATCTTTTTTAAAATGTTCGTTGAAGTTCAAGAGAAAAATTATAATTATTGCTGGAACAACCCCAAAAAATAGCCCTTTTCTTTTTCCCATACAAATGATTTGTAACTAAAACGTAGTCAATTTGAGCTTTATTGTATGCGTGTCGCATAGCTTAGTGGAATGAAGCCTTGACCTTTGACGTGGAAACCCGTCGTGTCGTAGGTTCAAGTCTGGGGTTAGGAAAGAAATTTTCTATCTTTCGGTATGCGGCCATCATTCACTGTTGGGTCTAAAATTAATAGTGCTGTGCCTAAGGTGGCGTAAGGACACAGTAACAAAGCCTACAGAACACACACTGGTTAACCTAACTCGCACAAGCTTTAATAAGCTTCTGGGTGGTGTACATTGATATATGTATACCTAGGTAAACCAGTATAAACATAAACATAAAGTTCATATTAAATTACAAGCACTCACTGTTGTCTAAGCAACGTAGGTGTGTTCCTAACGTCAAAGATCATATCTATCAAAACAATGTGCGTGTGTGCGTTGGAGCAATGCATGACGCTTTTAACCAAGAGTTGCATCGAGAAAAACTGTATGATCTCAACGCTTTGAAAGAATTAATTCAAACAAATCTTCCACTGTTAAATGAACAACAGAAGTATGTATTTGAAACTCTTATGAAAGTAACAAATGATGAAACTGGGGGGATTTACTTCTTTGATGCACCTGGTGGTTCAGGAAAAACTTTATGATTTCATTAATATTAGCAACAATTCGCTCACAAAATAAAATTGCACTTGCACTCGCTACGTCGGGAATCGCAGCAACTTTGCTTGAAAGTGGTCGAACAGCCCATTCAGCACTAAAATTGCCATTAAATATGCAAAGCAATGAAACTCCAACCTGCAACGTTTCGAAGAACTCTGCAATGACAAAGGTTTTGCAGAAATGTAAATTGATTGGGATGAATGCACGATGGCACATAAAATATCTTTGGAGGCTTTAGACAAAACCTTAAAAGATCTACGGAGCAATAATAACCGATTTGGTGGTGCAATGATTTTATTAGCAGGAGATTTTCGTCAAACATTGCCAGTGATTCCACGATCAACGCCAGCTGATGAACTCAATGCATGTCTAAAATCCTCCAATTTGTGGAAACATGTCAAAGTACTTCATTTAAGCAAGAATATGCGTGTCGAGTTGCAAAATGACTGATCTGGAAACATATTCTCTAAACAACTCATTGACATTGGTGATGGCAAATTTCCTATAGACATGTTGACCGGCTGCATTAACTTCAAAGTTTTTGTCAGTTAACTCGATCAAAAGATGAACTTATTCAGAAGGTGTTTCCAGATGTTTCTCAAAATTACAGAAACCATGATTGGTTGAGCGAACGAGCTATACTGGCTGCAAAAAACATAGATGTAAATGAATTAAATTTCAAAATTCAAGAACAAATTACAGGTGAATTGAGGATATATAAATCAGTTGATTCGGCTACTAATCAAGATGATTTAGTCAACTATCCACCGGAATTTTTAAACTCGCTGGATTTGCCAGGATTGCCACCTCACAATCTTCAATTAAAGGTTGGATCGGTGGTTATAATGTTGCGAAATATCAACCAACCGCGTCTTTGCAACGGTACACGGTTAGCGATAAAAAAATTACTAAACAATGTGATAGAAGCAACTATACTCAAAGGAAAGTATAAAGGAGAAGATGTTCTCATACCCCGCATCCCAATGATTCCGACTGATGTGCCATTTGAGTTTAAACGACTACAGTTTCCAGTGCGGCTTGCTTTTGCTATGACTATAAACAAGTCCCAGGGGCAATTATTAAGTGTTTGTGGTATTAATCTAGAAAACCCATGTTTCTCACATGGTCAATTGTATGTTGCCTGTTCCCGTGTTGGAAAACCATCAGATTTGTTTATCTATGCGCCAGGTAATCAAACAAAAACATCGTATACCACAAAGCACTACAATGATATTAATAATAATTATGATTCACATGATTAACAATAAAGCGATTACTTATTTTTAAATCCTTATATATGGTTTATTTAATTATTTTCTATTCACAACGCCCTATCACCAGGGTGACGGTTCTGTTCAGGAGAATTTTTTAAAATACGTAGGCACGAAAACTGTCACATTATAAATCTTTTTGACAGGACGAAGTCTGTCGGGTCAGCTAGTAAATAAATACATTTACATATTTAAACAAAATCTCAATTCGTGGTGGATATTTTGTAGCCTTTTTTGTGACTTGCATGTTTTTTTAAAAAAAAAAATTACTCAGCTTCATGAAATCACTTTAAATTATTCAAAAGAAGGCTTTAGATTTGGAACTTTAGTTTCTAGTAGGATTCACTCAAACGTTCAACTTCAATTAAAAAATACAAAAAGCAAATTTTAAGAGGTTCTGCGTAAGTTCGAAAACCTTGCATGGTCCTAAACTATCAAAATCATAAGAAAAAAATAGTCCTAATTCAAACTATTCAATGGTTATATCTAAGTTCTATTATTGTTATGGTAAATTACACTAAAAATGTAATTTTAAATTGAATTCAATTGAAATTCCGATCTTTAAAATAACTATACCATTTGTTATTTTATAATAATTTATGTTTCACTCCTAAGATTAAAATTAGATCAAGAATAAAAAACAAAATGGCTAGTTAGGATATCACCCATTTGCGTTGTGCATCCCAGTTTTCCATTTATACCTCGTAAGTTGATGGAATGAATCTTTTTTTGTCTTTCTTCTTTAACGTGTAAACCTTCTAAGTTTTCATGAGAAAAGTAACAGATTCAGAACAACTTTTGAAAAAAAATGACTTGAGTCATTTAATTATTTGAAATTATTTATCGTTTTAATTCATAGATATAACCTTTTTTTTTTCAGAATTACTCAATTCTTGTGCATTCAAGAGTGTGCGAAGCAGTAAGGAATGCAGATCCAACGTAACAAGAACATTACCGAATGAAATTAAACCATCAGTTATGTGCAGGTAGATGTTTTTTATCCACACTCATCTAACGTATTTAGTATCTCTTCATACAATAGCAGTCAGTTTCTACCTCTACAATTCTCATACAAAGATAATGAAAAGCAGCTTCATTTTCTTGAAATCTGTAGATATGGATCGTTTAAAATATAAGTTTCTCCAAAGGAGTCTTTTGAAATAATTGATAAGTATACCATCCATTCCAAAAGAAACCGTACTTTTTAAAAAAACAATGTACATTTTAGAACAAATAATTTTTATTATTCAATGTATTTCTTTTCAACATAGATAAACAAATTTGCACGCACCAGCAAGTTCTCAAACGACTTCCCCCATGTCCTTTATTGGAATAGTCTTTAGTATGTCGGTCGTCGCATTATCTTTGGCCTCAATCGATGCGTGTCACTTTCTTTCCATCGCCAAATGGTCGCATGGAATCGGATCTGGTGAATAGGGCCGATGATTCAAAGGAATAACTTGATTTTTGACCAGAAATTCAGTTACCTCTATTCAGCACTTTGCGTCTTTGTTTTGGGCTCATATTCAAAACACCACGTCTCGTCACCAGTTATAATCGATTTCAAGAAGTTTTGATCCTTCCGAGCACTTTCAACGATGTCTCTGTAATGCTCAATTCGTTCACTTTTTGGTCTTCGGTGAGGTTGTGTGGTAAAAACAGAGAATTAACCTTTTTTAGGTCCAAAACTTCGGTCAAAATGCGGTTAGCGGTTCTTTGGGGCATACCTGATTCCATTTAAATAACTTTCACCGACGATTTTTTGTTATTTTTTATTAAGTCACAAACTTTTTCGATGTTTTCTTTCGATAATCAGGTTCTGGGACGACCAGATCTTTCATCATCATCCAGAGTCTCTCTACCCGATTTGAATCGCCCGAACCACTCGTAAATTTGCGTACGGGATAGACAATCATCTTCAAATGCATTTTGTAGTATTTGGTGCGTTTCAAGACAAGTTTTACTAAGTTAAACACAAAAAGCCATTGCTGTGTTTATTTGTTTGTTGTACAAAACACGCTGACATGTGAAACGCAATAGCTTCTGTTGTATGCATCCAAATGTCAGGAAATTTATACCTGATGTCAATGAGAGACTAAGCCATCTACGGGTAAAATATTAAAACAGATGGCACTAAAGCTACTTTTTTTTAAAGTTCGCTTTAATTTGGAATGGAGAGTATATAAAAAGTAGTCAACTAACATGGTTACATCATTACAGTGCCTTACCTGGAGTTCAAAAATGTTTCGAGGACGAAATGAATGAAAAATGTGAAAATTCAATGACAAAATCCTTCCTGCACGATTTTTTTTCAGTCAAAGTTGAGCCTTGCAATATGGTAACCTTCTTGTATTTTGAGATGACTTCTTTCCTCTATTAATTGCTATATATTGAAATAGTTTGAATTTTATAATCCAAAACTATGAGAAACTGTAATATCTAAAAAAATAAAATATTGAGAGGAATGATAATTTTTACCTAAGTGTTCAGTATACATACGAACCTTGTCCACAGGGCCGGATTAACCATGTGGGGGGCCCCTAGGCAGTGCAATTTTCGGGGCCCCTTTTCAACCATCCTCACATTTTATCAAGTTGATTAGTGGATAGGAGTAACATACATACATTATATACAGGGTATCCCACCGGGAGTGCTCATTAGAATTTGCAATTTTTTTAAATGAAAACAGTAGTTTTTTCATTCAAATAAAGATTTGCAAGGAAAAAATAAGTGGAATATTATAAGAATTCTCTATATCTAAAATGCATCATTTTCAAGATATTCAGGAATAACTGTTAGCTACGAGCATAATAAAATAGTGAATAACTCGAAAACGGTTGAAGATACCGTTAGGGAATGATACATAACATGAATGTGGAATTCGAAGATATATCCGAAAAAGTCGTAATATACAGGGTGTTCCATTATAAATAAGAAATTTTATACCATTTCCGGTGCGACCGGAAGTCACTGAAATTTAAAAATATAGGTAGGTATCATGAATGAAGGTCTTATCGACTCATATCTTCACACAAAATTTGGAAGTATTCGAAGTAATGTTTTATCCATAAATTTCTGATGGGCATTCCCGGTGGGACACCCTGTATACATCAGTATTATCATATCGCTGATTCTCTGATTTCTTACTCACATAAATTTTATGTTTCGACTATCAGAAAAGTTTTCAATGGATATTATAAGATATGATTAAGGTTTTCATTCGTGTAGTGTGTATGATGTAATATGGATACAGACATACAGTAAAGAAAAAAAAGACAGCACTATCTAATTTCAACTTTAATCAAGAGAATATAGTTTCCACTTTGGCGTTTTCACTTTAACTTTTATGTTATTAAATGCAAAAAAATGAATAAGGAGATAGGTAATTGTTTCATTGATTATGATTTATGATCAATTTTGAAATCAACTCTTCTAACTTTTTAGGATACAAAATCATTCACCACATCTTGAAAACTGATCTTTTCCAATATATCAATTTCGATCGCCATTATCGATAAAGAATTCAAACGCTTCTGAGTCATTGATGAACGAATACAATTTTGTATTAATTTTAATTTTGAGAAGTTCCGTTCCCTGTTGTATTTGATATCATCAAACTCCTATATATTTGTAATGCTATCATTACGTTAGGGAAAGTTGATTGAACCATATTATCAAAAATTAATTTGTATGATTCTTCGGCAGGCATAATTTTATCGTTTCCCGTACTCCTAGCATCGTTTACTTGCAATATTATATTGCACCATCTCGTTCTTAAGCTCGGGCTCAATGTCATCGGAATAGCATTCCCTGAATTTTTTAGAAGCACTTTTGATTTCTTCGTCGGTTCTTTTCAAGAAATCTGTAAGAAATCCGAACAGAGAATCAATATCTCTATAAGATTCTATTCGACGCATCAATTCTGAATAAAGAATATCTACTACAGGTAAATATGTTTCCAACTTAAACTTATTTTTTCCACTGTTCCCAATTTCTTCTGATGATCCTTCATCCTGATGCCTCTTTCTTTCTCGAAAACGCTGATTTTCATCACTATATTCGGTATCGGTGTCATTTGCCTTCATCTCATAATCATCAAATAATTCTCTTTGTGATTGCAAAAAATCCAAGAGGGATTTTAAGAGACCAATTGCAGTTCGAAGCTCAATGTTAGGTTTTTGTAGAGACATACTGACACCATTGATTCTATCCATTATGGTAGCCCAAAATACTGCCATTACTGCATGTTCCTTTCTATCAGAACACTTTATTAGACATCGAGCCTCGTGAATCGTTTGTGCTGGTTGAGTCTTATCATCAACAATAGATTGCAAAGCTTTCTGAAAATTTTTATAACCTTCTGACAAAGCCTTACTTGCATCCGCTCTTGCGCACCACCTTGTGTCAGACACTTTCTTCACCACTAGACCCTTTCCAATATGTTTCAGCACAACTGACCAGCGACGAGTTGACGCCGAAAAAAAGTTATGTAGTGCCTGTACAAATTCCAAAAATGAAATTGCTCTAATGCAGCTCTCCACAGCACGTACTCCAACCAAATTCAGTGAGTGCGCTGCATATGGAACATAATGAGAGAGATTATTTATTTTTTTAATATGAGCCTGTAGACCATTGTAACAACCAGACATATTACATTGCAATGAATATTTTATTTATTGTTGAAAATGTAATTCCAAAAATCTGTTAGGGCCCTTAACTTATGTGGAACCCCTTGCTGGTGCGAGGCCCCCAGCTGACGCGGGGCCCCTAGGCAGTCGCCTACTCTGCCTAAAGGTTAATCCGGCACTGCTTGTCCATAAAATAAATTCCACAGGCTGCTGCTCGTGCTAGGATCATTTCTATGAGCGGCAGCAGAGGTCGGTTGTTTGGTTCCATACTCCAATTTTGCATCAAGCTAGCGTCGCTGCAACCTTTAGTCTTGACTTAGCTGCCGACCGCGATGGAGCTTCCTCCTGCGTCTCCCGCCAGATGCGATTTGCGCTAAGAAGAAATCGGCGAATAAAATTCGCCAAGAACTTTTGCCAAACCATTTTATATTGAAATTATTCCTAAAAAGTGCGTGTAGAATGTAATAACAGTACGAGTTTAAACAAGCGGGTAATTCCGACAATTTCTTCAATTTCCGTCCATAACTCAAAATTTATGAAGAGTATGCTTTCTTCATATAACTATTATTTAGAAAAAAAAACTGTTTGAGAACGTGTTTTTTTAAGCTACTGTAGTTATCGAGATTCCTCCAGTATACAACGAATTTTGCCCACCCTGTACTATATGGTGTAATTATAAATTCAGTTGAACATAACATACACTGAGACTGAAAAGAAGAAAAAAAAATATATTGATTACGTCCAAAAGATTTCCAGATGCTTCGTTTATTTTACTCCACTGGTTTCATAATCAACTACTTGAAGAAGTGATTGGAAATAACCTATTAATTACTCTCAATATTTTGCGGTTTAAAAGTATGAATCACCATATTTGTTTATCCTGTACAAATTCATTGCAACTCGTATTTACGACTACTAAAGTTCACTTAAGTGAAAAGATTTTCGAGAACATGCGCTCAACGCGTCAAGGTGTCTTGTACGTCAGGAGTAACAGTGAGATCAAATTAGTGTAAAAATCATTTACAAGATTTAAAAAATTTGAATTGTATAATAAATATTTAAAAATGAGTAACCAGTGCAGTGACTGTGACAAGGTTATTTCCAAGAAGGCCCCAGGACTACGGTGCGGTGGTGTTTGTGGATTATACCACAGTATAGGGACCAAGTAGTCGCACTCCGTGGATTTTCTTACACCAAGTCTGACTCGCGCATTCCTCCCTGTGCATAACCTATAATCTACCGCGAATGTAAAAATTTTCATTGTTTTCATCAATAATTCTAAGATGTCTGGAATAATTTTTCTAAGATCTATTTGAAATTCAAAGAAGAAGTTGAAGAAAAAGATGCAACGTAACTTATAAATTCAGTGGAATTTCTTTGAGTCAAAATCTACCATAAACCAGCAAAGCTCATTTATTCAATAATTTATTTTCATTCAAGTAAGTATTCTGTATCAATTATGTGTTATTTTCAAATTAATTCCAAAATGGTTAACAATTGTAGCGTGGAAAATTGAAAAAGGATGCATTTCCAGATATATTCCAAGAAGGAACAGGTGAAAAGAGTAGATATTTATTGAATAAATGTAACGTGTAACACATTCTGATCAGAATGTGGATGCTGGGGTTAAAAATACTGAAACTTTTATGGATTCAAGTATCTGTACTATACCTGGTAAGAAGTGAACATTATCTTTTATTTATTTGTTGAACTCTGAGTCTAATGAAAGATTATCTTAACTCATAGTGAGAAAAACGGAAGTGACTCAAACATCACCAAGTTTGTCTGCCTACACTCCAAGAAAAAAAAGGTTGCAGAATATGGTGAAGAATTTGAAGAGGAGAAAGATTTCAATGAAGGAGAAAGAAACTGTAGAAATTGAGGATGAAAGTTTCATTCGATTCTGCAGGAATAATTTCAGCTCGAACATGGCTGATTTCATGATAGCCCAATTGCAACTCAAATGAACAAATCCTCATGGCTACAGGTACTCCATCGCTTATAAACAATTTGCACTTACTATCTATTTTTTGGGACCTAAAGTTTAAGAAAAACTTTTTCCTTACCTCACAAGACTACTCTATGCAGAATAACTACCAAATCGAACTTTTCCGTTGGTTTGAATGAATATGTATTTCGAGCAATTTCGGTGAAAGTAAAAACTATGACAGAAAGAGCAAAGGATTGCATATTATGTGTTGATGAGATTTCTATCAAAACTCATTTTTTTTATTATATATCTCTTGACCAAATAATTGGATTTCACCAATGCAACGGTAACAGATCTTTCGAACCTGCTAATTGTGCATTAGTTTTAATGTATTTTTAGTTTGTCAGTATTCGTTTTATTTATAGATTAGGTACAAATTTTCTGATGGAATTGATCTTAAAGCAAATTTACCACATAGCGTAAACATTCATTCTATATATTTCTATCATATCACTTACAAAGTCCTTGTATACTTGTTATTTTGAATGTATTGATATTGATATATTGACATAATTGTTGACTGAAATGCGTGCAGAATTAAACTATTTTTTTATGATACTCTATAGTATTTTATTCCGTTGTATATTACTATATTATATTCATTATAGAAATATGAAAAATATAATTTTATATCAGAAAACCAGTTTTTTTATTGTATTTATGAGAAGATAATTCAATATTACCTGATAACTGTACTACAAGTTTAGACTAGACTGAACGAATCTTGAGAAAAATGTATTAAGGCAAAAAATACAAACAAACTGGGAGAAATCCACTAACAAGTAACAAATTATATGCTCTGATGTTGATTTAATCTGGAAAATTTACTACATTTAACTAATCACACTAAACAGGATTCTTAAGTTCGAAAGAAATTTGAAGCAAGAACATTTATATGAGGCGTATTACAGAAATGTTTTTTACAACATTTCGTGTTGAGGGGGTTTGCCGATAGTTAAGAATTCCATAATCAAATTCCTCTTTTCATAAATTGTATATAGTAAAAAATAGTATCAGTTCAAACCAAATCAACAGAGAATTCATAGAAAAACAGTGACATCATATTCTACATAACCGAATCCTGGTTGCACAGTGATATTTTGGATCATGAAGTGATTGATCCCACTATATACAGTATTTTCCGACGCGACCGTGAAACTTGTGCATCCGCAAGTCACAAAAAACTGGTGGTGGTGTTTTCGTTGCTGTGAAGAATGTGCTCGATGCTGTCCTTGCTGATGGTTTCCACAGTGACGCGGAGGATGTGTGGGTAAAGTTGATGGTTGAAAACATTCCTGTTTATTTGTGCTGTGTTTATCTTCCACCTGGAGATAAATTGGCTATGGCTGCGTTTTTGAGCAAATTAGAATTGACTAAAGGCAAAATTGGGGACAACTTGGTTCTCATCTGTGGGGATTTCAACTGCCCGTCAATAGTGTGGGAGCCTCGCACTTCTATAGATCGATACCCACTTGGGGCCGAAGGCGTTGAGGACCAATATACCGATTTGGTGGACACTTTTAGCTTTTGTGAATTTGAGCAGTTCAACAACTCAATCAACTCAACTCAATCAATAAAACAGAACTCTCGATTTGATTTTTTGTAATAAAAATCGCATTAATTTCTTAGATAAAAGTGATCACCCCCTAGTACCGGAGGATAAATATCATCCCTCCATAGAACTTATTTTAAAAGTCCTTCAATGCCAATTGAAAAATAAAGTGAAATGCTCTAAACTCAGTTATAAAAAAGCTGATTATTATATTAATCAATAAATGAGCACCTACTGTTCGTCCCTTGGTCGACTCTTTTGATAAACCATGATGTCAATGTAGATGTAATAATATTGTTAGAAAATCTATTGAAGATTTGTCCCTAAAATAACTGTCAATGAAAAATTTCCTAAGTTTTATACGTATCAAACCATTAAGCTCATCAAACTCAAAAATCGTGTGCATAAAAAGTGGAAGATCTATAGAAATAACTCTGACCTCATCCGTTACAGATCTCTGCGTGCCTTGTCGAAGATACACATAAAAAATGACTATTTCAAGCACGTTGCATACCTAGAAGATCAAACCTCATACGACCCGAAGTTAATATTCAATATTACATCACCAAAAAACAAAACTAAAAGCTCCAAATTTCCGTTTGTTATGACCTTGGGCGATCGGGTAGCCACGGGCGGGGTGGAGGTGTGTAATTTGTTTGCGAGTTTTTTTCAGGGCGCTTTCGTGAAACCTACGAAGCGACCACTGGCTTCAAGCAGTGCTGACGGAAGCCAATTTCCTTGCTTGACTTCGATAGTTTTGACTGCTGAAGAAATAGAAAAATCCACATGATCACTTGACCGACGCAAGGGATCCGGTCCTGATGGCATCCCCTCCCAGTTTATACAGAGTTGCCCCTCCCTTAGTAAACCTCTTGAAATAATTTTTAATAAATCATTAAAATCAGGAAACTTTCCCAACATCTGGAAGCGTGCCACTGTGATACCCATCCATAAAAGCGGGGACAAGACTCGAGTTGAGAACTATCGACCTATAAGCAAATTGTGTATAATTGCGAAAATATTCTAATCGCCCGTTTATAAACGTGTTCTTTGTCTTGTCAAGAATTTGATTATGCCTGAACAACACGGCTTTTTGAGCGGCAGGTCTATAGAAACCAACTTAATAGATTTCATCGAATATATCTACAAAAATTTGGACGGGGAATTCAAGTTGACGTGGTCTATACTGATTTTACGAAATGCTTTGATAAAATAAATCACGGTTTACTATTGAGGAGATTAAGAGCTGTTGGAATAGGCGGCTCGCTGTTGAGCTGGACGGAGTCGTACCTACTTGGTAGAAGTCAGAGCGTGTCTGTCGACGGAGAGTTCTTTTCAGAGAGTGTTGATTGCACTTCTGGCGTTCCTCAGGGTTCGCATCTGGGTCCTCTCTTCTTTTTAATTTACATTAATAACATAGGAGCTATGTTCAGATTCTGCCGTTTTCTCATGTATGCAGATAACTTGAAAATATTTCTTTCCATCAGAGACTTGGCGGACTGTCTGACTATTCAGAGGGAACTGGATTCTTTTGCAGATTTCTGCATTCTGAATGATCTATTTGTCACGTAATTACATTTACAAGAAGTCAATTGCCAATATCCTACAATTACAAAATTGGCGCAACAGTTCTGTCCCGAGTTACGAAAACTAAAGAGTTAGGGATTATATGAGCCGTTCAGTGCACACATCGATTAACTCCATAAAACGAAAAGTTGAGAAACGCGATGATGTAATGTATATTGTTTCTTAAAATTCCTGTGATAATATGAATTCAAATAGATAGTGTAGAATGCAGAATTGCAGATAAAGCTTTCATCTAACGGTATATAAAATCAATAAAAAAGAATAGCCAACAAACAATCCTCAGTAATGTTACAGTTTCTACGTGACTGATAGAGTTAATCGATTTGGCAACTGAAAAAAGTAATAAAGTTAAATTTAGTTTTTACATTTTCAAGTTTTTATTACAAAAAAAGTTAGTTATTATACAATTTTATCACAGCTTTTCCATAAAAATGGATGTTGGCAGTTCTGTTATAATATAATTTTCGTAATTAATTCAGAGCAGCTTTATGCTAGCGGCATTATTCTTTGAGATGATTCAGCAAACTACCGTTTGCATTGCACTTCTTTTTATCTGGTTACCGATGCAATTTTGCTACGATAATTATTATATATATATATATTCTTTTGAACTTTTGGCTGACAATATTTAATTAGCAAACAATAAAGCATATAGATCAGGGGTTAGTGACGGGGTGTCATACAATTCGGCGTATCACATAAAAGCCTAGGGAAAAAAAACCCTGTGAAAAAAACCCTGGCTCCCCGTCTAAGTGTGAAAATACAAAAATAAGCTGAAATATATTTCAGGGACTTCTTTCTTCAAGAGTGATCTTCTATTGGTGGAGACAGAGACTTCTTCAAGGTGTTCACATTGAATCTGGAAATAAAAAGACAAAAGCAGAAAAAAGAACTGAATAACAAAAATACCTATCATATTCGTTTGAAATTTATAACCCATTCCAAGAAAGAGTTGGAAACATCATGAATAGCCCTAAAACCATCTTGAAATTTATATATGGGACAACTATCGATGAGATGAGGTATTGTTTCTTCTGCTTCTCCACATTCACAACTTGCAGTAGGAACTGAATTCCATTTAAATAGCATGCCATTGGTACAACCATGACCTGTTCTCAAACGATTAAGAACTGTCCAAATTTTTCTTGGAAGATCAAAACCAGGAACTTTTTCAGAAGGATCAGAAACGAGATATTTATTGAACATTTCGTAAGAGTTCCACTCAGTCTTCCATAATTCTTTATCACTTATGTTCATATTGAAGAACGTATTATGCCATAATGGTTTACGTGACTTCAATCTGGGAATTCTATTTTGTGGAAAATATGAAATAATTGGGAATAAATTGGGAAAAGAATGATATTTATTCCAAGAATTCAGAGCCGCAGTCTGTCTGCGAATATGGGAAGGGACAATATTAGACAATACTGGTAACCAATGAACCGGTGTAGATCTTATGGTGCCAGTAATTATTCTCATGGATGTATTCAATTGTGCATCTATTTTTTGTGTATGTGCACTATTAAACCATACAGAGCAACAATACTCAGCTGCAGAAAAGACTAGGGCTAGAGATGCTGTACGAAGAGTGGAAGCATCAGCACCCCAAGAGGATCCAGCTAATTTCTGAACAATATTATTCCTAGTTTTTAGTTTTAGGCTCAGATCATTTAAATGAGCCTTGTAATTGAGAGATGAATCTAATTTAACTCCTAAGTATTTTGGATAGAAATTATGTTCGATAGGAGAATCATTGAAAGTTACAGCTAATTTTCTATATTTTTCATGGTTATTCAGATGGAAACAAGATACCTCTGTTTTGTTGGGATTTGGACATAATCGCCACTCAATAAAATAATTCTTTAAAATTTCCAAATCAGATGACAGTATGTTTTCCAGAGTATGGAAATCCGAATGTTGGTAAGCAATAGCAATGTCGTCAGCATAAACAAATTTTTGAGATGATGTAGTGGGCAAATCACTTAGATATAAATTGAAAAGTAAAGGAGCTAAAACTGATCCTTGAGGAAGGCCGTTTTTCAATGTTTTGAAGTTGCTACTCTTATTGTCAATAAAAACACGAAACCTTCTATCAGATAACATATTTTCTAATAATCGTACCATTTTCCCACACTTCAGATGGGTATAAAGTTTGAAAATTAATCCATCTTTCCACACAGTGTCATAAGCCGAGGATAAATCGATGAAAGCAGTTCCTGTTTTCAACCTATTATTGAAGCCTGATTCTATGAAAGTTGTAAGGCTGAGAACCTGATCCGAACAATTTCTGTTTTTCCTAAAGCCTCCTGGAAATTTTGTAGAGCATTTTCTATAGAAGATTCAATTCTAAAAGGACTAGCCTTTCTAATATCTTGAAAGGAACACTCAATAAACTGATGGGTCGATAACTACCAGGATCACAAGGATTTTTTCCTCGTTTCAAAATCCCTATTACTTTAGCCTTACGAAATTCGGAAGGAAAGTTTCCTGAATTCAGAATATTGTTATAGAAAGACAATAACCAAGACAAGGCCTTTTTTCCTAAATGTTTGATAAATTCTGGATAAATTCCGTCAAAACCTGCTGCCTTTCGAGATTTGGTAGATTTGATTGCAGCCCTTAATTCATCTCTATTGAATGGATGTGACACATGTTCTAAAGTAGGAGCTGATCTCCTGAATATCTGTAATTTTTTCTTCATATTTCTCATTTTAGATAATTATTAACAGGAAGGTAGTATCTTCGGCTGTTTAAAAAATAAATAAGCGTCGATGCACGGCCAGAACAGATACAGCGTTACTGAAACGGTTCACATTAGAGTATGGAGTTAATCGAAATGGCTTCTGAAATAAATTACTTATTATTCAATGGCCAAAAAAATTTTGCCATTTAACGGTGCTAATCTTTATTATTCAGGAAAGTTATTATAAATATAAGAAGTTATGACTATACGAAGGGCTTTGACACTTAAATTTAATATTTTTCAAAAAGTGGAGTTAATCGATGTGTGCACTGAGCGGCTCATATTTGACTCTAAACTTCTATTCAGCAGCCATATTGAAAGTGTTGTTGGATCTGCTGGTAAAATGCTCGGATATATTTTTAGGCAATGCAGGCAATTTAGGAAAACTCTGCCACTCATACGTGTCTATTACGCATACGTTTTTAGCCGCCTAAACTTTGTCTCAGTTATCTGGAACCCACAGTATAAAATCTATATTTCACGCCTTGAAAGAGTGCAAAATCGATTTCTGAAGCATCTTGCTTTCAGAGATACTCTGTCAGTACAGAATAATGTAGATCGCTACCCTATTTTGAGAAAACAGTTCGGAATATTATCCCTTGAAGATAGACGTAGAACGGGCGACATCATTTTCTTGTCAAAAATTTTAGGTGGCATCCTGCAGGCAGCTGAAATTCTAGAAATGGTAAAAATTAACATCCCACCCTTCAACCTGAGGCAGCATGAGTTATTTCATATTGAATTGAAACGTAAAAGTTATACTAAAAATAGTCCACTTGTTAGAATGCTTCGTTCCGGCAATGAGTCACAGCAGTTGGTTGACATATTTCATCATATGCCACAAAAAATCAAAGTCATTTTGAAGAACTCATATATTGAAGCTTATTGAATTCAATTTCGGTTAGATTTAATCACGGCAAGTTTCCATTCGCTTTTTCGGTTTTTTTTCTCTAAATCCTAAGTTTTTTATTGTTATTCTCAATATTTTTTTGTTTGAGATCTGTTGGTTACTCCGTAGTATTGTAGTATAATATAACATTTTAAGTTTAAGCTAGTAGTTAAGACATTGGATCTGTTTGTATCCCAAATTCACTAAATAAATAAATAAATGAATAAATAAATGATTGATTGTAACCAGTACATCTGAAGGTTTGGTATTTGTTGGCATGTTCATGTTTCATTAACAGTTTTATAGATAACCTTAGATTTCAATTCGATATGACATTATCCCGATATTCCCTATTCTAGATATTATGTTGATTTATTCTCAAGAGACGAGAAAACATTGAAGTAGTGCTGTAAGAAATATGAAAATGCGAGTTTCTTTATTATTATTTATAGCAGGTTAAATATGTTTCATTCTAGACGGAATTTCTGGAAGTAAATATATTTTTTCAAGGTTTGTTGAGTTACAGTAAGGCCTATGATAGGTATGAAGAAATGGAAAGCATTGATCCCGTTCAGTCTTTTCTTATGCAGTATCTATCCAAATATCGTGTTAGTGGTTGTCCTAATTCTTCCTATTACAATATAGAGGTAGGTTGTACTCTTTTTCTATGATTTTCTAAAGATTAAACAAATAACTTGTCGAAAGAATGGTTATCCCTTTCAACCAACATAAAATAATTCACAACCAGTAAAATTAAAACTTTTACTTTAAATTCAAAATGTAGAAAAATATAACACAAAGTTTAGTAAATTTTAAAACCCACTTACGTCGTTAATTCACACAAAGAGCAAGATAAACAATCGATTGAATCGAGATAATTATTTTTTAGTCAAGGGTAAATAAGTGGTTGAACACAAATTATATTCAATGGAAAATGACCGACTAATCCATTATAACAGCTCAATTTCATAAACTTCATAACATAAAAGAACTCAATTGAATATTGTAATTTTTTCAGAAAGAGAATACCAAAGTAATAGAATGTGTAAAAAGCATAAGGTACAACAGTTCTTTCTGCGATACCTTCTTAAATCACTTCAAACCTTGCGTACAAGGTCTACTGGATGAAACAAATAAAAATGCTTAAGCCCTAAAGAGAATGAAATGAAAAACATGATGCTAGACTCAATTTTAGCAGAAGCAAAATTGATATGTGATGTGGATGGAGAACACATTTTCGGTAAGAATCGAATACTTGAGATTTACAAGGTGTCCTAACGAAATTATACTTCTGAACTCATAAATAAATATCTTTACACATTTACGCAAAATCTCGTTTCGTGAAAGATGTTTTTCTTGTGACATGAATGTTGTTATAATAAAAGGAAATAACTCAGTTTCATGAAATCGCTTTAAATTACTCAAAGAAGGCTTTGAAATTGGAACTTGATTTTTTTGTAGGATTTACTCAAACGTTCAACTTCAGTTTAAAAGCAGTTTTATAGGTTCTGGATAAGTTCAAAAACGTTGCAATGTCCTAAACTATCAAAATCAAAAGAAAAAAATAGTACTTAATCAAACTAATCAATGGTTTTATCTATTTTTTATGATAAATATGGTAAATTGAACATAAAATGTAATTTTAAACTAAATTCAATTGAAACTTCGATCTGTGAAATAACTATATTATTTGTAATTTTATAATTATTAATGTTTCACTTCTAAGATTCAAATAAGATCTAGAATAAAAATCAAAATGGCTAGTTAGGATATCACCCATTTTCGTTGTGCCTCCCAGTTTTTCATTTATACCTCGTAAGTTGATGAAAAAAATTATTTTTCTTCTTTAACGTGTACACCCTCTAGGTTTGCATGAAAAAAGTAACAGATTCAGAATAACTTGTGAAAAAACTGACTTGAGTCACTTAATTATTTTAATTTATTCATCATTTTAATTCAAATAAATAACTAACTTTTTCAGAATTATTCAGTTCTTGTGCATTCAAGAGTTCGCTAAACAGTATGAAATGCATATACAACATAAAAACAATTATATGGGATGAACTTTATTCACCAGTTATTTTCAGGTAGATGTTTTTATCCACACTCATCAACCATATAAAGTATCTCTTCATACACTAGCAGTCAGTTTCTATCTATTCACTCTCATAGAAAGATAATGAAAAGCAGCTTCATTTCCTTGAAATCTGTAGATATTTTTTGAAATAATTAGTAGTATACAATAACATCCATTTCAAAATAAACCGTACTTTTTGAAAAAACAATGCACATTTTAGAACAAATCTTTTTTATTAATCCATGTATTTCCTTTCTGCATAGATACACAAACTTTTTCGATGTTTTCTTTCGATAATCAGGTTCTGGGACCACCAGATCTTTCGTCATCACCAATAACATCCATTTCAAAATAAACCGTACTTTTTGAAAAAACAATGCACATTTTAGAACAAATCTTTTTTATTAATCCATGTATTTCCTTTCTGCATAGATACACAAACTTTTTCGATGTTTTCTTTCGATAATCAGGTTCTGGGACCACCAGATCTTTCGTCATCATCCAGAGTCTCTCTACCCGATTTGAATCACCCGAACCACTCGTAAACTTGCGTACGGGATAGACAATCATCTTCAAATGCATTTTGTAGTATTTGGTGCGTTTCAGAACAAGTTTTACTAAGTTAAAACAAAAAGTCATTGCTTTGTTTATTTGTTTGTTGTACAAAACACACTGACATGTGAAACGCTATAACTTCTGTTGTATGCATCTAAATGTCAGGAAATTTATACCTGATGTCAATGAGAGACTAAGCCATCTACGGGTAAAATATTAAAACAGATGGCACGAAAGCTACTTTTTTTGAAGTTCGCTTTAATTTGGAATGGAGAGTATATAAAAAGTAGTCAACTAACATGGTTACATCATTACAGTGCCTTACCTGGAGTTCAAAAATGTTTCGAGGACGAAATGAATGAAAAATGTGAAAATTCAATGACAAAATGAGAGACTAAGCCATCTACGGGTAAAATATTGAAACATATGGCACTAGTTATAATGATAATAATAATAGAGTTTATTAATATAAATCTACAATTTACACCAATGAACTCTTAGAAAACAACTGTGAGTTATCTACCCTAAGGTGATATCTGTATACAGTTATGTAACAAATTACAATTTTCTACCCCAATCTATGGCAATATAAAAAAAAAATTTATAGACTTCACATTCACAATTCAATTCCCAGAAAAAAAATATATATATATATACATAACAAAAAACTTCCATTTTATTTAGCCTCTGTCTCAGTCGGTGGCATTTAATGCCTCTTAATCGGTGAAATGTTTCCTAGTCGGTGAAATGTATAGGTCCCAATGACGGTGAAAACTGACTATGTCGGTGATCAATATTATTTATTTAACAAATTTTGTTTCCTCAGTTCTTCCCCTCTGTCCTTCATTAAATCGAATTTACTATTCTGTGGATTATCATCCTATCCTCTTCGAGCAGCCATTTCTTCAATTCTCTTTTAAATTTATTTTTATCCTTTATTTTTTTGCTTCGTCTAGGGACGATTTTATACAGTCTTGGAGCAATTTATACATTGTATCCTTGTCCTAGTCTTTTTTCTGCTCTCGGGGTCTCATAGTTAGCTCCTCTGCTTCTAGTTCGGTAACTGTTCTCTCGTAGTTATGAGAATTTTTCCTTGGTGAATTGTCTGCGCGTAAATTTGCCTTATATCTATAGAGCTTCAGACATCCTGTAGATAATCTCAGATGAGAATCTTATTCCCTTTCTATTCATAACTTTGAGAACTGTAAAATATCAAGACCCTTTTTGTGACAGTCAAAGACACCCCCATGCTATTATACCATATGAAAGTTGAGGTAGAACCAATGCATGATAAAGAATGCGCAGATGTTTAATTGATCTTATTAATTGGGGTATATATTTGAATCCGCATAGGATTCCAAGGAGCTTTCTCGAAAGGAACGTCACATGATCGTACCATCTCAAATTTTCATCAATGACGATACCAAGATATCTTACTGAAGTTGTTTTGGTAATCGTCAGTTCTGTTTCGATTTCCAGATCTCCTAAATTCGGAATTCCCGTCTTACTTGAGGCAAATGTTAAGTATTTGGTTTTCTCCTGACTTATGGTTAACCTGTTCAATAGAAACCACTTCATCAATGTCCCAAAATCCCCGATCACCTTGTCTCTAAGATTTTGCCACGTTATACCTTGGTATAATACAATAGTATCATCAGTGAAGCCTATAATTTCTCCTTTGGTGTTAACATCAAATAGGCTGTTGAAATATAGGTTGAACAGTAGAGGACCCAATACGGTACCTTGTGGTACCCCGAAGGTAAGTCGCCTTTCTCTACTGCATTTACCATTGATGGTTACAATTTGTGTCCTTTTTGAAATGTAACTATGGAGAAGATCTAAGATTTTTCCTCGGAAACCATAGTCTGCCAATTTCATCAAAAGTCTATCATGACTGACGGTATCGAAAGCTTTTGCGAGATCTATTACTACCGCTAGAGTAGGAATTTTTTTGTCAACGTTGTTATAGACAAAGTCTGTCACCTTTTTAATCGCATTTTCAGTGGACATATTTCTACGAAATCCGAATTGACTCTTTGATATGATGTTATGTTTACTTATGAATGCCTCCATGCGTTTTTTTAATAATTTCTCGAAGATTTTGCCCAGATTTGTAGTCGAAGTAATCGGTCTGTAGTTCGTCAAACTGTCGAAATCTCCTCCCTTGAATAGTGGTTTCACTACTCCCATTTTTAAAATTTCAGGAAAACACGCCTTTTCGAAACATAAATTCACTATATGCGTGAGTACTGTAGAAATTAGCTGTTTCATTTCTTTAAGTGTTTCAGCGCGAATTCCGTCATGGCCAGTCGATTTTTTAGATTTCAAACTATTTATTGTCTCCTCTATTTCCTCAGGATCAGTTGGAAACAGGAAGAAGGAACCATCCAATTGTCTGTTTTTCTCCTTGAAATCATTCGGTGGTGTTATTTTTCTTGCATATTTTTCTCCAATTTCACTGAAATAATCATTGAAAATGTTACACAATTCCTGACTGTCCTCAATCTTTACATTGTCCTCGGTTTTAATGTATCTTATATCCCTGTTAGTTGTCTTGGCATTTGTCAAAGATTTCAAATTATCCCATAAGGCTTTAGAATTGTTTAGACTTGTATTGATCAATTTTTCGTGGAAATCTGCCTTGGCCTTTCTTATGAGCTTCTTTAATGTATTCTTTATTTTCGAATAGTCACTTCTCAGTTGGATATTTGAGGGTTCTTTTTTCACTTTGTTGTAAATACTTTCCTTTTTAGAAATCTCGTTAATTATTGATGGTTTAATCCATTCTTTTCTCTTTCGCTTATTTTTTGTAACATATACTGTGTTCGTGCTTAGATTAATGTACCTTTTTAGGGTACGAATGAAGATTTCTATGCTTTTATTGGGATCGTCACAATCATAAACCATATTCCAATTTTCTGTGCTGAGTAGACTCTTAAGTTGGTTATAGTTTATATACTTCCTAGTATGACACGTTTCGATGGGACTGTCCTCTATGATCCATTGTGTGCTCAGCAATATCGGGTAGTGATCGGTGATAATATTACGCAATATGATTCCACTGCTATTTAAATTTTCAGCAAGTGTACCCTTCACGAAGAAATGGTCCAAACATGTTCTACTATCGGTAGCTACTATTTTTTAAAGTTCGCTTTAATTTGGAATGGAGAGTATATAAAAAGTAGTCAACATGGTTACATTATTACAGTGCCTTACCTGGAATGCAAAAATGTTTCAAGGACGAAATGAATAAAGAATGTGAAAATTCAATGACAAAATAGTTGCTGCGTGATTTTTTTTTCAGTCAGTTGAGCCTTAAGTTGAGCAATATGGCAACGGTATTGTATTTTGAAATAGCGCCATTCTACGTTTTATTGTAATAGATGCTTTCTTTTGATAATCCAAAACCAACAAAGAATTGTAATAATATTAATTGTAAGAGAAATAAATAAGAAATAAAGTAGAGATGAAATATATAATATATTTAATTCATGTATATAACATACATATAGTTATTAACTAATAACTTTTACTTAAGTGTTTAGTATACATACGAAGCTTGTCCATAATAGTATGTTCTAAAACAAATTGCAGAATGGGCACTTATTCCAACACGAATGCGAAATTCGAAAACGAGCGACGAAGGAGCGAGTTTTTGAACGCATGAGTGTTGGAATTGCCTTCTGCAACGAGTATTAGACGATATTTTCTCTATTTCAGTCAGGAATTGTGAGTAATTTATTAGAATTCAATGAAAATTTCAGATTATACCTCCTAGTGCCTTTTGTATTTTATTTTCGCAGTTGGTGTGACTGATCCGAAAATTGACAGATTATAGAATTTAAATAGTGAACTCATTACGACACTGAAATGGAGAAAATACATTCCACAGGCTGTTGCTGGTGCTAGGATCGTTTCTATGCGCGGCCAGGCAACAGGGGCCAGTTGTTTGATAGCATACTCCAATTCCGCACCAAGCCAGCCCACCGCGATGGAGCTTCTTCCTCCTGCGTCTCCCGCCAGATGCGAGTTGCGCTAAGAAGTAATCGGCAAATTAAATTCGCCAAGAACTTAGCCAAGTGTATGAAGAGAGTTGGTCGAAAGAAATGCTCCAAAGATATGATCTTGGTGCTTCGAAGCACGTCTATGATATCGTGACAGGTGATGAATCGTGAATTTACGCGTATGAGAGCGTAAGTTAACAGCAGTCGACTGTATGGGTGTTTCAAGATTACCCAGATCCAACAAAAGTTGCTCGCGTACGAAGCACTTCCAAGCAAATGGTCACATTCAAAATATCGACTTGATGAGACATCCGCCGTATAATCCTGACTTGGCACCGAATGACTTCTTTTTATTCCAGTGCGTAAAAATTTAAATGAGAGGTCAACGTTTTTCGACACTTGAAGAAGAGGTTGATGAGTTCAGAATGCATGTTTTGCCTCGACAATTGGTTCAAAAGTGTATAGATCATAAGGGGGAATATTTTGAAAAACAACAAAGCGATTTTCGATGATTAATAATTGTTTTTGTTCTCTAATCCCGATGTGTGTATAAAAGGCAACCCTCGTATGTTGAATAACGCCCCAAAATTGAATAAGAAATAATGGATTTCTTTCCCCAATCTAATATACCAATTACCTTCGTATCTTTGTTTAGACATTCATGTATTTTATTGGTGAAGTGGTATAAACTATTTATTAATTTCCCTCAATATCTTACGTTTCAAATAATATATTTCATAGGTCGCAAGTTTTGTTAACCCTATATATTCATTCAATTTTTGGCGCTCTTGTTCACCCGAACAGAGTGCCTATCATTTTGCCCGAATGTCTGTAATTTTGGAATATCGAGCCAAAAATGGTCTCAATCGATTGGGTTCGACTCCCCGATGAAGAATCCGTGGCGAAAGTTAAGTCTGTCCGGCCGGACGGCCGGCCGTATCCTCTCTAGCATCCAAAAGGAAACAGCTAGAGTATTCATATTTTCAGAATAGGTTAATTGTCCAAATATCTCGGTCAAGTTCGTTATTGGGCCAAATCCGTCGGATGGTTCAGTAGTTATGAGCATCTGAAATTTTGTTTCCTCAATAACTACTAGAATATCCATCCGATCAAGTTGATACTTGAAATATTGTTGAGGAGGGCTCCAACAAAACAGCTCGCAAAATTTCGCAGAAATCGTCACTATAGAAAATTTTTAAAAAATTCCCAAAAAAAAAATTTTTAATCCTCACTACCTATCTCATAAGATAATTTTCGGATTTCAATAAAAATGCGTGAGTATATTGAGGTGATCGATATCTTACTTAGCCTCAAATTTCATTGTCGTAGCTCTTTTCCATCTAAAGATATGATCATTTTTTTCATTTACTCAAGAGAAATTACATACGTCCCGATGATTTTCTTTGAACTATGACCATGACAGATCGATATTCGAATGACAAATGCCGGGCTCTTTAATCAGTGTCAGTTGGCGTAATATTAATCAAAATTTTTCATAACGGGAAATCATAGAAATAGAATTCAATATCGGTGGCTGAAATAATATACGTTGTCAAAATTCAGAAAAGCACTGACGTAAGTTATTAGGAAAAGGGAATTATAGCTTCGAACAAAACTTGGGGAAAATTATGAGTGGTTATTTTTAATTTGAGATATAGGTTTGTTCATTCATTAGGCGTTCATATTTGCATCAGATTGTCCCATAGTACTAGAAAAGACTATTGTTCACCTGATCAGAGTGCTCATAGATTTGTTATGGTTTGAATATTTACTCGCAAGTAGCTCAACAAGAGCGCCAAAGCAATCTGACCTCACGTCAGTGCTTTCTAAATTTTTTATTCGTAGACTCAAATTTATTGCAAATCGTATTTAAAACTACTGAAGTTCACGTAAGTAAAAACACAAGTTTTTAGATAATCATTGTTTTCAACCAGTACATCTTAAGTTTTATCATGGCATTTCTTATAATGTTTATGTTTCGTCAACATTTTGTCAGATAACCTTTTATTTGATTCGATAGGGATTTATCCCGTAATTCCCTAATATGTTTGGTTGATTTGTTCCCAACAGAAAAGAAATTCATACTAAGTAATGCTCAGAGAATGATAAAAATGCGAATTTCTCTATTATTATTTATAGCAGGTTGAATATATTTTTTTTAAACGGAATTTCATGAAGTAATTGTATTTTTTCAAGGTTTCGTGAGTTACAGTAAAGCCTATGATTGGTATTCAGATGTGGAAAGCATTGGCCTATTTCAGACTGTTGCTATAGAATATCTAGCAAAATTTTCATTTGTTACTGGTACTTCGCCTGATATTTTAGAGGTAGGAAAATCAAATTATTCTATGATGATATACCAAAAATTAAACAAATAACGCATCGAAAGAGTAGATTGTATCTTATCTCAACATATTCACAACCAGAAAAATTCTATATTTTACCGAAATTGAGAAAAAGATATATATCTAAAATTGTTGTTGATTTCAAACCCCACATGCTATTGAATTGATATTATACTGAAAAAACTCAACGGAATATTGTTATTTTTTCAGGAAGAAAGTAGAAAAGCAATAGAATGTGTAAAAAGCATAAGGTACAACAGTTCTTTCTGCGATACCTTCGTAAATCACTTCAAACCTTGTGTACAAGGTCTACTGGATGAAACAAAAAAAAGTGAAAGACATAAAGACTATGAAATGAAAAACATGATTCTGGATTCAGTTTTAGCAGAAGCAAAATTGATATGTGATGTCGATGGGGAACACATTTTTGGTAAGCATCGAATGAATAGGATATACAGGGTGTCCCAACGTGAATTTTGCATACTTCTGAAGTCGTAAATAAATATCTTTCCACATTTAATAAAATCTTATTTCGTAGTAGATATTTTGAAGTATTTTTTGTAAAATAATGTTGCTTAAATAAAAAAAAACTAACTCAGCTACTTGAAAACACTTTGAAATACTCAAAGAAGGCTTTAAAATTGAAACTTTAGATTTTAGTAGGATTTACTCAAACGTACAACTTCAATTTAAAAATACAAAAAAGAGTTTTAATGGATGAGTCGAAAACTTTGAATGATTCTAAACTATCAAAATCATAAAAAAAATAGTACTTAGTCGAATTATTAATATTTTATATCATTGTTATGGTAAATTGAACTTTAAGTGTAATTTTATATCAAATTTAATTGAAGTTCCGATCTATGAAATAAGTATAGCATTTGTAATTTTATAATAATTAATGTTCCGCTTCCATATTCAAATAAGATCAAGGATAAAAAACAAAATTGCTAGTTAGAATATCACCCATTTTCGTTATGCTTCCCAGTTTTTTATTTATACCTCGTTAGTTGATGGAAAAAATCATTTTTTTCTTTCTTCTTCAACGTGACAATCCTCTAGGTTTTCATGAAAAAAATAACAGATTCAGAACAATTTGTGAATGATTCAAGTCATTTAAATATTTTAAATTATTTATAGTTTTAAATCAAATAAATAACAATTTTTTTTTCAGAATTATTCAATCCTTGTGCAGGCAAGAGTTTGCGAAATAGTAAGGAATGCAGACTCAATATAACAAGAGCTTTATCGGGTCAACTTGAATCTTCAGTTATTTGCGGGTAGATTATTTTTTCATTTTCATCATTAACTGTATGGAGTTTTTTCTTCATACACAAATGAAAAGATGCAATTGAAGGATTTTATTTCCTTGAAGCAGTCAGTTTCCATATGTTCATTTCTTAAAGAAACTAATAATAAAAAATAGCTTCATTTCTTTAGAAGATATGACTAATGCAAAACATAAGTTTCTCCAAAAATATTGGTAAGTATAAAAACTAATTAACTAATATGATTTTATTTCTACAGTGCTGTACCACGGTTGAAAAAATGTTTCGAGGACGAAATGAATAAAGAATGTGCAAATTCATTAACAAAATCCTTCCTGCATGATTTTGTTTCAGCCAAGGTTAAGCCTTGCAACCTGGCAACGGTATTGTATTTTGAAATAGCGCCATTCTACGTTTTATTGTAATAGATGCTTTCTTTTGGTAATCCAAAACCAATAAAAAATTGTAATAATATTAATTGTAATAGAAATAAATAAGAAATAAAGTAGAGATGAAATATATCATATATTTAATTCATGTATATAATATACATATAGTTATTATTATTATTTTCACGCATTCGAGTTGGAGTTCATGGAATATATTGAAGAAATTAAGAGTTACTCCCCTTGCCTCATAATCATTAAAAATTGAACCAAGATTAATCGTCGTCGCTTAGTTAATGTATAGAATCAGTAAGAAGTCCCTCAAATATATTTCAGCTATATATATATATATATATATATTCTTTTGAACTTTTGGCTTACAATATTTAGTTAGCAAATAATAAAGCATATATATCATATTTCAGCTTATTTTCGTACATACAACAACACTTATGCAGGGAGCCAGGGTTTTTTTACTTTTTTTTCCCTAGACTAACCCTTACTAACACTACATGTCCTATTATTTGCTACAGTGACGGCTCGTCAGGGTAGACAGGGTCGGCCGGGCCGACCCAAACGCAACCGAAAAAGAGAAGGTGAAAATAAATACTTTTTTAATCGAAACTTATTTAAAAAATTAATAGCAATATTTAAATCTCGAGAAATTCCCTCAGTATCTTTTCTTCTGCCCTCTATATATCTCATATTTCCACTCAACACATCGAAGTACACATTATTTCGGTCAAACACCTCAAATAATTTTTATTCCAAGTTCCCGCATCTGTCCTTATACGTAATAACGCAGCTCAGCCAGCCGAGCCACAGCTTTCAGTTCATGATTTCATCTAACACATACGTCGCTCGAAGTTCCTATTATGGAACTCTACAATACCTCGACTGTGACACTTGCGAGGTCGGCCGAGAACCCTTGGCCGTCGGCCGTCCCTATGTGAAACGGCAGGCGGGTGAAATTGTTTATTATTATCGATGTTTATTGCAAATATCAAATTAAAAATTGTGATTTAATATCCGACTTCTTTATATGTTTATCCTAAATTTGAGATAAAAAGAGAAATCATTATGTATTTAAAATTTTGTCACGTATCCTGTTAATAATTGAAATTTTCACCCTCAAATCTCAAATGACTATTATCATAAGTACTTGAATATTATTTCAATTTCAGAAAAAAGTGTATTCGTACTGTATGGAATAAATTTTGTGATTTTCTGACCATAAAAATTCATTCTTAGTAACTGTAAATAGCAAAACAGCAACCCACGACTTGTTCATTTTTCAAAGACTAGGTCGGCCAAGATACCCTTGGGGAGGGGGTATATGAGAATTGCATTGCGTGTGTTTACACTTTGATATTCAGGGCTATTCACTAACTCAAGTTGCTTTCGCCGTGGCTATCCAAAGCAACTCGTATAACAACTTTCGATAGCCACTGCTACCCTTTTTGGGTATTCTCTAACTAACCATTAACAACTGTTGTTATCATAACAACTTTTTGTGTAGAGAGTCATGGCAACACCGCAAAATAGTTCAAATGTCCGTTTTCTCGATTCAACCATAGACAAATGATATGGATTTATCTGTGGAATAAGCACATACATAACCTTCAAAATCACGAAAAATGACCGTTAAAGAAAGTTGGGAAAATATTTCAATTATTTTCGAGGAATCTGTACTGTAACTATGGAAGAAGGATGAGGTTATATAAAAGACAATTTTCGGTATTTTTAATTTAACATCTCTTATTTTAGACATAACAGGTTTAAAAGGCAAGCAATGAAGATATCAATTTATGATGAATTTCCTGAGCGAACATAAAGTGATGATGAAAGTAAAACTATCGCCAGCTGAATCAGTAAAAGTTGGAGAACTGTGAATGCAACTCACTAAAGAGTTGCAGCAGTGGCGCATTTACCCTACAATACTCTATATTAATACCTTTGTAATTCCAAATTCATTAAAAAGTTCATTTGCACTAAAAATGTCATTCTTATTCGATTACAACTTTTAATTTTTCACATGAATGAAAAAAAACTACTACTATTTGTTTATTGAAACAAACAGTAGCCGACAAGAGTGGTTATCGATAGCTACACCTATGAAGCAGTTGCCAGTAAACTACTAGGGATAGCCACTAGTCATTATGCATAGTAACTTTCAAAACCACTTTCTTGAATAGTGAATACCGATTTCGCACTTAGCAACTGACCTTGAAGATGACCACGATTTTCGGTGGCTATTCATAGCAACTTGAGTTAGTGAATAGCCCTGATTATCAGACTTCAGTTCACTAGGTCAGTAGTTTGGAGTAAGATGTTAGTGTGTAGGGCTTAGGGTTGTACGAGTTTTCGTTCGTTTTCGGTTACAAGTTGAATGTGAGTGATCCAGATGGCAAGTGTAATAGAGGTAGTATCAAATTGCGGTGATTTGATTAGTTTTTTAGTAGATAACAGGTTTTCCATTATTAGAATAATTCTAATAGACAGCGTTCACAACATGATGAATATGATTTTAATTTTACTAAGTTTTGAGATGAATTGTTGGACAGTTATACATTTTAGGGTAATCTTGACTTTTATACCGGTGGGATTTAATGACCGGAATTGCGCATGTGCCACGAGCATTTTGTTGCCAGATTGTGCAATAATTATATCTTGGAAAATCGATATTAGTCCTTAGAAAATGAAAGGGTTTTTTTTCAATGATATTCGACTGGCGATTTAATGAAAATTATTTACCAATTAATAGAAATGATCAGATAATTAGATTAGTTTGCAGTTTATCGCCCAATTTTTATATTTCACATGGTTTTTTTTGTCAGGTTATTAGGTTAGTCGAGATTTTTATTTTTGATATTGGGTCCGGGGTGATTAGGTAAGTTAAGCTTTTGTTATATAATAGAACGACTTCGAAAGTAACTTTTTACCAATATGAACTATCAAATATTAAATATTTACAATCAGTTCAAGATCGTCAAATATTACCGCTACGAGTCATTCTTCAAATACTCCGACTAAACGTACGACCTGGCAACGTTGCTGCTCATTTTAAGCGCCGCCCACAATCCACCGGTATGAAAGTCAAGATTACCGATATATATATACATATATATGCTTGGTCTGGCCGACCCACTCCTAGAGGGCACGAGCCGTCACTGGTTTGCTAACCAAAGAATTGTAAGCCAAAAGTTCAAAAGAATATATATATGCATATAGTTATTTCGTATAATGATTTGACAGAAATTTTTCTGCATCTGTATGCAGTTGTCATGGTTTACTCAATATTTCCTAGATTTAATATTCATTTGATGTTTGATCCTAGATATAGTATATAACATTACCAGCAAGGTAAGAGGGATTTTACTGGCGAAAGGAGGATATAATTGACGAACCGCAGGCGAGTAAGTTACCTCCTTGAGTCAGTAAAACTCGCTGCCTTGCGTGTATTGTTTTATATTTTATTTGTTTCTCATTTGTAAAAAGGTTAGATAAATTCCAAAAAAATCTCATATCAATAATTTGTCGCAAATGTCGTAAGCTATGGAAGTGTTGCCATGAATATGTCTGTTTATTTTTCTTTACATTTGTTTTGGCGAAAGCGAAAATGAATGTACCAAAAGAAATTATTGAGGCAGCCAACAGTGTAGCTTCAAGTTTATTACTTGCAAAATCAGCTTCAAGGTACGAGCGAGAATACGGCTTCAAAAAGTGGCAAAACAAAAATAGTGTGATTGGGGTAACTGAAGATGTTTTGTTGGTCTACTTGAATCAACTCTCAGCTAGATTCAGCCCTAATACTTTATGGGCAAGATAATCTACGCTGAAAAGCTGTTTGGAAATGAAAGAAAATGCCCTTGTTCGCAGGTTTGTTTTCCTTAAAAAATTTATTGAAAAGTATGACGTTTAGTTGTCATTTGCAGATTTCAAAAGGTAATAGCGTTTCTGAAACGAGAAAAATTAGCGTTATACGCCAATAAAGGCCAAGGTATCAAGTGAAAAAAGGCTGAACAATTTCTTTTACATGCTCCTGATGAAAATTGTAACGATATATGGGATTTTTGGATGTTGTCGATGTGACGAATTTCTCTCCTTAAACATGAATGATGTAGAAGATATGGGAAAATACGTTATTGTGACATTGTGGCAAACAAAAATTTAACAACAAGAAGATTCACCATAGCCGATGATGGCTGCAGCCTCAAACCCTGCATGTTATACAGAAAATATGTTAATCTGCGGCCTCCTGGAACAGAAAGCCTAAATTTTTCTTTGACATACCGACATGGAAATTACATTTCCATTAATGCTGGCCAGCACACTATTGGTGGTGTCCCAAAGCAAATAGCGAAATATTTAGGTTTAAAATACCCACAGTTATACACTCTGGAGTCACTATTTGCGGATTCGGGTGGAGATATTTTAGCACTAAAGCGTGCATGAGGGTGGAAAAGCACCGAAATTGCGATGAGTTATGTCGATGATTCGGTCAACAAAAAAATCGAAATGTCTAGAAAATTAATTGGTAGTAAGGAGAGTACAAATGTTCTGCAGTCCTCGAGTTCAGCACTTTCTGAGTCAACAGATGGTTCATCAGTTTCTGTATCAACTCTTTCATCATCTGTGTTACTGGAAATAACAATTGTACCACGATTTTCAACATATATTACGATAAAACAAAATTTTCTAATGTAAATAACACTACTAACTTGTTAAAATTTTGCAAGTTAACTGTCAGTTTTACAAGGTAGTGACTTGATGAAATAAACTTTCTTGATTAATATTGTGTTTTTGGAAACTCACGCGTTCAAATGAGAAACAAATTAAAGAATTAACATTCCATGCAGAAAAACAATTATTTTCAATATAAGTTGAAAAAACTCAAATTATTTTCGTCAATAACCATTTCACTCACATCAATCGTTAAATTCACAATACCTAGGTTTTAGAAAATTTCAAATTCCTCGTAAACCTATAGATAAGATCTGAAGACCACACAGGCTGATCATAAGGAACCATATGTCCAGCATCTCTAACCAATAAATCAGTCAAATTACCAGCAACTTTAACAAAACCAGCAACATCTTTATTCACGTACCAAATTTTTCTTTCAGCCGTTTTATACTCAGTCGAACTTGTAAAATTCAGTTTTTCTAGATAGTTCACGGTCAATGGATAAGCGACGATTATATCAAATTGACCACTGTAAAGTAACACTCTGTAGTTTTTTAAGAGTTCGGGTAGAAGATGTACAACCGATTTCATAATATCACTTTTTAGAGCTGCATAGACCTCACCTTCATAATGAAATATGGCATTACCTACGTGTATAGCTTTTCTTATTTCACTGCATTGGATGAAGAAGTCCATAAGAGGTTCATCATATGAACCTTTGGCAAATAAATAGTTATATACGTTGGTTATGCCAGTAAGATTCCTCATTGTGACTAAAATTTGGTCTGGGAATTCTTTAGCTTCAGCATATTTGCCTTCTTTAATCAAACCAACGGCTTCGTCTCTCATTTCATTGAACAGATCTTTAGCTTTCAAATCAATGATTCCGTGTTGGTAGAGATAATCACCGAGGTTCAGTTGATTAATCGGATCTGTCCAGCCATTTCCTATAGCAAGACCTTTCAGATTCACTTGTCGATCAGCTGGAAGACGCTGGTTAGCTCTCAAAATATAATGTGAGACGGAAGGTATGTAATGTCCTCCATACGATTCACCAGTTATAAAAAAATCGTTTTCTCTTAATTCCGGAAACAACAAGAAAAACTGTTGGATAGCTTGGAAGAGCTCGCTGCTCACTTGGTCTTGGTCATGCGCTAATCCACCAGAATCTGTGAAACTGTACCCTGTCCCAGCTGGGTTATCGATCCACAGCATGTTATGCCTTCTGGTCCAAGTCTCATTCCTCAAAACCACCTCTGCCTCAGTCTTCATTCGAAAAGGTCCATTTTCTGAAAACAGTCCAAAAAGTGATGTCATTCCAGGACCTCCTTGGAGCCATAACACCACTGGGTCAGTGAAGGGATCGAACTCAGATGGACAAAACCAAGCAAATAAGTTGGTATTGTGCGTTTTATTGACTGTAAAAAATCCAGTGTAATGGATTACATTCTGGAACGCTTTATGAAAGACCCTGGATGCATTTTTAGCTTCTTCAATCCTTCCAGATTCGATGTAAGGAGTCAATATCAAAGGCTCACCATTCTCTTCGTTTAAACCAGGTGTTCTGGTTCGAATTTTCGGATAAAAATACGGAAATATACTCACTGAACTCGAAAGTTGAACAAGTACACAAAAACATGAAAACCACAACGTTAACATGATTGAATTGTATGACTTGAGTAAATGCGGCTCATTTTTATTGAAATCATTTCCGTAAATAATCTTATCGTGTACTGGGTAATTTTATATTGTATCCGAAATGTGTTTGAAGTCAATAAATCCAAAAAATCCAGACGCGTGTGATAGGGATGTCTGATGTCTCAAGATTATGTCGACAGATAAATGTTAAATTGTATGATTCGACTATTTGGATTGTCGTTCCATAACAAAGGAGTTTTTCAACGTTTCAACTGATTATTTCAGAAGACAGAGCGTGATCTTTGATTCCAAATATTAGAATCTAACCTTTCGCTCCACAATCAGGCAAAAACAATAATACAACTTTAGACTTAAAAAGAAGACTTGGTGAATGACAGCTTAAAAAAATAACTGATACATTTTCTACTTTTATCTTTGGGTGAAAGTTATATCACAAAACTTTGGGGAAAATGACAAAATAACAATTATAATAGTGTATTCTAAAACAAGTTGCAGAATGGGCCACCTATTCCAACACGAATGCGAAATTCGAAAACGAGCGACGAAGGAGCGTTGGAATTGCCTTCTGCAAGGAGTATTAGACGATATTTTCTCTATTTCAGTCAAGAATAGTGAGAAATTTATTGGAATTCAATGAAAAATTCAGATTATACCTCCTAGTGCGTTTGTATTTTATTTTCGCAGTTGGCGTGACTGATACGAAAATTGACATGCAAAGGACTCTTGTTGACATTCGAAAGGAAATGGTGTCAGTGTTGTCAACCACAAAACGAAAAATATTACTGAAAACAATGCTGTAACAAACAGCACTGTCTTTCGTACTGTAATGAACTCATTACTACACTGAAATAGAGAAACATCTTAATTACATGATACAATGATATAAACAAATTCAAGGTTAACAAGCATGCCAAATCAAACCATTATAGATACCAAAAAAATGTTAAAAATCACCCTATGAGTAAAGAACTAGATAATCTAGATAAAGAAACACCAGAATTATCCTTGATTACCATCATTTTCCCAGAAGAAGTTTTCCCCAATTTCAAATTCTCGACTGATGTGGACGCTTCATTCCGTGAAGAGGAAGTTGGACTTTCTATAAAGTGAGCGTAATTATCTCAGGAAATGATCCGAATTTAAACGCCAGATGCGCTGGGCTTAAGTTCCTATTATCGACACTGTAAAAAGGAGAAGGCGATAATAGATGATCAGGTTTCTGATTGGCCAGAGACTTATCTTGCTGAATGCCCTTGTTTTAGTACTGAACCATCATGTTTTTATAATAATCTCAGGAAATAACCAGAATTCAGTAAAATCTAATTATCCGCACTGTAGAAAGGGGAAGAATAGAATAGAAACTTATGAAATTTCAGTAATTCATTTTTCTTGGCAACGCTGTACAATGAACAGTCAGGGGTTACGATTTTGCGATAACGTGCCACCAGTAAATTGGTTTCTGGCTTTCGCTATTTATGATATTCGTAAGTGTTAGTTTCAAGTGCAATTGAATCTCTTGGTGAGTACCCATTAATAGTGAATATTCATATTTTTCAGTTGTATATATATATATATTTTTTTTTTCAAAAGAACTTAATGTAATTCTCATGCAGTTAGATTTACCGAACCAGTCACCATGTTTCAAAACAAGGGGCGAAATAAAACTCAGAAATATTGCTCAGATCTCTTCATTTTAGGTTTATTTTCAAGTAAAATCCTTCTGAACAGAGTAACTTTATCTGGTGATAATTTACTGGTTTCGAAGTTTTCATTATCCCAAGAACAATTTTTAGCACTCTGGAAAGTCCAGGATTCCTCAGGTACATTCAATCTTTTAAGTAAATTTGAAGAAAGTGCAGGAACTATCGGATGAAGAAAAATTCCACAAATTCGCATCGTTTCAATGGTAATATGTAGAACAACTTCCAGTGTATCCTTTTTCTCAGGCCATTTTTTTAATTCCCAGGGCTTCATAGTCTCAAAAAATAAATTCGCAGAAAACAATGTAGCGATTATGGTATCCACTACTTTATAGACATTATACTCATCGTAGTTAGTCTTGCAAATATCTTTAAAAAAAAAATATATTATTAAAAACAATCAATCATTTCAAGAAAGAAATTTTTGAAAATATCCTTCGTCTGAACTAGACAACCAACAATACAGGAGAACTTTATATTTTATTTTATCTATTTTTATTCATTTAACAACAAATTGTTGAAGTTGTATTTTCAAATAAATAAATAAATAAAAATATTGTTCATGCGTTTGATGAAGTTTTCAATTTAGAAATATGGTTTGCTGCAGCAACTTTTTCCTATTGGGCAGGCATATACCTCCCCCCTAGAAAGGTTTATGGAGCACAAGAACAAAAATAATCTTTATTGTTACCAACCTGGTAAATTAATCACATTTTCTTTCAGTTTATATGCAACTTCCAATTTCATAACTTCTTCAAATACTTCTCTTTTGATTTTTGGAAATACCTGGTCAGGATTCAAAACTGACCCAGTACAACGGTTGAGCAGATTTCCCAAGGTATCTGCCAATTCAGCATTCAATACACGAATAACCTTTCCGTCATTATAATCTGAAAGAAATATATATATATAAAGGAACTAAAAAATATACAAAGAAAAATTAACCTCAAAATAAAAAACCTACAAATTATTCATAAAGAAATTTAGCAACTCTGAGTGTAGGTAAACCCTAAACTTCCCAAGATAATATATTCCTTTAAACACCATGGAGTAAAAAAAAGACAAAAATATACCTACTCACTTCCATCACTATGTGGCACTCCTGCACGAAGTAAAAAATATCTTAAACCATCACTGGTAAAAACTTCTGCTCTTTCAAATGGATCAATTATATTCCCTTTCGATTTCGACATCTTTTCCGAAGCTACAGTCCAGTGAGAATGACAAAGTAGAGTACGAGGTGGTTCTAGGTTAGCAGCCATCAAAAAGGCTGGCCAATAAATACCATGGAATCTATAACAACAGTTGTCACAGAAGAAACAAGATTTCATCTTTGCTCTGATTTGAATACACCCTACATTCCATAAGAAACAGAACTTTTAAAAAAAATAGTACCGCTAGTGCCATCTGTTGTAATATTTTACCCCTAGATGGTTCAGTCGCTCATTGACAACTGGTATAAATTCATGACATTTGGATGCATACAACAAAAGTTATTACGTTAAAACATCAGTGTGTTTTGTACATCGGTACATAAAAACAATTTGTTTAAATTTAATTTACATTGATTTTTTGGGTTTTTTTTGTTTCTTTTGGAATAAAGGGTGTATCATCAATGTCAACGTCTAATTTCAGACTCACTTGAGGATATCCTTCCCGATAACCTGTATATCGGGAGGCCAATTTTTCTTGAAATAACCATCTTCCGTAGCATATCCTGCAGCTGTTAAATAATTCACAAGTGCATCCAACCAAACGTAGATTGTCTGGGAATTGTCAGAAGGCACAGGTACGCCCCAGCTAACCCGTGAGGAGGGACGTGAAACTGATAAATCGGGCAATTCTTCCATATTAAGTGTTTTCAACAGAATTCTGTAGAATTTCTTTGGTTTGATTGTATTTTCTGGAAATCGATAGAAGATTTCATAAAAATGTGGTGAAGATGTTTCCTTGTCCTACATGGAACTGTAAGACAGTTGAAACATATAATCTAACAGAAATCATTTCATAAGAAAATAACAATCAGCAAACAATCATGATATTGAAACTAATTTTTTTACCATTCGATCTCAACCAATGAATTAAGTCGTCCTGAAATTTGCTCAATTTGAACAAATAATTCTTCTCTTTGGTCCATTCAACAGGATGGCCACTTTCTTCAGATACCACTATTTCTTTCCCATTTTGATCTTCAATTTTTTTTATTTGGGTGGATGTCAAGAAGGTTTCATCAGAAACACAATACCACCCTTTATAACTCGCTAAATATATATGGTTATTCTTTTTAAGAAGATTCTACAAATTTGTCAACTAGAAAACAATACAAAAAATGATGTTCTATATCCTACCCAAAATTTATTCACTGTCTTCAAGTGGCCTTCACTGGAAGTTCTGATAAAATCAGTATAATTAATACTGAAAGAATCTGCAAGATTTTCATAACTATGTGCAATTTCCTCACAATATTCAGAAGGGCTCATATTATGTTTAGCTGAAGCCTGTTGAATTTTGGAACCATGCTCGTCAGTTCCTGTGCTGAATTTAATTCTTGTGCCTTTATCATATACATTATGCCACCTACCAATACTATCAGCGATTACTGAGCTATACAAATGTCCAATATGTGGTTCTGAAATTGAAAACCTGAAAGAAGTCAATCCAAAAAACAATTACCATGTAATTTAAACAAATATGCCAACCTGCATTAACATAATAAATTGGTGTAGAAATAAATAATTTGTCCTTTTTGCCCTCCGATACCTTTACTTTAGTTTTCTTCGTGGAACTTGCAAATCTGTATATACTTAAGCAATGACCTGAAATTTCAAGTAGGATTTCATTCTGAAAATATGATCAAATATACACTTACGAGTTCTGTTCATAAAAAGCCCTGCTCCTTTCATCTTATGAAAACAAATGTTATGAAAATGAAAAATCCACTTAAATGTAAGGTTGTAATATTCTAACCTCGTCGCCATCTATTTGACGTCCAATTCATAGAATATGTTTCCTAACCAGAGTGAAGGTGAATACCAAGGCAGTAACTAAAATTATCCGATCGGTCAGTGGCGCTCGCTATGATGCTATAGAGAAGCGCTATTGAATTAATTACGTTTACTTTTGAAGGAATCAAGTCTCATTTAAAATTCAATTGAACTTTGGCGCAAAGGGCCTGATTATATGAATATTCAAAGGCGTACCAAATATGATATCAGATTATTTTGAATTGAAACTGAAACTAGCAATAAAAAATATTTGGTAAGATTCAACTTCTTGATGTGGTTTCACAGTGTTAATTATAAGAGTTGACGATATTGTTTCGGATAATACTTCATTATCTTGAAAATCTGCCGTGTTCAAAAGACTAAAAGAATTCTTGATTCTTTTCCGTTAAGGCGTGTAGAATTTCATCTTATTAGAAGGAAAAAGAAAAGTTTTAATATTACACAAAACGTGTACCCTCAGACAATCGAAATAATTTTAAGCAAATCCCATCTTAAAAAGTACCGAAAATTGCTTCAAAATATTTCTCATTACTAGTTGTTGTTTCTTCCCAAATAATAATACTTGATTTCTTCTTGTCGACCATAACGTGGTTAAGGCGATATCTTTTCGCGGCAGCGTGTTATCACAAACCACATAATGACACTAATAACTTCGGAAATTTTAACTGCTGCCTCACTTTGCTATATTCACATTGGTTTTTTTATCTGCCTTTGTGGTTTGTGTTTACTCACAATTGTCAATATTTGAAATTTTGAAAAGTTTTATTGAATGAGGTATCATCGTAGATTCGAGAAAATAATAATCTTATTATCATGGATGATCCTGGAATGAGTTTATTCCAAGGAAAAGGTCTCGAAATTGCCGATAGCAATGAAAATCAAGAGGAAGCTGAAGATTTAGAGGAACAGATTAAGAGACGTGAAGAGGTAGTAGAACATGTTAGAATATTGTTTATGGATAAGAATGAGATTTATCTCTGAATATGAAAGCGTTAATAACTTCCCACTTCAGTTACAGAATTTGTTGATCAATGCTCTCGATGAATTCAAGTATGATGACAGTACGATTAATTCTTCCACAAATGTATCCCTTGCTTCTGCAGAATGTTTGGACCAAGCCTATAAAGATGTTCAAACTCCATATGAACAACTCAAGCTCTTATATGATATCCGCATGAAGGAAATTCAATCGCTAAAAGAAGAATTCGATCGTTTTAAAGATGAAAGAGCAAAGGAAATAGATAGTTTAAAACGTAGATTAACATTGCAAGAAGCAGAAACATCTCAAGCAGAAATATCTTTACGAAACACTAAGTCCCTTTTAGGTTTGCAGTCAGGCATGAAAAACTTTTTGATCAATTGAAATTTGATTTGTTTTAGTGGAAAAAGTAGATATTATTGCCGAACAAGAAAAAGTTATAGCATCAAATATTGGAGAGATAAGTTCATTAAAAGAATTTGTAGAGCAGGTATGTTTTGGAATTTTTGGTATTTAAGGTTTTCATATTGGATGTTTTATGTTCAGCTGCAATTCGAAGTGCAAGCTTACAAATCAACAGTGGAAGAATTACAGCTCAAATTTACTATGGAGACAGGACCTTACAACGTTGCTGCTAGAGTATTCAATGTAGAAGAATTGCAGAATAATCATAAAGAACAAATTCAAAAGATGGAGGCAATTCTTGAAGAGCAAAGAAAAAAAATTGAAAATCTGGTGAGATTGAAATTCAGTAAATATGTTTTCAACTTGATATCCTGTGTTATGATTTTAGGAAAAAGATCGAACTGTTTTAGAGAGTGATTTGAAAAGGACTGTTGAAAACAGTAACGAGAACGAATCTCTTCAAGTTAACACAATTACATTATTGAATGCTAACATAGAAAGTGCCCAAAATCAATGTAAAGATTTGTTAAGTTTGGTGGAAATGTTGACCAAAGAAAACGAACACTATAGAAGTAAATATTTCTTTGATATATTACAATTTACCCGGACTCTAACAAATATTTTAATTTTCAGATAGAGTACATAAATTTGAGTCAAACGAACCAATATTACTTTCAAATTCGTTTAAGAGAAAATCATTGGTGAGAAAAAAATGTTTTACTAACAAGGTAATTTCACAATTCATTTTTAGGATTATGATACACTTGTAATTCATAATGAAAGACTGAAGAAAATGCTTTTAGACAAAGATGTTGAAGTTAATACACTGAAATCAAAGACCAAGTAAGCATTTTTCAATTTTTTTTCGACAATGTAAGACTTTCCTTTCTTTAAGGTTTTACGAAAAGGATATAAGAGAACTAATTGAGTACAGAAATATTAAAAATTTTTCCATTAATAAAATTGAATGTAGTAAGTGGTTTATTCATCTCTAGAACTTGGTTATGTACATCATCCAATCCAAAAGAAACCGAACTTTTAAAAAAAAATAGTGCCACACTCATAAACTTGCGTATGGGATAGACAATCATCACCATATGCATTTTGTAAAATTTTGTGTTTTTCAATAAAAGTTTTACCAATTTTTATACAAATATCAATTGCAGCTCTTTGTTTGAAACTTATTTTCCGACCGATGTACAAAAAACACTGACATTTGAAACGCAATAACAGATGGCACTAGTGGTACTATTTTTTTTTAAGTTTGTTTTTATTAAGTAATTACAAGTGGGAGGACCAAAATTTTAGAAGAAAATTGGTCGAAATATAAAACAACTGACTTTTAACTTTTTTTATTTAAGATCAATTACAACATAGTCAAATAATGTCCGTGAATGAAAACGAAATTAAAAAACTACGAGATCTTTTACAAGAAAAACAGATAGAAGTCGAACAACTCACCTCAATGAATATCGAACTGGAAGACAAGATTGAAAATATGATTAAACAAACAAGAAATGATCTAGAAAATCTTTCGATTAAATATAAGTTACCTGAATTGGAAACAATGAATAAAGAGTTGATGAATTCTGAAGCAAAAATTAAAGAGTTACAAGAGAAATTAGAGTTGTCGGAAGCAGAAGTGAAAAAATTAAAATTAGAAATTTCTTGTTTAGAAATGTTGAAAACAAAAATTCAGGAACTTGATAAAAATTCCTTAGAACAAGAAAATATTATCGAAGATGAGACGAATAACATGAAAAATCAGTTATTGATGAAAGAAATTGAGAGTTTGAAAAATGACAAAGCAGATCTACTAATAGCTATAAATGATTTAAACTCTTTTAAAACTAATTATGAATTATTGCAAAAAGAGTACAAGCAACTCTCTGAACAGCTTAAATATTTAAATGTTAACGAAGATGAAGATGCCAAGGATTTATCAAGTTTAAAGATGGACTTGGAAGATTTTTGGTCTATTTATAATAAAGAAACTCCTGAAAAAGAATTTTTGAAAGTAAAAATCGCCAGTTGGTTAAATCAAGTCAACCTGATAACCATTTTAATGAAAAAGTATAAAAAATCTGAACGATTATGGAAAACAGAAACAGAGAAATACAAAAGTAACTTTTTAGAATCTGGAAAAGAAGTTAACAAACAAGCAGAATTGATTGAAGAACTAAATACTGCAAAAATCTTGTTGGAAACGGAAAAGCATAATCTTGAAATACAACTGAAAAATATAGAAACCAGTTTGAAAGAAAAAATTAAAGAGAATGAAAAATTGATAAAAGAATTGAATGAAAAAAATAATCAACTGATTAGTTTGAAGGATGATTTGGAGAAATTAAACAATGAAGAAGAAAATGTAACAATGAAAACACTAGAAGATGCTTCGAATCATTTGGAAGAAGCGAAATTAGAGTTGTTAAAATACCAGAAAGCTCTATCTGAGAATAATATGTTATTAAAAAAATATGAAGATCAAGTTGAGCGACTGGAACTTGAGGTAGAGAATGCTAATAGGGATCTTGAATTGTCTCAGAAAGAAGTTGAACAATTGCAGAACACAATCAAGCAAATATCAAAGGATGATATTGAAGATGAAGGTAATTGTGTGTACCTATTGGCATAAAAATACATTTCTCTATTTCAGTTTTGTAATTAGTTCATAACATCACTGTCACTTCCATAACATTCATACCAACTGATAAAATATAATTCAAATGCCACTACAACAGTAGTTCACAATACTGAACTGAAATATTGAAAAAACCTTCCTGCAAATTGTTTTAGAATATATAATTTTTTTATTGATTCCTATGCAGGCCCCCTGGGAGATGAATCGAAATTCAAAGTGCATCTTCTCAAAGCCGAGGTAAAAATTCAAGATAAATTAAAGAAAGAATACGAGCGGAAGGTTGCAAAAATAGAAGATACATACAAAAACATCTTTGAAGGGAATCAACGAAAACTTAAAACATTCAAAGAACAAGAAAAAATACATCGCGCCCAGTTATCCGAGATCTTGGGTAAATATGCACAGATTTTGAACCCGGTGCAGAAGGAAAACGAGGAATTGAAAGAACGTTTAGCTACAAACGAAGCAGAGTACATTCGACTCAGAAACTTTGTGGATACGTCGAAAAGGGAATTCAATTCAATCGTCCAACAGATGCAGCAAGAGTCTGAGGTAATTGAAGAAGTATTTTTACTGCTCAGTTCTTCAAACAGAGTGCTTATAGATTTCACAACTGATTCCAAGAATCAGTTATGAAATTTTTGGTCTCTATGGAAAATTTTTAAAAATAAAAATGTTGTAACTTGAGAATTTGTATTTTATATTGCAGAAAGAAATAGATGCATGGAAAATATGGGCTAAGAACTTTGTCCAATCATGTCTCAATTTGGAAAAAATCACTGCCCAATCCAGGAATAATATTCTGGAATCACTAAAACAGAGTGATACCCAGGTAAGTTATTGGTGTTTGCCATTATTATATTGGGCTGCTGGATTGACTGTTTTTTATTTTCCATTTACGGGAATTGAAAGGATTATCCCAGAAAAATAGAGCAGCACAACTTGTAGATGTAAAGCACAAATCATTCCAGTTATTGAAACTCAATATTTCTGAAAGTACTGAGCTGGCTAATACATGAAATAAAGAAAAAATTAGTATAGCCAAACCTACCCAACAAAAATTCTTCTAAAAATAAAAATTGCTAGGCCAACTTCACATACTTTATATCTTACATAATTTAAATAATGCCACTTTTAATTTTGCCACCCTGTATACTAGAAGAATTTCGAGAAATAATTTCTTCTTTCAGGTGCAATCCATAGGCAAATATTATGATGAAACAATTAGACACTATAAAAAAAAGTATATAACAAAGACAAAATGAAAGTAGTGTACTCTGGGCTGTGATGTATATATTTATTTTCATTTGAAGTATTGCCTCAAGAATTATTTATTCTAATGTTGATTAAAGTTGTTTCCATTAAATAATATTAAGTAATAATTGTGGTCTCATTAGTACTTATCTTGTAATATATGTTTCCAACATTTAATTAATTTAATTCCATCTCTCAATTTGATGTAAAAATAAACTTTTTCAATATATCTTCTTCTTTGGAGCTACCTGTGGTTGGAAAAAGCGCCAGAATTAAAACAAAAATTCCCCGAATTATTTATTATACTTTTCTATAAAAATGTATTTCGCAGAAATAAATTATTTTAAAAATAAATATATCACATACTCAAAGAATTCACATTCATACAAGAAGAACTACAATGCTTGCAATTATTGTACACATAAAAATAATCTTACAGAGATTATAGAGTGGAAAAAACTATATATATTTTATTTTGAGTAAAAAACACCTGTTTGGTTCATAGCTTATAAGTATCAAAATCTGATGTGTTTTTTCTTCCATTAAAAATTGTTTTGTTGAGTTTGAATAACAAGATATCCAAATCACTTATATTAAGTTACACATGATAAAAATTATAGAGAATCATTGAAAAACAACTAACGTCAACTAAATCTCTACACTGTATATGGTTGTTTTCATTTTCTGCAACAGCATACGCTAAAAAGAACCAAACATGTCCATAACCATAAAAATCTAAACCCTTAAAATCTCTAACGACTTGTTGTAACAGATAGCTATCCAGTCTGGCTGTGTTGCACCCCATTGAATCTGATTAACTTCACCTTCCGCTGCGGTATAAGCCAAAATAGGATCTTCAATTGCTCTGGGCATCTGTTGAATGTCCCATATCAAGGCTTGATGATCGTCTCCCGCTGTACAAATATGACAGCTGGAATGTGGAGCCCATGCTATGCCATTGACACATGCTCGATGATTATTCAGTTTAGCAACAGGTGTACATGGTACTCGTACATCTAAAATGACTACTTCACAAGCATCCATAGCGATTGTTGCGAGATAATTGGGATCTTGCTTGTTCCAAGCTAGACGAAGTAGGGGAGTATGAGCTGCGTCTTCGTAAATTATGGTTGAATGTTCTAAATGACGTAAATCAAACATCCTCACTGAGCCATCTGCTCCAACAGAAGCGAACATATCCCTTCCACCTCCAGCCCTTGAAAATGCTGAAAAGTTATAGTTTAGACCTCAGATGTTAAACTCACGAATAAGTTTCTCACCTATATCGTAAACCTCTTTATCATGAGCGATCAACTGGGTTTTCACATGTCCTGATACAAGATTCACTCTACCCAAGATCTGACCAGTTTCTAAACCCCATATAGTACAAGTGGTATCTATTGAAGACGTTCCTACTAAATTTGGATCCACTTCATTCCAATCAAAAGATGTTAAAGGTGCACAGAAGTCAGAATTTTTATTGTTATTAAGTACACATTCTAACCTTGTGTCAGGTTCGGCAGCTCTCCAAACTCTCAAATAGTCGCCACTAAAACATTAATCTTCACCTTTAGGTATACATACAACAGTGAACAAAATCTCACCTTGTTGCTAATAAGTCGGGAAATACTCCTTTGCTATCTGGTATCCACATTATCTTTGTTGTTGGATAGGGGTGATCAAAAGTGCTTTTTGCAGTAAATTCACTACTATCTTCATCCAAAGAAACTATTTGTACTTTATTATTGTATTCCTCAACAAAACTTCCTAAAGCCAGTCGAAATCTTTTATCTGGTCTCACAGACCAATTCATACTATACAAGGGCCATGGCGCAATATATTTATATATTTCCTTTCGTTTTCCACTAGGAACTACCCCAGAATGAGCCATATTCAAATGATTTTGAATGATTCCTTTCGAGCACTATAAGCAGAAATTTAGGGGAAAAGTTGCAGGTAGAAAAGTTATATCAAAACATGAATGAAAATGATCAACAACCTGAATTATATAGTTAGCTGAATTATATATTATATAGTTAACTTTCGACTCTTGTAGTATAAGCATCTATGGTGTACAGTGTGAAGTTATCTACAATAAAGAAGCTACTGTTAATGACGTGATAAGCGTCGAAAATTTTCCTCAGTACATATGAGTATGCATTCTTTAGTCGAAGGATTCGATAATTATATTTACATATATCTTGGCACAGACCTGCGAAATTTTTCATTTACTTATTTGCATTTCAATAACTAATGTTCTATAGACTTCTGTAGTATAAGCATCTATGGTGTACAGTGTGAAGTTATCTACAATAAAGAAGCTACTGTTAATGACGTGATAAGCGTCGATATTGAAATAGCGAAGATATAGCAGCAATGTTGCCATTTGTTTCCGGATGTCCGATCGATAGGATTTCTGTTTCTTAAAGGAAAATAATGAAATATTGAAAAACATTTGTGATCGTATGAGTATGCATAATGTATATCAGAATCCTTCTTCGTCATTATGATTAATTGTTTGGGTTGTTCGATAATTCATGAAATGATTGCAAAGAAATTCACATTTTATCTTGGCACAGACCTGCGAAATTCTTAAGCTCAGGGAGAAAATGCGGATATTGGCAACGTCGACTATGAAATAACCTCTATCCCTCAATAACGCTCTGCACGTCAAAGCGGAAGCAAAGAAGAGGATAACTTCACTTAACAATATCTCTTCTCTATGATTTTAATTATTGACCTCACCCACAAAATCATCATCATCTATGATTGAATCATTACAAAAATTTTTTAAACTTAGGGATTTTTTGTATTATCCCTCATTCAGAATAATAATAATTCCAACAAGAAATATGAGTGAATGGGAAAAAGAAAAGGACAAATATCTCAATATGAAACCTGAAGAAAAACAAAAGACTTGTATTTTGCTTGAAAAAATTCCTACATGGAAGAAAATATGTGAAATGGAAAAATTACCTGAGCCAGTAAAGAGAATGGGAAACTGCTCTATAGATAGTAGTAAAAATGAAAAATTGGCCAGTAAAATTTCCATATTCGAAGGAGATATTACAAAACTTGCGGTACTGTAAATTTTGAATCGAATTAATGGCAAATTTGCATGAACCCATGAATTATTCCAGATTGATGCAATTGTCAACGCAGCAAATTCGAGGCTTCAAGGGGGTGGTGGAGTCGATGGAGCAATTCATAGAGCGGCTGGCAATCTTTTGAAACTCGAAGGTGCTACATTGGCTCCTTGTCACACAGGAGATGCTAAAATAACCGGAGGTTATCAGTTACCAGCAAAATGTTAGATTGTATCTTTCTCACTTCAAATTCTCATATGGTGATTTTTTTAGATGTTATACACACAGTGGGTCCTCAATTAGATAGACCGGGCCAACTAGAAAATACACATGTTCAATTGCTGGAAAAATGCTACAGTAATAGTTTGCAGTTACTGGTTTCAGAAAAATTGAGATCAATTGCATTCCCATGTATTTCTACAGGAATTTATGGATACCCAAATCTTCCAGCTGCACATACTGCAGCCTGGGAGGTTCGTAAGTTTTTAGAAAAGGAGCATGAGAATGTGGACAGGGTCATTTTTTGCTTATTCTTGCAGCAGGATAGACAGATATATAGGGAAATATTACAAAGCTATTTTCCATTATCTTAATGTCAATGTTAATTCTGACTGTAAATATGCATGATATGCCTATTATTGGAATTGATATCTTTTTTGAATCTTGTTTAATTTAATAATATAGTTTCATTCAATAACTTTATTTGATGTTTATGATTTCGTTGGTTCCCAAACGAAGTTGTAAAATATATATTTTTTGGAGTTTGCACCTAAGGTGGGTTTATAAATTTCTTGGAAACCATAGTTTGATTTGAATTATGATGTGTGAATAATATTATTTCTTTGTTATGCTTGTAAATTATGTAATTAGACGAAAAGAAACTAGCAATAAAATTGTTAATTCATTAATTTAAGTGAAATATAAATAACAGATTTATAAAATAAATATATCTATAAAGTAGTATAATTATTATTTTTTCACGGCGATTATCATAGACATGACTTGTCTATGGACATATCAAGCAGTCTAAGATATTTCTGTTGTGTTCTAACGGAAAGCTTGATGTTGCCGTTGTTCCCATGGAGTATTATGAGTCATAATAAGCATTACGATTTTTTGGTGCCCTTGTTCCGAGTTCTTAGTTATTTTGTCCAAATGTTTGTATGTTGTGTCATTCGAGGATATAATCTATTCTGTTTAGCTCTCTTTAACTCGATTTATCTTAATACCTCCCAGATGAAAGGGCAACGTCGCATTTGGGAGCTCTCCTTACACCTGCTAAATTAGATGGCAACGACACATTTAAAAGTTCTATGGGTGAATTCGTATCTCATTCTATGAATTCACATAGAGGAATGAGAATTCCTTTGTGAAATATTTAAAATTTTTGCGCTATTTAAAAGTCGCAAAAACTTACGGCTTCCTTAAATAAGTGATTTTCAAATCTATCAATATTATGAGTAACTGGGAGGAAGAAAAGGAAAAATATCTTAAATTAGACGCTGGATCGAAGCAAAAAAATTTCATCAGATTGGAGAAAATTCCGACATGGAAACGAATGTGCGAAACGGAAATTTTACCAGATCCTATTTTCATGATGGAAAACTGTGCTTTAGATATAAGTAAAAATGAAATATTGGCCGAAAAGATATCCATTTTTGAGGGTGATATAACACTATTAGCGGTAATTTTGGTTCCTTATGCCGTGAATAGAATAAGTTGATTTGTAAATGTCACTGGGTCGACCTGTATATTTTTATTTTGACCCGAGGATATTTTAATTTTCAACCAAATGCACTCTTTCTTTAATTTTAGTAACGTCTCTTCGAATCTTTCATTTTGTTGTCCAATTTTTGTTATTGCTGTTCGAAATTTTTAGCTGGATGCCATTGTTAATGCAGCTACATCTTCGCTAACCCCCAGTGAAGGAGTAAGTGGTACCATTCACAGTATTGCTGGACCATCTCTCGCAATGGAATGTAGTACTTTAGCTCCATGTAAAACTGGAGAAGCTAGGATTACTGGAGGATACAAGTTACCTACTCGTTGTGAGATTCATTTCAGTTATTATGTTTTATTTGCCTTGTGGAAAGTTTGATTTTCCAGAAATCCTAAGATTCATTGTTTCAGATGTAATCCATACCGTTGGTCCAGGTGGAGAGTACACGGAAAAGTTGAAAAAATGCTACAGGGAAAGTTTGGAGCTACTTTTATTGAAAAATTTGAGAACCATTGCTTTTCCATGCATTTCTACTGGGGCGAATGGCTATCCACATTTAGCAGCAGGTCATGCTGCTGTGTATCAAGTTCGTAAATTCATGGAGAATAAAGGCGATAATATCGATAGAGTAATATTTTGCTTGTTTACTGATAAAGATAGGAAAGTATACAAAGCAATACTTCAGAGTTATTTTCCACTGAGTAATGTAATGATTTGATTTCATATGTATTTTCAATTCAATATTACACTTTATTTAAAATGTGTGTGTGAGAAAATAAATATTTAATAATTTCACAGGTCTTTCATATCAACATTTCAAAACTCCTCAGTCAAGCAACAGGAATTTAGATCAGGGCGGTATTGTATACTGGTGGAGTCTTTGACCACTGCCTTAATTTTAACCATAGATTCTTGAAGTCCAAAGAACCGTTTTTTTTCCATCACCATTTTTCCAAACTTGACCCTGTTCAAAAGAAAAGGTGTTAAAATTTCATAAATTCCACCATTTTTGAGATGTTCAAAGTCGAAAGGAATTAAATCGATAAAATTCTATCCAAATTTTCTGATTTCCCCAAATCCAATGAAATGACACAACATACAGATTTATTCAATGTTGCCATACTTCATGTCTTTTAGAATAAAATATTTCTGCACAAGGTGTTGAGTTTTTTTACCAAAAAAATTTGTATTTTGTATCTCCTCCTCCTGTATGGACCTCATCTGATGAAACAGGAGAGGAAAATTAATGTTTTTAAACAATTCAGATTTAATTGTGGATACTGTTGAAGGTAATTTTCATTCAAACTTAACAGGACTACAGAGGGGTAACCTTAAAATGCTTATAAAGATTTACCTGAATTTGGAAAAACAGTATAGGATCTCAGGAACCTATGGTTAAAATTAAAACGGTGGTCAGAAACACATCCATATCTTGAATACCTATCTAATTAGAGATATGTTGTCGACCAACATCTTTTAATAAAACATTCCTTATTTCCTTAATAAATATATAATGATAACCTATTTACACGATATATAAAAAATAAAAAACTGTTAAGTTATAAAAATATGTACAGCTTTGCAATAAGATTTAAAATAAATCTTGCTCTGATCTAATATACTCTCCTACATCAGCTTGGTGGAAACAAACCACATCATTTGGTTCTGCCCTTCTGCATTCTAAAGTTGACCTAGCAGCAACACCAAATCCTAAAGGCAAATCAGCCATGCTGTAGACAACAACACCTTGATATTTTTCTACATGCTCACTTATCCTCCCTAATCCAGATTTGGCAACGTTGTTTCCATAAAGAAACTGTTGTTCAGCTGGAGCTTTAAGCCATATTTTGGCCTGAAACAAGAATATTTTCAAGAAACATGTGAAAAATGTTTAAACTCTACTTATGAAATATTCCCTTTCCTCTTTAAAGCACAAATTTCAAAATAGTGAGGACGTAAACAATCTCTGTATTCTGAATAAAGTTACCAATACATAGGGGCTTCAAGATTTAAATGAAATTCAATAGAAAACCACAACAATAACGTTATAATCAAAACTCACCTGGGCATATGGAGCTATAAAATCCAGTGCAGTTATTTGCAGCTTAAATTTATTAGATTTCGTGAATTTTCCAAAGCATGTACCAATTGAAACTAAGTGTGCTGGTGGTATAGTGTTGCCTGAATTAAATAATTCGATTGAGGCATAAAATACTCTGCCCTTCTTCTCGCGGAATCCATACTTTCCATCCGGACGTTCGATGAGATTTTTAACGTTAGGGCCAATACTGAAAAAAAATTAATATATGAGATTCCGACCTAGGTCCAAACAGAACTGTGTGAATGAATTATTGAATGATTGTATAAATATTCCTTGTATACGTACTATTTGGCCAATTTTTCAAAGAGGATTTTAGTCCTCTCTTCGGAAAGTCTCTTCATTATTGCAAAATTGATAGTTCAGGTTCTTCAACTCATATGGACTTCAAAGAAATTCTTTCTCGAAAACGCATGGGATTTGAGGTTATTTTTCAAAGCATAGAACAACAAGTATTTCTTTTGATTATGATGATGAAATGAAACCATAGATAAATAACAGTAAATGAATGAAACTGAAATTTCGGTATGTTCATAGAACCTATTCCATAGATTAAAGAGATTCTTTTTAATCTATGGCCTATTCCAAGCGAAAGACCGCTCATTTTTGTGATCTATCTAGAGATCATTTTTTCATGATTAATATCAAGGAAGTAGAATTAATTAACGTTGATTAATGAGAAGATAACCTTATTACTTTTATTCACAGCCAAAAACCCAAATCTGACGAAATGCCTCGTTTGTGACTCAGATGACGTCAGAATATGAGAGAAACTTCCAGTTTTCTCTCTTCAATGCGCAAGATCATACCTGTTTTTTTATCATGGTTGGGAAGTAAAAAATTTTCAGGTTATGATTCACTAGTAACAATTTACTTGTGTGAAAAATAGCAAAAATTCATTAAACCATCATAAGAAAAGACGAAATTGAGAGATTTTAAATTTTACGAACGGGAATATTGTTAAGCCCCAGAAAAATAGCTCCTTTAAACGAACAAATTCAAGCAATTATTGCACTAGCAATATTCTATAGGATCATGAATTTCTTAGTTTAAATATTATTTACTTTTAAGTTACCAATATATTTCCAACCCTTCTGGGAAAATTATACAGGGTCTCTAAATAAATGTGATGAACTTAAAGAAATTATTCCTAGGTGAAAATTAATGTAAATGTATATTGGTTCTACAGTTGGTCCACTTTCAAAGGTATTTCTTCCTCTTTTTCAAATTTTATAAGATACTGGCGAAAAATCTCTTTTTTTTGTGAACATTGCAATTTGTCAATGACCTAAGTATTTTCTTCCAAATGAAGATTCTTTGGCAAAATATAAATAAAGTGAATTATGAATAAACAAATATATAAAATTTTTTCATTTCGGAAATTGAAAGGGTGAATAAATGCTCATCAGGTGCTTATTCAAGGAAATAACAAATGCTACAAACCAGTGTTCTCATATTTTCTTTAATATCAATTAATAACACAACAGTTTGCCCATTCTCAAGAATTAAAATCAACAATTAAAATTCCTTACTGTAATGAAATGAATAATTTCATCTCAATCTAAAAATATGCATCAAAGTAGGCAACTTTTAAAGTTGAATAAAAACCAAAAGAACTTTTGGCAAAAATTTTATTTACTATCAATGTAACTCTTTTTTATTTTTAACATATCAATACACACAGTACAAAAGGGAAATTAAATCTATTGTTAATAATAATGTTTGAAAATCTAATCTACATCTTGCTTAGCTTTATATGCTTGCATAGCCTCTTCATATAACCTTTTGTATTCCTTGGCTTTTGTCTCCCATTTTGATTTATCTTCCAATTCCCTCCATTGTCTTCCTCCTTCTTTAGCAATCTCTGTTACTTTCATATCGGGATTCTTAGACTTGATTTTGTTTCTGTTTTCGTTTAACCACAGCATGAATGCAGTTTGGGGCCTTTTTGGCTTGTCCTTATCTTGAACCTTCTTTCCCTTCTTCATTTTGTTTTTTCAAAAGGGTTTGACGACCTTTATATACTGGAAAAAATTGAAATATCTGTAGAAGTTGACAGTACACTTTTTTTTCAGTAGATTTTAAATTAGGATTTCAATCTTTAGTGAAAGGTCATTACTCTCTATTTAAGGTAATAAAAGAATAATAAATAAATGTGTATTCAATGGAAAGACACTTCAAATAATTTGTGTGAATAATAATCTTCTTGAACAGTTTTTCAGTTAGATTTGAAAAACAAAGAGCCTCAAAAAATAGTTTACACAATTTTTCATAAAAATAAAATAAGTTTTAGATGTAGAATTTGAATTTAATAAATTCCCACAGTAGAATCAGGAAATTGTGAATACTCCAATGCCAAAACAAACTGAAGAAAACACATAGGTGTTATTGAAAACAAGCTTCATTTCACGCGCCAACTACAATCTAACGGATTCCGGTACCCATTTTGAATTTTTATTGAATAATGCAAATGCACTGGATTTCATAATTTAAATCCAAAATATATCGTATAAGCCTCGGATTTAACAAAGAAATTATATTGAAGCGAAAATCTCAACGATTTCACCTTCTATGGAAAATGATGCCAACACATTTATTCGTAAAATAGAGGCCCACCTATGAAATTTCCACCAAATAACATTAATCGATAATGTTTATCAACGATTAAATCAAGATTCGACAACAAATCCACAAATTCTAGGTCGAAATTCCGATTCCCTCCAATTTCATCATTATCGGATGCATCCACTTGTTTGCAAGCATATGATGAGGCAGGCTTTTCACATGTAATTATCAATCCCTAATATATCTGAACGTCAATCGATTCAAATATATTTAGTTATTCCATGTAACATAAAAATAATTATTACCTTATATAACTTCAGATGCTCACTTAATCACAGCACAGCGAGAAAAGAATGAAGACGTGCAAGCTAACAGTTACACAGCATCTACCATTTTAAATTTACGACGCGAAGGACAGTTGATTTTGGGATGATGAAGGCACAGAATAATGGGAGCGTTGACTTGACGCTTTCAACACAGAACACGATATCGATTCCGAGGAGAAAACTCCAGTGGCGGCTCTCATTAGCAAAAAACCTTATGAAGACGAATATACAGGAAATCCGATGAAACCTCAGAGAATATATTCAGTGCTATTCACTAACTCAAGTTGCTTTCGCCGTGGCTATCCAAAGCAACTCGTGGAACAACTTTCGATAGCCACTGCTACCCTTTTTTGGTATTCTCTAACTAACCATTAACAACTGTTGTTATCATAACAACTTTTTGTGAAGAGAGCCATGGCAACACCGCAAAATAGTTCAAATGTCCGTTTTCTCGATTCAACCATAGACAAATGATATGGATTTGTCTGTGGAATAAGCACATACATAACCTTCAAAATCACGAAAAATGACCGTTAAAGAAAGTTGGGAAAAGACTTCAATTATTTTCGAGGAATCTGTACTGTAACTATGGAAGAAGGATGAGGTTATATAAAAGACAATTTTCGGTATTTTTAATTTAACATCTCTTATTTTAGACATAACAGGTTTAAAAAGGCAAGGAATGAAGATATCAATTTATGATAATTTCCTGTGCGAACATAAAGTGATGATGAGGTAAAACTATCACCAGCTGAATCAGTAAAAGTTGGAGAACTGTGAATGCAACTCACAAGAGTTGAATAATATGAAGACAGCGTTAAGCCTTTGCAGTAGTGGCGCATTTACCCTACAATACTCTATATTAATACCTTTGTAATTCCAAATTCATTAAAAAGTTCATTTGCACTACAAATGTCATTCTTATTCGATTAAAACTTCTAATTGTTCACATGAATGAAAAAAAAAAACAATAAACAAACAGTAGCCGACAAGAGTGGTTATCGATAGCTACACCTATAAAGCAGTTGCCAGTAAACTACTAGGGATAGTCACTAGTCGTTATGCATAGTAACTTTCATAACCACTTTCTTGAATAGTGAATACCGATTTCGCGCTTAGCAACTGACCTTGAAGATGACCACGATTTTCGGTGGCTATTCATAGCAACTTGAGTTAGTGAATAGCCCTGATTAATAGGAAGGCTACAAGACTGGCATGAAGTTAGGCATGATGCTGCATTACCTCATTTTAATTTTGATGCTTGAGAATTTTAATAGGTACATAATTGCTAGGTGTTCAATTAGAAATTATTCTGGTGATTTGAAAAGAGCTGGGCATTCCATGAGAGGAAGATTTACATGGTTCCATCCTAGCTGGAGATGACCCTTCATCAACATTTAATTTTTTTTTCTATTCTTTGTCAGTATCGATAAAGCATACACTGCTTTTAGACATTTTTGTTTAAAGCTTAGTGGATGTTAATGATTTTGAGTTCGTTTGAACTGTAACTTCATGATTAGTGTTCTGTGATTAGCATTACCATTTTCATCAGAATGTGTGAATGAAGAGTAATATTCTCCAACTCTGTTCACTTGTTCTTCAAACAGATAGCTTCCCCGCCTCTGAGGCTTTCGGTCCATAAAATTGATCACCTTGGATATCCCTCAAGTAGGCGATTTTGTTTATTGGAGAACTGTAATATTTTGTGAATATTGTTCTGTGTAATAGTTCAATCGCACATAGGTTGAATAATTTATTTTTGTGATTCTAAATTTCTATGGTATTGATTGATTTTGATATGATCAATTTATATAATTATAGTTTCCCAATTTATTCTAGTTTCATTTAATTGATAATTATCCGCCTTTTTCTTATTTCGAATTTACCTTTCAAGATGAAGGATACAGAGAAAATGTGCTCAAACCAAGACAATATCAATAATGCAGGACGTTCATATTCCTATTCCATTAATAGAACAAAGTAAGGTTTTTCTCAAACACATTAGAGTTATTACCAGATTCAATTCACATATTTATCAATATCATCTAAATTGGATCATGCTTCAATGTATCAATACTCTCAAGTATAGATATATAGTTATTTAGATATCAATTATTAACTTGTTGATCATGTGTACTTGTTGCATTCTTTGGGCTGTTTCGCTGTAAATTCAGAGCTTTTCATCATATTTCAAGCTGATAAAGAAATATGATAGTAGATGAGGAAGTATGAGAGTATGAGTATTGCTTCTAAAACTTGTTTTTTAATACATGTTATTAATTTTTATTTTATTTTCCATAGTGAGCTTGGAATGGATATATTTCACAGAGATTCGAATCTACATCAGTATGAAACTGAATCCTTACATTTTCTACAAGATGTTGGCTTGATTCCAAATATAAAACAATGTTTAGATTGTAATTCCAACATGAGATTGCATTTTTCTAAATGGACATGTACAAATTGTGGAAAAAATTGTCCAATACAATCAAATTCATCATTAGGAAACATATCATGTAGCTACGACAAGCTTTTAGGTATTTTGAGCTCATGGTGTAATTGTAAAGAAATAGAGAGAACAGCTGTAAAATTAGGTGAGTTCATCTAAAATATTTAATGGTTTTAAATGAAAGAATTATATCTTTTTTAATTATTTTATTGCATCCTCTAGGATCATACGAGGTAAAAAATGAATCTGATATCACGAATTTGTTATGAAAAAATTTGATGTATTGAAATTTTAGGTGTTGAATCAGAAACTGTTTCAAAAGTTTATTCACTTGCTGGACAAGCTGCTGAGAAGCATATCATGAGAGATTGTGCAGAGTGGAAAATCGGAGGACCTGGAATTATAGTTCTTATCGATACTTTTCCTGAATCGCTTTTAGAGGGGGACAATCATAACAGCAGGCCAATTCTTTGTTTAGCAGAATTAAAGGTACAGGTCTGGATTTTCCTGCAACTGTGTCTCTTTTTTTTTTTAATTTTTGAACAAAAAGTAATTAATAGTTGATATAAACTTAAAGGAAAAAAATGCTTGTATCACAATTTGATTGCAATTTTTTCTAGGGCCATCCCCTGACAATTCTGTTCCATCCTCTTGAATTAAAAACTGAACAAGGAGACCAATTAGAAATTTACGAAAGAATGAAATCGAAATGCCATTCTTTCATAAGTAATTTTGTACATCCTGAATCTGTTGTAGTTGCAAGGAGAAATGCGATTCTTTGTTCCTATGAAGATATTTTAGCTAACCAGCCGCAATTTAAAATTATTACTAGTAATGAAGGATTGTCAAAACATGAAACAGAAGGTAGATCCCTTCATACTATTCTATCGACTATTTGGGAAAAAGCAATATATATTTGTATGGAGGCTCAATATTATCCTCATCACTTGATGAAAAGTTTTCTTTTTAGTCATATGTGGAACAGAAAGTTCGGTTTTGATGCTTATCCTTCAATTTTAGAAGAAATTTCTAGTATGGTGAATCCTTCAAGTTGAGGTTTTGGTTGTTTAAAAACTCATTTTTTTTTATAGGTTTTAGTTTATTTGTTGATTTATTTGTTTCTATTTGTATATCTTTCATTGATTGAAATGTGGATTTTGAAAAAAAGTTGTTAAGTTCATTTTTACTGGTTGAATTTTGAATACTCTAAAAAGTTGAGAATTTCATTTTTGCATCAGAAGAATTTACTGAAGGTTTTTGAACATCAAATTTGGATTATTCTTGAATTTAATTTTAAACAAATTAAGATTTGATATAATTGATGAATTTATTCAAAATCTCCAACTTTGAAAACTATTTAAAAATGTGATAGCCTGTTTCAACCTTCAGTTTCATTTTTGCATTTGAAAATAAGCCCCGTCAGTTAATTTTAATTACTCGGAATGCTTCTCAGTTTCATTGATATTTTACTCAAATTGAGTACTTTGTATAAAAATTGAGTTTTTGTTATCACTAAGAATAGGTTTAAGTTTTTATAATAACTCAGTTTTTCTCTTAATTGTGATTTGTTTCAATAGAACTTTGATTTCATATTATTATTCTTACTTTAAGTAGAATTAAGAAAATTTCCTTTTTTTCTTAAACAGACCTCTTACATTGTGATTAATCTATCTAATCTAAGAATTTCATAAATGATGAAGTACATTTTTTTAATTGGGTTTCTTGTGTGTGATTATTGTTTACTATATATTTTATTTAATTATTTATGTGTTGTTGAGTTTTCAGTGTTTCTTGGAAAAATTATTTTTTGCTTTATTTTTCCAATGCATAACCCATCAGTATCAAGTTTGTTTTATAGATTTGAAAAAAATTCATTCATATATTTCTTTTTGTACAGTCTTCATATTATCGCTTAGCAGTTTGTATGAATTTCATTATTGATGATTATTAAACATTTTTTGATTTTAGATCCTACTGAAATTAACTCTCCACAAGGCAATCTTCAGGGTATTTTTTTCTTCATTATGTTCCTGATCTTGAAAAAGTTATTCATTATTTCAATTAAACTTATGAGCTTATTGTACATTTGTAACAATGGGGTTGCTTGAATGAGTAATGTTTTTCATTTTTATAGGAATTGTTTCTTAAATTCATGTTTTTTCTAGGCGTCGTCAAAGAATATACACTAAAAAATGTCTTCCAATATTATAGTTTTGAGATTTAATCTGCAACATTTTTTAGAGAAATCAAGAAGTGCATATTCCTCATTGTTTATATCTGCATGTGTTTGTTTATTCTCTTAAAAATACGAATTTTTATTTTAAGATTGAATTTTAATTATTTCTCATAGGTGTAGGATCATTTATTCATATTTATTTGTGCACACAATTTTTTTTGTGTTTCACCAAAAGTGCCTTAAACAAATACATTTTAGCATAAGGAATTAGTGATAAGTCTCTTAGCTAAGACTCATATTATTCTTGTGGTTGGACGAAGATATCGACTATTTTGATACAAGGTTACAAATTTAATTGTTTAGAAAATGTTTAATGTACAGTTCAATTTGTTTTTAAATAATATATTTATGCGACCTTGAATATCCGAGCATATCTGTTTATATATAGTTTATAAGACAGTTGACACTAGTATTTCAAGCAATAAATTTTTTTTCATCAACTTCCTGTTTTTTCTAAACCTGTTATTCTTTCAAAAATAGTTCATGGGACTTTATAATTCAACAATATATTTGTCTCAATAATGTAATTCAAAAAGAAAAAACCTAACAATCAACCGATGATTACAGCATAAAAAGTATCAAATGAATATTAGATATTGAAATAGAACAATAATTTTATGGTACTTTACTTCACTGCATAGCAAGAATACTTCTTGGGATTTACTGACTCACTCTTTCTCTCTCCCACTTTTTATTTATGTGTATTTTTCCTTCTACGAAGTCACATTGATAAATTTTACTTTAATTAAAACTCAACACATATTTATAAATATATTAACTGATATCCTCTACTGATTTATACACTTTATACATATTTTCACCTTATTCAAATCAGTTTCAACAAACAATAAAAATAACAATATCAAAACAAAGAAAGACATGACGAATAAGAAATTTAAATTACAGGTAAGACCAATAAATGCATTTAAATGACTAAACGAAATTCATTACAATAAAATGAAATATTGAAAACATACAAAAATAAATTTTTACATTGAATAAGAAAGTATTTAAATAAATCAAGACAGGTGTCATTTAAATTCACTCAAACCAATATCTATATTCAATAAAATATCTACATCAGAGAAAATTCAAAATGTTATACTTTAGAATTCTGGCGATGGTTCATTTCTTCTAATGATTCGTTTGAATTGTCCGAACCAGAGCTTAAGGTACCTAGAAAAAATTGATATAGCATCGAGAAATACAGAAATTTTTTTTACTACATTTAATAATTTATTTATTCAAATTAACCGTATATATCTTGATATGGCACAGTCGAGTAGGTATGTACAATGATCTATCCCTGACAACGACCTGTCTAAATCAAGAACATATCAAAGGTTATAAAAACATACCACTTCTCCCGTTGAATTTGTCCATAGCTGCCGGCCTGTGGTCCCGCCTCCTAACATATTGATTATAATTTCTACGATGCACAGGCGAGGTGCCATACTCCGACTCATCGTAAGATGGCGAAGGACTTCTATCATAGGGCGAATAAGATCTGTTAGGAGAATATCTAGTGTTTAAGGGAGGTGACGACATTCTACCCAACGGGGGAGGTCTATGATCTCCAGGAAACATATCGTGAGGTGGTGGTGGCATGAATGGGAGTGGCGGCGGAGGTAGGAACGGCCCACCGGAAGGTGGAGGGGGTAGGAAAGGAGGTGGCATACCTAAGATGGGCGGGGATTTGGTTATGTGATCCCTGGAGTTATACAAGGGAGGAGGGGAAGAGGGAGATTCCAAATGGAGGGGTGAGATCGGTATATCTTCATTTTGTTCAAGCGGAGACTGCATTCCTGAAAAAATTATGAAGGTGTTTATAACGATTTCCCAACATAGAATATTCTTGAAACTTGAGCAGTTACTATCTACTTCTTTCTGACAGACCCTGTATGTACTTACTATTGTGCAACCTATCATCTTGCAAAGCCCTCTCTCTTAGGGTCAGTCTGTTTCTCAATTGGGCAGCTTCCTGCTTCAGTTCCTCTAATCTTCTCTCGGCTTGTCTTGCACCAACCCAATTCTCATGTACCTTCTTTTCCAACACGGAAATTTGGCCTTTCAATTCAACCTCTTGGGATACGATCTCTTGCTTGAGAGTTTCGTTTTGAGCTCTATAAGTATACAAGACGTACAGGGTGAGTCTTTCACTACTACATTAATTTTAAGAATAGATTCTTGAGACCAAAAGAAATACTTTTTCTTAACAATTATTTCAAATTCGGCTCCGTTCAAAAGATATAGGGCGTTGAAATTCCATTAAAAAAAATTAATTTTTTATTATATCTTTGTAAGGGATAATCTGATTCTGCAAAAGGTTCTAAACACCCTACTCAGAAAAACAAACTAATAGATTAAGATATTGACAGATAAAGTGGTAAAAAGGCTCCACCATCTTTCATATGAATATCCAACTGAAGACTTATATAAAATTCTCAATAGGCGAAATTGGACAAATTGATCAAGTTACAACAGTGTAAAGTCATATACAAGCTAGAAAACAAACATAAAGAGCCAAAATATAGTGAAAAGAGTCCAAAATATAACAAATCGAGAAACAAGACAGAAAAAACTCATACTACACATCTCAAAAGGTATACAGTGGTGGCATAGCCCAATTTGAAATCTTAAATCGCCTTATAACTTTGCAACAGGGCAGAATTGGAAAAGTCAAGAAAGTGTTTCTTATTGCTATAAGAATCTGTAGTTAAAATTACGTAGTGGTCAAAGACCCTGTTAAATTTCTCTTAAAAACTCGATTTTTCAATGAGACTTAGAATTTATTGGATAAATCATCGAATAATCAATTATACTTACTTATAATTCTGAACTTCACTCTGTAGATATTTTATACGTTCCGAGGTGGATGTGGCTTCACCTTGTCTCGTCAACCACATACTTTCATACTTCGAGAGTTCCCTGAAATATTGTTACTTAAAATCAATGAAAAAACCCGCTATTCTCTTACTTTAGAAGTTGTTCTTCCTTGTCCTTGAAGTAATTTGTCAATACTTGCAGCTTCGTTTCAAGTTCTAACTTTGCTTTATCTGTTTCATCAAACTTCGTTTTAATATCGTCCAGTTGTTCTTCGACGGACTTAACCTTCTTATCTAGGATGTTATTAGTTTCTTTTTCTTTTTGCAATTGTTCACAATGGTTTTGGCACTCTGTTTTCATCTGCTCGAATTCAGCTTTAATTGTGTTAACTTCTAGGAAAGTTTCAGTATCGACGTTTTTCATTTCTTTTATTTGTTTCATACTATTTTTCAATCCATCATATTCTTTACTCTTCAATTCGAGATTATGTTTTGATAAAGATAATTGATTGTTTAACGTCTCAATTTCTTTATTATATTGTTTTTCTTTACTGTTTAGTTCTTCTCTGAGAGAACTCATAGATTTATTCAACTGAATCTTGTCAGATTCTTTGCTTTTCTCAAGTGATTCTTTATCTTCTTCTAATTTGATTACATTCAATAAAAGTTTATCGAGTTCGCTTTGCATATCGACAATCTTTTTGTTGGCGATATCTAATTCCAAAGTGATTTCATGATTTTCGTTTTCTTTCTCGCTCAATGCTTGCTTCATGGTACTGACAATGTCTTGCTGTTCTGCTAATTGTGATTGTAATCCTTCTATGTTCAACATCAACGTCTGGCCTGCGTTTTCACTACTCAGAACATCCGATAGCATCCTGTTCAACTCTAATCCAACTTCCGTTGAGTTCTCCAGTTCCTTTTCCAAACTCTGCACTTGATCTTCTAAAATCTGCAATCTTTCTTTGTAGGCTTCGTTCTCTTTTTGTAATTCCAAAAAATTTTCGGTCTCGACAAAATCGTTTTTATGTGTTTTGTTCTCCATTTGTTCGACGAGTGCTTCCTTCTCCTTAAGTAAAATTAAAAATTCTTTTTCTAATTTGTTAATTTTAACAATAAGGGGACCTTCTCGTCTACTTTTTTCTAACAGGAAGTGTCCCAAGAGAAATACTATCACAGAAATAGCAGTAGTTACAAGATATAGCAAGATGTCAGGATTAAAATTGAGCATATCAGTTGATATTATGAAGTTTTGAGCTGATTCGAGCATATCTTTATTTGGGCAGGTCTCTTTGGTACAAAAATCATCTGAAATCAAGAAAAATGAAACTGTACCTGTAGTAAACAACTCAATCAGAGGAAATCCATAAAAATTTTAATTGATTTGGAACTGCAACGATCATGTAGGATTTTTACAACTTATTGTAATCAGTTTATAGAAGGACACTAAAGCAATTTGATTTTATTGAATGTATGTGAAATTTGGAGTAATCTTCAATCATAAACGGATTAAAAAAGTGGAGTTTTGTCTATTAATTTTTTGGCAATGAATACTCGGAAATTTTCTGCAGTTACAAGAGATTCCACCGATTATAGGTTAGAAATCTATTTAAATAATGCTTCTTCATTACATCTCATTGAAAAAGTTATAGTTTCGGAATTGATGCCTTTTTATAAGGGTGATTGATATACAGGGTGAGTGTTAGACCACTTCCAATATCTCAACAATGGTGCAATTTAGGAAAAATGATTTTATCTGCTAAAATGCCTAACGATTCTAGAAAGTATAAGATACTGACCTTTAGTTCATGTGATATTTGTTTTTCATACAATTTAATCAATCTTTAGACTAGTAGTGAGAAAACCAGGCGAAATGAGATAAATCTGTTAATACCAAAATATGCATGACTGTAATCAAAAACCTTCTGAAACCCACCATTTTATATTATTATTTTCATTTGAACAATACAGGGGATAATGCAACATTTTTATGAAATTTCAACACCCTTTCTTTGGAAAATGGTATAGAAAAAAAATGTTTCAAGAATCTATAGTTAAAATTAACGCCGTGGTCAAAGACTTACCCTGTATAAAAATAGATTCTTACCATTCTGATGCTTTAATTCATTTGTAAATACATCCGTCATATCATTATTGTCATTTATATCCTTTGGAACCTCCACTTCACTGGTTTCTTCATTTGTAGTTTGCTGCTTTTCATGATTCCCACCGAAATAAGAAAACAAATTAGGAACCATTTCTACATTTTCAGGAGTATCATTTTCTGAACTCAGCTGTGCAATATCTTCAGAATCATCCGAAGATCCATCATCAGTAACACTTTCATTAATATCTTCAGATGTATCTATGGGTATATGATTTTCCCCATTTGAATCTATTTCTAACTTGCCGATATTATAATTTTGCTCGGGATAAACAACGGAGTTTTGTTCATTCTTTGTCGAATCATGTTCAAGTTTGGGATCCACAACAGGAAGTAAATTCGATGCTTCAACTTCATTATCAATAGAAACGTTATCTTTTATATTTGAATCAAGTTCTTTGTTGGTTGCATTTTCAGGACTGTTATTTAAAACATTTTTTTGTTCATAAAAACTGCTTCTGAAGCTGAAATATTTAGAGAAACCTTAATTTCAGATGGTTTATCTTTGGTAATTTGCTGATTAATTTCCTCTGGTGTTATTTTTTTCTCCTCAGTATCTTCATCAATGGGTTCTAATTTTAATATTTCATTACTTGTAGAGGTAATTTCAACTGTTGGATTGGAGGTTTGAGGATATTCTTGCATTTGCTCAGATTTTAGCATAATTAAGTCAACTGTATCATTTAAATCATATGCAATATGAGAGTCATCATGAATTTCCAACTTGCTCACTGTATTATTTAAATCTTCTGCAATATTTATATGAAGATCTTCATGCAAATCCAACTTGTTCACTATACTATTAGAATCTTCTGTAATATTAATTTGAACATCTTCCTGTAATTCTAATTTGTTTTCCTTTATTTTAGACTCACTAGACTTTGTTGAATCAACTTCCTCTACTTTTTTAAATTCAACCACTGCATTATTTGAATCATTCACAATATTCTCTTTTTCTGAAATATTCGGATTTTCTTCTATGTCCAACTTCTCTTCTGCAATAATTGGTGACTCAACATGCTTTGAATCTGTGTCATTTACAGATTCATTCTTATCATCATTCTTAGATTTCAGATCTTTTATGCTATCATTTTCATTAATTTCAAGAGTTTCTTTACTTAAATTATTATTAACAATGCTTTCTAGTATTTTTTCCTGTTGTTTCTCAGTTTTAGGTGCTAAAGAATGTTCTGTAGTTGAGGTAGCTTCTGTACCAAGATTTTCTTTTGGTTCCACTTCAATTTCTAAAATTTTTGAATCCTTATCAGACTCAGGTATATTTTCAGCTGCTGTACTTTCAGTTATATTCAAATTATTAGGAACAATAACTTCTTCAGGATTATTAGGAATAATAACTTCCTCAGGGTTATCTATCTTTGATTTATTGGATGAAGGAGAATGAGTATGCTTTACTTCTATCTTATCTTCCATTTTTGTGTCCATATATAGAGTGGTCCCATCGATAACTTCAAAGTTTTCCTTCACCTTAGTAGGAATAAGAATTTCTTCTTTCATAGGCACTTCAGGCTTATTTAGGCTTTCTGATTTCTCAGTATCTACTAGCAAATTAGGTTTTTCAATAATTTTTGTCTCTTTTAACCAATTTTTAGGAATATATCCCCTTTTTCCTTTGATTTCAGCTCCCCATAGAGTCTCATCAGAACCAGCCGATTTACTAAAGATGACAACATCTTCATTAGGTCCAAAGGAAAGTCTGTCGTTGTCTGGGCTAAAATACCTTCCTAAAGTTTTAGCTAAGGAGACTGGACCTGATGAATAACATAAAAGTGATTAAGATTGTAATCCAAGGAAATTACAAACTCACGATTGCATTCCGGATCCACACATAGTCTTTTATCCGAAATTTTAGCAGAACAAAAATAGAAAATTAAAGAAAACCTCAAAATATTCCAGAGAAGTTTACTCATTTTACCATATTTTGATTATTTAAAGAGAAAATAAAATTACTCCACTGACATAACCACAAGCCACATCACTATCTGTCAGATACAGATGGCAAGCACAGAACAAAATGATACACCATCAGTGACGGCTCGTCGAAAAAAGCACATATATTTCAAACGATACAAGGCGCCCAAAAAAAATCAAAAGACAAGGTGTTTTAAAAGAGTCGGACAGAGCTGACTATTGATTCTGAGAGACGAAAAGTTGCACTACTTGCCCCAAACTGACTTACAATGCCGTATGATACGTGCACTATGACGACCGAGATATCGTGGGTCTGCTTAGGTGGTTATTCATAAGATACCGTACGATACAGCTCAGTATTATTGATAAATAAAGAGTTTTCTTTATTTCTGTATCTTCCTGAACCAACTAATTCAGAAACTCAAATTAACACCTTTCATATTGAAAACATAGGTTCAACCTGAACCTGATGAAGTTGGCGTTACTTGGAGTTTTGACAACCCATATTCCTAATATTCTGTGGATAACAATAACCATTCATAAAGAAATTATTTAGTTGTTCATCTAAATTCAATTAATAAGCTATATCTCCTCTTTAAAATATTTTTCCGCAAATCGCCAGGAAATTTTGATATTCCTGCCAAAATTTCTTGAAGAAAAAGTCAGGACTTCCTTACTGTAAGGAAATGTCATATCCTTACTGTAAGGAAATGATATTTCCGTACAGTTGTTAGTGTTCTACATAAATGATAGAAAACACATTGCTTATAAGGAATTAATTTATATTTTGAAAACATCAAGTCATTGTTGAATACATTTTTAAGATCAATTTATTATATTTACAGTAATTTGACAGTTAGTACAATTATTGAACATTGGAAGAACACTCTTAGAACTATGAGAAACATTTTGGACAACATGCAGGGTCATTTTGTTGAATATTTTTTACTGTGAAAATTTTATTTGCCACCTCAACCTTATTGTTAAGCGATTCTTCGATATATCCTTCAGCAACGTTTGATGACTTCCATCCGCCATGCCTCTTTAAACTAGTTATGTCAGCACCAGAGTCAACCAACATTGTTGCAGAAGACCGACGAAAGCAGTGACCAGTATATTCTGTCGGATTTACCAAGTTCAAATAACTAATAAGTAGCAACTATTTTGGGCATTTTTCTATATTGATGAATTCCTACCTGTTGTCTACAACCCTTTCCGCTTTGATATTTAAAGAAAAATCGGTCACTGTTCATATTTTCTGGTCTTAACGAAACATACTTTCGATAAACATTCAAGTAGATCTGATTAATTACAAACGATCTTGGTTTGTTGGTTTTCGAATCAGGTATGCTGATTAAAAGCTTGGATTCTAAGTCTTCTATATCGTCTACAGTCATTCGAACTAACTCATCCATTCTACAGGCCCCAGAAATACCAAATATTACAGCCACCTAAAAAATAAATAAAGCCATAATCTAAATAGAAATTAAAAACTTGTAAATTACCTTAATCATTAAATTTTCTTTATCTGGAGCTTCCTGGATAAATTTTTCGATTTCTTCCTTCGTTAAAATCATAGATTTCTTTGCCCTATAACCTTGAGCTTGCCGTTTCAATAAAGAACGAAGTTTTGAGTATGTAGATATATCTACATTGTGTTTAAGTGCAAGGGTTGACTTCAGCATTGAATAATTGGACCGTAATGTTGAAGATTTCATCTTTAAACAAAGGTCTAGGAAGTATGCCATTACAACATTTTCTGAGAAAGAACTCGTATTTTTACTCATGCGACAATCCATAAAACGTCTGTATGCATTTTCGTACTTTTCTCTTGATTTCTTTGGCAATAATTCTAATGAAGCAGTATTCACTGCCTCAACCAGCTCTGGAGGAGTCCCAGGAATGGAAATTTCATCATCACTTATCATTTTACTTTCGAGAACACCAGCAATTAAATTTCAACCTCAATACGTTTCCATAGTAACCCAAGTAATTTTATTAGGAATTTCAAAGCACCATTTATTTGGGAATAAAATTATCGCGTATTTTTTAAATCAATCAATATCTGTCGAATTTTAAACGATTTGCGGAAAAATAGTATGTTTACCTCGTAGGAAAAGCCACATTCCTGGACTCTGTGTTGCTAAGTCTCGGCTTGCGCCTCGACTTAGCAATCTTCACAGTCGTCCAGGAATGTTAAGTTTTTCCTCAGGGGGTGGGAACTCGCCTACTACAAAGCTGGTCACGTTTTTCTTCGACGAGCGGTAGAGACATCTGTAGTTATCTTAGAAGCTTAGAAGGTAGTCTATGTTTTTCCTACCCGGTAAACAATGAACTATTGGGGATTGTATTCAAATTTCCCTTTTGTCTGATTATTGAAATAATCCAATATGGCTGCTTTTACGGACCACAGAACACTAATATACTTACGGACCATAGATTGGTGAATAGTTCCTTCTTTCCTGTTCTGCGGTGCATAATCTTCTGTGATATTTTCTAACCTGAAATTTCCAAACAGTCTTAACCCCACTTTTCAGATTCTGAAATTCTGAAATTTCTCATGGATATGATATGATCGTATTAAAAATTGAATAATTTTCTTAAGAAAATAAAACTGCCGAAACTTAAGGATACATAAATATTTCCAAAGTCTTGGAATACTTCAGACATGGCGTGCGAAATAGATCAAAACGGTGAATCGAAAAAACACAAGAATTCAGAAACTGAACCGGTTCCTAAGAAAAAAGCTAGAAAATTTTCTGGCAAGGATTTGAGAAATCTACTGAAAGGCAATGGAAAATCAAATGGTAAGTTAGCTTTGCACTTTGACAACAATTCTCTAACTTGAGATTCAGTTTTGCAGGGATTCCTAGATGCTTTGAAGACGAATGAGTCTGAAGATGTTGCACTCGAATATCTTGAAAATGGGGGAAGTTTACAGGAGTTATTGAAATGTTTGGAATATGATGTGTCTCCTGCCTTGGTGTTGGATATAGCCAACATTTTACTGATGAAAATAATGAAAGGAGGTTGGAATTATCAAGATGAAACCTATAAGTCATGCGAAGACTTTCTTAAAACTTCTTCCGCTCTTATTGACAAAATGCTGGGCCTTTCGTCTTCTAATAATGAACGTATAGTGATGTTAAAGTTCCTAACAACAATGGCCACAAATTCATCGCAGTTAACAAAAGATATCTTAACATATGTAAATTTCAATTTATCAAGAATGAAATTCTTAAGTCTAACCAGAGCAGAAAATACTGTAGTTCGAAGAAACTTGGTATATTTCCTAACAGCTATATTAATTGATATTGAATATTCCATTCTATCTTTATTGTTGAGCCGACCGATATTATCTACGATCTTACCTGGACTAATCTACGATGATGTTGAAACCGTTTGTTTTTTAATAACAGCAATGAAGACGAATATTTTGGAAAAGAATTATAAATCATTGAAAATGAAGGTGTTTAATACAATTATGTTGAAGGAAATAGTAAACCTGTATAACTGGAAAGGAACAGGTAGTTTGAAACCTATGAAAGGAGAGGCTCCTGTTGTGGAGGTTAGTGGTTCAAATTTAAAAAAAATTAAAAATAATTTGGTATTTCTTCTTCTATATCTTCTGATTTTTTTTTTAGGTCAATGAAGTGAAAAAAGCTAAAGTGAGCCGATGTGTGCACGAGTTTCTGATAGAGCTCTGCACTTCCCATAAAAATGGAATAATATTCAAGGATCCCATGGTTGGTATTGGCCAAAAATCCCATAACAAATTATTGAATACTGTTGTTGAAAGCATGGATTCTTTTTGGGCACATTCTTATGCTTCCGATTTGATTATCAAAATTTGTAGAGCATGTCCTGATATCACAAAACGTGTATGGATGTCTGTTAAATCACCACTGGAACCAAGAACGTCAACCCAATGGTTGGTACTTGCGAATTTCGTTAAAAGGCTTCTTAGGGAACTGGAACCAGCTTGTCTAAAACCTTATATAAACAATTTAACTACACACCAGGTCAGTTACATATATTTGAGATGTTTTATTTTGTTTTGTTTATTTATTTATTTGAAAATACAATCGTTCAACAATTTGTTGGTACTATAGTTGACTGAAAATTAAATTCTTGAAATTTAATGATGATTAATGAATTCCCTAAAATTTTTGAACAACAATTGATTTTCTCATGTCAACTGATGATGTTCTTTATCTCAAAATTTTTTTTCCAGATTTGTACAGTTATCACAACCCTTGTTGCACCGATTCCTGTTCTAAAAGTTATTGTTCCCGAGAATGGCACTTATGATTCTCAATCTGTCAAGTATCAGGTATTCTTATTGATATTCGAGATTTTAAAATCTGTAAATAATTATCTCTCTGCTTGTAAAACGTGGTTAGATGAAGAAAATTACAAGAAACTGAGAAGTTATCTGAGAATTTACATAGAGAGAAATTTTCCAACGGGTGAAAAGTTCCTAGAAAAATGGAACATAGATTCCAAAGCACACGAAGATACATCCTTCAATTTCCTCAAATATCTTTCTGTAATTTTTGATATCTTCGAGAGTTACATCGAGTTATCTCCGGATTCGTTATATAGTGTGAATTTTTCACAAAATGATCTCCAGGAATTTCTTTCGGCTATTAAATCTAAATGTGGTCATTATCCGGAAAAAGATAAGGAACTACTACAAGCTCAAGTGATTGATGTATTTCTTACATTCAATCCAGATTTGTTTTCTCTGGAAACAAAATCTTTCAACTTCTTTTTATCAGTTTTATTAGAGATATGTTATAAAAATACGAATGAGGATAACTTGAAGATATATTCTGTTTTGAGAAAACTTTTGAAACATTCAGGCCCTTTTGAAGATTTCAAAGATAGAGATATAGATATTTGGATTAGCGGGATATTCAGTCTTAAGTCATATAATGACACAATATCTAATTTTATTACAGATTCACTCAAACTTGCTAAACTTAAGACAAAAGAATATCTTACAGAATTTTACGATTATCAAGAATCTATTGAAAGTGATAACTGTCCAACCTCAAATTTCAATCCTATGATATTTGCGGTTCTTGAACATTCTGCTACAATTGATGCAGATAAGTATGTATCATCTTATCTTAACTTTGTTATTCCAAATTTTATTTTTCAATCTGATTACCGAGTTATATCTTTGATTGTTGAAAAAAGTGATTCTCTTAATATTTCGCTTCGAGTTTACATCAATTCAGTTACATCTGATACAGATTTTTCATTTGAAATCCCAAAAATTTTGAGAATATTTGGCAAAGAAAATGTATTCAGAAGTTTCAATGAAGCAATTGTCACTGATTCTTTCGAATCATTCTTGAACAAACAGCAGGAAACTACTTATTCTAATTTACCTTTAGATCTCTTGCAGATGGGTTTATTTTATCTTTCTAGATCTATAGCTACAGATAATGCTGTAAAAATGAAGTATTCTAAGAATTTGGTGTTATATGTTAACAATTTGCTGGAAAAACAATGTTTCGACTGTGACTTTGTCTTGGGTAACCCATGGTTTATACAAAATTTCTCTATCTTAGATCGAAACAGCAATGGAGATCTGAATTGTTGCACAAATTTCGTTATAGATTTTGTCACATGCTACACGAAAAAATATGAAATAACAGACACAAATATGAAATATTTCCATAAAAAAATTCTGAAAATGGTTACAAAAATCCTTAAAAACCCTAAAAAATACGAAGATTTCGATGTTGTTAAAGTCTTAGATATTTTCAAATTAACTTCAGAGATGCACATCGATATTTTAAATAAAATAGCAGAATGTATAACGAAAAATCTTGATAAATATAAATGCAAAGTTTTTTGTTCAGTTTTGAATTATTCCATGGAAAAATATTGCCAATTTGATGAAGATCTAAATCAATTTTTACCAAAAGAAACTTTGGATTCTTTGTTTGAGTTCTATATGGCTCTCAATCAAGATGAAGGGAGTAAAACGTTTGAATTATCGAAAAATTTTTTGACTTATTTCACTAAATTTCCTGATCATGTTAAATATATTGGAACTGATATTGTAAAATCTATTATCAGTTTGAGGGAGTATCATAAAGAAAATACAGATTTAATTGTTTTTATTTTGAAAAGAAGAGATGATTTGATTACTTGCATTGATGATAAATTAGAAGATGTTTTATTTGTTAAAGGTATTCTTTACCCAGTTCTTCAAGTATTATGTGAGAAATATAGTGTTGCTACAGGAAATGAAAAAAATTGGTTCAAAGAGTTATTTTCGAAAATGTATAATAATTTAGAAGAAGTTCTGCATAAAACTTTGAAAAAACCACAAAAAGCCAGTCAACATCTTGACCATCACTATCAGGGTATTTGCCTCCTTCTAGATCTATACTTTGAAAAAGATAAATTTCAGGAATATGTTTCGAAAGTTCTTAAATTCGAAGTCACAAAAATTTTCCACGTACAAATGTTGAATACCATATTTAGAAAATTCCTTTCATCTGAAACTGATAATTCATTGGTTACTAATACAATTTTAACATTCATTCATTTACTTTTGAATGTATTGAAGAGACTTTCCAAAACCGAAGAAAATATCGAGGAAACTCTAAATGCTGTTTCCGATATTCTAATGCTTTATATCAACGATTTAATCAGGTATCAAGAGAAATTTGATTTCAACACTATTAAAAATAACGAATCCTTTAAATCAATTATTAAGTTCTTCTTGAAATATGGTGTGTCTGATCACGAGAAACTTTTAGAATTGCTTCGAATTTTTATTATGTCGATTGGTAAAAATTTTGATGTGGAACAAGTTGAATCCATAATGGAGATGTTGCTTTCACATTCGGAATTTTTAAATGTACTTCTCGTTGAGAATCATAAGTGTAAGAAAGGGATTTTATCTTTGATGACTGTTATTTGTGAAAGTTGGCCTAAATTCATGTCGAGGAATCATATTCCGATATTGCTTTCTTCCTATAGAGCTACGATGACTGAGACCGATAGGATGACCTTCAAGCTGATTAAAATGTAAGTTTACTTTTTTATATTTAACTGTTTCATTATAATAGAATTTGAGGAAATTCAAGGATAAAAAATTTCTAAATTTTTAGATAATTTTCAACAGGCCATAACTTCTAGAGAAATGGTTGTACAAAAAATAAAAAATGAAGAAATCGTAGCTCCAAGTGTCTAGTTTTTGGATTAGAACTTTGAAATTTTGCTGCAACAAAAATTTTGGAAATCTCCAAAAAATTTGGATTTTTTTCTAATCCTTTGCTTTTTCTTAATCCTTACCTCTAAATTTCTGGTCTGAATATTGCCACCATATTGAACTATGACAAATTTGACAGTGCTTCGACAAATAGTCATGCGAATCGCGCGTGAAGCAAGAAGCACACCTACGTACCACGTTGTCAGATTTATCTCTTCCCGGCTTTAATTAGGAAACCTATATACAAAAATGCAGTTCCATTTCATTTATTTGAATGTATTTAATCTTTTTTTTTCTCAGGTACGAATCTAAAAGGGACGATGTTTGTTTCCATGACTTCAGGCCATATTTATGGGGAAACGATGGAGCCGTTCATTATTCTGTGCGGATTGATATTGGTAAAGCAATTCTGAAACAACCTAAAATTAAAGACGTACTCAATATCCTTCAAGAAAATATAGTTGAATACACCATAAAGAACTACAGTTTGTATACAAATGATACAAAATCAGAAGACTTAGATGCAAGCAAGATATACGATCTGGATTTCTTGATTCCGTTGTTTATTTATCTACTTTCTCCTGAGAATGTTATACAGACTTACCAATTTGCCAAATGTGGGGCTTTGTCGTTAGCAATATTAGGACTGAGTAGTTCAAGTAAAAACATGAGAGCTGCCACTTGTAATGTACTTTCAAGATATCATTCACATTTGGAAAGTAAACAAACAGGAAAAGATAATTTCTTGTATGTGAAACTTATCGAGGCTATATGCATGTGGATGTCAAATTCTGAGAGCCAAATGAATAACTTCGCTTCAATTTTTCTTGCTCGTACTGCACTGATATTGTCGAAACCGTCACAAAACAACGTAATGTTGCCTCAGTTATCGAAATACCTAGTTGTGAAGCATACATTAGATTTTTCGACTATTCCAGAATTATATACGTATCTCGGAAGTTCGGATGTGGAATATCAACAACATCTTCAGTTTATATTAGAAATCTTGAGAGATGGTTTGATTGATCAGCAAGATTTCAAAATTTTCACAAAGTCAATGGCACTTAAACGATTGATGGAATTGTATTCTTGCAAAATGAGTACGACAAATATTAAATTGAATATTCTGGATGTTATACTGTCACTTTGTAGATTGGATTCAGGTGTGAAGTTGATGTGTGTATATAATAGTTTATTGCAAATTTTCATTATGGATTTAGAAGAATTAGTTATTTCGAAAGAACCTGATCATGCTCTTTTGGCCAAAATAAAATTAGTAATTAGTAGGATATCTCTAAATTCAGGTGCTCTTGATAAAGTCAGTAAAATGCTGTTGAAAAAAGTACAAAAGCGATTTGATATAACATTTTGTAAATAAACTTGTACAAATAAAGTGTCTTTTTTATTTTAACCTTTTTTATTTTTTCAAGATATAGGAAGTATCTCCAATGATACGAAGATTCTAAATTGAAATTTCCTGTAATCATTTTTTTTTTACAATTGGTAGTCAAATGATGCACAATTGAATGACTTGATGCAAGCAAGATAAATGATTTGGAGTTCTTCATTCCGTTGTTTATTGATCTATTTTCCCCTGGGAATGTTATATAGACTTTAATATAGAATTTACCAAATATGGGGCTTCGTCGTTGGTAATATTAGGGCTGAGTAGTTCAAAAAGGAAAAGATAATTTTTTGTATGTGAAACTTATCGAAGCTATATGCATGTGGATGTCAAATTCTGAGAGCGAAATGAATAATTTCGCTTCAATTCTCCTTGCTCGTACTGCACTGATATTGTCGATATGGTCACAAAACAACGTAATGCTCCGAAGAGTAGTGGGCTATTACGCTACTCTGCGGTATTTCAATATCCATTTCAACCAGATCCGAAACTCCTTGTAAAACGAGTGATACAAATATGAAAATGGAAATTCTGGATGTTCTACTTTCACTTTGTAGATGGGATCTAGGTGTGAAATTGATTTGTGCAGTTTATTACCAATTTCAGTTATGGATTGGGAAGAATTAGTAATTTCAAAAGAACCTTATCATGCTGTGTTGGCCAAAATAAAAGTAGTAATTAGTAGAATATCTCTCAATTCAGATACTCTTGATAAAGTCAGTAAAATATTGTTGAAAACACTACAGGAGCGTTTTGATGTAACACTTTGTAAATAAACTTGTACAAATAAAGTAATTTTTTTCAACTTTTTTTTTATTTATTCAAGTCATTACAAATGGTATCTCAAATAATACAATGATGCTGAGTTGAAATTTACTGTTACCATTTTCTTTTGTTGACGAATATTTCGCTTCTGTAGGTACGAAAGCACTGGCGTGTAGTCGATACAGTTCTATGATTTTATATATAAGTTAAGATTTTAATGTAGTTCTTGAAGGTCAGAATAGGGAAAAAACTTAACAATCTGTCGATAATCCACTTTTATTTTGTTGAATTATAAATTCGGATAAACTTGATCAGTCGAGGAGGACTAGCAAGTTTTTTCTTGTTCATTTGTGGTTTTCTAATTAATGTGATCAACTGTTTGTCCCACTTGCATCAATACCAGGTACTACTACTACAGGTTGGTTATCTTTGCTGGTGCTAGGCAATTGGAAATTAACCCTTGATCTCTTTAAATTTTCTGTATGCCTTCTCTTGATGAATTGTACAGTTTTTCTGTCTACGGGTCCCTGGTAATCTATAAACGAAATGATATTGAAAACACAATCGCAGTTTGATCCTGTTGCAATTCTTTACGCCGCCATAAATTAGATTATTTCAGGCATGCGTTTTGTTCGTCAGAAATATTTGATCGAGGAATAACTCAGAATAACAGAGTCGTGACTCCACAAAAAAAAGCTCTAAAGCACCGTCCTATGCGTCTAGTGACCTCTTGTGTGCTATATATAATGCATTTGGCTTAAATTACCAATTCGCATATCTGAAGAATCTTCTAGATTGCGATGTTTCGTCGATTTGCATCTTAAGTGGTGATTTCAAAGCCGAATGTACAGTTTTTCCGCCTTCCAACCAAGTTGCAGCTATTATAGATGAAGCCAATGCTAGTGCTACCTCAATTTGTGAAGGGATATTTGCCAAGCACTCATCACAACCATCGGTTCTCATTAGTTTAATAGTATATAACATTACTAGCAAGGTAAGAGGGTTTTTACTGCCGAATGGAGGATATAACTGGCGAGCCGCAGGCGAGTCAGTTACCTCCTTGAGCCAGTAAAACCCGTTACCTTGCGTGTATTGTTTTATATTTTATTTGTTTCTCATTTGTAAAAAGGTTAGATAAATTCCAAAAAAGCTATGTAAGCGTTGCCATGAACATGTCAGTTTATTTTTCTTTACATTTGTTTTGGCGAAAGCGAAAATTGATTAACCAACAGAAATTATTGAGGCAGCCAGCAGTGTAGCTTCGAGTTTATTACCTGCAAAATCAGCTTCAAGGTACGAGCGAGAATACGACGACTTCAAAAGTGGCAAAACAAAAATAGTGTGATTGGGGTAACTGAAGATGTTTTGTTGATCTACTTGAATCAACTATCAGCTAGATTTAGCCCTAATACTTAATGGACAAAATGGTTTATGCTGAAAAGCTACTTGGAAATGAAAGAAAATGCCCTTGTTCGCAGGTTTGTTTTCCTTAAAAAATTTATTGAAAAATATGACGTTTAGTTGTCATTTGCAGATTTCAAAAGGTAACAGCGTTTCTGACACGAAAAAATGAGCGTTATACGCCAAAAAAGGCCAAGGTATTCAGTAAAGAAGAGGATGAACAATTTCTTTTATATGCTCCTGATGACCAGTGGTTGCTGGCGAAAATTGTAATAATATGACGAAATGAGACGAAATTCTCTCCTTGAACATGAATGATGTAGAAGATATGGGAAAATACGTTATTGTGAGATTGAGTAGATTCATCGCGGAATGGGGATCCAACTGGGTGACCGGACGACTTTATACACTTTACATTTCGCTGATGACCAGGTCGTTATCTCACAGGACAGAGATGATTTGGAATTTCTGACGTGTCGCTTGATCGAAGAATATGAAAAATGGGGATTAAGTGTGAATATGCAGAAGACCAAATATATTTGTATCGACTCTGATACAGAGGATTTTAAACTGCAGGATGGCAGGCAGATACCGACTACAACAGAGTATACATACTTAGGAATAAAATCACTAACACTGGCCGAACAGAGACAGAGATAGAAGAAATATTAATAAAGGGAAAACAAATAATTGGTGCCCTAAATTCGATATTATGGTCAAATAAAATATCTAAAGAAAAGAAACGACAAATATACAACACTATCTTCAAGAGTGTAGTTCTGTATGGCTGTGAGACATGGCAACTAACATCAAGGACAATGGAAAAACTATCATCTCTGAAAATGGATTTTTGGCGACGAGCAGCTCGGATTTCTAGACCAACATATTCCAAACATCACAATAAGGGAGATAATGAATGCAAACACCACTATAATCGAGGATATAAAGATCAAACAACTCAGCTGGTATGGCCATGTGCAGAGAATGGGCGAAGACAGGATACCGAAAAAAATTATGAACTGGAGTCCATTGGAGCGACGAAAGCGGGGAAGACCAAAAATAACTTGGATACAGGGAGTGAACAAAGCAATGTCGGAGAGAGGTCTTAGACCTGCAGATTGGGAGAATAGACAGAGATGGAGACTGGGCACCGCAGGGCGTAGAACGCTATAGAGCGGATATATATATATATATATATATATATATATATATATATATATATTGGAGAAGGATAATGGGTTAAACCGCAGGAATGCAGAAAATATGGGAAATGGATGGAAGGTACTTGCCGACACGTGTTTCTGCTTATTGGCTTCTTCAGGGTAAGGCAACCAAGAAACCTGGATATGGATGGAAATGAATAATAAAATAAAACATAAATGACAACAGGTGACCACAACAGGAGCGAGCATCCAATTTGTACCTTCCATCCATTTCCCATATTTTCTGCATTCCTGCGGTTTAACCCATTATCCTTCTCCAATATCTTATTTCACCGCATTATCTTCACTTTGAATTTATATATATATATATATATATATATATATAGATTCACCATAACCGATGATGGCTGCAGCTTCAAACTCTGCATGTTATATAGAAAATATGTAAATCTTCGGCCTCCTTGAACAGAAACCCTAATAGTTTTTTTGACATACCGACATGGAAAAGTGGTGAAAAGAAGTTATACACCGGCCACTTTTTTCGCCGAACTGGAGCCACTTTGGTTGCGGATTCGGGTGGAGATATTTTAGCACTAAGGCGTGCAGGAGGGTGGAAGAGCACCGAAATTGCGATGAGTTATGTCGATGATTCGGTCAACAAAAAAATCGAAAAGTCTAGCAAATTATTTGGTAGTAAGGAGATTACAAATGTTCTGCAGTCCTCGAGTTCAGCAGTTTCTGAGTCAACAGATGGTTCATTATCATCAGTATCAACTCTTTCATCATTAAAAATCTGTGTTGCTGGAAATAACAATTATACCATGATTTTCAACATATATGACGATAAAACAAAATTTTCTAATGTAAATAATACTACTAACTTGTAAAAATTTGCAAGTTAACTATCAGTTTTACAAGTGACTTGATAAAATAAACTTTCTTGATTAATATTGTGTTTTTGGAAACTGACGTTTACAAATGAGAAACAAATAAAAGATTTAAATTTAAATTTTTCCATACTCATCACTAGACATTCCTCGCCAATACTAAGCACTTAGGAATTGATATTTCACTGTCCATCAAACCCGGCATGTTCGCCTTTTCGTAACGATTACAATAGCTTTCATATTCTATCAGATCTTAAATTTTTTTTATGAAAAATTCAGAACTTACTTTCATTTTCATATAAATTCATTCTGGTCAAATAGGACGTTTCCAGATCGAAAATTTTTGGTTTCAAATCCTGCGGTAAAGCCGTCATCACAATAGATTTTCTTTTTCCAGCTGGTAATTGTTCGTTTTCCAGTTCATCTTTGGTCTTGTTCAAGTCAAACAGCCTTTGCATCTTTTTTGCTATCCTCACTGCATTTTCCTTCGTCACACGGTTCTTCAATCCTTCTAGATCATCTTTACGCTACAGGGAAAAATCTCAAAGTGAGTATAACAAACAAAAATTGTGTTTCATGCATTGCAATTATTTTCAAATTAGCGTGATGTAAAATTTTTAACTTACGTTTTTTCTTGAAATATTCCACTCGATTACAGTGTTTGATAAAATTTGGGAAAATGTGGAAAATCTGTGTACAAACATTCCTATACTTTGTGTGATCAACAGGCCGCCAAATCCGATCAGGAACATAAACCCAATGGGTTCAAGATGGAGGTAATCTTTCATTATTCTAACCTGCAATTACACTGTTTTCAAATAACTTTTCTAATACGTTAAATACAAAAACTACACAATATACTTGATAGTCATAGGAAGCCAGCATCAATTCTAGTAACAAATGCAAATTTTTGTATCAGGCTATGGATAGGTGTGTCGAAGATAGATCCGTGCATGCGCGAAATTTGCCATTTTCGAGCATGCGCCGAAATGGTTTGGGAACGTGCCTTGTAACATGCTTCTTCTCGTGTTTCAAGGCCACAGTCGCAGCATTTCACTAATAATAGTATATAAAAGTTACCCACCTCATTTTCGTTATCGACATAAGTAAAATTTGTTTTCGGATTGTAGGGCCAGTCCAGGTGAATTATATCCTTCTTCAGAGTCAATAGAAATATAACTAAAACGAAGAGGGCATTTATCATGAAGAACGTGTACACCATTTTGTCACGTAGGTCTTTGAGATCTTGAGTTATTTGTTTCTGAAAAAAAATCGCGAATGATTAAATACTCCAATTATTATTTTATGAAGGAAAAGTATTTCATTTTATATAAAAAACCTTTCAAATTGGATTCTAGGACAAGAATGAGAAAATTTGCTTAAGGAACACGATGAATGTAGCAGTCATCTAAATTGATTATTAGTTACTAGTCTAGTTGCACTGGGCACTGGGCGCTTACTAGTCTGGATCACCAACTTTCATGTGAATAGGTAACTTGGTACCTATGAAGGTGAAATCTGGTGCTTACCCGTCTAGTGCATCAATCAAAATATATTCTAATCTACCTATGACGGTAGAACTAGGCGCTTACTAGTTTAGTGTATCGAATCACATGGGTAACATTCACCTAGGTGCAACTGACTCTTACTAGTCTAGGTCACAAATTACCTTAGATGAATATATAACTATGAAATTGGAAGTGTGCACTTCTAGTCTAGGTAATTATTTTGCACAGGTAATTATCTGCTATTATGGTGGAACTGGGTGCTTACTAGTCAACTTGCATACGCGATATCCTAAATTGAGGTTAAACTTATACTAGTCTAGTCGAATAACTCGCATAGGCGATAATCTATCTATGAAAATGTAACCGGACACTGACCTGTCTAGTATATCGAATACTGTAGGCGATATTCTACTTGTGAAGCTGGAACTGAACGCATACTAGCTTAGTGCAATAACTCGCATATGCGACAATATATCTGTGCAGGTAAAACCGAGGCTTGCTAGTCTAGGTCATAAACTAGCTTAAGCGACTATATCACATTGAAGGTGGAACGGAACGCTTTCTAGTTTGGACCATCAACTTGTATATACTATAATCTTTCTATGAAGGTGCATTCGAGCCCTTACTATTATCATTTATCAACGAACACAGGCGATAATCTACCTAAGAAGGTGAAACTGAGCATTTACTAGTCCAGTGCGATCGACAATCTCTCCGCGATGGTGAAACTGACACTTACAAGTCTAGAACATTATCTTGCACAGGAGTTAATCTACTTATGGAAGTGGAATATAGTGCTTACTAGTTTAGTGCTGTAATTACTATAGAAGATTAAAGATGGAACTGGGCGTTACTAGTCTACTGCACCTATAAAAGTAAAACTGTCGCCTACTAATCTAGGTGGAACTGGGTGCTTACTAGTCTAAATCATCAGCTTGCAGAGACAATGGCCTATCGATAGTTTACTAATGTAGTTACTCACCTATACTGCTAGTTATAAGATGTATTTGCAGTATTAGCAGCCAATTAATTTTTTTTACCTGTTTATGCGATTCATCTAACGGGGTGAGGTATTTTTGAATCAATGAGTTCCAGAATTTCTCTTCACGGTCTTCCAACCATTGAACTTGACCGTCAATTATCTCCTTATGATAAAACCAACTGTTGCTCATGACGATGTCATCAGATGGTTTAGTTTCCTTAGGGGCTTCCTCTACTCGCGTCTCTTTGGTCAAGATTCTCTTGTGTTCGATAATTCCTAACTTTTTATTAATCTCCTCAAGAGAAACTCTGATGGCCACAAGTTTTTCATATTCGTCACCGGGGTGAGTACAGAAAAGACAATTGAATAAACCGGAACACGAGATACCCAAAGATCCTTCTTCTTTAATTTTGTCCTTTTGATCTTCCAGGAAAGCAAATAATCCTTCTTTCTTCTTAGTTTCTACTTTGATTTCATTTTTGTCCTCTTCTTTCGGCTACAAATTCGAAAAATCATGTATTGGAATTCGTAAAATATAAGAAAACTCACTGTTTCCGGTATAGTTGATATATCTCGAGTTCCCCAACTAACATTGTTCATATTGAAAACGGAAAAAATCATCAACAGCATGTACATACTGGGTACAGTGACGTAATATATGATTCCGTATTTTAGACAGTAGAATTCTTTAGGATGCAGAATTGCTGAGACTATAAACTCTGACACCATGAAAAAGAAAAATAACGAACTGGGTGCTAAAACGCCATCATCGTGAATTTGAAGCAATACACCTATCATTACAGCCATCATAACTAATCCATATATACTGCTCAAAATTCCTGCCACCATTAGCTGAAATTCGAGATCGATATTTGTTTTATCTTATAATTCCCAATAAAGACACTACTAACCTGTACTTTATCGTTGAATAAGGCGCAAGTAAGGATGAATATCAAAATTGGCACAATATTAACTAAGAAACTAGTCCACTGATCCATTTGAAATACTGTTACAGCTGCTCCCACTAACATCATAAAAATTGTTCCTGGTCCTATTACCGTTCCAATCAAAAGAACTACCTACAATATAAGTTTTATTTTAGATTATTTGATTAAAACAATATAACATAAAAAAAAACACCAACCTGATAAAAGATGTATATCATACTAATATCGTCATTTATTTCGACAATATGTTTGTAGTCGCTCAAAACGTCGATTATATTCGCCATCGTCGAAGGAACCCATCTTCTCCTTTGATTGTAGAATTCGTTAAAGCCTTCTGGACAATGAGTGTACGAATCTGAAGCTGCCGAGTATTCCACGCGATATCCAGCTTGCAATATTAAGGTACATAACCATCTATCTTCACCTGAAAATTATTTTCATCAACAATTTCCATTTCAGAATATCATTTGAGAATTTATCAAAGCACTGAAATGAAGTCAGCAGCTTTGGACTTGCTCTCAGACTGATGTGATCCTAGCCAGAATTTGTTTCAATTGTACAATATTAAGTCAATTTTTTCTTTCAATCGCACCTATATAAATCGCTACTTGTCTCGCTCGCACGATGCATCTTAACATGAAAAACAATACATAGAATACATATGCTAGATTGTTTTACTTCGTTAGATAGCTGATGAAAAGTAGATTTTTTTAAAAACATCTGCCGAACAACTACCATAATAGTTTTTTAGATACCCCTTAGAGAAAACTGCGTTCTGCATCTACGACCACTATTGAAGTCAGCAAACCAACGTTTTATTGTTGTTTCCGATGGAGTGGACACTTTTCAAGCCTTTGCTTCGCTTGAATGGTATTTTTTCCCATCAAGAAGCGGTGTTTTTGATCCATTGTTTTGAAAATAACAAAAGTAGCGTCACTCTTAGCTTAATAATTCACAAACTAATGAAAAGAAATTTTCACAGGTGAGTGCAATAAAAGTAGTGCCATCTATGTGTTAGGCCCGAGGCTTTTCAATGCACGTAGTAAGTGTCATCAATAATATTTACCTTGATCGTATTGAACTCTATGTCTTGCCAGGTTAGCTATAGATGTATATCTCTTCATCACTCTATCTTGCATCAGTACTTCAGCTCTAAAAAGAGAGAAGCAGCCGGGACTGCAAAGAACACAACCTACCACGTGTTCCGTAGCTTTTTGCAACCAATGACCTACTGCGTACTCAAACACCTGGTACCAAGCTATGGCTCCACTTCCCACTGGATGAATTCTACCGCATGCAGCTCCTAGTTTCTTATTTTTTCTCATGTATTCGATGAGTAGATGCATTGCTTCTGGCTTGAAGTCTATATCACCGTCCAGGGCTAGGATATAAGTGTTTTCTGAGGATGCTCTGCCACGTTTCATTTCCGGAAGCAACCTGAAAGATTCTGCCATTTTTATTTAGTCTAGCACTTTTGTTTTTTTCTTATTCTTTTTAGAAGAATCAGATTTAGCTTTTTTGGTTTTAATTAAGTGCCAATGCGATCTTGTGCGACTGTAGAAGAACGGGCGGAAGTACCCCTTAAGTGTTCAATATCTTTAGTGCCGTAACCGATATGGCAATCCAATGTACATTTTTAATGTGACGTTTTCAGTGATATATGAGATAACTAATTGGGACACTCATGTCTGGATTCTGTCTGCAGTTTTCAAGTTCACAAATTGTGTTCAAAGTTGTTACAAAACCACTTACTTACCTATATCCCAGAAGGTAATACATGTACATCACTTGTGACCATCTCTTTTTAGCTCTTATCTTAGCTTTGTCTTTTAAATGAGCAATCAATTTTGTTTTTCCGGGGAGTGTCCATACAATCCTTCCTCCATATGGAGTAGAGTATATCTTCGGTGGACTTAATTCCATGTGTACACCATGGACGTCTGAAGCTGCTTTAGTTAATTGAGGGAATAAACTCAACACGTACGAGTTCAGCATTGGATCGTTGTCTATTTCTTTCTCATCTTTCATCTTTCTTCGAATGAAGGCGTCATCGAAGAATATATTACCTATAAAATATTCATATATATATATATATAATATTCTCTAGATAAGGGTCGTTGGATATTTCTATTATCGTGGGATAATATAATAAATGAATGGTTCGCCGGGTCGGCATGTATTGAAAGAATTAGAATAAAACATACTTTTCAAACTCACATTCTAGTTCGTAAAATGTTGGGACTTCAGTATCCATATACTTTTTTGCTATGCGATGTGCGCTGTTGTCTTCATCTAGTCTTATTATTGATTTGAAGAATGTTAACATCTCTTCTTCATTTTCATGCCACATTGTCGCACATACGTAAACCTTGGGAGTCGTAGCTACGAAAATAGTTCTGGAATAATTTAACTGGAAGTACATTGATCAAGAAAATAACTTATTAATCTCTAGCCAAGATGGTTTTATCGACAACCTTGGAATTTTTGAAGAAATAAAAAAAGAATTGTTTGATTTCAAAAATCAAAAGATTGATAATGCCCTCCAGATCTGACCATCTTTGAAATCGTAGATTGGGACAAATCATGAGATAAAAATAAAAAATTTAGAAAGCACTGACGTGAGGTCAGATTGCTTTGGCGCTCTTGTTGAGCTACTTGCGAGTAAATATTCAAACCATAACAAATCTATAAGCACTCTGATCAGGTGAACAATAGTCTTATCCCGTACTATGGGACAATGGGTTTGCAAATAATGAACGCCTAATGAATGAACAAACCTATATCTCAAATTAAAAATAACTACTCATAATTTTCCCCAAATTTTGTTCGAAGATATAATTCCCTTTTCCTAAAAACTGACGTCAGTGCTTTTCTGAATGTTGACAACGAATATTACTTCAGCCATCGAGATTGAATTCTCTCTCTATGATTTCCCGTTATGAAAAATTTTGATTAATATTACGCCAACATATGTCAATCGAATATCGATCTCTGATGGCCATCTTTCAAAGAAAATCATCGGGACGTATGTCATTTCTCTTTTCTCTTGAGTAAATGAAAAAAATTATCATATCTTTAGATGGAAAAGAGCCACGGCAATGAAATTTGAGGATAAGTAAGATATCGATCACCTCAATATATTCGCGAATTTTTATTGAAAGCCGAAAAATATCTTATGAGATAGTGCGGATTAAAAAATTTTTTTTTGGGAATTTTTTAAAAATTTTCTAGAGTGACGATTTCTGCGAAAATTTGCGAGCCGTTTTGTTGCAGCCTCCCTCAACAATATTTCAAGTATCAACTTGATCGTATGGATATTCTAGTAGTTATTGAGGAAACAAAATTTCAGATGCTCATAACTACTGAACCATCCGACGGATTTGGCCCAATAACGAACTTGGCCGAGATATTTGGACAATTAACCTATTCTGAAAATATGAAATTTCTAGCTCAGCTCTTTCGGATGCTAGAGAGGATACGGCCGGTCGGCCGGACAGACTCAACTTTTGCCACGGATTCTTCATCGGGGAGTCGAATCCAATCGATTGAGACCGTTTTCGGCTCGATATTCCAAAATTACAGACATTCGGGCAAAATGATAGGCACTCTGTTCGGGTGAACAAGAGCGTCAAAAACAGATCCCATGAAATTTGAAAATTCTGGGCTTTTAAGAAAAATCAAGAAATGCGGTCAAACTAGTATCAATTTTCGGTGATTGTAGATGATTTTCATGATTTTCTTTCATTTAAACTTTGGAACAGTAACCCCGAATATAATTTCTAGATCATAGTAAAAAATAATGACACAGAACTAAGGGCCCTCTTTCAAAAAAAAAATTATTAGAGTTTCTTTGGGATTAAAAGTTGACGCTTTTGTTCAGGATTTTAACATGATACAATACTTGTTAGTTTCATATTGAAAAAAATTGTGGAAAAAAATAAAAACCTTGAGTGAAATGATTTTCATGAACTCATTTGAAATGTTTTTTATTCGCACAAGCTCTTAGTAATTTCTTAATTTCGCGGATAAACGATGAGACAGATGGATTGTGGATGTTTGCTGGAGCTATACAGATAATGACGCTATACCAAGCAAATGGCAACGTTACAAGTCTGACACCAGTGGGGGGAAGTGCCGCCGCAACACTTGGCCCAAATATTTATCTATTATCGAAAAAATACATACCTTCGTCCATCTTATCACTTTTCAAGGTGCTATCGTTCCTTCTTCTGTTCATACAAACCGATTGGTCGATGAGGAACGCGTCGTACATAGGTTTCATGAACAATTTTTCCGTTTTCGATAATTTCTCGCATCTGGGATTCCATATGTGGATCGTAACCCAGACTTGCGAAAATAACCATAATAGCCAGATCCACGCGTATTGTTGTTTGAGAAAATCATTCAGTACATAGAATGGTGGCGGATTGAAGAAGAGATAGGCCGGAAATATGTTCGTGTGACTGCATTCGTCCTCCAGATAATTTCCGGTCATCACGATCAGGATGCTGACGAGTACCGGCACCGTTTGATTTATCGCGAACGCGAAACTGAATTCTTGTATGGAAACTTTGCTTGCGAACTTGACGAAGGCATAGCAGATGTATGAAGATAGGAAATTGATTATGAACATTGTGACTGGAGTCCATACGCTCGCTTCTACTTTTGGATTTACGGTGCTGAAGGTGTCGTCTAGGCCCGATGCAGACAGTTCTTCAACGTATTTTTTCACCTGAAAAAAAAATAGTTGTCGAATCTTGCGAGTATTTAAACTATGAGGTGTGAAAATAAGTTGCAGAAAAAATTCAGTTTGAAATTGAAGAATCCGGTCGAAATGGATGAATCCATGAACCGAGATCAGCATTCACTTCTCTACGTTGCACAAATCAAGAGATCCATAATAATTCGCTTCAAGTCGAGACCTCCCAGGCTGAACGCTACAGCAGGTACCTAGAAGACTATCCGAAATCTGAAGATAGGAACATTAGCGATAAAGAATTATGGAAGATTGAGTGGAACTCTAATGAAATGTTCAATAAGGATCTCATTTCTGATCTTTTGAAAGAATTCCTGGTCTTAAACTTCCTAGAAAAATTTGGATAGTTCTTAATCTTCATGGTCACAAACACTACTTGCCCTATTGTTTGTTAACCAAAAAATTGTAAGCCAAAAGTACAAAAGAAATATATATATATATATATGCAAAACCGATTCTCAACTTACCTCAGTCACGTTGATCAGTCTATCGGAGAAGGCGGCCTCAAAATGAACAAATAAAAAATCAAATTCTCCTTCCTTCATCCAAAATATGATAACGGTCGTTGCGAAAAAGGTAATACAGTTGATAATCGACGTAAAAATGTAATAGAAATAAAACTTATTCTCGAAAACTCTTCTCTCTAATGCCAACTTCTGTATTAATGGCAATTTGGAGTTTTCATCAACATAATTCTCCCACCATCCAAACGAGATGAACATACCGGAAATTGGTATCAACAGCAAAGTGAAATTATGCTCGATGAGTGGCCACATGAAAAATGATGTCAGTTGAGCCATTATGCAAATTACGTCGAGGATCATAACTGTTGAAGAGTCGATTTTTTTAATATTTTCCGGGTTCCTTGACATGAGAGCTGAAAAAAAGTACGAATCATCTCAACTGATCAATATTGACAAAATACGAGGGCCATTCAGAAACCAACCTCCGATTGGTCACAGTGCGGGTAGTGGGGGGGAGTAGCGCGCCATCTGTGCATTCACGCGCTCAGCAGGTCAGTCGGCATCAAGCCGTAGTCGAGCGAACATCGTACCTGCGCTAGTTTAGTTTTTGTGGCAGTTTGAAATGTGTGCTGCAATAGAAAATCCCGCCAAATGTGAGGTGCGTGCTGTTATAAGGTTTTTTACAGCCAAAGGATACTCTGCAGCAGCTATTCATCGTGAGCTTTGTGCCGTGTACGGACCAAAATTTATGAGTGAAGGAGTTGTCCGTGAATGGGTACGTTTATTTAAAAGTGGACGAGAAAACGTTCATGATGAAGAGAGGAGTGGAAGACCATCATTGGTGACTGACGAACTCGTTCAGATAGTTGATGCAAAAGTTCGTGAAAATCGACGTTTCACAATGGCAGAGTTGTCTACTAATTTTCCACAGATTTCTAAGACTCTTTTGTACGAGATAGTGACAGCAAGATTGGGTTACGTTCTGTGCACGATGGGTGCCTCAAAGCACAAGCGGGTGATTTTTATGCAGAAGGAATTTCAAAGCTTGTGAAGAGATACGATAAGTGCCTCAATCGTAATGGAGACTATGTCGAAAAATAGTGCAAAGATGTAGTTGTAAGATGTATATATTAAAATATTTTTACTTAATTTGGTGTATTTTTTTCAATTAACCGGAGGTTAGTTTCTGAACGGCTCTCGTATCTCTCTTCCGCCTTTTTGTCTATTGAATTTCGCGGCTATGTACAAAGCGCTACAGAGCTCCTAACTGCCAATACTATACATAATTTGAAAGGTCTTGACATAACCTACAAAACGACGCTATGCATTATTATTTTGGATATTGCGTTCAACAGTTATAGACGTGTAAACATGGAGTCCACTAACGCCGAAATTCGCCCTATTTTGAAGCAAATACGCTAGAGAAACGTTCCGTGAGATTAATGGTGTTTTGGGGGATGGTACTCTATCAGTTCGAACCGCGGAGGAATAGTTTCGACGATTCAGAGCCGGTGAAAACGACACCATGGTTAAGTCTGCCGGCGGAAGACCTGTGACGACATATACCGATCAAATCATGGAATACATCGAGTTAGACCGGCATGTGGCAACTCGTGACATCGCCCAGAAGATGGGAGTTAGTCACCAAACCATTTTGAACCATCTGCAGAAGGCGGGATACAAAAAAAGCTTGATGTTTGGGTGCCGCATGATGTGAAGCAAAAAAAAACTTCTGGACCGAATCAACGCCTGCGATATGCTGCTGAAACGGAACGAACTCGACCCATTCTTGAAGCGGATGCTGACTGGCGACGAAAAATGGATCACATACGACAATACCAAGCGAAAACCGTCGTGGTCGAATGCAGGTGAATCGTCCCAAACAGTGGCCAAGCCGGAATTGACGGCCAGGAAGGTTTTGCTGTGTGTTTGGTGGGATTGGAAGGGAATCATCCACTATGAGCTGCTCCCATATGGCCAGACGCTTAATTCTACCATCTTCTGCGAATAACTGGACCGATTGAAGCAGGTGATTGACCAGAAGCGTACAGAATAGGCCAACAAGAAGGGTGTAGTGTTCCACCAGGAACACACACTTCGTTAATGACTCGTCAGAAGCTACGGGAGCTCAGATGGGAGGTTTTATCGCATCCACCTTATAGCCCATACACAGCGCCAAGTGATTACCACTTGTTCCTGTCCATGGCGAACGCCCTTGGTGGTGTAAAGTTGAACTCAAAAGAGGCTTGTGAAAAGTGTCTGTCCGAGTTCTTTGCAAATAAGGAGGGGGGCTTCTACGAGGGAGGTACTATGAAGTTGCCGTCTAGATGGAATCAGATTATCGAACAAAACGGCGCATATTTGAACTAAATCAGATCACTGTAACACTTTTTATAAAGCAAACCTATTATTTTGTGCAACAAGATGGCGCCACGTGCTATACATCTCCTGCAACAATCGTTTTATTGCACGAAAGCTTATCTGAACGCGTCATTTAGAGGATTGCTGACGTAAACTGGCCACCAAGGTCTCGCGATCTTACGCCCTCAGACTATTTTTATGTGGTTATGTGAAATACTTACATATAACAGCTGGCACAAAACAGAAAGCGTTGGTCAGCATGGCTCCTTTGAGAACATCCAATTCAGGTAGGATACAGAAAACAAGTATTGCACTTCCAATAGCCGGTAATGTTTCTGTGACCAGCAACGGTAAAAACATTTCCATCAATTTGCTAAATTTCTCGTTTTTCTTTCTCCATGTTTTAAATAAGCATACTCTCAATGATCTAAAGAATGTTCCAAATTGAGGAACAAAATAGACAAAGATCAGGATCCAAATCCAAACTACCCTTTCTTCTGTAGGAATTTCAACCGTGAACTTTCGTTCGACATCTGTAAATGAAAAAAGAATCAAGCGATACATATACTGGGTCAGTCTTTGACTACTGTATTTATTTTAACCATAGATTCTTGAATCCAAAAGGAACAAATTTTTCCTTTGGAATATTTTTATGTATAAAATATACAGGGTGTTGAAATTTCACTAAAAATTTTTTATTTCGCTTATATCTTCGTAGTTAATAATCCAATGAATCTAAATGAATTGAAATTTTGTAGAAAGTTCCTAACAAACGGAATTCACATTTCAGATTAAACACACTTGCTCTATCCTCATATCAAGGTATTTGTTTTGAAACGAATAGAAAAATAGAATATCGTAATTCAATTATTCATGCAACTTTAACTTATCTATGAAGAATTTTGAACTACCACGTTTAAAAACGAAGTTTCAAAAACAATGTTCAAATTGAATCAATACGTGATATTTGCTATGTTATTTGGTCAATAATAATTCTTTTATTTGTTTCTCATTTGTAAACGTCAGTTTCCAAAAACACAATATTAATCAAGAAAGTTTATTTTATCAAGTCACTAACTTGTAAAACTGATAGTTAACTTGCAAATTTTTACAAGTTAGTAGTATTATTTACATTATAAAATTTTGTTTTATCGTCATATATCATGGCATCATGGCACAATTGTTATTTCCAGTAACACAGATTTTTGATGATGAAGGAGTTGATACAGATGATGATGAACCATCTGTTGACTCAGAAAGTGCTGAACTCGAGGACTGCAGAACATTTGTACTGTCCTTACTACCAAATAATTTGCTAGACATTTCGATTTTTTTGTTGACCGAATCATCGACATAACTCATCGCAATTTCGGTGCACTTCCACCCTCCTGCACGCTTCAGTGCTAAAATATCTCCACCCGAATCCGCAACCATAGTGGCTCCAGTTCTGCGAAAAGAGTGGCCGGTGTATAACTTTGGATCTTTTAAACCTAAATATTTCGCTATTTGCTTTGGGACACCACCAATAGTGTGCTGGCCAGCATTAAGGGAAATGCACTTTCCATGTCGGTATGTCAAAAACAAATCTTAGGCTTTCTGTTCCAGGAGGCCGAAGATTTACATATTTTCTGTATAACATACAGGGCTTGAAGCTGCAGCCATCAACGGTTATGGTGAATCTTCTTGTTGTTAAATTTTTAGTTTGCCGCAATGTCACAATAACGTATTTCCCATATCTTCTACATCGTTCATGTTTAAGGAGAGAATTTCGTCACTTCGACAACATCCAAAAATCCCAAATATTGTTACTATTTTCGCCAGAAATCACTGGTCATCAGGAGCATGTAAAAGAAATTGTTCAGCCTCTTCTTTACTCAAAACCTTGGCCTTTTTTGGCGTTTCAGAAAAGCTATTACTTTTTGATATCTGCAAATGACAACTAAACGTCATATTTTTCAATAAATTTTTTAAGGAAAACAAACCTGCCAACAAGGGCATTTCTTTCATTTCCAAGTAGCTTTTCAGCATAGACCATTTTGCCCATAAAGTATTAGGGCTGAATCTAGCTGATAGTTGATTCAAGTAGATCAACAAATCATCTTCAGTTACCCCAATCACACTATTTTTGTTTTGCCTCTTTTTGAAGTCGTCGTATTCTCGCTCGTACCTTGAAGCAGGGGGTGGGAACTGGCCTACTACAAAGATGGTCACGTTTTTCTTCGACGAACGGCAGAGACATCTTGTCTCTAGTTTTTCCCAAAGCTCGGTTCGGTAAATTAGGAATTCTCTGTAGCGATCGGTAAAAACGGATTTTATCGGATCTCAGTCTTGATGGACTTTATGACGAGTAAGAAACTATTCTATGACGAGCACATTTCTTTTCTCCCATGTCGTGTTCTAGGTGTATTCCATACCTACTTCTAATTTTTTATTCAAAAAGTAGTGTTATTCAGCTAGAGAGGTATTTATTTTCAACTTATTCAATTTAATTTCGTTGCAATGGTTTATTCTTGCTGTGTTCCCAATTGCTTCAGTGATAGTAATGTCAAAAGGTATGTGTATTATTATTGTATGGTTTTGGATTATAACTCACTAAAAATGTACTGTGAATTAATATTTTCTGTAGCAATTTCATATTCGTGTAGTAATTTCTGATAAGTAAAAATTTGGGACAGTTTCTAATAGGTACTGTTCTCTTTCTAGGTTTTTCAGTACACTTTTTGGGGGTGTTAAAAATGTTTGGTTGGAAAGAATCGGACATTCATGTCTTCATTTATCCAAAAGCGTTATTTGCATAAAGCATTTTCATATGGATTGTATAGACCCACATGGAAAGCTGAAAAGATTTGCTCTACCAACACTTAATTTGCCAAGTAATTAATTCTACTCCCTATGATTATCATTTTTGTAATTTCAATAATCTTTCAGATTATGTAATACCTCAAAATGATGACATATTTTTTCTACCATCCAGAACTCCTGAAGAAACTTTGAGGCAACAAGGTATTTATATATAAGTGAACTGCTCATGGTCATTGATTATAGTTTTGGGTATTCCACTAATAGTGGGTTTCATAAAAATCATTTATCAGAAGATTCCTAGAATACTTCAACGGATATGTGAGATTTACCGTTGGAATGCCAAATTCATGGAACTTTAGCTTTGGCTCTAAATCTTAGTATACCTTCACCAGTTCTCTTTGATTTAAATTCTTGTATTGCTTTCAGGTTCAAAAAGTAAAAAAAAAGAAAATAGACTTCAAGAAATTCTTTCTGTCATAAAAGTATAAATATAATGCATTTCATGCTTAAATTGATATATTTGTCACTAATATTCTAATTTATTCTTTTAATGTAATTTTCATAATATGATGAGTAATTGTTGCATAATTATTGTTGGTTCGTTTATTCTTTCCCTCGATATTGAAATTTTTGTAAATTTATTATATACTGCATTATATATATTTCCAAAGTTTATTTTTTGTTTATTTCCTTTCATCCTCTAAAGGTTAGTATGTTCTTTGATTGAAGGGCAGATATATTTGAAATGGCCATAATTCTTTTAATTTGCTGCAAATTGTCACAATTTTCTGATCAAATGATATTTTTTTATTGAAATTGTGACAATCTACAGCAGATTAAAATAATGGTAATTTCAAATGTATTTGTCTTCAAATTCAATAAAAATATGGGATTCAACCTGCGATTGCGTGGAATCCTATGATTACTCATATAAAATGCCTTAGAGGGCGCCACAAGTCTAAACTGTAATCTGTAATAAAGTAGGGAATAACTAAAGATGGCGCTGTAAGTTGAGCTCTCGAAATCGGAACCAAAACAAATGGAAAGAAAAATAAACAGACATCTTCATGGCAACGCTTCCATAGCTTAAGACATTTGCGATAAATTATTGAGATTTTTTTAGAATTTATCTAACCTTTTCACAAATGAGAAACAAATAAAATATAAAACAATATACGCAAGGTAACAGGTTTTACTGGCTCAAGGAGGTAACTGACGAGCCGCAGATGAGTCAGTTATATATCCTCCATTCGCCAGTAAAAACCCTCTTACCTTGCTAGTAATGTTATATACTACAATATGCAATTCTTATTATTTCATCAAAATTCTTATGAATATTTTATATGGTGACAATTAAGATTTCAATTTATGAAGTTGTTTATTGCAAACAAATAGAAAAATGGAATATCGTAATTGAATATTTTTAGGGTTACGGTTCCAGAATTTAAATGAACAAAAATTTAAAAAATTAACTACAATAACCGAAATATAAAAATAATTCGACAATATATCTAAGTTTCCCTTAATTTCAATCTAAAGGATGTCCCACGGAAAATTTCGAATTTAAAAAGGCTATAAAAAACGAACGGCTCTATAGATTTCAATGATCAAACATTTATTTGATAGCATAATTCATGACATTATTTGTGAAATATTATTTCCGTCAAATGTCCACCACTGCTCACTTGGCAGTACTCCATTCGATCAGTCCAATTTTTCAGTACATTTTCGATTGTTTTTTGCCTTATGGCAGCAATGGCAATTTCAATTTCATGTTGCAAGTCATCAATCTTGCTTGGCTTGTTGGCGTAACAAACTGATTTTTCTGGTGATGGTTCAGCTTGAATTAATGTTCTGGGACACCCTGTATAAAGCCCGACATAACCACAAAAAGAGGGCATTTTTTACTAGTTGTCATCTATGGAATTATTATTATGAGAGATTTGAGTGGGAACATTCTAATATTTGTTAGTGTCTACATTTTATGTAATGTCTGTAAACAACTTAATCGAGTTTAGAAAGTATATTTAACTTGCTCCAGAACCTATTTCATTTCGAAAAATAAGGCCCTCGTGAAGAACAAAAATAATTAATGGGACGACTTGTATTTATTTTGTACTTGTTTTCTGGATAAAATAATCTTAACTCACCCAAGCTCCGATTGCAAAACGGCCTTATCGTGTTTGATTTCACCTGTGACGTCATCAGCAAAAGAGTTCCTTTGGATATAACTGCACTCGAGAGAACAACCAAAAACACAAATATATAAGCAATTATCTTCAGAAATTTGACCATAAAGTCATATTTTCTCGAATCATTGCTCGATCCTGTATCTGGTTTTCTTGGGGTATCTTTGAATACATTCCAAGATAATTCTTTGTCTTCTTCTGGTCTAAAAATGTATTTTCGTCAGTTACACTTACACTTCAATACTTAAAAAAATCCTTCAATATTTTATAGATTATTTAGAGGTTGATATGAGTTTCGATGTTTTCTATGAGCCAAAAAACTGAGTGCATGGATATTTTGGAATTTCGTAATCGAAGCGTCTAATCTTGAACGAACCGAAAGGGATTAGATTGCAATTTTCGAATCATTATTTCTGTTTTTTCAGTAAATCGAGTATATGGATCTAAGTAATCACTCAATCCACAGAGTCCTCAGTCTCGACAAGGATATAATTTTAATGACAATATGTTTTCTGTTTGAAATAATGCGATCTAGTTGAAATCTGTTTATTGTGCATGTGAACATCATTTGATTGATTTCAATGATTCATGATTCCGTTGATTTTAGGTCAGACATATACTTACGTTGCATCTTGGGGTTGATAAATGGGTTGTGTATCACCATCACTGTAAAATCCCCTATTTCTTTCCATTTCGTAGTTTAGTTCAATATTCACACATATTTCAAACGAAAAAAGGATTGGTATTATTTCTAGGTTACTATGTATTCAACGGAGCTCAGATCAAAATAATAGAAACAATCCATTTATAGATAAGATATCAATTGAAATCTTTGGAAACTTGGTATTTTCTTATCCTGATTATTTCTGATGGTGATGTACTGATGAGTCATGAATCGTTTGTAATCATTCGAGAATTTTTTTAATGTTGAGGGAAATTCTATTCCTTAACGAATGCATGAATTTTATCAGTGAAATTCAAGAACCAATCAGAATTTGTGAAAACATTCCGACAGGTAAATTTTTGATGACAGGGAGTTGTATCTCAGATGTATCCCCTGTCATCGAAAATCAACACCCTGTATAAATGAAAATCTTTTTATTTAAGTTCTGCAACTGGAGCTTCCTGGATAAATTTATCTGGTTTCAGCAGGATGGAGCAACACTCCATTAGGCTCAAATTGACATATTATTTAGATAGGACATATCATCACAAATGGATTGTAAGGAGGATTACTTATGAATGACCTGCACGAAGTCCCGACCTTAATCCACTGGATTATTTCCTGTGGGGTTATTTAAAGTCTAAGGTTTACATTGATAGACCACATAATTTGCAAGAATCAGCAGCAGGAATAACTCACGAGATACATAGAACATAGAAGTCGTTTGAACCGATGTGTGAGAGCTCGCATTGTCCTGGCAAACAAATAATAGTGTACCGCTCAGAATTGACTGTTCTGCATTGTTCTAGTGGTATGATTGCGACATGTCAAGTTTTTCCGAAAAAACAGGAGACCATTTGCTTGGAAGTGCTTCGTGCGCGCTTTTGTTGAATTTGGTTCAACTTGAAACACACATACAGTCGACTGCTGTTCGGGCTCATACCATTCATTACCTGCCACGATGTCATAGACGTGCTTCGAAGCTCCGCGATCGTATTTTTGGAGCATTTTTTTCGACCAATCGATAATAGTCTTTTTTGAGCTATTGACAAATTGTATGGGATCCAACGTGAACAAATTTTTTTGACGGTCAAATGTTCATGCAATATTGAATGTATGCTGGTCCCATTAACGCCTAAGGTTGTCTCAATCCCACGATAGGTCACATGATATGTCTGTTGGGCAGAGGATCAGAAATTTTCGGAACAAACACTGATTTTGGAGAACTTTCATGAAATTCCTCTTGGCGTGAACTCGGTTGAATTCACCATACCATCTAGAAACACTTTTCCTTGATGGAGCTTCATCCCCAAAAATTGAATTAAGTTCATCGATGCACTGTTGTTCAGCTAATCCACGTCGAAAGTTGTTAAAATTAATGGCACAAAAATGTTGACGATTTAATTCCATTTTTTGGACTAGGTGGATCTTTTAAGTTACTGTTAACAACACAAATAGCGCTCGTATGTCAAAATGTTCTGAATACGAATAACCTCAAAAATATCAAGCTTTACCATAGACTACCACAGTTGGCAGATTGCAACACTAGGGTTGTCCAATCCTGAAATATAAAAGGCAACCCACGTATTTACTTCGTTCTACACATTTGCCCATTACTGTATAATATGAAGATATGTCGAATTTTGAACAATTTGCTGAAAAATTGTAGGAAAAGTCACATTTCTGTATTGTTTGTCGTGCAGGAAGGTTGGGTTCTTCCTATGATTGATATGGTTACTTTGTTTCATTGGACTATTTTTTAAGTGTAAGATGTTAATATTATAGTGTTCATGGCCCCTAATTGTTCTCATAGTATGAACAGGGCTTTATGCCGCAAACCACCAAGTCGTGCATCGACAATTTTTGTCTATGGTCAACATAGGTTAGCTTTAGTTTTTGTGTATTAAGAAATGATGCCGTAATGAAAAACTGATGATTGTAGATGTTAAAAGAATAAAATACAAAACGCTTTAACGTAACATAAGAAAATGGGCATTTAATTAAAGACATTTATTAAAGTAGAAATAAAATAAAACAATCATTTAAATTGAATTGAGTAAAATAGTATACGTTGGACAAAGCTGCTTCTGAGACCATTTCATCCACTTCGGTTGGTTTTTGCTCGTTGTCTCTGATGGATCTCCATTTCATTTGAAAGCCTGGACTCGAAATAATGCCCCAAATGATTGCGAATAGTAGTAGAATCATTCCGTTCAGAATCAACCATCATATCAGAGATCTTTTTACAGCACGCTCTGAACAAACGCTTTAAATCAAGATATTCAGCGGTCATTGTAACATCAAACAAAAACGATCTTTCTAAATCGAGAAACTCAGATTCCCATGCTGACAAGGGCGTTTTTCGACTCTCTTTGAAATTACCAATAGTTGTTCTGTCAAGGGCATCGGTATCATTTTTGTAGTGTTTCAACCATTCGATGATTTTTTCTAATGCGTTCGATTTCACTTTGGACAGAGATACGAACTCATCTGTCATATTTTGAGCTGTCATCGAAGACAGAATGGCTTTGATTACTGATGATTCAGTGGCAATTTCAGTTTCAACTTGGAAAATCTTTCCATCGGAAGCTTGTAAGTTTACGGTAGTCATCTGGAACAAATCGATTTACTAATTAACGCATATATTTGTAGAATGATAGAATGAATTGATGACTCATTTATTTTGTGAAAATCCATCTTGAATATTGAAAGAAAACAATTATTTTTGTCTAATTTTAACTTTATTGATATTATTACACGACCGATTTCGGTTGTTAAACCATCTTCTGGTGTTAGGTACAGACTAAAATATTTCGTGGGCTAAATCTATGGGATATTCAAAAGTGGTGAATGGTTTATTTCTATTTGGGTGTTAAGTGGGGACACATTGGGAATATTGAACAGATTTGTTATTTCCATCGCTTCCAGCAAATTTAATTTCAGGCCTTTCTCGCATTTGTGAAGGATTTTAAAATTTACGATATCCATATGATGTTCTTCAGTCTCGATATGATCATAAACTGCGGACTGTTTACCTGATTTCAGATGTTCTTTTAATCTGGTCTCAAAATTTCTACCGGTTTGACCTACATATGCAGCGTTGCAATTTTTACAACAGATTTTATAAACACCTGAAGTTTACTCGGGTTTAAGTTTGGATTTTGAATTATATAATATTTTACCTAGGTTTGGACGTCCTGAAAATGTTGTTTTGAAATCAAGTTTAGAAAAATAATTTTGGATTTGGATTGATAATTCTCCGAAATAAGTGATATGTATGAATTTATTAGTAGGTTTTTCTGTGGTAGTGTAAAGCATATTAATGGTTTTCAGCTTTCTTTTGTTTTCAATTAGTTTGTTTACTAGGATTCTCGGAAAATTATTATTAGTTGCAATTTCTTTGATTTTATCAATTTCAGATTGTAAGTTAGCGTTCGATAAAGGTATGGTGAATGCTCTGTTGATCATAGATTTCAGAGCTGCTAGTTTATGATTATCAGGACTGAAGGAATCATATGGTATTATGGCTTCTGAGTTTGTGTCTTTTCGGTAGATGTTAAAGTCGAATGTGTTTGTTTCTATCTCTACTTATGGTCAAATCCAGAAAGTTAATCGCTTTGTTGCATTCAATTTCCAATGTAAATTTTATTTTGGGGTGAATTGAATTGAGGAAGTCAAGAAACATTTTTATTTGTCTATTTGTTCCGTTGAATCCTACTATAATATCATCAACATACCGGAACCAGAAAATGACGTGTTTTTTTGATAGGTCATTTGTTTTTATGAATTCATTTTCAAGGTGATTCATGAATAGATCTGACAATAATGGGCTCAAAGGTGATCCCATCGGTAAACCTGAATTTTGAAAATATAATTTGGATTCGAATTTAAAGTAATTTTGGGATAGGCAAATTGAAAATAACTCCTGAATTTCTGAAATTAAAAGGGGGTTAACTTTATTTTTACGAAGTGACTCGCCAACTAGGGGTAAACATTCTTTTGCTGGAATGCTAGGGTACATATTTTCTACATCAAAAGATATTAATTTCATATTTTCTGTGCTGTTTATTTTAGATAATTTGTCAATTAAATCTTTGGAACTTTTTAAACTATAATCTGGTGAAAATTTCGATAGATTTTTGAATTTATTAGATAAAAATTTTGATAGTTTACCTGTAGGTGTATTAATATAGGAAACTACTGGTCTAACGGGATTGTCTTTTTGTGGTGTTTTATTAAACCATACATTTCTGGAGGTCGTGGATTCATTGGAAGATGCTTCCTTATTTCCCATGGTGTAGAAAAAAGTAGATTGCAATCTTCTAGAGCTTCTTTTATTTGTTTTGAATATTTGTTGGTAGGATCCTTTGGAATTTGAGTTAAATCTAATGTACTTATAGTCCTCTTCATTTTGTTGTGGTAGTCTTCTTTGTGGAGACACACAAAGCTGTTTCCTTTATCTGCTTTTGTGAATGTAAGATTTTCTTCGGTGCTTTTTCGAACAATTTCTTTAATTATCTTTGTTGTGTGTATTTCACTGGCGGTTGTTTTTGTGGGTGTTTTTTTAATGATCTCTGCTGTTTTGTATTTGTGTAATGAAGGGTTATGAATTACATTTGTGTTTTTTATTATGTTCATTTCTGTTTCTACACCCAGGATTTGTTTATTGGATTTAGAACATGTTGTGGGTGGTGAATATTTGGGACCTTTGTTCAGTAATTTTGATTCTTGTTCGTTGAAGTTTGATGTTGAGAGATTTACAAACGTTGGGAAAAATATATTTTTGGAGAAATGTGTGTCTTCTGATTTTTCTTTAGCTTCTGATTGAAGTTTGGTGAGCTTATTGAAGAGTGAATTATATTTGGTTCTTTAATCTTATTTTCTAAGCAATCGAACTCTATGTTGTGTAATGTATGTCTACGTTCATCTTGAACACATTTCAAATATAATTTTATATTATCTCTCACATGGTAATGTTTCTTGATTTCTTCCGTAAGCCAGAGCCAGAAGATGGTTTAACAACCGAAACCGGTCGTGTAATATTATTAATTAAGTGAAAATTAGACAAAAATAATTGTTTTCTTTGCATATATTTGTACTTTGAATACTGGGATCAAATGTGGTTTGTTTCCTGAAGATGAGATGACTTATAGTGATTAATATTGGAGATTTACAAACTCCAACGTATCAATCGATTTAAATTCATGAAAAATTCCTAACTTATTCTAGTCGTCACCTTAGACTATATAAGATAGACAAAGAATTACTTTGTAAAATGCCGATTAGTTTTGACTCCCTCATTGAAAGTCTCAACCCGAAGGTCACAATATCTTCAGGGTCAAAATGATCTGAACAAATGAAAATTGCTTTCTTTGGGCAAATACTTGACCATCCCAACAACGAAGCCCTAATTCTTCTTTTTTCATCGTCATCTGGGAACCTTAATTCAAGAAAACCTTATTTTATCTTATAATAATCTCATTGAAAACTTCCCTATTAAAACTTACTACGCTACTGAACATGTAAATAACTAAATACTTCGGTTCTAACAATTCACTTACCTATGGAACGATAAATCCGGATTAAAATTCCTGTCTTTACTATAACTTTCACACTTACGAACCATTTTTAGTGCGATGAAAAGTAATAAACAGTAAAAATTACGAAAAACTTAATACTGACTCTCGCAAATTTTCTTCAATTTGTGTATTTATTTCCGAGACAGAGGTGGCAACGTTTAGAACATGTGACCTTCAAATTGTCAAGTAGAGAATTGAGCAGCGTTGTCTTGACTCTCACCTGAATTTCTTTCCATCTGTGGTCTCTGACATAAAATAGCAGAATCAACTAAAGTTTTTCTTTTAGTTCTTGCTAATATATCCGATAAGACAGTTTCAATTTAAAATATAAAATGTTAACAATGTTTTGAATACAAATTGGAGAAAAAGGTTTTGTTCTCAATTATAACCTACTATTTGCTCAGTTTGGCAATATGAAAATTTTTTATGACCTGAGTGGACCAGCTCAATAGGTTACAATCGACCAGCTCTAAATTTCAGATGCGACACTTTTCAATGTAAATAAAGGGATCTATTCTTATATAGTCTAAGGTAATCACATAAAAAATTTCCTGTATCTTCTCATGGGTAGGTATACACTACAAAGATGAAAATTTAGAATATGCAAGATATTTATGACCTCTATATATTCACAAAATTTTGTTGGTATCTGAAAAATATCTTATGAATAATCGAATAATATCAGAAAAAAAATTCGAAAAAACTCCATTCCGAAAGGAACTAAACTTTAAAAAAACAAAAAGCAATTTATATTTTGTAATAAATCAGAGCCAGATCTGGTAAATAAGCGAATGATGCAAAGGAATAACGCAACTTTTGACCAAAACTTCAGTTACAAGTCGCGATCGATGTGATGGTGCAAAAGAGTCCAACAAATTATAAATTGAAAAAAATTCAATATGGCTTTTGTTATTAACAGTTGAGTTTAGGTTTAGATATTTTTGACTTTTATTAAACAAATACAAAAATTTCTCTTATGGTCACAAGCTACTGAAAAAAATTTTTATTAATAATAATAATTTATTCCATATTTCCTTGAAAAAATTATTATTATTAGTAATAATCTAATTGTCAACTTACTCAATAAGCTGGCATCTTTACGCTCGATGACATTACCAAATTTATATCGAAAAATGAAAACAGGAAAATATTGAAACAGGTGTACAATTTTCATCATTAATATAGATATCTATTTTTAAATCACTCTGACACAATGCAAAGAGTAAATGAAAATCAAACCAAAAACAAACAAGAAATTATGTAGATAAAACATATTAAGAATACAAGTTTTGATTTTTTCACATTTTAATTAATTTATGAATAAAATCAGATTATATTTACTCATTGCCAGAATTTTGTTTCAATTCTTATTTTTTTCATATGATTAATATTTTTGTTTTTTTTTTACGGAATATTGAATCGAACTCATTGAATATTCTTGCAGTTAACCTATATGGTAAAAATGATAATGATATATGTACATAAATATCGTTATACTAAAAAAAATTATCTGACAAGGTGGAATGGAAATTAGAATATAGTGAAAAGTAACGAAACATACCTTTAGATCTTTTGGAATAACGAATAAACTGCAGATTGTAGACTGAAATAAAGTATAGGAATGATAACATATCTCCCACTAAACTTTTCATCACCTTAGATGTATTTAGCCTCTCTCTCTAACAGCCAGGTCAACCGAAGATTTTATACAGGCTGGTCAAAATTATGGAACAAATTCATTTTCTTACAAGAAAATATTTGGAACACAATCCTGAAATAGGTCGATTTTACAAAATTTTAATGCATTTTTGAAGGATTGCCATCCCCATCAATCCTTTGAATTTTTTGAATAAGGAAAGTGAGTCATGTGGTACTTTTTAGGTAAGGTCTTTCATTTTCTTTGCATGAATTTTCAAGAATCCCTTTTTTTTGAGAATCATTGTGCATTACAACAAATGATCCCCATCGTTCTGGATTCAAAAACAAAATTTGTCATCGAAAATGGTTTTATTATTTTGCAAAATATACATATATTATTAGGTGTACAAATAAGTTTCCGCGGTTTGTCAAAAGATAGCTCCACCAGAAGGTTATGGAGAAATTGTCAGATGTAAAACGTAATATCCCAAGTTTAGTCATCTGGCAATACCATAACCTTAAAGTACTAGTGATTCCGTATCAGCATCACGTAATTTTTTTCGTGCAAAAATGTCAAGTTTTATTCCGAATAAACATCATTTGCGGGAACTTTTGATTTACTTCTTTAATGTGAAAAAATCTGCAGCTGAGGCGCATCGATTGCTTCTAGAAGCATATGGTGAAGCTACTTTAAGTGAGAGAAGTTGTCAGGAATGGTTTCAAAAGTTTAAGAACGGTGAGTTTGACGTTAAAGACAAAGAACGCAGTGGAAGGCCGAAAGTGTACGAAGACATGGAATTAGAAGCACTATTGGAGGAAGATTCGTCCCAAACGCAAAAAGAACTTGCACTTACTCTACAAGTGACTCAACAACCAATTTCACATCGTTTAAAATCGTTAGGAATGATTCAAAAACAAGGAAATTGGATTCCATATGAACTAAAGCCGAGAGACGTTGAACGCCGATTATGCATGAGTGAAATGCTGCTTGCCAGGAATAAAAAAAAGAGTTTTTTGCATCGTATAGTCACTGGTGACGAAATCCAAAGAAGAGAAAGTCATGGGTTAAGCCCGGCGAACCATCAATATCGACAGCTAAGCCGAATATTCATGGAAAAAAACTCATGCTGTGTATTTGGTGGGATCAGCTTGGTGTCGTGTATTATGAATTGCTAAAACCAAGCGAAACCATTACTGGAGCTCTCTACCGAACACAATTGATGAGATTGAGTCGGGCACTTAAGGAAAAACATGCCCATTACTACTCCAGACACGGTAAAAATTATTCTTTTACACGATAATGCTCGTCCACATGTTGCGGCGCCGGTAAAAACATACTTGGAAACACTCAACTGGGAAGTTTTACCCCACCAGCCGTATTCACCAGACTTAGCCCCTTCTGATTATCATCTGTTCCGGTCGATGGCACATGGTCTGTCTGAGCAGCGCTTCACATCATATGAAGACATCAAAAATTGGGTAGATTTGTGGATAGCGTCAAAAGATGAAGAGTTTTTTCGACGGGGTATCCGAATGTTGCCAGAAAGATGGGGAAAAGTAGTGGCAAAGGATGGAAAATACTTTGAATAAAACGTAATGTACTTTTCCTTCACAATAAATTCCTAATTTTTTATAAAAAACCGCGGAAACTTATTTGTACACCTAATATAATAATTATTAATATAGTTTAAACGTGTTTCCTTATTGAAAAATCCTCAAAATATATATAAATATGATACATAATAATACATTATTCATGAATACATCGAATATTATAGCTTTACATGAATACGATTCTAATCATTTGAAGTTGTTTTATTCATCAGGTTGATCGAATCATTTTCTTCCCTTAGATTCTGATATCTTTCGGCGTAATACAGCATTTGAAGACCTGGATCCCCAATCAATAAGAAAAGCCACCCATGAACAATTGCTGCTGAGATGCGAAAAATGTTTAGAAGTTCAAGGACACCAATTTGAATATTTACTTAAATAATTGTTTTAAGCCTGATTCAAATGCTACTTGAAATGTCAAATATAAACGTGGCTATCCTAGATTTAATTGTTTACACATTAAATGCAAAACCGCCATAGAAAAATATTAAATTGGCAATATTTCGAAAACTTCAAATTTAAGGTATAGATAACCTCATACAAAGTTACCTTCATTTTCGATGATTAATGCTACAAAATAATAAAAATGGGGGTTTCCATCTGAAAAAATTGAGTTTTATCAGTTTTCTCAATCTCATTCTGGATCTTTTTTTTAACACTCTGTAGGATTATTTGTCCAAGTATTATACAAAATCTATTGAAGAAGATCCTTTTCAACAAGACATTTAACCCAAAGTAAGTAAAAAGTGCTTCCTTATAGGAACAATTGATAATTAAGTTAGGGCTTGCAATCGTAATTTTTGACATAAAAACCTGAATATGTCAAAAACGCTCAGACTTAGGGATAGGACATGATACATGAAATCTGCCTAGAATGTTAAGTAGAATCTAAAAATGTAATAATATATAGGGTATCCTATTTAAAATAAGCGACATAGGGTCTATTTCCGGTATAACCGGAAGTGCCCAATAGATGAAAATATTTTAGCTCTATAGGTCCCAAAACATCTGGCAAATTCCCAAAATTTCAAATTTTTCCCACATTCAGTTTCTGAGATATCGATCGATGCAGTTCGTCGTAGTTCACCCTGTATACACATGTAATTCATAGAAAAAAATATCAAAATAAATACAATTCAAGGATAGCAACTATTATGATTACAGTAATCAAGATATTCTTGCACATTATATGGTTCACATTTCATAAATGAATACAAATATTCAATCAGAACCATTTCACTGGTGATGCAATGAAATTGTTTTGGTAGTGCGTTAAATAATTTAATGCACATATACATTGCATTATTTTCTATGAGAGTAAGATTATGGATGGGATACAGATATTAATCAACTTGTCTGGTTTTCATATTTTTATTCTTGAATCTATCAATTAATTCCTTGTGCTGGATAAGAAATATTATACAATTGTACACATAAAGCCCCGTGAATGTATGAATGCCATTAGCGCGAAAAACGCCCCTGCAGGTCTGCCGGTATTTCATATTTAGCATAGTTTTTAAAGCTAGTTTTTATTTCACAAATAGACATTCGAGTAGGAACTGCCTCCCCACCACACAATCCCATATGACAAGGTTGATTGAAAATTAGAAAAATACGCAATTTTCAGGATGGACTTTTTCAAAACATTTAGAGCATAGATTGTAGAGTTTAATTTATTATTTAAGTAGTCTATATGATTTTTCCACTTCATACTAGAATGAACATAAACCTCTTGGAACTTTACGCTGTTTGCAATTATGACTTGAGTACCATCCAGTGATATAGCATCAGGAGGCACTACTTTGGATTTCTCAATTTGGAATATTATGCATTCGGTTTTTTTAACATTCATTTTCGGAGCACCAATGTTTCACACTCAAATAAGCATTATTCATTTCATTCATCAATTTAAGAATGTCATCAATAATTTTCAAAATAGTGGTATCGTCAACATAAATTATCGGATACAGTCACCTATTTATAGTTTTAAGAGGAAGAGCGTTAATACATATTATAAACAATAATGGTCTTAAAACACTACCTTGGGGTACTCCAGCAAAAATCTCTATGTCATTAGATATAAAAGTTTCAGAGTTGATTGTAACTGAAACTCTTTGTTTTCGGCCTTTCAAGTAGCTTTCAATAAGTTTTAACTGCTTATCTCTAATTCCATACGCTTCCAATTTCTCCAGCAGTTTACTATGATTCACGGAGTCAAAAGCTTTAGACAGATCAAGAAACAAGCCGATCAGTATTTCTCCCCTATCTATTGCCTCTAATACTCCTTGCGTTAGATCAAAAATAGCTGTGCTTGTACTTTTATTATTCAAATAACCATGTTGAGATGAGCAGAACCGTTCATGTTTCCTGAAAAATTTTAGAAGACGATCTACAAAAATTTTTTCAAAGATCTTTGACAAAGTTGTTAGCAAATTTATGGGCCTGTAGTTTCCCAAATTTTCAACGAGACCTGATTTGTATAGATAGATGTTATAATTGACAACTTGTGTGAAAAGGAAATTTTCCGGCTACGAAGGCTTTATATATAATATATCTCAGTGGTTCGACCACAATATGAATCACCTTTTTCAAAACTATACTGGGTATTTGATCAAATCCAGATGAAAAGAAATTTTTCAATTTTCCGACAGCCCTTAATACCTCTATACCTTCTATCTCAAATACATAAAACGACTTTTGTGTAAGCTTCAATTTTAAATTAGATTGAACTTGGTAGGGTCAGATGAACTCCCTAAAGCAGTATTTACAAAAACGGTGTTGAAACTATTGACAATTTCCTGTGGATGTCCCAAAGGCAGTATTTGCTGATTAGAACAACTTTTACCTGTTAAAGACTTTATGACACACCAAGTTTTCTTCGTTTTGTTATCAGACTTGCAAATTTTACTTCCAATATATTCCAGCTTAATTTTTGTTATTTGCTGATCATATTTCTTCTAAGTTTGCTTGTATTGCTGAGAACATTCAGGATCGCTCGAGTTACACTTTTTGAATTTGAATTTGGGCGATAAAAATTTAAACATAAAAATGTCGACAACGCACCTTCTTTTGGGTGTTTTCTTAATACGAGTCATGATTTATACTGAAAAAAAAAATAATAAACATGAGGTGTCATAAGAAACGTTTCGACCTTATTATTATCTGCTTACATAACAGTTTTATTTGTCTTAGTTCATGTGAATTCTGATCGCATATTGGACGAGAGCTATTGACTTCAAGTGCTGTAACTTTTTTGATTCAATTCAAGTTCCGATATTTTCATGTGAATCTGAATCCCTTATCATAGGAAAATAGCTTTTGATATCACTCTAGTACTTCTCGCATTCAAATAACCCTGATTACAATGGTCTATTGCACAAGAGCTTTGGTTGGGATTAGAGTGACAATACGTTAGTGTTTTTCGCATTCGATTAGGGTTAAAAAATGTCAGTTCAAATCGTTTATTGAAGTAGATTTTTTTGGACATTTGTCATTACTACGGAATATTAATATTTTTCCACCCTCCCGGATTCGAATCTCACTCTCGAAGTGGTAATGATGAAATGAAATTCTGGAGTATAAGAATTTTTGGTAACCTTGATTCATGTACAAATTCTTGTTAAGTTGTAAGGAATATCTAATGACATATCAAGTATTGAAAAAATTTTGTTGGGAATTTTTTAAGATTTTTCTAGCTTGTCGATTTCCTCGAAATTTGGCAAACCCTTTTATTTCAACGTCATTCAAATATCTTCCAAGGAACAAATTGATCGGATGAACATTTATAGAATTATTGCAAAAATCAAATTTCAAATGCTAATAACTTCTGTACTATTCAATAGATATGCTCCAATAACGAACTTGACTGAGATATTTGGACAATCAACCTACTCTGAAAATATGAAAACTCTAGGTATCTTCCTTCAAAAGATAGAGGTTATACTCAAATTTGACCACGGATTCTTGATCAGGAAGCCGATCCCAATCGATTGAGTCCATTTTCGGTTCGATATTCGAAAATTACAGACATTTGGGCAAAACCATAGCCCGCTATTCCACTAGGAACAAGCGCGCAAAAATAGTGAATTTTATTTGGAAATCTAAACTTTAACTTTGAGCTCATTTAGTAGTTAATATTTGGTAGCGATTTCGCGTTACCCTGTGTGATTTGTTTCATAAAATTATAATCCTTTACGTATTTCTCTTGCGATACCATTCGATTGTCCATTTTTTTCGGAAAATGCCTAATAACTCAGAAACTATTCCATATGAACATAAGGTTTTCTTCATAAAATCAAAAACATTGAAATATACGTACATTTGTAAAAATGAAGTTTATAGTATAACAAGAAAAAATTTGAATATGAGAATAATTTTATTTTGATTAGCAATGCCTTCAAACTGATTTTCACGGAATTCTGGCGATAAGCATAACTGAATGTCGTCTTGAAAACTATATAGATGACCTATCATTATTGAGAATACTGAAATTTTACGATACTCGTCCATCAATCCTGCTTGCGGTAAATTTCTCGACTTATAAGAAGCACCCTGCAGATTTTGAGATATTTGATCTCAGAGTTTTTCATCCGAGGCCAGTAATATAAGGAATATATTCGATATAAGGTCTTGTAAACACTAAAATGTCCTGCGTTATGCTCATCATGAAACTTCTTCATAATTTTCAGTCTATGAGGAGTTGGAACAACAATTTTCCATTCAGGGGAATCGTTCAAACTGGGCAAAATATCACAATAATACATTGCCAACTTGAAATTCAGGATACAGTTCAGGATTATTAATTATTTTAGACTGCAAATTATTATACTATTTGTCAGTTCTCATCCCAGAGAGATTCAAAATTGAAACTCCCACTTCCACTTCGGTTGGAAGACGAGACAAATAATCAGCCATAGTGTTGAGCGATCCACTGCGAAAAAATTTTTGAAACAGTATGAAGATCTCATAATCCACCTAGAGATGAGCTGGTTAGGATTTTTCATCGAATTGAGCCACACTGATGATGAATGGTCGGTAATGACTGTTAACTCGGTACCTGTTATAATAGCCAACAGTTCCTTCTTAGTGGTTGAATAGTTACGTTGACTTTTATTCAAAATTTTACTATAATATGCCACTGGATAATCTAACCCATCTTCGATACCTTTATCGCTAGCATTATAAGCGAAACAGAAGGGTGTTGAGAAATTAGGACCTGCTAAAATAGGAGCTGACGTCAATAATAACCTTATTTGGAGAAATGCTTCTTTTGTCACACCTGCCCACACAATTGCTTGTTCCTTTTTTCTACCTTTTAACAAATCAGTGATAGGACTACATACTGAAGCAAAATCCCGTGAAAATTTATCGTCAGATTAGCTGCTTGCAGACAGTGAAAGAGTTTTCTGAGCACAGCGAGATGCATTTCAAAGGTGGAAGTACAAACAATCATGTCATCAACGTAGTAAAACACATGGAGCTCTAATGAAAGACCAATTGCCAGGTCCATAAGTCTTACCATTGCTTGACAGGCACAATTTAAATGGATGTAATACGTTGGAACATAATGGAATCAATAGTAGGCATAGAGTAACTATCAATTAATGTAACATAATTTATTTTCCGGCCATCAAACACAACTCTATGGGCTCCATCTTTCTTAGGAACTATCCAGAGGGGAGACAACCATGGGGTACACCCAGAAATCGGTTTAATCTCGTCGAGTTTCAACATTTTGTCAATTTCCACGTTCAGAACTTTCTGCATTGCAAGAGAGAGAGGATACTGTCTCTGCCTAATAGGCTTTGCATTACCTGTATCTATATGATGTTGGTACAAATGAGTCCTGCCTAACCTATCAGAAGGTGTAAGTGTCTTGAATAGGTCAGTAACAAAATCCAATTCGAATCTTTGAGAATCAGACAATGAATCAGAACTGAGAAGGGCTCTAACAATAGTCACCGAGAGATCCAAAGATAAGGAAGAGGAATCATAGGAAAAATTTTCGAAATAAGGAGTTGAGTTGAATGTATGAATGAAGTCGATACCCAATATGAAGTCATGAGTAATAGAAGAATCGACAAGTACTTTGAGAGCTTTGACAGTATCATTAAAACTTATTGGTAGATTGACGTAGTCAAGGGTGTTCTGAATCCTTCCATCAGCCGTAGTTTGGTCAATTGATACATCGTAGTTAAGAGATAAATTCAATGGAAAAGTGCCCTAAAATGGTCACATTGCTACCACGAACATCTAGGCATGATTTGGGTTCATCTCCAATATAGATATTTAGGTAGGGACGATTGTCCTTCTGACGGAGTTCTAATAGCCGATTGGTTTTTGGTGGTGAGAAAAATTTATAGACTTTCAGAGAATTAGAAGGAGATAAAAATTCACGATTGTGAGATGAACCTAGTTTCTCAAGAGTTATATTTGGAGAATATGTTATTTTTTGTCCTGGTTCAACTTTGCTTTTTGCTTTTGTGCAGGTTTTAGGCCTGAAGGACCTCCAAAACCTGCGTGATTGGTTTTCGTCACCACAATTCCAACATTCCCTTCTTGAAAATTTCTTCAAACCCCATTTGCATACCGGAATACATTTTGAATTGGTTCCAACGATGACAGGAGGTGAAATATGGTGCAAACCTGTGGATTTTACTGGTTACGTCGGCAGATGATACCTTTTTCGCTATATCAGACTCCAACACAAGAACCTTTTTGTTGTATCAAAAATGAATTTTACACATTCGAGTAGGAGTTCATGGGATATATTGAGAGAATTAAGTGAAGGTACTCCTCTTACCTCCTCATCTTCAAAAATTGATCCCAGTTTAATCGCTCGCCGCCTAGTTAATGTATCTGAATCAGTCAATTTATCCCAATCTAAAATGAGGAATATGAAGAAAAAATTACAGATATTCAGGAGATCAGCTCCTACATTAGAACATGTGTCACATCCATTCAATATAGATGAATTGAGGGCTGCAATCAAATCTACCAAATCTCGAAAGGCAGTAGGTTTTGACGGAATTTATCCTGAATTCATCAAACATTTAGGAAAAAAGGCCTTGTCTTGGTTATTGTCTTTCTATAACAATATTCTGAATTCGGGAAACTTCGTATTCGTAAGGCTAAAGTAATAGGTATTTTGAAACGAGGAAAAAATCTTTGTGATCCTAGTAGTTATCGATCCATCAGTTTATTGAGTGTTCCTTTCAAGATGTTAGAAAGGCTAATTCTTTTAAGAATTTTAAGAAAATGCTCTACAAAATTTCCAGGGAGGTTTTAGGAAAAATAGAAATTGTTCAGATCAGGTTCTCTGCCTTACAACTTTCATATAATCAGGCTTCAATAATAGGTTGAAAACAGGAGCTGCTTTCATCGATTTATCTTCGGCATATGACACTGTGTGGAAAGATGGATTAATTTTCAAACTCTATACCCATCTGAAGTGTGGAAAAATGGTACGATTATTAGAAAATATGTTATCTGATAGAAGGTTTCGTGTTTTTATTGGCAATAAGAGTGGCAACTTCAAAACATTGAAAAACGTTCTTCCTCAAGGATCAGTTTTAGCTCCTTTACTTTTCAATTTATATCTAAGTGATTTACCCTCGACATCATCTCAAAAATTGCTATTGCTTACCAACATTCGGATTTCCATACTCTGGAAAATATACTGTCATCTGATTTGGAAATTTAAAAAAATTATTTCATTGAGTGGCGATTATGTCCAAATCCCAACAAAACAGAGGTATCTTGTTTCCATCTGAATAATCATGAAAAATATAAGGAATTAGCTGTAACTTTCAATGATTCTCCTATCGAACATAATTTCTATCCAAAATACTTAGGAGTTAAATTAGATTCATCTCTCAATTACGAGGTTCATTTAAATGATCTGAGCCTAAAACTAAAAACTAGGAATAATATTGTTCAGAAATCAGCTGGATCATCTTGGGGTGCTGATGCTTCTACTCTTCGCACAGCATCTCTAGCTCTAGTCTTTTCTGCAGCTGAGTATTGTTGCTCTGTTTGGTTTAATAGTGCACATACACAAAAAATTGATGCACAATTGAATACATCTATGAGAATAATTACTGGCACCGGTTCATTGGTTACCAGTTTTGTCTAATATTGTGCCTCCCCATATTCGTTGACAGACTGCTTGACTACTTCTTGGAATAAATATCATTCTTTTCCCAATTTATTCCCAATTATTTCATATTTTCCACAAAATAGAATTCCCAGATTGAAGTCACGTGAACCATTATGGCATAATACGTTCTTCAATATGTACATAAGTGATAAAGAATTATGGAAGACTGAGTGGAACTCTTACGAAATGTTCAATAAGCATCTCATTTCTGATCCTTCTGAAAAAGTTTCTGGTTTTGATCTTCCAAGAAAAATTTGGACAGTTCTCAATCGTTTGAGAACAGGTCATGGTCGTACCAATGGCATGCTATTTAGATGGAACTCAGTTCCTAGCTCAAGTTGTGAATGTGGAGAAGCAGAAGAAACAATACCTCATCTCATCAATAGTTGTCCCATATGGTTTTAGGGCTATTCATGATGTTTCCAATTCTTTCTTGGAATGGGTAATAAATTTCAAACGAATATGATACGTATTTTTGTTATTCAGTTCTTTTTTCTGCTTTTGTCTTTTTATTTCCAGATTCAATGTGAGAACCTTGAAGAAGTCTCTGTCTCCATCAATAGAAGACCACTCTTGAAGAAAGAAGTCCCTACAATATAATTCAGCTTATTCTTGTATTTTCACACTTAGACGGGGAGCCAGGGTTTTTTTTTACTGGGGTTTTTTCCCTAGGCTTTTATGTCATACGCCGAATTGTATGACACTCCGTCGCTAACCCCTGATCTATATGCTTTATTGTTTGCTAACTGAATATTGTCAGCCAAAAGTTCAAAAGAATATATATATATATATAAGAACCTCCTTATATAGAAGTTGTCTGATAGCAGATTCATCAACCTACGCTGAATTCTACCAGTGACATGAGTCAATCTTACAAGTATACGTTAATGATCAACTTGGGGGAGGTTGAGTTGAATTCAGTACAGGATTTCTTTCAAATCCGTCAAACCTTCTTGAATGCCTTGGCATTCTTCTCAAAAGAAAAAGGATCAGATATAATAATAAAATTACGATCAGTGGACTCATGGGATAACAAACCCCTTGAAATTTTACGCTTGTCATCCACCGATGACGGAACTTCGATTCCTCGAATCGCAATTTCATAGTACGTTTTGTTTGAGAAAATTTGGATTCATCGACATTTTTCAAATCAAAAGATAACCGAGAGAAAAAGAGAAAATATAGAGGAACAGAGAAAACAAAATAAAACCCGAACGAAACATTCGAAGAAAATGGCCCTATAAACGAGGATGCTGGTCGACAATTTATGTCTAAGTTAACTCCACCAAGGGACATGCGAGATCAGGAAAATTCGGAAAGGAAAAAAATCTATTTTGCTTGCTGCCCACGTTCGGCGCCAATATTATGTAACGATCTTTTTGATGATTACCATTAATTTATTACCGAGCCCATTCAGTGTCAACTGGTTTGTGAGCCTGATCACACAATTCCCAAAACTGGAAAAGATGAACTCAAAGTCGAACAAGTTGATCTGGTACCAGAATTAGTTAGTAGATAAATATTTACTGATATACAAATTTGATGAGAAGTTATTATTCAAGAAAAAATATCATATACACATATAAATTCAAGACTTTTTTTACAATATTTACTTCCCTGTTATAATGGGGGCCAGGTTGATGGTGTTTGCCAATTAAAAGACAGTTGATATTGTGTGACGTGTTTCCTTCAAACAGACAAAGTCGTGGTATTTAAAATTTGGAATTGTCAAAATTTAACACCGAAGAAAAACTCCAAAAAAAACTCCAAGGAAAAACCTTCATTTTAGGGTCTACTTTCACTCAAAATAAGTACAGAGAGATATCAAAAATAAAGATTTACGAAAATATCAATTCGACTCATATAGTATACGAGTAATCGATTGAAATTGCAACAAAAAAAAAGGAATCAAATCTTTCAGGCATTGGACACATACGGTGGCATATCAGATACACTCGTACCAACATTTTATCGCATAGTCATTCACTCACTGGTCTCGTCAATAAAACGCAAAAGCGTCGCGTGTAGAATGCTACACATTTGGTCATCAAAATAATTTGTTCGCGTTGGATCCCATACTATTTGTCAATCCCTCAAAAAAAGGCTCCAAAATAGGATCGCGGTACTTCGAAGCACGTCTATGACACCGTGACAGGTGATGGGTCGTGAATTTACGCGTATGAGCCCAACAGTAAATAGCAGTAGACTGTATGGGTGTTTCAAAATGAGCCAAATCCAACAAAAGTTTTTTCGGAAAAACTGGACATTCGCAATCGTACCACTAGAACAACGCAGAACAGTCAATTCTGAGTTGTACACAACCATTTGGTTGCCAGTTGTCTTCCAAGAAATCAGGAAAACCAACCGCCGTGGATGCATTTTTGCACAATGCACAACTGCATTTTTGAGCACTCAAAACATTGATTTGATGGGTCATCCCTCGTGTAGTCCTGGCACTGACTGACCTCTTTTTATTCCCGTACGTAAAATATAAAATGAGAGGTCAACGTTTTTCTACACTTGAAGAAGCGGTTGATGTGTTCAGAATTCATGTTTTGGAGTGGCAAAAGTGCTTCGACACTGTGGTTCAAACGCATGCCAAAGTGTATAGATCTTAAAGGGGAATATTCTGAAAAACAATATAGTGATTTTCGATGATCAATATTTGTTTTTGTTCTATAATTCCGAAATATAAAAGGCAACCCTCGTATGAAGGAGTCACACAGAAGTGCATAAAATTAACTTAATTTTTTTGGCGCTCTTGTTCACCCAAACAGAGTGCCTATCGTTTTGCCCAAATATTTGTAATTTTGGAATATCGAGCCGAAAATGGTCTCAATCGATTGGGTTCGACTCCCTGATGAAGAATCCGTGCAGAAAGTTAAGTCTGTCCGGCCGTATCCTCTCTAACATCCAAAAGAGATGAGCTAGAGTTTTCATATTTTCAGAATAGGTTAGTTGTCCAAATATCTCGGTCAAGTTCGTTATTGGGCCCAACTCGTCGGATGGTTCAGTAGTTATGAGCATCTGAAATTTTGTTTCCTCAATAACTACTAGAATATCCATCCGATCAAGTTGATACTTGAAATATTATTGGGGGAGGCTGCAGCAAAACGGCTCCCAAAATTTCGCAGAAATCGTCACTCTAGAAAATTCTTTAAAAATTCCCAAAAAAATTTTTTTCAATACTCAGTATCTCGTAAGATATTTTTCGGATTTCAATAAAAATTCGTGAATATATTGAGGTGATCTACATCTTATTCATCCTCAAATTTCATTGTCGTAGCTCTTTTCCATCTAAAGATATGATCATTTTTTTTCATTTACTCAAGAGAAATGACATGAAGTACCGATGATTTTCTTGGAACGATGGCCATCACAGATCGATATTCGATTGACAAATGCCGGGCTCATTAATCAGTGTCAGTTGGCGTAATATTAATAAAAATTTTTCATAACGGGAAATCATAGAGATAGAATTCAATATCGGTGGCTGAAATAATATACGTTGTCAAAATTCAGCAAAGCACTGACGTAAGTTTTTAGGGCAAGGGAATTATAGCTTCGAACAAAACTTATGAGTAGTTATTTTTAATTTGAGATATAGGTTTGTTCATTCATTAGGCGTTTATATTTGCATCACATTGTCTCATAGTACGAGAAAAGCAATCTGACCGCACGTCAGTGCTTTCTAATTTTTTTTATATTTCATTTTATTGAAATTGTCATTCCGAGAAATCTGACAAAAAATATTTTTCTCTAAATGTTTATGGGAGATTATTCAGCATCCTTAGGGTTCTGTAGAGCTTCCTGAAGATTCGATTCGGACGAATCATCGCTTTTGTGGCTAGTCCTGTTTTCTAATAGAGTTTCTGTACATAAGATAGGGTATCAATTAATACATTGTTTTTCTCCTAGCTCTTTGAAGGACCGTGTCACTTGAATAACAAGGCCACATAAGTTCCTGACCTCACAAATTGTTAAAAGCTTTTCCTCTGATATTTATCATAAAGACTTGAATGTAGCAAAATATCGAATCAGTTTATAGTTGAACCCCAAAAATTCATAGAAGATGACAAGAAATTTTTGAAGAAGCAACTCGTGTCGAATAATTATTTGAGCTTTATCCACCATTTGTTATAGTTTTTTTTCAACTATCTCATTGGAAAAAGCGCAATTCAAAAGCATTGAAGAAAGCGCAAATTATGCAATTTTTTTTTTCAATTTTCATTCATTGGCGAGAATGACAGAACTTCGAAATTTGATAATATATTGTACTCATATGTGCACTGGACACTTCTTTAAGTTAGAACGAAAAATCGACCTGCAAACTTCTGGCCAATCTGAATTCAACTTTTTGTTATTTTCGATTTTTGTATCCAATGATATGGCAACGTATGGTCAATTTAATTGAATCTACATAAATTGCTTTCTCTCGTTGACTTACGTGAACACAAATCTGTGTGTTTTGAAAACCTTGGTTTCTATGAATGCCATCTATGACAATTATTCTTTGAATATAGAAAAGCAACTGTGCAATTAGTTCATGAGGAACCATTAAGTAGTTTAAACTCAAACAATATATATTTATAATCAAAACTTTCAGAATTGTCAGTAAGAAAATGTTAATTTAACCCCTCCAAATAGGACTATACTTCGGAATACACTATAGCAACTTTTTGAGCCTTGGTTCTATGAAGAAACTAAGACATTAAAAAAAATTGTGATTTTGATAATAAAATACACCCAAGCCTTTCAGTTGCTAGTCTTTCTGCTTTCAATAAATGAATCAGAAATCCCTGGTTTCAATCTAAAATATTAATATGATTCGCAATGTGCAATAAAATATAAATCTATATTATATAAATAATTGGATATTATAGACCTACACCCTTCCCAAATTGGGGTCGTTTAAATGTGTACATCTGCATCAGGTTACGCTCCAATAGATGCAAATGGTATCAACCTGCGATGGTGCCGCTAGGTTCACAACCTTCAAAAACACCCTGGTAACGTCAATATAGGTAACTAAGATGGTATAACCCCGCCTCTCTTCATCAGCCAGATAGGTGATTCTCTATGGTTTTCTCTGTAATAGTGCGACAAAAACCGTGAAGTCCAAGTGATTTACCTCTGTAACTAGAAAATGGTGACTAACCAAAATTTAATTACTTATTATCAGCAGGATATCAGTGGGAATATGAAAAGAAATGACACAGCTGATACAGATTGGGGAGACTGTAATTTATCTTGGTTGCTAAATTACAAAATTCATGAGTTACCACCGATACCAGGTATTTATGACGATTTTTCATAAAAATTTAGTATAGAAAGACCAAATCTTCATTTAAGAAATAGAACATTGAGATTTTTCTGTCCAATGTTCATATCAGATTGAATTGAAGTCAATTTGACCTAACCTGTTTGAATAGTTTTGAAGAATATTTCCATAGAGTTCCATAGTATGGTTCATCGAGAATTTTTTATGCCCTTCTTATTTTTTTCATTCATAGTTCAATAAATGCGGCAAATGATTCTGGTATGCAATAAAATTTCACAATTCAACGAATTTTTTGGCTGCATCTCAATTATATATTTCATTCAGGTTAAACATACTCTATTTTCTATTTTCGAGGTTTCATATGCCTATCCGTTATGCCACAAATGTCATGGAATATTCTGTAAGATTCTGATTCTATGGTGTCCAAATATATCTGAAATATCCTACTTTTCACTTATGAACAAACATTAAAATTGGTAATTTTTTTTGCAGTCTGACTCATACATAATCAAGAGAATATGATGAGGCTTAACAAAAAACTAGATTGAAATGATCTTGTCTTAGTTTCATCAATATTCTGGACGATCTTTCCAATTCATGAACGAATTTATTCCATCTTATCGCATTTCAACCCTTATTTAGTTATGTCAACTCGTAATTGTTTCAGATTTTCCATCAGTTCCTTTACTTTTCTGAATGAGCACTGGGATATTTGAATATTTGTGCCTTACACCATGTTATTTTCTTAAACATTCTGATACCTTCTACATGTGAAGTCTTACTTAGAAGATTGTAAACCAGATTGAGATATTCACTCAAAGAACATACTCAAAAAAGACCACTTTCACACAGAATTGCGTAGAATGAAGGAAACCAAATATGGTGTTACTTTATATGAATCGAAATATTTTAACATATGGCCGATCGTTGTGAAAATGATATCTCGAGACCATTTTACGGTTTACTGGAAGAAATATTTGCTGAATAAATTGTGAACTAGGAATTCTTTAAACACAATTTTTCGCTTTCATGTTGAAGTGAATATTATTTGTCGTTTGTAAGCATTCATGTACTAGCTCGAATGAATATATCAATCATGTAATCGTCAAATTATTGTCGCCCGCATATTCTTAGTGGAACATTGTACCATCGTTTTATACAAAACTCTGTAATTTTCGGATATCTAGCCGAAAATGTTCATAACTCTGGTATGTACGGCCAGTCGTATAATCTCCATCTTTCGAAAAGAATGAGCAGTTATGAGCATAGCATGGTTTTCCTAATAACTCCTACTATGCATATACAGGGTGTTCGGCACATGGACCGTCAAATTTCTTTGGGGCGTTGGTAGGGTCATTTGCTACCTTTTCAGTCTTGGAACCTGGGTCCTTAGTATTACGGTTACGGAGGTATGATTTTTTTATTAGGTTTTTCTAAATTACCCAAAATATACCCTTCGAAGCCCCATAAATTTTTTTGCGTCTGCTTTTACCTGCATTTTTTTTATTGTATTTAGTCTACATGAGTGTGTGTTTGAAAAAAAATGTATTTATTGTTACAGATAACACCACAAAATTAACACGAGGGCCTTTTATTAAAAAAAAATATGAAAGTATGAAAACATCTCTACTTCTAAAAGAAATGAAAAAAAAGTTGCAGTTATTGCGAACTTAATTTTATTTTAAAACGTTTTTTGGCTTATCGCGGTTCTAAAAGTATGCTATTTACGTTAGTCAATAAATAAAAAAATACTACAAACAGTGTTTTAGATAAAATAGCAAAGTATGGGCAGATTTTAGTAAAATACAGTTTTTGTATGATTGTTCTTTAACGAAATTCTGTTCGAATTGTTCTCCTCTACTCCGAATGCATGCCCGACACCTTTTTCTGATTTCGACCGTTGTAGTGGCTAGCAACATTTCTTCTATCATTACCACAAATGCCGCGTTTATGCGTTCAATCAACACCTCTCTTGTAGGTACCTCTGTGAAATAAACCAATTCTTTAGCTCTACCCCAGACATGGTAATCTAAAGGTGTTAGGTCTGGAGATCTTCCGGGCCAAGGGATGGGGCCGGCTCTGCCTATCCATGAATTTGGAAAAGAGTTGTCGAGGTGATCTCGAACTCCTCTCAGGAAATGTGCCGGGCAACCGTCACGCTGGAACACAATCGGCACGTCTTCATCGAAGGCTCCGGCAGAGCATTCTGCAAAAAAATGCAAATAAGCAGGCCCACTTAGTCGAGCTGGTAAATAGTGTGGCCCGATGAGATGTCTTCCTATCACACCAGCCCAAACCTTAACACTAAATTTTTGTTGAAAACTCATTTGCCTTTTCACTTGGGGATTCTCATCTTTAGGTGCCCAGTGATGTAAATTGTGCAGATTTGTTATTCCTTCTCGGTTAAAACAGGATTCGTCTGTCCACAAAATTCGTTTTAGAAACAAGTTGTCATCGACATCTGTGTGCAGCAAAAATCTACAGAATTCCAACCGTCTGGCAGGATCGCCTTCATGAAGACCTGTAACAATTAATAAAATTCATTAGTCTGTGAAAATTTTTTCGCAGTGAAAAGGACAAATTTATCAATAAAAAAGTTCATTTACCTTGTACCGAGGTGTAATGAAAAGCGTGTTGATTTTTATCCCGAAATACTGACCAAACTTTCCAAATCGTTAAGTTGAGTCTTTGAGCAACGTCACGAATACTTGTAGTTGGATCTTCTTCAAAGGCTTGAAGTATTTGCTATTTGGTGTTGCCTCATATTGACCCGAGGCTCTTGAAAATTTAAGTTTCCAGTCTCTCTTAATCGTCGATAAGTCGGCGAGAATGTTTCGTGGTGGGGTAATCTTCGATCAGGAAATTTGGCTTGATAAATCCTTTGAGCTGCACGAGCAACACCATCGGCCTTGCCATATGCCATCACCATATCAGCATACTCAGCGTTGGTGAAATTAGGCATATCAACAACCAAAAAAAAACGGGCAGGTAAAATTTCCTTGTTAGCTGTGTTGTGTCGAAATCCGTACTTTTATTTAGGTGCGACTTTCTTCACTCTTCTGACTAAAACCTTATTTGCAGTATTATTTTTTTTATTGACTTACGTAAATAGCATATGGTTAGCAACGTTATAAACCAAAGAACATTTTAAAATAAAACGAAGTTTGTAATAGCTTGAACTTTTTTTTTGAATTTCAATAGGAGTGGAGATGTTTTCATACTTTCATATTTTTTTTTTAATAAAAGGCCCTCGTGTTAATTTTGTGGTGTTATCTGTAACAATAAATACGTTTTTTTTCAAACACACACTCATGTAGACTCAATACAATAAAAAAAATACATGTAAAAGCCCACGCAATAAAAGTTATGGGGCTTCGAAGGGTACAACCTAATAAAAAAATCATACCTCCGTAACCGTAATACTAAGGACCCAGGTTTCAAGTCTGAAAAGGTAGCAAATGACCCTACTAACGCCCCAAAAAAATTTGACGGTCCCGGTGCCGAACACCCAGTATGCATATATATCCGATAGTTATGGACCTCGAAAGTCGTTTGATTGAATGATGCTTAGTTCGCAAAATTTCATGTACTTAAATCGTAGGGCTCGTCGTAGGGCATGAAAATTTTACAAGAATTCCGAGTTTTTCTTTAAATATTCGGTTACTTATGAGATATTCGTCGGATCTCAACAAAAAATTGAGCGTATATGGGGTTGTCGGTATCTTGCATATTCTAAAATTTCATCTCTCACGAGATAATATGGGGGATTCTTGGTGTCATGAAGTCACAGAAGTTCACGGACACAACTTTTATATGCCATTTTTCAAAATATTCAAACAAACTGCTTAAGTACCTGAAAAAAGTTGGTGTTGAAAAAAATGTCTTTTCCGAATTTTGAAGCAGTGTTATATTAAAACAACCACCGTGAAGAATGTAAAAAAATCAACGAACCTATAATATAAAAATAAGCAGTCAAATTCACTTCTCTTGAAACCAATCGAAAGAATGTTTATTCTTTCCTGTTGAAATGATATCATCGTTCCAGTAAGCTTCAGTCTTTTGAAATACCTTATTCAAGCTCAATATCCGAAGAAAGTCCTGAGATCTTCTCGTGGATCGAGCAATTCTATGCTCAAAATAACTTTAATTCGAAATTCTATTAGCCAATTTGACAAATTCGTTGAAGGATTGTTGGGATATTTCAATCATAGAACTCTATATAACCCTCTAATCTATGATTTCAGAGACTTCTCTACGAAATAGAAATTTCTCTTCATTGAACCTCTTCATATATTGAAAACATCTAACTTCTTAAAGTAAGATGGCATGATGCTGAAATGGAGGGATGTTCTCGATATCAATCACCGCGAAGTACATTCAAAATTTTTTAAACTTGCGATTAATGTTTTACGAGATATCAAGTATTTAGAAATAAATTTTAGGTATTTTTAAATAATTTGCTCAGCACTCGGCCTGATGGAGTCCTACCTGCAAAACTGCTTCCAATTAGTGGACCTCGATGTGAGGTTATCATCCAAAACTAAATCAACCCGAGGAGTTCCTCAGGGATCGATGCTTGGACCAATTTTATTAGCAAATTATATTGATGATTTGGTACATAATGTAGAGACAAACGACGAAGTTTTTTCTGCTGATAATATCTCCGTCCTAAATAGAGGTAAAAATGTGAGTTTACTCCTGTTGGAATCGAACTAGTCAGTGAAGATACTGTGTATTGTATCCAAAATAACTATATGAGTGTGAACGAGGATGAGACCCAGGAATTGGCGATCACCATCAAATGATTCAATCAAGAAGGCATCTCTCTGCTTAAGTAAATCAGTGGTAACTTAGGATGGAAAACACATGTGACCGGATTGACTGTAAAACTCTCATCGGCAATTTTCGCAATCAAACAAATAAAAACCTGTCTCACAAAAGTCGAAGCCTTGTGTATCATGCCCTATTTCATGGCCGAATGACCTATGGCATTATTCTGTGGGGAGCATTCTCGGAAGCTGGAAGAATTTTCCTTCAACAGTGTTCTGAAATTTCATCTTCTTGAAAAACCGACGATAAAATATAGAAGGTTTTTTACTAGCTTGTTCGAAATCGGGAATCTTATAGAACAGCGTTTCACATTAATGCCTGTAATTTCAGAATATCGAGCTGAAAACAATCTCAATCGATTGGGTTCGACATCTTGATGAAGAAATCGTTGACAAACTTGAGTGTATTCTGCTTATATCTATGATTCTACTATTTTTGTGTTCTACATAGAATTAAATAGTTGAGCGAAGTAGGTGGAGGCACTTATATTCTTTTTTTTTCAGCAGAAACATCAAATTTAGTAGACGACCAAAATCTCCTGGCCGAGTTCCCGGATGCTTTAACGTTTGAGTTCACGGTAAGTTAATTTTCAATATTTTTATGAATACTTTGGACTCACCGCAACATTTATAGGACTTGGATGGAAATGATTTCGATTTAGGAAACACAGAAATCATTTTTGCCGAAGAAAGTGAGATAATTGCTCCAGAAACGGTCAAGCCTTCGGGTCCAACGAAACCTCCATATACTTATACAGAGTTGATAGAACATGCACTGACTGATAAAGGAGAACTAACAGTATCTGGAATTTATCACTGGATATCGTAAGTTAGCTCTTATTATATACAATATCTAGTAGAGCCAACAACAATGTTTTTCCTTGCAATAATTTTGAATTTCCGCAATGTCATATTCACAGATTGGAACACCAAACTCAAAAATGTTTATCTTGGTCTATGGTATCATTTGTGTTGGGTTAGCTTCTAGAGTTTGAATGTTTTGAAGTGTCCTATTGTTTCTTTTACTATGAGGAAGCATATGTTGAATAACGATTATTCCATACCATATTTCGAAGCAAATTTGAATATTGTAACGTGATTTGACATCCTGTTGGCACTTTTGGCATTTATATAACCTTGAGGCCGTTCAGAGAAGGTTCCTGAAGTTCCAGGTTTGGGAGGAGCCTAAAGTTTATCCTCTCAGAGGGTTTGATCATTGGGCGTTTCTATTAGATTCAATATTTCGTTGAAAGAAAGAAGAGGGATTTCATTGCTCAAGTTTCTGCATACTTTACTTCAAGACACCATTGATTATCCTCCCCATTTATCTGCTTTGGGTTTTCGAGTTCAACGGTAGAGTTCCCGTTCTGTGGAGTTATTCAATCTTGACATACAAGTAACTCATTATTGGAGTCACCAATTTGGTTCATGGAGTCCATATAAAATTTGGCTGTTGGTTTTTTACCATTCATTTTGATTAATTATCAACTACAATAACGAGTTATTTGCAAATGCTGAATTGAGTTTGGTTGGTCTTGGATGCTATAATTTAAGTCACCGATTTTTTATATTTGAGAACATATGTTGCAATTCTCTTGTTAATTCTTAATACGTCTATGGATCGGCTTGATTTTAACTTTTCGAGATCTTATTTCATTCAATATTTCGATAATATTGTTTTACACATATGGTTACTCTATTTCTATATTTAATATTTTTTCTATTTTGAATATTGAGTAATTGTTTTCTCTGATTGGGTAATAACCTTTAGAAAATAATAATGAACTTTTTACTATTAGTCTTACATCATAGCATTCCAAAATAATAAGACCAGGGATACAAGTGATGATTCCTTGGAATTGGATGAATTATCTGTCAGAGATGAAGGAAATTCCTAAGTTAAAACAGTGAACTGCATCTTTCGCATTCATAACTCAAAAGTCATCTATTGGCAGATGCATCATTTTGCATAACGAAGGATCACAAACTTACTGTACTATCACTCTTAAATATTTTGGTCATTAAATAAACATTCCTGCGATGTTGGAATTGTCTTCTGTAACGAGTTTTATAATATATTTTCTTCATTCCAATAAAGTTTTGTAGGAAGAAAATTTCGTATTTTACATCCAAGTGACTTAGGTTCGATCTTGGCAGTTGGCGTAACGAAAGTTGACTGGTTAAGGAATTTGAATTCGAATAATACGTTTCGAACATCGATGGTTCAGAATTACCTCCTTGTATTGACATTTGATGAGTATTCAAATTTGATAGAAATGTCAGTGCTGAGTACCATGAAACGAAAACTTGAACCAGAAAAAATGCTGTAATGAGCT